>OY725323.1:34917790-36250234 GCA_963242795.1 Inga leiocalycina | reverse complement strand
TCTAATGGTCCCACTCTTGGATTATGAGAAACTGAGATGGGCATCATTGACATTCACTCTTGGATGCACTCGAGTGAAGATGGTCTCACTCAAGTGATGATATACGGACACTCAAGTAATGGTACGGTTTGCCCCCGAGTATGGAAGCACACTTGTGCAAGTGTTTGGTCGAGAGTAACGATAGAAGCAGGAAATACTCACTGTACTCGAGCACAAATAGAAATAATAGAGTGATAACCAAATGCTCACTTGAGTACTAGAAAGTGAGGTGCCGAAAGTGTTAATCCAAGAGCACCAAAAATTTTCAAAGAAGAGAGCACTTGAGCACGGATCTTTGCACTCGAGTGAAGCCTGAATATCCGTGAGTGTTAAGACACACTCTTGCACTTTAATCACGAGTGATAACCCGAGAGGCAAGTTCATGGTGTCAAATACACCCACACTCGAGTGAGAGGAGGCTCACTCGGGTGAGAACCCACCACACTCGCAAGTAAGATAACACTCTTGCCAAAGTGCAGTTGAAAACTGAAGGGAAACGAGAAATCACACTGTCTCACTTTAGTGAGACCCCTCCTCACTTGAGTGATGCATATAAGAAACTAGAGAATGCAGAAAAACTGACAACACTTTCCAAGATTTACCTAAGTGTTTCTAATGGTCCCAAAACCTCAACCAAAGCTACTCCCACACAAAATTGTTCAAGGAATCCAATGGAAATGTCAAAACTAACAAATTCCTACTCCATTATCATGCTTTGGTTTTGGAAAACACTAAACACCAAAATTCCAAAATCACCAAGCTTAATCATTCAATCCCAAATCCCTTTCTATCTATCCACATACATTCCAAACATACCAATTCCATACCAACAACATGCCAAATACCCAATGACCCTTATTTTCGAAATCAATGCCAAAAATTCTAGAAATTTAAAGCTAAACCATTTGGCACAAAATATAGATAGAAAGATTGGTTTTACTTACCTCTTCAACTTTTTCAAAGGATTTTCTTGATTCTCCAAACTTTAAAATTCCTTAAGAGCTCAAATCAACACTAATGAACAATCTATAACCATGGAAATGAAGCTCTTAACTCAAGGAACAACTTTAAAGAAGAGAGTTTGAGCAATGGAGGTCATCTTCTTACCTTTTTCTCAAGCTTTTCCTTTCTCTCACTTGCCCAACTATGATTGCCGGAAATGGAGAAGGGAATGAAAGAGAAAAGAGTGTGAAGGAAATGAAAAATGATGATGACACTCCCTCCCTATGCTGCAACCAAAAATGAGGAGGGAAGGAGACAGAGAAACAAATTTTAAAATCTTCCTTTGACTTCTCTCAACTCCTCTCACTTCACCAACTTGCCACATGTCATATTTGCATTGTCTCTCATAAAATAAACAACCAATTAGTCACTCTAACCTCTTCATTAGCCATTTAATCATACATTTCATTTCTCTTTAGTTAGTAATTAATTTCTCCACTAATCAATAATTATTTGCCCAATAATTCCATTCTTTCAATTTTTCCACTGATTATAGCACATTTACTTAAATTGCCACATAACACATAATAAATTCATCTTTAATTAACAAATACATTGTCATTAGTCATCATTATCCCTTAATCAAATTTTGAGGCGTTACACTCTGATTTCATTAAAGTGCTACTCTTTCTATATATCTTAACTATAAGAAAATTTATATGACATGACAAATATTTTTCCATGACTAATCAAGTAGGGTGCAACTATACAATCACATTTCCCAGCTCAATACATTGTTCCTAGATAATCACACACACATATTATATACACTTTGCACCATTTATTTTTGGTAAAAGTGTGCGACAATCTTCCATTCAATCTCTTGTTCCTTAGAAATTAAACAAAATAAGTAGCTAGGAAGACGCTTCAAATTAATAATGGTAGATATCTATATACATAGAATCAAAAGTGATGGCCATATTATAGAGAATGGATGATCCTAGACTCCACTAAACCTTCGAAGGCTTTTGATTTTGCACTATCTCTTTAGAGAGAAGATGGTGTGTTTTCTTGAACTTCAACCAAATACATGACTACATAATATCCAAAATGGCATTTGCTTCTTCTTCATTTAAATTCAATATAGATTAAAGTGTGTACGTCTGTGTGGATTGTGTGTGCGTGTATGTGCGTGGGTGTGTTCGGTGCTCATATATATGCTGACGAGTATCTTTAATCACAAAAAGAAGCTTGTCCTTGAAATTAATTACTATAATAATAATGTTTTCAAAAGGATCTGATGCAACATATATGAAAGCTTGAATTTATTTATTTTTATTTATAGTAGTAATTTTATAAAATATTAAATCTCAACCATTCAATTTTTTTTAAAAAATTTAGGGGTGTAGATGAGATTCTGAGAAGAAAATGAAAAAGAGAAAAAGGAACCAAAAACTGGTGATGATTTAATTTGTATATTTCTTGCTAGCAAAATTCCACACTTAGAGAAATTAAAATAAATACACACACACACACATACATATTCACATTTGTGTGTTTGCATGTTTTGGCACACTTTTGACTTGTGTCCACCAGAAACATACGGTGGAGGTGAAGAGCCAATTCGCTGGACAGATTCTCAAAAAGAATTAGTTTTCAATTCTAAAAGTTTCAAGTCTATTGGGCAACATATACAGTGAAAATTTTCCGTCAAAATGAATTATATTAAGTATACTGGGTATCGTATATTTGTATGATTCCACAACATAGCCATATACAAAGTTATCTTAAAAAAGTAGGAAAATATGTATAATTATATATACGCATATTTGTTCTCTTACAGTAAGTTTGTAGTAAATAAACAAGCAATAGTATCAAACTCTATACTGTCTCACATCCTAAATGCAAAATCTAGTCAACAAATATGCAAAAATTAAGAAAATCGATTAAGTTAGTTATTTTTCATTATCATATAAATAAATTATGTCATGTTTCATAAAATACCCTTATTTTTAATGAGCATATTAAATATGTGAAATGAAGAGAGTAAGAAAAATTATGAAATTAACAAGGGTGTCGTGGAAATAATATAAAATGAAGGAGACAACAAAATTTAAATACTAAATTTAGAATTTCCGATAAAAAAAATACTTAATTTAGAATAAAATGAATCACTCAACTAGATCTTACATTTACCTAAGTAGAAGCATATAAATATAGCCCTATAGTATATACTCCTTCAATTCACAATATAAGTTGCTGGCAAAAAAAAATCACAATACAAATCATTTTCTTTTAGCTTGGCTTCATCCCAAATATAAATCCAATTTGATCATGCCTAGAGTATTTAATATTTTTTCCTTATTTTACCCGTTCAAAAAATTAAATTTTATAATTAATGTAGTTTTGATATTTGACAATGGTATATTAAAAAAATTATGAATTTTTTTTATATATTTAATAATATAACTTCATTTTAACCATATGTTTTTACAAACAAAAGTAAAGTTAAATCAAAATTATATTATGAAATATAGTCTACTCCACTCTCAATTATATACTCCTTTGGTGCTTTGTGCTTACCATAAGCATATACATGCAAGACGAGACAAAACTCTTTTAACATATTAATCACAATTGAAATGCCACTTTTAAAGGCTTTAATCATCATTTCAAATAAGAATTATAAGACACTTTTGGGAAACACATGAGTTGTCCTCATTATAATTTACCAAGTGAGATAATAATTACATTTTCATAGGAGTAAAGAGGTTGTTGGGTTCCTATGAAGGACAAGGATGTGGTTAAGATTAGGGTTAAGAGGTGTGATGTTTTCAGTGATTTTAAAGGATTTGAAGTTTGAAATTGGGATTGAAATTGATGAACTGAAATTTGGATATAAGAGAGAAGTGAACTTATGATAATTGAAACTGTCTGAAAAACGAGAAGACTCATTAATGAACCAATTTGAGATGATATAAACGCATCCATAAACCGTGTATGTATGAAAAGAAACATAGCATTTTTTTTTTGAACCGTAAACATAGCATTAAACACATTGAGATTATATTGAATGAAATTTTTTAGCAATGCCACAAATATTCAAAATACCGACACACATATCAATGCAATAATATTGGACCGCAGGAGCCCAATAACAATGCAGCTAGGACGTATTAAGATACTCCTATCCATCGGTGTCTGTTTACCGTAAGTAGTTAAAAACATTAAATTTATTACTCCCTCCAGTGTTTTTTATATGAAACAACTAAGTAAAAATTAATAAATGTGTCATTTATGTACACTTCTTTCTGCTTATACTCTTGTTTCAAAAGAGTGTACATGAGAGATAATGAGTTAAAATTTGTTGTAAAGATAATGAGTGACATATATATTTAATGATGGTAAAAATGAAAAGACCCAGTTATAGTTTCAGACAAATAGGACTTGATTTTTATATTAAGGACCACCCCTATAAAATAGAATATTGTTATTTATAAATAGGGAAGAAGGGAGTATAAAATTCAATTGATTTCTAATTTTACTTTTATTAATTACGCTGAACTCTAGCATCATACTCCTATAGTGCTATTTATAAATTATAAGTGGCTCCAGTATATTTTATATATATTAAGAAAAGGCTTAAACTTCATTAATTCTGTATTAAATTTAACTTTTCAACTTTATCCCTATTATATATGCCTCATTAGAACAAAGTCAACACAATAATAAATGAATGATAAAATTGAATATTTATATGAAAAATTTAATGTTGTGACTTATAAGACAAAAAAATTACTTATTTCTGCCCTATAATTAGAACCAAAAGAGTATTAATTTCTACTCTTTCTCACTACTCCTTATTAAATATCGACATATATGAAAAAATATTTAGTGCGTGCTCATTAGAACTATCAAAATGTCTTACGAAAAACAAAAATACCTTATAGAAGGCATCTTATAAAAGGGACAATGCAAGAAGAGGGAGTATATATTAATAGGTTAAGGTGCAAATTTACCAACGAAATTTTGTCCGAGGAGCGTCTGACACAAATATCTTTTAGAAGGGGCAAAAATACCAATGAACAATTAAAAAGAGGCATCCACCACAAAAACCGTTAAATCCGTACAAATCCGTACTAACGGCGTTAAATTATAAGAGAAGAAAACCCTAACGACGTTAGTACGGATTTAACGGTTTTTGTGGTGGATGCCCCTTTTTAATTGTTCATTGGTATTTTTGCCGCTTCTAAAAGATATTTGTGCTAGACGCTGCTCGGATAAAATTTCATTGGTAAAATTACACTTTAACCCTATATTAATATATTGCTGCTTCATAATTTTAAATATGGATAAATTTAATTTTTTTTACTTATATTCAAATTTAATGATTTAGCTAGCTCTTCTCAGTTCTTGTAAAGTGGTTGGAAGTGACTTATACCCTATTATAAGTCACTTGTAGTAGAAAAGTTTCGTTCCAAATATAACTATTCCCTCTAGTTCTTATTATAAGATATCAACAACCACTTCTCAAGAATTAATAAAAACAGTTAAAAGTATTAAAGTTATTCTAAAATTCAAATAATTTCCAATATCACCCTTATCAACTGTACTAACACAAATATCATATTAATTATTTCTCTCTCCCACTGCCCTTATTGAATAGGGGCATATGTGGAAAAATAAATTTAATGCACATTGAAAACTTGCAAGTGCCTTATAAAAATGATCAAGAATTCGTGTTGTTTTATGCCTTATAATAAGGACTAGGGGGAGTAGTAACTTAGAGGGTTATTTTTATTTGTTGGAAAGAGAAAAAGATGAGAGAGAAGGGAGAATAATTTGTCAAGGGGGGAAAATTTAGATATTTTCATCAATTCAAGACATAATCCCTCCATCCTTTATTATAAACTTTAAATAACCAATTTATGTTGATCAATAAAATAGTTATTTCTAAAAGAAATATATGAGAGAGAATAAAAACAGTTAAAAGGGTAAAGTTGGAAAAAATGCAATAAATGTTTAGACAAAACTAAAATGAAGCTTATATTATTATGTGCCACACTTATTCACAAATTTGAAGGTATTGAATGGCTTATTTATGGACAGGCGAGAATGAGTTTATTCAATAGGTATAGGAGTGATATGCTCTCATATGATGAGAAGTGAAGGCGTGTTGGGAGTGAGATTTATAGTGGAAGACCAGTGAATGAGCACGCGTCGAAGAAGCAGGTGGGTGCCAGTGCCAGGGCGAGGCTTTTCCACATTCATCTACGTACGCAAACGATGACGTCACGGGGGAAACATTGCCACTTCCCTTCTTCTTCCTTTGGAAATTGTAATCATTCATTTTCCTCCATAAATACCCCTCTTCCCCTTCTTCCCCAAACCTCATCACACACACACCAAGAACCCTAAAACACCTTCACCCTCCTCTCCCTCACCCCCACCAAAAACTCTCTCTATATTCTCAACCTCCTTTGGAAATTGTAATCATTCATTTTCCACCATAAAATACCCCTCTTCCCCTTCTTCACCAAACCTCATCACACACACACACACCCCAACAAACCCTACAGAACCTTCACCTCCCCCCCCCCCCCAAAACCAAAAGCTCTCTATATTCTCAACCCTAACTGATTCTTGTGGTGGGGCTGGTTGTTACGATGGCGATAAGAAAGATGGTATCTGATGTATGGAATGTGATGCACGGCTTGAAGCTGGCCATGTTAATGGTGGTGGTTCAGATAGCATTCGCCGGTGTCAATGTCCTCCTCAAGCTCGCCGTCAACGACGGCATGAACCTCAGAATCGTGGTTGCTTATCGCTTCATCTTCGCCACTGTTTTCATTGCTCCTGTTGCTCTCATTCTGGAAAGGTAAGTTCCTTATATTACCTCACACTATTTTCATTTTTATATTTTGGTTATATATATATTTGTTTCATTGTTTATGTCAGAGTTTCTCTTTAATCGGTGTGAAGCAATTATATATATATGTGTGTGTGTGTGTGTCAAAATCAATATTTTGACAGAGCTTGACTATTATCTATATATATATATATATAGAGAGAGAGAGAGAGAGAGAGATAGACTTCTTTACGTGACTTTCAATGTACGGTCACATATATGTTCTTCATGATGACCTGGGTTTTATTCACAAACATAAATATTTAAACCATGCATGCCATATTATAATAATTTTCTTTTCTTGAAATTCAAAAGGGAATGTTCTACTTATTATGTTACTGTTTCAAGTGTCGTAGTAATGGAAAGAGTTGAGCAATATAGGTAGATAATATTACAATGCTGCTTTCGAGGAGGGAATAGATCTACCAGTCATTTCATGAGTGTTTGAGAGATTTCACGAAGCAATACTAATAGTAATGAAACACACAAGCACACAACGCCATTATAATAAAACTACAGAAAGAAATTAAGGGAAAAAGGAGGAAATGCTTGTTGGTGAATATAATAGTACATATATGCTTAAGTAAGAAAGGAATAATTATTTGAGTCTCTATTTCATTTAATGGCTAACAGTGAACTGTTTCCAGGAAGAAGAGACCGAAGATCACTTGGAAGATACTGTTTCAAGCATTTCTTTGCGGTTTATTTGGGTAAGTGTCAAATCATGCATCATTACTATTAACCAATTAATAATTAATACTTACTACCATATAGTACTTCAAAATCTGTTTGTGTGCGCTTTTCTGTTCATATTGGAATAACTAGTTTCACACACCCACACACAACACACACATACACACATATGAATTCTTTTTAATGACAAGAAAAAGGTTCAATATTTGAAAAAAAAAGGTTCAATTTACAGACACAAACAAACACACACACACACAATATAGGCCCACTTTATATATAATCCCTCCTTCCCTATTTTATAGTTATATTTTTTAAGATTAACTCTATTTAAAACTTGATATAGCCTTTCTTTTTGGTCCTTGAGATGTGATTTAAAGTTTTAAAAATGAGTAAACTTGGAACCTTAAATCATTTTCAAACAAAATTAATGATTTAATAACCACCTCATCTTTATTCAAAATGGTAGTTAGAAGTGTCTTATAATAGTGACCAATGAGAATATATACTCCCTCTGGTGTCTATTATTATAGGACTATTATATTTCATCTAATTCATACAAACCATTACAATACTCATTAAATATTTCTTAAATTAACAACATTTTTCAATTTTACCCCCTATTAATGTGGTTTTGAAGGGGGCAAAATATACAAAGAACCATGTTTAAGAGCATAAAAGTCAAATAGAAAGTAGGGTAAAATTGGTAAATAAGCATGCATGACTTTCCAAGTGACCTACTCGTATTAAAGTTCAAAGAATCATTTTAGAACGTGTTCTATAATAGGAATAGAGAGAGTAGTGGAGTGAATAGGATTAAACAAAAAAACGGAAAAGCTGGACTCAAAATTGAGTCACTGACTTTTACTAAAGTCTAGTGTGGATTAGCTGTCGCTGTTGATTCCTCTTTTTCTATTTTGTAGCAGACACTTGAAAGAATTCAGAGTCACGGGTAACTCCGATGAGGTTTCATATAATTGATACTCCCTTTGATCCACAATATAGGATACTTTTATAAAAGAGGCATAGTCTACAATATAAGTTACATTCTATTTAATTAATGCTCTTTTTCTTGTCATTGTAATTAATATCCACTTTCCAACTTTGCTCCGCTCATTATATCCCCTCTCTCTAAAATAACACTCCCAATGTTTGAACACGTTTCTCAATAAGGGTAAAAATGGAAAAAAGTTGTATTTTGAGATATATTAAATGATTTAACTATCATTTCTTATTTCCCGTGATATAGTTAAGTTGTCCTATATTGTGGAGCGGATGGTGTATTTCTTTCTCTTGCAAAAATGAAAATTATGTTTCTCTCTTGGGAAGTCGCAGTTTTATAGTGGGAATTTAAGTGAACAGTTTTCATAAGCAGAAATAGAATCGTGAGCATGCGTGACTCTTTCTCCACCTTCCATTTGTAACTTTACGTGAATTATGTAGCCTTTTCTAGACCTCCAATTATATATTTTGTATTGCTTCTCTGTCACCTACCATTTAAAATGACCTTCTTTCATTTTAAAAATTTATATATTTCTTGTTTTACATTTTTCTCGCTCAAAATTAAGCGGTTGTGTATTTAGAACACTTATTTCTCTAAATACTTGTTAATAATGAGGTCCTCTCTCTCTGTTTTTCTTTTTACTATTTCTGTGCATATAATTGATATAGATATTTTACTTTACTTTTTTCCCCACTCAAGTCCAATCGGTTCTGTTTTACTGTTTCTATGTATAAGTGACAACCAACACATGCATTACAATCACTGTCAATGAATTATATGTGTGTATATATATAATTACATTCACTTTCCCTGATTTTTCATGAGTTACATATATATTTATAAATTGGACAAATATTATTGTATTTTTAGGAAATGTTATTGTCTTTGAGAGTAAAGTGAATGCAATTTAAAAATACAAGTGTTCATAGCATAATTTTAATATAGTTCGAAAACGTTTGTCTCAATACCTTTTTGTTGCAGTTCAAACTTATATTTCAGGAAAATTATGTATAATTTACTCATAGGTTTTATGAAAAGTCTACAAATTTAATTTTTTTATTGATTAACTTCAATTATTTAGAAAATATCAATCTAACTTCTTACTACACGCTAAGATGAGAAGCTTCAAGCTCAAACTCAAACTGCAAATACAATGATGAAAAAACAATTGTTTGAATCTCTATGGTACAGGAATTTAATTAACATTGAACAGTTAGACAGTTTTATTTTTTAAAGTATAACTCACATATTTATGTACTAACAGAATTTAGTCTTTTCTTAACAGTATTTGCCTTTTATCTTGACATATTTTAGTGACAAATAAATTGATGAGGTCCCGGATAACATGTTTGTGTGTCATTAAATTGTATAAAATTAAAGAAAAATAAAAGTGACAAATTAATTGGATTGAATAAACTAACTAATATTTTGATGTGTATATAATAACGCAGAGGATCTCTGGCACAAAACTTATACTTGGAAGCATTGGCTTTAACGTCAGTAACATTCGCATCAGCGATGGCCAATCTTACTCCAGCCATCACCTTTATCATGGCCGTCTGCTTCCGGTGAGTTTTTCCCCCTTCTTTCTTTCTTCTTTCTTCTGATAACTTTATGTTTCTTATTCTAAGTTTCAATCCTTTTTTCTCTTTTCATCTTCTTTTCTAACAAATAATATAACTTTGTTAGGTTCATATGTAAGTGATGCATGTTTTGTCTTTAATTACTTGCAACGCATTTCCGATTCCGCCTCCATAAAAGTATGCCTTTTCTTCTTTTCTCGAACAACTTTAATTTGCCGAGAAGTAGATACATAATAATAACATCACTATTTTCCAACCACAGAAAATCCATATTCTGTAAGAGTAGGTAAAAGTGTACCTTTAGTTCATCAACTTTACACAAGGTTACATTTTTGTCCCCTAATTTTATGAAGTGTTTATTCAATTCTTTAACTCTAACTGCATTAGTTTCTTTAGCAAAAGGCAAAAGTACAAATTTACTCATTTACTCATTAATTTCATAAGCGTCTTTTCAATACTTTAACCCTACTGTGTTGTGAATAAAAAATGACGAGTTAAAATTTTAAATATTGACATAACATTTTTACATACTGCCATATTGAGTTCATCTTTTAAAATAACAATGATTGTTTAAAAAAATAATCATTTGAGACAAATGGGGTACTGTTTAGATTAGAGGACTGAAAATATACTTCATAAAATTTGGGGGTTAAACTGAAATTTTGTATGAAGTTGGAGGACTAAAGATGCATTTTTGCCTAAAAAAAATTGTAGACATTAAAATTTAAAATGTTACGTTGAAAAAAATAACAACCTCAAATCCTGACATATTGAATTTATGAATAAAACACAACTTGCTTCTTAAATTTTGAACAGGTTGGAGAATCTAAATTTAAGAGCAGCAGCAGGAAAAGCCAAGATCATTGGAACAATAATAGGAATAAGTGGGGCTATGATTCTAACATTCTTCAAAGGTGCACAAATAGACACAGGCTCCTTCCACGTCACCCTCATGCATCACCATAATGGACACGTGGAATCACCACAGTCTTCCGCCTCTGGTGGCAGTAACACCCTCTTAGGTGCTCTCTGTGCCCTTGGAGGCAATTTTAGTTATGCTCTGTGGCTCATCATTCAGGTCCCTCTCTAATGCATGTCGTTTTACTTTGACTTGTCGTTTGTGATTTTACTGCAAATTAAACAATTTTTTTTTGGGGTATTGCAATTAATACACAGACTAAGATGAGTAAGAGTTACCCATGTTATTACTCAAGCACAGCTTTGATGAGTTTCATGGGATCACTCTTATCTATTGCTTTTGCTCTTTGCCTTGAGAGGGATTGGACTCAATGGAGGTTGGGTTGGAATGTTAGGCTTCTCACGGCTGCTTATTCGGTATGTTATTAATACATTGTCCACGTACACCTGTGAAAAATATGATTTTGTTATAAATTATATATATATACTTCGTATATATTAATTGACTTTTATTAACTACTTGAAATTAAATTATAGGGAATAGTGGTTTCTGGAGTAATGGTGGTGGTCATGGCTTGGTGTATGCATATGAGAGGCCCTCTTTATGTCTCTGCTTTCAGTCCTCTTATGCTTGTTTTTGTGGCATTGGCTGGCTCTTTCATGTTAGATGAGAAGCTATATCTTGGAAGGTACTCTATCCAATCCTATATCAAAGTTACTACATCCAGTTCTAAATATAAGGCCTAGTTTAATTTGTTCCGCAAAATGCACTACAAACTAGGTCCTATATTTAAGACCAGGCCAAAGGAGTATAATTTTTTAGATAGGGCTGATCCATTTTATCCATACACTTTGTCCATGTCTGAAGTTTGATTTCACTTTTTCTATTTTTATCCACATTGATTACTCTGCATTAATTATCATATATTTCAACTATTTGTTCTCTCTATTTTGGTAGGTTCTCTCTCATATTTTTCCCACACATTTTCTCTTACTATCCATTTTTTGTATATTTGGGAAAAGAATACATTTCTTACATGCATTTATTTTACTGGGTCAGATTTGAATATTGTTGAGTCGGGTAGCTCTCTTGAAGGGAATTTTCTGCGTTTATATGGACTCGAACTTGAGACCTTGTGATTAAGAAGCCAAATGCCTTTTTCACCAAGACTAACGCCTGTTGGTGCCTTTAATAACTTTTAATCAAATTTTTTTATGTAATGTGCATATGCATACTCTTATGCATGCATAGCAGTGTAGACAAGCATACATACACATACATGCTTATGTTTGAATTTAAGGCATAAGCCTACATGCACTCTAGATTTTTAATATATTTGAGTTACATACACTTTTTTTATCTGTGACTTAATTATTACCACAAATTTGCAGTATAATTGGAGGGGCATTGATAATCTGTGGATTATATGCGGTTCTATGGGGAAAAGGCAAAGAGGTGAAGAAGATAAATCAACTTGTTCCATCTGATCAGGGGCTTCACGAAATCATAGTAATATCTCCTATAGAGGATAATAAATGTGCCCTATACAACAACAACAACAACAATAGTGATGTTGAAGAAGTTGTTAAAGATAGTGATCATTAATCAGAAAAGGCATCATGTGAAGTTGTGAAGGATAACCAGAATAGTAAAGGTAGTGATCGGAGAAGAAATATGAAGAAGAAGAAGCAATATGATCAGAAATGCATAAAATTTTTATATTCAGTAGTTTTTCTTTAATATTTTTTAAAAGCCTTATATTCAGTTTTATATTGTTATATAGGCATGCCATCCTTTTCTAATAGCCCCCACACATGTTATCGGCATTTTTGGTGGTTTTATAGGAAAAGTAGGTAATGGTGGTAGATGCTTTATTTTTAATTTTCCTAGTTTTCCAATTGTAACATATAAGGAATGGCAATATTAAATATTATGTTCTTTTATTTTTATAGTTTTCTGTTGGATCATATTTTATCAATTGTACGTGTACTTATTGTCGGATTGGAGGATCTGTATCATATTCCACACACACACTTTTTATGTAAGTTGTCTAAATTTGTTTTAATTTTTTTTTTTTGCCTGAAAGATTTAAATATTTCAGATCTTATATTTTATATAATTTTAATTTAAATTGTTTTTTGAGTGATAGATAAAACGTTAATATAATTAATCTAAAAAAAACTGAATTAAATTTTATAAATATAATAATTTTCAGACTTTTCAGATTAAATTTTGAAGAAGTCAGATATGTCTCTAACTATGATCTAATTGCTTGGCAGGATACAAAATCAGTATAGTTTAGTTGTATGATTTTTTTTAAAAGTTTATGGTAAAATTTATGTATTATTTTTTTGTGAAAATTAATTAAATAAAACAACTACGCAATTTTTCTATTTTTTCACTAAAAAAGGTAAAATATTAATTAGGAAAACTTTAAGAATTAAAGTGAAGTGTCCAGGTACCGATTACAGTTTTATAAAGGCGACCCCCCCCCCCCCATCCAATATATATATATATATATAATGCTTACTTTTAAAAAGTAGCTTTGTGTAATCCAAGGAAAATATTTCGAAATAAAAAGGCACAAAGAAATGGAAAAGACATTATATAGAAGAAACTACTTTGTGGAAATATATATGATAAGTTTTAAGAATTGAATGATACATTTGATTTCTTTTGTCTGTTTAGTTCTTAGTTCTCTCTTTTCGATATTGAGAGGGAAATACGCTTTGGAATTTTGGCAGACAAGATTTGTGCCATGGCTAACATGAATTCCTCTTCTCTTCGATAGGCCACTTATTTTGTTTGTATATTTGGATAAACAGTGTAATTTTCAGTAAAAGTTTTGATGAGGTAATATCTCCCAAAGAAAAAAATCCGCTAAGAATTTCAAAGGGTGAATGATTTTTATTTTAATTCTGTAGTGTTTTAATTAAAACACTACTGAAAAAAACCCTTTTTAGACCGCCACATTTAGACCAGTTTTAGCGGATAAGGTCTTAAAAATTTGCGCGGTGGCAGTTTTGTAATTATATTGAATTTCTAAGACCGGTTCTTAAAAAATTTATTTAGACCGGTTATAAATAAAACTGGTCTTAAAATGTTAAAATTTTTATGAATTTAAAATTTTTTAACATTTAAGACCGGTTTTTGATAAGATTTTTCACCCTTATTTTTACTTCCGCGCCCAGATTGCGCGCTTTGTGAACCCTTTTCTTTTCTTTTTGCCATTTCTCTGTGAGCTTTGTCCGTACTTGTTCTGAACTCGTCCATGGTGTCTCGTCCCTCATTTGCTCAACTCTCCTCCGTCATTACCGCTGCTGTTGCTGTGTTCGTCGTCGCTGTTCTTTGATTATAGTCAGTCTTCTCCGTCGCCACCTCTAATCTCCGCAGTGACCATTCTCCTCTGACTTGACTTCCCTTTGTCAGTGCCGTGAATTTGAGGACTTCATTTTAACCTCAGTTGTCGCCACTGTGACTTTGGGTTGAAGCTCACTCATTGGTCTTCAATCAGGTTAGTATTTGATCTATTATTTAGTTGTACGTTGTTCAATAATTAATAATGTTCTATGAAAAATGGTTCTTGTTGTTGCTTTGAGCACTTAAACATAATCTGGAAAAAATTAAATATGCACATTCTTATTAGATATATGCTCTGACTTTTAATTATATCCCTATGATATTTGGCTTGGATTAATACCAGTCTATGTTCTGTTTTAATTTAGTGCTGTTGTTGGATTATTGTCAGTGTTATTGATTTGTTAAAACAATACTTGTTTTAATATATTTGAGCTTTATGGACGATATTTGAACTTAATATAATATATTTTGGGTGTAAAATAAATAGTATTTAAAAAATAAAGAAATATATAAAAAAATGTCAGTACTGTAGCGTCAGTCACTATTCATGATGGAATCACTGTAGCAGGACGTTATTGTAGCGGACGGAGGTGACTGTAGCGGATGGAATCACTGTAGCATTGTATCAACACGGAAAAAATGTGTAAACCAACCGACAGGTTACTGTTCACTAATGTAGCAATGCGTGAAAAGAAGCCGAAATCACTGTAGCACCATGGAAAAAAGTGACGCGACGCTGCCTATAAATTGAATGTGTCAGGCGCAGATACGAAGGTGTGGAGGTGGAGAATTTTCTCTGACAGTCAGAGATCCTTCTCTGTCAGGGAGAGATATTTTCTATGACAGTTCTAAATAAATTGTGTTATTTTTTATTTTTAATTTTATGTATTGTATTATTTTTTTCATGCCTCCTATATGGAAGGCTTAGTATTGTATTACATTTTTCATGCCGCCTACATGGAAGGTTTTACCTCCTAAAGGGACGGCTAGATTTCTTCATCTTTCATTCATCTTTTGGTTGTATATTTATGTTTGAGAATTTAATATTCAAGTTTATGCAGTATTTTTAAGGCTTTCATTCTAGCTTTATATAATGTCAATTTATTTTGGTTTTGTTTTTAATTTCATCATGTGCTAAATTTTCATTTTCCTAGGGTGATGACGTAGCTTACTAATGCCGGATTAAATCTTAACTTATTAAATCTAGTTTTAATTTCTCCTTCATGATTGAATTTAAATTATTGTTCTTAATGCTTTCATTTGATTGGCCACCTTTTGAATGATTACAATATGCATGTTGAGACCGGAAAGAGATGCATGTATGTAGATCCTATAATTAAAATCATGACTTGCATATGAAATAGGAATATATTCATATGAGTTGTGTAGTCTTATTGAGTTTCATAAATCTTAATGCATAATTAATTGCTTAAATTCATATAGGAATATATTGGATTAGCAATTAATTATAGAATTGCTTGACCTTGGAAGAGGCTAGTAATTAAATTAAGGAAACTCGACTATCAATTATGTGGAATAAATTGGGCTAGAATAGATAAGTGATTCAATTCGAAATTTGTTAAGTGAAATCTAATCCCTAGGACTTTTTCTCATATTTGTTTTCATATCATCTGCACTCATATTTAATTATTTTTCTTTTATTTGAACTCTCAATCACCAATTTATCGATCGACTAAATAGAATTAAAATTACCCATTTTGGTACTTAGTGATCAATCCTTGTGGGAACGATACTCTACTCACTTCTATATTACTTGATTACGACAGTGTACACTTGCACTATTTAATTGATCATCCAAACTCGTAACAAGTTTTTGGCGCCGTTGCCGGGGATTGTTGTCATTAATATCAATACCAAGTAATTTTAATACTAATTTAGTCTGCATGTAAAATTTGAAAAAAAAAATTCAAAAAAAATAAAAAAATAAAAAAATGAATTATTCACAGCATTCATTTGGTGATAACTTGTCATATCTTAGTTCTTTTTCTGGAATGCATGTGAATGGAATGAGACAAGAAAATATAAATGCTGGTTGGATTGAAAATTCTTCTCCTTATAATTGTTTTTCTGGTGCTTATTATGGAGAGTGTCATCCCTATGAGCATTATCCATATAACACTACCAATCATTATATGGGAGATGATTTCAATATGCATCAAACTTGTTTTGATCATTCATTTTATCCTGATGGAGTTTTAGAGCAACAAGAGTCTTTGGATCCATATGTCAGGTATTGTCCTAATCCTCCTTTCTTCTCTTATCCATATATTGAAGAACAAATGTAACACCCCGAATTTTGAGACTCGAGGCTAGAGAATAAGCCTGAGATTAGTGGATTGCTAAGCCCCGGTTTAGCAAGATCCCAAATTGTGATCAGGAGTTAATGACTACAAAAGTGGACGTGGTTAGTGATTAATGAACCTTTTTAGAGAATATAAAGTGGATTGTAGTCACTTGTGTTATGAGCAACGCCAAAACCCTGTATTTGAGTTCAATTGTGGATCAACATCCAAATTGACTTAGAATAGAGGGAAGAATTGAATGGGGTATTGTGATGGAAATGGTGTCATGTTGTGGTATTTAATCATTGGAATTGATTTAAATTGGATTGGACACATTGGTTGTAAAACTAAAAATGTTGTCCAGTGTAAATTCTGTCTGGGCATTCCGTTTGTATAAACGTTTTGAATGACCAAATGGTGTCTAAAAATTATGAAACTTTCCAGTCTTAAAGTTCACATCCCAAGCTTCAAAATGGACATATAATTTGTGCCATTTCGTTTTGAGAACTGGGAGATATGACTGTCCAAAGTTTGAGGTCAAAAATGGACTCTGTTTTGGGGCAGTGATGAAATTTGTGTAATTCTGGAATTGTGTGGTGATTTTTAGTAATGGCCAATATTTTTCCTATGAAGAGGACTTAAATATCTTTCATTTGGCTTTGGGATCACCTCATTTAGATTTTTCTAGAATTAGTTATGATTTTTCAAAGTTTGGGCAGAAAATCTGCCAGAAAATCCGAAAATGGGAATTATGACATCATCTCATTAAAAGATGATGTCAGCATGGAATTACATATGTTATCATCTTCCTCAGCTCATTTCTGTCGCACACAGCAGCTGAAGCAAGAAAAAAAAACGTGGAGAGAGCTTGGAGAAAAGAGAGAAAAAGAGGAAGAAATCTCGCAAGGTAAGCCGATTTCTCCGACGATCTAGCTCCTAACGCGTATAACTCCGACTCTAAGCCACTTCTCTTTATTCTTTAAGGTTGTGAAGCTCAAAACTTGGTGTTTTAAAGAGGCTAGGGTTCAGCCAAATTTGGGAAAAAGCTAGTGGGAGCTTGAGGTAACTTCCAAACTTTCGTATATTGCTTATTCTGGCTGCTGTGGGCAATTTAATCGGTGAAATTTCGCCGGATTGCCATTGGTTTTAAAGTTTGGAAATGATGTGGCCTAGGGGTTATGCTGCCCAAATTGGGTCTTAATGTTAGTTGTAACCTAATGTAATGGTTAATAAAGTGGTTAGGAGTAGAAAGGAACGCGTTTACGGAGCCGAAACCGAAAAACCCCGATTTTCCCTGGAAAACCCATATATTTCGGTCAGGGGTCTAAATGGGTCTTAGAGTTGGATTTTCAATGATTTGATGATTCCATTGAGTTCAGGAGGGAAAATTAGGTGGGGTTACAGTTGGGCACTTTTTCGGAAAAGGCCGAGAAAGCATAATTACGGAAACGCCCCTAAAACCCTAAAAGTAGGGCTGCCAAGGGCAATTTCGTAATTTAACATTGAATTTGATAATTCCGAGTCCGGAAATGGATTCCTTGGGCGAAAATATGTTAGAATAGCCCATGTCAAAATTTCGGGAAAAGTACAGCTAGACCGGGTACGGCGGGGCCGGGCCGGGTCCCCGGGGGTATTTTAGTAATTTTTCCATATAACCCCCAGAAACACTTTGGGAGTGTCTAAATAGTACATTTGACATTGTAGGATCGAATGTGAAGCCCCGAGTTGCTGGCACGCAAATCGAGGAGAAAAGACTGGAGGTAGGGAACTTACCTCTCCTGCATGTATTGATAATTGTATTTGTGTATTGATGCATGTTATTGCCTTGCGTGAATTATGTGAAACATATGAGAATGATTGTAGCTCTGTTTCTATTATACTATGGCCATGAGTATGTTGTTGAAACATTGAGCATGCGGATATATCATGATGTGAACATGTGTTATTGTGATGCAAGCATGTCGTGCATTAAATACTTATCTTGCATGCATATTGGTATGTGTTTCCTACTGAGATTCCCTAGAATCTCACCCTCCCCTATCAACATTTTAGACAGGGAAGGAAGATTGAGGATGAAGCAAGCATCCAAGGACGAAGAGGACTCGTTTCTGGGTGAGAGCTTAGTGTTGGTTATCAAGAAGTAATTGGGATAATATATGTGTATATTTGGATAAATATTTGGTTATGTATATGAGTAGTTTGTGTAATCCCTAATCGATGAGTTGTATGGGCTAATGTGCCCTATGATTATCGAGCGAAGATATGATTCCGGGATTGCCGGAAATTTATATTGCGTACTCTGATAATTGTGTAAATGTAATTTATCTTCGCATAGTAATTATATTCGGAGTGAAAATATGAGACCGTGTTGTAAATGATTTCGAAATGTAATTGTGAAAATCCCGTCTGGGTCGATGGGTTTATAAATGATGTTTTGTCTTATTGGTCTCTATTTCACGTTAATTGCATAATCCGGATATTAATTACGGCAGGGGGTTACAACAAACTCTTGAGTATAAGGAAAAATCTGATTTAGAAAAATTAATTGAGGAGTTTGAGCAATCAACAGAGAAATTTTGTAGAGAGCAAAAGGAAAATGACACATGAGTCAAGTCAAGTGTCCAAAATATTGGAATATATGCGAGTCAAATTATTGCATCACTTGAGACTATGAGGCAAGATAATTCTTTGATCATGATTCCCACTCCTTTTGTTGACGATGATTATTGTGAAGAAGTTGAGGATGTGGAATTGAATAAAACTTTGCCTCTTGTGGCATGTGATAAGGAACTTGAAATCACTTTTGGAGAAAATAGTGGATGTCCAATTGAGGTTCCGGCTGTGGAGCCTAATCTTTGTGATTTTGATATTGAAACTAATGTGGATATTCCAAAAGATGTTGTTCATGTCTCTCCTGTTGAAGTATTGACTCTTACTGATGAGAGTCAAGTGGATTTTATGGGATGCTCTAAAATTTTGGAAATTCCTAAATATGTTTGCAAATTCATGCATGTTGTGCTTTATTTGAGTTCAGTAAATAATTGTACTCTAAAATTGTCTATGATTGAAAAAGTACAATTAATTACTTTGAATAATCATTGTTGGTTTCTGAAATATTGTTGCTTGAAAAGAAATGAAGACAAGGTGATCCTGGTGTTTGAAACTTTTGATTAGTAGTTTATGTTTGAGAAGTCTGGCTGAAGACTATAAATTTAGCGCTACTTGGGAGGCAACCCAAGGTTTGGTTTGATGTCTGTTGTGATTTTGCAGGACTTCTGGTAGCTTCTAATGATGAATTCTACTTTGATAAAAAAAAGAAAAAAAATATAAAAAATTTTAAAAAAAAGAAAATTTTGGTTTGATTTTTGTCTAGCTAAAGACGTTAAAGAAGGGCGGCTATTTAGGAGGCAACCCCAAAATTTCTTTCCTACTCTCTTAAAACTTCTTTCCTACTCTCTCATTTTTCTTTCCTACTCATCGAAACACATTGCACTGCATTGAGATTTTAGTTTTCATCATTTTCATTTTAAGTTACCATGGAGGAATCTCTTGCAAAGCTTAAGAACAGGTTCCCCACTCTTCCCAAAGATGTGCTCAGGAAGATCTATAATAGTCGAATTGAAAGGATGATGATATTCAATCGTTTGGGCCTTCCTGTGGATGTATGTTGGATCATTGAAGCTAAGGTACGTTTAGCAGGTGAGATTCATAATTCATTTGTTAAACCTTTGCCAGGAATAGGAAGAAGTTCTTACTCCAAAAAGAGAAGAGCTAAACGGATGAACGTTTGCCATAAATATGCAAGGTGGAATTGTGATCAGCGATGTAGGAGTAAAGGTATGGTGTCTATAAATCGAGAAGACAAAATTAAATTTATAAAGGATGGACTGAGTAAGGAGTCCCTGGATGATATTATTCAAACTCTTGAGACGCATCCGAGTGGTGATGTTCATCGTATTCTTCTTGATTTAGCAAACATATTCAACAGAGAGAAAGAGCGCTATTGTCTTGGGAATCTGACAAAAAAAGACCATGTTTGCCAGTTTATAAAAAACTGGATGGGAAGCCAATCCTCGATTCATAGAAATCGTTTAAGCCGTTTCTGGACCTAAAACCAGAGGAAGATGTGAGACAAAATCACAACTACTGTACATAATCATGCTTTTGTCTACTCTACTTTATTTTTTGACTTTCTTTCCTCTTTTTGTTTAATTTCTTCACACAATGGCCCACTGGTCACTATGTCGGAAATTTTTTTCAAACTTCTTTGAAAAATGTGTGATTTGTGTGATTTTGTTGTCGTTGTTTTAATATTATATATATGTACTCTTTCATTTGTAAATATACACACTTCCATTTATAAATATGAATTCTTTCTCTTGTACGCGTACATGGTCCGAGAGAAACAAAGAGAAAAAGGGTATCACACAAAAATGTAGATTTACATCTATTTGCATTTTTGGTGAAACTGATTTGGGCAAGAAAGGAGAGTTTATAACAGCAGCAAATGAACTGGGAATTGGATTAGCTGCCAGAGGGATCAACTTGGTGTACGGGGGAGGCAGCCAGGGCCTAAAAGGAAGTATGGCTATTTCTGCATCCATGAATGGAAGCAAGGGTTTAAGTGTAAGGGTGAAGGAGTTGGAAGATCACACTTTTTCCTTAGGACAAGAGTTACAGGTTTCAAGCTTGCCTGAACAAATGGGACTAATGTTCTACCATGCTCAAGCATTCATTGCTCTACCCAGTGGTTTAGGGACGTTGGATGGCATTTCTAGCGTTGCATATTGGGCTAAGTTAAACTATCACAAAAAGCCATTAGGATTGTTAAATGTTAATGGTTTTTATGATAATCTTTTATCTTTTCTTGATCATGCTGTGGAAACAGGATTCATACCCCAAGCGACTCGCCATTCCATAATTTCTGCACCAACTGCTGATCAGCTGCTCGATCAACTACAAACCTATGAACCTAAACCAGATCTACTCATCAAGCAAATAGGTGGGCAATCTTCAGATAGTAGTCAGAAGCAGAACCCAGATACTACCCTTCGGTTGTAACTTTCCTTAATCTCTTGGTTTTACACTTAGTATTTTGATTTTACTTTATTATATGTTTATGTTTAAAAAAAAAACCTTCTCTGAGCTCTAGAATACATTGGAGACAATGTTTGATTTAGGTTGGGGGAGGAGAAAATTTTTTTTTGTTTTTCTTTTGTTAGTTAGTAAAACCATTAGATGCATGGGGTGTGGAAAAAATGGCAGAGTAAGGAGTTATTCTTAACTCCTGAGACGCATTTCATTAATTGCATTTTATTGGTTGCAATTTTTTTTATCTTTTTCAAAAAAAAAAGAAGTAAAAAAAAAGAGTAAAAAAAAAAAATCTTGTTCAAGTGCTTTGTAGTGATATTAAGAAGTACACAAGTTTTAAGTATGGATCAATTGAATTTAGAGATTTTATAGCATGAATGAACAATTGATTGTTGCAATTGGTGATAAATTTTGAGATTGAATGAACTGAGTTTAAAAATTCCTAGCCGTGAGCTTCTGAGCCTATAATGATTATTTCTCTTGTGTGTGATATTCACCTATTAAGTTGTCACTCTAGAACTTGCTTTAAATCTGGTTGAAATTACATCTCACATGCACATTCAAAAATGATAAAGGCATTCATTTCCTTTAGCTAGAGCCAAATAGCCAACCTTGCAATTATACCGTTGATAAGCCCCTTTGAGCCTAATTGACTGTTTCTTTGTTCTCAACCCATTAACGTGTACTTTAATGATATATCAAGTGCTTTTACCTTATTCGGAAGATTGGTAGAGCATTAGAAATTCTTGTGAAATGGGCTATTGACTAAGTGTGGGGGTATATATATCATCAATTTTATAGTTGCAATTCAAAAAAAAAAGAAAAAAAAAAAGAAAAAAAATTCAAAAAAAAAGGAAAAAAATATGTCAAGTATTTGAATTGTGGGTTGTTATGATGAGATAAATTTATAAGTAGCCCATTTTTCAATTGTTCTATTAAATTTCTTAAATATAGCCTTTCATATTATGTTTTACATTCCTTTTACCTTAACCTCATTACAACCCTTAATAAGTCCTTTTGATTTGAATTATGCATGTGAATTAGGTAGTGGAGATTGAGATTTTTAGCAAGCCTATGGTAGTACAATTTTTTTTGGTTGAATTTGAGCGAAACACTTACCCTTAAACACTTGAGAGATTGAGAGAATGAGTTACACTTACAAACTCGGTTTATTCATTTTCAAACAAAGTTACCAATTTATATTTTCGTTGATTCATGAATACTATGATCTCTTTACTTTTCAATTGTGTTCTTACTTATGACTTGACACTTCTGATTTTGTTGGAAGCACTTATTAGTCATTCCTTGTCCGAGGACGTCCAAGAGCTAAGTGTGGGGGAATTTGATAAGTGAAATATTTACATATTTATTTTCCCTTATATGATGATTTTATGGACGATAGTTGAGCTTAATATAATATATTTTGGGTGTAAAATAAATAGTATTTAAAAATAAAGAAATATATAAAAAAATGTCAGTACTGTAGCGTCGGTCACTATTCATGATGGAATCACTGTAGCAGGACGTTACTGTAGCGAATGGAGGTGACTGTAGCACTGTAGCAACACGGAAAAAATGCGTAAACCAACCGACAGGTTACTGTTCACTAATGTAGCAATGCGTGAAAAGAAGCCGAAATCACTGTAGCACCATGGAAAAAAGTGACGCGACGCTGCCTATAAATTGAATGTGTCAGGCGCAAATTCGAAGGTATGGAGGTGGAGAATTTTCTCTGACAGTAAGAGATCCTTCTCTGACAGGGAGAGATATTTTCTCTGACAGTTCTAAATAAATTGTGTTATTTTTTATTTTTAATTTTATGTATTGTATTATTTTTTTCATGCCTCCTATATGGAAGGCTTAGTATTATATTACTTTTTGCATGCCTCCTACATGGAAGGCTTAGTATTGTATTACATTTTTCATGCCGCCTACATGGCAGGTTTTACCTCCTAAAGGGACGGCTAGATTTCTTCATCTTTCATTCATCTTTTGGTTGTATATTTATGTTTGAGAATTTAATATTCAAGTTTATGCAGTATTTTTGAGGCTTTCATTCTAGCTTTATATAATGTCAATTTATTTTGGTTTTGTTTTTAATTTCATCATGTGCTAAATTTTCATTTTCCTAGGGTGATGACGTAGCTTACTAATGCCAGATTGAATCTTAACTTATTAAATCTAGTTTTAATTTCTCCTTCATGATTGAATTTAAATTATTGTTCTTAATGCTTTCATTTGATTGGCCACCTTTTGAATGATTACAATATGCATGTTGAGACCAGAAGGAGATGCATGTATGTAGATCCTATAATTAAAATCATGACTTGCATATGAAATAGGAATATATTCATATGAGTTGTGTAGTCTTATTGAGTTTCATAAATCTTAATGCATAATTAATTGCTTAAATTCATATAGGAATATATTGGATTAGCAATTAATTATAGAATTGCTTGACCTTGGAAGAGGCTAGTAATTAAATTAAGGAAACTCGACTATCAATTATGTGGAATAAATTGGGCTAGAATAGATAAGTGATTCAATCCGAAATTTGTTAAGTGAAATCTAATCCCTAGGACGTTTTCTCATATTTGTTTTCATATCATCTACACTCATATTTAATTATTTTTCTTTTATTTGAACTCTTAATCACCAATTTATCGATCGACTAAACAGAATTAAAATTACCCATTTTGGTACTTAGTGATCAATCCTCATGGGAACGATACTCTACTCACTTCTATATTACTTGATTACGACAGTGTACACTTGCACTATTTAATTGATCATCCAAACTCGTAACATTTTTGACACGAATAAGAAGGAGGTTTTTAAAATGTGAGCCATAATCTTTTGTACTATAAATGACTTCCCTGCATATGGAAACTTGTCAGGCTATAGTGTGAAAGGCCATAAAGCATGTCTGATTTGTGAAGATGGAACATGTTATCATCAACTTCAACATGGAAGAAAGACATTTTATCTTGGCCATAGGAGATTTCTTAGACGAGGCCACCTGTATCGCAGATTACAAAAAGTTGTTTTTGGTGGACAAGAGTTTGAAGATGCTCTGAAGTCATTGACTGGGGAGCAAGTTTATGAAAAGGTGAAAAATATGAATGTTATCTTTGGTAAGACTACGAAGAATAGTAATGAGAAAATTAATTGGAAAAAGAGGTCTGTCTTCTTCAATCTTCCATATTGGCTGAAGCTTGATGTAAGACATTGTATTGATTTCATGCATGTGGAGAAAAATGTTTGTGATAGTATTGTTGGAACACTGCTTAACATACAAGGTAGTTCTAAGGATGGTGTGAAGGCAAGATTAGATTTACAAGAAATGGGGATACGAGAAGATTTACATCCAAAGCCATATGGTAAGAGAACTTTTTGTCCTCTAGCTGCTTATACTTTGTCTAAGGATGAGAAAAGAAGCTTTTGTCAGTGTTTACATGGCATCAAAGTTCCTTCAGGGTATTCTTCAAATGTTAGGAAGCTTGTGTCGATGAAAGACTTGAAGTTAGTTTGGCTAAAGTCTCATGATTGTCATGTCTTAATGCAACAACTGCTCCCAGTAGCTATTCGAGGCATTGCCGAATACTATCTTCAACATATTTTGACTTGACTTTGTTTATTCTTCAATGCTATTTATAGTAAAGTCAGTGAGACAGAAAGATTGGATGAACTGGAAAATAAAGGATATCTGATCTTGTGCCATCTTGAGAAGCTTTTTCTTCCTTCTTTTTTTGACATCATGGTACATCTAATTGTTCATCTAGTCAGGGAGATCAAGTTGTGTGGCCCTATCTATTTATGATTGATGTACCCAATTGAAAGAACTATGAAAATCCTAAAAGGGTATGTGAAGAACCCTAATCGGCTTGAAGCATCTATTGTTCAGAAATATGTTTATGAAGAAGCTATGGAGTTTTGTCAAGATTACTTGTCAAATGTAGGACACATTGGACTTCCTGAACATCATGACCAAGAAGGTGGTAGACGCAGGGCTTCAGTAAAGAGTATGGATCCTGATGAATTGCAACAAGTCCACTTGTACATCTTGAATAATGTTGATGAAGTTCAAGATTACATTAATGCTCATAAAGAAATTGTACAGAAAGGAAATAATCGAATGACTGAATAAAGGTTAATTAGGGAGCATAATAAAACTTTTGCATATTGGTTCAAACAAAAGGTTGATGGTGAAGAATGTGTTTCTGATACAATTAAATGGTTAGCACGTGGTCCTGAAGCTGATGTCATAAGTTGGACTTCATTTGTGACAAATGGTTATACGTTTTACACGAAGTCCTTTGATGATAGGAGCACCGTCCAGAACAGTAGGGTTATGTTAGTGGTTGAATCTATGCACTTCTCTAGTTCAAAACATAGGAATCCTAGATTGGCAGCAATACCTTATTATGGGTTGATTGAAGAGATTTGGGTGGTTGATTATGTTAAAGTTAAACTTCCCATTTTCAAATGCAAGTGGGTTGATGTCAACAATGGTGTGATGATTGATCAGTTGGGATTTACATTAGTTGATTTGAATAGTATAAGTTTTAGAGATGAACCTTTTATTATGGCATATCAAGCGAAACAAGTGTTCTATGTTACTGATCAGGCAAACAAAATGTGGTTTGTAGATCTCCAAGGAAAAAGGGTAATTGATATTAATAAGGAAAGTCATTCAATGAATGATCTGCTTGAGACTCCTTCTTTTTCTAGGGGTTTACCATAATTGAACGAAGAAGATGAAGCGACAATGAACACAGCACAAGAAACGATCATCATGAAGGGATATGGGAGGATTTCCCTTTATAAAAGTACATTGAAGGTTAGTTAGCTAAAATAATTATCATGAACTATATTTGAATTATGTATATTGTTATTGGTGTATATATATAACTACATTTTTTGTTGTTGTCACCGGAAAATAAAGGATTGAGGTGTACGTCTTAATGTAGTTTCTCTGAAGCCAGGCCAGCTAGTGATCATTAGCATGAGAAGAGTGTGTATAAAGTATTTTGGCCTTAATGAATAACAGTGTTGTCATTAATGTAATTTAATCTTTGATGTATGTATGTAAGTGAAAAGATAAGGAACTTGGTTAAAACAGTATTGTCATAGTTGTATGATTTCCTTTCATTATGATTCTGTCTATGATTGTGAGTTTATTATTCATGGTTGTTTTCCTTGCTTTTGTTTCGGCCAACACTGTTTAAGCACAAGGGAGTTGAGTTTTAATATGTTCCAATGAGTTTTGAGTCTCTCACATGTCATTAAGATGTTAGTAATATAATATGTAAGAGAAGATTTATTTGAATGTTGTTGAACTGGCTCCTGCTTCTGAGTGAAATATTTTAATCGAGGGAAATGGCTTGCTGGGTATATCTTTTAAACGAATTTTTTTTTAAAAAAATTCAACTTTTAAGATCGGTTCTCTCCAAAACCGGTATGAAAAGTACATTTAAGACCAGTTTTGGAGAAAATAGGTCTAAAAAGTTGAATTTTTAGGTTGGTTTTATCCAAAACCAGTCTAAAAAGTAATACTTTTAAGACCCATTTTGTAGAAAATCAGTTTTAATATTTCAACTTTTTAGATCGGTTTTTCAGAAAACCGGTCTAAAATTTTAACCTTTTAGACCGGTTCCTCTGATAACCAGTCTAAAAATATTTTTTAGACTGGTTTTATAATAACCAATCTTAAAACTTTTTTTTAAGACTAGTTCCATAACTAGTTTAAAAAGTAGCAGACTTTTTAGACCGGCTGTATTAAGACCGGATCCAAAACCGGTCTAAAATATCGTTTTTAACTGGTCTTAAAAGTGATTTTTCCAGTAGTGAAAAAGTTTTAACTATACATTTTTAGAAATAACAACTATACTAAAAAAATCACAATAATAAATAAAATAGCTTTACTACGTTATTTATAAAAAATTTAGGGCTTATACTTACCAATTGCATTGTCATAATTATTGACCATGTGTGATTATATGAGTATTCACTACTAAATAATCTTACATATATGACGCTTAATAAATAATGGTTATAACAAATAAACGTTATGTATGTCGAAGGGGAGTTCGCATAAGAAATATAACACTAAAATTTAATAGTTAAATATGTGGATCATTATGTAGTGAAAGGCGGAATTCTTATAAACAAAAATATAATAGTTGTAGTTATTAACCGTCATGTATTTACCAACAAAAACAATGGTTCTTATGAAACAACTATAATGCAAAAATTTCAAACGATTTGTCTTCCAATATAAAACAAAAAGGTAACGGTTATACCAATTGACATAAACTATAAATAATAATAAAAAAAATTTTTATGAAAAAGCCATCATATAACACCTTCAAATGTTCTAATTACTTTTCTTCATTTGCCTCATCCTTCTCTTCTTCGTCATGGTCAAATGCCAAAGAGTTCATTCATTACTACAAAAAGCACAATATGTGGTGCTTATTTTTAAGAATACTATGGCACTTGGGAAGCACCATAGCTTCCAGTGCCACAAAAGAAAGCTATGTCATTTTTTAAATATATGGAAGCACCATATTTTGTTTCTTTTTCTCTTTTTTGTAAATAGCCTCCTATGGTGCTTCATTATGAAGGGCCATAAGAAGTCATGCACTTCCTATGGCCCTTCTAATGGAAGTGCCATAGAAAGTGAACACACTTCCTATAGTGCTTCCTAAGGAAGCCCCATAGGAGGTACGCATTTTTTTTTGAAAATAATTTTATGTAATTGTTTCCTTTTTCTAGTGAAACCCTCTGTATTTACTGTCCAAATCCATAGTAAAATGAAATAACTCCAAACAAAAAACTAATTCATAAAATCTAGTAAATGTATTTAATTACAACAATTGTAATGTTTAACTAATTTTAAGTAAATAAACAACAAAAGAATAGGCAAGAAGCAGTATATGTACCTAAATATTAGCTAGTTGTCTGACCATATATTCACAACACTCCTCAATGATTTCATCCACTTGTTGGTCAGTCAACTAGGCAAAACATTGATCTTCATAATACTACATAAATAATCATGCACACAACAAACTAAAATCACTAAAAATCAATTAGCTTAGACACTTGTCAATTAAATTTAAATCGTATGGACTTAAGCTTTTGTATAAAAAAAAGACTTACAAGTTAGGGAACTTCTGTAGGAGGCTGAGACAAGAAGAGAAAAAACATGTGGAAGGATAAGCTTTGTACTGCAATCTAAGTGGAAACTAAAGGGATACAAGATGGTGAACCAATTGAGTTTTGAGAAACAGAGAGTTGGAGGGCCCACGAGAAGACTATAATGGCGGGCTTGTGAAATTTTTTGAAGTACCTTGTATGGCGCTTGGTGAGCAAGCACCATACAAGGCATAAGGAAGCTTTGGCACTTGCATTGCAAGTGCCTTTACTTCCCTTAATTTTTTTTTAAAAACAAAGGGAAGTTTTTGCACTCGCATAGTAAGGGCCATTGCTTCCTTTTGTTTTTAAAAATATTAAAAAAATGGCAGATAAGAAAGCTTTGGCACTTGCAGTGCAAGCTCCATTGCTTCCCTTGTTATTTTTTAAAACAAAGGGAAGCTTTGGCAATAGATGATTCCATGTCTCAATCTTCATGAAAAACAAAAGGAAGAAAAGAAACTAGCTTAAAGATAGTGGACACATTAAGTTTCAAACCCACAATGACCTAGTGAAATAAAGTCAAGTTTTGTAAACTTAAATACCAACATTTTTTCTTCGTGGTATTTAACCAAAATGCTGTAATAGCCAAGTTTACAAAACTTGGATACATAATAATGAAGGACAAAAACTCAAATAAGCCTCAGCAAAAGTGGATAAAGATGAACATATTACCAAGTATATAATCTAAGAGTGGTTTTTTCAAAAACGAAGGGTAGGCCCTTTAATTAAAAAAACTATAAAAAAAAAAGAAAGGGCCTTAGAAGGCACTTGCTGGGCCATTTCTTTTTTTTTTTTATAGTTTTTTAAATTGAAGGCCCTACCCTTCATTTTTGAAAAAAAAAATTTTTAGGTTATATACTGGATAATATGTTCATCTTTGTCTACGTCTTTATTCTTGAATATTCAAGTCATGTGTCCTTGAAATTCAGGCCATAGTGGCACCTTGTATGGTGTTAGATCAAGCAAGCATCATACAAGTCCTTGATTTTTGTTTAAAAAAATTAGGCCAGCTAAGCAAGCTCTATATGCTGGGCCTTTATGTTTTTTTTAAATAAAAGCCTTGTATGGCAATTCTTTAGCTAAGTGTCACAGAAGCCTAACAGTAGCTATGACACTTATAATAGGAAGCGCCATAGCTTCTACATATTTAAAAAAACAATTATTTGTAAATAAGTGCAATAAAAGGGGCGCCACTAAATCCCTCTTTTGTAGTAGTGATTCCATTCGCCCTCCTCCTCCTCCTCATCATCATCATCATCCTCACCCTCCTTCTCTACAAGCTCCTCCTCTTCCACCACTACCACCTCCACAAGCTCCTCCCCCTCCTCCTCCTCCCCCTTTGCCTCCTCACTACTATAGATTTGTCTATACTTGACATTCTATACTTAACGGTTTTAATGAAACCAAGAAATATGCAGAGGCAGAGTTAACAGAATGAAATACATAATTTTTTTTTAAACAATCGTTAAGTATAGGAGAAAATATTTAACGGATTTATACTACAACTGTGATATATTAGTTTGGTTTTTTTAGAAAAAAATGGTATCATTTACTTTATGATTGTTTGTGAACAATGGTCAAATATAGATCACAAATATATTTTACGCTTGTTTAGAAAGAATTGTAAACTATCATATACTTAAGGGTTGCTTGCTTAATCACAACCATTAAGTATACTCTTTAAAAAGCCCCTCTTAGATCCATTTTTATTTGACATTTGTAACATACAAATTATAGAGAGCTCACTCCTAACACTTTCGATGACTCAGTTCTTGCTCCTCTACCACCATCTTGCTCTCCTCCATCACTCCCTTGCTGGTCTCCTTCAAAGCTCTCCTTTATCCATCATCGCATTTGTTGGTGTCATGGGTTTTGGAATGATTCTAGGTTCATGGTGCTCTTACTAGTGGCATCTGGGTTGATTTCTTCTTTTGATGTTCGTAGGGAGGGGCTTTGAGCTTGACTCTTCTCCCTAAAAGTGAGTTCAGTTCAGTTTCTCATACAAGTGGTATTTATTCTCATTTTTTGATACTGATTTGGGTAAAGTATGTGTAAAGATTTTGTTTGAGTGATTTTTTATGTGCATAGGGTTTTGCCATTGATTTTAAGTGTTCGTTGTTACTAAAGTCGTTATTTGTTGTATTGATTTGGGAAAATAGTATCGAAAGATTGCTTTTTGAGTGATTTAGTATACGCATAGGGTTTTATCACTGATTTTAAATGTTTGTTTTTACTAAAGTTGTTATTTGTTAGTATTGATTTAAATAAATAGTATGTAAAGACTTTTTTGAGTGATTTTGTATATGCATAGGGTTTTGCCACTGATTTTAATTGTTTACTGTCACTAAAGTTGTTATTTGTTAGTATTGACACCACTACAGATTTGTTTATATATAACCGATTTTGTATGTGGCTATTTAATAGTTATCCACAAAATCTAGCTTATTGACTTCATCCAACATTCCTAAATAGAGGTGGGGTTAAGGAACAGGAACGAGTCCTGTAGGCCATTGCAGGCTATGTACTCCTTGTGAACGTGCCTTACATGTAAAAATAACTAAATCAACATACATAAATGCTATGAGTAGCTAAGTATACATTCGTAATATAAGACATACCGGATATAAAAGTTACAAGAACTTGAGCTAGCCATATCACCTGTGATCGTCTATTTGACTAACACCTGATTGATAGCATCAAACATGCCTTGTTCCCCATAGATATGTTGCTTGAAAGGGACTTGTTTGGTGTAGTAGTCTCCCTCAGGGTCTATTTCAGTGATTACTCTATCATGTGCCTCAAGAGCCATCCAAAATTTGATGGAAACTAGCATAACTAGCAAGATTGGAGGAACTGGTGGCTGACGCATAGGCACAGGCTAATCTATCTTCTTTAGTGCATAAGACACTAAACTCTGGCCAGATTGAGCTCCCATATTGCTCTTCCACCTCTTCGGCTAAACAAGTTGAGAAGTTACTAAAATAATTACTATAAACTTTATCAAAAGATGATTATATACCTTTTTTGCCTTCCCAGGTATGACAATAAGGTAGGCTGGCTATGCAATAAAGCCAAGCACATCTTCTTCTATTGTATTAACTTAGGTGGGTATCAGATGGGCATACTTAGGATCGACGACCATCTTTATCTCTACCACAACATGATCTTGAGCAAGAGGCAAGTTGTGAATCATGTTCTCCCTTGGTAAGTTGTTCATGCGGCCTATAGAAATGGTATGCCACTTGGGGCTATTTGTAATATCTCAGATTTTAGGCCTAGAGACTTGAGGATAAGTCTGTATCAGGCAGACGACTAAGCCCAGTTTGGGAAGAGTCCCAAGAATGATTAGGGATAGAAAGACTCTCAAGGGCTATGTGATTTGGCCCTACCAGGCAGATGACTGGGTATTTGTAGGCAGTATGGTTAAAGTGTCAGTGTAGATGTGCACATGACACATATACGGTGCCATTAGGTTAGTAGAAAGATGCCACCCAGCTATGTCACGAAGTATGGGACAAGTTAATTGAGTAAAGTATGCTGGTATGTGAGGGCATATGGTGTTTTCAGGGTGGACCAGTATGCCCTATGTTTTTGAAGAATACACTGGTATACCCTATGTTTTAGGAAAAGACACTAGCTTGTGGAGCCCACTAGCAGACAGTCAGTAATTCCCTATACCAGAGGCTATGTGGTGCTATTTGTAACGCCCCAATTTTTGATTAAGGGCTAATGATAATTATTGAGGATAATTATCGGATTAAAGTAGAATTAATGTATATTGGTGACAATATTAATTTATATGTCATAATTGATGGAAAATTTAAAGAATGGAATTATTGGCTTTAAGTTGGTGATTAATGGGGAGATTAATTACTAACTAAGGAGAAATGAGATATGTAGCCAATAGGTTAATGGAATTGGTTAGTATATTTAAGTGGAGGATTAATTAGGAGGAGATTGTATGAGGGAGTGACAAGTGGCAAGCTTACTTGATGGTGGAGTGTTTGGAGAAGTCAAGGGCATGGTGCAATGATTTTTCCCTCTCCTTCTTCCCTTGCATTCAGCTAAATGGAGTATGGGAGTCAAAGAATTATTATTCCATCTCCCTCCATACACTTAATCTCTCATTGTCTCTCTCTCCCTCTCTCTTATGCGTATGAAACAAGGGAAGGCAGAATTTCTACCCTCAACTTCATCTTGATCATCACTCTTCATCTCTCCTCTCCCTCTCTCATGCGTGCTTCCATAGCTGCCTAAATAGGAGGAAGAACTTGGTGAAATAGGTAAGCCGTTTGTCCCTCTTAATGACCCCTAATGGAAAAACTCTCTTCTTTAATCTTGTTCCTTGTGTTGAGAGCTTTAATTCTATGACTTTAGATTTGCCATTGGTGGTGATTTGAGCTCTCAAGGAAATATAGAGTTTTTTGAACCAAGGAACTCCTTTGAGAAAGTTAAAGAGGTGAGTAAGTTGAGCATTTTGATATAAGTTTTGTGGTCATTTGGTTAAGTTGGAATTTTTGGGAATTTAACCCTATTTTTGAAAATTAGGGTCTTGTGGTGTTGGGTATGTTATTGGCATGGAAATGGTGTCTTGTGGGAAGTTTGGGATAGATAGAATTGATTGGTGATTGAAATGGTATGTTTGGATGAGTTTGGAATTTTGATGTTTGTGTCGCCTAAAACCAAAGCATGATAATGGAGTAGGATTTTGGTCATTTTGAGGTTTCCATTGTGTTCCTTGTGTAAAATTGTGTGGGAGAAGTGTCAAATGTGAATTTTTAACCATTGGGAACTTGGTTTTGAAAGTGACAAGTTTTGGTTAGTAAGAAACTCTGTTCTGGCAGTGATCTTGCATGGACGTTTTAAAATAGTCAATGCTGTTGGAAAATTATGAAAGTTTCTAGTCTTAAATTTCACTTTCCAAGCTTCAAAATAGACATATATTTCATGTCATTTCAATTTTTGGGCTATGAGTTATGATTGTCCAAATTTTGATGTTAAATCTGGGAACAATTCTGGAACAGTGTGGACATTTCTTAAATTCTATATTTGTCGGGTGATTTCTGGTAATGGTCCATATTTTTATAGTAAATAGAACTTAAATATCTTTCAATGGGCTTTGAGATCACCTCATTTCGATTTTTCTACAATTAGTTATGATTTTTCAAAATTCAGCCAAGAAACAGAATTTTCCTGGCCGCAGCCAGAAATTTTCTATGTTGTTTCTGGCCGCAGCCAGAAAATCTTGGCTATAGCTAGAAACTTTCTATGCTGTTTCTGGCCGCAGCCAGAGGTTTCTTGGCTGTAGCCAACCCCTGTTTTCAGCACCTTGTGATTTTGAAAAGTGATTTCCAACCTAGTACTTCCCAATCCTCTTAGGCGATTGTTAGAGACTTTCATAGCTACTTCAGGGACTTTAATGATAACCAAAACTAAGTGTTTTGAAGTAATTTGAGTATTGGAATAAGTAATAACCTATCGTCCTTAATGATTATAGGATTTGATATTTGCCCGGAACATAGAAGTCATACGCCTGAACAAGAACGGAAAGAACAAGGTAGTGACACTTTATCCTATATCATGTATATTGCATTGCTTGTTTGCATTAGTCATTGAATACAGTTACAGTGAAAGGACGTGGTGAAAGCCCGGCCTTGATTACAGATACAATGAGGGGACGTGGCGAAATCCTAGACTTGAATACAGATAAAGTGAAGGGGTATGGCGTAAGCCCAACCTCGTATATAGTGAAGGGAATGTGGCGAAAGCCCGATCTCGAATATTGATTGTTACATTGTGATATATGTTTACTTGCTTTGTATATATGCATCATATATGTAACTGTTGCTACTGGGATTCTCTATAATCTCATTCTTTCCAAATAACATTTTTAGACAGGGCAAGTGGATCGAAGAGCAGGCAAGTGGCAATAGACGATTAGGACTGCCGGTGGTAGTCCTAGTTAGATATTTTGGTTTTATATTGAACTGGTTATCATTTTTGACAAATGTATATATTGAATAGATTTATAGTATTATAGTTTTGTGTAATCCCCTGTATGGATATTGAGATGGGCAATGATGCCTTGTATAAACTGTTGGATTAATGTTATTATCTCGGGTGGACGTTGGAAATTGTGCTGATACTCTGATATTATATTTGTGACAAACTGAATAGGCCTAGTAATTTTATAAATGAATGAACGGAGATCTATTTGTACAAGTGTTTTAAAAATTTTTTATTTACTATGGATCTCTTATTCAATTATTAAACGTGTTCAAATGCTAATCTCGGCTTGATTATCAAAGGGGGTTACACTATCTGAGGGCTTACACAGATACTTGGTATGATCTTGAGGCCATAGGGACATATGGCGTAAAACTGAGTGACTCTGTATAATAAAGTAGCTTTAATAAAGTAAAAGTAATGATTAAAGATAAAGTAGCTTTATTAAAGCCACTTTTGACTTTTCTTACTAATGGATCAGTAAGAAGCCTCCATATGTCTAGAAAGCCAGGATAGCTCACCGGTCTCCAGTCCTAAAATGTACCTGACTTACCTGGACATCAAACTCACAAGCTAGATAAAATCACCAAACTCCTCCTTCCCAAATCAGTTGGGATCACTAAGAGGAGAGAGGAAACAGAATAATGATGTTTGGACATATGTCCTATTCCTTGGCACTCTTTAAGCAGGTTATATGATTTTTTTGGTGGTTACGTTGAGTAAGTTGGGGGAAAGGAGCACGGGCTCCCTGGGATATTTTTGTACACTTAGACACATGTCATGAAGTGAATACAACATTCCTAGGCCCATAAATTTCATGCAGCCCATAAAGAAAGAGAGAAAAATAGAGAAATTCATGAGAAATTGAAAGAGGAAAGAGAAAGGATGAATAGTGAAAGTTCTTAAGCTCTGAAGATTTCACCTACAATTCGGTGTTTCCAGCTTCTGGAGTCTTCTCTAATATTGTTCCTCTAGGTGAGGGCAACATTTCTATGGTTTTAGATTTTTGATTAGAGGTGTTTGGTGCCATATACTTAGGAGAGGTGCTACTAGAATCAATAATTGGTTATGAAATCGAGTAGAGGTACATATAAGGTTCGATTTGAGTATAATATTTTGAGTTTTGATCAGTTAAATTTGGAGTTAAGAGGTTACCATGATTTTGGCTAGACCCTAAATTATGGAAAGGAGTGTGATTTTGTTAGTTTTTATGCTTCCAATGAGTTCAGAATAGAAAACTATATGGGATAGCAGTAAGAAACTAGTCCCAGAAGCATTAGAATAAAAAACTAATGAATTTTGGCTAGAACTATGGGAAATGATATGATTTTGTCAAATTTGATGTTTCCAATTGATTCATTAGGCAAAATTGTGTGGGGTTAAGGTGTGGTTATGATTTTAAAAGGGTTGGATTGAAAACGCAAAAATTGAAGTTAAAGGAATAAAGCTGCCAGGTTTCGTTTCTGGAGGCAGGTTGCTTGTAATGTGATTTTGGATGATCAAATATTGTCAGAAGATCATGAAACTTTTTAGAATAGTATTAGACATCTTAAGATTTAATTTGATGTGTAATATGTGTCATTTGGGTCAGTACATTGAGAGATATGGATTTTTAAAGTTTAGGCATTGAATTTGGAACAAATCCTGGCATAGTTCGGTTAATTGAGGATTTCAAAACTTAAGCCTATAGTTGGTAGCAGCTAGTACTTTTCCCTTAAAGAGGACTTTTATAGATTCACCTAGAACTTTTAACCACTGTAAGTGGATTTTTCTAGATTTAGTTATGATTTTTCAAAATTGGGTGAAAAAATCTGGCAGTTTAGGTTAGCCCACGAATTTATGGTATTAGGAGTAATTTGAGATAAGAGTGGGTCTAAAGATTAGAGAAAAGTCCTAGAGGCTAAAGTAGCCCCATCGGACATTCATTTGTCATTATTCTAATAATGTAGTTATTTATCTAGGGCTATAAGGTGACAAAGAATAAGCAACTTCAATGGTTGGAAGAAATGGAACAAGTGGAGGACCTAAAGACACAAGGTAGTGAACTTTTCTAACTTGCATAACTTGATATGTGTGCTTGTGTATTGATGTGTTAATTGCTTTGATGAATTGTATGAATCACATGTGAATATAATGAGTGAAGCTCAGTTTTACTTATGTTGTGGCTATTGGTGTAAAGTGTTAAACATTGAACATGTATATATGTCATTATGCTGGCATGAATTTATGTAAGCAAGCATGTCATGCACAAAGCATTTCTTGTATGCAATGGTTAGCACTATTTACTACTGAGATTCCTCCAAATCTCACCCTCTTTAGCCAACCATTTAGGTTTGCTGAGAATAAAGAAAAGGACTGCAGGAGGAAAAAGTGAAGATGGAATGAAGACGGGAATGTGTCTACTATTCATGTATTGGATTTAGACACTCTAGTAGCCATACGTGGCTACTCATCTTGTATATATATGAGAATGAATGAGTAGAGAATGTAATAATATCGTATAATAAAGAACGAAAAGAAGTTAGTAACCCCGTGAATTATCTAATCTGGTAAATATAGTCTTACTAAATGAATAGAGACCCCACAAACTTAAGAGAAAGTCTGAGTTTTGGGGCCTAAGTAACATTTTCCTCTAAGCTAGTAATGCTTCCACAGTGCAATATAAGGGGTCTAAGGACGGGTGTTACACTATCGGCCACACACTCAACCTCTACCTTACCTTGAACAAAGAGAAAGCACAATTAGTGTAAATCAAAAATAAATAAAGCATATGCTTTCAGTATGAGTCATACTATCTCAAGTAAAGTCTGAGAGTTGAATAAGCAACTATCTTTGGCACTTGGGGTATAAGCTATTCCCTACTTCCCCACAGTGTCTTAGCTCATTAACTAATCAATAACAGCTTATTGTGCTTTAACATGGTACTTTAGCATTTCGATTATCTCCATATACTATTGAACTTTTGATCAGACACCCCTCAAAAGACCATAATAGTTAGGACCTAGAGCCTTTTCCAAGACATCCTCATCCATAAGAAGTTTACCTCGTTCTAATTCTTAACTTTGAAAGAGGCAAGCTTCACCCAAGAGGGGGTGAATTGGGTGATGTGATAAATTTTTTGGTTGATGCAGTGATATGAATTTAACTGTAAATAGAGTAGAGTCGAGAAGATTAGCACACAGAGTTATACTAGTTTGGACCAAAACTCAGGCCTACATCTAGTCCTTAGAGATCAAGACCTATTGAGATTTTCACTATATTTCCAAGATTCAATAGACTCTCAGAACACCGCAAAACAACAATCATCCTTGAATGGACTATGAGCAAAAATATTCTAACACTTAGAAATATCTCTCCCCCTTACGACAAGTCTTACGTACAAAAAAAAACAAACCTATGACCTTTCTCTCCTGCTTATGTGTACAAGTCTTATGAGTGGCAACGTTCTCTCCTGCTTACACCACTGTAAGTCTTATGGACAGTAATGTTCTCTACTCTTGTATCTTGTAAGTCTTATGAGCAAAAAGTCCTACTAGGAATTCTCTCAACTGCTTCTCTCGTAAGGATATCTACCCTCTTAAGTTCCAGTACCTTGAGATCAAATAAAAATAGAATATGAAGTGTATACAGACTCTCTTATAGAGAAAATACGATAAACACTGAAGTATAATAAGAATACAAAGAAAATGTGAATAACAGAGACTTGTGAATTTTCTTGTCTAAATTCTTGCTCTTCGTTATACTTGATGGTTTCTGAAGCTCTGCATTTATAGCCAGATGATTTTTCCTGTTAAATAGTAATCATTGCGAAGTGGAGCATTTTACTGTGGAACAACATGCGTACGTTTGAAATCTTTGAACGTGGTAGGTACGTGCTTGTTTCATCCATTTTGCTTGTTTCAGTCTCAGTCTTCTTCTTCTTCTTAGGACCAGACTCTAGAGGACCCTTAAGAGGAATCTCAATATTGAGCTTCCCAATCTAGTTTCTTCCAATTGGAGTGATCCTCTCAATGGGCTCCTTATTCTCCAAATACCATATCTTGTTTTTCTTCAGAATAAGAGAAATGATATGAGGATATGGCATAGGAGTAGTTGCTTTCCCTTCTATTCTGTACCTCTTCATCTTAGAGAAGATGTATTCTCCCAAAGTCCTTTTGTTCCTTCAGGAGTAGAAAAGCAAACCACCTATAGTCTCGGTCAGAGAAATGGGTGTAGTTATTGGGTTTGTTCACAAGGGATCTAGAGTAAATATACCAAAGAACCTTGTGATGGTTACACATGTCACTCGGATTAAAGTTAAGAGGACCTACTAGCTCACCAGGTCTAAGGACAGTGAAAATTTAGTTAGGTTCAAGCTTGGAATAGATGTCATCAGGGGGTTTTCTATTCCTAACCAAATATTGATCCTAGAAGGTAAGATAAGGATTTTCTGGCCTCTAACTGTTGTGGTCATTTCTTCCTCTGCAGAAGTCCTATTAGGTTCATCTAGGATTTCTAGGTTGCAGTAAAAATGAGTGACTATTTTAGTACAAAAGGGAAGTTTAATTGATAGCCAAGGCATGAAAGGTTCAAGAAAGGGACTTAGGTCATACTTCAATACCTCCTGAAGTACCTTGAGATCCACACTATGAGTTTTGCAGACTTTCCTTCTTGAAAACTGTGTGAGGTACTTCTAAGATTCCTTCAATTTGTTGACATTGAATCCTTTTGGAGTTTTAGTGATTTCTTCTTCTGGCAATTCTGGCTTCTTGTAGGATTGGCCCTTCTCTAATTGTTCCAGGATCCCAGCCATAGCTTTAGCAACATTCACATCATACTTTGGCTTTTTGGAGGGTTTCAGAGTAAAAGAGGGAGTGGAAGAATCAGAAGGTAAAGGAGAAGGAGACTTGGTGCTTTTGCCTCTCCCAGTTGAGGTGCTTTTCTTTGATTGAGCCCTTGTGACCACTAGCTCTTTGATCACAACACCTTTCTCCTTTGGTTTAGGTTGAGGTTTCTGTTGAACTTTGGCCTTTGATCTAGGAGTGAGCTTTCGTCTCTTTCTAGGAGGAGAAGAAAGAGGGTCAGAGAGTTGTGGAGATCCAGAAGAGTCTGTAGGAGTAAGATTTTTGGTTCTAACCATCTTGATTTAGAGAAAGTAGAAATCTCAGAAAATCAGAGTGAGAAGTCACAAGTTAGGGCAAAGAGATTCTGAGCAAAATAGAAAGTTTTTGGAGCTAAGATTTGATGGGTTTTGACGGAAATCAAGCAAGGAAGAGATTGTGAAAACTTTATGTGAGAGGACTGGGTGATTCACTCGAGGAGATTTTGTGGAAATGACCGAGTTTGCGACTGATAAAGACCTAGAACCCGATATTACTCGAGGTCCTACTTTAGTAATTATCAAGTTTACTCGAGTCCCTACTTGAGTGATCATATAGAAAATTCTAAAATAATTCATTTAAATTGCGTACTTGGCATGAATAATATTGTAATTATCCATGTGTGTTCCCTTGATCATTTAATAGCCATTTTAGAACAAATTTGAGTTGATTCTCATCGAATTTGTGATCTGGACCTGCAGTCACTCGAGGCCTTACTCGAGTAATCTTCAAGTTTACTTGAGGCTTCTCTTGGGTAATCTGTCTTTTCTCCTCTTGACTGTTCATTTTCCACAAATGAGCCATTTAATTTAAATTCCTTGTGACTTGAGACTTCACTACCAGTTTTTGAAGTCCATTACTCGAGTACTCACTTGAGTAATGTGCTCTTTTACTTCAAGTTGTCCCTCGGGTAATGCTAAACTGTTAGACATTACTTGAAGTTGGCACTCCAGTAATGGTGTCCTCTGATAATCTCTATTTTTATTTCTTAAAACAGAGTTTCAATCTTCCTGCAAAACAAGTTTCTATGTACTCCGATGCTTAAGTTAGTAATCATCAAAACATTATCAAATAACATTATCTAACATTATGATAAACCGAAATAACTTACAATTCATTAGGATTTACCATTCCCAATTTTCTTCTAATGTATAGAAATTGATCTTTTGCAAGAGGTTAGGTAAAGATATCAGCTAGTTGAAGATGAGTAGGAATGAATATCACTTTCACATCTTCCTTTTGGACATGATCTCTGATGAAGTGGTGTCTGACATCGATATGCTTGGTTCTAAAATGTTGAACTGGATTCTTTGCCAAGCTTATCATACTGGTATTGTCACAATAGGTTGGTATTTCTTTGAGATAAATACCAAGATCTTGTAGTTGTTGTTTTAGCCATATCACTTGTGCACAAAAACTTGAGATTGCAACATATTCGGCTTCCGTTAACGAAAGAGACACTATATTTTGTTTCTTGCTGAACCATGATACAAGAGATCGTCCAAGAAATTGACCTTGTCCATTGGTGCTCTTTCTGTCTGTCTTGTATCCTCCATGATCAGAATTTGAATATGCAACAAGATATTCACTTCTTCCTTTGGGAACCACAGACCCAATTCTGGTGTGTCAGCAAGGTATCTAAAGATTCATTCGACAGTTTCGGCATGTGATTCCTTTGGTACTGATTGATATCTTGCACATATGCCAACACTAAATTGGATGTCTGGTCTACTTGCCGTGAGATAGAGTAATGATCCAATCATTCCTCAGTATTTTGTGATGTTGTAGTCTTTCCCATAGATATCAGCATCAGCAACGTAGTTGATCTCATAGGTGTGTCCGTTCTATTTGCTTCATCCATTCCATACTTCTTCAAAAACTCTTTCAAGTACTTTGTTTGAGATATGAAGATTCCATTCTTTCTTTATTTGATTTACAAACTGAGAAAGAAATTCAATTCTCCCATCATTGACATCTCAAACACTCCCTGCATTATCTCAGAAAATTCCTTACACAGAGATTCATTAGTAGCACTGAAAACAATGTCATCAACATATATTTGAACAATTAAAATATCATCACATTTTCATTTTGTAAAAAGTGTTGTATCAACTTTTCCTCGTACAAAACCTTGATCAATAAAAAATTTACTGAGCCTTTGGTACCATGCTCTAGGAGCTTGTTTTAAACCATATAAAGCCTTTTTGAGTTTGAAAACATGGTCAGGTTTGGTTACATCTTCAAAACCTGGAGGTTGCTCTACGTATACTTCTTCTATGATATAGCCATTTAGAAATGCACTCTTTACATCCATTTGATAGAGTTTGAATCCTTTGATGTATGCAAAGGCTAAGAGTACACGTATAGCTTCCAATCTAGCACTGGAGCATACGTTTCCTCATAATCAATTCCTTCTTCCTGATTATAGCCTTTGGCCACCAATCTTGCCTTGTTTCTGACAATAATTATGGATTTATCAAGTTTATTCCTAAATACCCATTTAGTGCCAATGATCGGATGATCCTTGGGTCAGGGTACCAAATCCCAAACTTGATTTCTTTCAAATTGATTTAGTTCTTCTTGCATTGCTATAACCCAATCATTGTCTGATAGGGCTTCATCAATGTTAGAGGGTTCAATCTCAGAAATAAATGCAGAAAAACTTACTTCATTAAAAATTCTATTTCTAGTTTTGATCCCTTCATTCACATCTCCTATGACTTGATCTAAGGGATGACTTTTATTGTATTTCCAGACTCTAGGTTGTCCTAGTGATTGTTCTTCTTCCTTGGTTTCATCAACTTCTGGAATAAGAGATTTAGAAATAGATTGACCATTTTCTTGATTTAAAACAACTTCCTGCTCTTCATCAATGGTTTTGTCAGAGAATTCAAATTCATCAAATACAATATGAATTGATTCTTCAACAACACATGTTCTTTTATTGAAAGCTCTATATGCTTTACTTTGGTTAGAATATCCTAGGAAAATTCCTTCATCAGTTTTAGAATCAAATCTTTCTAAGTTATCTTTACCATTATTATGAATGAAACACTTACAGCCAAAGATGTGTAGATGAGCAATGTTTGGCTTCTTTCCTTTGTACAGCTCGTATGGTGTCTTTTCAAGTTTTGTTCTAATATAGGCTCTATTTGAAATATAGCATGCTGTACTTATAGCATCAGCCCAGAAAACTTGAGACACATTCTTTTCATTTAACATTGCTCTAGCCATTTGAGTGAGCACTCTATTCTTACGCTCCATGACTCTATTTTGTTGAGGTGTCCTTGGAGCAGAGAAATTTTGATCAATGCCATTAGTATCACAATATTCTTCAAAGGATTGATTTTCAAATTCTCTACCATGATCGGTCCTAATACCTGCAATGGACATACCTTTCTCATTTTGCACTTTCTTGGCAAAAACAATAAATTCTTCAAAGGTTTCATGCATTGATGATAGAAAAATAACCCATGTAAATCTGGAGAAGTCATCAACAATGACCAATAAATATAAGTTGCCACCAAGACTCTTTACTCTTGCTGGGCCAACTAAATCCATATGCAATAATTGTAGTAGTCTATTTGTTGAAATCTCATTTTTCAATTTGAAAGATGATTTAGTTTGTTTACTCTTTTGACATGCGTCACAAATCAAATCATTTTTTAAATTTACTTTGGGTAATCCAAGAACTAAATCCTTTCTGAGTAGTTTACCTAGTTGATGCATATTGACATGGGCCAATCTCTTATGCCATAGCCAACTTTCATCGACATTACTCAGAAAATAGTTTTCAGATTCATTTCTACTAATATCTAGAGTATAACAATTACCTTCCCCTTTTGCTTTGAGCTTAGCCTTGATATTCTTCTTATCAAGTAGTAAGTCATTCTTGTTGATAATTAGACATTTCTCTGAGTCAAATATTACCCAGTTGTTTTTGTTTGCACTTTGACTCACACTCAGCAATTTATGGCACAATCCTTTAACATAGTATACGTCTTTGACTTGTATGCCTTTGTCATTTTTGATTTCACCAATTCCTGCTATCCTTCCAGTTTGATTTCCTCCAAATTTTACCTTTCCACCTTCTTTAGGTTGCAATTTGGTAAAACTTTCGAAATCACCGGTCATATGTCTAGAGCATCTACTGTCTATGTATCACTTGTTGTTTTTGGATGCTTTGAGACATATCTCTTCTTCTGTTTCTTCTTGAGCAACGAGACATATATTGGCTACTTCTTCATCACTTTATTCGTCAGAGGAACTATCACCCCATATAGCAGATACAAAGGCCTTCTTTTTGTTGAAGAATTTTCCTTTTCTCATTTCTTTGCTCTTTTGGTTCAGCTCTGGACATTTTGATTTGATATGTCCTGGTTTTCCACATTCATAGCAGATGATATGATCTTTGCTGCTAGTTCCTCCTTTCTGAAAGTGTTTGAATCCTTGACATTTCTTGTAGAACTTTCTGAATTGTTTTATGATTAGGCCCATTTCATCATCGTCAAACTCCTCATCCTCATCCTGATTTTCTTCTTTTGCTTTTAGTGCTAGGCCTCTCTTCTTCTTGTCACCGATGTCATCTAGTTCCTGTTTGAACTTTAGTTTACTTTCATATTTAGAAAGACTTCCAAATATAGAAGCAACTAATCTCATTGATCTTCCTTTTGCTTCTTCTATCGCAGTGACTTTGGCCTCCCACTCTTTAGAAAGAATATTCAAAATCTTTTTGGTACTTAGGTATGTTGATCATAAACATTTCCAAGTACTGCAAGTTGATTAACAAGATGAGTATATCTAAGTTCGAATTCAGATATTGATTCACCTGATTTCATTCAAAGTAGATCGAATTCAGTCACCAAGGTGTTGATCCGATTCTCCTTTATTCCAGAAGTTCCTTCATAAGCTATTTCTAGAGCTTCCCACATTTCCTTTGCTGTTGGAAGTATGCAAATTCTGAAGTATTCACTTTGACTTAAAGCACTTTGTATCATCAGAATTGCCATACTGTTGAGAGTGATAAGTTTCTTGTCATTCTCATCATATTCCGCTGACGTCTTGGGAATTTTCTGAGAATCTACAATCATTATAGGTTGATAGTTTCCACTCTCAATCACATCTCATAGCCCATATTCTGTAGCCATCACGAATACTCTGGACTTTGCTTTCCAGAAAGAAAAGTGTTCACCACTGAAACCTGGAGGTCTAGTAATGGATGCTCCGTCGGGAAGAATTCTTTCACCCATGCTTGCCATTGGATCCTTCTCATGTTGTTATACCTTAACAAGAAGACCTACGCTTTGATACCAAATGTTAGAGCAAGCGTTTCACCCAAGAGGGGGAGTGAATTGGGTGATACTAAAAATTTCGTTGCAAATATAAAACTTGATGGTGAAATTAAAATAGTAAAGAATAAGGAGAAATATCACCGAAGTGTACACCGGGAGTTATACTGGTTCGGCCACAACCACTTTAACCTACGTCCAGTCCTCAGAGCTTCTCTGAGAGTTTAACTATAACTTCCAAGATTTATTGGGTTCTTGGCACCTCAGTACAAGCAAGTTCCTTCACCTAGACTGTAATATCCCGAATTTTGAGATTCGAGGCTAGAGAATAAGCCTGGGATTAGTGGATTGCTAAGCCCCGGTTTAGCAAGATCCCAAATTGTGATCAAGGGTTAATGACTCCAAAAGTGGATGTCATTAGTGATAAATGAACCCTTTTGGAGATCATGGTGTGATTCGGCACCCGATGTGATTCGTAAGTGCTGTGAGCAGCGCCAAGACCCTGTATTTGAGTTTAATTATGGATTAACATCTAAATTGACTTAAAATAGAGGGAAGGCGCATATTGTGGCTAAATGAAAAGATGTGAAGTGTTGGTGGTGATTCAATGAGAATTACCATAATCAGGGGCAAAACGGTAAAGTTACTGACCAATTGGTCAGTTGCCGAAGAGGAAACTCATTGGTAACTTCAAGATCAATGGTGAGGATTGATTTGTGTGAAAGATCAAGAGGTGGAATCATGTGTGCATGTGCCTATGTGAGCTTATGGAGGATGTTGCAAGATGTTGACATGTGGCCAATTGTTGACCCTTGGATTTGGGTCAAATGTTCAAAGTTTTTCCTCTCTTTTCTCTCCCTTATGTGGACGGTTTTTTGCCCTAAAAAGCTGCTCCCTTCTTCATCATCTTCATTTATTCATCATCTCATCTCTCTCATGTTTCTCCATGGCGCCCAAGAGGAGGGAGAAAAGAGAAATCAAAAGGTGAGTTTTTGGTTGGCTTAATGTCCTCTAATGCTTAAACACCTTTCTATAAAGTTGTTCATAGTGATGAGAGCTTCATCTCTATGGTTTTAGATTCTTGATTGGTGGTGTTTGATAGCTTGAGGAAAATTGGAAAGATGAAGAATCAAGGAATTGGTTTGGGAAAGAGGAAGAGGTGAGTATTTGAAGCCTTTTGATCCAAGTTTTGTGAATTATGGTTGAGTATTGTGAATTTCGAATTTTGCCCTGATTTTCATGTGATTTTTGATTGGATGAATTGGATTGTGTTTGATGATGAAAATGGTGTCATATTATGTTTTGGCATCATTGAAATTGGTTTTGAATTTGAAATGGAAAGAGATTGTAATGTAGAGTTGGTATTGTGAATTGTGTGACATGTTGCAATTCATTGGGAAACATGTCAATATAATGTGAATTTGGTTGATTTGGTATTTCCAATGGATTCCTTGTGAAATTTTGTGTGAGAATGATGTTTGATATGAAAATTGGACCATTGGAAGCCAATTGTGCAAATCTGGAATTCTGTCTTTTGGAAGTTCTGTCTGGGCAGTCTTGTTGTGTGGACGTTTTGACTAGGCAAATGAAGTCAGAAAATTATGAAACTTTCCAGTCTTAAATTTCACATCCCAAGCTTCAAAATGGACATATAATTTGTGCCATTTCGTTTTGTGAACTGGGATTTATGTTTGCCCAAAGTTTGAAGACGAAACTGGATTCTGTTTTGGAGCAATGTTGGATTTTGTGTAAATCTGGATTTGTGTGGTGATTTCTGGTAATGAGACATATTTTTCCCATAAAGGGGACTTGAATATCTTTCAATGGGCTTTGGAATCATCTTGTTTCAAGTTTTCTAGAGCAAGTTATGAATTTTTGAAGTTTCCTTGGCTGCAGCCAAAATTCTGGCTCCAGCTCAAAACTTTCTGTGTGTGTCTTGGCCGCAGCCAGAAATTCTTGGCTGCAGCCAAAATGTTTCTGTGACGTTTTTAGCCATTTTTGGCTGCAGCCAGAGAATTCTTGGCTGCAGCCAGAACCCAATTTTCAGCATTTTGAGATTTTGAAAGGTGATTTCCAACCTAGTACGTCCCAATCCTTTAAGCTTTCGTAGAGCTTATTTTAGGCACCTAAAGGGTGTGAATGATAACCAACCTTAAGTAATATGGAAGTAAGGATTTGGAATAGAGAATAACCCTATGTCCTTGCTTTGATTATAGGGTTGATGTACGCCCTGGTTGTGGTTCGATGTTCAATTTGTTCGTGAGCAGCTATGCTGGAGCTTACGTGGAAAGAGTGTAGGGAACATATCTCTTCTACTTGTATTTGATATATGTGTTAGTGTGTTGGTGCATGTCTTAGCTTTGCATAATTATGTGTAATTTGAAGCTATGTTTCCATTTATGCTATGGCCATAGGTATATTGTTCGAAGCATTGAGCTTGCAAATTGTCATTGTGTTATCATGAGTTGTGTGATGCAAGCATGTCATGCATTAAACATCTATCGTACATGCATATTGATATTGTTATCCTACTGAGATTCTCTAGAATCTCACCCTCCCCTACTAACCTTTCAGACAGGGTAGTAGATCGATGATGGAGTAAGCAGCCAAAGGCGAAGAGGACTTCCTTTGGGTTGTCATTCTGGTGGTTGGTTATCATCCCAAATGGGATATGTGTATTTGGATGTGTACTTATGGATGAGTATATTTGATTATGTATTTGGAATGAGTTATTGGATACTTGTATATGTATGAGAAAGATTTGTGTAATCCCCATATGAGGGCTTGTATGGGCGAATGTGCCCTATAAAGCTTGAGTTAATATATGGAAACCGGGATTGCCGGGATTATTTTTGTGTACTCTGATTTATTATGAATGTGATATTCCACGTAGTAATTGTATTCGAAAAGTGATTATGAGACCAAGTTTATAAATGATTTCGAAAGGTAATTGTGAAAACCCCGTCTGGTAGATGGGTTTGTAAATTGTTATTTGTTTCTTATTGGTCTCTATTTCACTTTAATTGCGTATTTCGGATATAATTATGGCAGGGGGTTACATAGACACTCGCTCCCCCTTACAAGTTGCAATCCAATCCCAACTCAAGGTTCCATAACCTTAAGTTATCTTAATAACAAATATTGAGTTTGAATGAAATATCTCTCTCTCAGAGTGAATAAGAATCACTGAAGTACAGAAATACTAAAATGAGTAAAAACAGAGTAATGAACTTGATGATACGTTCATTTGTGTTCTTGTTATACTTTCTCTGTTTGGATGTTCTCATTTATATAGATATGTTGGTGATGACCGTTGGAACACTTTCTTCTCGTCCATTGGAGAGTGCGCAGCCACTATTGACTTTTCCACTATTTGAAATATATCCGTTGGCGGTAGGTGGCATTTGAACTTCTCATTTGACTTTCCTTATTTGATATGATTCCTTCATTGTTTATCTGTAAATATGCTAGAAATACTAATTCAATGAAAGGTTAATCATATAGGAAACAAATCAACAAATGTTTGAATGATTTCTAAATTTCTGGGATTCCATACTCGAGTAGCTACTCGAGTATTATCGGGAAAACTTTGATAAACTGCAAGTCAACAACCAAACATAAGATTACTCAGGTAGTGCATGGAATAAGCAAAATATCAAACCTTTGGAAATGCATATTTACTCGGGTACCTACTCGAGTAATGCACTCTTTTCTTCATAGGTGACTCGGGTACCAACTCGAGTAAACCTTCAAATAAACTTTTGGTTACTCGATGCTTTACTCCGGTAATGTTGGCAGGATTTCAAGGCTGAGAGCACTTCAAGTTTGATTACCTTGTTACTCGAGTACATACTCGAGTAAACATAATTTTTCTGTATAGCTTACTCAGGTAATGACTTGAAGTTTTTCTTTAAAAATAACTCTGCATACTCAAGTACATACTCGAGTAATCCACTTAAAATGAGTCATTAAATACCTGCATACTTGAGTAGTGCCTCGAGTGGAGTATAATAAAAATAGAACAAGTTATTCGAGTACTACCTTCAGGTTTTTGCTTACCACAATGAGTTACTCGAGTAGCTTCTCGAGTAACGTTGGCAAGGTTCAAAATGCCAAGAGCAACATATTTCTTGAAACAGGGGAATCGAGTACATACTCGAGTATCATTGGCAAGCCGAAAGCAACTGTAAGATTTTTACATGGTTATTCGATTAACGTTGGCAGGCCGAGAGCAACTTGGAATCATTTATACTATTACTCGAGTACTTACTCGAGTAACGTTGGCAGGTTACTCGAAGGTGTCTCTGGTTACTTCAAGTTTTGTCTCATTACTCAAGTACATACTCGAGTAATGCCTTAGAAAACTTGTTTCTGATCAAGTTTCTCAGCTTTTTCTCTTGGCCTTTCTTCATTACTCCAATGCTTACTTCAAGTGATGCTCTTCCCTGTTATTACATTATTCAAACTTATTTATTAATCAATTCTTTTTCATACCATTCTTTTTTATCATCAAAACATGAGATCTAACAATTGATTATGTTATTATGGTGGTTATTTGTTTGTTGATTGGCTTGGTTTTCATGGTTTTGCAATTTGGAATATTGAAACCATATAATGTTATATTGCCCAATTTTCCATTGATAATGTTTAATTGGTGTTTAAGTGGTTAAATAAGTGATTAGAGGTGAAAAGGAGGTAATTGGTTGGATGAAATCACAAAATCACATTTTCCCTAAATCTTTCAAAGTTTCAGTCAGATACAAAAAAGGTAGAAGGAGTTGAAATTTGGTGATTTTGATTATTCTATTGGATTTAAAAGGGAAAATTGCACAAGAATACATGTGTTTATAATTTTTGGATGATTGTATGCAAAACTAGAATTTTTAGAAGTATAGAGCAAATGCTGTTTGATTGGATTCCTGGAGGCAGTGTTATTGTGAAATGAATTTCACTAGACAAACCTAGTCCCAATATTATGAAGCTTTATAGGGTTAAAGTAGAGATGTGAGGTTTAATTTGATAGGTGGATCATAATTTTTGGACTTGTATACTAAAAGATATGGATTTTTGAAGTTGTGTATGTTTCTGTAATACAATATGGAACAATGGAGTTTTGGTGAATTTTTGGGAATAATGTGGTAGTCATGACTAGACTTAGGTATTTTTCCATGAAAATGCACTTAAAGAGCTTCACTTAGGCTTTGGAATAAGTCAATTTGAAATTTCATTGAATTTATGATGATTTTTAAAAGTTGACTGAAAATCTATCAGTCTTCTGGAAAGTTGCAAAAATGCTCTATGTAGAAATTTTTGAAACTGTGAAAGATAACAAACAAATTGTGATTAAAGACAGTAATAGTTCAAGTAATAACTAGTTACTTGTAACTTTAATTTTATATGAATTGGAAAAAGCCTGAGCCGAAAAAAGAATTTAGGATAAATAGTGAAACTGAAAAAGGATTTAGGTAGTAACTCTATCTTTCATAAACTATGTGAATATTAATATGTTTGTGTATGCCATCTTCTATAATATGGGCACTATTTTGCAGGGTAGGGCATTGTGCATGTAGGCACATTTATATAGTTTTGTGGATAGTAGGGAAGTAACCCCAACTCATGTGCACATGCAAGTGTTATTAGTATTATGTTGCATTACATGGTGTATGGCACATTTATCTATTGCATTTCATATGATTGATTGCATGTTACTACTGAGATTCATTTGAATCTTACTTTTCTTTCAAATATTCAAACACATTCCAGTTGACGGTAGCAGCTCGAAGGACAAGCTCGAGGCTTCCGGCAAGTAGAGTTCTGATGCACGTGGAGATTGTTGTTGGTTATCTAGCTTGTAATTTAGTTTCTTTTAACACTCTGTACATTTGTATATATTTTTCAAACCCTATGGGGAATTTCTTGTATTGTAAATAAGTACTTAATGTTAGTTTATTTTCGCTATTTTTGTATGCCTTATGGAATTGTACACTTATTGTTAAATATAATTATTTTTGATGATGTTAAATATAGATGCCAAATATTAAGACCAAAAAGTTTCCATAATATATCAATCTTCTACATTGATTAACTACTATATTTAAAGTTTCATAACTTGTAGATTAGCCAATCAAAGAAAGAAGAAGATTGAAGGTAGTCAAGAAAATAAAGGAAGATATCTTGATTGGGTTATGGAGAATTATTATCAAGAGGAAAATCAAGAAGAAAGATATTGAAGAAAGAAGAAATTGCAAGATCTAATGAGAGTATCAAGATTTAAGCTCTTAGAAGTTATACTGGAGGTTTCTATGATGATACCGAAGGCTTCTATGATCAAATCATGGTTGGAATGGGTTAATACGACACTAAGATGACTTATATATGAGTTATGACAATTCTAGAGGAGTTGCACTCTAGTATGAGCTCAACACTCCAGTGTCAGAGGTGTTGCACTCGAGTGCAGGATGAACACACTCGAGTGTTGGGGCTACTCTTTTCAGCCCTGTTTTTTGTTGTATCTGACAGAGGTCTGGTATTTTTGCCATATCTCTCAAACCACATGTTGGATTGACCTGAAATTAGTGGCATATGAAATAAGACTCACAACACAAAAAATGTATGCAAGATCATATTGAAATAAGCTTAGATGAAGGAGATATGATTCGTGGAAGTTGACACTAAAATCACTGTCACTTTTCAAGATAGGTTTGGTATTTTGGACATAAATCACAAATGACACATTGGATTGAGACAAAACTAGTTCTATATGAAACTAGACTCAAAGGGCTTTCCATGGACAGGCAATTTGCCAAATTTGAAGTTATATTATAGGAGCTATGCCTTCTGGAATTTGACGCTTATGCAGTCTAGTGCGATAGACACTCTTTCATTCATAACTTGCAGAATTTAAGGAGTTTGGAGCTAATTCTTTTTGCATTGGAATGCATATGACAAGAACTTTCTTATGATACATCATTTACTATATTTAGAGTCAAATTAATAAATCAAGATTAACGTGACCCCACATCACCCGCGAGTCCAAAAAAGCACTCTTGACATTTTTTATGCGAGTGTTGTCCAGAAGTGGTTGTAGAGTGAAAGTATTTCAGCTACACTCGAGTGAATGACAATACACTAAAGTGAAGTGAAGGTTTGTACTTGAGTCATGCAAGTGTTGACATGAAAGTGTTAACCCGAGAAGAAGCAAGTACGTGAAAACATGAAGTGCACTCTAGTAAGAGATGTTGCACTCGAGTGATGTCCAGATTTACACTCAAGTCCTGCGAGTGTGACACTGAAACTGTTTGCCCGAGAGAATTCCAGAACCTAAAAACATGAAGTGGACTCAAGTGAGGACTTTGTCACTTGAGTGTTGGCAACCCGTACTTCCTGCACTTCCAATTGCACTTGAGCTGTTGGCATAAAGTGCAAGTGCACTTCTGAGGAGCACTTCCAGGAAAAATAGAGCAATGCTACATAACTTCTAAAAATCATAGGAATGATTATATAACTCATTTTTATTACTTCTCATCACTCTAAAACTTCATCATATTAGTGTTTAAGTATTTTTTAGGTGATCAAATAAGGATTAACATACAACTTGAAAATATGACAGTGCCAAAAGCATAATGCATTACAGAGATGTAGCAAACTATCTGAATACAGTTAAAGATTACTTATTCATTATGTTTTCATTTGTTATTATACATGAACATTAACTAACATATATTTTAAGTGAGAAACAGGAGATTAAACATTCAGATTGTATCTTCCAGCACAGAGGTCACTCATAGGAAATATAATCTCTCGAAGTAATGAGTCCCAGAAACCAGAAATTCGTCTTTCGACTAATGATCCAACATACCTATGACTAATACTTCATCATATTAATGATTAAGCATTTTGTGGTGTGAAACAGGAAATTTAATGTTGAGATTATAGATTCAAATAAGAGAGTCAATTGTGGCAGGTGGCATCATTACACACCTAATTTTGGCTACCTACCATGACAAAATATTGATCTACAATAAACGAATGTTTGAAACACAAATGCTCCACAATTTGATGTACAGTTCATAATGAATCATCCTTCTCTTCAACAAGACGCTTTGCTCCACAATTGTTCAAATGCACTCAATGGTCAAACGAAGCAATGGGACTCTAACAAAAAAGATCCTTACAACAGTTATCTTCTACAACTCATTAATAAATATGGTAGTATTCAGAGAAGAGAAGATAATGATGAGAGCTCAACAACACCAACATGTTTATATCAAGAGCCATCCACTCCTACCCAACTACTCTCTATTCTTATCTATTTTCTATATCATGTATATTTGAATAAGAGTTAGTTGTGTTGTACTTCAGTGTTCATTATATCTACTCTGTGAGAGAATTTGTAAAAAATTTCAACTGTATTTTTGAATTGATCTCAAGGTATAGGGACCTTTAGTGAGTTGATTTCCTTACAGGGGAAGCTGTTGAGAGAATTGCTGGTAAGACTTTCTGCCCGTAAGACTTATAAGGTGCAAGCAGTAGAGAACGTTGATAATCGTAAGACTTATAGGGGTGTAAACAGGAGAGAACATTCCTGCTCGTAAGACTTGTACAGGTAAGCAGGAGATGAAGGTCTTCAAGATCGCTCTGCTCGTAATACTTGCCGTAAGGGGGAGTATTTTAGTAAGAGATATGTAAAATAATTCACAAGTACCCACCTAAACTTATCGGTTTGTAAAGACTTTTCTTATACCCGGATTAAACAAGAAGATAGTGGATTTGAACATCTTAAGAGGAACATTGGGACTTAATGTAGGCCATCACAGATTGGACGGAACTAGGATAAATCATAGCTTGCATAATCTCTTCCCTTAGCTCTTATATTTCCAGCATATATTATTTAATATAATTGTTGTTAGCACCCAAGTTTTGATGATAACAAAAGGTAATTGTATGCAAAGTATAGCTTTATAAGTCTAAAGAATGATTACAAAGTTACCCAATGCATATGGCAAAGTTTTGTAATGTCTGCTGTCAGATTTAACTGATACACTTGAGCAACAGAGCTAGCACTCGAGCATGATGATCTTTTGCGCTCGAGCAGATGTGAGTGTTAGACAGAAAGTGTTTACCCGAGAGCAAATTAATGTCAATTTTACTAATGGACTTGAGCACTGGAGATAACACTCGAGCATTCGTCTCTTTCTCACTCAAGCACATGCAAGTGTTGGACAAGAAGTGTTTGGCCGAGAGCAATTACTGTCATTCTTACTGATGCACTCAAGCATTATAACCAACCCTCAAGCATGAAGCTAGTTTGCACTTGAGCACTAGAGAGTGAGGGACTGTAAGTGTTTGTCCGAGAGTCATGAAGATTAGAGAAGCACAAGTATGCCCTAGTGACAAATCAGCACTCGCGAGTGAGAAATCTAACTCTCTCAAATTTTGATTAAAGTGCTGATGACAAGAGTATACTATATGAGAATATTCTTCTCACTCGAGCAAGAGTATGTGTGCTCGTGTGAAGGCCCACATCACCTGCGAGTGCAAAATCAAACTCTTGCTAAAATAGTATGCGAGTGTTGTCCAGAGACGGGTTTCTTAGTGTAAAGAATAAGGACACTCAAGCAGAAGGAGTTGGGTTCGAGTGAGGCCCCACATCACTCGTGAGTGAGAAAATGAACTCTCTGAAATCATGTGGAAGTGCAAGTGTAAAACTGAAGAACAAGGAGAAAATATATGAGTTCACTCGAGTGAGCCTCCTAAGTGCTCGAGTGATACTCTGCCAGAAGACAAAATACATCAGTCTTAAAGCGTTCAATCCGAATATGGTTTAATGATATTTATTTATCTTATTATCACTTATTATTGTTATTTAACATCATTTTGAATGTATTATAAGTGTGATACAGGAGGTTGAACGTTTGAAATAAACAGACGCGAAGGAAGTCAAACAATGGCAGAGAACATCATTACAAGCACGTTCCTACCGCGTTCAAAGATTTCAAACGTACACATTTTGTTCCACAGTAACAAGGCCCACTCCACAATAATCATTATTCAAATAGGCAAAATCAAATGTCAATAAATACAGAGTTCCAGAGATCATAAAAGATAACGAAGCACACGAGTTCACATAAGCAAATTCGCGAGTCTCTGTTATTCATATTTTCTCTGTATTCATATTATTCTTCAGTGTTTATCATACTTACTCTGTAAGAGAGTCTATATACATTTCAAATTCTATTTTCATTTGATCTCAAGGTATTGGGACCTTGAGAGGGTAGATATCCTTACGAGAGAAGCAGTTGAGAGAATTCCTAGTAAAACCTTCCACTCATAAGACTTATAAGATATAAACAGTAGAGAACGTTGCTGCTGGTAAGACTTACAGTGGTTTAAGCGGGAGATAACGTTGCTGTTCATAAGACTTGTATAAGTAAACAAGTGAGAAAGGTCATAGGTTGTTTTTCTGCACGTAAAACTTGTCGTAATGGGGAGAGAAATTTCTTAGTAAGAGAATATTTAAGCTCGTAGTCCATTCGAGGACAATTGTTGTTTTGTGGCATTCTAAGAGCCCATTGAATCTTAGAAGCATAGTAAAAATCTTAGTAGGTCTTGATCTCTGAGGACTAGACGTAGGCCTGGTTTTTAGGCCGAACCAGTATAACTCTCTGTGTACTAATCCTCTCAATTCTACTCTATCTACAACTTCATGTAACCCATCAAACTAAAAATGTATCACATTACCCAATTCACCCCCCCTCTTGGTTGAAGCTTGCCTCTTTTATTTGGTATCAGAGCAAGTCTTCTCCGAAGCGTCAACAGCTTGAGAAGGATCCGATAAATGGCAACAATGGGTGAAAACATTTTTCCAGATGGAACTTCAATCACTAGACCTCCTGGTTTTCTAGAGAACATTTTTCGTTCTGGAAAGCTAAGTTCAGAGTATTCGTAATGGCTAACGAGTACGGTTTATGGAATGTAATACAAGATGGTGACTATGTTCCAATGAAGAAAATCAAAGATAGAGTCGTTAAGAAGAGCCCAGAGGAGTTTGACCAAGATGATAAAAGGTTAGTAACGTTAAATAGTAAAGCTATTTTAATGATACAGAGTGCTCTCAGTCAAAAGGAATATTTTCAAATATGCACTCTACCAACTGCCAAAGATATGTGGGATGCTCTTGAAATCGCTCATGAAGGTACATCCAGAATCAAAGAAAATAGAGTCAATACTCTAATTACAGAGAATGATCTATTTAGTATGAAACCTAGAGAAGGAATATCAGAATTCGAACTTAGGTACACTCATCTTGTTAATCAACTATCTGCACTTGGAAAAGCTTTTGACCAAAATTCCCAGGTAAGAAAGATTCTTAATATTCTTATAAAATAATGGGAATCGAAGGTGACAGCTATCGAAAAAGCTAAAAGAGAGTCAATAAGATATGTAGCTACTCTCTTTGGTAGCCTTTCTGAGTATGAAGGAAAGTTGAGATTCAAGAAGGAACTAGAAGAGTTCGATGATAAAAAGAAAAAGGGAGTTGCACTTAAGGCTATCAAGGAAGAAGAATCTTCCAAAAATGAAGATGTTCTTGATGATGATGATATAGGAATGATCGTGAGAAAATTCAAGAAATTCTATAAAAGAGGTAAAAAGAACTTTAAAAATTATTAAGGTGGACCAAGCAAGAAAGAAAACAAAGAGCAACAGATAGCATGCTATGAATGTGGGAAGCTTAGACACATCAAATCCGAATACTTTAGAAATAAAGACAAAAAGAAGCAGAAAAAGAAAGCATACATATCATCTATCTGGGGTGATAGTTCGTCAGATAAAGAAAGTGACAATGGTGAAGTAGCAAATCTATGCTTGGTAGCTAAAGAAAAAGAATCAAATTCTGAGGTAAGTGATTCTGAACCTACTTATAATGAGCTGTTATCTAAATATAATGCATTACATACATAATTCATCAAGGTAGCTAAAGAAATGGTTAGTTATAAGAAGAAAGTGAAGGAATTAGAAAATACTGTCATATCATCATGTAAAGTATGTGAGGATAAAGATAAGAAAATAAGAGATTTAACAAAAACTGTGGAAAAATTTACTAAGGGAAGTGAAACTGTTAAAGTTATTCTAAATTCTCAGAAAGTTTCCTTTGATAAATCTGGAATTGGATATAGGTTCGATCATGATAAGAATAGAGGAAATAAGAAGAATAGCAATAGAACTTATCTTAAATATTTCAGGAATTATGTGCATACATCAAATCCATTCGTATCATGTAGCTATTGTAATAGGAAAGGACATTATACTTCATCATGTTATTTTTAGAAAGGATAAGTTATTGGCACATATAAATGGGTTCCGAAAGGGACACATGTATTACATATTAGCCACAAAGGACCCAAGAAAGTGTGGGTACCTAAAACTTAATCACCTTACTCTAGGTATGTCTCAAAGCATCACGAGCAAACAAGTGGTATATTGATAGTAGATGTTCGAGACACATGACTGGTGACAAAAATAAGTTCACCATGCTGGAAACCAGAGAAGGAGGAAAGGTAACATTTGGAGGTAATCAATCTGGACGTATTGCTGGAATTGGTGAAGTGGGAAAATCCGATGGTGTTCAAATCAACGAGGTATTCTACGTTGAAGGATTATGCCATAACCTCTTGAGTGTAAGTCAAAGCACTGACAAAGATAACTGGGTGATCTTTGAGTCAAAAGAATGCTTAATAGTAAACAAGAAAGATCTGCCGCTAAACAAAGAATCTATCAAGGCAAAGATCCGAGCTCAAAGGGACGGTAACTGTTATACTATTGATTTAAATTCAAATTCTTCTGAAAATTGTTTTCTTAGCAGATCAGAGGAAGGTTGGTTATGGCATCAGCGTCTGGCTCATGTTAATATGAATCAACTTGACAAACTGATTAGAAAAGATTTAGTTGTTGGTCTTCCTAAACTAAAATTCAAAGATAATATGATTTGTGAAGCATGTCAAAAAGGCAAACAAACTAAATCTTCATTCAAAACAAAGTATGAGATTTCTACTTCCAAACCTTTACAATTACTTCATATGGATTTGGTAGGTCCGGCAAGAGTAAAAAGTTTTGGAGGAAATCTATATACTTTAGTGATTGTCGATGATTTTACAAGATTTACATGGACTATATTTATTGCTTCAAACGATGAAACATTTGTTGAATTTATTACGTTTGATAAAAAGTCCAAAATGAGAAAGCTATTTCTATTGTTTCTATTAGGACATACCATGGAGGAGAATTTGATAATCAACTCTTTGAAGACTACTGCAACAATGAAGGAATAGATCACAACTTCTCTGCAGCTAGAACTCTTTAACAAAATGGAGTAGTAGAAAGAAAGAACAGAGTCCTCACAGAAATGGCAAGAGCAATACTTAATGAAAAAGAAATGTCATAAGTGTTCTGGGCAGATGCAATGAGTACTGCATGCTACATTTCAAATCGAGCATATATTCGCAAGTTACTTGGAAAGACGCCATATGAACTCTACAAAGGAAGAAAGCCAAATCTTGCTCATCTACACATCTTCGGATGCAAGTGCTTCATTCACAATAATGGTAAAGAAAACTTAGGTAAATTTGATTCAAAGTCTGACGAGGGTTTATTTCTAGGATATTCTAATAGAAGTAAAGCTTATAGAGTTTTTAATAAAAGAACATGTACAGTTGAAGAATCTATTCATGTTGTGTTTGATGAACTTGATTCTCAAACAAAACATGTTGATGAAGAAAAAATGGATTTGATAAAGAAAAACAAAACTATTTCAAAACAGAATGATTTTGAAACAAATGATTTTCAAAATATAGAAGATGTCGTTGATCATGCTCAACCAAAAGCATGGAGACATATTAAAGATCATACAATTGATCAAGTAATTGGAGATATTCATGAAGGTGTCAAAACCAGAAATAGAATTCTCAATGAGGTAACTTTCTTTGCTTTTATTTCTGATATTGAACCTTCTAATATGGAAGAAGCTTTATCTGACAATGATTGGGAGATTGCTATGCAAGAAGAATTAAATCAATTCTAAAGAAATCAAGTTTGGGATTTGGTTCCTCGACCTAAAGATCATACGGTTATAGGGACCAAATGGGTTTTCAAAAACAAAATTGATGAATCAGCAATCATTGTGAGAAACAAAGCAAGATTGGTGGCCAAAGGCTATAATCAAGAAGAAGGTATTGATTATGAGGAAACATATGCTCCAGCGGTAAGATTGGAAGCAATACGAGTACTCTTAGCCTTTACTTGCATTAAAGGTTTTAAACTTTATCAAATGGATGTAAAAAGTTCTTTTCTAAATGGTTATATTATGGAGGAAGTATATGTAGAACAATCTCCTGGTTTTGAAGATGAAACAAAGCCTGATCATGTTTTCAAACTTAAGAAAGCTTTATATGGTTTGAAACAAGCACCTAGAGCTTGGTATGAAAGACTAAGCAAGTTTCTTCTTGATCAAAATTTTGTCCGAGGAAAAGTGGATACAACTCTTTTCATCAAACATAACAAAGATGATACTCTAATTGTTCACATTTATGTTGATGATATTATTTTCGGTGCTACTAACGAATCTATGTGTCAAGAATTTTCTAAGATTATGCAGGGAGAGTTTAAGATGTCCATGATGGGAGAATTGAACTTCTTTCTTAGACTTCAAATCAAGCAAAAGAAGAATGGTATATTTGTATCTCAAACTAAGTATTTGAAAGAGTTGTTGAAGAAGTATGGATTATATAATGCTAATGGAGCTGATACTCCAATGAGTTCTACAACCTTGTTGGATGCTGATGTAAAAGGTCCTAGCTTCAACATTACTAAATATAGAGGAATGATTGGTTCATTACTCTATCTTACAGCAAGTAGGCCAGATATTCAGTTCAGTGTTGGAATGTGTCCTAGGTATCAATTTGCTCCTAATGTATCACATGCAGAGACAGTGAAAAGAATCTTTAAATATCTAGGAGACACTTCAGAACTTGGCTTATGGTATCCAAAAAGAGGAAACGAGTATTTAATGGCATATTCAGATTCAGATCATGGAGGATATAAAACTGACAGAAAAAGTACTAGTGGTTAATGTCAATTCCTTGGAGACTCTCTGGTATCATGGTTCAGCAAGAAGCAGAACACAGTTTCATTATCCTCAACTGAAGCTGAATATATAGCTGTAGCAAGTTGTTGTTCTCAAGTATTATGGTTGAAACAACAACTTCAAGATTTGGGGATATACTTAAATGAGATTCCAATTTATTGTGACAATACTAGCACCATAAGCTTAGCTAAGAATCTTGTTCAACATTCAAGAACCAAACATATAGACATCCGACATCATTTTATTCGAGATCACGTGCAAAAGAAGGATGTCAAAGTAGAATTCATACCAACGCACCTTCAACTTGCTAACATATTCACAAAGCCAATAGCTAAAGATCAATTCCTATATATTCGAAGAGAATTGGGAGTGGTTAATCCAAATAAGTTGTAAGTTTTCTTATTGATTATTTTAATTAAATAAATTTTTGATGATAACCATACTGAATTTGGCATCGGAGCATTAGAAATTGTTTTTGCAGGTCTGTCACTTGAGCACAGGAAGTGTCACTCGAGTGACAAGCTCATGCTCACTCGAGTCAGTCAACCCTACTCGAGCACAGAACTATTGAAAATACTCTGTTTCTAAGCATGTAAAACAGGGGTTAACAGAAGAGATAAAAATACCAAGAGACTATCTGAAGTGTAACAGTTAAAATTGATCTCACTCGAGTGAGAGAGATCCTCACTCGAGCATGGTATGAACATGCTTGAAGTGAAGAAAGAGAACTTGAGTATAAAGGAAGAAATTCTTACAAGTGTCTACTCAAAGCATGGTTACTCAAATGATTTTGGAGGATTTGAGTACAAAGATGAAAAATATACCAAGAAATCTTTAAACCAGGTACGCTTTTACATTTTTATCAAAATTGTCTGAATGTCACTCGAGCACAGTATGATCACACTCGAGCACAATATGAATAACACTCGAGCACTAGGGTTATTGCTCGAGTGTTGCAACTTATATCAGTTATGCGATAGCTCAAACTGTCGTACTTCCTACTCTCACTCGAAGCATTGCGTCACTCGAAGGTTGCCTTTCTTCACCTCCAACCATTACCCATCAATCAAACGTCTCCTTTTGTCTCAAATCACCGTTACAACTCTTCAATCTTCTTTATAAGGTGAGATTTAACCTTAGAGTCTCTCATTCGGTGCCCTAACTCTCTGAAATATTCTCACTCATCTTCAGCAAATCTGTGATTCTTGTTCTCTTCATTTCGTTTCTAAATGGCTAGAACTAAGATTCCTGTTATTGCCCAAAGATCTCATTCACCCTCTCCCACTCATTCTGTTGCTAGTTCTTCAGGAACTCCGGTACCAACACCTTTATCTCCTATAATGTCTTCTTTACCTACACCTCCTCCTAAACCCAAAACCAAAAAGGGAACTCCGGCCAAGAAACCTCATCCTAAGCCTCAAATAGCCAAGAAGGATCAACCTCTGTAAAAGAAACCAAAGGGTGTGGTTTTCAAAGAACCAATGATTACCCAGTCTCAATCCAAAGAGGTCAAAGGAAGAGGAAAGAAGAAGGACATTGAGCAACCACAACAATCCTCTTCTTCCTCCGATGACACATTCAATATGCAACTCTGGGAAGCAATGGAGAGGTCAAAACTTGACAGTTGGTTGGCAAAATTGCCTCTCAAGCCGGTGTTTCAAGTTCACACTATGTTGGTCAGTCTAGTGTGGCTGCTTCAGGGGTACCTTCTACATCACAGGCTCCAGAGGAAGAACAAGTCACAAGTCCTCCTGAAGGTTTCAATGTTGAGGAACTGAAGCCACTACAACAGAAGGTATACGATACTGAGTTTACACATAGACATTTCTGTCCTATAGTTTATGTGGACTTAGATTATTTGAAGAAATATTGTCATTTGGATTTATACCCTTATCTTGGATTCTATGCTCCCTGGATGAATATTCACATTCCTTATTCACCCTTTGTTGTGAAAACCTTTTATTGCAACATGAAATCCCATAACATTAAGTATAGGGCTGGAGAATTGATAGAGGAAGCAGTATCTACCACTATTAGAGGTCAATTCATTATGATATCTGCAAGATTATTAATGACTTACTTGGGTATGTTGCACCTCCTCTAGATCCACCCACTCTTTTGGTCAATGAAGCCTTCCGACTTTTAAGATCAAATGACCCTATAGGCCCTCTTAATTTTAAGCCTATTGACATGCCTGATTCTCATTTAGCCCTTCACTACATATACTCTCGTAGCGTGGTTAACAAGTCCAAAAATTTTACCCATTTTGCTCAGAGAGATTATTATTTGCTGGCCTCCTTCCTAGCCGGACAATAAAGAAATGTGGGGGAGATCATTTTTAGTGAGATGAGAAGATTTTGATTTTCTTTATCAAAATCCGCGACTACACCATATCCTTAACTTGTATCCCTCATCCTCATGAAAAACAAAATATGGTACTTGGAAGGAACTGAGAGGGTGATCATTCCAAGGTTTGACAAGACTCAACTGACTCATATGAGTATCAATCCTCCAGTGAGTCGAATCAGGGCTATATCTTAGAGAGAAGCCACTCCATTAAGAGGTGATGAGGCTCAGTCATCTACTCAAGGTCAGGTTCCCCCTCCATCTTTCCTGAATGTATCACTTTCCACTCATCTGACTAAAGTGATCAATCAAGCTGTGTCTGGGTTGAAAAAGGAATTAATGACTGAGTATGAGAAGTTGGAGGACAAGTTGGAGTTACAAGTCTTAAAGTTGGTAGATAAGGCTAATACCAACTTTGACTTGATGTTTAAGACTCAAGATGACATGTCAAGAAGGATCACTGATATGGAGATCTTCTTACATTCTCACTTTCTGACTACATCTTCAGAGGTGCCACCTGAGACCACTCCTGCCTTGACTTCACCTCCTCATCCACAGACACCTATTCTCTTCACCGATCCAGATTCTAATGTTGATATAACTTATGATCGGTCGCTTTCACCACCACCCTCAGCCTCTGTTCCTCAGCCATCATCTCCACCCTTTGTGCCGGTGCCAGTTGACCCTTCCACTACCATAATGCCCTTTGTCCCATCATCCGATCTTACTTTTCCTCAGCCCCTTCTAATGTTGACAAAATAGGGAAGAAGGATGTGTGATGGTTTTCTGAGCTATCATGAGGTGTATTGGGTGTTTGAGTAGTTCTTTTGTGTATTGGGGTAGGATTATGGTGTTATTTTTGGTTCTATGGTTGTATATGGGCTTTATGGGTAGTTGATGGTTTATGCTTAATATTGTACATTTCTTGGTTTATCATTAATGGCTATTTTCAAGTTATTAAGTTTTTTGTTCAACTTTAATTGTTTCTGTGATACTATTCCTTATCTTGGTTGTTAAGTGTCTAGTGGAAGTATTGCAAGAAATATATGTAGATAAGTGTAAAAATCTGAACTTGAATCTAAACTTTGGTGAAAATATGCATTTGGAAACATTGATGTTGTGTTTTAAAAAATTTTCACTCTAATCAAGCTTTTTCTTAAAACTCATCACAAAGGTTTTGTCATCATCAAAAAGGGGGAGAATGTTAGATCCCAAGTTTTGATGATAACAAAAGGTAACTATATGCAAAGTATGGCTTTATAAGTCTAAAGAATGATTACAAAGTTAGCAAATGCATATGGCAAAGTTTTGTAATGCTGCTGTCAGATTTAACTGATGCACTCGAGCAACAGAGCTAGCACTCGGGCATGATGATCTTTTGTACTCGAGCAGATGCGAGTGTTAGACAGAAAGTGTTTTCCTGAGAGCAAATTACTGTCAATTTTACTGATGCACTCGAGCACTGTAGATAACACTCGAGCATCAAGCTCTTTCTCACTTGAGCACATACAAGTTTGGACAAGAAGTGTTTGGCTGAGAGCAATTACTATCAATCTTACTGATGCACTAGAGCATTATAACCAACACTATAGCATGAAGCTGGTTTGCACTCGAGCACTAGTGAGTGAGGGACTGTAAGTGTTTGGTTGAGAGTTATGAAGATCAAAGAAGTACAAGTATGCCCGAGTGAGACTTCATATGCCCGAGTGACACATCAGCACTCACGAGTGAGAAATCTACCTCTCTCAAATTTTGATACAAGTGCTGATGACAAGAGTATATTACATGAGAATATTCTTCTCACTTGAGCAGGAGTATGTGTGCTCGAGTGAAGGCCCACATCACCTGCGAGTGAAAAATCACACTCTTGTTAAAATGGTATGTGAGTATTGTCCAAAGACGGGTCTCTTAGTGTAAAGAACAAGGACACTCGAGCAGAAGGAGTTGTGCTCGAGTGAGGCCCCACATTACTCGCGAGTGAGAAAATGAACTCTCTGAAATCATGTGGAAGTGCAAGTGTAAAACTAAAGAACAAGGAGAAAATATGTGAGTTCACTCGAGTGAGCCTCCTCAGTGCTCGAGTGATACTCTGCCAGACGACAAAATGTATCAGTCTTACAGCGTTGAATCTGAATATGGTTTAATGATATTTATTTATCTTATTATCACTTATTATTATTATTTAACATCATTTTGAATGTATTATAAATGTGATACAGGAGGTTGAATGTTTGAAATAAACAGATGCGAAGGAAGTCAAACAATGGTAGACAACATCATTACAAGCACGTACCTACCGCGTTAAAGATTTCAAACGTACGCATGCCGTTCCACAGTAACATGCCTCGCTCTGCAATGATTATTATTCAAATAGGCAAAATCAAATGTCAATAAATACAGAGTTCCAGAGATCGTAAAAGATAATGAAGCACAAGAGTTCACATAAGCAAATTCACGAGTCTCTGTTATTCATATTTTCTCTGTATTCATATTGTTCTTCAGTGTTTATCATACTTGCTCTGTAAGAGAGTCTATATACATTTTAAATTCTATTTTCATTTGATCTCAAGGTATTGGGACCTTGAAAGGGTAGATATCCTTACGAGAGAAGCAGTTGAGAGAATTCCTAGTAAAACCTTCCACTCATAAGACTTATAAGATACATGTAGTATAGAACGTTGCTGCTGGTAAGACTTACAATGGTGTAAGCAGGAGAGAACGTTGCTACTCATAAGACTTGTATACGTAAGCAAGTGAGAAAGGTCATAGGTTGTTTTTCTCCACGTAAGACTTGTCGTAAAGGGGAGAGAAATTTCTTAGTAAGAGAATATTTCTGCTCGTAGTCCTTTCGAGGACAATTGTTGTTTTGTGGCATTCTAAGAGCCCATTGAATCTTAGAAGCATAGTGAAAATCTCAGTAGGTCTTGATCTCTGAGGATTGGACATAGGCCTGGTTTTTAGGCCGAACCAATATAACTCTCTGTGTACTAATCCTCTCAATTCTACTCTATTTACAACTTCTATCATATCACTGTATCAAACTAAAAATTTATCACATCACCCAATTCACCCCCTCTTGGGTGAAGCTTGCCTCTTTCAATTGTTGATTTATAATTCATTACCTTCATAATTACTCCTTTTGTTAAGATGCAAAAAGATTTTCAAAGTCCTTAAGTTTTTATCATACACCCAATTCACCCCCTCTTGGGTGTTAACCGGTTCTAACACTTATTACTCTGTGAATATCAAAATGTTAAGGGATTTAACACTCTCAGTATGAAGTTGCGATCTAAAATGTGAGATAGTCCGATTCCTCCCAAATTGTGTGATATGATTTTGACTGAATATAAGGTACAAGGCCATATTTGGAGGCAGGCAAAAATGTGAGGGACCTTAAGGTCAAGAAACTGATATGCCAAATAATGACTAACTCTTTTTTCATGACTATTAAAATAAAAAAATTAGGAAATAAAATCTGCACATGTGCTCTCCTCTAATTCCATCTTTGTCCTCCATTAAGCTGCAATATACAATGTCATCACCTACATAAATGAGATACACAAAGGTAATGCAAGACCCTTATGTTATTTCTCTATTTTTTAGAGAGTTTGCATGCAATTTGGTGGACATACAGAGATAGCATAAAACAACTGATAATAAATACTTGATTAAAAAAATTTCTCACAGGGATTGTACATCATAATTACAAATAATATAGTTGTACAAGGCTACTAGGGTGTCTAAACCTGTTATAATGAAACTTAGACATCTTCTTGTCTTTGTTCCACCACTGTATTCCTCTTGCGTAGTTCTCTTCTCTACTTTCACTTATTTAAATGGTTGGTTGGGGAGAGTGAGATTCAGGGGAATCTCAGCAGTAAACAGTTACCATAATGCATTGTAGATATATGCTATGTGCATGACATGTTAGCTTTAACTAGATGCATGCTCCATGATGACATTACTCAATACTCAATGTTTCATGCAACATATCTATGACCACAACATAAACAGAAACAGAGCTTCATTATTCAAATATGCTCTACGTAATCAAGTAAACCAATCACATACATCACTATACAAGCAAAAATATCAAATATATGCAAATAAGGTAAGTTCACTACCTTGTGTCTTTAAGTCCTCCTCTTATACCTTTTTCTCTAACTATTGAAAATACTTCTTCTTGACTTCTCATGGCCTTAAATAAACACGCATATTATTATAGCAACAAAATTGAATGTCCAAAGGGCTACATGGGCCTTTAAGACACATCTTTTTCTATTAAGCCCAAATTACTTTAATTACCAAAATTTCGTAGGTAAACCCAATCACCAGTTTTGTTGACCCAACTTTGAAAATTCATAATTAATTCTACAAAAATCCAAATGAGTTCATTCCAGTGGCTAATTAAAGCATTTTAACTCCTCTTTAAGGAAAAAGTATTACAGAGCATCAATTACAACCACATAATTCCCAGAAATTTGTCAAACTCAAGCTGTCACATATTTCATTCCGGAATCAAGGTCAAACTTTGAAAAATCATAACTTTCAATCCACTAGTCCAAATGGCTTGTAATACATATCCATTTAAAGCCTTGGATGTCTACTTTAATCCTATAACATTTCATGGCATTTGGATCAAGTTTAATTGATCCAAAACATATTGTAACTTCACTGCTTCCAGAAAACGAATTCAGGCAGCTTTAAACATAAACTTCCAAAATCGTCATAAATAATCATTTAACCATAAACACATGATTAAACCATAATTAACCTAAAAAATACCCCTTGGATGAAATATGAACAGTACCCCACCCTCATAAATACTCATCCAAACAACAAACCAATCGGTTCAAAAGGAAGCCTACACTTACCTCTATTCATTTCCGCAATCGGTTAAAAAATCTAACAGTATTCTGGCAAGCAAGACAGCACCAAACACCTCCAAATGAAAATCCAAAACTGTAGAAATGAAGCTTAGGATGAGTAAAAGAAAATCTATTATGGGTATTTTAAGAGAAAACACCGATTCGGAGGTGAAATAAGCTCCGGAGATCAAGAAATTTTACTATTTATCATGTCCTCTCCTCTTAATTTTTCTCATTTGTCTCTCTATTTTAGGGTAGTTGGATGAATTTTGAGTGGAAAGTGGGAGTTTTTGGTGTTTTCTTCACTTAACCCAAAAATGCACGAGTCTAAGTATGGCTTGGGATAATCAACATTGGTGCTGCTATCCACCTCTCCAACAACCCTAAAAAATTTCACATGAATTCACCACACTTCCATTGCCCACGCTAATGTTTCACACTGTCAAATACAATATAGGTAGGGTTATACTGTCTGCCTATAATGTCTTACCACCTCCATTGGATCCTACTTGACCTCTATAGTAATATACAATCTTTCATAGAGAATGTGATAATACATATGCCATGCACCATATAGTACAATAGAATAATAACATTGTAATCATGTTCCTTGGTATGTGCACATATTTAGGGTCAACCACTGTTAGACCCCAAGTAAGGACTAACTATTGTTAGACCTTGACTTTTCATACCTCAGCTGGGCTTAAGACCACAGTCTGGCTAATGTACTCTCTTGATATTATGTATCATAACTATATTACAATTTGAATGTGTACATATTCAGGGCCAACCACTATTAGACCCTGAGTCAGGGTCAACTACTGTTAGTCCTTGACTTCCATACCTTTGCTAGGCTTTCGACCACAGACTGGGAAATATACACTCTTGGTACTGTATCTCATAATTGGATCCCTGTTTGGGCTGATTGGGTACTTATGCTGTTCCCTCCTGGATGGTACTCATGATTTTCCCAAACCAATTAGAGAGTGCATTATACATATCATAGAAGATGGTATACAAAGCATATTGACAATTGCATAATGTACGAAAGAAAGTTTCACTACATTGGCCTTTTCTAGATAATATTGGATTTTCTAATCTTCCCCTGATATGTGTTCTATTTTGTTGTACCTCTCACAACTCATTACTACAATCCTTGATCATTAATCAATATTTAATGTTCTATTAACATGCCCATAATTGGCTGCATTGGGTCAGGTCTAACTTCTTGACCCTGCCCAATATCTTTACCTCTTAGCCTTACTATCTTTGTGTTTTATTATATATAAATAAGGAAGAGGTAAATGTGACATTTATAAGGGCATATATGTCATTTCATAAAATGTTAGGTACATAGTTACCCTGAAGTAACATATCACATACATTTATAGTTGTCAAAGAAAGCCTGCTACAACATGCAGCCTCTGAACTACTACATAATATGTGCTTGACCTTTTTCATAACATGTCACCACATATACATGTGACTTCCCAGGGGGTCACCTATCATGAGATTTTCCTAGGTTAAACACGCTTAACTTTCGAGTACCCAAGCAAAAACACAGATACCGGCTTCAATTGCTTTCGACCACTGGTACCCACTGACTATCTTTGTCTCAAAACTTGTGCTTACTTCCTCCGAGCATTAAAGTATTGTGTAGGGACCGCATATCAATGCCGGTACATGCGTAATATCATTCTGATACCATTATTGGGACCGATACTATTGGTCTTCTGATACCACTATTACGTGCATTGGTACCACTATCAAGTGCACAGGTGCCATCGATATCACCAATTGGGTACTAGTAATGCCTTTATACCGTTGATACCATTGATGCCATCCTATACTATTATCATGAGTGTTGTTATCATTACTATGTGTACTAGTACCATCGATACCACCAATTGGGTATTAGTATTGCCTCTACGTGCATTGATACCACTACTTCCTAATACCACTAATACCATCCTGATATTGTTGATACCACACTAATACCATAGTTAAGAATACTAGTATCACTCCATGTGTATTGGTACCACCAATACCGCCAACTAGGTGTTGGTATCACCTCTGAGTGCACTAATACCACTGATTCTCGGATACCATCCTAAGATATGTATTGTGATACTGGCTGCCCACCGAGTATTAACTATTTTCTTCAAGTCCTATCTATTCCTTTCAGGTGGCTTATCTGTGAACTAGTCGGAGTAATTCACTTTGTTGTTCTTCTCACTGTATAATCAAGCATATTAGTATACTATTATGTTGTCAGAACTGCTTGCTCTGCCAGAACTTATGGGCTTTGATACAAAAATGTAAGACCCTTATGTTATCTCTCAATTTTTCAAAGTGTTTACGCGTAGTTTGGTGGAATCATAGAAATAGCATAAAAATACTAATAATAAATGCTTGATTACAGGAATTCGTTATATGGATTGTATATCATAATTACAAATAATATAGCCACAAAAAGATACTAGGGTGTCTAAACCTGTTACAATGCAACTCAAACATCTTCCAGTCTTTGTCCACTACTACATTCCTCTTATGCAATGCTCTTCTATGCTTTCACCTGTCTAAATGGTTGGTTGGGGAGGGTGAGAATCAGAAGAATATCAGTGGTAAACAGTTACCATAATGTATGAAATGATAGCTTCAACTAGATGCATGCCCAATAATGACATTATTACATGCTCAATGTTTCATGTAACATATCTATGTTCACAGCATAAATAAAAACAAAGCTTCATTATTCAAATATGCTCTACACAGTCAGGTAAACCAATCACATACATCACTAAACAAGTAGAAATATCAAACACATGCAAGTAAGGTAAGTTCACTATCTTGTGTCTTTAAGTCCTCCTCTTGTACATTTTTCTCCAATCATTGAAAATGCTTCTTCTTGACTTCTCATGGCCCTAAATAAATACCCATATTATTAGACAAATGAAATTGAATGTCTAAAGAGCTACATAGGCCTTTAAGACATGTCTTCTATATTGGCCTCAAATTACTTTATTTACAAAAATTTCGTAGGTAAGCCCAATCTACCAGTTTTGTTCACCCAAATTTGAAAATTCATAATTAATTCTATAAAAATCAAAATGAGTTGATTCTAGTGGGTAATTAAAGCTTTTTAAGTCCCCTTTAAGGAAAAAAAATATCACAGAGCATTAATTATAGCAACATAATTCCCCGAAACTTGTCAAACTCAAACTGTCACATTTTTAGATTAAGGTTAAACTTTGGAAAATCATAACTTTCAATCCACTAGTCTAAATGGCTTGTAATACCTATCCATTTAAAGCCCATGATGTCTACTTTAATCTTATAAAATTTCATGGCGTTTGGACCAAGTTTGACTAACCTAAAGCACGTTGCAAGTTCACTGCCTCTAGAAAACTAATTTAGGTAGCTTTAAACATAAACATCCAAAATCATCATAAAATATCATTTGACCATAAACAAATGATTAAACCATGATTAACTTAAAAAATACCCTTTGAATGAAATATGAACTGTACCCCACCCTCATGAAAACTCATCCAGACAACAAACCAATCGGTTCAAAAGGAAGCTTACGCTTACCTCTATTCGTTTCTGTAACCGGTTCAAAAATCTAACAATATTCCAGCAAGTGAGATGGCACCAAACTCCTCTAAATGAAAATCTAAAATTGTAGAAATGAAGCTTAGGATGAGTAAAAGATGGTTTATGAAGGGTATTTTGAGAGAAAACGCCAATTCGAAGGTGAAATTGGCTCCAGAGGTCAAGAACTTTTTCTATTCATCCTGTCTCTTCCCTCTTCCATTTTCCCTTAGTTTTTCTCATTTGTCTCTATAGTTTAGGGCAGCTGGATGAATTTTGAGCAAAGAAAGGGAGTTTCTGGATTTCATCTTCACTTAACCCAAATCTTAGTCCACAATGTGCCAAGTGTCAAGTTCTTGTGGCTCTTTGAAAAGCAAATGGTTAATTAATCAACTATGGTTGGTTTACTTAGGTTAAACTTTCTCTTTCCTTCTCCCTGTTTCTTTGACCAGAATTCATCATATAAATTGGAGAGGATTTGTTGACCAATTTGGTCTGTTGTCTTGTTTTCGACTTTTCAACCACATTTACTTCATTGCTTCATCTTGGTTAAATATGAACCAAGTGTTTAATTCCCCCGCTTCTTCCTTTGTTTGCACATCCCATATCATGAAGGAAGGGAAAAATATTGGTTTTTTATTTTATTTAGCCAAAATGACTATTTTGCCTATATATTTTTGTCCACACCTTGCCTAAAAGCTAACAGAATTTTTATCAATTTGAAAATTCTTATCTAATTTTATAGATGTCTAATTGGTATGGTTCCAAAGCCTATGTGACCCTTATTAAGCCTATTTTAAGGAAAAAATATAGCCTTTAGCCAACTAGAAGCTCGTAATTCCAAGAATTTCCATTTTTGGACGCTGTCACAGAAGCTTGCTAGTTTCACTAAGCTAACTTCAAAAATACATAAGTCTTTGTGTACAGCTCCAAATGTCCTATATAACCTAACAAATTAAATCTTGATAAGTCTGATTTCATTTTGGAAAATCTCATAGGCATTGGACATCATTTGCCTATTTAAAAATGTCACAACAAGACTGCTACACAGGGCAACTCACTGGTAGCAAATTCAAATGTTTACAATTTCTATTCTATACATACTCATATTGTATGACCATCAATTGCCTTGTTTTATCATTTCATGTGCTTTTTAATTCACCAGTTTTCCCCTTTGATATAAGGAATTGTGGTGATTGAAATTTGGGATGTTACGGTAATATTATATGTTCACAATTAAAGAATAATAGGAATAATAAATGTTACTTAAAATATATCAATTTAACCAATTTAATTTCTAAATCACCTTTGCACTCAAATATCTCATTAATACTTAATTATGCCCAAAATACTTAACTAATCCTACAAAATCCTAGGATTTATCACTAAAAGATATACAAATATTCAGCTCTATCATTCTTGTAAACTCTACATAATAGAGTTGGTGTAGCATTGAGTATCTCGAATTTGTTGAAGAAATAAGAAACCTCCGCCTAATATTGTCTAATGATGGGATGAACCCATTTGGGATGCAGAATAGTAACCTCAATTTATAGCCGGTTATGTTGTTTATATATAACCTCCCTTTATGGCTCTAAATGAAACAAAAGCATATGAGGTTGTGAATTCTAATCTTAGGGTCAAGGCAACCAAGGAATGACATAGATGTATAAATTTCGCCACTAATTGAAGACTTGAAGAAGTTATGGGACAAAAGGGAATCTGTATATGATGCTCATAAGAAACAAATTTTCAATATGAAGGCGATGTTTTTTGGCATAATAAATGACTTTCCTATGTATGGTAATTTGTCAGGGGTATAACATTAAAGGCCAACTTAGATGCCCAATTTGTGAATAAGGTGCACATTCGACTAGGCTGAAGCATGGTATGAAGAATTCCTATATGGGACATCACTGATGGATGTAAAAGGGTCATCTATATCGCCTTATGAGAAAATACTTCAATAGGGAATCAAATGAAAGGATGGCACCCGAACCTTTTACTAGCGAGATTTTTTTAAAAAATGAAACATATAGACTATAAATTTGGGAAGTCATTTGGGAAATTTGTTAGGACAAGCAGGTGGAATAAAATTTTTATTTTCTTCGATATGCCATATTAGAGTTCCCTTGATGTTATACATTTTCTTGATGTTATGCACATTGAGAAAAATGTGTATGCGAGTCTTTTTGGAACGTTACTCCATATTTTGGAAGATGAAGGTTGGCATAAATACAAGACTAGACATGGTTGAGATGGGAATAAGGGAGGAATTGGAACTAAAGGAGAGGGGATCTCACATATTCCTTTGATCAGCAAATTTCACACTATCTAAAGAATAAAAAAGAAGTTTTTATGAGTTTCTTGCTTTAGTGAAAGTACTAGAGGATTACTCGTCACGTATTAGCAACCTTATGTCAATGAAGGATGTGAAGCTGAAAGGTCTTAAATCACACGAATGCCATGTGTTAATAGAAAATTTTATTGCAATAGTAATATGAGGTATTTTACCTGATAAGGTGTGAGCTACAATCATAAAGCTCTGTTTCTTCTCTAACTTACTGTGCAGTAGAGTGATTGACCTCAAGATATTGTCGAGGTTACAAACCTGAATTGTGACAGCATTGTGTGAGCTAAAGATGTTTTTCCCATTAGCTTTCTTTTACATATGGTTCACCTAACTATTCATATTATTAGACAGGGACAACTATATGGACCACTATATATGAAATGAATGTACCCAGTCGAGTGGAAGATAAAGGACCTGAAAGGGTATGTGAAAAATTGAAGCCGGCTAGAAGGTTGCATTGTTGAGTGGTACATTTGTGAAGAGGCAGTTGAATTCTGTACCGATTACTTGAAAGATTCATGTGATATTGGCCTTTTGGTGTCTCGGCATGAAGGAATGAAATCTAGACAAAAGTTGATAGGAAAGAAAGTTATCTCTATCTCAAACCAATAGTTGGAGCAAGCACACCTATACATGCTGTTAGATCCCATATGTTTTGATGATAACAAAGATTAGACTAATGATAAAAGAGGATATGATAACAAAAGAATTTGAACAAAGTAAATAAATGGTAGACAAAGCATTACTTGAAGTAAGCACTGGAGTAATAAAGAAGATTTGAATGAAAGAGCAAAGGAAGAACATCATTGGTAGTTTTTGTCTATGTTTACCCGAGTGACCACTTGAGTAAGGCATAGTGTTACTTGAGTAGACACTTGAGTAAGGTTGAAAGAAAATGTTTTCGGAGTCACCACCAAAATTTGGAAGAAGTTACTCAAGGGACCACTCGAGTAATCTGTAAAGTTATATGAACATTACTCGAGTAGCCAGTCGAGTAACCATATAAAAAATCTTCAAGTAGCTCTCGGCCATGAAATACAACAATTTGCTCGAGTAGTCACTCGAGTAACAAGGTGAGAAAAAGGCATTACTTGAGGGAGCACCCGAGTAATCTGTAGAGTTATTTGAAGCATTACTCGAGTGGTCACTTGAGTAATCAGGTAGCCAAACTCTCGGCCAAGATTTGAATGATATTACTCGAGGGAGTAATTGAATAATATGAAAACTTATTTGAAATTTACTCGAGAGCTTACCTGAGTAACCTATGAAGAAAAGACATGGCCACTCGAGTAAACACTTGAGTAATCAGCTTACTAAAGGGAGCACCTGAGTAACTTGCGAGGAAAAGACATGGCCACTCGAGTAATTAGGTATTTCCAAGGTTTGTGTTGTATCTTACTCCATGTCCTACTCGAGTAATAGCTTCTGAAAAATGTTGAATTACTCACTGACATATTTTTTATAGGTTACTCGAGGGACTACTCGAGTAATGAGCATGATCACTTGAGTAGCCACTTGAGTAAGGCAGTCCAAAAATCATGTTTTTAATGTATGATTATTGATTTGTTATCTATATGATTAACTCTTTATTACACTAGAATCCTAAGTACATTTGCAGAGAAACAATGAAGAGATCATGCCAAAAGTGAAAAGTTAAATAAAAGGTCTGAATGCTCACCTACCACTACCTACCACAAATGGATAGTTTGCAAATTTAAAAAATGGTCAACCATTGCTACATGACTCTAACGGACATGTTTGAATTGCTTCCAATATATACTACAAATCATCTATATATATGGAGTATTCAAAGAACATACAACAACAACTGAGAACACACGAACATACACTGATCAACATATTCTTAGTGCTTTGTTTTCTTATACTCATTCATTATACTTTAGTGATTATATATTTGCTCTATGAGAGAGTTTTTCATTACAAACTCAATATTTGTTATTGCGATAACTTAAGGTTGTGGATTTGATTACAACGTGTAAGGGGGAGCGAGTGTCCAGGTAAAGGAACTTGCTGTGTACTGAGGTGCCAAGAACCCACTGAATCTTGGAGAATATAGTGGAATTCTCAGAGACACTCTGAGGATTGGATGTTGGTCAAAGTGGTTGTGGCTGAACCAGTATAACTCCCGGTGTACACTTCAGTGATATTTCTCTTTTCTCTTTGCTCTTAGGTGAAACGCTTGCACTAACACATACTTCATAACTCCAAAGAGATTGATGATTATATAGGTATTTATTTGGATGAGTTTAGTGTTAGAGTATACACGTGTATTCAGTTAAGCTAGGTATTAGTTAACTGTTATCACTTAGTTAGAATTGATTGTCTGAGCTGTCACTTAGTTAGGAAATAACCATGCAGCTCCTATACACGTGTCACACATACACAAGATCTCAGAGACTCTATATATTGTCCTTAAAGACTATTCTGAATCAGAGACTTGAGATATCAAAGAACTATTCATATATCTCTTTGATCCTAGCTTTCTATTATGGTATCAGAGCTTTGGCTCTCTGCCAAACTCCAATAACTACAGATAGCAATAATTGACATATATAGCAGAGTGGACTCTATAATCAAATCGATTACACTGCATAGAGATGTCATCATTGGGATCTTCAATTGTAGCCAGATCAACACTTGGTTTTTTGATCACCGTGGCTACACTACAGAGTTTCTTAAATAAAAAGTCATCATTAGACTTGACTGCCACAATTTCTTCTTATGGAAATAGCAAGTCTATCTGATGGTAAAAGAAAATCACCTTCATCATGTGCTAGATGGCATGGCGGTGATTCCAACAATGCATATTCATTACAAGTCTAGTTAGTTTACTCAAAATCTGACATTTAATGATTTAGATTCCCTCTTAGCATGAGGGGATATCTCACAAACATCAAATCAATTTGTGATCATTTAGCTGTGCTTGATGAAAGCATCAATGAGACTCAACAAATTTCATACATTATCAATGGTTTAACAATAGTATTCGAGGTTGTGTCATCATCATTAATACTGCTCATGCTTGATATGATTTGAACAAGGTCACTACTATGTTGATCAACACTGAAACTCTATAGAAAATCTTTCTATCCAATAGTATTATTGTGCAGGCGCATCACAATTATTTTAACTCTTATGATGATGAGTTTATTAATGACTCATATGCTTTCTACTCACAAGCACCATTCACAAGTAATAGTCATAGTAATTAACCTACTAGTCAGTTTCATGGTGGATATGGTGGTAGATCTAGCTATGGTCATGGTTCTCGATGTAATATCCCAAATTTTAGGACTAGAGGCTTGAGAATATGTCTGAATAAAGTTGACTACTAATATAGTTTAGTAAGTTTTAAACCCCTTAACATTTCGATATTTGCCAGAGTGATAAAGGTATAGTTCCACAGGCATGTAGAAATAGCATAATATACTGATAATTATTACTTGTTTACAATATAGGCAATCCCTATAAGATTTGAAAGATATTGACAAATGGTCTAAAACTATCAAAATAAACTACCTATAATCCAATTGTGGTCTTTGATTGCGTCGGAACCCTCAAACACTGGTATTTATTGTTTTACCCTTCGAGACGCTGCTTCTGCTGGAATGTTTTTAAATATTAGAAAGGGTAAGGTTTTAATGAATCTCAGTAGTAACATACAATCAATCATATAAAATACGACAACTAAATATGCCAAGTACCATATAATGCAATAAGATAATAACACTGTAAAACTCATAATCATCAGAATGTTCACATGTATTTAAGCCAACTACTGTTAGAACCCCTACTTGTCCATACCTCAGCTAGGCTCACGACCATAAACTGGGCAATGTACCTTCTTGATGCTGTATCTCATATTTAGATCCACTTTTGGGGCTGTTAGGGTACTTGTACTTTTCCCCCTGAATGGTACTTGTGCTTTTCTCACCTTAGTTAGAGAGTGCATTATACATATAACAAAAGATGGCATACACAAAGCATATAAACACTCATATAATATATGAGAGAAAGAGTTACTACCTTAATCCATTTTCCTGGCTCTAACCTTGTCCTGCTTGGGTAAATTGTTCGATCCTAAAATTCCAAATTTATAAAGAAACGAGTTATTACGCATTCATAGACTGTTCCAAACATAACTGTTGGTCAACTTAGCTTGCAACTGCAAAATGACCAAAATACCCCTAGGGACCCGGTCCAAGTCCCATTGTACCTTGTCCAACTGTACTTTTTCAAAAATTTTAACCTAGGCTAATCTTACACAATTTTGCGTGTTGAATCCATTTTTTACCATAGAATTTCTAAATTCACTGTTAAAAGAAAATTTTGCCCTTAGAAGCCCGTAACTTAGGGTTTTATGGGTGGTTTTGTCATTTTATATTCTAATGTTTTTCACACTTCCAACTAAACATGCACTTTACACAATTTTCCCTTCTGAACACAATGGAACCTTCTAGCCCTAAGCCCCATTTCCAGGTCTGGCCTAAACATGAACAAGAAAAGGGAAATTTGGGTTTTATTGATCCAACCCTTTGAACTCCTTCCATTCACTCCTAATCGCATATTTAACTTCTTAAACATTTGGGCAGCATAACCCCTTAGAGTTTCATCATCCTAAATTTATAAAATCAACAAAACAACAACAAATCAACTAACCAAACCAATCAACAACCACTACAACATCAACATATTAATCATGAAGATCAAAGCTCTTGAGATTACTTCGTGATTTCTCAACTTTCTCTCTTTAGTTGTCCCTCTCTCCTCTTCTTTTTCTTGGATTTTCGCTTGCTACACATGATTTTCATGATAGCATAGAGATTAGAGGGAGTTTTTCATGATTTTGTAGGCATAAACATTTAAAATCCAAAATACTTACCTTGATTCTTGCTCTTGAACTCTCTCTTTTGTTCTTGATGTTTAAAGCTCTCCTTCTCTCTCTATTTTCCTCAACTTAGACAAATGATGAGGCTTAGGGAAAGAGATGATGATGTTTTAAAATATCCTCTTGGGAAATAATTTATTTTAATACTAATTTGTCATCTCTTTACTTGGCTAGAAATAATTCCACATGGCATAATTAACTCCGAAGTAAATATTTTTCCTCCTATTTTCCCCATTTGGATGAAAATCACAAGAGGAAAGGAAATAATAAATGGCTTCTTGCATTTATCATATTTCTCTTTCCTTAAGTAATAAATTACTCCATATTCACTTTTTGACTTTTCAAACTTGATTTACTTGGCCACAATTGCTCCAAAATTGGGATATTTATCCCCAAACATTTATTGACCCTTTATTTCCTTTATTTGGCTAAAAGTGGTCTCAATTAATTGGGAAAATAATTAACTCTTTGCTATATTGGCAAATTATCATTTTGCCCATACATTTTTGTATTTAATTGTGCCAAAGTGTTTCTTCCTCCTTTTCTTTCCTTGTTGGCTGAAATTCACCCCTATTATTGCCCCCAAGATTGTGCTTTTTATCTCTTAAATTTGGGCTTTAATAATGGGCTCTTTGGAGAATCAAAATTGGCTTCATGTCTTGTTTTAGCCCAATTTCCATGTGACCTCCATTAAAGGTATTTTTGGTTCCTCCAAGTGTTCTAAAATTCACCATTTTATTCGATCAAATGTCATAAATACTTATGAGGAATGTTTGAGAAATAAAAGTGGGGTATTAAAGTAGGAGTCCCAGGAATGACTGAGAAGCATAATGACTATTGGAAACCACACTCGGAATAGAATATGAATTTTGGAACCAATAAGTCAAAAGAAAATACATGATTCCCTTTGGATGTGTTAGAATGACAAGAAACCTAACCCAGATCCAAAGGAAAAGGGAAATAGTGTCAAGAAAGAAGTAATAAAAAGGATTAAAGGAATTAAGGGCACAAGAAATAATATTGCCATAATCAAGGGTGAAAGAGACAATTGCCACTTGATCTTGTGGTTAAAGTTGGAAACCAAAATAAAGGGTCAAGATTTGCTCTTGAAAATTAAGAGTAATGATGAAGGAAGAGAAGCAAATAATTCCCTACCCTTAATCCATGAAAAATGTATAAAAAGGCATACCCAAAGAAAAAAGGGATTAGGCAACAAACTTTGCTAGAAGACTTGGTCAAAGTTGAACCATTATACCTATGGTCAATTGGCTAACATTTTCTTTCTTCTTTGTTAGGAAATTTGGCCAAGCTAAGGGAAAAGAGGAAAGAGAGAATTTCTAATTAACCAAGTCAGAAAGAAAGAAAGGAAAGAAGAGGAAGAAGGAAAGAGAACTAAGTTAACATGTTTTCACCGTTGGTTTGATGATTTTCCTCTAACACAAGAGAAAGAGACTGAGGAAATGAATCTCCATTTAACTAAACCACTCTTGGTTAATTAAGCAAACTACTTTATGCAAGAAACTACCATAACTTGACACATCACCTTCTTGGCTTTTTGAGTGTGAATTTTCAGCCAAGTAGCTAAATCGAAGAGCAATAAATGAATTAACAATATCACCCTTCCATTACACTCTAGTCATACGGCCAAAAAGAAGAAAATATAAGAAAAAAGAAAAAGGAAAGAGAAAAGAGAAAGTTGAAGAACAAAGAAAGATGTAAGGTGATCTAGCTTAATTTTAATCTTCCAAATCACCTTTTTAGCTCTTGAGGTCTTCATGAATGTTGTTTCTCTCACCAAGAGCTTCATTTCTATGGCTTTAGATTATTGAAAGAAGGTGTTTTGTGCTATCTACAAAGTGCCAAAGTTGGAGGAATCAATAATAAATCCTATAAAGTGAAAAAGGTGAGCTTAGGCTTTATTTTGATGTATATATTGTGTTGGTTAGTGAATTTTTGTGGTCTTTTCCTTACTGACCTAATTTTTGGTCACCAAGATTTGTTTAGGGTTTCATGATGCTTTGATCATAGATAACTAGTTATATGATGTTTGGAAAGCACATGAACCTAGTTTGTTGGTTAAAATGTGAATCGGTGAAGTTTTGCTTTGAACCCTAATTTCTTGTCTGAATAGGGCAGAGAGAAGGAGATTGATTGTGCCAATTTTAAGGTTTCTAATAGATTCCTTGGGAAAAATAGTGTAGGAATAGGTTGTTGATATGATTTTAAAAAGAATGGATTTGAATTTCAAAAGTTGGAATAATGCTACCCAATTAGGGTTTCCTGTGAGATAGTTCGAATTTATTGTGTCTTTGGGTAACAGAATGCTATCCAATTGTTATGATATTTTCTAGAATAAAAGTAGACATGTCAAGATTTAATTTGATATGTCATTTGTCTCATTTTGATTAGTACATTAGAAGATATGATTTATTGAATTTATAGATACAAATCTGGAACGATTATGTGGCAGTGAGGAATAATTGAGGCATTTGGAATTGTGAGCGTGTAATTGGATAAAGGAGACATTTTTCCTTAAAATTAGGATTAATAAGGGTCATATAGGACTTTGAACCAACCTAATTGGAGTTTCCTAGACAAAGTTATGAATTTTCAAAAGTAGTTGAAAATTCTGCCAGCTTTTGACTATGGTGCGAAATTAAGAGAATAAGGGTATATTATAATAAATAGGAACTTCAAGGATTAAGTTGAGCACTTGGGGCTAGTGTAGGCATTTTAGATGTTCAATTGTCATGGCTCTAATGAGCTAACACATAATGTGGTTATGTGACTAGGGCTATGAGGTGACAAAGAAGAAGCAGCTTCAATGGTTAGAAGAAACAAGAGGAGCACATAAAGATAAAAGGTAGTTAAACTCTCCTGACATACATGTATTTGATATGTGTATGCTTGTGTGATGATATGTGTTATTGCTTTGATGAATTGTAAGGAACATATATGAATGATTAAAGCTCCATATACCAGAATGTGTACACAATTCAGGGCCAAACCCCTACTTGTCTGTGTACCTCAGCTGGGTCCCAGACCACAACTAGCAATGTGTCCCCAGCATTGAGTATCATAGCTGGATCCTCACTAGGACGAAGGGTACTTGTGCTTTACCTGCTCCATTGCTAGATAGTGTGTTCATTATACATATCACATAATATAGCAACATATAACATATATACCACCATATAGTGTATGAAATATAGAGTTACTACCTAGAATTGTTCTTTCCTTACCTGTCTGTTTGTCTAATACCTTTGATCCGACCCAAGCTATTGGTATGTCCTAAAATTAAAAATTTATAATAAATGAGTATTTGCTTATTCATAATTCATTCTAAACTCATATTTTTGATTATCTTGATTGAAAATCACATACTGACCAAAATACCCCTAGGGACCCGGTCTAAGCCCTTTATATCGGTCTAATTGTACTTTATTAAAAATTATTACATGGGCTATTCCTACACAATTTCGCATGCAAAATCCATTTTTGACCTTAGATTAGTCAAATTCATGTCCATATTATAGATTTACCCTTGGTAGCCACTATGTTAAGGTTTTAAGGATAAAATTGTCATTCCATACCCTAAAGCCTTCACACTTCATATTATACATGTTCCTTAAACAATTTTACATTATAAACACAATGGAATCATTAAAAACACCAAAATCTAGTCCAACGAGTGTCATACAGCCCTTGAATGAAATCTGAAGTGTTTTTAAGAATTTCACGATTCACTTAATTAACACTTCTTTTTCACTGGTTGACCAAAATGCCCCTGGGAACCCAATATAAGGCCCTTTCTATCGGTCTAACTGTACTTTATCAAAAATTACTACATAGGCTATTCCTACATAATTTCGTGTGTAGAATCCATTTTTGACCTCAGATTAGTCAAATTCATATCCATATTACATATTTACTCTTAGTAGCCACTATGTTAGGGTTTTTAGGGTAAAATTGTCATTTCATATCCTAAAGCCTTCACACTTCATATTATACATGTTCCCTACACAAGTTTCCATTATAAAAAGAATAGAATCATTAAAAATACTAAAATCCACTCTAAACAGTGCCAGATAGCCCTTAACCAAAATATGAAATGTTTTTGGGAAAAATGGAACTTTCATGATTTTACTTAATTAAACACTGCCTTGTCACTAGTAATTCATTGTTTAACCGCTTAAACATCTATTGAACATAAGTAGTGGCAATTTGGGCATCATAACCCCTTAGGGTTTGGCATTCCCAAATTATAAAATCAACCAAGTAAAGCCAATAAACCAACCACAACAACAATATACACCTTGAATTCAACAAGAAAACAAGGTTATTTGTGATTACCTTTGCTCTCCCTTTCTAGACTCAAAACTGTGGCTTCTCCCTCTCTTTTCCTCTTGATTTTCTCCTTGCTACATGTGTTTCCAAGGAGGACATGAAGATTAGAAGAGATTTCCAAGAAGTTGAAGGCAAGACCAAGTGAATTTTACAACCAAACTTACCTTGTTTGGCATCTTGAACTCTTATGCTTTCTCTGTGTTATTGTTCTTCTAGCCACACACTCTCTCTCTTCTTTATTTTGGACGTAACTTATGTCTTTGGAAGAGCTTAATTAGCTCTTAAAATATCTCCTTCCACCTCATTAAGAATATATTATTTAATTGCAAATTTTAACACTTGCTTACTTTTTGACTTTTCCTCACCCTTTTCACTTGCCCACAAATGCTTCTCTTTGCTCTCTTTATATTGACGTAAATGCTTCCTTTGAAGGAGCTAAAAGGCTTCTTGAATTATCATTATCCACCTCCTTGCATAATATTAATCTATTGCTAATTTATCACATGTTTTCTTTTGACTTTTCTCCCTCTTTTTATACTTGGCTAGAAAATGCTCCAACTTTGACATAATTTGGGCCAAGTATTTATTTCCCCTTTTGCTTCTCTTGTTTAACACCCTATGCATCAAGAAAAGCGAAAAAATATATGGCTTCTTACTTTATTAGCAAACACTACTACAAAAAAGCAAAGCTGTGGCGCGTATAATTGCATTAGCTGTGGCGCTAGAGAAATGCCGCCTATCTGGACTCTACTAAAAAAAGCTGTAGCGCTTGGAAGCGCCATGGGGTGCCTGGGTGGCCAGGCGCCACAAGAGCCAACACCTTCTGGGGCGCCTCCTCACCCAGGCGCCACAAGAGGTGTTTTTTTTTGTAATTCTTCGTATTGGTTTTTTTTAGCATATTTTTTCCTCATATATATCTCCCATACATATATAATTATAGTCTGCAAGGTTTAATAAGAACAATAATAGATAACTTTAAAATGATACCAACAAATTATTAATTAGCTAAAGTAGTACTGAAAATTGTTATACAATATATTGTAAACCTAGCTGAATGAAATACAACAAATTCAACTTCAACAAACAAGCATGACACAACAATTGGCAATTAGAAACAACACAAAAAAGACCAGCTAGTGAATTTAATAGTATATATAACTACCCAGAGATTTGCCTAAACATATATTCACACCATTCCTTGATCACTTCATTAACCTGATGGTCTGTCAAAGCGTCACAACTTTGATCTTCATAATACTACATATATATACAATCAGACACAAGTTAGAACGAATTAAAATCAGTAAAACATAATTGTCAGGAACTAATTTAATTTCATTACAACATAATATGAAGTGCAACTAAATGACTTACTTTTTGAGGAATAAATGGTTGATCATGCATAATAACATCCTTCATAAATTTCATGATATAGTACCCACAATCATTGTCATTAGGTTGGAAAGGGCACTGCAAAAATATAATGCAATATTTAACTCTGTTCATGAATAAAAAGTGTTTACTAACAAAGTCTAAGTAAAGTCAAATATCAATACCTGTATCTTCTTCCAAGGATAGCTAAGGCGGGGCTCAGTAGCTTTAGAATAGTTTAACGAGACAGACGACCGATACGCAGTCAATGCGCTAACAAAAGAAATAGAAACTAATTACTTTTGGTTATTCAATCACGTTCACAAATATTTATACATAGGCACGTATACTTACCTACTGATCAATAGCAACATATCAAAACAGTCTTATGGAAGACCATTTTTTAGAGGATCCATATAGTAAATGCGAGGGCCTGAAGGTTCCGCTGGATTGATAACGATTAATATCCAATGGCACCTAAAATATATTTTAAAATTTTTTTTTGAACAATCATGTTATGATAGAAGTTAAACAATAAAAACAAAAATTGTACCAATAATAACTTACCCCGCATTATACGGCACTAAAAATAATGTATTTGGTGTTGCTTTCTTGCTAAAGTAATCTTTCAGCTCATTAGACTGCGCAGTTATATCTACTTTACCCTCATGATGACCAACGAGAAAAGGGTTGACAAATGCAAATTGGACCCTGTGTGTATCAATTAAAACGTCATGGTCCAAATGCCTGGTATAAAACATACAGTGTCATGAGAAACAAAAGAAATGGAACGAGATATATTAATAACAGTGATAAACGATGATAGTGAAGTACCTTATCCAGATGTTGATAGCCGAAGCACTAACCCGATCACGAGCACATATGTCCTGCACAACCTCGGCAGTAACATAATCAACTAGACCACCAACACTGTAGATATGTCTTGGAATACGTAATTGCACTCCTCCCTTACCGATCAATTGTGGTGTAATCGATATTAATTGATCGAGAAATGAGGTATGTCTTCTTCTGCTCTGTTGGCTAGCCGATGCTTTTGACTTGGGTTGTGTTGTTGAAGACTTTGAAATCTTATGCTGCGTAAATTAGAAAATTAAATCATAGTTTGAGATGAAAGTTTGAAGAAAAAGTGCAGGGAATTTTGAATGAACGACCTTTTCACATGGCTCGATAAGACCTATTAGCCAAGAAACAAAGCCACCTACAACATCTGCCACCTTATTTTGCTCATCTTGAGACGGGATCGGTAAGAGGGCGTCTTCGTTCGTGCAGACGTCAACCCTCACCCAGAGTGTGTTATCGGGCAACGGTGAATTGTGTAGTATGTCCTCACCAGTGTTGTAGGCAACACCCACTGCAACCGCGTGCTTGGATGCTTGCTCCACATATAGCTTGCATTGAAATTTGCCCTACGAAAAATAGAGTTAATATGTTAAAGTTTGCTTAATTATAATTTAACAAAAAATTAAGTAGAAAAGAAATTAATTACCGAAGGAAAAGGGACTTTAGGTATGGAATTGTAGCTATCTCTGAAACTTGGGCTATCACAGAACGGAATATTTGGTGTTGACCTACCCTGGACCAACTGTTTTATTTGCGTTGTTAACAACGCATTCTATTCTTGCATCAAACGCATTTGTTCGGTGAATTGTTCTTCTCGTTGTTCCTTGTAGCGCATTTGTTGTTGAAGTTCTTGCATTTGATGCTTAAAGCTAGCCATCTCGTCACGCAGGTAGGAAACATCACTTCTATTTGGGCGCTTCTGAAGTCCGAAGTATGCTGATGGGGTGACTGCAAAACCAATACCCCGAACACGACCATCATACTCGGGTACTGGTAACGCTCTGCTCAATAAATCGTCCCGACCAACATAGGTCACCAATGCAGGATCCTCCTGTGTCATTTGTCGCTTTCCCAAAAAGAATTACAATGAAAATTAGTTATTATAAATGGAGTCCATTTAAGTAAAGCCAGTTATTTATTGAACGCATAATATAATTGAATACTTACACAATATTCGGCTACTCTTCTTGCTTCCTCACTACGAATTTCATCTTTCTTATTTGTGACACTGGCTACCCACAGATCATGTCGTGGAACCTGCGTAATATCTTAGCCTGATTCTTGTATCTGCACATCAAAGTTCGTTGAAGTTAAATGATATTCATACAATTTTTATTACAAATGAAATAATCATCAGTTCGTACCATTTTTCTTTCTAACCGTGCGTATGAAACAGGTCCTTGTGTGTACTGGTATGGCATGTTGGTCGCGTTAGCTTGATTTTTCTCGCTCAAATCCTAGTTAGATCAAAATGATTTATATAAATATATAAATGTTACTTACAAATATGTACATTACACGTAATAAGGAAAGACAAACAAATCCCCTTACCAAGAAATCAGGAGTTGTATGTGTTCTGATAAACTTATCCCACATTTCTTGAGTGATGAGTCCTTCGTACAATGGATAAGGCGGTGTAGTAATGATATCATCATTATCATCCCTTAAGAAATATTTGACAAGAACAGAACGAAACTTTCGCATAAGTTTTCCGGCTTTTCTTATTACAAAGTTCTTCCAATCATCATCAATAATAAACATACTCTGTAAACAAGTCAAAAAACATATATAATATGTATGATTGAAATGAAGTGAAACAAAGCAAACCGAACAATTATATAATTAATATGTTACCTGTACTTCAGCCTAGATCTCATCCTCAAAATTTTTCTTTACCGGTTTCTAATTTTGAATTGTAATAGGGACTCTGTCTCGAACCGTAGTCTCGATGAAGTTATAGAAGGAGGTACTGTTCTTGCCGAACGGGTTTCCATTTTCATTCCACTCCAATTGTAACTTGATTCCATTACTTCTCAGTCTGATCAACCTCGCCATAATTATCCTGCCACGTCTGACGTTCTCCTCAAATCTTTGTCTACCAATATGCCTGGGAACATCATCAATGTCATCATGTGGTGAGTCCATACTCCTGCAAGTGAAATAAACCAAATCAAAACATTAGTGCACAATGTCAACCATGTCAACAAAAGCAAATTATTTTGAAATTTATAAACACATACGTACAAGTAAACAAGTCAAGGAAATCATTATCTTTTCCTTTTTCTTGTCTGATTTAAAATTTTATTCTTCAGAATTCATGTGGGATTGAGAATTGTGTTCCTCTTGACCCAAGTTCCCTCTTCATGATCATGTCTCAAGTATATGGATCCATCTCCATCTTCATCTTTATCTGTATCTCTATCTATATCAATCTCTACTTACCATAAATTCTCAAACGAAAGATCATCATTATTGATGTTCAAATATTCATTACTTTCAAAATAAACTTCTGCTTGACGTTTCTTGTTGGATGGAAGTACAATAGACCAATTCTTCTTAGCAGGATCAGGAATGTAAAATGCTTGTTCTGCCTGTGCTGCTAAAATAAAAGGATCATTTTCATACCAAACCTTAGAAAGGTCCACTTGCACAAAGCCTAAGTCATCTATCCCTAATCCACTGTTGTTGTTAATCCACTTACATTTGAAGACTGGGACCCTGAACATAGAGTAATATAACTCCCATATGCGTTCAATGACACCAAAGTATGACATTGATGCATAGACAGGGTGTGTGTCTTTAGCACTGGATCTATGCCAAGAATCAGCAACAAGTGTTACCCCACTATTCTGCATCGTGCTCTGTGTATCATGGTCTTGTGTATAGAATGTGTAACCGTTGATCGCATAACCATTGTAAGATAATACATGTAAGCTCAGTCCCTTCGACAGGCACTTCAGTTTTTTAGAAACTGAATCAGGATTCCTCTCCATCTCATCGTTAATGCGATTTTTCAACTAGCCTGCAAATTGTTTATTGTGTTCTGTTGTTAATAAATTTTCATTCCTATCACCATGTACCAATCGGAGAGCATCCTTGTGTTCTTTTACATACGGTTTGACCTCATCAGTGTTATGTAGGACATACAAGTGGGCTTGGTCCTGTTCAGTCGCTGATATCGTTATTACATCGCTCCCCGTTATTCCTTTCCCTGATCTTCGTCCATCATGACGGGACTTGGGGATCCCTACAGGGTCAACATTTGATAGAAAATCAGCACAGAAGTCACTTGCTTCTTCAACCATGTAACTTTCAGCGATACAACCCTCTGGGCGATATCTATTTTTCACATATCCTTTTAATATTTTCATGAATCGCTCATTTGGGTACATCCATCTCAAGTACACTGGACCGCACAATTGAGTCTCTTTGACCAAGTGTACAGTTAGATGTACCATAATGTCAAAAAAAGAAGGTGGAAAATACATTTCAAGTTCACACAGAGTACACACAATCAGCCTTTGCAAAACTTGTAACTTGATTGAATCAACCACTTTACTGCAGATCAACTTGAAAAACACGCAAAGTTTCGTGATAGTGTTCCTTAATTTTTTGGGTAAAATGGATCGTATACCAACCAGTAGGAAATTTTGCATGAGCACATGACAATCATGAGATTTAAGGTTCTTTAACTTCAACTCTTTTACCGATACAAGGTTCTTTATATTTGAAGAGTAGCCCTTGGGAACTTTAATTCCTTGTAGAAACTCACAAAACAATTTCTTCTCTTTCCTCGACAGAGTGTATGCCACTGGTGATAGATAGGTACGAGACCCTTGCTCAATTGGTGCCAACTCTTCTCTAATTCTCAAGTTGACTAAATCCAACCTCGAATAGACACTGTCCTTGCTTTTTCCTTGGATATTAAGCAATGTGCCAATTAGACTATCACAGATATTTTTTTCTATGTGCATCACATCAAGAAAATGCCTCACATATAAAGACTTCCAATATGGAAGTTTAAAGAAAATAGACTTTTTCTTCCAACAGCTTGTCTCGATTTGTTTTGCAAAAGGCTTGCCAAAATTGTTATCCAAGTCTTTTACCTTGGAATACACCTGGGAACCAGTCAACATCTTTGGCGGGCTACCTTCTTCTGCATCACCATTGAAAGGCTTTTTACACTTCCTCCAACGATGTTGTGATGGTAAGAATCTTCGATACCCCATGTAAACATTTTTCTTACAATGATGAAGTCACACTGAATGAGTGTCATCTTCACATATAGGGCATGCATCATATCCTTTGACGCTGTATCCTAACAAATTTCCATAAGCAGGGAAATTATTAATTGTGCCAAACAACATGGCTTTCAAAGTGAAACTTTCTTCCACGTACCCATCATACACACTAATGCTTTCATCCCAAAACAGCTTCAAGTCATCAATTAAAGGAGCCAAGTATACATTTATATCATTCCCAGGTTGCCTTGGCCCAGAAATTAACATGGACAACATCATAAACTTGCGTTTCATGATTAAGTGTGGAGGAAGGTTATAAATCATCAGTATCACCGGCCACGTGCTATGTGTGCTACTCTGAACACCGTGCGGATTAATTCCATCAGTTGACAGTGTAAGGCGAAGCTTCCTGACTTCATCAACAAAGTCAGGGTACTCATGATCAATTTTTTTCCATTGAGGAGCATCTGCAGGGTGCCAAAGCTTCGTGTCTTTAATCCTTTCATCTACATGCCATGTCAACTGCTTAGCAATCTCTGCATTACTATACAGCCGCCTGAATCTCAGAACAATGGGAAAATACCACAGCACCTTCAAAGGACTTTTTCCTTTCTTCTTCTTATATCGAGATGCGTTGCATTTAGGGCACTTCTCCAATGTTGCATACTGATTTTGAAATAATACGCAATCGTTAGGACATGCATGTATTTTCTCATATCCTATACCGGTTGTAGAGCAAAGAATTCGCTTTGCCTCTTATGTCTTGGTAGGAAGTACATTTTCTTCTGGAAGCATATCTTGCAATAGTTCAAGCAATGCGGTGAAACCCGAATCACTCAATCCGTAGCGAGCTTTAAAGTTGTACAACTTCAACACTACTAGCAATCTTGTGTATTTAGTACTTTCGACATATAATGGTTTCTCTGCATCACCTTTCAACTTCTCATATTCGTTAGGGCTGTTATGAAGCACCCCTTCAACCATATTTACCATTTCTTCAAGACCATCATCTTCATCAAACATGCTTTGATCAAATTCATTCGAGGCACCACCCGTGGTATGCACCCGATCACTATATGCATCGTTGGTCTCACCATGCCTTGTCCATCATATATATGTTTGATCAATACCATAACACACTAAATGATCTAGCAAATCAAGTTGACTAATCCGCTTTCCAAAACAATAAGATAAGCAAGGACATAAGATTTTGCCAGGATCTTTTGTGTACTCAGTTGCAAATGTAATAAAATCCTTCACCCCATCTATATATTCCCTTGAACATCGATTAGATGACATCCATTTACGATCCATCTATAGGCTTCAATCTATTTTTTTAAAAAAGTACGTGGTTAGTTGTATGACTATTGCATTTACTAATTACTTTTATACTCTCTTACCAATTTTAATTTAAAATAACATACACCACATGAATCTTCATAATTGAAGCTTTCAAAGTCTTAAACTGAATGTTTAAATTTTTAAATAATTCATTAATTATTCCCGGGCATTATAATAATTTTTTACAACTCATAACAAAAGAAACCATATTTGCCACAATATATCATAGTTAAATTAGAAAACATTACAAGTCAATAAATAAAATACAAGTGTTAAGAATATATAAATAATTATTTTGCTTATGCAATTAATCAATAACAATCATTAGAACACCTACAAATTATAACTATTAAATTCAACTAAAATCAAATTTGTAAGCTCAAAATTTAAAAAACATACCGTAAATAAAAGCTTCAATAGACTGATAAACTAAAACTACAAACACAAATTAAACATAAAAAAATCAATAAAATATTTGAGGTTCTAAGTTATTTTTTTTAATAATAATATGTGTAATAAACATCAATATATAATAAAATCAAATATGATTAGCTTAAATCAAAAAATATGATTCAGAAAAAAAAATAAATAAAAAAAAATAAAATGAAAAAGAAAGCATAATCCCAACATTAATTATCTCCTTATTGTACGTTTTTCCCCTTACGGTTTTAGTTAATATATTTAAAGTTAAACAATATAGACAAATTATATTTTATTTTATTAAATATTAACATTGATATATATTGATATATTAAAGTCATTTTATCCATATCTTAAAATCCTTAAATAAGTTAATAACTCAATTAACGAATTATTCAATTTATTATCCTGATTTCAATTTTTCCTATTTTCATTTGGTTTATATGGGATTTTCTCTATTATAATTTAATAAGATAATACAAAAAATTATTTTCTTACCTTTACAAAATAGCACTAACACAAATATATATTAAATACGTGAAATAATATTAAATAAATGATTTTGATTTTTGGAAAACAAATAATTTGAAGAAGTTTTAAAAGAAATAGCAGTATTATTAAAAGTTAATTTGATTATCTAAGTTTAAATATTCAGAAACAGAATTGATTCTCATATATTTTAAATTTAAGTTAATGACTCAATTAACGCAGAAAAATTAAACTCAAAAAGAGACAAGAAATCGGCAAGCTAAGTCCTATCATAATTTAATTGGCACTAGACATAAAAAGGTGAAAAATGAACCAACTTAATTAAATTCGAATTATCCAGAGGCTGGGTCAATTAATAATTGGCATCAATGTATGGCATATAAGGACCACATTGGTCTCATCACTATGGCCAACACAAATAGTAATGGGAATATATATATAGTATACACACACAAATTAAACAACACACGCATTTGTATATTATATATATATATAGGTGTTGTGTAAAAAGCAAAGAAACAAAACTAGAGATGGTCCACAGAAAAAGAAAAAATATGACATGTATAAAGTTAACAACGTGCACCACACAAACCGTGTTTGGATAAAATCTTCATGTATAAAGTTAACAACGTGCACCACACATACACTTTGTATATTTACTTGTCTTCTCCTCAATAATTTTATTTACATTCTTTATTTTGTTCCTATGTTGATGAAGTTACATACTATGTACATGCCTATTTCTAATTTGGTTTATGTACTAGTATAATAACACCATGTATGAAGAAGATGACTATATATGACATATAAATATATATACATGCATGTGTCTCATAACAGGGAAAAAAAAGCATCGCAAGCATGCCATAAAAAAAAAGCAGAACAACCTGAAAAAAATATTAATAAAAAGAAAACGCAAGTTGAACTTACAGGTTGATCAGTGCAGTGGAGTGGGGGACCACGTAATTGCTGTTGGTGACGCAATCTTTAGTGAGGGAAGGAAGAAATTTGAGCTACCAAATGGAGTGGGGACCAAAAAGTTGAAGACAATACAAAGAAAAGGGAATAATAGGGAAAGGAGTGGGGTTGGCAGTTGGAAAAAAACAAAGACGTGTGCGCGTGTGGGTGTAGTTTTAAGATGTGAAGATGAGAAAATGGAGGGACGGGGTGCACGCACAAATGAAAGGGAAAGTGATAGAGGGAATAATTAAAGGTAGAGAAAGAGATGGGGGGTGGAGGCGAGAAAGGAAAGAGATGGGGGGTGGGGGAGGTGGGAAAACAAAAGGGTAAAGCGGTGGGGGCAGGATAGGAAATCCAAAATTTTTTTTATTTAAAAAAAGGGTCAGGTGTGGCACCTGACCATAAAAATTTTTTTTTAAAAAAAATGGGTCAGGTGTGTCGCCTGGCCAGACAGGCGCCACAGCTGACCATAAGCTAGTATGGCACCTGGCACAGCTGGTTCCACCTGGTCATGTGTGGCGCTTGTCTGGCTAGGCGCCACACTTGACCATCCCAGCTGTGGCACCTACCCTCCCAGGCGCCACAGCTGGTAAAAAAAACATAAAATATAAAAAAGAATGAGTAGCTGTGGCACTTCATCAAGGAAGGGCCACAATATGTGCACCACCTTTCAACCTTTTTGTAGTAGTGAAATGACCAATTTATCCTTACATATTTTGTAATTAAATTGGGTCTTCTTCCTTTTCTTTTGTCTTGGCCGAAAATCACTATTAATTGGGCCCAAAAATTGTGTTATTCCATTATCCCATTTTGGGCTACAAAAATGGGCTTTTAAGAAGACAAAAATTGGACTTTATGTCTTATGTTGGCCTAAAATTCATGTGGCCACTAATTGCACTATTTGGCAAAGTAAAGTGTGTCAATATTCACCATTTTATTCCTTTTATTACCACAAAGGTATAAAGGAGGATGTTACATGGCCAACCGAAGAGAGCTACCTATGGAGAATTATGATTATAGAGGGATACCTATAGAGGATTTTGATTAAAAAAAGGCTACCTATAGAGAGATTTGATCGGAGAGAGCTACCTATCGAGGGCTCTGATCGGAGGGGCTAACCAATCAGGTGACTGAGTGAACCACTGAGTGTAGTGCCATAGCGTGGAGCCACTGTTATGTTGAATTGTAGTGTACAACCATCATGATGTTGAATCGTATAGTGGAGCTACCCTGACTATGAACTGAAAAGTAGAGCTATTGGGACGTAGACTCTCAAAGGTGGTGCATTGTAATGAGTTTCCTATCAAATGGGTTTCCTTCAGAGAAGGGTTTATATGACCCAGTGAATCTCCATGGGGTGATCCGTGCTACTTGTAGAAAGAAAGATGAGGAAGAAAATTAAGGAAGAATAGGCTTGACAGTATAAAAGAAAGCAACTCTTGCTCTCGTATCTTATTATATCAAGGTAAGTAGGCTGAAATTCATGAGTTTGTGCCTTCAAAATTCATGGAGACTTTCTATAATCTCTAAGCCTTCTTGAATAACATATGTAGCAAGCACAAATTCAAGGAAAAGAGGAGTGAGAGGGATGGCTTTGGAGGTGTAGAGAGAGAAACAAGAGGTAATCACAAAAACCTTGATTTTCTTGATGATTCATTCTTGTTAGTGGGGGTTACTGTTGTTGTAGTTGATTTATGGCTTTGTATTTGTTGATTTTGCCATTTGGGATGCTCAAATCCTAAAGGGTTATGCTTCCTAAACTAACCCTAATAATGTTCAATAAATATTTAAAGGGTTAAACATGTGATTACAAGAGATAAGAAGGTGTTTTAATGGATTAATTATGAAAACACAATTTTCCAATTTTATTTAGAAGTTTTGGCCAACTATAGAATAGAGAGTTAGATCTAGAATTTGGTTAATTTAAGGTTTCCATTGTGTTATATATGAGAAATATTGTGGGAATAGCCCTTCATTATGAATTCAGGATCATTGGAACATAATTTGTACTTTAGCAAATTTCTACTGGTGTGTTTCCTACGTGGCAGCCTGGTTGTGTGATATTTTTGAATAGGCAAATGATGTCCAATAAATGTGAAATTTTTCATAATGAAAGTACACTTATTAAGCTTTAATTTGATAGATCATATAAGTCATTTGGATTTGTATACTAAGAGTTATATATTTTTGAAGTTTGCCAAGTAAAACTGGCAAGTTTCTATGGCAGTGTCCAATAAATGGTAATTCTAGAATGTTGTGTCCAGTTGCCTAAAGGCAATATTTTTCCTTAAAAATAGACTTAATAAGGGTCACATAGCCTATAGAACCATATCAATTGGACATTTATAAATAAAGATATGAATTTTCAAAGTTGAATGAAAATTCTGGCAGTTTTAATTAATGTGTAAAATTAAAAAAGTAATGGAAAAATGTAATTACCTTGAACCTTAAGGGTAGAGATAGCCAACTATATGAAATTATGAATGAGACATGAATGAGTAATAACTCATTTATTGTGAATTTGGAAATTTTAGGATATATCAGTAGCCCAAGCTTGACAGACAATATCAGACTACAAGCAAGCAAGGAAAGGGCAATTATAAGTAGTAACTCTATCTCTCATACACTATGTGAATGTTGATATACTGTATGTTGCTATATTATGTGATATGAACATGGAGCCTAGGGCACATTACCTAGCCATGGTCTGGGACCCAGCTAAAGCACACTGACAAGTAGGGGATCCAAATGGTTATTTGCCCTGAAGAGTGCTCACACACATGGTTCAATATGTATTTTCATTTTACACTATATGGTGCATTGCATATTTAATTATCGCATTTTATATGATTGATAGTCTATTACTATCGAGATTCCTTTGAATCTCAACCCTTTCCATAATGTATAGTGTAATACCCCGAATTTTGATATTTGAGGCTAGAGAATAAGCCTAAAATAAGTGGATTGCTAAGCCCCAGTTTAGCAAGATCCCAAATTGTGATTAAGGGTTAATGACTCCAAAAGTGGAGGTGGTTATTGATAATGAACCCTTTTGGAGAATCCAATGTGATTTGAGTTTCGGATGTGATTCGTATGTGTTATGAGTAGCGCCAAAACCCTGTATTTGAGTTCAATTATGGATTAACATCTAAATTGAACAAAAATAAGGGGAAGGGCATATGTACGTTGTAAATGAATGAGAAAAAGAATTTGGTGGTGATTCAGTGTGAATTGCCATAATCAGGGGCAAAACAGTAAAGTTACCGACCAATTGATCGGTTACCGAAGAGGAAACTCATTGGTAACTTCAAGATCAATGGTTAGGATTGATTTGTTTGAGATCAAAGGGTGGAATCCCATGTGCATGTGCCTAAGTGAACTCATAGTTGATGGAACAAGAGGGTGACACATGGCAAGATGTGGACCCTTGGATATGGGTCAAATGGTCAAAACACTCATTCCTCTCTCCTCTCTTCATTAAGGTCGGTTTTAAGGTCCCAAAATCTGACCTCTCTTCATCTTCAACATTGCTCATCTCTCTCCTCAAGCTCCTATGGACGTCCAAGTGTAGAGGAAGAAAGAGAAATGGAAAGGTGACCTTTTAGCCCTGTATATGTGCTCTAATGCTCTACTCACCTTCTATATAGTTGTTCATAGTGATGAGAGCTCCATCTCGATGGTTTTAGATTCTTTATTGGAGGTGTTTAATAGCTTGAGGAAAAGTGGAAAGATGAAGAATCAAGGAATTGGTTTGGGAAAGAGGTAGAGGTAAGTATTTGAAGCCTTTTGATCTAAGTTCCGTGAGTTTTGGTTGAACTTTGAGAATGTCGAATTTTGCCCTGATTTTTTGTGATTTTGAAATGGAGGATTTGCATTGTGTAGTGTGTTGCAAATGGTCTTTTGTTGTGTTTTATGACCATTGGTATTTGTTTGGAACTTTGGTTGGAAAGGATTGCAATATGATGCATTGTATTTTGACATTGTGTGACATGTTGTGGCTATGGTATAACATGTCAACGTGATGTGAATTTGGATGTTTTGGTATTTCTAATGGATTCCTTGTGAAAATTTGTGCGGAAATGGTGTTTGATGTGAAAATGGGAACCATTGGAAGCAACTGTGAAAATCTGGAAATCTGTCCATTGAATTTCTGTTCTGGGCAGTCTGTTTGTGTTGCAGTTTTGAATGGGCAAGTAATGTCAAAAAATTCTGAATCTTTCCAGTCTTGAAGTTCACATCCCAAGCTTCAAAATGGATATATAATTTGTGCCATTTAGTGTTGTGAACTGGGATTTATGTTTGCCCAAAGTTTGAGGTCGAAAATGGGTTTAATTTTGGAGCAGTAGTGGATTTTGGGGAATTCTGTATTTTTGTGGTGATTTCCAATAATGGCTCATATTTTTCCTATGAAGAGGTCTTAAATATCATTCAATTGACTTTGGGATTACCTTATTTCAATTTTTCTAAAATTAATTATGAATTTTTGAAGTTGCCTTGGCTGCAGCGCAAAAGTTTTTGTGCACGTTTTGGCCGCAGCTAGAAATTCTTGGCTACAGACAAAAACCTTCTGTGCACGTTTTGGCTGCAGCCAGAGGGTTCTTGGCTGCAGCCAACCCTCATTTTCAGTACCTGGTGATTTTGAAGAGTGATTTCCAACCTAGCACGTCTCAATCCTTTCAAGCTTTTGTTGAGCTTATTATTAGACACTTAAGGGACTCAAATGACAACCAACTTTAATTGATATAAAAGTAAGGATTTGGATTAGAGATTGACCCTATGTCCTTGATTTGGTTATAGGGTTGGATATTCACTCGAATCGCGAGTAACGGTGCTGGAGCTTACATGGAAAGAACAAATATAGGGAACTTACCTCTCCTGCGTGCTCTGATATTTGTGTTAGTGTATTGATGCATGTTATTGCTTTGTTTGATTATGTGAAACATGTATGAATGATTTGAAGCTATGTTTCAATTTATGCTATGGCCATATGTATGTTGTTCGAAGCATTGAACTTACAGATTTGTCATTGTGTGTGAGCATGATTTATGCAAGCATGTCATGCATTAAACATCTATCTTGCATGCATATTGGTAATGTTTATCTATTGAGATTCTCTTGAATCTTACCCTCCCCTACCAACTATTTTAGACAGGGAAGGTAGATCAAGGATGGAGCCAGCATCCAAGGGCGACAAGAACTCCTTCCGGTTGTAATCTTGTGATAGTTTGTTATCAATGCATGTTTGGGATTAAGTATATTTGGATATATGATTGTATAGGTTAGGATGTATATTCGAGTATGTATTTGGTATGAGAATTTATGTAATCCCCTATTTGAAAAATTGTAAAGGGCGAATGTGCCTTGTAAGCTTGGATTAATGTAAGAAATCCGGGATTGTCGGAAATTATATTGTGCACTCTGATAGTTATATGAATGTGATTTATTTTTGTAGAGTAGTTATATTCGATATGTGAATATGAGACCAGGTCAATTAGATTTCGAAAAGTGTTTCTGAAAACCCTATCGGGAAGATGGGATTTTAAACGGGTTTTGTTTATTATTGGTCTCTATTTCACTTTAATCATGTATTTCATATATAATTACAGAAAGGGGTTACATATAGTGTATCCAACAGTAGGAAGCGGCTCTAAGGGCAAAGTGGTAATTACCGGCAACTGAAGGTTCCGGTCTAGATCAAGCCCTGACATTGGTTATCTACTGGCTTTCATTATATTTTAAGTCTATAATTATTATGTATAATCCTTATGGGGAACTCTTGTAATGAGAATTGATGTTTTTCTCAGAAGATCCATTCGAATACATTGTGAATTATTCGAATAATTATTGTTTCAAAGACTGTATTCGAATAAGAAGGCCTATATTCAAATAAACTTAATTGACATTTGAAGAAGTCTATTCGAATAAGCAGTAACGTATTTGAATAAATATTTATCTAAAGCAAAAAATTACAAAGAATGTATTTGAATGAAGAAATCTATATTCGAATAAACTAAACTATTTGGTCTACAAATACATTACTTTGGGTATGCAGGAAAGGAAATCTATTCAAATATAATACCATCTATTCGAATAGAATGAAGAGCCAAAAACAAAAGTCTATTCGAATAATAGTACCCTTATTTGAATAAGAAAAGTAGTAGTATAAAGAAACATTTGAATACAGGAACTTTTATTTGAATATGAAGTCATCAAATCAAGAAAGGTTATTTGAATACATGATCTACTCTTAGAATACATGAGGAAGCAAGGGACAAACAATTCAAATAAACTAAAGCCTCTCTAAATACAGGTACACACACTTTCTCATTCTTTATTTGAATACATTTATCATTATTTGAATAAGACCCCTCTTATTCGAATACTCATGAACTTAATCAATTAACCTACGTCGTAATATAAAGAAATGAAACTTTCTCACTACTCATTATTCGAATACCACTCATTTTATACTCCCTAAACAAATCTCTCTCATCACTCTTGACTTTCTTCTTTCGATTAAAACCCATCAATTTTCTCCTTATGTCATCATCTACAATTCATAAATCCTCAAGATTCTTCTAAAAACCTAACTCCCAATACTATCCTGAGATTTTCCAATAAGGTCGAAGAGAGAAAATTTTGACAAGGATGAGTTCCTCCATTATACAAACTAATAACCAAAAAGTGTTGAAGCAAGATAACTCTAAAGATGTTCAAGCCCAAAGTAGCTTATGCCTCCTTTAAAGCTCCTTCTTGGGCTAAGAGCATTCTAATTAGAGAACCTATAGACACCAGGTCTATATCCAAGACCACTACAACCATTTCAAAGGCTAAGGAAAAGGATACAACCAGCATATCTTCATATGATCCTACCATCGAAAGTGAAAGCATTGACAAAACTATGAGCAAGGTTGTTAAAGGAATTGTCAAAAACCTTGAAGTTGGGCTTAGCAAAGCAACTTAGGGTCAATCATAAGGAAGCTTACAAGAAAATCAAGGCCATTGATAGAAGAAAAAGTGGCTGAACCTCTTTTTGATTTCAACTCCAGCCTTTTGCAACAACCAGATGAAAAGAAGAGGTACAGAGACATGTTTTCATTTATGCCAATATGCCCTATTGTCTTTGTAGATTTTCCATATCTGAGAGATAATCTGGGTTTCAATCTCTATGGGTACTTGGAGTACTATCAGAGGTGGCTCCAAGTTGATTTATCATATAGCCCAACTGAAGTAAGAACTTTTTATTACAATTTGTACTCTATCAAAATTAAAGGCAATAAAAAGGAACTAGTTGAAGAAATGCTAGAGACCACTGTGAGATGCTAGAAGATTCAACTTTCCCCTACTATCTTCAATACTTACCTTTGATATGATGAAGATGAGTATGAGGAAGCAATAGAGTATAGTAAGGACGAGATCTTGAAGATTATCAAGCGTGCAAGAAAAAACAGAGAAGTTTTTCTTTATGTTTTTGAGTGATGATCAAAGGATCCTATGGTACATCTATACTAGATCCTTTGTACATAAACTTTAAAAATTCAATCATTTTAGCACTAGATACTTTAATTTATTGGCCTGCCTGAACTCTAGAGTTAAACTGAATGTTGGAGAGTTTATACACCAAGAGATCAATAGGTATAGGTTGATCTCAAACAAGACCACTTCTGCAGCATACCCTCAGCTTGTCTCCCTCTCCTCAAAATGAACAACATCTGGTATCTAGAGGGAGAACAAGAAAGGCTTACTGGATTTGGGATCACTTAAATCAAGAAGATGAGGGGTACAATTCACTAGATTTACCTAAGAAATTATAGCAGAAAGACAAAGAGTATAGCCAAGACTTTAAAGGTGGATGAAGCTCATTCATCCAGATCTGCATCTCTACCTCCTTCACTATTTAGGGCATCTATTGAAATGCAAATTCAAGAAGCACTCAAACTAGTGATAGAGCAACTTATAAAGTCCAATTAGCTTCTACTAAAAGATGTCTAAAGCCAGGTCAAGGTAGTGATTGGAGGAGTAAATGACAATCTTAAGTCTCTATACAATCTTCAAGGCAATTATCTTCAACAAATCAGAGAAATTACGCACATACTTGATTGCCTAGAGACTTGTATCACTGGATGTTCTCTCACTAGAGCTCTTGTTCTTGAGGTGCCTATATACACAAACCTCCACATTGCTGCTCCAACTGAGCCACCTTAGACTACTACTAAATCTTAAGACCCCTCTAATATCTTATTCACTATGCTAGATACCACCACTACTTCCTAAGTCCATATCACTTTTGATCTAGTTCTTCAGCTTACCACATCACCTTCTTAGAGCATCCCTCATTTTGCCTCAAGTTCCTTTAGAAATACTCAAGAAATTCCTAATATAGAGAACATTGAGGAGATTTAATCTACAAATCCCTCTATCATTCCATCTTTTCAGCTTATCTTATCGGTTGCACATCTTCCTGAGCCAACTCCTGAACCATCCTCTCCTACCCTTTCAATTCAAATCACTCCCACTGCCTCTCCTTCTGATCCTTATCACACTCCTTTTGACTTTAACCAGCTTCTTCCTTCACTCCTCTTCCAGCCCCTCTCAGAGAACTAGCTTTATCCACTACTGACTTCTCTCTTCCTACTCCTTTTAACCTTTTTGATGATGTCAAAAAGGGGGAGAGTTAAGTCTTTAAAACAAGATAGGAACTTGAGATTATAGTTTTCATTCTAGTCTTTAGTTTCTATTATAGTTCATGTTAAGATTTTCTCTCTTTAGCAAATGTTTACTGCAATATTGAATTGAAATTTGAGATAGCTTGTTATATGAGTTTGTGTTATATTTTTATCTGCTTTCTTGTTTCAATTTGAATATGCTAAGTTTTGTCATCATCAAAAAGGGGGTGAATGTTAGATTTAAAGTTTTGATGATAACAAACTTAGGATTATTCGAATCAAGATTCATTATTAGGTTTAAGAAAATTCATGTTATTTTAACACTGTGACTTATTCAAATAGTCATAGTGTTATTCGAATAAGCAGAGTGTTATTTGAACAAGTAGTATACTATTTAAATAAGGAGACATAGTTTAAGAAAGAGATTATTCGAATATGTTAGATCCCATATGTTTTGATGATAACAAAGATTGGATCAATGATAAATAAATGAATTTGAACAAAGTGGCAAAACATTACTTGAAGTAATCAGCAAATTCTGTGAAGGCTTACTTGAATAACTACTCGAGTAAGGGAAGCTGTTACTAGAGTAATCATAGAGAATTTCATCTAGAGAAGCATTGCCAAAATTTGGAAGAAGTTACTCGAGGGACCACTCGAGTAATCTGCAAAGTTATATAGACCACTACTCGAGTAGCCACTCAAGTAACATGATTTGTAAAGGTATCACTCGAGTAACCAGGTGAAAAATCCTCCAGTAAGCTCTTGGCCAAGAAAGGAAACAATTTACTGAGTAACCACTTGAGTAACCATGTGAGAAAAAGGCATAACTCGAGGGAGCACTCCAATAATCTGTGGAGTTATTTAATCCATTACTCGAGGGATCACTCGAGTAACCAGGTAAGCAAACTCTCAGCCAATATTTGAATGACATTACTTGAGGGAATAATCGAGTAATCTACAAAATTATTTGAAATCTACTCGAGGGAGCACCTGAGTAACTTGTGAAGAAAACACATGGCCACTCGAGTAATCAGATTACCAGAATCAGCACCCGAGTAACTTGTGAAGGAAAGGCATAGCCACTCGAGTAGCTACTCGAGTAATCAGGTATTTCCAAGGTTTGTGATCTATCTCACTCTATGTCTTACCTGAGTAATATCTTATGAAAAATGTTGAATTATCCATTGCCATATTTTTGATAGGTTTACTCGAGGGACTACTCGAGTAACATACATGATTACTTGAGTCGCCACTCGAGTAAGGCAGTCCAGAAATCATGTTTTTAATCGAATGTTTATTAAATTGTTTTCTATATGATTAACTCTTCATTACATTAGTATCCTAAGTACATTTGTAGAGAAACAATGAAGAGATGATATAGGAAGAGCAAAGTCAAATAAAGTGTCCGAGATCTCACCTACCGCTACCTACCGTAAATAGATAGTTTTCAAATTCGAAGAATAGTCAACCGTTGCTGTGAGACTCTAACAAACATGTTTGAATTGCTTCCAACGGACACTACAAATTATCTATATATATATGGAGCATTCAAAGAGCATGACACAAGAACTGAGAATACACTGATCAACACACTCTTAGTGCTTTGTTTTCTTATACTTATTCATTGTACTGCAGTGATTATATATTTGCTCTATGAGAGAGTTTTTTCATTGCAAACTCAATATTTGTTATTAAGACAACTAAAGGTTATGGAACCTTGAGTTGGGGATTTGATTACAATATGTAAGGGGGAGCGAGTGTTCTGGTGAAGGAACTTACTGTGTACTGAGGTGCCAAGAACCCACTGAATCTTGGAGAATATAGTGCAACTCTCATAGATACTATGAGGACTGGACATAAGTCAAAGTGGTTGTGGCCGAACGAGAATAAATCCCGGTACACACTTCGGTCATATTTCTCTTTACTCTCAATTACTTTAAATATTCAGTTAACTTTCTTATACGCAACGAAATTTCTGGTATCACCCAATTTACCCCCTCTTGGGTGAAATGCTTGCATGAACATTTGGTATCAGAGCGTAGGTCCTCTTATTAAGGTTTAGCTGCTTAAGAAGGATCAAATGGCAGCCATGGGTGAAGGCATTCTTCCCGACAGAGCTTCTATCACAAGACCTCCTGGTTTCAATAGCGAACACTTCTCATTCTAGAAAGCGAAGTTCAGAGTCTTCATAATGGCTACTGAATATGGGCTATGGGATGTGATCAAGAGTGGAAACCACAAACCTGAAAAGATTGTAGATTCACAGAGAGTTCCCAAGACACCAGCAGAATATGATGAGAATGACAAGAAACTCATTACACTCAACAGCAAAGCAATTCTAATGATTCAAAGTGCCTTGAGTCAAAATGAATACTTCAAAATCTGCACACCCCCAACAGCTAAAGAAATAGGGAAGCCTTGGAAATAGCTCATAAAGGAACTTTAGGATTAAAAGAAAACCTAATCAATACTCTGGTTACTGAGTTTGATTTACTTCGAATGAAATCAGGTGAGTCGATAGCTAAATTTGAACTTAGATATACTCACCTTGTTAATCAACTTGCAGCACTTGGAAAAGTATATAATCAACATACCCAAGTAAAGATTTTAAATATTCTTTCTAAAGACTGGGAGGCAAAAGTCACTACAATTGAGGAAGCAAAAAGTGAATCAATATGATTGGTTGCTTCTCTATTCGGAAGCCTTTCTGAATATGAAAGCAAATTAAAGTTCAAATGAGAACTAGATAATATTGGTGACAAGAATAAAAGAGGTCTAGCATTGAAAGCAAAAGAAGAAGAATAAGATGAAGATGAAGAGCTTGACAATGACAAAATAGGCTTAATCATAAAACAATTTAGAAATTTTTATAAGAGAGGCCAAGGATTCAAAAACTTTCAGAAAGGAGGAACAAGCAATAAAGAACACATCATTTGCTATGAATGTGGAAAGCCAGAACATTTCAAATCAGAATTTCAAGAACTGATTCAAAAGAATAAAGAAAAGAGAAAAGGCAAATTCTACAACAAGAAGAAAGCCTTTGTATCTGCCATATGGGGAGATAGTTCTTCTGACGAAGAAAGCGATGAAGAGGAAGTAGCCAATATCTGTCTAGTTGCTCAAGAGGAAACAAAAGAAGAGATAACTGATTCTAATCCTACCTATGATGAACTACTTTCCGAATATAATGCTTTACATTCTGAATTTATCAAAGTAGTTAAAGAACTAGTTGTTTTCAAAAAGAAAAACAAAGCTCTTAAAGTAGAACTTAAAGAGAATTTTGAAAAGGATTGTGAAAATTGTACTTCTTTAAAAAAGAAAAACACTGATCTTACTAAATCTCTTGAAAAATTCACTAAAGGAAGTGAAATGCTAAATGTAATTTTAAAAGCTCAACGATTTGTGAATGATCGATCTGGAATAGGATATGATCCAAAATCAGACAGAAGGAAAGGAAGAAAGAAAGCTAGAGGTAAATCATACTTGAATTATTTTCAGCATTCTATGCATACATCAAATCCTTTTTCATATTGTAATTATTTAAATAGAAAAGGTCATTATACTTCATCATGCATTCATAGGAAGAAAGGAAATATAGGAACCTACAAATGGGTGCCTAAAGGTTCATATGTTCCGAAAATTTTTTTGTACTAACCCAAAAAGACCCAAAAATATGTGGGTACCTAAGACTTAATTGTATTTCATTGAAGATATGTCTTAAAGCATCCAAAAACAACAAGTGGTACATAGACAGTGGATGCTCTAGACATATGATCGGTGATTTCGAAAGTTTTACCACATTGCAACCTAAGGAAGGTGGAAAGGTAAAATTTGGAGGAAATCATCCAGAAAAATAGCAAGAATTGGTGAAATAAAAAATGATAAAGGAATACAAGTCAAAGATGTATATTACGTTGAAGGATTATGTCATAATTTGCTGAGTGTAAGTCAAAGTGTAGATAAAGACAACTAGATATTATTTGATTCAGAGGAATGTCTAATTGTTAACAAGAAAGACTTACAACTCGATAAGAAAAATATCAAGGCAAAGCTCATAGCAAAAAGGAAAGGTAACTGCTATACACTTGATATCAATGGAAATAACTCTGAAAATTGTTTTTGAGTAATGCTGATGAAAGTTGGTTATGCCATAAGAGACTAGCTCATGTCAATAGGATTTAGTTCTTGGATTAACCAAAGTAAGTTTTAAAAATGATTTGATTTGTCACGCATGCCAAAAGGGTAAACAAACTAAATCATCCTTCAAATCAAAAAATTAAATTACAACAAATCAACCACTTCAATTGATACATATAGATTTAGTTGGTCCAACAAGAGTTAAAAAGCCTTGGTGGCAACTTATATTCATTGGTCATTGTTGATGATTTCTCTAGATTTACATGGACTATTTTTCTATCATCAAAGGATGAAACCTTTGTAGAATTCATTGTTTTTGCCAAGAAGTGCAAAATGAGAAAGGTATGTCCATTGCAGGTATCAGGACAGATCATGGTGGAGAATTTGAAAATCAAGCCTTTAAAGAATATTCTGATACTAATGGCATTGATCACAATTTCCCTGCTCCAAGGACACCACAACAAAACAGAGTTGTGGAACGTAAGAATAAAGTGCTCACTGAAATGGCTAGAGGAATGTTGAATGAAAAGAATGTGTCTCAAGTTTTCTGGGCTAATGTAATGAGCACAACATGCTATATTTCAAATAGAGCCTACATTAGAACAAAACTTGGAAAGACACCATACAAGCTATACAAAGGAAGGAAGCCAAATCTTGCTCATTTACACATATTCGGTTGTAAGTGTTTCATTCATAACAATGGTAAAGATAATTAGGAAAATTTGATTCTAGAATAGATGAAGGAATTTTCCTAGGATATTCTAACTGAAGTAAAGCATACAGAATTTTCAATAAACGAACATGTGTTGTTGAAGAGTCAATTCACGTTGTCTTTGATGAATTTGAATCCTCTGACAAAACCATTGATGATGAGCAAGAAGTTGTTTTAAATCAAGAAAATGGTCAATCTATTTCTAAATCTCGTATTCCTGAAGTTGATCAAACCAAGGAAGAAGATTAGTCACTAGGACAACCTAAAGCCTAGAAATACAATAGGAGTCATCCCCTAGATCAAGTCATAGGAGATGATAATGAAGGAGTCAAAACTAGAAATAGAGTTTTTAATGAAGTCAGTTTTTCTATATTCATTTCAGAGATTAAACCTTCTAATATTGATGAAGCCCTATCAGACAATGATTAGGTTATAGCAATGCAAGAAGAACTAAACCAATTTGAAAGAAATCAAGTTTGGGATTTGGTACCCCGACCTAAGGATCATCCGATCATAGGCACTAAATGGGTATTCAAGAACAAACTTGATGAATATGCAATTATTGTCACAAACAAGTCAAGATTGGTGGCCAAAGGCTATAATTAGGAAGAAGGAATTGATTATGAGGAAACGTATGCTCCAATGGCTAGATTGGAAGCTATACGAGTACACTTAGCCTTTGCATGCATCAAAGGACTCAAACTCTATCAAATGGATGTAAAGAGTGCATTTTTAAATGGCTACATCATGGAAGAAGTATATGTAGATCAACCTCCAGGTTTCGAAGATGTAACCAAACCTGACCATGTTTTCAAACTCAAAAAGGCTTTATATAGTTTAAAACAAGCTCCTAGAGCATGGTACAAAAGGCTTAGTAAATTTCTTATTAATCAAGGTTTTGTATGAGGAAAATTTGATACAACACTTTTTACAAAATGAAAACGTGATGGTATATTAATTGTGCAAATATATGTTGATGATATAGTTTTCGGTGCTACTAACGAAACTATGTGCAAAGAATTTTCTGAGATAATACAGGGGGAGCTTGAGATGTCAATGATGGGAGAATTGAATTTCTTTCTCGGTTTGCAAATCAAACAAAGAAAGAATGGAATTTTCATATCTCAAATGAAATATTTGAAAGAGGCTATTGAAGAAGTATGGATTAGATGAAGCAAATGGAATGGACACACCTATGAGCTCAACCACATTGCTTGATGCGGATGTCAAGGGAAAAGATTACAATATCATAAAATATAGAGGAATAATTGAATCATTACTCTATCTCACTGCAAGCAGGCCTGACATTCAATTCAGTGTGGGTATGTGTGCAAGATATCAATCAGCACCAAAAGAGTCACATGCTGAAACCGTCAAACGAATTTTCTGATATCTTGCTGACACGGTAGAATTGGGTCTCTGTTATCCCAAAGGAAGAAGTGAATATCTAGTTGCACATACTCAGACTTTGATCATGGAGGATACAAGATGGACAGAAAGAGTACGAGTGGACAAGGCCAGTTTCTTGGAGGCTCACTTGTAACATGGTTTAGCAAGAAACAAACTACAGTGTCTCTTCATTAACAAAAGCTGAGTATGTTGCAGTATCAAGTTGTTGTGCACAAGTAATATGGCTAAATCAATAACTCCAGGATCTTGGTATTTATTTGACAGAAACACCAATATACTGTGACAACACTAGCATAATAAGCTTGGCAACGAATCCTGTTCAACATTCTAGAACCAAGCATATTGATGTTAGACATCACTTTATCAGAGATCGTGTCCAAAAGAAAGATGTTAAAGTAATATTCATTCCAAATCATCTTCAACTAACTAATATCTTCACAAAACCTCTTGCAAAAGATCAATTTTTATATATTAGACGAGAATTGGGAATGGTAAATCCCAATGAATTGTAAGTTATTTAGTGTTTACAAAATGTTAGATGATATTATTTATTGATGTTTTGATGATTACTAACTTAAGCATCAGAGTTTTTAGCAATTTGTTTTGCAGGATCATAATAATCTGTTTTGGGGTATGAATAACAAAGGTTAACAGAGGACAACATTACTCGAGGGACAACTTTAAGTAATGAGCATTACTGGAGTGACTCCTTGAAGTAATGGATGTATTACTCGAGTAGCCATTCGAGTGATGAACTTGGAAATGTGCTAGTGAAGCATTAATTTCAAATAAAATGGCACAATGGTTCGAAATGAACAGTCAGAAGGTGAAGAGACAGATTACTCAAGGGAGGCCTCTACTGAACTTCAACATTACTCGAGTAAGGCCTCGAGTGAACCGGGTTCAAATCTCAAATCAGCTGAGTTTTAGTTCAAATCTGTTCTAAAGATTCATCAAATGATCGAGGGAATATACATGGGTAATTATAATATTGTTCATGCCATATAGGCTATCAAATTCACTGTATTTTAAAATTTTTGGTATGGTCACTCAAGTAGCTACTCGAGTGAAGCTGATGATTACTCTAGTAAGCCCTCAAGTGATGCTGGGCTCTAGGTTATTTCAGTCGATACTTGGTCATTTCTCACAAAATCTCCTCAAGTGATTCTCCTAGTGCTCTCACAAAAACTTTTCAAAATCTTTCTCTCTTCCCATAACCGTCAAAACCCAGTGATTTATGCTTACAAAACCTCTCAGATTGCACTGAATCTCTGCCCTAAAGTCACGTTGCTCGTCTCTGATTTTTCCAGAAATATTTGATTTTATCAAATCACAATGGTGAGGACAAAATCTCCTAATCTTAGTACTCCTTTTGAGTCTTCTGAACCATATCAACCATCTGATTCACTTTTCTCTCCTCCGACCAAGAAAAGGAAAATTTGTCCTAAACCTAAGACCAAAGCCAAACCGCAAACCAAGCCAAAGGTGAAAGGGGTTGTGATTAAGGAGCCCATTGCCACAAGAGCTCAATCCAAGAAGAGTTCACCTCTTGGAAAAGGTAAAACAACAAAAGAGCCATCTCCTCCTTCTTCTGATTTATCTGACACACCCACTTTTAGTCCTAAGCCTCTGAAAAAGCCTAAAGTTAATGAGAAGCTTATCAAAGTCATGGTAGACATGCTTGAAGAAGCTTTTTATAACCCCCTGACTTTAAACACGTAATTATAATTCGGTAACACATAATTAAATCGGATTAGAGACCATTGGATGCTTTAACCTCGTTTTAAACTTTCTGTCTTACAGTAAAATTTTCACAAAATCTTTCAAAAATCTTTTTCCCAACCTAGTCTCAATTTCAATATTCCAATATAATTACCTTTGCAGTTAATAAACATTCATCATATCAGAGTGTATAACCGCATCCCCAGCAACTCCCGGGTTCTATACATAAAACCTGAAGGTTTATAAGTATACACTAGGGGATTACACAACTAAAATCGAATATAGTACTTATATCTCAAAATATACAGTAATCCCAAGTTCAAAATGGATAACCAACGTTTCCAATTCAACTATATACCCCCAAGGGTCCTAATTGCTCCGGGTTGGCCGCCTCTCCTTTGAGCCACACGCCCTGTCTGAAATGTTAGTCATAGGAAAGAATGAGATTCGAGAGAATCTCAGTAGAAACAAATCACTCACACAATGCATAAACACAAAGCATGTATATAAATCACAAACAGCAATAGCAGCAGCAATCTCAGAGATACATGGTTTTCACACCAAACGACAGCACTCACAGCTGTATACACAATACGACAACTCTCGCTGTAATCATAATCACGACATCTTACGTTGTAATCACCATCATGACAGCTTACGCTGTAAACGACAACTATCACCAGCTGTAACCGCAACAGCATCAGAAATCATCATAAAACAGTGATACAACACACATACAGTGCATTACACAAAGTATAAGAGAGAGAGTCACTACCTGATCCTTTCCCGAGGTTTCTTGGCACTGCGGGCTCACGAGGACGGCAAATATCAAATCCTGTATACCAAGTTAGGGAGAACCCGTCAATCTCTTTCCCAAGTTCTTTTTTCTATAATACTTTAAGTTGGTTATCATTTGAACTCTTTAGGTGACTATTCTAGGTCCAAACATATGCCTAAAGGGTTGGGAAAGGCTATACCAAAAACCACCTTTAAAAGTGTAAAATAATGATTTTTGGGGGTTGGCCGCGGCCCAAAAATCAACTGGCCGCGGCCAAAAACTGCTCAGAAATGCTCAGAAACATTTGGGCCGCGGCCCAAAATCCACTGGCCGTGGCCAAGAAAATCCAGTTTCTTGGCTGAACTTCCAAAACTCATAACTAATTCCAAAAAAATCAAAATGGAGTGATTCCAAAGCCAAATGAAAGCTATTTAAGTCCTCTTTCAAGGAAAAATATTGGCTATTACTGGAAATCACCACAAAAGTCCAGATTTACCAAAAACCTAACATTGTGCCAAAACAGAGTCCAGTTTTGATGCCAAACTTTGGACAGTTCAAAATCCTAGCTCACAAAGCGAAATGACACAAAATTTATGTCCATTTTGAAGTTTGGTAAGTGAACTTCAAAACTGGAAAGTTTCATAATTTTATAATATCATTATCCTATTCAAAACGCCCACACAAAAAGACTGCCCAGCACAGACCTTCAATGGGCAGATTTTCCAGATTTTCACATTTGATCCCAAATGATTCCCATTCCAACCCAAACACCATTCTCACACAATTTTGCTCAAGAAAACCATTGGAATCATCAAAATGACCAAATTCAACTCCCATTGACATATTACACAACAACCACAACATGTCTCACAATGTCACAACACAATTCACACATTGCCACACTTTCCAACCCAAGTTCCCAAATCAATTCCAATGGCCAAAATGTTCAACAAAAGACCAAATTCTACACAACACATAAGCCAATTCATTCCATTCGAAAATTGCACAAAATCAGGGCAAATTCATAAATTCTCAATACTCAACCAATGATTACAACAACTATACCAAAATGCTTCTAATTCTTACCTCTTCTTCTTCCTAAAGCCAATTCTTCAATTCTCCAACTTCCAAATTTCCACAAGTTCTCAAACTTCACCAACCAAAATTCTGAAACCATAGGAATATAGCCCTCAACCTCATGAACAACATTAATGAAAGACACTTGAGCATATGAAGGCATTAACTTACCAAAAACTCAAGCTTTTATCTTTCTCTTTCTTGCTTGTTCTTGGCGAAAAATGGAGGAGGATGAGAGAGAAGTGAAATATTGATGAAGATGATCACATTTCCATTCTTTCTATGCACTTAGCCGACTTGGGAGGAAGAGAGAATGAGTTTGAAAACTTTGACCTCATCCATGGTCCATATCTTGACACTTGGCACCATCTTGTTCTCCCTTATATGATTTCACATACATTTGCATGCACAAGATTCCACCTCTTGGTCTTTCAATCTTAGCCATTAATCTTGATTACTAAGGAGTGTTCTCAATGGTATCTAACCAGTTGGTCGGTAATTTACCGTTTTGCCCCTAATTATCACAATGCACGATATATACTTCAAAAGTGCTCAATTAATATTAAGTACATTACTTTGAAGTTTTTAATCCTTGATTACAATCCAGGATATTACACTTTTTAATCTTAGTAAGCAAAGAAAGGGAAATCTTCAAAGCAACCAGAAGAGAGGGATGAAGAAATCACATTTCTTCCAAAGGGATTGAACGTAAGCAAGCTTGAGGAATCTCAAAAGTACCTGAGTCATTTTGCAAGAAGAAATGTGTTTAAGATGCATTACATTGACCACAAGGTTCTTCAAGAGGTATTGATATTCGATCTAAATCCCTGCCTTGATTCCCACTTGCCTTGTCTCTCTGTTAAACTCCCATTTTGCACCAAAGTAGTGAGGCGCTTTTTTTGTAACCTTGAACCTATAAATGATCTCGTTAGGAAGTCTGTGGAAGAATAAATGACTTCTAAGGTTAGGGGACAAAGAATTTTAATCTCATCTTCTAGAATCAATACCTGGTTAGGAATAGAGAACCCTCCTGATGATGATTATCCTAACCTATACTCAAACCATATATTCTCTATCCTAAGACTTGGTGAGATAATGGGACCCCTCAATTTCAATCCAAGTGATATGAGTGATTTTCATCAAGTCCTATGGTATATCTATTCTAGAGCCACGTTGAACAAATCCAATAACTTCACTCATTTCATTGAGTGGGATTTTAGAAAATTTGCCTCATTGATTCTCAAAGAGCAAAAAGACTTGGGATAGTATATCTTCAATGAGATCAAGAGATATAGGTATGAAGGAAAACCTACTACTCCAATGCCTTATCCTCAACTTATTTCCTTGTTCCTCAAGAAGAATAAGATTTGGTACTTGGAGAGTATGGAGTCGATTAAGAGGATAGCACCAGTGGGTGGAATCAAATTGGAAAGTTGAATATTGAGATTCCTTTAAAGACTCATCTAAAAGCAAGCCCCAAGAAAAAGAAGATTGACACATCAACTAGTCGAATAGATGACACAGTCTTCTGCTCTAGCCAACACATCTTCTCCATCCTTCTTTGGTGCGGCAAACGTTCATGGAGAACATTCTGAAGAGTTTTCATATTGACATTACAAATACCAATATGGAGTTGGTAACCCATATGAATGAGAAGATGGGACAACTTGTGGAGAGGATAGATAAGAGGCATGAAGAGTTGCTAGTTGAACAACGTGCCCAGGGTGAGCTTCTGAGATCCATTGTTGCCAGACTTGATGCTATGGCATTTGGCTCCTCTATTCCTGGTCCTTCTGGTATTCCTGAACCCATACCTGTCCCTAAACCTGGACCCTCTATACCTACTGAGCATAGACCCTCTGAGAATAGACCCAACAATGTCGTGTTCTATATACCTGACCCTGACACATCTAAGCCAATCCACATCACCATTGATAATCCACCTCAACCTGTTCAGCTAGAGCCCATATCTACTCCCATTACCTCACCTACTGCACTGAGGTGGTGCAGTAGTCTTCACCGGTTGCTATAGAGGAAGTAGAAATTACTTCTTTAGTTCCGTACCCTTTATCTCTGGTGAATCCTCCAAAGGATCTTCAGACACCGCCAGTAAACCTTCCTGACCCTGAACTATCATCTTCATATCCTTCAAGTTCAGATGGTTCAGATGAATCATTGGCATTTCCTGTCACTCCTATCTCAGCAGCCAAGACACCAACTCCTCCTCATGATTGATTCCACCTTTATGATGAAGACAAAAATGGGGAGAAGAACCTAAGTGATTTTGTGATGAATGGCTAAGTTGATGAATTGGGATTTGGGTGTACGGGGCTTTTGGGCGCTTTTAAGTTTTTCAACTTTGAATTCTAAGTTTGATTATGTAATGAATTCTTCCTTATGCAATTTGTTTCTTTATGCTATTAAAGTTAAATTTCATTAAAGTTATATTGCTTTAGGGGACTAAAGAGTTTTTGATTGTGTATGCAAGTTGAAAAAATAAATAGGAACAAAAACTTTGAAAAGATCTTTAACAAGCTATTTCAAAAGAGTTTTCAAGTTTAAATTGAACAAAAAATTTCATATGAAAAGTATTTGAGAAGCATAGGTTTGAAAACTCAATTTCAAAATCACCAAGTTTTGTCATCATCAAAAAGGGGGAGAATGTTAGATCCCATATGTTTTGATGATAACAAAGATTGGATCAATGATAAACAAATGAATTTGAACAAAGTGGCAAAACATTACTTGAAGTAATCAGCAAATTCTGTGAAGGCTTACTTGAGTGATTACTAGAGTAAGGGAAGCTGTTACTCGAGTAATCACAGAGAATTTCATCCAGAGAAGCACTGCCAAAATTTGGAAGAAGTTACTCGAGGGACTACTCGAGTAATCTATAAAGTTATATAGACCATTACTCGAGTAGCCACCAAGTAACATGATTTGCAAAGGTATCACTCAAGTAGCCACTAGAGTAATCAGGTAAAAAATCTTCCAGTAAGCTCTTGGCCAAGAAATGCAACAATTTACTCGAGCAACCACTGGAGTAACCATATGACAAAAAGGCACAACTCAAATGAGCACTCCAGTAATCTGTGGAGTTATTTGATCCATTACTCGAGGGATCACTCGAGTAACCAAGTAAGCAAACTCTCAGCCAAGATTTGAATGACATTACTCTTTGGAATAATCGAGTAATCTACAAACTTATTTGAAATCTACTCGAGGGAGCACTCGAGTAACTTCTGAAGAAAACACATGGCCACTCGAGTAATTAGATTACCAGAGTCAGCACCCGAGTAACTTGTGAAGGAAAGACATGGCCACTCGAGTAATCAGGTATTTCCAAGGTTTGTGATCTATCTCATTCTATGTCTTACCCGAGTAATATCTTATGAAAAATGTTGAATTATCTACTACCATATTTTTGATAGGTTTACTAGAAGGACTACTCAAGTAACATACATGATCACTCGAGTAGCTACTCGAGTAAGGCAGTCCAAGAATCATGTTTTTAATCGAATGTTTATTTATGATTAACTCTTCATTGCATTAGTATCCTAAGTGCATTTATAGATAAACAATGAAGAGATCATGCAAGAAGAGCAAAGTTAAATAAAGTGTCCGAGATTTCACCTACTGCTACCTACTGCAAACGGATAGTTTTCAAATTCGAAGAATAGTCAACCATTACTGTGCGACCCTATTGGACATGTTTGAATTGCTTCCAATGGAAACTACAAATTATCTATATATATGGAGCATTCAAAGAACAAGACACAAGAACTGACAATACACTTATCAACACACTCTTAGTGCTTTGTTTTCTTATACTCATTCATTATAGTTCAGTGATTATATATTTGCTCTATGAGAGAGTTTTTTCATTACAAAATCAATATTTGTTATTGAGACAACTTAAGGTTGTTGAACCTTAAGTTGGGGATTTGATTACAACATGTAAGGGGGAGTGAGTCTCCAGGTAAAGGAACTTGCTGTGTACTGAGGTGAGAACCCACTGAATCTTGGAGAATATAGTGAAACTCTCAGAGATGCTCTGAGGACTGGACGTAAGTCAAAGTGGTTGTGGCCGAACTAGTATAAATCCCGGTGTACACTTCGGTGATATTTCTCTTTGCTCTCATCTGCTTTAAATATTCAGTTAATTTTCTTATACACAACAAAATTTCTTGTATCACCCAATTCACCCCCTTTTAGGTGAAACGCTTGCACTAACAGAATACACATAACTCTATTCAAATAGTATTAAGCCTTAACTATTCTTCTAATTGACATATGATAAGACTTATTTGAATAGTAAAATTGTTATTCGAATAATAGCTTCACTTTTCAAATTTGTTTATAAAATGTTATTCAAATAATAAGTTAACTACTCGACTAAACCTAAGATAGTTTTAAAGATTAAGGTCAGGCTTACTCAAATAAAGAGAGCAGTATTTGAATAAAAAACTCATCTATTTCAAAATTCAATTTCAAAAGCTTATTTGAATAGACGTTGTGGTATTCGAATAAGGTTTCTTAGAAAGCTTATTCAAATAACTAAATATTGTATCAGAATAAACTCATGACAATTAATTTTTTGAAAGCATATTCGAATAAGAAGAATTGTATTCGAATACACACTAATATAAAAGTGTATTTGAATAATAAATTTTTTGTTCAAATAATTCCACCTATTTTCAAAACAATCTCTTCAAATAAGGATCAGTTTGTTAAGATCTGCTTATTACAAATAACTTGAATGTTATTCGAATAGAGATAAGAGCATTCAAATAAGATATAATAGAAAAAGAGACATTTTATTCAAGTACAAATGATCATATTTGTATAACTTGATATCTAAAAAAATAGAGCATGATTCATCAAATTTGGAAATCAAGGACAACTCAGTTAAAGTCTTTAAGCTTACATATTATTGATCATTTACAAGGTTAACATCTTTCTTAAGCAAGTTTCAGATTTTTTCAACGTCAAAAGATTTGAATATCAGAAAAAGAAAATTTTGTGCTAGAAGCATTAAATGCAAATAGAACTTCAACTAATACATTCTCTCTACTTCAATGGCTATATTCCTATAACACAAAGAATGTCCAGAGGAGTATTAGCACTGTACCAGACAAATGGAATGTTCATAATGGTCATTAAATACACTCCAACTATAGAATCGCAAGCATTCAAAGTAGAGAAAAACCGAACTGTGAAACATTTAAGTCTGCTATTAGTGCTATGTTTATTTAATCAATATATTTGTATCATATACTTCAATAATTATTCATTCACTTTTAGAGAAAGTTACTTCAAATACTCAATACTTCTTATTGAGATAACTTAAGGTTGTGGAACCTTAAGTAGGGTATTTGTTTACATTATGCAAGGGGGAGAAAGTATTTGGAGAAGGAACTTGCAGTGTGCTGAGGTGCCAATAACCCACTGAATCTTAGAAGGTATAGAGTAAAGCTCAAAGGTAATCTAAGGACTGGATATAGTTTAGTTAAGTTGTGATCGAACCAGTGTAAATCACTAGTGTACACTTCTGTGATATTTATCCATCTTTTAGCTTTAGTTTTATTTTATTTGATTCCTGCTAATTGTTATTTTAGATTAAATTTTTATTATCACCTAATTCATCCCCTTCTTAGGTGAAACGATTGTACTAATAGCAGGAAGTGGACGTAGAGCACCTCTTGAAGGATCTTATCTTATCGAGGTAAAGCTAAAGCAGTCAAAGCTAGAAACAGAGAATAAAGCTGTAAAGCTACAATTGAAGGATATTGGAATAAAAGCTTACTTCAAGACCCGCGCTAAACTTATGAAAGAATTCAAGGAAGGAAAGGTTGATGCCTAGGAACGTGATGTCACCACTATGGAGTACAAAACTATGTTTGACACTAAGCTTAAAGGTAATGGCCCTATAGGGGTTGAAGAGGCCGGCTCCTCTACTATTGTAACCCCCTGCCGTAATTAATATCCGGATTACGCGATTAAGGTGAAATAGAGACCAATAAGATAAAACATCATTTATAAACCCATCAACCAGACGGGGTTTTCACAATTACATTTCAAAATCATTTTAAACCCGGTCTCATATTTACACTCCGAATATAATTACTATGCGAAGATAAATTACATTTATACAATTATCAGAGTACGCAATATAAATTCCCGACAATTCCGGGGTCATATCTTCGCTCAATTCTCATAGGGCACATTAGCCCATACAATTCAAATAACAGGGATTACACAACTTATCCGAATACATTCTCAAATACTGATCCATACAATCAGATACATAATCCCAATTACGCACTGATAACCAACTACTAAGCTCTCACCCAGAAACGAGTCTTCTTCGTCCTTGGATGCTTGCTTCATCCTCAATCTTCCTTCCCTGTCTAAAATATTGATAGGGGAGGGTGAGATTCTGGGGAATCTCAGTAGGAAACAGATACCAATATGCATGCAAGATAAGTATTTAATGCATGACATGCTTGCATCACAATAACACATGTTCACATAATGATATATCCGCATGCTCAATGTTCACACAACATACTCATGGCCATAGTATAAATAGAACAGAGCTACAATCATTCTCATATGTCTCACATAATCACGCAAAGCAATAACATGCATCAATACACAAATACAATTATCAATACATGCAGGAAAGGTAAGTTCCCTACTCTCTTTCCACGTAAGCTCCAGATCCGGCTGCTCACGCTCAGGAAATCATCAAATCCTATAACCAAGATCAAGGACATAGGATTAATCCCTTTTCCAATTTCCTTAACTTTTAGACATTCAAGTTGGTTATCATTATTGCCCTTTAAGTGCCCTCAAACACCTCAATCCATAGCTCTAAAAGGTTGGAAGACTATCCCCAAAGATCCCCTTTTGAACACTCAAACTTGATATTTTTCACTGTCTCACTCGAGCACAGAAGCTCTCACTCGAGCACAAGTACGGACATCACTCGAGCACAAGAGAAAGTGAGACCGCAAGCACTTGCCCGAGAGCACAAACCCACTCCAGAAGCACAAGCTCACTCGAAGCACAAGGGGCTCACTCGAGCACGCTGCCCATACCCGCGAGCACAAGAGAAAGTGAGACCGCGAGTGAACACCCGAGAGCACAACTCTCACTTTCAGGAACTGGCTCACTAGAGCACAGATCCTCACTCGAGCACACACCTCCCACCCGCGAGTGAGAAGGCACACTTCTTGCACCTTGCCCGCGAGTGAAGACCAGAAAGCAACCCTTCACTCTTGACTCCCACTATCACTCGAGTAGGCCATGCTCTCTCTCGAGCATGTTCTTCACTCACTCGAGCACAGAGCGATGTGCTCGAGCATTGTTCATAATTCCCAGATGCACTCGAAGCAAAACAAGGGAAAACTCACCCATCACTCGAGCAGGTTCTTCCTCACCCGAGCAACGTTCATCCCTCACTCGAGCACACCCCTATCTGCTCGAGTGAATCTATCAGATTCCAGAAAATGCAGCAAACTTACCACATTTCCCTAACTCTTGTCCAATTGATCCAAATGGACCCAAAACCTCTACCAAAGCCACTCCCACACAAAATCACTCACTGAATCCAATGGAATCAACAGAATTACCAAAATTCCATTCCATTAACAAGCTTTGGTCTAGGGCAATATAATCATCAATTCTCTAAATCAACAACCTCACATATTTCAATCCCAAACCCATTCTATTTATTCAAAACTCATACCAATATACCATTTCCAATGCCATATCATGCCAAACTACCCATTACCCATATTTTCGAAATTAGGGCAATAATTCCAGAAATTCATAACATAATCATTTGGCATGAAACATAGATAGAAGGATTGGTTTCACATACCTTATCCACTTTCTCAAAGACACTCTTTGATTCTCCAAGCTTCATATCTTCGTGATCTTCAAATCACTACCAATGGAGAAGCTACAACCATCAAATTGAAGCTCTCAACTCAATGATCAACATTTATGAAAAGGATTTGAGCAAAGGAAGCTATTTACTCACCTTTTCCCAAGCTTTTCCTTTCTCTCTCCCAAGCATATTTAGCGAAAATGGAGGAAGGAAGAGAAGAGAGAGAAACCGAGAAAGAGAGAAGAGAGGAGATGGAGATGATGATGATGTGTCTCTTGTCTCATCCAAGGGCTCACCACATGCCACTTGTCACCATCTCATTCCAACTCTCATGGGCTCACATGCACACACATACACATGATTATGCCCCTTGATCCACTACACAATCAATCCTAGCCATTGATCATTTTAATCACACACCTCATTTTCTCTTAGCTAGTAATTAATTTCTCTATTAATCACTAACTAATTCCCAACAATTTCACTCTTTCAATTTCCAATAATTATGGCTTATTAGTTATTATTGCCATAACCCACATAATTATTCTCAATAATTATCATTAGTCCTTAATCGAAAATCCGGATGTTACATTACTAGCTCAAGTGGTAGTGGGAATGCATTGAGGCGCTACTTACCCCCAGGTAGTGGCTTCGATTCCCACGGAGGCGAAAAATCCCGCCAGGGGGGCGGGGGACTCTTGTGAGTAGTGGGTCTAACGGACTTGACCCATCCTGTTCCGTACCGCGAGGTGGGAGAGGGCACCAACCGTTGTGGCCCAGTGGGGTGAGACGGTGGTGGGGTGTTCCAATAATACCTGGATTTGAGTATTTTATATACGAAGCTTCTACTCCCTGTATGGTCTCCATATTCTCCTTTGTAAATCTCTTTTAGTATGTAACTGCCTTCTTGTAGTCCAATGCACCTCATGAGTGGACCTACGAATGATCTCTTGTAGAGTCTACTGGCTAGAAAACCAAAGTGGGCGGCTCTAACTTTTATCCTACATACTTCATTTTTATCCTCCAAGAAGATGTTATCCTACATAAAATGTAAGACACGGGATCTCTAGTCATATGTAAGGTTATTTTATTGGACCATACCTAAGGTTGGGTGGATTGCTGGGAATGTAGATGAACTATCAGTATTGACATTGTCTAGTTAGTTCGTATAGAAGATCCTAGATTGGCTAGTGTGTTAGCATCTTGGTTATCCTCTCTACCTACTTGGGTTATCTGGAACTCATGGAAGTTTGTGGCTAGTGAGGTCACCGGCCTATGGAAGGCTTGTATGCACAGGTCTTTCATCTGGTTTGATCTATCTAGTTGCTTAGAGACTAGCTACGAGTCACACTTGACTTCCAACCGGTTAGGTCCGACCTCTCTGGCAAGCTGCAAACCTATGATCAATGCCTTGTATTATGCTTCATTGCCATTATCTTTGAAACCACAACATACAGATTGTTGTATGATATCATTATTTGGAGATTTGAGCACTATACCTAATCTTATACCTTTTAGTTAGACGTACCATCAATATATAGTGTCGATTTCTTGCTTTGGTCCTCATTAGTCATTACTTACATAAAGTAACTCTTTTTCTACGTCTACTTTCTTTTTTAGACTAAAGTTAGCTATGAGTCTGCTAAATCTTGGGATTTTATTGTGGTATATAGTAAGTCATGTCAAATTCACTTAACTCTATCACCCATTTAACTAACTTGCTTGACAAATCTAGTTTATGCAATACATTTTTGAGTACGTAGGCAGTTACTACTTTGATTGGGAGGCACTGAAAATAAAGTTGTAATTTCTTAGAAATGGACACAGGAGATAAAGCCAATTTTCCAAGTAAAGAATACATGGTTTCAGCATTGAGGAGGGCTTTACTCATGTAGTAGACAGGACATTACTTGCCTTCTTCTTCCCTAACTAAGATAGCACTGACAGTTTTGGGGGAGACTATCAAACCCCTTAACATTGTGATATTTTCCAGATGATAAAGGAACAGTTCCATAGGCATACAAAAATAGCACAAATTTATTGATAATTCGTACTTGTTTACAATACAGGCAATCCCTGTATGGTTTGAAGAATATTTACGAATCCTCAAATAGTAGTCCTTGCTTGAATCAGTATCCTCATACATCAGTATTTACCATTTTGCGCTTTAAGCCGCTAGCTTCTACTATAATGTTTTTAAATTTTGGAAAGGGTGAGATTCAAATGAATCTCAATAGTAACATGCAATCAGTCATATAAAATGTGACAAATAAATATGTGAAATATCATATAATGCAATAGAATAATAACATTAAAAAAGGCATAATCATTGAAATGTGCACATGTATTCAGGGCCAACTACTATTAGAACCCCTACTTCTCTATACCTCGGTTAGGCTCAGCACCACAGACTGGGCAATGTACCCTCTTGGTACTGTATCTCATAACGGGATCCCCTGTTGGGGCCGTTAGGGTACTTGTACTTTTCCCTCCCGAACGGTACTTGTGCTTTTCCTGCCCCAGTTAGAGAGTGCATTATACATATCATAGAAGTTGGTATACATAAAGCATATACAAGTTCACATAATGCATGAAAGATAGAGTTACTTCCTTAATCTCTTTTCCTAGCTCCAACCTCATCCTAACGCGGGTAAATTATCCAGTTCTAACATTCTAAATTTATAAAGAAATGAGTTATTACTCATTCATGGACTCTTCCAAACTTAATTTGTTGGTTATATTAGTTTAAAATTGAAAAATGACAAAAATTACCCCAAGGACCCAGTCCAAGTCCCTTTGTACCCAGTCTAACTGTTCTTTTCCAAAAATTATGACTCAAGCTAAGCCTACACAATTTTACATGTAGAATATATTTTTGACCTCATAATTGCAAAATTCACTTCCAAAGGATAATTTTGCCTTTGGCAACCCCTATTTAGGGTTTTAGGGCTTATTTTGTCATTTCACATTTTAATACTTTCTACACTTTACACTTAAAATGTACCCTACACAATTTGCCTTCTAGACACAACGGAATGATCAAATTGATGAAATTCTAGCATGGTGCATGGAATATTTATTTTCACATTGTATATGTTTGATTTTATGTTATTACTAAGATTCTTTAAATCTCACCATTTCCATAAAGACATTTAAATTTCTCAGCTTAAAACAAGGGCTCAGAGAGCAAAATCGTAATTACCGGCAATGAAAGGTTCTAAACCAGTACAAGAGGAGACATTGGTTATTTGAAGGCCTTTATCATTTTAAGGTTTGTAAATATTATGTAGACTCCTATAGGGAACTTCTGTAATAGAATCAAGAAACATTGTATCAATAATTTTAGTATTTTTATGTTATTCCTGTATGCCCACCGAAATGAACAATTGCTACTCTGATTAATATCGATAATAAGTTTTAAGGCGGGGTGTGAAATTTTTGGTATAAGAGCAGTGGTCCTAACCACAATGCGTTCAGTTCTAGCAATAGGATAATATACTGATATGCTTTGTTATATAGTGACAGGAATAGTAAAGTGAACTGCTTCAGCTAATTCACAGTTTAATATATTTTAATGAAAATTTTCCATGTGATTTTGCTTTTTGGCCTTCATCTTTTTATTTGACCTAAGATAATTCCATATGGCAACATCATCTACCAAGTGTTTATTTTTCCTCTTATTTCCCTATTTGACTGAAAATTACAAGGAAAAAGGAAATATTAATTGCTTCTTGCTCTTTCATAATCCTCTTTCATCAAATAATTAATTAATTCATCATATTTACTTTTTGACTTTTCCAACTTATTTTACTTGCCACAATTATTCCAAAATTGGGATATCTGTCCCCAAACATTTATTTCCCCTTTATTTGGCTAAAAATGGCCTCAATTAATTGGGAAAATAATTAGCTCTTTACTTTATTGGCAAATTACCATTTTGCCCTTTTTTTTGCATTTAATTGTGGCTTCTTCCTTCTTTTCTTACTTCTTGGCTGAAATTCACCCTTAATATTAGGCCAAGAGTCATGATCTTTTATTCTCCATTTTGGGCTTAAATAATGAGCTTTTTAGAAAACCAAATATTAGCTTCATGGCTTGTTTTAGCCAAATTTTCATGTAACTTCAACTGAAGGTATTCTTGTCATTTCAATTGCATCAAAATTCACCATTTTATTCTGTTGAATCTCATAAATATTTGTAAGGAAAATTGGTGAATAAAAAGTGGGGTGTTACAGCTCTTCCTTCTTAAGTAAATTTCATCCCCAAAATTTACTACATATACATAGCCATAAACTCTTGGTAATGGTTCCGCATATCTTCCTCTGTTTCCCATATTGCTTCCTGGGAGATAATCCCTTCTAGACAAATTTGAGGAACGAGATACTCCTATGTTTGAGCTGTTTCTCCTACCGATCGATGATTTAGTCAGGCGTGATGGTATATGCCAAATCATCCCGCATGTTCACATCTTCATATTCAATCACATGTTCCAGATCAAGTTGATACTTCTTTAACTGGGAAACATAGAAAATATCATTCAATTTGTTAGATTTAGGGATAAAACTATCTGATACACTACTAGCCCAATCTTCGACAAGATCTCAAATGGACCAATGTACCACAGATTTAGCTTCTTCACTTTCAGTGCTCTGCCAATATGTGATCACTGACTTCTTCACTTTCAATGCTCTGCCGATACGTGATCACTGACTTCTTCACTTCCAGTGCTTTGCCGATACATGATCACTGACTTCTTCACTTTCAATGCTCTGCCGATACAAGATCTCAAATAGACCATTGTACCTCAGATTTAGCTTCTTCACTTTTAGTGCTCTGTAAAACTTTCATAAATATGTTATCACTGACTTCAAACTCTAAAGGTTTTTACCTCTTATCAGCATAGCTCTTTTATCGCCTTTGAGTAGTCAGTAATCTCTACTTGATTAACTTGATTTGCTCTTATATCTGATCAACTAGGTTTGGTCCAAGTAATCACCTCTCAGAAAATTCTGTCTAGCACAAGGGCGACTGACTTTTCCGTCCATACAATACCTTATAGGGAGCCATCAGAATGCTTGAGTAGTAACTATTGTTATAGGCAAACTCTACCAATAGAAGGAATTTATCCCAACTGCCTTTAAAATCTATGACACACGCCCTCAGTATATCCTCTAATGTTTGTATTATTTATTCTGTCTGTCCATCTATCTGAGGATGATATGATGTACTAAATCTAGCTTGGTACCCAAAGCTTCATGCAACGCTGTCCAGATATTGGAAGTGAAGCACAGATCTCTATCTGAAATAATATTCTTCGATGTACCATATAGCCGTAGTATCTCCTTGATATAGATCTCTGCTAGCTTGTTAGGAGAATAATGAATGTGAATAGGTTAGAAATGGGTTGTCTTTATGAATCGATCAACTATTACCTATATCGCATCATGATTCTTGATCTTGGGTAATCCTGTCACGAAATCCATAGTGATGCTTTACCATTTTCACTAAGGAATCTTAAGATTTTATAGAAGTCAGGAATGTCGTTAATGCTCAATTTTTACCTTCTAACAAGTGAGACAACAAGCTACAAACTTTGTTATATCTCTTTTCATCCCTGGCCACCAATAAGTGGACTTTAAGTCATGATACATTTTGGTTGCTCCTGGGTGTAGAGTATAGTTACTCTTATGTTCTTAATCTAGGATTTGCCACTTAAGCTTTGTTTGCAGTGGAACATATATCCACTTCTTGTATCTGACTAGTTCGCTCAATGACAAGTCATATTCCTGAGCATTTCCTTGTTCAATCATATCTTTGATAAACTGTGCTTGTCTATCTTGCATCTAAGCTTCTTCAATTACTATCCTCAGATCATTCTCAGCTTGATTAACATTATTGTCATAAATTATAATATGATTAGACAGGTTAAGATCTCTGAAATCCTCGATCAGTTTTTATTCATGAATCACTAAGGCTGCCACCTATACTATTTTACGGCTCAATGCATGAACAACAATATTAGTCTTTCTTGGATGGTACTTAATCTCTAGGTTGTAACCTTTAAGTAATCCATCCATCTGTATTGTCTCATGTTGAGCTCTTTCTTATCATACAAATGTTTCATGCTCTTGTAGTCATAGTACAGCTCTAGATTTCCCTTAGAGATAATGTCCTCAAATTTTTAGCACAAACACAATTCTCGCTAACTCAAGATCATATAGGATAATTCTGTTCATGAGGCTTCAGTTGTCTAGATTCATAAGCCACTACACGGCTATACTGCATTAACACACTTCCTAATCCATGCCCACTAGCATATGTGAAGACAAAGAAGGTCAATTGTGGATATGGGATTGTCAGCACTGGGGCTGTTGCTAATTTATGTTTTAGCTCTATAAGCTCCTCTCACAATTATGGTCCCACTGATAAGGTTGAGTTTTTTGTGTCAACTTTGTCAAAGGCAAAGCTATTCCAGTTCAGTACTACTTCCACTTTACTAGGATCTACCAAGACCCCTTGCTGTAAGACTACATGCCCTAGAAATTTAACTTTTGAAAGCCAAAATTTACACTTGCTCATTTTGGCATAATGTTACCCATCTCTCTATGTATTCAATACTGTTATTAGATGTTGTTTATGTTCTGTTCTACTTCATAAGTATACCATAATGTTATCAATAAAGACTACTATGAATTGGTCCAAATGCAAATAGAAAATTTGATTCATGTAGTCCAAGAACATGACAGGTATATTGGTCAGCTCAAATGGCATTACTAGAAACTCATAATGGCTATATCTAGTCCTAAAAGCAATTTTTGGTACATCATCTTCTTTTACCTTGAGCTGATGATATCTGGATATCAAGTCAATCTTTGAAAACACACAGGAACTAGATAACTGATCAAGCAAATAGTTAATTATGGGAAGTAGGTACTTGTTCTTGATGATCACCTTATTCAGCTCCCTGTAATCAATATAGAGTCATAGGCTTCCATCTTTCTTTTTGACAGAGAACTAGAGCTCCCCATGGTGAAACACTAGGTTGAATGAACCCTCTTTCTAATAGCTCCTTAATCTGCTTCTTCAATTCTGCCATTTCATTTCAAGCCATTCTATATGGGGCTTTATATATTGGTCCTGCTCTAGGCCTAAGGTTAATTGCAAACTCCACTTCCTTATCTGGAGGTAATCCGCTGATATCTTTAGGAAACACCTTAGAAAAATAATTTACTATAGGGATAATTTTAAATGTTGTTCCAAATTCTGTATGTATAGAAAAGAATTTCATGTACCCCTAACAACCTTTATACAGACATCTCCCAGACTTAGTTACTGAAAGAAAGTTAAAGTTGATTTTTGTACCACCATATGGTTGTAGATTAGGGTAAATGACCTTTATTCTTCTGTAATCTAGCAATACACTATTTGCTGTCAACCAATCATACCGAGGATTACAATTGATTTATGTCCCTTGGCATTTATTATGCAATTAAAAAAGGCTTCGGCTGTGGCAACTCTAACACCCATGGTTGTAGACATAACCAGATCATATCAGAATTTGTATACACTCAGGCCTGGCCGTCTCACACAATCATATGCAATAAATGAATGACTAGTGTAATGTCCTAAAATGAGTATAAGGGCTCATTGACTCCAAAAGAGAATGTAACGAATGTTAGAAAAATACTTTTGGTGAATAAGTATGAATTATGATTCGAATTAGCAGTAGAAAATGCCCAAACCCAATATTTGAGTTTAATTATGACATTAAAGGCAAAATTGGGATAAAAAGGGGAAGAGAATGGCGTATGGAAAGGAAGGAAAACAATATGAGATGAGACAGAAAATGGCAATTTAATTAAAATTGCCATAATCAAGGGCAAAAAGGGAAGAAAGAAATTTTTGGCCAATTAGTCAGCAATTTCCTCTCCTCTTGGAACAAGATATTGGTTATTAATTAAAAGAACAAAATGGAAGACTAAATGGCTAACTAAATTAGTTAGAGTAACTAAGTAGTTATTTACTTTTGGTGGAGCCACAACGTGTTAACACTTGGCACCATTTAAGCTAAGTAGTTGTGATTGGATAAAGACAAGCATTAAACTCTCCCTCTCTCTTCTTAATTTTGTACAAGTGTCTAGGAGGGGCTGGAGATAATTCATTTCAACAGATTTTTCTCTCTCTTAAAGCCCTCAAGATGTCCAAGTACAAGGAAGAAGAAAGAGAAAGAAGCTAGGGTCAAGGTGAGTTCTTTCTCTTAGGATTTAACCATGTTAACCACCTCTATTGCTAAAAACTTCTTCCCAAACATTTTTATTCTTGATTAGAGATTCATTTCTATGTTTTTTTTCAAGAGCAGATGTTTTGTGTGCTCAAGGAAGAACTAAAAGTTGATAATCAAAGAACAACCCAGAGAAAGTACTAGAGGTGAGTAAGAGCTACCTTTTGGTATATATATTGTGATGATTGGTTGAGAACTTTGGCTTGTTCAATTTCTACAATATTTTTTATTAACTTGGGGTTTTAAAGTTTCATGGTATTTTGATTGTACAAATGGTGTCTTATGGTGTGTAATGGGCATATGAAACTAGTTTAAGGCTTAAATGGAAAGTTTAGTAATTGTTGGATTTTGTGTATAATTCTGTCAAAATAGGACACATAAAAGGAGTAGGAATTTGATTGTTTTAAGGTTTCCATTAAGTTTACATAAAAAAACTATGTGGGAATAGCCCTGGTTGTAAATTTTTGACCATTGGAAATATATGTTGCAAAATTGAAAATACTGCCAATGTAGTTTCTGTGCAGGGCAGTCGGCTTGCATGACTTTTTTAAATAAGTAAATGATATTCAAAAATTGAGAAAATTTCCTATCTAATAGCACACATGCCAAGCTTTAAATTTATTCAACATGGTTGTCATTTGGATGTGTGTGCTTAAAGTTATTCATTTTCAAAGATTAAGTTTAAAACTGGAATTGAGTTTGGAACAATATGGAAATTTGCAGAATTCTGTATTTCTGTTGATGTAAATGGTAATGGCTAATATTTGTCCTATATAAAGGACATAAAAAGCTTCAAGTATGACTTGGAACTACTCCATTGCAATTTTGTAGATTAGTTATGATTTTTTGATGTTCAACTAAGAAACAAGAAAATTTATTGGTTGTGACTAGAGCTCTTGGCTGCAGCCAAAAAGTTACTGACCATTTCTTTACCACAGCTGTAGAATTCCTTGGCCGTGGCCAATACCCAATTTTAGCATTTTACATTTTTAAAAGGTGGTGTCTGTTCTAGCTTTCAATTACCCTCTTAGGCATTTGTTTGAGCTTTTAATACCTACTTAAAGAACTAAAATGATAACCAACCCAAGCATTTTAGAGTTATTAAAGAATTTGAACTAGGTAATAACTTGTCATCCTAAATTCTAATCTATAGGATTTGATATCTGCCGTGAGCGTAAGAAATCAATACAAGAACAAGATCAAGAAAACCAAGGTAGTGACTCTTTCTCTTATATCATGTATAATGCTTTGTATGCATGCTTATATCATCCATTATTATGAATGTTAAGAATGTCAAGAATGTTATGAATGTTACGAATTGTCAAGAATGTCAAGAAAGTTTGACTATTATGATTGCTATTACGTGATGATTGTTTACATGCTCTGTGAAATTATATGTCATATGAGTGATTTGTTACTACTGAGGTTCATAAGAATCTCACTCTTTCCAATGACTAACCTATAGCTAGGTTGAGTGGCTCAAAAATCAAGCAAGTAAACAAGGGCAGCTAGAGCGTGCAAATAAGGATTAGGACTTTTGTTGTTTATCTAGTTTTGAGAAACTGTATATGATGTATATATAAGTACACTATAAGGCTAGTACTCCTTGTAATAGTAAGCATACTAAATATATACTCCAATATTAGTACATCACCTTGGTGAACAAAGTGAAATAGGGTGATCATGCCCCGTGGACCCTTTAGTTATCCAACTTAATCCAAATATCCATCGAGGATGAGGGTAAGGACTCTTATATTAATAAATGGAAACAGAAACAAATAAGATGAACAGGTGTGAAAAGTGAAAATGAAACCACATTGAATATATTTTGAAAGGTTTTATGGAAACCCACCTAAGTAGAGTACCAAACCCTGTAATGTAGTCAGGATCCCGAATGGGTTAAAAACTATTTCTGTTCTCTGGTTTGACTTTATGACAAGTTTTGAACTATTTTCAATGCTTTGAAATAATGGTGTTACAACTAAAACCTAAATCATACATTACTTGTATTGAATTGCCATTAAGGTAAACCATACCTTGTATGAGTTCAGGAGATTTTTTGGCCTCTTCCTAAGTAATCGTGTAAACTCTGTCCTAAACTCTTTATCTAGGTTCCACATGTAGCACCCATTCCTTATGCCCTTTTATTATGCATTGAAAGCGATATCTTTATTATTACGGCTTAGGAGAACCAATAAATAAAGCTCCCAGCCAAAAACCTTCACAATTATTCTTGGGGCACTGTTCATTCAGTAAAACCATATTTACTAGATTAATTAACTTTAATCACGAGATTACTATTCACTTTAACGTTTCAATTCTACCATTCATTTTTGTCAAGGTTTTTCTTAGCTTATCAATTCCTCGAATTACTTAACTAATAAGCTCGTACTGTGCGATTACCTATTCCAAGTTCAATTTTGTTCTTATGAAACAATTCATTTGTCATGCAGATTATACAGTTAATCACTTCTAATATTATTTTATACATGACAATTAGCCCATAATAATCTTCAATTCTTCTTTGCAACTTCTTCACCTGGAACATTGTCTTGCAATTCTCTTATATGCCAATGTGCCATATGGTTGGTTGAGAAAGGGTTAGCACCACCAATTACACGTAGACATTTCTAGAATTCTTAATTATTCACTTCTGTCACAAAATCCTGCCCAAAATTAATGCCCAACTTCCAATAATCATAACATTTTATGTACTTATCCAATTAGCACAAATTACCTATCAAATTAAACCTCAATATATGTACTTTACTTATACAAAATATCGTGGCCATTAGATAGAGTTTAATAATTTAAAAACATGCCAAACTCTTGACTGCCATAGGACAATATCTAGATTCAATACCCAACTTTCAAAATCATAACTCACTGCCTACTTATGTAAATTTTGCATTCTTTATATCAAATTAAAGCTTGAAATATCTACTTTGAATCTGGAAATTTTCATGAGCATTGGACTTTATTTGTTCGGTCAAAAATAGACCACAACCTTACTGCCTCAAATTTGGGACCAAGGGCTATTCCTAACCAATTTTTCATGTATAATCCAATGGTTCATGGCTTCTTGTATACAAAGAAGCTTATGATCCATTGGTTACTTGGTTGAATTTTCTTGTCTTCTATTTTTCTCTTCTCTTAATTACTCTTACTTTTACAAGAACAAATCCTAGCCCTAAATCTTAGGTTCCAATTTTAACCTAAAGATCCAATGGCAAATATAACCCCCTTCATAATTATGATTCAAAATACATAATTAAAATAAAATAGAGACCAATAATAATAAAACTCATTTACCATCCCTTACGTACGGTAGGGTTTTCACAAATTCTTTCAACATTTCCTCTTATCCTGGTCTCATATTCAAATTTCGAATATAATTACCCTATGCAATAAAATCACATTCATACACATAAGAGTGTATAACAAAATTCCCGACAACCCCCAGATGTCATCTATATATATCAAGGGTTTACAATTTCCCATCTAGGGGATTACACAATTGTATCCAACATAATATATACAGAATATATAGTGATCCTCAATCCAAAATACATAACCAACAACCAAAATCAACATCCTTAAGGAGTCCTAACCACCCCTGGTCGTCTCCTTCCCCTTGGAGCCACTTGCTCTGTCTGAACGTTAGTCAATAGAAAGAATGAGATTAAAAAGAATCCCAGTAGTAACAAATCACTTATACAAAATGTAACCATATAGCATGTAATGACATCATTATGCAGGATGAAACACAGCATACAAGCTATCACATGTACGCATAATCACATAATCTCATCCCTCGTATTCCACCGCCTCGAAGGCACGATCTTCCCATAGTCAACATTGATGGGCCATGGTGAAGAATTCACAGATAGCCTTATAGCTTTCACATAGTCTCATCCCCCGTATTCCACCGCCCCGTAGGCACGGTCCTTCTACCGTCAACACCGATAGGCTATGGGTGAAGAATTAACAAATAATGATAAATCAAGCATACAATGTATTACAGATAGTATAAGGGAAATCATCACTACCTTGTTCTTTCCTGGCATGATCCAGCACAAGTTGTTCAAGAACAGGGAAAATATCAAACTTTATAAACTAAAATAAAAAATGGCAAATTAATTCTCTACTCTAATTTTTTACTTTAATAACACTTAAAGTTGGTTATCATTTGGACTCTTAGGTGGTTACTAGAAGTCTAGACCTATGCCTAAAAGGTTGGAAAAACTTATTCAAAGGCCATCTTCGAAAGTTAAAAATGCCAATTTTGAGTAGTTGGCCGCGGCCAATATATGGTCAAAAACATTTGGACCGCGGTCAGTACCTTTGGGCTACGACCAAAGATAGGTTAGAAACTTTTGGGTCACAGCCAACCATCCTGGCCCGCTGCCAGATCAGGTCAAAAAGTTTTGGGCTACGGTCAGGAGATGGTCAGGAGATGGTCAGAAGGTTTTGGGTCACGACCATCACTTTAGGCCGCAGCCAACTAATAACCTATCCCCTAACTCATTTTCAAATAGTCATAACTTGGTGCACAAAAACTCAACATGACATGGCATAAGAATTGTACTTCTAGCAACCAAAACTCACATTTATTCAATTTGGCATAAAGCTGCTTCTCTTGCAAGATGTTCAACACAATCCTCAAATGATGCTCATGCTCCTCCCTACTCTTGAAGTATATCAAAATATCATCAATAAACACAACAACAAACTAATCCAGATACTGTAGAAAGACACAGTTCATGTAATCCATAAATACCGCAGGTACGTTGGTTAGCCCAAATGGCATCACAAGAAACTCATAATACCCATATTTCATTCTAAAAGCAATTTTCGGAACTTCTTCTGCTTTGATACATAACTGATGATAACCTGACCTTAGATCAATCTTCAAAAACGCATATGAACCAGATGGTCATCGATTCTTGGGAGAGGGTACTTATTCTTGACAGTAATCTTATTCAACTCTCTATAATTGACACACAACCGTAGACTCCAATCTTTCTTTTTAACGAATAGTACTAGAGTTCTCCAAGGTGGCATGCTGGGATTAATGAGTCCTTTCTCAAGTAAGTCTTCAATCTGCTTCTTCAACTCCACTATTTCATTTGGGGCCATACAGTATAAGGCATTTGATATAGAACCGGCTCCAAGTACAATCTCAATTGGAAATTGAACTTCCCTTTCCGAAGGTAATCCGCTAAGATCATCCGGGAATACCTCAAGGGATTCATTTACCATTGGCATACTACTCAGAGTTTCTCCGGTCTCTCTTTGGATAGAAAAGAACACCATATACCCCTGGCAACCTTTCTCTAGATATTTCTCAGCTTTGGCCATCGAAAGGAAATTCAGACTGCCATTCATACCCTCTACACTTTGATTAGCAGGATATACTATCCTCTTATTGCAATAATCTTATAGCACATTATTTTTCATCAACTAATCAAAACCCAAAATGACGTCTAATTGATAGAGTGGTAGACATATCAGATTGACAATGAATTCATACCCTTCCACAGTCAGTACACAATTTAAACAATCTTCAGTGGTCAAAGCCTTGACACCTATTGGAGTCAATACAACTAAATAAAATGGCAACTTATGTCCATGCATACCCAGACGCTTTACGCAATCATAGGCAATGAAAGAGTGACTCGTACCAGAATCAAACAATGCATGCAACACATTACCATTAAGGAGAATTTTACCTTCGATGAGATCAGGGGACTTTCAGGCTTCCTCGTGAGTTATAGCAAATACTCGGCCCTAAGTCCTTGGCCTCTATTCTACCTGCGGTCGACAACAATCAATCTCTAGCAATATACCCCAGTTGCTTGTAATTGAAACATATTACTTGTCCCTCACAATTTCTGCCATATTTGGGGCTCACGATCTCTGAGCTGGTAGGGCTTTTTACCACTGCCCTTAGTCAAAGAAGATCCCTGACCCTTCCGCTTCTGGGAAGTATTACCCTTACTGGGTTCAATGCAACTAGTAGTACCCTTGGCCAGATACACTGATTCTCCATTCGTCGACCGCCTTATTGAATATGGTGAATTGATGGGTGGCTAATCTTTTCCTCAATTCTCGCCTCAACCCACGTATCAACATATCTGAACTCTATTCCTTATCATCCATTTTCCATAAATAAGAGGAATATCTGGATAGTCGGATAAATCGAGACAGGTAGTCGTTGAAGATCTCTGAGTCACCTTGCTTGATAGAGAGGAATTCAGTCTCTTGCTCCAACCGTACTGACTTAGGAAAGTACTTTTCATTAAATTTCTGTTAAAGCAACTCCCAGGTCAGTGGTACGTTGCTGCTCCGTAGTGTTAGAATGAAACACAGCATATAAGCTATCACATGTACACATAATCACATAATCCCATCCCTCGTATTCCACAGCCCTAAAGGCATTGTCCTCCTACCATCAACACCGATGGGCCATGGATAAAGAATTCACAAATAGCCTTTCAGCTTTAACATATAGCCTTACGACTTTCACATAGTCTCATCCCCCGTATTCCACGCCCTGAAGGCACAGTCCTCCCACCGTCAACATTGATGGTCCATGGTTAAAGAATTCACAAATAGCCTTTCAGCTTTCACATATAGCCTTACAGCTTTCACATAGTCTCATCCCTCATATTCCACCGCCCCGAAGGCACAGTCCTCCCACCGTCAACATCGATGGGCCGTAGGTGAAGAATTTACAAATAATGATAAATCAAACATACAATGTATCACATAGAGTTTAAAGGAAATCATCACTACCTTGTTAGGTTGTTCACGAATAGGGAAAATATCAAACCCTATACACCAAAATCAAGAACGACGAATTAATTCTCTACTCCAATTTCTTACTTTAACAACACTTAAAGTTGGTTATCATTTGGACTCTTTGGGTGGTTACTAGAAGTCTAGAACCATGCCTAAAGGGTTGGGAAAAGCTTGCTTAAAGACCATCTTCAAAATTTCAAACTTCCAATTTTGAGTAGTTGGCCGCGGCCAGCCGCTACATAGGCTGCGGCTAACTGATGGTCAAAAACATTTGGGCCGTGGTCAGCATCTTTAGGCCATGACAAGAGGTAGGTCAAAAACTTTTGGGTTGTGGCCAGCTATCCTGGCTCATCACCAGAATCAAGTCAGAAAGTTTTGGTCTTTGGCCAGCAGATGGTCATAAGTTTTTGGGTCGTGGCCAGCACTTTCGGTCGTGGCCAACTGATGACCTATCCCCTGGCTCATTTTCAAATAGTCATAACTTGGTGTACAAAACTCAAAATGACACAAACTTGATATGGATGGAAAGCTTGCAATGCGAGCTATAACTCTAGAAAATTTCACAACCTTTAGACACCATTTGCTATGTCAAAATACCATGCAAATTTGGGTCCCTGTACTGCATTTTAGACTTAGCAAAATTCTAGATTTTCAGTTTTCCCACCAATGGTTCCAAATTTCCATCAAACACCATCCCTCTACAAATTTGCATAAGAAAGTCATTGGAAACATCAAAGCCACCAAATTTATATCACATTAACATGTTTCCCAATGGTCACAACATGTCACACATTAACATAATTTAAAACTCAACATTACAATCCTTTCCATTCCAAAATTCCAAACCAATTTCAATGGCATAAAGACACAACTTAACATCATTTTCCACACCATACACTAACCAAGTCATACATTTCAAAATTCATAAGAAAATTAGGATAAAAATCACAAATCTTAAAACTTAACCAATGACTATACTAGTTAGGTCAAAGTGTGCCAAGTTCTTACCTCTTCCTCTTCCCAAAGTAAATCCCTTGATTGTTCAACTTTCAACTCTCCATAAGTTCTCAAACACTACTTTTCCAAAAATCTGAAACCATAGTCATGAAGCCCTCAAAACCATAAACAACATTAAAGAAGGTGATTTGAGTATATTGTTAGAGCAAGCGTTTCACCCAAGAGGGGGTGAATTGGGTGATACTAAAATTTCGTTGCAAATATAAAAGCTTGACGGTGAATATAAAGTAATAAAGAGTAAGGAGAAATATCACCGAAGTGTACACCGAGAGTTATACTGGTTCGGCCACAACCACTTTGACCTACGTCCAGTCCTCAAAGCTTCTCTGAGAGTTTCACTATAACTTCCAAGATTCAGTGGGTTCTTGGCACCTCAGTACAAGCAAGTTCCTTCGCCTGGACACTCGCTCCCCCTTACAAGTTGTAATCCAATCCCAACTCAAGGTTCCACAACCTTAAGTTACCTCAATAACAAATATTGAGTTTGAATGAAATATCTCTCTCACAGAGTGAATAAGAATCACTAAAGCATAGAATTACAAGTATAATGTAAAACAGAGTAATGCGCTTGATGATACGTTCATGTGTGTTCTTGTTGTTTCTCAGTTTGGATGTTCCCATATATATAGGTGTGTTGGTAATGACCGTTGGAAAAATTTCTTCTCGTTCGTTAGAGAGTGCGCAGCCACTGTTGACTTTTCTAGTATTTGAAAAATATCTGTTTGCGGTAGGTGGCGGTAGGTGACATTTGAACGTTGCATTTGACTTTCCTTATTTGGTAAGATCTCTTCATTGTTTATCTATGGATATGCTAAGAATACTAATACAATGAAAGGTTAATCATATAAGAAACAAATCAATAAATGTTGGAATGAATTCTCAAAATCTGGACTTGCATACTCGAGTAGGTACTCGAGTATTCATTTAAGTTTACTCGAGTACATACTCAAGTATCATCGGGAAAGTAATGATAAACTACAAGTTAATAAATGAACATTTCTTTACTCGGGTAGTGCATGGAGTAAACAAAATTTCAAACCCTTGAAAATACCTGTTTACTCGGGTACTTGCTCGAGTATGGAACCCTTTTCTTCATAGGTTACTCGAGTAGCTACTCGAGTAATCTTTCAAATAAACTTTAGGTTACTCGATGCTTTACCCCAATAACGTTGGCAGGATTTCAAGGCTGAGAGCACTTCAAGTTTGATTACCTTGTTACTCGAGTCCTTACTCTAGTAAATATAAATTTTCTGCATAGCTTACTTGGGTAGTGACTTGAAGTTCTCTTCCAACTAACTCTGAATACTCGAGTAGTGACTTGAAGTTTTTCTTCTAAATAACTATGCATACTCGAGTAGTGACTTGAAGTGAAGTGTGAGAAAAGCATTTTATGTTATTCGAGTAATACCTTCAGGTTTTGCTTGCCACAGTGAGTTATTCGAGTAGCTCCTCGGGTAGCATTGGCAGGGTTGAAAATGCCAAGAGAAATACATTTCTTGAAACAGAGTAACTCGAGTACATACTTGAGTATCATTGGCAGGGTTGAAAATGCAGAGAGTAACTGGAAGTCTTTGACATGGTTACTCGAGTACTTACTCGAGTAACATTGGCAGGACGAGAGCAACTTGGAGTTATTTACCTTATTACTCGAGTACGTACTCGAGTATGGTTGGTAGGTTACTTGAAGGTTGACCTAGTTACTTCAAGTTTCTGTCTCTTTACTCGAGTAGCTATTCGAGTAATCCTTTAGAAAACTTGCCACTGATCAAGTTTCTCAGCTTTTTCTCTTGGCCTTTCTTCATTACTCTAATGCTTACTTCAAGTCATGATTTTACCCTATTATTACTTTGTTCAAACTTATTTGTTTATCAATTCTTTTTCATACCATTCTTTGTTATCGTCAAAACATTAGATCTAACACATACAAGATCATATCCTCACCTAAAAATTGAGTTTTTCCTTTTTCTTTCTTGCTTGCTCTTAGACGACAATGGAGGTGAGAAGAGAGATGAGATGATGATGAGAGTAGTCTGAATGTTAGGGCAATTAGGCCCTTAGGTCGACTTGGAGAGAATAGAGGAGAGGAAAAAGGTTGATACTTTGACTTGATCCCATGGTCCATGCAATGACACTTGGCAAAATCTTGTTTGTCCTTCCATGATCACACAAAAGCTTATGCACACACAATTCCACCCTATGCATCACTGATAAGTGAATTCTAACCATTGATCTTCAAGTTACCAATGAGTTCTCTCTTCGGTAACTGACCAATTGCTCGGTAACTTCCTTTTTACCCCTAATTATGGCAATTCCACTAGAACCACCTCCAAACATATTTATATAACCTATATCACTTAACCATGCGCCCTCCCTACCATTAGGGTTTCTTTTAAGCTTGGTCTCACCATTAAGCTTAAATGTAGGGTTCGAGCACCAATCAAAACACATTTGAATCAAAATTCACATCATATTCTTCAAAAGTAGTTAATGAACAGTAATTACATCACTTTTGCAGTCATTAGCCCTTAATCCCATTTTTAGGTCATTATAGCAAAAGTCTCTTATGAAACCCCTTAACATTTCAATATTTGCCAGAGCGATAAAGGCACAGTTCCATGGCATACTGAAAATAGCACAAATATACTGATAAAATGTACTTGTTTATAATACAGGAGTTCCCCATAGTGTTTGAAAATATATACAAATTTTGTCTCAAAACCATCAAAATAAAATAATAATAACCACTAGCTCTGTCTTCTTGTCTCGGACACCTTAGTTGCCAGTAGTTATCATTTTGCCCCTAGGGCTGCTTGATTCTGTTGGAATTTAAGTTTGAAAAAGGGTGAGATTCAAACGAATCTTAGTAGTAATAGACAATGGATCATATAAAATGCAACAAATAATTATGCCAGGTACCATATAATGCTATAGAATAAATACACTGTAATAATATTCATCAGTATATGCACATGTTTTAGGCCTAACAACTATTAGACCCCATGCTAGGGCCAAGTACTATTAGTCCCTAACTTACATACCTTAGTTGGGCTTTTGATCATAGACTAGGCAGAGTCCCTCTTCATATTGAATTTTCATAACTGGATCCCTTTTTGGAGCCGTTGCGGTATTGGTGCTTCTCCCCAGGACAGTACTTGTGCTTTACCCACACTAGTTAGAGAGTGCATTATACATATAACTGAAGATGGCATGAACAAAGAATATACATGTTCATATAGTGTATGAGGGAAAGAGTTACTACCTTAGATTTCCTTTTTCAGCTCACAACTGTTCTTGCATTGGGTTTCCGCTTTGGGTAACTGTCTAGTCCTAAAATTCCAAATTTTACAAGAATTGAGTTAATACGCATTCATGTACCACTCTAAACTCTTTCAAACTCATTTTGCTGGTTATCTTAGTTTTAAACTATAAAATGACCAAAATGCCCCTACGAACCTGTCCAAGTCCCTTTGTACCTGGTCCAACCGTACTTTTTCAAAAATTATGACCCAGGTCAACCCTACACAATTTTACATGTAGAATCCATTTTTGACCTCAGAATTGTAAAATTCACTGCCAAAAGATGGTTTGCCTTGGCAACTCCCATTTAGAGTTTTAGGGCTCATTTTGTCATTTCACATTCCAAGGCTTTTAATACTTTACACTTAACATATACCCTACACAATTTTCCCTTCTAAACTCAATGCAACTATTAAATTGATGAAATTTCAGCTCCTTCCCTCATTTCTAGGTCTGGCCGAAAGTCACTAAGTTTTAGGGGAAATTGATTTTTCATGAATTCAATCCATAAAGGACCTTTCTTTTACTTGTAATTGCTTGTTTAACCACCCAAACTCCTAATGAATATGATTAATGTAAATTTGGGCAGCATAACCCCTTAGGTTTTAGCATCCCAAAATTTACAAAACCATGAAAATCAAGCAAGGAATTCAACCAAAAAATCACAACAACCAACAACAAGCAATAATAATCATGATAAGACAAGTTTATAAGCTCACCTTGATTTCTCCTTCTTTCTCTCCCTATGACGTCCTCCTTCTTTCTCTCTCTCTCTTCCTTTAGAATTTTACTTGCTAAACATGATTTTCATAAACGAGAAGAGATTATAAGAGGTTATACATGAGTTAGAAGGCTTAAACACAAGAATTTCACAACCTTGCCTTGAGTTTTGCCTTCTTGAACTCGAATTCATGTCTTATTGTTCTTGCTTTCTTGAGAACTCTCTCTCTCTCTCTCTATATCTCCTAGGTGTTGGTCGAAATATGGTGTAAGAAAGAGATAAGAATGCTCTTAAAATATCTCCCATCCACCTCCTTAAACTAATATTGTTTAATGTAATTACCATGTGATTTTCTTTTTACCTCTTCATCTTTTTACTTGGCTCAAGGTTATGACACATGGCATGTTTAATGGCCAAGTAAATATTTTTCCCTCCTATTTTCCCCCTTAGGCAAAAATTCTTAAGAGGAAAAGGAGAATAATAATTGCTTCTTCCATTTTCATAATCCTCTTTCATCAATTAATTAATTTGCCACTATTCACTTTTTAACTCTTCATTTACTTAGCCAAGAATGCTTCAAAATTGCATATTTATCTCCATACATATATTTTCCCCTTTATTTTCCTTAATTAACCAAAATTAGCTTCAATTAATTGGGAAAATAATTAATTTTGTGTTTTATTGGCAAATTACCATTTTATCTTTACATTTTTGTATTTAATTGTGGCTTCTTCTTTTTTCTTTGCTTCTTAGCAGAATTTCATCTAATGAAAATGGAAATTTACTAGCTTCTTGAATTCCCTATTTTGGGCTTAAATAATGGGCTTTATGGAACACGAAAAAAAATAGTTTCATGACTTGTTTTTAGCTCAATTTCCATGTAACTTCAACTAAGATTATTTTTGTTATTCCAAATGCACTTAAATCCACCATTTTATTCCTTTGAATGCCATAAATAATTATAAGGCATATTGGTGAAGAAAAGTGGAGTGTTACAGCTCTCCCTCTTAAATAAATTCTGTCCCCAAAATTTGCTTCATATACATAGCCATAAACTCCGGTTAACGCTTCCGCATATCTTCCTCTATTTCCCATGTTGCTTCTCTCTGAGATAATCCCTTTTAGACAATATTTATATACAGGATACTTTTGTTTCTGAGCTGTTTCTCCTGCCGATCAATGATTCGGTTAGGCATGACCTTATTTGTCAAACCATCCTGTATCCATATCTTCATATTCAATAACATGTTTTTTATTAGGTTGATATTTCTTCAACTAGGAAACATGAAAACATCATGTAATTTGCTCAAATTTAGCGGTAAAGCTTTCCAGTACACTACTAGCCTAATCTTTGACTAGATCTAAAATGGACCAATGTACCTCAGATGTAACTTATTCACTTTTAGTGCTCTGCTGCTACCTGTGACCCATGAAACTTTCATAAATATGTGATCGCCGATCTCAAACTCTAGAGTTTTTCACCTCTTATCAGCATAGCTCTTCTGTCAGCTTTAGCAGTCAGTAATCTCTACTTAATCAACGTGATTTGCTCTATTGTCTGATCAACTATGTCCAGTCTAAGTAAACACCTCTCAAACAATTTTGCTAGTACAAGGGCGATTGACATTCCATGCCATATAGTGCCTCATAGGGAGCCATTTGTTTGCTTGAGTGATAATTATTGTTATAGTCAAACTCTACAAGTGGAAGGAATTTGTCCCAACTACCTTTGAAATCTATGACACATGCCATTAGTGTATCCTCTAATGTCTGTATAGTTCATTTTGTCTGTCCATCTGTCTGTGGACAATATGTTGTGCTAAATATAAGCTTGGTACCCAAAGCCTTGTGCAACACTTTCCAATTTTCAAAAGTGAAACAAGGATCTCTGTCCGAAATGATATTCTTTGGAGTACCATATAGCCGCACCATCTCCTTGACAAAAATTTCTGCTAACTTATCAAGAGAATAGTGAATGCTGATAGGTAGGAAATAGGCTATCTTTGGGTAATCTTGTCACAAAATCCATAGTAATGCTTTTCTATCTCCACTCAGGAATCTCAGGGTTTTGTAGAAGTCCAGATAGTCTTTTATGCTTAATTTTTACTTTCTAATAGGTAAGACAATGAGAAATGAACTTTGTTACATCTTTTCTCATCCCTGGCCACCAATATATGGACTTTAAGTCATAATACATTTTGGTTGCTCCTGGGTGTAGAGTATATTTATTCTTATGTGCCTCCTCCAGGATTTTCCATTTCGACTCTATGTATGATGGAACATATACCTACTTCTTGTATCTGAATAATCCATTTGGTGATAGATCATGTTCCTAAGTTTTTCCCTGTTCAATCATATCTTTGATAGATTGAGCTTGTCTATCCTGCATTTTAGCTTCTTCAATTATAGCTCTCAAGTCATTCTCAAACTGACTGACATTATTGCCATAAATCCAAATCTGATTAGCTAGGCTGAGATCTCTGAAATCATCGATTAGTTTCTGCTCATGAATCATCATGATTACCACCTGTACTGTTTTACAGTTCAATATGTTAGCAATGACATTAGCCTTTCCTGGATGATACTTTATTTCTAGATTGTAATCTTTAAGCAGCTCTATCTATCTACACTGTCTCATATTGAGCTCTTTTTTTCGTATAAATATTTGAATCTCTTGTGGTCACAATACAATTATATGGTCACACCATATAGATAATGTCTCTAGATTTTTAGCGCAAACACAATTGCCATGAACTCAAGATCATGTGTGGGGTAATTCTATTTGTGAGGCTTCAGCTATCTAAATGCATAAGCCACTACATGGCCTGCTGCATTAAAATGCTCCCTAATCCATGCCCACAGGCATCAGTAAATATAGCAAAGGTCAACTGTGTATCTGGGATTGTCAGCACTGGGTAATTGTTCATTTCTATTTTAGCTTTGTAAAGCTCCTCTTAGAATTTTGGTCCCACATATAAGGTTGAGTTTTTTGAGTTAACTTTGTCAAAGGCAAAGCTATTCTGGAGAAATTTTATATGAATTTTCTATAATATCTGGCAAGACCTAGAAAACTTCATATTTCAGAAATAGCCTCTGGCCTCTTCCAGTTTAGTATTGCTTCTACTTTGCTAGGATCTACTAAGACCGCTTGCTGTGAGACTATATGGCCCATAAATTTAACCTCTGAAAGATAAAATACACATTTTCTCAGCTTGGCAAAGAGTTTCTTATCTCTTAGTATATTCAACACTATTGTTAGATGTTGCTTGTGTTCAGTTTTACTCCATAAGTATACGAGAATATCATTAATGAAGACTACTATGAACTGGACCAGATTCAGATGAAAAAATTCAATTCATGTAGTCCATAAACATGACAGGTGCATTGGTCAAGCCAAATGGAATTACAAGGAATTCATAACGGCCATATCTAGTCCTAAAAGCAATTTTTGGGACATCTTATCCTTTTACCTTGAGCTGGTGATAACCTGATCTCAAGTCAATCTTTGAGAATACACAAGAACCAAATAACTGATCGATCAAATTATCAATTAAGGGGATTAGATATTTATTCTTTATGGTTACCTTGTTTAGCTCCCTGTATTCAATATAGAATCATATGCTTCTGTCTTCCTTCTTGACAAAGAATACTGGAGCTCCCTATAGCAAAATATTGGGTCGAATAAAACCTTTATCTAGCAGCTCTTCAATCTTCTTTTTCAATTCTACCATTTTACTTGGAGCCATTCTCTATAAGGCTTTAGATATTGGTCCTGCTTCAGGCTTAAGGTCAATAGTAAACTCTACTTCCCTGTCCAGAGGTAATCCACTGATATCTTCTAGAAAAACATCTAGAAATTCATTTACTATAGGCATGCTCTCCAATGATATTCCATCTTTTGATTTCATGGAGAAAAATATGATGTACACTTAGCAACCTTTTGGCAAACATCTCTCAGCTTTAGCTACTGAGAGAAAGTTAAGTTTGATTTTTATATTGACTTGTCATCAGATTATGGTAAATAACCCTTTAACTTCTGTAGTCTAGCAACAAGCTATTTGCGGTCAACCAGTCAATTTTGAGGATCATTTCTAAGCCTTAAAGTGGTAGATAGATCAAATCTACTATAGATTTATGTCCCTCGGTATTTATTATGCAATTCAGACAGTCACTGACTATGACAACTCTATCACCAATGGGTGTAGATACAACAAAATAATATGGGAATTTGTGTACCCTTAGGCCTAGCCTCTCACACAATCATATATAAAAAATGAATGAATAGTACCCAAATCATATATTACTTGTTCTGAATTGCCATTAAGGCAAATTATACCTTGTATTAGTTCAGGAGACTTCTGGCCACCACCTGAGTAATTGAATAAACTCTATCCTAAGTTCTCTATCTAGGCTCCACAAGTTGTTGCTGCCATTGTAGACAATCCTTAGGATAATACCCTGATTTTTGGCAAATGTAACAGGTTATTTACCTAACTAGAGCCTAAGTTGCTAGTGAATCTTATGGCAATGGAGCACCACTACATGTCCTGCCAGGATGATGTGGCTTATTGCAATAACAACATGTTCTACCCTAAAAGGGCCTTTAATTTCCACAGCCCCTAGTCTGATATGGCTTCTTATTTCTACCTCTGGGTGGTCCACTTGGTTCTTTGTGTTTCTGGGAAGAGCCCTTACTAGCAGACACACCCTTGTTATGATTGCCTTTATTAGAATATAGGCTCAACAAGTTATTTTTAGTTATGTGGCACTCTTCAAGTGGCTGGTTGAACTTTATGAAATGCTTTGAAACTAGTTTGTCCTTCAGCTCTAGCTTTAGCCCTTGTATCATCATGTCAGAGCTCTACTCCTCGTCATCCTAATATTTAAGGTATGTAGAATATTGAGACAACTAGATATAGTGAGTTAAGCACTCATCAAAACTTTGTATGTCATGCTACTGTATGTTCAGAAACTCCTTCTCTTTCACTAGCTTAACTAAATGGGAAAAGTATTTCTTATTGAATTTCTCTGGGAATATTTCCCACGTTACCAGAATATTCCTTCCCTGAAGAATTAGTTTAGTGTTCTTCCACTATTTGTTACCATCGCCTTCAAGATTATAAATTTCCAACAAGACTTTAATTTAATTAGGGCAAGCCAGGATTTTAAAAATTTTCTCTAGCTATAATAGTCAGTCTTCAGCTTGCTGAGGATTAAACTTCCCTCTGAATACAGGAGGTTGTTGTTTACTGAATCTTCTTGCCCAAATCTATAGAATATCAACCTCAAGATCAAGTAAAGGATCTTCTAGTTAAGATCCCTTGAGCAGATTAGGTTCTCCATCTCCCCTTACCAGATCTTCCAAGCAATCCTCTCTGTGCAATACTACTCATAGCTCCTCCCTGATATCATTCATTATTTCATGTTGTTGTGTTAGCATACCCAATATCTATTGCATTGGGTCAGGTCAAGGGTCTAGTACTTGATTATTATGCCCCTCTCGTGGTCTACCTTATAGTTGTACCATCTTTGTATTTCACTATATGAAAATAGAGAAGAAATAAGTTCATATGAATGCAAGGACATTTTTTTTCATATCTTAAAATGTCGGGTACACATGTATGTCATATCCTACTACAAAAAAGGGGATTTAGTGGCTCACCTATTATGGCACTTCTTTAAAGAAGCGCTAAAGATACTTATTTCTTTTTGTAAAAACAAAAAAATTTGGAAACTTTGGCGCTTAAAATTATAAGCGCCATAATTGACATTAAGCTTGTATGACGCTTCCCTGATCAAGCGCCAAACAAGGTCTTCAATTTTTGAAAAAAAAATAAAGCACCAGCTATGGCATTTACTTAGGAAGCGTCATAGCTGGCATTATATTTTTTTTAAAAAAGTAAGTAACTTGTATGGCGCTTCCCAATAAGGCGCCTTCCAAGGCCTCTCGATGTTTAAAAAAAAAAGATATTCCCTTTATTGCCTTTACTTGCTTCACATTTAAAAATAAAATGTCATGAACTTTTTAAAAAGAAATTAAAAACAGATTTGGTGCTTCCTAAACTAGACCATTTCTTCTCATTTTTTAATAAAATGGGATCCAAAAAATTAGGAAGTTTGGCTAAAGCATCCTTATTGTTATTAACAAAAATAGGAAGCTTTGGAGGAAGTGCCAAAGCTTACTCATTGTTTTAAAAAAAATAGGAAGCTTTGGCGCTTCCTTCCTCATTATTTTTTTTAAAATAGGGAATATATATACTGATGTTGATACAAAGATAATATATGGATAAAATCAACATCAAATAGGATATAATGTATGATCCATGCCTCATATCCTTAACTGATAATGTTAATTGCAGGGATTTTTGTCTTCATAACATGTGATTGAACATGAAGTAATTCATTCATACGTCCTTATATCCACTCAATATGGGAAAACTCTAAACTGTTCCTCCAAAATGAAAATAAAACCAATTTTTTTTGTTTTTAATTTAAATTTATATGAGAGTACTAGTTGCTATGAATTTATGTGAAACTCCAAATTAAAAAATCTGCATTCTCATAAACAAAGTAGTTTTCTACAACATTAATACAGATTATTTAAAATTTAGTAATATGTAGTATGTCTCATAAAAAAATCTTAAAATCTAATTATGCACAAAATTTGAAATTGAAGGGAAAAGGAAGTTACAGAAAAGAACACAAGAGAAAATTTATAGCAACACACTCAAGCTCTAAATATGCAAGTGGTAATCCATCAGTTTTAATTTTCTAATCAAAATTTAGCTCATGGATTTTTTTTCTAATAACAAAATATTTTATGGAAAAATTTAAAAATTCTGTTAAACTGTCATTAATAATAAAAACCACACCTAGCAAAATTTGCTTGAAAGTTACATATAATGGATATAAACAAATGGACATTTGTTTTGTCTTATAAAAAATAAGAAAAGGAAATACAAAACAATAAATTGCTAGCCATGTGTTGAATAAAAGACTATTAATGTGGGTTGAACAAAAGTGACAATTTGTTTGAGGTTGAAATGCCTGAGAATCGTCAAATCATAATTGAGATGAAGAAAGAAGGCAATGATGGATTTGGCACTTCAACAAGTCCTTCCAACATCTGCATCACAGTCTTCATGCTTGTTCTAATTGCTTCTTTCTTCTCTTGAATACACCAAAAAAAAAAGGGAAGCTTAGTGCCAAAGCTTCCTCATTGTTTATAAAAAAAATTGGAAGCTTTGTTTTAAAAAAAAAAGGAAGATTTAGCGGTTCCTTAGGAAGTGCCAAAGCTTCCCATTTTTTTAGTTTTTCCCATTGAAATACCCATGCCTCATTTGGCGCTTTTTGTATAAGTGCCATATAAGGTAATAAAATATTTAGAAAATTTTACCATCCGCCATTATCGCCCTCCTACTTTCCTTATCCATTGACCCCACTCCTTCCTCTCTTTGACCGGTGGCAAGTAGAAGCTTCTTTGGCCCCCTACTTTCTATTTTTTCTTGTCTCTTACTCATGCACATATTTTTAACATTTGGTCGCCAGTTCCATTTCAATGCAAAGCTTCCTTCCCCACTTGTTCTTTTTCTTCTTGTCTTGATGTAGTAAATAGCTTCCTCTCCCACGTGTTTTTTTCCTTCTTGTCTTGGCCTCCTTCAGAAGCTCCTGTAAGTGTTTTTTTTTACATTTGAATCACATTTTCCTTTCTTTTTTTAAGTTAAAATATTTGTGACTCTTATATGTTTGATTATAATTTTTGTTTTTCAGGTATTTATTTGAAGTTTCAACTCTCACTGCTTAAACTTCCTATATATTGTAAGTTTTAAAATTATTTTGCTATAATAATACTGGTTTAATCGTGCATAGAAGTAACATGTATGGCTTAAATCTAAGTAACTTAAATGCTAGGGTTCTTTTTTGCTTGATAAATGCTATGGCTCAAATCTAAGTAACTTAAATACTTATTCTCTATATTGACAAACTACTATATTTAATGTTATATATCTTGTAGATTAGTCATAAACCCGATGGTGGGTTGATGTTATAATGCCTCATATATGGAGAATGATCATCAAGAAGAAAATTAAGAGGCAAAGGATTGAAGAAAGAAGGCATTATAAGAACTAATGGGAATATCAAGCAAAGATTGAAGAAGATTGAAGATATTCAAGAAGACATCTAATTAGGTTATGAAGAATGATAATCAGTTCAATAAGATATATAGTTGGGTTATGAAGAATGATAATCAAGGGGCAAAACAAGAAGAAAAAGATTGAAGAAGGAAGAACTTGTAAGATCACATGAGAATATCAAGATCCAAGCTATTAGAGCTAATATTGGAGGTTTCTATGGTCAAACGGAAATTAGAATGGGTCAATACAAAGCTAAAATGATGTATACGGAAGTTATGGTACCTCTGAGGATGATTACTAAAGTAATCACTCGAGTAATATTGCACTGCCTCATTTTGGAGGTGATTACTCGAGTGGCTACTGGAGTAATCTGCAAAGTTACTTGGAGATTACTCGAGTGACCACTCAACTAATGATACTGTGTTTTCGCTCATCATAATAGAGGTTCGGTATTTTTTGTATATCTTTGTAACCACACATTAGATTGATATGAAACTGGTGGCATATGAAACTAGACTCCCAACAAGAACTGTGGACACCAAGATCAAATTCAAAAGAGTTTATATGAGGGAGATAGATTTGTTGAAGTTGACACATGAATCAGCATCTTTTACCATGACAAGGTTTGGTATTTTGGACATAACTCTCAAAATACATATCGGATTGAGATGAAACTAGTGCCATATGAAACTAGACTTAAAAAAATTTCCATGGATATATAATTTACCATATTTTAAGTTATATAATAAGAGCTATACCTACTGGAAGTTTATGCTAGTGATTTCAGACTTTGTCTAAATGCAGAAGATATTCTTTGGATCATATCCTACTCAACATAAATACAAGAGATTCAAGCAAACAATAACAATGCAGAACATGATAAGATTATGAATCATCCACTTCTACCCGAATACTCTATGTTCTTGTCTATTTTCCATATCATGTATATTTGTTAGAGAGTTATTTGTATTGTACTTCAGTGTTCATTATATCTACTCTATAAGAGAGTCTGTAAAAACTTTCACTTATATTTCTGAATTGATCTCAAGGTAGAGGGACCTTGAGTGGGTTGATTTCCTTATGGGAAGCTGTAGAGAGAATCGCCGGTAAGACTTTCTACTCATAAGACTTATAAGGTGCAAGCAGTAGAGAACATTGCTGTTCATAAGAATTATAGTGGTGTAAGCATAAGAGAATGTTGCTGCTCATAAGACTTGCACAGGTAAGCAAGAAGGAAAGATCTTCGGGATTGCTCTTCTCGTAAGACTTGCTGTAAGGGGGAGTATCTTGGTGAGAACTTTGTAAAGGATTTTCTTGTGCCTAGATTAAACAAGAAAATAGTGGATTTGAAAATCTTAGGAAGAGCCTGGGGACCGGACGTAGGCCATCACAAATTAGACCGAACTAGGATAAATCATAGTTTGTATATTTTCTTCCCTGAGCTCTTATATTTCTAGCCTACATTATTTAATCTTACTATTGATTTATGATTTATTACTTTCATATTTATTGCTTCTACTAAGATCCAAAAATATTTTTAAAGTTCTTAAGTTTTTAAATTACACCCAATTCACCCCCTCTTGGGTGTCAGCCGGTTCTAACAGTATTTTTGCTGGCTTGTTATGGAACCAATTACTTTAACTATGATATGTTGTGTTGGCAAATATGGTTTATTTTGTTGTGAGTTGAGACAAAATATTATGCTGCTGTGGGATTAATTATTTATTATTTGTGACTTAAAGAGACTATTTAATATTTGGAAAAATTTAAATTTTAGGATGTTATATTTCTGATGTCTTTTTGTTTTGTTTTTTTTATGAAATATAGAAAGATGTAGTTACTCATTGTCAGAGTTATTCCTGTGAAAGTAAGTTCCTTTACATGCAATTGATGTTTTGTTTTAAATTTAATTGACAAGTGTCTAAGCTAATTGAGTTTGTGATTTTAATTCTGTGTATATGATTATTTATATAGTATTATGAAAATTAATGCTTTGCTTAGTTGACTAACTATCAAGTGGATGAAGAAACCATTGAAGAATAGTGTGAAAACATGGTTAGACAATAAGCTAATTTAGGCATATAGGTTCTTTATGGCCTATTCTTGTTTTGTTTATTTACTTTAAAATTAGTTGTATAATTATTGTAACACAATTGTAGTTATTTTAAAGTACATTTTATAGTGATTTTATGAATTAATTAGTTATTTGTTTTGCGTTATTTTAATTTGCTATCGTAATTTCCTGTTTCATCAAGAAAAGAAAAAATAACGAAAATTTATTTTTTTAAAAAAAACTATGCCTCCTTTAGCACTTGATCAAAAGAGGGTCTAAAGGAGGTATGACCTGCTTTGGCGCTTCATCATCAAGCACTAAAGGAGGTGGTTGACCACCTTTAGCGCTTGTTCATCAAGCACCAAAGGAGGCATAATTAGAAGTGCCAAAGGAGGCACCATACCTCCTTTGGCAAGTCTTGTAGAAACATCATAGGTGTTTATTTAAAGCTGTAATTCAAAAAAATAACCTATGACGCTTCCATAAATTCAAAAAGCGCCATAAGTAGTTTTAATGGCGTTGAGAGCTTTGGCGCTTCCTGAGTCCTCTAAGCTTTTTACCTACCTCTGACTTTTGGGTTGGCGCAATGATCGGATGACATCTAGCCTCCTAACTTTTTACCTAACTTTTGCTTTTAGGGTGGCCCAATGAGATGTCGTCGCCTAGCTCCCTTATGAATCACAAGCATAATTAGTATGACAACTCATTTATCCTTCATGTGGCCACATGTCCAACCTCCTCAGACATTGCTCATGTAAGTCAGATGAAATCATCAAACTTTCCTTCCCCTAAAACTCAAAGTCAGCCAAGGGCTCAAGGGAGAGAGTTAGCCGAGTTTTTACAATGACACATGTCACCTTATGACCTAAACACTTAGGCATACTTCTCCAATTAATTCCCAACACTCCTTCACTTATTAAATTTGACCAAAGGGCAGAAAATAAGGGGGAAATACTAAAAAACATAGGGAGAAAAAGACAGAAGAGAGAAGGTACTAAAATTTGAAGAACGCAAGTGAGAGAAAGTGTTCTTGAGCTAATTTGACCTTCTAGATCACTTTTTTAGCTCAAGGTGTCTTCATCATTCTTGTTCCTCTCATCGAGAGCAACATTTCTATGATTTTAGATTCCTCGAAAGAGGAGTTTGGTGCTATCTAAAAAGTGTAGAAGTTGCGAGAATCCATAACAGGTCATAACACTGGATAGAGGTAAGTGTAAGCTCTGATTTGAGTATAGTATCTTGAGATTTGGTTAAGTTTTTGTGAAATACATATGCTACCCTAATTTCTTGTTAATGGTAATCTTAGGATTTTAATGATCTTGTGAACATGAACATGATATTAGATGAGGTTTTAGCATTATAGAAATGAAATTTGACAAGTCTTATGGATTAAGGCTGCAAAATCACTTGGAGGTGACCTAAGGAAAGTTTCGGCTAGACCAAGGCACTAGGGAAAGATTGTGATCTTGATGATTTTGAGGTTTCCAATAGGTTTAAAATGAAAATTTGTATGTGATAAAGGTAAAAAAATGATTCTGGAAGCATTGTAATTGAAAACATGATTTTTCCCTACAAATCCTCATATTTCGACCCCTACCGGATTTTGAAAATTTTGAGGTGGAAAATGGATTCTACATGCAATTGTGTGGCAATAGTTTATGGATATGATTTTAGAAAGGTTAGATTGGAAACCCTAAAATTAAATTAAAGGTTGCTTAAGGTTTGCTACCAGGATTGGTTTCCAAGAAATATGGTTGCTTTGGGTTCGATTTTGGTTGACCAAACCTTACATAATGCTTATGAAATTTTATAGGGCATTGTCACACATCTTAAACTTTAAAATGTGGTATAGATTGTGTTAATTGGGTTAGGTTTTTTTAAGTTATGATTTGTTGAAGTTGAGGTATTAAAAATGGAAGAATCCTGAGGCAAATATGTTAGTCAAGTATTTCTAGAATTTAGCCCCTGTAGTTGGCAATGGTTAATATTTTTTCTTTATAAAGGACTTAAAGATCTTCACATAAGAACTTGAACCACCTTATATGGAGTTTTCTAGAACAAGTTATGATTTTTGGACATTAAGTCAAGAACAAGGGAAAATCAGGAGGTACAAGTCCTGGTTGCCACTAGATGAGTCTTGGCTGTAGCCCAAAAGTTTCTGGATGCCTTTTGACTGTGGCCAAGACTATATTGACTTATAAGGTCCTTTGTAGCTTTTTAGTCTATGATTTGTGCTTCCAATGACTCAAAAGATAACCAACAGAGTTAAAATAAAGGATAGGAATCTGGAAAGGGTCAAGAATAACATAATCTTTATCTTGTTAATAGAATTGGAATAGACAATGACCCATTTACCAATGAATTCTAAATTTTAGGATTCGATATTTGCCCGAGCCCAAAGAAGAATTTGGTTGGTAAAGATAAAACACCGAAAAGGCAATCAGGTAGTAACTCTCTCCCTCACATATTATGTATTATTATGTATGTATGGTTTTACCATCAAGTATATTCGCTTCATGAATATGTGGATTTAAGATGGATCAGTGGGTTCTGAGGCAATAAGACCTATTGGACCAGTAAGTCTTTGGCAGTAAAACCTAATGAGCATTTAGATTATGGTGGGCAAAGGCCTAAGGCAGTAAGACCTGAGAGTATAAGTTTGCATAGGGCAATAACAATGGGCTATAAGACTATAATGGCAGTAAGTCCCGATATGCATCTTGTTTGGGGTAGAGGCTTTGGGCCGTAACACCTAGTTTTACCAAGCACTATGTTAGTGTGTTATGTGATTGATATTATGCTGCATTGAGTACTGAATGATGTTGTAATGATTGCTAATTACATCATGGTTTGTTTAGCATGCTTCATGAACTTGCATATTATGTGATTGATTGTTGTTACTACTAAGATTCTTGTGAATCTCACCCTTTCCAATAATTCACCTATAGCGAAGGCAAGTGGCTTGAGGGGCAAAAAGGTAATCCTTGATATGTGAAGCATGAAGAAGAAGGATTAAGATCTTTGTTGCTTATCTGTTTACCAATTTTGTATGTATTATATGCAATGTAAAGTCATACCACACTAAAGTTAGTACCTATAGTAATAGTATAATGGCATAGCCTAGAGTAGCTTTAATTGATTTATTTCATATATCGGTATGGTGAGTACTTCTAGAATGACAAATGAACTAAGTTTGGCAAATGTAAGGAAATGGCCCATAAGTTAATTGTCTATATACCAATTTACAAGCAGAGAAGCACTCTGATAATGATAGCTAAGATTTCAGATTGATGAGCCATAATGAAGAGCAAACCACTACATGATAGCATTGGAAGTTCAAAATTTTTTAGAAATTCCTATTCCATTATGGGTTCAAACCATATATTCAAAATTGGGACTTATAAATATTTTCACTTATGTATTAGTCCAGGATTGAAACCTAGCTTAGTGGTTCAAGTTGTTATACAATAAAAAAGGACTCATCAGATAACTTTAAGAATAAGGGAGTTACAGTTGACATCTGTTGTGTTAGGAGGAGTTCCTTACTAACAGGTGGGTCTTCTATCCATAAATAAGGTTTTCTTGGTTATTACGGAGGCCTTCCTCAGTGGGGTGAGGTGTGTCTTGTCATGTTAGTAGTGTAGCTTGGCCAGCGCTAGTACCTGCAAGAGGAGTTTCATTAGTTAGATTGATATTTGTGGCATTGTTTCTACCCATACCTAGCAAATCTTCCAGAGGCATGACCCATGGCCGGATGAGCAGGAAGATCAATGATGAGAATTAGCCTAAGCGACACAAGCTAGAGGTAGCCTACATAATGAGTGAGGTGACTTGGTATCATAGGTTTGTATTCTCTTCTTCTAGCTGTCGAAGGCATTCTTGCTACTTCATGAATTGTTCCCTTATTGTAAAACCAATTTGGCCTATGCAGCAAGTTGTGTGGTTTGGTTTTTCACTAGATCAGCTAGTTCGTCATTGCTAACTTTATGGCCAGCATCCGCTTCTGCCATTGTCAATAACATTAGGAAAAAGAAAAAGGAAAAAAGGGGTTTTCCAGAAAGTTTGTTGCTAGGACCCCACAGACTGCTACAAACTGTTTCACCTAATTTTGCTTAGTTAGGATCTTACGTACAGGGTCACCAACAACAAAAGAATTTTACAGTGCAAAATGGTAAAGAGTAAGGGAGATAATTTTATTAATGCTTATCAGATGTGAACATCGAGATATGTCAAGAAAAGAGTAAGAATTCAGTGAGCAAGTAATACAATAAAGAGAATGTTAAAGAAAATTTTGTGCCCCTCCTACGATGGTCATTGCTTCTTTTATCCCCTTCATTTCATTTGTTTGTTCCTATCTTTTTGAATCATAGGGATGTGGTCGTTACCATAATCGCGGGTGCCTGGATCTTCTCTCACTTTGGTGGTTTGATAGGGCATTGCAGGAGTGCCTATGGGCTGAGTCAAGATTCGTGGTTTTATTGGCCCGTGTCTTCCTTATTGGGATTGCTTCTTACGTTGGCTCAAAGGTTGGTTTTTAGGGGCATACTGGTACTCCATAAAGGAGTTCATAAAGGACATAGTCACATATAATCTTAAGGAAATTGACCATGTAAAGGTGTACATATATACTTATTTGTTATGATATATATTTTATCAGCTATATTTTACAATATCTAACTTCATCAATTGTTTCCTTTTGCGCACAGTATTTCGAGGATGCCTACTACACGACGTATAGCCTATCACAAATAGAAGAAGTGGCTAAAGAGTTGGTTACAACTCTATAACTTTATTGGGCAACATGTTGAATGACTGTAAATATATATACTGATTTGTTTGTTTTAAGCCTTTAGTTTTAATATATAGTATATATATACCCATAAATGATTGTAAATATACTCAATTTTGTTGTATTATTGTATATTTGAATGATTGGAAATATATATTCTAATTCGTTCTGTACAAATGTGTATGCAAAGGGATATCAAAAGAATAACCCCTTATTTTAAAAATATAGCTTATATAGATCATGGTTATTACTTAACAATCATTATGTATATAAATAGATACATAATAGTTATAATATAATATTCATAGTATATTTAAAAATTACATGGTTGTCACTTAACAACCGTTATTTATGTTAACTATATATGTAATGGTTGTTTAAATAATGCCGTTAGCATTATTATAAATACTTAACAGTTTTTGTAAAAGAATAGTTATGTATTTTACTGAATATATAATAGTTGTTAGCGTGAGACCGTTATGTATTATGTCAGCATTACTAAATATATTTATATATGAAGGTTGTTTATGTGTGCTTGTTAATTATTATCACAGTATTACACACATTATGGCATCACTAAGCCTCAATACATAAGGGGCGTTCTATTAGTATTGTTATAATAGTAACTGAATACATCTTGGTTTGGAATCGTTAAGTATATGTGCTAAGCATATATAGCACCTTCATGCATGATAGTTCAAAATCTTGATATATAGTCAAAAATAACCATAATGAAAGGCCTTTTCTATAGTAGTGAAGTGGGCAAGGGGCCTCTAATGCCCTACTCTCTAATATCATTTCTAATGCTCCAATCATTACAAAATAAAACAGTGGATAAGCAACAAAATTTTGATGATTACATCATCAAGACTATCACTATTTAATCATGGGCAAAGGTGCAAATTTGGCAATGAACAATTTCGCCTGGAGCATCTGTAAGACTTATCTATTTTCGGGTGCAAAAATGGCAATAAACTATTTTTTTGGGAGCAAATTTGGCAACGCCGTTAAATCTACTTAACCGCCGTTACTTTTTGAAATGTGGATCCCAACAGGGTTCGCCATCTGTATTATTTTAATGGAAAAATATCACTTAGGCCACATAGAAAAAATTTCATTTCAGATAACCCCAAAAAGATTCTGAAATATCACTGTCAGTAAAAATAAATTAAATTTTGCAGTGAGGTTTCAGAATCTTTTGGGCCTTAATTGAAATGAAATTATTTTCATGTGGCCTAAGTGATATTTTTCCATTAAAAAAATATTAAAATAATACATATGAAGAAGCCTGTTGGGATACACATTTCGAAAAGTAACGACGGTTAAGTAGATTTAACGGCATTGCCAAATTTGCTCCCAAAAAAATAGTTTATTGGCATTTTTGCACCCGAAAATAGACAAGTCTTACAGATGCTCCAGGCGAAATTGTTCATTGTCAAATTTGCACCTTTGCCCTTTAATCATTATAGCAACTGAACATTGGTGGAAAAAACTCTTTTTAGACTGGTTAAAAACAACATTTTAGACTAGTTTTGGATGAGGTCTTGATACAGTCGGTTTAAAAAGTCTGTTACTTTTTAGACCAGTTAAGCAACAGGTCTTAAACATAAGTTTTTAAATAACCAATCTTAAAATAACAACATTTAAGACCTATTCTTGAAATAATAGGTTTTAATGTCATGTATTTTAGACTGGTTGTTGATAAAACCGATCTAAAAAGTATTACTTTTTAGACCGGTTATTTTAACTAGTCTAAAAGTATTGCTTTTTATACCTATTTTATCAACAACCGGTCTAAAAGGTTGCCTTTTTTTTAAATATTCCTGTTACCCAGCAAGCCATTTCCCCTAGTAAAACATTTTACCTAGTAAATATTTCAGCAACATCCAAATAAATTCTTCTCTTACACATCATAACTAACACCTTAGACAGAAGCATTTTCATTAAGCATTTTAAAATAGATTTTCAACTAGTGTAATGATTACATCATTCTTCCTATACCCCACATTCCAGAGAAGAAACAACAACAAATCATTCTTTCTACATCGCTAATAAATTCTTCTCTTACACATTCTCATTTCTTCAAGCATATTAAGACACAATTTCAATTGGTGTGACTTACATCATTCTTCCTACGTACACCCCACATTCCATAGAAGGAATAGCAATAAATTATTGAAAATCAACACATTATCACACACAATCAAAAAATTAAGGTATACTGCTACACATTTTTATTCCCCTGTTTTAATATTACAGTTTGACAAAAATAAACAAAAATTTAGCTAATAATAGATCAAAAATTGATGATAGAGGAATCTACCAAGAAAGAACATAGTAGATAGTAATCCATCGCTAATGAACTACATTGGGTACATCCATTATAAATAGAAAGGGCCACACAACTTGATCTCCCTCACTAGATGAAAAATTAGATGTACCATGATGTCAAAAAAAGTAGGAAGATAAAGCTTCTCAAGATGGCACAAGAACAGATATCGTTCATTTTCCAGTTCATCCAATCTTTCCGTCTCAATGAATTTACTACAAATAGCATTAAAGAAGAAACAAAGTCTAGTCAAAATATGTTAAAGATCATATTCGACAATGCCTCGAATAGCTACTAGGAGTAGTTGTTGCATTAGGACATGACAATCATGAGACTTTAGCCCTACTAACTTCAAGTCTTTCATCGACACAAGCTTCTTAAAATTTGAAGAATACCTTGAGGGAACTTTGATACCATGTAAACACTCACAAAAACTTCTTTTCTCATCCTTAGACAAAGTATGAGAAGCTGGAGGACAATAAATTTTCTTACCATATGGCATTGGATGCAAGTCTTCTCGTATTCCCATTTCTTACAAATCTAATCTTGCCTTCACACCATCCTTAGAACTACCTTTCTTGTTGATCAGTGTCCCAATAATACTATCACATACTTTTTTCCTACATGCATGAAATCAATACAGTGTCTCACATCAAGATTGTGACAATATGGAAGATCGAAGGAAACAGACCTCTTTTTCAATTTATTTTTTTCATTACCACTCTTTACAGTCTTACCAAAGATAACATCGATATTGTTCACTATTTCATAAACTTGCTCCCTAGTCAATGCCTCTGGAGCATCTTCAAACTCTTGTCCTCCAAAAAAAGCTTTCTTTAATCTACGATATGGGTGGCGTCATCTAAGAAATCTCCTATGGCCAAGATAAACCATCTTTCTTCCATGTTGAACTTGATGGTAGCATGTGCCTTCTTCACAAGTTAGACATGCTTTATGGCCTTTAACACTATATCCTGACAAGTTTCAATATGCAGTAAAGTCATTTGTAGTAAAAAAGATAATGGCTCTCAATTTAAAAACCTCCTTCTCATTCGAATCAAAAACATTAACACCATCATCTAACAACTCTTTCAATTCTTCGATCAAGGGTTCTAGGTAAACATCTGTCATTTTCAGGTTGTTTTGGTCCCAAAATCAACATAGACAACATGATATACTTTCATTTCATGCATAACAGATGAGATAAACTATAAATTACCAACAAAATAGGCCATGGACTATGTTTACTGCTTAGGCTACTAAAAGGATTCATTCCATCTGTGCTAAGCCCAAGCTCAAGGTTCATAGGTTCTTCGCTAAAGCTAGGAAATAATTGATCAATTTTCTTCCATTGAGAAGAATTAGCTGGATGTCGAAGATTTTCATCGAATATCCTCTCATCTGTATTCCATATCAAATTTTTGCTTCATTTTCATTAGCAAACAAGCACTTGAACCTTGGTATGATAGAAAGATACCACAACACTTTTACAAGGGTGTTATTTGATTTGTATCTCAAGTTTTCATATATCAGACACTGTTGTTTCTCTTCATGCTCTTTTTTATACAATATGCAATCATTAAGGCACACATGGATCTTTTTATACTTCATTTCTAGTTAACACAGTATTTTCTTAGCATCATAGTATCAATAAGGCAACACATTATCATCTGAAAGCATGTCCTTAAAAGTCCCAAGCATTTGTGAAATACTCTTGTCGCTCTATCCATTCCATGCTTTCAAGCTTACCAATTTCAACACTGCTCTCAACAATTGGTATTTTTTACACCTGGGTACAGCGGTTTCTCAGTATCACTACACATATTATCATATGCATGTGGTAGCTCAAAAGCCTCTTCTCCTACATCATGAACTATATCCTCTATCCGATAATCCATATCTATGTCATTATCATCAAATGCTACTCCTTGTTGATATGCACTTGCATTTCTAATTGTTCACCATGCCATACCCATGCTGTATAACTTTTACAAAATCCTTCACAAATTAAATATGTATATATTTATAGCACTTAGTCAGTTCTCATTCAAACATACTACATAAAGGCAATAAAACATCCCACTATTATGATTGGCATTTCTTCTAGCAAAGTATAAAAAACCCCTCACCCTAATATCATATTCAACACTCGTCTGTTTAGCTTTTATCCAACTACGATCCATATATTTCAACACCTTGTTGCACCCTATCCAATAGTAAAACAATAGAGAACAAAACAACAACCACAGAGTTTTAGAAACTTTGATGAAATTAAAAAGCATGAATACTAAGTGCACTTATAGCAATATACCAACAAACTATGGCATAACAAGAACTAAGCAATTTCATAATAAAGGTATAAAGATACAAGTTTTAAAACTTGCATTGAAAAGCTATTCAAAACTTTCATAACTTTATATTCAATTCAAACCCACATAGCAAATATCATAATGTGATTATTAATGACAATTCAAGACAAGAAAGTATAAATAAAATATTATAATGTGAACATTAAGCTAGTGTATGAAGTTATCATCACTGAGTTCAATGGCGAGAGTATGATAGAGAGCAACATTGGGCACATTCAAACAAAGCCATAATCATAAAATAAAACACCTCCATTTCCTACTTCAAGCATATCAGAATCTGATACTAGATATAGTTAAACCCTCTCAAAACATATGAAAAGGATCAAAATTGATTGAAAAATACATTATAGAAATTAAAGATGAATAAACAAAGACCAAATCAAGGGCATAACACTTCATTTGAGGTAGAAGAACTCAATTTTCCAGAAGCAAAATAAGCTACAACACACTCTATCTTGGCTGCAACCGGATTGAAAATAGAGGCAAGCTCAGTCTTCAAAATAGTTAAGCCATGTCACACCCGTATCTTATTTTCTCATTTTTCAAAGTATTTACGGAAAATGCTATACAGTTTGGTAGGCAACACAGGAATAGCATAAATATACTGATATTATATGTATCATTATTAAAATTCCCCATAAGGGTTCATACATGATAATTACAATCCATGTAGTAGCATAGGGCTACTAGGTGTCTAAACCTATCCCAGTAAAATGGAGACATCTTTCTTGCCTTCGCTCCACCACTACATTCCTCTCGTGTAGTTCTCTTCTCTGATCTCTGCATACCTTTTGTATTTACCTGTCTAAATTATTGGTAGGGGAAGGTGAGATTTGAGAGAATCTCAGTAGGAAATAAATACCATAATGCATGCATGATACAAACTATGTGTATTGTTAGAACCAGCTGACACTCAAGAAGGGGTGCATTGGGTGTAAGATAAAAATCTTAAGAACTTTGAAAATCTTTTTGCATCTTCGAGGAAGTAATAAATATAAAAGTAATGAATCATAAATCAACATTTAATATATACTGGAAATATAAGAGTTTAAGGAAGAGAGTATGCAAATTGTGATTTATCCTGGTTCGGTCCAATTTGCGATGGCCTATGTCCAGTCCCCAAGCTCCTCCAAAGATTTTCAAATCCACTATCTTCTTGTTTAATCCATGCACAAGAAAAGCCTTTATAACCCACAAGTTTAGCTAGACACTTGTTAAGCCTTTTACAAATCTCGAGTTACTCCCCCTTACACACCGTAAGGTTACAATCAAGTTACTCTCCCTTACACACCCCATAAGGATACAACTTTGAGGATGAAAGATTACAATCAATCTTCTTTCTCAGAAGTGAATAGATGAATACTGAAGCACAATGCAAATAATCTCTCACTCTCAAATATACATGATATAGAAAATGGATAAGAACAAAGAGTATTTGGGTTGGACTAGATGATTCATAATCTTGGCATGTTGCTTGTTTGTGTTGTTATTGCTCTCTGCTTAAATCTCCTATATTTGTAGTTGAGTAGGATATGACCGTTGTGAGTATTTCAACTTATCCATTGAGTCCCTTGCTTTATTGGTCCGTTGCTTGAATTTGTAAACTAGCCGTTATGAACGTTAACGATCCACTTCCATAAAGTCAACTTTTGTCTCTTCGTATCATCTCTTCATTGTATTCCTAGAGAAACACATTAAACACTAATACAATAAAGTGTTAGAATGATTGGAAATAAGAAGACTAAGTTACATAAAATTTCCATGATTTTCAAAATCTTCGGATATGTTGTTGGTCACGTTATTCAAGTGGTTACTCGAGTAAGCCTCTATTTTCTTCTAGTTACTCGAGTAATCCCTCGAGTAATAGTTCAAATAACTTTACAGATTACTCGAGTACTCCCTCGAGAATGTTGTCCAAATCTTAGCCGAGAGTAATTCCAACTTCATTACTTGAGTGATCCCTTTAGTAAGCTCTCAAATAAGTTTGCAGACTACTTGAGTGTTGCCTCGAGTAAAGCCTTTTCACATCTGATTACTCGAGTAGTCCCTCGAATAAAGTCTGTCATTTCTTGGCCGAGAGCTACTGGATGATTTCTTCTCTGGTTACTCAAGTGATCCCTCGAGTAAGCACTTAAATAACTTTGCAGATTACTCGAGTGGTCCCTCGAGTACTGTCATTCAAATCTTGGCTGACAACATTTCCAACTGCATTACTCGAGTGGTCCCTCGAGTGAGGTTTCAAATAATTTTTCATATTACTTGAGTAAGCCCTTCAAGTGAATTCTTGATTTTGATTTGGAACATGGAAAATCATATATCATCGGAAAGCCGTCATCATCTACATTCCAATGCAATAAGAATCACCTCCAAACTCATTTTGTACAAAAAGTTATGATCCAAAGAATATCTTCTGCATTTAGACAAAGTCTGAAATCATGAGCACCAACTTCCAAAAGGCATTGCTCTTATTATATAACTTAAAATATGGTAAAGTATATATCCTTGGAAAGATATTTATGTCTAGTTTCATATGGCATTAGTTTTGTCTCAATCTGATATGTATTTTGAGAATTATGTCCAAAATACCAAACCTTGTTCTGATAAAAGACACTGATTCATGTGTTAACGTCAACAGGTCATATCTCTCTCATCTGAACTCTTTTGAATGTGATCTTGGTGCCCCCAGTTCGTGTTAGGAGTCTAGTTTCATATGCCACCAGTTTTAGATCAATCAAACGTGTGGTTAGAAAGATATGCCCAAAATACCAAATCTTTATCATAACGCACGAAAACAGAGTATCATTACTCGAGTGGTTACTCGAGTAATCTTCAAGTAACTTTGCAGATCACTAGAGTAGCCACTTGAGTAATCACCTCCAAAATGAGGCAATGCCATCTTACTCGAGTGATTACTGAGTAATCATCCCCGGAGGTACCATAACTTTCGTATACATCATTTTAGCTTCGTATTCACCCATTCCAACCTCCGGTATCACTTCTAAGAGCTTGAATCTTGATATTCTCATTTGATCTTACAAGTTCTTCTTTCTTCCATCTTTCTTTATCTTTCTTCAATCTATTTCTTCTTGTTTTGCCACTTGATGATCATTTTTCATAACCCAACTAGATATATTCTTGAAATGATGATCATTCTTCATAACCCAATTAGATGTCTTCTTGGATATCTTCAATCTTCTTCAATCTTTGCTTGATTAATCTTGAGTCTTGGTATTCCCATTATACCTTACAATTTCTTCTTTCTTCAATCCCTTGCCTCTTGATTTTCTTCTTGATGATCATTCTCCATTTATGAGGCATTATAAGCAAAATACCATCAACCTACCATCGGGTATATGATTAATCTACATGATATATAATATTAAATATAGTAGTTAGTCAATGAAGAATATAAGTATATTATGCAAACTTTTTGCTCTTAATATTTGACATCATCAAAACTATTCATATCATGTATGACATGTTAGCTTTAACTAGTTGTATACCCCATAACGACATTTCTGCATGCTTAATGTTTCATGTAATAAAACTATTGCCATAGCGAAAACAGAAACATAGCTTCATTTATTCAAATATGCTCTACACAATCCAGTAAAGCAATCACATACGTTACTACACAAGTAGAGATATCAAATACATGTAAATAAGCTAAGTCCCTCACCTCTAGTCTTTTCTCCTTGATTTGCATGCCAGTAACTCGGGCTCTCAACTTGATCCTACAATTCCAAATGTACCATTTAGACACTTCCATAGTGTTTATGGGGGTTATATGAGTCTGTATTGAAAAATCACTAGAATGCCCCCGGGGACCTAGCCTGGCCTTGTCGTTAGAGGTATGCATTATTTTCTCGTCCTGATCCAGAGAAAATCGGGATGGGATTTAGTTTTGAGACGGGAAAAAATCGGGATCAATAAATTTCAATTCGGGAACAGGATTGGGAATTGTATTTTCCGATCCCGAATATTTCTCAATCTTGAAATTATTGCTATATTTTTTTTAAGTTATCTTCTAACTCACTCAATCTAAGACACATGATACTGGTTTACTTGACATCGACCAATTGACCCAGACCCTTCTAGTTTAAAGTTTTGAGCCCTAATTCTCTTCCTCCCAGCTCGACAGTTCCCACTCCTAGCCTCTCTTAGCTTTGGCATCAGCGACTTTCAAGCCCTAATTCCCTTCCCAGTTCGACAGTTCCAAGCCTATCTTGGCGTCGGCGTAGGAATTGATGTTGGCGACTCTAGATTTATCACATCGATATCGGGAATTTCCCTTTCTATGCATAACAGGTTTTATCTTTCAAAATGTTCATTCGTAGTAAGACCCTATTATGCACAGGTTTAGCTCATCTTCACTCCTTGAGCCCTCGTTTGGTGCATAAGGATTTCAAAATAACCAATGTTCTCGTGGATGAAAGCTTCATTCCTAAGGTCGTTGATGCGGGCCTTCGTAACTTCCTTGAAAGAGTTGAAATTTCAGGGCCATTTTCTCAAGTTGTAGTAGACGAAATCTTCCTTGCTCCTAAGTATTTATACACACACACACATATCTCTCTTTAGTTCTCTTTATTTGTTTCTGTTCTTGTCAAGTATCTATGCATCTTCTATAAAATTTTGATGCCACATTTTTCATTCTGAGTGAGAGAATTCAGAAGATATTCTGAAAAGAGTGATGTGTATAGCTTTAGGGAATTTTTGCTGGAACTGTTAAGTAGGAGGGAAGCAACCGAATCACCATCTTCAGACTCAAACCAAAATCTAATTGAATGGGTATGTCAATTAGATTCAAAACACATGTGTTTATGATCTTGAGACATCCAACTCTGGAAATTCGGAAAATTCCCGATCCTAATATCGGGATTTCCCGTCCTGTCGGGATGGGAAATACTCAGGATCGAGATCAGGATCAGGAATGAAATCCCTTCCCAATCACTTCTTGAGATCCAAATCAGGATAGGATTTCCCGATCCCGATCCCAATCTCGAACAGGCATACCCACGGTACCCGGTCTGACCATGCTTTTTCCTAAAATTCTAACCTAGGCTATCTTGACATATTTTCACCCAAAGAATCTATTTCCTGGATCAGAATTACCAAATTCAATGTAAAATAATGAAATTGCCCTTGGCAGCCTCACTTCAAAGATTTCAGGGGCATTTTCGTAACTATACTTTTTTGGCCTTTTCCGAAAAAGTAACGAACTATAGCCCCATCTAATTTTCTCTCCTAAACTCAATGAAACCATCAAATTATTAAAAATCCAACTCTAAGACCCCTAACTAGAGTTGGCTGAAACTTATGGATTCTCCAGGGAAAATTGGGGTTTTACGATTTCAGCTCCGTAACCGCGTTCCTTTCTACTCCTAACCACTTCATCGACAATTCTATTACGTTATAACTACCATTTAGTACAAATTTGGGTAGCATAACCCCTAAGGAAACTATTTCTAAAATTTAAAACCAACGGCAATCCGGCAAAATTTCACTGATTAAATTGCCCATAGCAGCCAGAACAAGCAATATATGAAAGTTTAGGAGTTACCTTTCGCTTCCTTCTGGCTTTTCCAAGTATGGCTTAACCCTAACTCTTTAAATAGTAGATTTGAGCACCAACAACCTTGAAGTACATGAAAGAGAAGCTTAGGAGTAGAGTTATATGCGTTAAGGGCTATATCGTCTGAGAAATCGGCTTACCCTACGAGTTCCCTTCTCCTTTTCTATCTAAGCTCTCTCAACTATTCTCTCTATTTCAGCTGAAACTGGCATAAAAATAACATCAAGGGCCATTTTCATAAGACATTATTGATTATTGAACAACAACTCAAGAACAAAACACTAACCTGATTAAAGACCAAGGAGTAAGCTTCTAGTTAAAGTCACGGCAGTGTTGACAGAGGTTAAAATAAAGTCCTCAAATTCACGATAGAGGAGAATGGTCACAGTGGAGAATAGAGGTAGTGGCGAAGGAGTGTGACTATGATCAAAGAACAGCGACGAGGGCACATAGCAACGGCTGTGGTAATGACGGAGGAGCATTGAGCAAAACAAGAACGAGGCGCAATGAAGGAGTTCAGAACAAGCTGGGACAAAGCTAACAAATCTCTATTTTTATTGTATATTTTATACTTTAATTGTGGAATTTATCATAGTTATAGAGCTTAAAATGTCTTTCTTAAGATAAGTTGGGATTAAGAGTAAAGAAATTCAATTAGGTCTAAAAAGAGCAAAATTGTCAAAATAATTTTAATTACTCTTAACCATTGATTTTTTCTGAAAATATTTCATGTTGGTTTAAATATTTTTTAACTAAAAATATTTGAAAATTTGGACTAAATCTGAAAATGGCAATTTGGGGTTTTGAAATTTAGGAATAACAATTTGGTCCTATGAATTTAGAAAATGGCATTTTAGTCTTGCGAAAACTCAGCGTTTTTGGCAGCTGTAAGTTAGATCTTGAATTAAAGAGAGAATTGAATTGTAGAATTGAAGATAAGAGTTACATCTAAAGGAGGCGTCGCACAACTGAGGAGCGAGCTCTTTTTCTCATCACCATTCCTCCTAGTCGCCGGTGATCTCTACTTCCCTCATCGTCACCGGTGACCCTCCTCAACACACCACCACCTCTATTACCGGTAAGAGAGCTGCAAACTTGAGGGGAGCTGAGAGTACCATACTTCCATCTCCATCATCCATATCTGCCATTGACCTTCAGAGCTTGAGAAGATAGAAGCTGTGAAGCCATACAAAGACTTTACTATTACCGTCCTTCATCTCTTTGTCACACTTCCACCATTATTTCTGGCAACCTTTAGTTTCTTCCACCTTGGGTTACTACTTCACTAGCCAACTTCATTGTTAACAGCTGTGACTTTCCCCTGTTCTGTTCTGTGGTAGTCCATTTGCAATTAGTGATTTATATACATATATATGTTGTTAAAGCTGTGTTCATTTGAGTATCTCATTTGCAAGTGTAACCCCCTGCCTCAAAAACCATAATTATGATTCGAGAATGCGTAATTAAAATAGATTAAAGACCGACAGATAATTAAAAATCATTTCAATTCATTCCTTCCGGTAGGGTTTTCACAAATTCTTTCAAAATTCCTTCTCTATCCTAGTCTCAATTTCAAATATAATTACCCTGTATAGTTAAATCATATTTATATATATCAGAGAGCACAACAAAAATCCTGACAACCCCTAGGTTGATATATATACATACTAAGGGTTTAAACATTCCCATTTAGGAGATTACACAACCGTATACAAAATACTATTTACAAAATATACACTGATCCCCAATCTAAATATGATAACTAACTAAAATCTATGTTTGAACTATCCGCCCTTGGTCGTCTCCTTTTCCATGGAGCCATTTGCCCTATCTGAAGGTTAGTCAAAGGAAAGAAAGAGATTCAAGAGAATCCTGGTAGTAACAAATCACTCATACCACACATGATCACACCACATGAAAGTAAATCATCAAACAGCAGTAGAAATAGACATATGTTAAATCATAGAAATTGATCACATTCTAGCACATTTTCTTCTCTTTTCACTTGCTTTTGAGTACAAATTGAGCATATATAGAAGAACATGTGATAGAATATAAGAAAAGTTTAAATGATTAGTTAAATGCATATAAGTAGGATTATCTCCTAAAATTAAAGAGCTCATGATGTCCTCCTCCTTGTAGGTGAAAGACGATAAGTCAAAAGCTCTCAAAGACCAAGGAAAAGCTTAATAAATTAGGAAGGAAGCTATTGTGTTGTTGGCTTCAGCCAACAATACATGTGCTGAAGCCAATGGAGAATTGCCCTCACTGTGTCATATGCTTCAACCAAAAGTATATGTGCTAAAGCATCCAGGGTCAGAACTTACTGTGTAACATGCTTCGACACTCGACCCTGTGCCGAAACCAACAAGGACCAGAACTTACTGTGTCATATGCTTCAGCACACTCGTATGTGCTGAAGCATATGACAGACTACGCAACCATGTGTTTTACATACTGAAATGCATGTGGAAAGTATATAAGCAAGGGATAGGCTGAAATTAGGTCATTCTTTAGTTTTCAAGTGTTCCTAGGAGTTGGGTGTGCTAGGGTTTTGCCCCCTTGAAGAGTATAGAGCTTGGGTTGAAGTCTAGAAGAGATTTTGGGCTCTAATCTTTGGTTTGTCTCATTCCCCTTCTCTTTCTTTGCTTAGTTTTTGTTATGGCTGTAATTATTCTGCATAATTATAGTTTTTTCATGACTTTGTGTAGCTAAACACCTCATTTTAGGGTTGTTTTGAACCCTTGCATGGATTAAGCACTCATTTCCCCATTATATTTGTGATTAATGATGAGATTATGCTTATTTTACTCTTTTCCTAATGCTTCTTATTGATTGGCCACCAACAAGGTTATTGGGTTCACTTGATTAATGCTTGAGAGGGCTAGATTGGGTGTAGAACTTGAGTTAAATCGTGTGAGAACTTGAAATTTGTAAATTAAATGGATAGTTTTGTGAATGAGGTACAGATACACTCATTGGCCTCACATAGCCAAATAGGATTTGTAATGGATATCAGGGTTTAATTAGTTAATTAAGATATTAATGAATTAATTGAATTAAACACCTCTTTGGAGACTTGAGAGAGCACTTATTGGTAAATTAGTATCATTGGCTAGTATAATCTTTCATTAAGTAGCACATATAGGGGGATTTAGTGAATGCTTTTGAAATACAAGGGGGATAAACAATCATAAGCTTCATTAAATACTTGAATTCAAAGAATTATTTGCTTTTATAAATTTTCCGTTGAAAAGTGGTTTTAAATTTCTTTTTCACTCAACCAACATGTTTTGTTCCAATTTAATCAATTTCAAATGAATCTATTCAACCTAATTGAACACATGATTGCATTCGTTAGCTCACTTTTATTGTAGTCCTCGTGGGAACGATCTTTACTCATCACTTTATTACTTACGACCCGTATGCTTGCGGAAGCTAAATGGCGAACAAGTTTTTGGCGCCGTTGCTAGGGACTATTGACTAAAGTCTCTTGAGTTAATTAGTGTAATTGTGTGCTTGATTATACTTGAATCCTTCTCTTCTTCTTGTTTTACTTTCTTTATTTGTTTTGTTTTAAGTATAGTTATAACTATAGCTCTTTTTCTTGTTTTTATCATTTTAATCTTATTTGTTGATAAGTTTGATACTCGTTTTGGGATTTTTGACTTATATGTATTTGAGCTCCATATGCAAACCGATTTGGAGATCATTCTTGACGGTGTTCTAGAAGAATATTTTTCTGAAGACTGTGAAACTAAACCGGAGAATCCACCTCAAGTACAACCTTTCCAAGGACTTGAACCTTTGCCCGTATAAGAGCAACCGAGATCACCACCTTGTCCTCATCTATTTTACAATATGGCTAATCCTAATGATAATGACTTGGAGCGCACTTTGGATGAGTACATGGAGCAAGAAAACTCCACCTATCAATTTAGCATCCAATTTCCTGCTATTCAAGCTTAGAATTTTGAGTTAAAGCCAATCATGCTTCAAATGGTCCAAATGATTGGTTTATTTTCAGGAACTCAGAATGAAGACCCTACTGACCATTTGACACGCTTTGTACAAGTGTGTGAGAACTTCAAGTTTCAAGGAGTAACTGCAGATGCGCTTAGATTGTGACTCTTCCCTTTATCACTTGACAAGAAGGTAAGGGCTTGGCTTACCGCTCTACCTTCTAATTCTATCACTACTTGGGATGAAATGGCATTCAAGTTCAAAGTAAGGTTCATTCCAAGGGGTAGACGAGCAGTTCAAAGAGCTGAACTCTTGGGTTTTCAACAACAACCTGGCGAACTTTTTCATGAAGCATGGGAGAGATTCAAAGAGTTGTTGTATAGTTGTCCCAACCATGAACAGAAGACCTATGTTTTGCTTAAAGCCTTTGCAGCCAGATTGAATGTGCCCACTTCCAATATGCTTAACAATGCCTCTAATGGTGGAATTGGTAAGATGAGAGTTTGTGATATCTCACAGTTGTATGAGGACATTACCTCTAGCTCCTTGCAACAATCTGAAAAATCACATTCTAGCTATAGAACATATAAGGAACCAAGTCCTTCGAGTAGTTTAAACGTGTCTAAGGAAATCGTTGCTCAACTTGAAGCAATGACGAAGAGATTTGATTAACTTGAATTGAAGATAGAAAGAAATTCATCCAAGAATGTGAATGCTATCCAAGCTCCAAGTCCTTCTTGTGAAATATGTGGAGAAGCCCACTCCTGTGAAGGATGTTATCATAATATGGAGTCAGTGAGTTATTTAAACAATAATTAAAGGTTATCCACATGGCAACCCTTACTGTAATACCTATAATAAGGGTATGAGGGATCATCCCAACTTCTCTTGGAGGAATAGACCTAGTGAGAATCCAATTAATCACTATGCTACTTCTAGTAAGCCAATGCGTCCACCGGGTTTTAAGCAACCACTAAAGCTATAAGAGGGTGATTCTGAGACAAATAAACTCTTGAGGCAACTTCTCAAGGGTCAAGAAAGCCTAGTTGGCATAGTTTCTCTTCATGACACAGAAAACAAGAACCTTGAGATACAAATGGGCCAAATTGCTTCCCACTTGAGTGCTCAACCAAGAAATGGTCTTCCAAGTGATACTATTCCTAATCCTAAGTGTGAAGGTAAAGAAGAATGCAAGGCTCTTACTCTCCGAAGCGGCAAGACTTTACTCGATGTTCCAAGTATGGGTAAGGCTACAACAAAGCCAAAGGATCATGTTATGGAAGATCTTATCCTTGGTGAAGGGGTTGTTGAAGAGATTGTGGTCAAAGAAGAGGACAATAAGAAGAGGAAGCAAACTAAAGTGAATCTAGATGATGTGGTGTCAAGCAAGCCTATTGCTCCTGAAAATATAGAAGAAAAGAAGAGAAAGACCAATACTTCTCCTCCACGATATGTCCCACTACTCCCTTTTCCACAAAGGCTCAAGAAACATCAAGAAGATAGGCAATTCAAGAAGTTTATTGAGATGTTCAAGTAGCTGCATATCAATATTCCCTTTGCGGAAGCCCTAGAGCAAATGCCTAAATATGCCAAGTTCATGAAATATGTCCTCTCAAAGAAAAGAAGGTTTAATGAATTTGAGACTGTAGCCGTCACCAAAAGCTTCACTGATGTTATCAAGCAACTTCCACCTAAGTTGAAGGATCCTGGGAGCTTATCTAGACCTTGTCATGTTGGGGGTAAATTCTTAGGGAATGGCTTGTGTGATCTTCGTTCTAGTGTCAATCTTATGCCTTTGTCTATTTTCAACAAGTTAGGATTAGGTGATGCTAGACCTACCACGGTTACTTTGCAATTGGCCGATAGAAGCTTGTCTTATCCTAAAGGGATTATTGAAGATGTCTTAGTCAAGGTTGATAAGTTCATATTTTCGGCTGATTTTATTGTACTTGACTTTGATCCGGATAGAGAACTACATTTATTACTAGGAAGGCCATTTTTAGCTACAGCCAGAACTTTGATAGATGTGGAGAAAGGTGAGTTGACTTTGAGGGTGGCCGATGAGCAAGTTACCTTTAATATGAATCAATTAATGAAGACTCCTCATATACATGAAAAATGTTTCTTTCTTGATATGATTGGTCTTGTCACACAAGAGGAATTTAAGACCTCTATGATTGAAGATCTACTTGAAGCCGCTTTTCTTGAGGTTGATTCTGAGGGTTTGGATGCAGTGGAATGCAAGGCTATTATGGATGCAACAACTCCTTATCCTAAAAGGAGGATACCTTTTGAGTCACTTAATTTGGGTTCAACTGATCGACCAAAGTTGAAATCTTCTTTAGAAGAACCACCTTCACTTGAGCTGAAGGTATTGCCATCTCATTTGCAATATGATTATCTGGGTTCCAACAACACTCTTTCGGTGATTATTGTTTTAGATCTCACCATTCAACAAGAGGAGCGGTTCATTGAGGTCTTAAAAGCTCATAAAAGGGCGATTGGGTGGACAATTGCTGATATCAAGGGCATTAGCCCCTCTATGTGCATGCACAAGATCTTTTTGGAAGAAAATCATAAGCCTTCCATTGAACATCAAAGAAGACTCAACCCCATTATGAGGGAGGTAGTGAAGAAAGAGCTTCTTAAATGGCTCGATGCTGGCATTGTATATCCTATTTCTGATAGTTCTTGGGTGAGCCCAGTCTAATGCGTCCCTAAAAAGGGCGATATGACTGTAGTGGCTAACACCCACAACGAACTCATTCCTACTCATACTATGACTGGGTGGAGGGTTTGTATGGACTACCGTAAGCTCAATACGGCTACTCATAAAGACTACTTCCCATTACCTTTCATTGATCAAATGTTGTACAAACTAGCTGGAAGGGAATTCTTTTGCTTTCTTGATAGTTATTCAGGGTACAACTAAATAACAATCTCTTCGGAAGACCAAGAGAAGACTACATTTACATGCCCATATGGTACCTTCGCTTTCAAGTACATGCCCTTTGGCCTTTGCAATGCATCGGCTACATTCCAATGGTGTATGATGGCTATCTTTGCGGATATGATAGAGAACACCATGGAAGTATTCATGGACGACTTCACCGTGTTTTGTGATTCATTTGAGGAGTGCTTAACCAACTTAACTCGAGTCTTGAAGCAGTGTGAAGACACTAATCTTGTGCTCAATTGGGAGAAATACCACTTTATGGTAAGAGAAGGCATTATGTTAGGCCATCGTGTCTCCAAGAACGGTTTAGAAGTTGACCGGGCAAAGATAGAGGTGATTGAATAACTTCCTCCACCTATCAATGTTAAGGGTGTGAGAAGCTTTTTGGGCCATGCTGGATTCTATAGACGGTTCATAAAGGATTTCTCCAAAGTTACTAAGCCACTATGTGCTTTACTTGAGAAGGATGCCGAGTTCAAGTTTATTAATGCATACTTGAAAGCTTTTGAAGAGTTGAAAAGAAGACTTGTAACTGCTCCTATAATTATAGCTCCGGATTGGAGTTTGCTATTTATAGTCATGTGTGATGCTAGCGACTATGCCATGGGAGCTGTACTTGGGCAGAAAAAGGATAAAGTCTTCCATCATATCTACTATGCAATCAAGACGCTAGATGATGCTCAAGAAAACTACACTACCACTGAGAAAGAACTTTTTCGCCGTAGTGTATGCATTTGCCAAGTTTCGGCCTTACTTGAATGGTGCCAAGGTGGTTGTTCATACTGATCATTCTGGTCTTAAGTACCTCTTTGGTAAGAAGGAATCTAAAGCAAGGTTGATTCTATGGGTTTTACTCTTACAAGAATTTGATCTTGAGATTGTGGATAGAAAAGGCTTCGAAAATCAAGTTGCCGACCACTTGTCTAGGTTGAGTACTGAAGCTCAACTTAATAGAGATTTACCAATTCATGAAACTTTTTCGGACGAGCAACTCTTTTTGGTGTGTCATTCTGAAACTCCTTGGTATGCCGACATAGTCAATTACCTTGTGAGTGGAATTATTTCTGAGGACTTAAGTTATCACCAACAGAAGAAGTTCTTACATGATGTCAAGTTCTATCATTAGGAAGAACCTTTCCTATTTCACTATTGTGCTGATCAGTTGATTTTAAGATGTGTTCTAGAAGGTGAACAACAAGAAGTGTTGAAGTGTTGTCATTCCTCTGAATATGGAGGCCATTTTGGTGGTAACAAGACTGCTGCAAAAGTCTTACAATCTGGATTTTTCTGGCCATCTTTGTTCAAGGATGCTTATGAATTTGCTCTATCTTGTAATCGGTGTCAAAGTGTTGGTAATATCTCTAGGAGGAATGAAATGCCACTCAACAGCATGTTGGAAGTTGAATTATTTGATGTGCGGAGGATTGATTTCATGGGACCATTTCCCAAGTCCTTCAACAATCAATACATTCTGGTAGCAGTTGATTATGTGTTTAAATGGGTTGAGGCCATTGCTTCCCCAACTAATTATGCTAAATTAATGGTCAAATTCATGAAAAAGCACATTTTTACTCGTTTCGGTGCTCCAAGGGCTGTTATTAGTGATGGAGGAACCCACTTTTGCAACCATCAATTTAAAAATCTTTTGAAGAAGTATGGAGTGAAGCATAAGGTGTCTTTAGCTTACCATCCTCAAACCAATGGTCAAGCTGAGATTTCTAATAGAGAAATCAAGAAAATCCTTGAGAAAACTATGGGTATCACTCAAAAGGATTGGTCCATGAAGTTAGATGATACACTATGGGCCTATCGCACTGCTTACAAGACACCTATCGGTATGTCTCCTTACCGGTTGGTTTTTGGAAAAGCTTGTCATAATCCTATGGAGTTGGCGCACAATGCTTATTGGGCTATTAAAAAGTTGAATTTTGATAAAAAAGAGGTGGGTGACAAGAGGCTTTTGCAACTTAATGAACTTGAAGAATTTCGTTTTCATGCCTATGAAAATTCAAAGCTTTACGAGGAGAAAACAAAGCTGTGGCATGACAAGAAGATTGTTTTTAAATCTTTTGAGTCGGGTCAACGAGTGCTCCTCTACAACTCTAAGTTGAGGATCTTTCTGGGAAAGTTGAAGTCTAGATGGTCTGGACCTTTCACTGTGGTCCAAGTCTTTGACAAAGGTGTTGTGGAGCTAGAAGGTCAAGATGGGGAGCAGTTCAAAGTTAATGGTCAACGATTGAAGCATTATTAGGGAGGAGATGTGGATAGGCTTGTGTCCACTATCACCCTATCTAATAAAGATTGACCAGCATGAAGAGTCAGGCTAAAGACTATAAACTAAGCGCTTCTTGGGAGGCAACCCAAGTTCTTAACTCAATCTTTGTCATTTTTGTGTGTTTTGGTAGATTTATGTTTGATCTTTGCTTTTTGTAGGGAGGAAAGGTACCTAATGAGGAATGAGCAAAGCCAATGAAAAAGAGGAATTTTTTGGGTGAGAAGATAAAGTCGAAGGAAGTATATGGGATATGCATCTTAGGGAAGTGTACTTGACTATTGGCTTATATTTAAGATTTTGGAAGTGCATATATGATTATTGATCAATTCTAGGTAGTACTGAGCTACCATAGGAAATTGGTTGATGCTAACTCTCATTTGAATTTTGGATGATATGAACTTGTGGTATTGATATTTAATGTGTTGAAAATATGTAAATCTAGGGATTTTATCATTACCCTTATGTTTATGGTGCATTTTCTGTGAGGAAGGGAGTTAGATGTGTTAAGATGATTTTGGTGTGTGAAATTATGCATGATACTTGTTTGATGGTGTTTGGATAAGTTTTGGGTTTGTTTATGATGTTTGTGGAATTTGTCAATAATTGGCTTCAGCACACTTGATGCTTGCTGAAGTTAATCTGGTGTTTTTCTGAAGCATTTATGCTTTCTGTGTTTAATGCTTTAGCATAGGTGGTCTTGGCTGAAGCCAACATATGCCTTGTGTGCATGCATGCTTTCTGTGTTCAATGCTTCAGCACACAAGGTGTGTGCTGAAGCCAACTTCTCTTGCGCCAAGGAAGCACTTTCTGTGTTCAATGCTTCAGCACACCCATATGTGCTGAAGCCAAGTGTCCCATAAAAAAAACAAGTATATACATACAAATATGCATTAAAATAATAATAATAATAAATTAATAAAATATATATAACAAACAAAAAATTCTCTCTGTACACATTTTTCCATTTTTTTCTGTTAAAAAAAATTTAGAAATTATAAAAATATATATATCTTAGTTTTCCTTCTTTGTCCTTCATTCTTTTCTCTTATTCCCAACTTACCCAATTGAATCTACACCATAATTACAACCACATTCACCCCTAATTTAAAAATCTAAATCCTAAATTGTAAATTCCCTCATATATCAAACCCTAATCCCTTCCTTTCCTTTTCACTATACACTTCTCGGCCATCACCCTCATTTCACTCTCACCCTTAGCTCCGTTTTCCACAATTACTCACTCTTGATCTTAGATCTCCACCACCATTATCACAAAGCCTCACCCCCTCACCACCGATTGCAACCACTCCATTTTTTTTCCGATCTCCACTCCAGATCCGGTACTTGAATCACTCTCCACACCACTATCCTCCATTTTCACATCCATTTTCACTCTTACATCTCATCTCAGCTCACCTCCAGATCTCCCTTAGCTCACCGATCTCTACCTGTCAGTTCGCCTGTCCTCCATAGCTCTGATCTCAGCCACCGTCACATATCCACAACTCCTCCATCTCTTCGTCTCACTCTAATTCCAGATCTACAAGCTCAGATCCTCCACCATCATTCCTTCCTCCCAGATCCATCGCCCCATCACTTCACTATCACATCAAAGTCGTCTCTCTCAATCTCCTTTTCTTCTCTGTCACAGATCCACTCCTCCCCTTTGTCCTCCATCGTTCCCTCTCTCAGCCTCCACTGTCTCAACAACCAACCTCACCACCGCTCCTCTACATCATCAATCCACCTCCAGATCCGTTGGCCCTCCGTAGCTACACCTTATTCCTTCCTCCGTCTTTCTCTCATTTTCACCACCGGCTCTCACTGCCTTCACTATCGGGACCAAAGAGCTGTGACCAAAGCTCTTTTTTTTACACTCCGACGAGCAAAAAGCCACCTCTCACCCTCAGCTAAATCCACCACCGATCATCCTCAGCTTGACCGCCATCAACTCTCAGCCTTCACCACAGCTCCATACTCACCGTGTGCCACTAGTGGTTTGTCCTAGCTCGGAGCTTGTGCAGCACTGTCCAGAAGTGGTCTACATTGCCTTGGGTCTCTTCATTCTTGGTTTCAGAGTTTCCAGATAGTGCTTTCAGTTCCCTGTGCCTCTGTTCTACGTTTGCTTTTCTTTTTTGAGGTATATATCATGCCTTTTTCCTGTGATAGCTGGGATTTTGGTTAAATTAATAATGTACATATGTTGAGCTCAAAATCTTCAATCTCTGTTACTGTGATTTAAGACAAGAGCATGTACGCTTAAGTTTAAATTGAAATGGATGGTTGGAGGATTTGGTTAGGCTTAGCTCTTATTTGTTCCTATTAGTAGCAAATTGTTCCAGTATTGAGAATTCTTAAATTAGACCATTTCTTATTTTCCTTTGTAAACGATATGCATTGGCTAATGGCTCTGATACATGCTGAGGCCTGAAAGGATTGATTTTTATCAAATAGTCTTTAAAAAAACAAGAAGAATGTTCTAATTCAAGGAAAAAGCTTTCAAGTTTTGTCCTTACTTTGGTTTTGCTAAATTCTGACTTGCCTCTGCGTTGTATCAAATTCATTTTGAAATTGCTGGCAACTACATATATTAGAGCCCTTACAACTCAAATTACCCCAACATTTTTCCCATGATTGGGCTATTTTGAAAACTGCAGCATAGGTTTATAACTCTGAACTTTCAAACGTTAAATGACTAAAAGTGTGAATTGTTCACATGTTCTTGTTCATATTTGTTTGTGCACTCACATGAGCCTTTTGTGTTTACAAGCTATTTGGGATTAAGTTCCACCAATTTCTTGACTGAATTTTCAAAACCATGTGGTATTTGGATACAATTTTGTTCATTGGCAATTATGCTCATCATTTCTTTTCATTAGTCTACATGTTGTGCTTATGAAAAATTTGTCTAATTTAAGAACTTAGGACTGGATGGCTACATGACTTTGAGGAGAGCCAATAGTAACTGCTGCTGATTGCTTGTGTTAGATGAGTCTTATATTGTTTGTGTTACTTGCTCTGACATATTTCACCATATATTGGGCACTAGGATTGACTTGATTTGTGATGATTTGAGGAGTCCTCTATGGCTTTGCTTGTTCACTTTGCATATGCTTGGTGATATAGAGATTTTGTCTCTAAGTTTCTAGCAAGTTTAACATGCAGTATCACAATAGTTCAGCTCTGCAATTTGTGGTCCATTTTGGAAATGTGTAAAAAAAATCTCAAAATTCATTAGAAAAATTTCATTAAGCTCGTGCTATAAACTTAGAAACCAAAATCCCTATGAACATCAATTTTTAATTCTAATTCCCAATTTTCAACATTTCAAGTTGACTTCATGAACTTGTTTGGCAATGCTCTCTTGATGCACTGTATATGCTGCCTGGTTAAGTAGAATGGTTTTGCCAAGTTCCATGACATGCTGCAAATGTAGGCTTGAATAGACTTTATGAGTTGAGGATTAGTGCAAGTGATTTCTGAGGATTGCCTGATTAAAATAAGCTATTAAATGCATGATTTTGCTAGATCTCACTGTGGGAACATGCTTCTACGCATGTGTTGCTTAACTGAAAACTTCATCTTGAACATTCATTATCTTAAACGATAAATTTTTGTAATTGAATTAGCTGCTGCTAGTCTCTGTCAATGATTGCCTGTGTTAGTTAGGTCATGGATTAGCTATGTCAAATTTTGAAAAAAGGGTTGCAAACATGATTGGCTATATGAGTCTTACTTTGTTCTTGACTTAAGTGATAAATTATGAAATTCTCTGAGTGATTTGATATTATTTCAAAGATTTGAACTTCATAAAGGTTTTTAGGATTTGTTGGCTACTTACTCGAGAATTTCTGAACTTTGTTTGCTTGAGTCAATTGCACCAGCGTTAGCCTTCATTTTGTAAACTGGTTTTGATAGCTTATCCGAGCTCATTTGTAGTGCTAAGAGGTAGTGAGGTTACGGTTAGGCTTGGAATCAGCTGAAAGCTTTGGAATTAGATAAAAATTTGAGTTTGGGGGTGCCTTCTTCTCTTTTAGAATAGTATCGATCAGTGTTTCTCTTTGCTGAAGTTCATTATTGATGAGTATTGTTTGCGTATATGTTTTCTTGCTTTTTCGTGGCAGATCATGGTACCCAGCAAGAAACGAAAGCGCAAAACTCGTAATCCCATAAAGGACACAGTCGAAGAAGTAAAGTAGAAGATTAATGCCAGAGAATTCCTTCGGGAAAGGGAGTTTACTGCAACTTCAACCTACAAGTTTTACCATCAAGCCAAGGCCTATGGGTTGAGCAAGTTATTGGGCAAACGGAAGGAAGGCAATGCCTTCTTTGTTCACCAATACTACCTCCACGCTGCTCACTACAACGGGGATGTTCGGCTAAGAGACAAACAACTACTCATTGGCCCTGGTGATATCAGAAAATTTTATGACTGGCCAGTAGTTGCTGCTGAGGATTGCATGTACAGTAAGCTGAAAGATGCCAAAGTCGACTTCCCCTACAAACACATGGTTTGCCCAAAACAACAATGAGCGATAGCTAGCTAGAGCCGATTTAACTCCCAAGACTAAATATTGGATGCATTTATTTGCCAACAACATCTCTCCCACTAGTTATACACTTGACTCACCAGAAATATGTGTCTCCTCATCTTCCTTCTTAAAACTAATCTGCCTGTTAAGTTAGAGATAATAGTATACCAAGCCATTGCAACTTGTAGTCAGTCTCACTTGCACAAGTTAATCTTTCCGCACCTGATATCTGACTTGTCCCTTAAGGCTAAAGTCCCACAATTGGATTCTGATCAAAGATTTACGCCTCTTCCTCCTTTTAACTACAACTATGTCCTCTCACACAAAAGTCCAACCATACCATGTCAGATGAGAGCTAGGAAAGTCAAACCCTCTTTCCTGACAATGCAGCAATTCAATAAACTTCAAAAGAAAGTAGATAAGATTTATGATCTTCTTAGTCGACTAGTTACCTTCCACGGTTTTCCTATGGACACCCCTTAGTCCTCACAAACTAATGCAGCCGCGGCTAATCTTCTTAAGATCAGGGTCGGGGGAGAAGATGAGGACATCAATAGTGAATCCGAGGAGGAAACCGACTACACTGATGCCGGGAGCCAGGATTCAGAGGCTGAGGAGAGCCACAGTGAAGGGGAAGTTGCAGGGAATGGAAGGGATAAAGCATCAGTTGAAGCTACTATAGGATCCGAGTATAACCTGGATGAGGATGATGATTGAAGTTGTTGCTGGATGCTCTGCTGTTTTGTTTGTTTGACTGACCCGTGTTTATTGATATAGAAGATTGGGTGTTAAGACTAGGAATCTTGATGTATTGTGATTGTGCATGATGTGCTATGGTAACTGCTGATGGCTGGATACTAACTGATAACTGCTGCTTCTATCTTTTGTTTGAGCTCTAGTTAGCTCCATGAATGATTTGGTGCTAGTTTATGCTTAATGTGCATATTCTTTGGTGCTTGTTATGGGAGTGGTATATTTTGCAATTTGGCATATAAATGAGAATACTGCTATAGGACACTGACTAGTTGAACTGTGGTGCTGGCCACTGATGACCAATACTCTCTGACATTCTTGATGCATGTGAACAGGATTTTGATAGCTACTGATAGCTAGTTTGAGTTGTACATAGCATTGTCTCTATCTTATGACTTACCTGCTGTGCTTGTTAATTTGCTAGCTACTGATGGCTAGACATGACCTCATTTACGGGTCTTGGTTAGGCTACTGAGGGCCTAGATGTGTTAAATTTTGAATGGTGTGGATACTGTGAATATTGAGCTGTATAGGTGCTGGCTATTTTCTCTCCCATCCTTTTAGTTGACAATAAGGACATTGTCAATTTTAAGTTTGGGGGTGAGAGTGAATCAATTTTGAAAATAGTTTGAAATTTTGAATTCAATTTTGAAACTTCTTGCAAGATATGGAGTGCACAGAAAAATTTTGAATAGGTTTTTCAAGAAAATTGTTTGAATGTTTGAGATTTCTCATACTTAAGCTTTTGCTTGTGAAAAATTGTTGAAAACGAGCTGTTTGATTTGGTTATTTGTCAAAAAGTGTTTGGATGATCCTATGATATGAATTTCTGCTTGAGATGTTATATTAGATAGGAAATTTTTATAATGTGCATGGATGAGTGCATTGTAGTGATAAAACATGTTGTTCAAGAGTTTTTAAGTAATTCATGCACTATTGGAGTTAAATTTAACTTGGATGTGCGAGTTGAAGGACTTTATGGCAAATTATGTTATATAGCTTTGTTTCAAGTTTTTTATTTTAAGATCCTCTTTGGAATTCTTCATAACCTTTTATTTACTTCACAAGATTTGAAAAAAATGATTATGGCAGTTCATAAAATGCAATTGAGACTGTCAAACTTACCCAATTGAAGTGATTTCCCTTTGAACCCTTACTTTGAGCCTATTTGAAAAACTAATTAAAGATTTTTATTGGAAAACCTAACATCTACCTACCTCAACCAATGTGAAAAAACCATGATTCCCTTGCTTTGAGATAGATGATAATTGATTGGGTAGTGGAATATGGTGATGTTATGCAAAGTTACAATAGATTGGAAAAGGAGTGTAGAAAGTAAAAGTTCACAATGTGCATAAATCAAGCCAAAATATTCCCAAAAAAAAAGGAGAAAGTGTGTAAAAAAAATGCTTAAAAAGAAGTCTTGATATGAAAAGATCAATTTGGTTCAAGTTTGGGGGAGTATGCTTCATGAGAAAAGAAAGAAAGCCTTTGAATAGTATCATCTATCTTAAGGTATTTGATTGATTATCCTTTACCTTTTCTTTTGAAAACCTTAACCCCTGGCCCCATTACAAGCTAAGAAAAGTCCCTTTGATTTTTAAGTTAAGTGGAGTGAATTAGAAGAAAAGAGGAAGGAATTAGGGGATGATAAAATTATTTGTTTGAATATTGGTATATGATTTGAAGTGTTGCTTTGAATTTTAACATGTGCAAAAGGAATAAATGTTGACTCCATACACACACCCACACTTAAAAATTCTTGGAAAGCATGTTTTAAATCTATGAAGCATTCATCTTTGCATATGGTACTCATTTGTTGTTTAATATAATTACTTGAGTAGATGATGAGGATAATTTGTTCATACATAAATGATGAGTAATTGATGCATTCAGTGAGGATAAGCTTCTTTGTTTGAGGACAAGCAAAAGTTTAAGTTTGGGGGTGTGTTAACTTATAGAAATTGATAACATTCTAGCACATTTTCTTCTCTTTTCACTTGCTTTTGAGTACAAATTGTGCATATATAGAAGAAAATGTGATAGAATAAAAGAAAAGTTCAAATGATGAGTTAAATGCATATAAGTAGGATTATCTCTTAAAATTAAAGAGCTCATGATGTCCTCCTCCTTGTAGGTGAAAGATGATTAGTCAAAAGCTCTCAAAGACCAAGGAAAAGCTCAATGACTCAGGAGGGAAGCTGCTGTGTTGTTGGCTTCAGCCAATAATACATGTGCTGAAGCCAATGGAGAATTGCCCTCACTATGTCATATGCTTCAGCCAAAAGTATATGTGCTGAAGCATTCAGGGTCAGAACTTACTGTGTAACATGCTTCAGCACTCGACCCTGTGCTGAAGCCAACGAGGACCAGAACTTACTTTGTCATATGCTTCAGCACACTCGTATGTGCCGAAGCATACGACAGACTATGCAACCATGCGTTTTACTTATTGAAACGCATGTAGAGAGTATTTAAGCAAGGGATAGGCCGAAATTAGGTCATTCTTTAGTTTTCAAGTGTTCCTAGGAGTTGAGTATGCTAGGGTTTTTCCCACTTGAAGAGTATAGAGCTTGGGTTGAAGTCTAGAAGAGATTTTGGGCTCCAATCCTTGGTTTGTCTCATTCCTCTTCTCTTTCTTTGCTTAGTTTTTATTATGGCTGTAATTATTCTGCATAATTATAGTTTTTTCATGACTTTGTGTAGCTAAACACCTCATTTTAGGGTTGTTTTGAACCCTTGTATGGATTAAGGACTCATTTCCCCTTTATATTTGTGATTAATGATGAGATTATGCTGATTTTACTCTTTTCTTAATGCTTCTTATTGATTGGCCACCAATAAGGTTGTTGGGTTCACTTAGTTAATGCTTGAGAGGGCTAGATTGGGTGAAGAACTTGAGTTAAGTCGTGTGAGAACTTGAAATTTGTAAATTGAATGGATAGTTTTGCAAATGAAGTAGAGATACACTCATTGGCCTCACATAGCCAAATAGGATTTGTAATGGAAATCAAGGTTTAATTAGTTAATTAAGAGATTAATGAATTAATTGAATTAAACACCTATTTGGAGACTTGAGAGAGCACTTATAGGTAAATTAGTATCCTTGGCTAGTATAATCTTTCATTAAGTAACACATATAGGGGGATTTAGTGAATGCTTTTGAAATACAAGGGGGATAAACAATCTTAAGCTTCATTAAATACTTGAATTCAAAGAATCATTTGCTTTTATAAATTTTCTATTGAAAAGTGGTTTTAAATTTCTTTTTCTCTCAACCAACATGTTTTGTTCCAATTTAATCAATTTCAAATGAATCTATTCAACCTAATTGAACACATGATTGCATTCGTTAGCTCACTTTCGTCGTAGTCCTCGTGGGAACGATCTTTACTCATCACTTGATTACTTGCGACCCATATTCTTGCGGAAGCTAAATGGTGAACAACATCACACCCCACCCTATCCCCTTTTATTGCCAGGAAGGCAACCAGTCCTTACTTGAAATGTTGTTAGCGATTCAAGGACTATTGGCATGGTGGTTCATACACATAGCCTTACAGCTCACATAACCTTTCGGCTTCACAAATAGCCTTTCAACTTTCACAAATAGCCTTTCAATTTTCACAAATAGCCTTTCGGCTTTCACATATTCATAGGCTTTGCACCATTCAAAATCGTCACAAACCAATGATATAACACACATACAATGCATCACATATAGTATAAGAGAAAGAGTCACTACCTTATTCTTTCCGAGAGTGCTTTGGCACAGATGGCTCACGAACAAGGCAAATATCAAACCCTATAAACCAAATCAAGGACAATAGGTTATTCTCTATTCCAATTTCTTATCTTCACAACACTTAAAGTTGGTTATCATTTAAACTCTTTAGGTGGCTACTATTAGCCTAGACACATGCCTAAAGGGTTGGGAAGAACTTAACCAAATACCCCTTTTTCAAATGTATAACACTGATTTTTAACATATTCACTTGAACAAGGCAAATATCAAACCCTAAAAACCAAATCAAGGACAATAGGTTATTATCTATTCTAATTTCTTATCTTCACAACACTTAAAGTTGGTTATCATTTAAACTCTTTAGGTGGCTACTAGTAGCCTAGACACATACCTAAAGGGTTGGGAAGAACTTAACCAAACACCCCTTTTTCAAATGTATAACACTGATTTTTAACATATTCACTTGAACAGGGCAAATATCAAACCCTATAAATCAAATCAAGGACAATAGGTTATTCTCTATTCCAATTTCTTATCTTCACAACACTTAAAGTTGGTTATCATTTAAACACTTTAGGTAGCTTAGACACATGCCTAAAGGGTTGGGAAGAACTTAACCAAACACCCTTTTTTCAAATGTATAACACTAATTTTTAACATATTCACTTGAGTAAAGAAGGTCTCACTCGAGTGATAGCGGGATTTACACTCAAGTATAGAAGCTTACTTATGCAAGTACTTGCCCAAGAGCAACCACAAAGATAGAAAGTGATCACAATACTCGAGTAGTAAACCCCACACTCAAGTGATAACCTCAAACTCACCTGAGTCCTTCAAAGTGAGGCACAAGAGGTGACTACCCGAGAGCAATAGAAACCCTAGAATGGGGAGTGCACTCGAGTACTAGCTCCAGCACTCGTGTGATGGCTCAACGCTTCCGGGTGCTAGCATACACTCTTTAAAAATGGCCTATAAGTGACAACCTGAGACACAACCTCATAGTGCAAAATACTCTTATACTTGAGTAAGACAAGGTTCACTCGAATGATTACCAATATCACTCGCAAGTGAGAACGTGAACTCTTGCATTCTGAAATGGAAGTATGACAAAAAACTGAAGGAAAAGGAAAAACAAGAAGCTACACTCGAGTGACACCCATGAGTACTTGTGTAAGGCTTATCAGTAGCCAATATGCAACAACTGACAGAATTTTCCGAAGTTAACCATTATGCTTCCAATGGTCTCAAAATTCTTATCTAATACTACTCCCATATAGTTTTGCATAATAAGCCCAATGGAAACACTAAAAACAACAAAATTCTCATTTTAACAAGAAGTTTTGCTTTGGACACTACATTTTCACACATTTCCCAATTACACCAACTTTTCCTTCCAAAGTTCCGAACTAACTCCAATAACATAAAGACACAATAAGACACCAAATCCAACATAATACACTATCCAAATTGTCCATTTCAAAATGACACCAAAATCAAGGCAAAATCACAAATTTCCAAAACTTAGCTAATAATCAAAATGAACATGTCAATAGAGAGCTCTTCCTTACCTCTTCCTCTTCTCAAGATTGGTTTCTTGATTTCACAACTTCCAACTTTCTTCAAACACTAAACACCACCTTTCAAAATTCTTTAACCATAGCAAGAAAGCCCTTAACACCACGAACAATATTATAAAAGAGTGCTTCAGCATTAGAGGACATTCAGCAAACCAAAATCTCACCTTTCACTTTTTCTTTCCTTTTGGTCTTGCACAAAAATGGAGTTTAGGAGAGAGAAGATGAGATGATGATGAAGTTTTAGATTTTCCTTGCCCCCATAACCAACTTAGCCACTTGAAGGGAGAGAGAAAAGATGAAAAGAGTTTGAAAATTTGACCTCCATCCCATGGTCTATACTTTGACACTTGGCATGATCTTATCTCGTCATCCATGGGCACACATAAGCTAATATACACATAATTCCACTCTCTTTCCCAATGAATCACAACCATTGATCTTTATGTTACCACTAAGTCTCCTCTTCGGGAACTAACCAATTGGTCAGTAACTTTTATTCTTCCCATTTTGCCCCTGATTATGGCAATCCCACTTAAATCACCACAAAACACATTTATATCATTCCATATCACATTACCATGTGCCCACCCTCTTGTTTAATTCAATTTAGATGTTAATCCACCTTTGAAGTTAAATATAGGGGGTTTAGGCACTAATTAAAACACATTCAGATCGAATCTCACATCATATTCTTCAAAATTGTTTGATTAACAATAATTGCATAACATTTGAAGTCATTAGCCCTTAATCCCATTTTTGGGTCATTACAACAAGCATGCTTCAAGCTTGCTCCATCATCATTATTGGTCTATCCTATTAATAATTTATTAACCATTTCAATCTTTAATTAATTGATTATGGCTGAAGATTTTTTAGTGTTTGGTGAAGCTGTGTTGATGGTTATGAGTGGCTAATTCTCCCGATATTTTGTAGCAATAGGCAATGGCATGAACTTGGGGCTTAAATAAGGGAGTTTTTGCTCTTCCATTTCTCTATTTCTATATTGTAATTGTGATTTTTAGGCCTTAGGATGAATTTTACGATGTTGAATTGATTTATTTTGATGTAATTGGAGAATTGGATGTAGCTTGAACCTTTGTTAAATATTTGATGTTGTATTTAATTAGCTTAATGATCATTTCTTTATGCTGGTTAGTCATTGGATTGATGATTTTGTGAACATTTCGTGCTAATTTTAAGGTGACTTGGTTAGTGGATCAAGGATGTCTTATGTATACATTGGTTAATTGAGTGTGAATTTATTAATTATATTTAGTATTGGGTTTTAGCATCATTAATCTTGATTTTTTATATGGGTCGCCATTATTAAATTAAGATTAATGAGAAAATCAAGTGGTAATGCGAGGTGGCTCGGTTATTGGATCAAAAGCTAAATATAATTTTTAAGTTCATTTAATTGCTAGAATGCTTAATCAACTTAATTTAGAAAGATTAATATGCAAGGTGGCTTGGTATTAATCAATCTAAGTTAGGCTTAGTTTAAGGGGTGGCCCTTGGAGTTATTTTGGAACTAGCATGATAAATCTCGCATACTCATTTTAAGTGAGGATTGCTTGCACCATTGCTATGAGGGTTGTTTATTCCATTGTTGATTTCTTTACTTCTCTTATTTTATTAATTCCATCATCATTCCATTTCATATTTTAAACAAAAATCCCAAAAAGAATTAGCATAGAACAAGTTAATTTTAAATTGCATAAAGTAGTTTCGAAAGATCAAATTTTCCCTTTTTATCATTTCATGTCAATCTTTACACTTAGTTGCCAAGTAATTAATAAAAGGCTCTTTAAGATAATCCGGGATTGCACTCTATATTGCAATCCTTGGTTATTTTTGAAGAGATTACTAAGGGAAAAAAAAGCTGACAAAGCCTATTCCTTTAAGAGCTCACAGAGAAATGGTGACAAGAGAAGAAAAGGTTCAAAGAGCACGGGATCTAAGCGTGGGGTTTCAACTCTTAGACCAATTGTCACTAACAACTGGTCTTAAAAGGGAAAAAATTATTTTAGATCGGTGTTAAAAATAGCTGGTCTAAAAGGTTTGATATTTAAGACCAATTATTTATTTTAACTGGTCTTAAAATTTTAAAATTTTTTTAATTATTTTATATTTTAGACCGGTTTTATTTATAACCGGTTTAAATATTTTATTTTAGATCGGTTATTTTGAGAACCAGTCTTAAAATATTTCTATAATTACAAAACTGTCATCAGTCATCTTTTTAAAACCTTATCCCTTGTAACCGGTCTAAATATGGTGGTCTAAAAAGACACTTTTGTACTAGTGGAATTCTATTGCTAAATTCTGTTTCTAATTCATTATTTTTTAGTGAATCTTCCAAATATCTTTTTTTTCTTTTTTCTCTTGATTATTAGATTTTAAATAAAATGAATGATATTTTAAAATTTTACAGACAAAAAATGGTGCAGTTTTGATTTTTTTTTTACAATTTTTCAAAAAAGATAACTAAAAGATGTCCACTTTAGGGTATTTTTCTTTGAAAAATCATTAAAAAAAATTAAATAATATATCAGTTTTAACCCATAAGATATCAAAATGTTACTTATTTTTTGTGAAATCTAATTATCTATAGAAAAAAACATTTGAGAAGTTGATATATTTTAAAGGGCATTAGAGAGTAGAGAGTAGGGACGAGGGTTTTGACACCCAACCAAAACAGCACGTCCCTTTAAAAGCCATGTAGGAGTTGGCTGAATGAGACAGCTTTGGATTCCATCCTGAGGCTATAAAGCGACCAAACTTTGCCAAGATTAAAATTATATTATCCACCTTCACAGGACACAAGACAATGTTGGACAAGTTTCAGATTAAAATATCCAAGAATATGTCTCTTATAAAATCCAGTAAGGATTTTGGATTTCTCCGTCAGCAAATCCAAACCATTTAGATTAAATTTTGGGGCAGTCCATATTTTAAGTTCTATTTTATATTATTTCTATATTCAATTACAAAACTTTTTTAACTGTCAACATTTGGGAGATTATTTTTTCTCTATATTCTGCATCTTTAAAAGTTAAAAATAAAATGTGAAAAACTTATATAGTATATATATGGAGCGTCCAGATTATTTTGTTCCAGTAAGTGAATCGATGGTGATATAGTACTGCTCTTTTAATATGGCTGATAAAAGACTCACGCATCGATCCCATTTTCTCTAATCTTATTCGTCCTAATCAGAATTTTCTATTTTTGTCCAAAGATGTCTCCTACAAGCCAAAGAATTATCTTTTTCTTGCTTTTTACACCATTCATTGGTAGAAAATTGGCTTTTTAGACCACCACATTTAGACCGGTTATAGCATATAAGGTCTAAAAAAGATGACCTGTGGTAGTTTTGTAATTATAGATAACTTCTAAGACCGGTTCTAAAAATAACCGGTCTAAAATATATTATTTAGACCGGTTATATACAAAATCGGTTTAAAATATAAAATCATTTAAAAAAAATTAACTTTTAAGACCGGTTGAAATAAATAACCAATCTTAAATAACAAACATTTTAAACCGATTTTTTTTAAAACCGGTCTAAAATGTGTTTTCAAGATGGCTGTTAGTGACAACCGGTTTTAAATGTGTTTTCTTGCAAAATTCCCGCACATTAATCCCGCGCTCTCTAGACCCTTTCTTCTCATATCGCCATCCATTTCTTTGTGACCTCTATTCTTACTTGTTTTGAACTCCTCCATCGCGCCCTATTCCTGTTTTGGTCAACACCACCAATTTGTTGATCATCATCGCGCTCCTCCACCATGCTCGTCACTGTGTGCCCTTGTCGTTGTTCTTTGATCATCATCGCTCTCCTCCACCATCACCTTTATTCTCCACCATGACCATTCTCCTCTGTTGTGACTTCCCTTTGTCAGTGCCATGAATTTGATGACTTTATTTTAACCTCATTCGATGTTGCCGTGACTTTGGATAGAAGCTCACTCTTTGGTCTTCAATTGGGTTAGTGTTCTGTTCTTGAGTTGTTATTCAATCATCAATAATGTCCATTGAAAATGGCCCTTGATGTTGTTTTGAGCACTTAATTCCTAGGTTATATGCTCTGACTTGTACATCCCTGTGATATTATATTTGGCTTGGAGTAATACCATTCTAAGTTCTTTTTTAATTAGTGTGATTATTTTATTGTCAATGTTATTGGTTTGTTGAAACAATACTGTTTCAAATGGTGCATGTTAGAATTAGCTGAAACCTGATGCATATAAATTGAATAGCTTTGCAATGCAAGTTTTAAAACTTGTATCTATATACCTTTATTATGAAATATTGCTTGGTCCTTATCATGCCATAATTTATTGGTATATTACTACAAGTGTAGTTATTGTCTTCTGGTATGCATGCTTCTTAATTTCGGTGAAATCCCTAAAACTCTATGGTTATTGTTTTTTGTCTATCCTTTTGCTGTTGGATAAAGTGCTACAAGGTGCTACTAGGATGAGGTTTCCTAGTGTAGATACTCTTGAGCAATCTAGTGATCATCAGCAATGGATTACTATCTGCTTTACATATTCTTTCTCGGTAGATTCCTCTGTCATCAATTAAAATGTTTTGATTATATTATTAGTTAAATTTTTTATTTCTTTTGTCAAACTATAATATTAAAATAGGGGAATAAAAATGTGTAGTAGCATACCTTAATTTTTCAATTGTGTGTGATAATATGTTGATTTTCAATGATTTATTGTTGTTGCTTCTATGGAATGTTGCTTGGGTGTACATAGGAAGAATTATGTAAGTTACACCATTTGAAATTATGTTCTAAAATACTTGACGAAATGTGAATGTGTAAGAGAATAATTTATTTGGGGTGTAGGAAGAATGATTTATTATTGTTGCTTTTATGGAATGTGCATGAGATGTAGGAAGAATGATGTAAGTATTACACCATCCAGTAATGCTTGATGAAAATGCTTATGTATAAGGTGTTTGTTATAATGTGTAAGAGAAGAATTTATTTGGATGTCTTTGAAATGGCTACTCAGCTTGCTTGGTAAAATATTTTAACAAGGGAAATGACCTGCTGGATAATATTTCAATAGGAACAAAACAATTAAAAAGAATGGAAACTTTTTAGACCGGTTATTTATACAACCGATCTAAAAATTGACATTTTTGACCGGTTGTCTATGAAACCGGTCTAAAAGGTCATTCTAAATAACCGGTCTAAAAAGTATCAATAACCGTTCTAAAAAGTTATACTTTTTACACCGGTTATTTAAATAACCGGTCTAAAATAATGAATTTTTAGACCGGTTATTTCAATAATTAGTCTAAAAAGTCTTTATTTTTAGACCGTTTGTAAAACTAACCAGTCTAAAAACATATTTTTTAGACCAGTTTCTTAACCCGTCTAAAAATTTATTTTTTTAAAAATAGCATACTTTTTATTTAGAACAGCTGTATCAAGACCACATCTAAAATATCTTTAATTTTAGACCGGTTGTATAAATAACTGGTCTAAAAACTTATTTTTTAGACTGGTTTCTTAACCCGTCTAAAAAGTAGCAGACTTTTAGACCGGTTGTATCAAGACTGCATCCGGAACCGGTTTAAAATGTTATTTTTATCCTGTCTTAAAGGTGATTTTTCCAATAATGATTTCTTCATAACTCAGCAACCAAAAAAAAAATTAAATAACCGCGCAATGTTGATCAGAAAGTTATAATATGAAGCCGAGAAAGTATAATGTGAAAATATATTTTCCCATTTTTGTCAGAAAATAATTTGAAACATAATTAATTAGTGGCTAAAGAGTACTACTGACTATTGTATTAAAATTTTGAGATGAAAATTTGATCTCAAGGTCCACCATCTCTACTCTCTATCTATTATTATCTTTTTTTAGAAAAACATTTTCAGACGAAATTGTACACGCAAAATTTTATCTTTAGTTTCACAATTTTGAGAGGAAAAATAAGGTCAAGTTATCAGATGACTTAAATGACATCTTGAACACTGCTTTAATGGTCCAATTGTTGTTCAATATATATATGTGTATATATAATCCCTCTCTATGGATAGATTGGGTCGGGGTTTTAACTATTTTCCACTCCCTCCAGTCCTTAATATAAGATATATTTAGGGAGTTGATCTTGGTCTTAAATATAAGACATAGTTTTCATTTTTGTCAATCTTTTACTAATTTACCCCTATTGAATGATGCTCTCTCAACCATAATCAAGAAGGAGAGGGGAAGGGAGAATTAAGGTAAATGACTAAGGTGGTTTAGAAAATACATGTCATATTAACTAACTTCTTTAATCTAATCAAATTAGGTAAATATGTCTTATATTAAGGAATGGAGGGAGTGCTTTTGTTTGATTTATGATTTTTGGTTTCCTGATTGCAAAATATGGTGGTTGTGGTGGTGGTTGGTGGTTGATTTTGGTGGTGCACTTGTACATATCAATAATATTCTTGAACATGATGAACATGCTTTATTTCTTTTTATTTGTAAAGGACATTTTGAGCACTAAAACAAAAGGTGACTTCAGTAGAGCGCTATATATATATATATATATGTATGCATCTAATATCAAAACACAAAGGGAATTAAAATATAAGAAACTCATTGACGTTGTAAATATACTTTTGAAACTTACTTTCACTCGACGTTCATTATTTTTACTTTAAAAAAAAAAACTCTTTTAACATCTGAAACGAAGTGCGCGCTTTTCTCCTCTAGCATATATATGAGCCCCATTACACTTATACGAGGGAAACACTACAAAATATCCGAAAATTTTAAATATTTAAAAATTTACAAATTAACTTCATTTGCAAAACACTAATAATGATTGTAATAAGAACAATACCAACACTAATATTTAAGTGAAAATGCAAAAAATTCCATTAGATTATAGGGATATGAAATGCCATGCATGGGGGGGGGGGGAGCACTTATATGTATATAAGCGTTTTCAAACTTATCATAAGTTATTACTTATAAGTTTTTGTTTTTTATTAGCGAAAAAAATTTGTTATAAAAAAGGTACGTATTATAAAAATTAATCCTAGTTTTTTAATACCTTCCTTCCTAGAAAGCTTGATATTAGTTGAAGAGAGGAGTTCTCAGGTAGTTGTTAAACCCAATTGGAACTCTGATATATAACATTAGTCCCAACAAATATTATTTTCTTTTAATTTAAATCACTTTTCAATTATCAATCAATTAATTATATTTAGCTAAGGCATCTTTAAATTTAACAGAACTCTATACTTGCACTAATATATAATACGAACTAATATTTTAAAAGCTGGATCAGATCTCAAATCAAAATAAGCTAAAAGGCCACAGTTTAACAGTAGATCGTATGATTAGGCCAGTGATGTAATAATTAAATGAAAAATAATATTATATACATAAATAATGGTATACATATAAGAAATAAAAGTATCATAATTTTTTTTATTAACTTAATTTTATTATAACATATATTGGTATTTTCTCAATGTTTTAAAAACCAAACAAAATTTTGAAGTGGAAATCTCAACTTAATATCATACTTATTTTATAATTTTAGTGTTACATTGAATATATATAATAAAGAATATGCATGTAAAAAGTAGTATATAATTCTTGTTTTGCCTTCATGAAAAGTACTATACGATAAAGAATATAATATTAATATTACACCAATCCGCTTTTGCCTTGCCGTATTGTCATTAGTTTTTGTTACTTTTTTATCTATAAAAAAGAGAGAAAACTTATCAGACTTTTTTAAGAAATTCAAATTTTATTAGCTACATTCTCATTTGTGAGATCAAAATTCTTGTCAATAGATAAGCCATATAGGTTCACAGCCATACCTTATGGCGGATAAGTACGCCGTACGCATGTGAAAATGGGAAAAAGCCTAGATTATTCATTTTTTTTAAAAAAAACAAAAGATAATGCCAGTTTGCATTGAAAAAATCAAAGATAGGAGTATTTTGATATTTTCTCACGTCTGTAAAACAATGACTCCACAACATTTTTCCTTTATCAAGTGGATAATTTGCAACCAACCCCATAGACGAAAGTTGCAGCGGCTTGCAGTTTATATGGAGAAAAGAAGTGGAAGAAAATGGAGTTGGTATGGTTTATTTGGCATTGTTCTTTATTTTCCTCCTATTTCATTTTTAGCCCCCACTCCTTCCTTTCTTCATCTTTGTTTCTTCTACGGGTGAGAAATGGGAGGGGCAAGTGAAAAAAAATCTTTTCATATGTAGAAATTTTTGAATCCGTCCGGTTCTATTAAAAGTACACCGGGTTCCAACTCAAACATTTGTTCAAAATGGCTCAATCCTTCGCAGGGTCAAACCTATGAAACGAGCCGCTAAAGGGAATGGGTGATGGCCAGACCGCTCCAACTGTTCGGTCTTGCTCTCAAGACCTTGATACAAACAATAACCGGGTCAACTTAGACATATAGATAATTTCTTCTTATTGTATCATCATTTTCACAACTAAATATAAATCTATTAAATTTCAGGTAATGAATTCACGTAAAAAAGTAAATTTTAAAAAATTGATTAAGTTAATCAAACTGATGAAGGCATGTGTGTGTGTGTGTGTGATTAATAACAATTCAAACTCAACTTACAAGTACTGTGCTCTCCTGTGTCATGTTATTCTAGATCCCTTTATATAATATAATTATCGATAATAATATTCAGACACAATATAATTAAGATAAAATAAAAAGGTTCTTTGGCCAAAAAAGAAGATAAAATAAATGGTTTATTTTCAATATAATGTCTTGTTTATGAGAGTTTTGTTTGAATATTTATAATATATATTTATAAATTGGATTAACAGATATAAATAATTTTTTATATATCAAAACATAAAAATTAATATATTTATCATGATATGTGACAATAAAATATTTACAAATTTGGATACAATTAAAAACGATAAATTACGCTTAATTGAGCATAATACTCAACTCTGATTCAATACTATCAAATACCATATATCTAGTTTAAAAAGATAAACTACAAAATTACTGGATGACTATAAAAAACTAAAAGAAAATGGAATGAGAGTGGATAATGTAAAATCCATCAGCCCATCCCATCATACTTTATTTTTCTTAAAATTAAAATTTAAATACAAGTGTTTCGAAAATTAATATGCGTATTTATTTGAAACAGGGTGCTGAGTATTAACGACACGCACATTGGTTTTGACAATATATCTTTGGGCCTTTTTTGTCGTTTTTCAAAGCCAGCTTTGTGGCAGACACAATAAGCGCTATTACACTAATTAATTCATTGAACAAATTTTAATAATCCATATTTATATATATGGCATTAAAATTAAAACTATATTAATTTAGCACATAATTCTTAATCGCATGATGGCCATTGATAGTGTGGTAGTTGATATATGATACAAAAAATTACCCCAATTTTCATCCCACGTTATTTAAATAACTAATTTTTCAATATATATGATATGAAACAATTTTTTTTTTTTTGAGGTTTAAGTGAATCAATAATGACCAGCTACAAGTATGAAATAGCAGGTTATATTATATTTTTTTTCTGAGAAAAATTGATATTAAGGGTGAAAGAATATTATTGGGGGGAAACTCCTAAAAATAGTAAATTGTTTTATTATTTTTGAAAGTTTTTCTTCATAGTTTTTTTTTTATTCTCTCCTCACTTTTCTTTCTATCCGAATAAAGAATACCAATTCCTCCGTTAATAACTCAGCTCAAACCTCAAGTACCCTTTTGCTTCTTCCTTATTCCATTCAACTTTCATACAGATTGCTTCATATTATATTTCAGAGACTCAAAGCTATTATTATTCTGCAGAAACTTTAGAAGCTAGCTTATTCAGTTAAGGTGAAAGCCATTAATTAGTACTGTGTGATGTATGAGATGAGAAATATATGGAAAGCAGTGGATGGGTTGAAACCAGCCTTGTAAATGATGAGTGTACAAATTGCTTTTGCTTCGGTGAATGTGATGTACAATGTTGCTATTAATCATGGAATGAGCGTTAGGGTTCTCACTGGCTATCGTCTCATTTTTGGCTCTGCTTTCACTATTCCTCTTGCTCTTCTTCTTGAAAGGTAAGTTCATATATTATATTCCTTCCCTATATATATATTTATGTATCCTTCCATTATTTTTAGCTTCTATATTTTCTTAATCTTAAATGCATAAATGTCTCGCGCAGTCATATTCAAATTCTTGGATAAAGAGAAGAGTTCAAGTTGTTAGAGTTTCTATACCATAAGGCATATATATAACAAGCCAAATGCCCCCGCGCGATGCGCGGGTTGCATTCTCACATAGAAATCAAACAAAGCAAAAAATAAGAAGTAAAAACAAAAAACATAAATAGTACATTCATAAAAAAACATCTCATACAAAGGGATCCCATATAGTTACATCTTTCAAAAAACAATGAAAAGAACGAAAAACATAGAAGTTGCTAGGTCTGCACGTCACTTAGAGACGTCAAAGTTCTGGAAAACTTCCTTGTATACAACATTGCTAGTAGCATTAGATGTTGTCCTTCCCTCACTGTGCAACAAAATCTTCAAACCTGACATGCTCCTCACCCTAGATAGTGCAACATACAACTGACCATGTGTGAAAACAGGCTTTGGCAGATATAGCCCCACAAACTTTAATGACTGCCCCTGACTTTTATTTATAGTCATCGCAAATGATATTTGATATTGGAAATTGCCTCCTTTTCATACGAATAGGTAACCTACTATCAGAGGGGTTCAAGTCCATTCTATGAATTAAAACTTTTTGATTTGGCATTGACCCATTCAATGTAATGGCCTCTATCACTGATTGACCAAGGTGTGTTATACGTAGTCTTGTTCCATTGCATAGGCCTGCAGCTTGATCTATGTTCCTAAGAAGCATAATAGGGGTTCCAACCTTCAAAGAAAGCTTGTGCATTGGTAACCCTGAGCAACTGATTGTGTTTAAAATTTCAGGAGTATACAAATCATCGAACCCATCATGCTCCTGGAATGTCTTGCAAACAGAGTCACAACTGTAATAATCAGTGGCATCACCCGGCAACAAAGAACACATGTACTAGTTCACTTCATTGACAATTTCAATCGTTGGTGCTAGGATCGCCCTGTCATTATAGTATTCAGTAGATGTCAAGTTTTCAATCAACTCAGGATACGTAGATGACACAATTGCAGCCACAGGATCTTCATAATTAACAATCAACAACTACGGGGGGATTTCAACATCCGCTACCCCATCGTGAGGCATACCTAACTTGACATCACCAACATCTAAGAGCCACTGTGAGAACCTCCTCAACTTGTCATTGTCTCCTCCACATGAAGATGCATTTAAACGCATGTTCTTTGTCAACTAGAACACAGTGCAATGATCCTATAGAAATGACGAACTAATACATGCATTAACAATATCTGCTCTCGTCCCTTTAGGGAAGACTGGGAGTATCTGACGAAAATCACCGCCTAACAAAATACACTTCCCCCTAAATGGATAGTCACAATGCATAACATCCCTTAATGTATGATCAACAGCTTCAATACAATACCTTTGAACCATAGGCGCTTCATCCCAAATGATCAACTTCATACACTGTATTAGGTTAGCTAGGGGAGAGTTTTGGCTGATGTTGCAAACAGAATCCTCAGTAACCTGAATTGGGATTGCAAACCTTGAATGGGCTGTTCGGCCAGTGGGTAGCAATGTAGCTGCAATCCCACTTGATGCCACTGTAAGAACTATGTCTCCTCTTGCACGAAGTGTTGATGTCAATGCATTCCACAAAAATGTTTTCCCAGTCCCTCCATACCCATATACGAAGAAAAATGCTCCTGATGTAGCAGACAAAGATGCCATGACAGTATCAAATATTTTCCTTTGCTCTGTGTTCAACAAAGATATCAAATTACTTGACTCTTCCCCCAATGCTACACAATCGTAACATAGTTCCTGTAAAATAAGGTGATTGGAAAAATCAAATGATGAACATGATCTTGGACAGGGTAATGATGGAAAGTCTTGCAAACTCTTCCCATTCTCCTGGAGTAACCGGTCAATTTCTTGAAGGGCAATATCCTCTCTATCTGTATCTGATACATCAACACCTATGCAATTCAACCAATTAAAATAATGTACAATTGTTAACACTAAAACATATCCTTGTAATGAATAAAAAGCATAAATTATTTATAAAAACAGACATCTACATAACATGAATAGTGTCAACTTACTTGATGATAGGGGATTGTTTCGTGAAATGTACAGTAAATCTTCAGACAAAATTTTGGAAGTCTCATTCCAAACAAAGTCAGGATGACTCAGTGAGGAACACAACAGCATACTTACAAACAACCTTCTTAAAGACCTTCCTGAAGCCCAAATAGAAGCCTCCTTAATAGCTGCAACATACTCATTATCATCATCTAGCAAACCAAGAGCATAACATGCATCTCTAAAGGTAGGGTGCACAACACCATTAACTATCCTAATGTCCTCATAAGACTTCAGACCCTTCACCTTAGTGATAAGTATACGAAGATAATAAAGCTCCCCAGATGAAGGTGATGTGTGAGTCAACCTGCCAATCACAAAACCTTTCTCCCTACATTTCCATTCCTGTTTGCTTCGTTGATAAACATAATGCAGTGGGAACTCAGAATAAGTGAGTGTTCTAGCAAAATCATCATCACTGTCATTCATCTTCATCCAAGCAAGGAACATTGATTCACATACCCTCGGCTTTTTCAACAATTCTCCCACATCAGCATGATTAGCATAAACCATAAATTGTTGGTTAGGGAGGTGGAAGCTCAACCGCTTAACTGCAGGATATCTATGATGAATGTCAAAAGAAAAAATACACCAAGCAGCCTCACACGCAGAGATGTACCTAAAGTTGTAATATTGTTGGATCTCATCAACCACCTTATCAGTATTACCACTATTACTACCCTCAAACATTGAGGCAACCACCCTATCATTACCCTTACTTATATACTTGAATAAGTATTTGATAGCAGTGGACTGATTGCACTTTTCAACATTGATATGGGCTTGAAACATTGACAACAATGTCAGACTGTATGGGACAACATATCTATTGTCTAATGAAATGCCTTTAACTTCTACTGATCTCCCATCATCCCTCCTTCTGTAAGTTAGGTAACCATCATCATCAATAATTGTGTGGTCAACAAATTTCTTTGGAAAATACTTGCTACATTTTCCCTCTTTCATGCATGGTGCTTTAGGTTTCAAATGGCCGCATGGATTATGAACCATAAATCTCTGCACAAGATCATACAAAACAGGAGATGACTGCCTATCAGGGATCTCTGCAAAAATTAACTTGTCCACCTCTACTGGATCTTTCATATGATCAGGGTCATCAACCTATAAAAGGATGTGAGCATACGGCAATCCCCTTTTCTGGAACTCTATGGTGTACACATCTGTGTGGAAATGTAAAATATTAGAAAAACATATAGTCATAGCAACTAAGTTATATAATTATTGAATTATATGGTTGCATAATTAAAGCATTAGACAACTAATAATTATTAATCAAAGAAATATATAAAAGCACAGATAACAATACTAACACCCACCTGCACGAACATTCCCAAAAATTCGTTTCTTCTTGATTGTTTTCATTAGAGATTTTAGTTTCATATGGAACACCCTAGTTAACACCTCTGGCCTGTTAGATGGATAAGAAGAATCTATATTACATTCACGTTCAATCTCCGGCTATGCTGGATTGCATGTAAAAGTAATGAAAATACTAGGATAACCAAAATGACCACAAATAGCCATTGCATCCTTATAGTTTTGCATCATATAACGTGCTCCTCCTGTAAAAGAAGAAGGTAGAACAATACGCTTTCCTATTGATGACGCATCTCTTTCACCGCTTAAAAATGCATCAGTCAACCCTTGGTACAAATCAGCCCTCAGTTCTTTCTGATGAGTCTTAACCCAAAGAAGCCTTTGTGATTCAATCATTGTGTACTCATCAACTATGAATTGTTGTAATAGTTTCCCAGCCCTCAAAATGGTTGAGAGCTCATTGTCCCTTGACATTAACCTATAAGCAAAGTATTCTCTCAAACTAAGGCTTTTCTTCTTCTTTGTAGAACTTAACGTCTCTTCATGATGTTCTATATGATCCCTATAACCATCTTCACCTTTAAGGAACAGAATTAGGTATTGAAGTGGAAGGTATGATGGATGGAGTTCATCAATTCATTGTGGAGCACCTGACAACTCATGCACGACAACATCCCTTTGACTAAAATTCATGTCTATGTCACCAACAATTAGTGCCACTACCTCAGAAGCAGAAGGTAAATTATAGTTACGACCATCTTGATGTCTAGTACTGATAAGGCACAACTTCACCTCAGAGTGTTGCCCATCTCTTATCATTGATGATGCTATACGATATTGTTTCACAAAGGGATTAACCTCATCAAGACACTGTTTGATTTGGTTAACTATCTGACGATCAATGGATCCTTGTTTCACATGTTTGCTGCTTGAATAAACAAAATTGAACACCTTAGTAAACAAAACATTAAAACTCCTAAAATGCATAAAAAAGGCAAACACAAGTTGCAAAAAAATTACCTTACAACAGAAATACGGTTTGAAACTTTATTATCTGTGTCGTAAATGTATAACTGAGAATAAACAGGTTGTCGCCCTTCTGGAGGTAATAGACTACCAATCTTGTGGTAATTCATCCCAGAAAGAACAAAAGTGTATGGACCTCCACCAGAATTCTTTGAATGGTCAATTTTACCTCCCATTGATGTGAATGAGAACATATTGTTGTACAATCTAATGTTTTCATGAAAGTTCTTAGAATCAACTGAGCTCTTGTCAAAAAATAATTTGTATAACACCTCTGGTGGGCATGTCATTAGTGGCAACTGAACTTTTCCTTTCAATCAACATAATGAAAAAGAAGGATCACTCGAAGAGATCGAATTACGTATTTTTTCATTGAACCACATCCTTGCACTACATGATTGGCATTTATATATAGCATCCCCTTCATTAGCATATTCTAGAAAAAAATGGACAACAAATTAGAAAAAAACAAAATAAAATATACCATCATGCAAAATCTATACTACATTCTAACCATTAGAATGTGCTGTCATTTTTGAGTTCGCCTCCAACAATCCTTCTTCATTGTTTGGTATATCATGCATGTCAGTTTCATCACCATCTAAAAGGAAAAAAATCAAATTTCATACACAAAAACATTACACAATTTAGAAAAAATAAAATTACCCTTATATGAATTAGATTCATTGCAATCCACGTCATTCTCAGATTCATCATTGGCATCAAAAGAGAAGTACAGATTTTTATAACGCTCCTCAACTGTAATTCCTGTCACCATCAAGGCAGTTAATACAATGCCAACAAACTATTACAATAGAAACACTAATACCTAAAATAATATTCATTTTTTGGGAAGCAATAATTATTTATGACAGATTTTTTTTTGCCTCTCTTTCCCAAGAACATTCTGACCGACGTAACCCTCCCTTCTGACCTAACCCTCCCTTCTGACCTAACCCCCCTTCACTGACACTCGCATATCACACTCAGAAACGTCGATAAAGAAGAGCCGCTGCTGAGTATGCATAGCACGGAGAGGCAACAGATGGAACCGAGGGGATTGCTAGAGGCAACTCCTGCATTCGTGTTTTTGGTGTTAATACAATGCCAACAAACTGATACTGAGTATTCATGTTTTTGGTTCATAGTTCAATGATTTGTGTACTAATCTACAATTAGATGAAAAGGGGATAATGTATCAGTATCACCCAAACCAAAATCATCTAGTGTCACTTTTAAAACACGGTGTGAACGGGAAAGATTCTCAACAACAACCTAGGGGGACACAATGAGGGGTTCATATATAACTATGAGGGGTATTTTCATTTATTCAAGCTTGTGGGGTCATTGTAATTTACTCAACTATGTAACATATGGTAGTTGCAATTATAATATTTTTAGGCTCTTTCTTGGCATTCAATATACTAAGCTAATTTCTCTTTTACTGTGCAAATCAATTACTATTAGATTTTAAGATCTTTAAATGCATATATTGATTGCTCATTGTTTAGTATAGAATATTCATAACTTAACTGGGTTATGCTGGTGGCTACTGACAGTGGATGCAGGGCTGATGGAAGTGAAGCTGCTATAATTTTGTTTCCTTCAAATATTGAAGCATTACTCTGGATTTCTCTGGATCAGGGCTTTCTGGAGGGGAGCATGTTACTCTTGGTTGGAATGAAGTATGTGTTTGCTCCATAACCATTTTAGAAATATCATATTTGTTTAGTCTTGTTTGTGTTTAATTTTATCCATTCTTATTTAATCTTGTTTTCCTGTTTAAGAGGGAGTGAGAGGGATTTAGGAAAGGGGGATAAGTAGCATTAGTCCTGTGAGATTTAATAGAGGGTGGCATTTTATCTCATTGTTTAGTTTTAGATGAAACAATTTCAGAGTTTTTGTAGAGGGTGGCATTTTATCTCATTGTTTATCAATAGAAAGTATGAAGCTTACCATATATCTAAGTCTAAAGAGTATCATCCTTTTATCTACAAGTGCTATTCATGGGGAAGAAGTTAGTACTTCACTCCACAACCAATGGAAAATTATCAACTTACTGATAAATAAAAAAAAATACCAGAACTACTAATAAATAAAAAAAATACCAGAACTGTCTCCTTTTTTTAGCAATGGTCGGCTGGGAGTGGGGAAAATAACTTCTTCAGCCAACCCCCTACGATTATTACTTCTATTCCCCTGCCCCCCATTCTCATCAGTGTTTAATGCAGTAGCTGCTTGTAAAAATAACGTATCAATTTAGACAAAATATGAATCCATAATAACAAACACAAATAGACAACAAACAGATGAACTATAATGTATGCTTATTAACCCTTCATCATTGCCAGAGCAGCAAGTACCTGTTGTGTATTCACCACCCATACCTTGTGAAGTGGTGGGCATACTCATCAAATATGGGTCAAAATTCTCAAATGCACGGTAGCGAGCATTTCGGTACCAAACAACACTGTTTCTGAATTCCAATTCACCTACAGAAACATAACAAAATAAAAGAAATAACACTTCACATGCAACCCTCGAAATGATAATAAGGCATCCCTGTGATATGGCCTCTTCTACTTACCAGGTGAAGTGTAATTAGAGAACTTTGCCTCCAAGTTTGTAGCAACGTTAGTTATATCTTTCAATTGAGGATGCCTCCCTCTACGCTTATGTGTGACTGCACTACCATCAGGTAGTGTATCCATAGAGATATTCTGCATATTACAACCATGTTCCTGACTTGATGAACCACCAGCATTGCTTTTAACGGTTTCTGCATGACAAAATATGCACAATACAAATGCATTGTGTAGAAGATATGCATTGCCATTATAGTTAAGGAACCTTAAATGATAAAAGTTGATCATATAATTCAATATGCATAAGATACACTGGCAAAAACCACTAATTGAACAGAAGTAAAAGTTGATCATTCCTAAATGATAGGAAACTTTATTTTTATCATAAACCATACCTATAAACTTGTGGCAACAACCTGGAACTTCCGTTGCAACCTTTACAAATAAAAAATGAATAGCAAAACACATACCTACCAACTGACTAGAACTTCTGCAACATCAGTTAGAGTTTGGAGTTAATGATTGTCTTGCATAGGGATTCAAGGATTTCCTCTTCATCTCTCTATTCCACAGTGAAAATGCGTAGTCAAAAACCACCCTTCTCTAATCCCTTTGTACAAAATAAGGGTAACAACATTGCCACAGTATAGACCCTTTTAACCGCAGTGCATAATTGTCTAACAGTCCAAGGTATATCCCCTGACCTTTCAATGAAATGTCAACTGAAGGGCTAACTACATTACACAATGGAATTTAACCTCTACCCCACTGGAAACAACTTTGCACCTTATTTTTTCAAATAATGTCAAATCAATCGGATCCACATTGCAAGCCTCAAGAAATCTTACCAAGATCCAAATCAGTCCATCACCCTAACTATTTACAAATGTATATTTAAATTATCATCCACACTTATGGAAAAGATATAAACCATGGTTAATAGAGTTTGCAAGTGTATTCTATGTTTCTATCTTACAACACCTCTCAGTTAGTATGTGTAAGGAAAAAAAATCCCAAGTGGTATGAACCCAAAAATCAGCATCTTGAAACTTCTAGCAATGTTTAATTGAATGAGCATTTGCAATCCAATGTAATTTCCCTGGAAATTCCTTAAGTATGTCTAATATATTTGCTGCCACTTTTATTTCATTTGGCACGGGTAATATTTTTACAACACAACTACATTTTACACAATAATGCCATATAAGGCCACAGTCATGGGTAATATTATTACAAAGCAATTTGATTTTAAACCATAATGCCATATTATTCGGTTCACTCATGTTTAGGTTCACCACATAACTTGAGGGATGCCATTGATTCCCATAGCAGGTTACCTTTTTCATTTCATACTAAAATTCAGGCAAACTAAATACAAATTGTATAATTAAATTATCATCCATACCTGTGGTAACAAAAAGAACCCTACTTAGTAGAGTAGTCTCTCCAATTCAGTATGTGCCCAAACTCTGTTAAGTATGGTTGATGAATTTTGTCAAGATTTTAATTCATTGGATATCACTTCTATACAGACCTAGAATTTACACCATTTTGCCATAGAGCACCAGGGTCACCTTTATTAAATATTACATATTTAAATTGTTGCAGTAGATATAGAAGTGTCCCTCATGACAACAATATTCATATTATGCAACTGAATATTACTTCTCAATATTTGCAGTTTATTGGAGCTTACAAGGATCCTCTGATTGCCTACACGCTAATGGGATCATACATAAACACTTGAAACCTAGTACTTTTTTTCCCCTTTGCATATACTGCAATATATGTAATGAATACACTGTTGGTCACACATTTACTATGAAAATATATAGGATAAAAATATGACATAGAGAAGAGCTATGATTAAGAGACATGAAATAACACAAACACTTAAACATCCATTACACATAATGCCTTTACGGCTACACAACTCAGTTACACATAATCAAACATTCATGCAACCAGTGTCCAACCAACCACTGGAGTTAATAGTCTCACAAAACAACACAAACGTGGCTAATTAGAACAAATGCCACATACTTCCAAAAGAGTCCATACATAGACAACACCTAATCATAGAAGGAACTAATCATAACAAACATACATAAGATAACACAGAGAAACAACATTCTTCACTTCTCCTGCTTGATGGACTTCAGAGTCTTCCCACATGTCTTGCTTGGTGAGGAGCTGCTGCCAATAGATGATTTCTCCTTTGAGGCAGCACACTTCTTCAGAGCAATCTTCCTCTTCCCTTTGGACCCTGTAGTGGTAATGAGTGTAGAAATAGGGACATCATCCAGACCAAACATCTGATGCTCGCTAGGCTCAGAGTTCAATCCTTGAGAATCAAACTGATGAGTACCCTCAGCAATGCCAGACCCAAGCACGACCAAATCATGCTCCTGCCACAATTAAAAAAATGAACACATCACTAACACTTATATAATAACAATTTAGGGTGCACTTGTTTAAAATTTATATACCTCCTCCAACTCGTTGGCACCTGGACTCGCAACCTGCACCACAAAATTAAAGTAATCAATATTTATTAATTGATTAATTACTAATTATTAATTAAACTATTGATAATTAATTGAGGGATTAATTGATAATTAATTGATTGATTAATAACAACAGTAACTGCTGAGAAGAATTTGTTAAAAAAAAACCTACAGTGAATAAATCTTAATATAATCTATTTATGCCATTATTAAAAATAGTAAAACTCTGGCAGGAACAAAATTAGATATGAATTTAGAGTCAACCTGGTCAAACTCATTCAGGAGGTCACTTAGTTCAGTGTATGAAGCCACAGAAATGCTAGAATTGGGAAATTCCTTGTTGTACTTGTTAAGCTTCAGCTTCAGCAACAGGCTCTTCCCAACTAACATGTTAAGCTCATCAGGGAAATCGTAACTATGATTGATCTATTTTGCAAGGAAAAATGTTAAGATTGTATATGCAGGTATACATATGCTGACATTAAAAATTGCACAACACCCATAAAACAGCAAATCCTACCTTCTCCAGGTACAACTTCAGCTCCAAGCCAGTCTTTCTAGTAAACTGGACAGCAAGTTTGTCAAAAAAAACAACAAAACCTTTACCACCAGATGTATCTTCCACTGTATAATGCACTTTCATCCTAAAATTGATTATCTCAGAATCAATAAACCAACATAGCATAAAAGAAACAAATAACAGAATTGTATACTCAACATTATCTTCACATACTTTGGTGTCACATCGATATCCTTGCCCTTGCACGTATTGCTTGGGCATTTCAACTTCCCAGCTATAGTTTTAGCCTTACTACCGCACCTAATTCAGCCTTCATAATACCAACCATGCCTGGTCTCTAGTTTCAGGATGACACACTCAATGAGAAAAAAGTCATCCTGCCACGTATAAGAAATAACAGTATTAAGTAATACATGACAAGTACCATATAGTGCTCCTCCCTACCACTATTATTCAAGAGTATAACATTCAAATAGGAAATAACAGTATTAGGTAATACATGACAAGTACCATCAGACAATCAACACTAACTAATAAGAAATAACAGTATTAGGTAATAGTATACTAATAATATATACACATCAAGTAAGAAAACACTTACCCCTGCCTTGTCTGGAATATCAGCAATGCATATCATTGGGTAAGAATGAAGAAGGCTGTTTGCTGAGCAATTTGAAGAATTAGATGCAACAGTTGATGAGATAGTGCTGATTGTAGGAGAGGGGATAGTCTTGGCACTAATTCATGACAACAAATAGTTCACTCAAATATAGTGGAACAAAAACTAGGCTTAACTTTTCAAGGTTACTAATAAAAAAATACCTTGAAAGGAATTTCTTAACCTCAGGGAACTTCTGATTGAATGACACTTTAGTAGCATTGAATGAGCTACAAACCTCAGCAACACCTAAAAGGATTACCACGTTTTCAATCATCCAAAACAGTTTAGCAACAGAAAATAAAGGGGCCTCTAGACTATTAAGAACATAGTTAGATAATAAATTTACTCAACAACGCTCACCATCTTCTCCAAAACCAATCCTACAAAGCTGAATAAGAATCACAACAGGGGCATCCATCCTAGTGAAGTCATGCATGAATACAGTAACAGCACACTCATCATACATAACACAAGGCACAGTTATACCCCTGTAGCAATACAAAAAGAAGCCAATCATCAAGCAACTAATAATTATTAAACATTAAACAAAGTAAAAACCGTAAAATAAATACTGTTGCCCCATATCTCATCAGCTATTGTTAAACAAATCTTGTTCTTGGTTTCATTGTTGACATGGTATTCCTCTAGAGAACCAACAAAGGTGACAAATCTAATCACATCTGCATTTTATTATGACAAAAAAATAGTTAAGAGTGAGGAAAATGAAGAAAAACAAACAGCACATCAAACAACATATATTTCACAGTGCTCAACTATAAAAGAACCATACCAATAAGATAGTCAATTGAAGCCTTTTCCTTCAACTCAATGATATCCGAAATAGGGAAGAACATGTAAGAGTAGTCAGGTATGGATGCATCTGAACCCATCACATAAGTTTGGCTACCAATCATTATCTTGAATGGATGGTTAGTGGCCCTATATTCCAGTCTGTTCTCCTTTACTTCAAAGTTGGCTATGAAGTAAATCCTCCCTTCCACCAGTGTGTCTTCAAACAGACAGAAAGAATTCTTGTTCATAATAGATGCTTGTATCCTACCCCCTGCATCTCAATGAAAAAGCACTTCTGTTAGGAAACAATAATTCTAAATATTGTTAGCTAACAACATAATTTCTAACTTATCTTTCTGATATAAATGAAAACTAAGAATCTAATAAGTCTGCTAAATGTAATGAATTAGTCAAAACCGGATTTACTTACTTCAGCATCCACTAACAGCATTGAAATACAGAAGACCTCATTAGGAGAATCTTTCTGATAGACATTCCACCTCCTGATCACCCGAACAACAATCCTCCACCTATCAGTTGACTCATTGAGGTCCTTAATCATTGAATTCTTAGAAACAGTCATTACTAAGTTATCTGGTATAAGCTAAGTGATGCTTGGGTGGGGAATATGATGGTAACTGAATGCCAATTTAAAGGCAGAAAAATGAAGCTCTACTAAAGGGCACAGTTTGGAGGGAACTACCGGGCTAAACACCCTAAAGACCAACATACAATGTGTATTATCCTTGTCCTCAATATATGCGACTCATGACAGCAAATCCCAGATAGATTTGTGCCTCACACATCTCTAAACCTTTCAGAACTTTCTATCAAAATCTTAATTGACGTGCAAGAATATCCAGCAAAGGGTACTTCCCAATGGCTAAAAGTATGTTGTATTCTAATTTCAACACATGTCAAACTGAACATTGTATGCTTTAAAACTTCTGAGAGTGAGAAGTGCCATATTAGTTTTGTACGTAATCTTGCTTTCACAGTAGAACAGACCACAATGAAACAAATAAACATTAACCCAATGGCTAAAAGTTTTGCATACTGGAAATGACTGGATATCAGTTCAAACCAACAAACAATCCATCACTTATTATATGATACTTAAAGTGGCGGCTAACATTAGTAGGTCGGCTGCATCCAGTTTGTTTGATTTCTATGTGCCAGATGATTTATATATTGTACAGCATCCTAGGAATAACACCTTGATTAACCCAACCTATGAAAAAATACCTATAAAAGACACTTACTCTATACTTAAAAAGAATAAGACCTCCAGCTGTTATGTTTCAAAGGCTATAACATTAAGTGATGTCCAGCTGTTATACTTAAAAAACGATTTAATTCATGTTTTGCTTATATACTTAAAAAGGGCTATAATAAAGTGCTTCTGAACAAAAATCCCAAAGAAGATATTATCAATACTGACAAAATACTTAAAACGGAAAAAATGCTAGACCCCAAATATTGATATGACACATATTAAAGTGACTTTTGAACATAAATCTCAAGCAAGAGATAATTAACTTGATACAGGAAGTAGATCTCAAGATATGCAAACTTGGAAAAAGGGAGATGGCAGGTGAATTCTCTCTCATTTCACCACTTCCAATGGAAATTTTGCTTAAAAAGGAAAAGACCTCCAACTGTTATATTTCAACAACTATAAGATATATTTAAAATCATTTATTTGATGTAAGTATGGTATATATAAGTCACGTGACTGATTTTCATATTGTTAAGCAAAATAAGAAGATTTTTATATTGTTAAGCGAAATAAAAAACATGAGCTCAACCAATATTACTTTGTTCAGATGTTTTGCTTATATACTTAAAACGGGCTATAATATAGTCTTCTGAACAAAGATCTCAAGTAAGAGATTCTTGACCTATAAAAGACACTGACAAAATACCTAAAACAGAAAAAATGCTAGACCCCAAATATTGCTATGACACGTATTAAAGTGACTGCTAAACAAAAATCTCAACTGAGAGATTCTTAACTTGATACAAGGAGTAGATCTCAAGATATGGAAACTCACAAAAAGGGAGATGGCAAGTGAATTCTCTCTCATTTCACCGCAACCTATGGAAAATTAACTTATATACTTGCAATTATATTTAACAATCCTTACATGATAAAAGTTGATCATATGATTAAAAATGCATAACATACATTGGCAAAACCCAGTGGATAAGCAAGATTACATGGTAGGTAAGATTAAACACTATATAGATTTAATATCAAAGAAACACATAATCTACAAACAGCTGAACAAACACTACAAATATTAAAATCACGAAATTCATACATCTACCCCTAAAAACAACAGCTTTATATGTATCCAGCTGAAGCATTAGTCTAATACATTTTTTGTAGTTTGATTCCTAATTCAAAACCGCCCTACAATAGCTATTCTAACTGGCAAAAGAGTATATTATCCAGAAGTCAACCCCTCCAAGTCCTTGCAATCAGTTCTCTCCTGGCATAAACAATCTCATTGAAGGTGGGGTTCCAGAATGCTCTAGTTGCTGAGGCGTGGTTCTCCAAAGAGACCTTCTCTACCATGAATGTCCAATTAGAAAACACATGATCAGTAAGTATAAACACCATTAAAAAATCAAACCACTTAATTTGGACAACTCATACCTCCATCCTTCTTCATGGAACTGAACTGAATAATGACCACTGGATTCTCCATGTGCTTCACTTGGGCATAGCCATGCCAACCATCCAGAGCACTATTACCAACCAGCATAATAGATACCCTATCCATACTATAAAAAGCAAGTGAAACAAACTTATTCCATGCTCATATGTTGAAACAAACACACATAAAAAGCTAACCCATTTAATTTATTGTCACTTACAGCCTGTCCTCTACTACAAACTTGAGCTGAGGATAAACAACTCTCCCATCTCGTACCCATTTGAAATCCACAGGAAAACAAAGCAAACCACAAACATCTGAGTTATAACCCAAAAGATTTCACATAAGAAAAACACCTCATCAATTTAATCAATCTAAAATATTAAACGAACAGAATGTATGCTCAAACCAGCAACACAGCATCCATGATAGTAATCCTTTCTCATGACTCTTACATCCTTCAGCTTAAAAACAATGATCTAGGGCTTGAATGTTATACTCCTGAATAATAGTGGTAGGGAGGAGCACTATATGGTACTTGTCATGTATTCGCTCACCCCCATCAGCCACCAGGAAATTCTTAACAAAAAACACCCCACCATCCTTTAAAACGTTTGCAAAATAATCTATCATATCATCACCAGTAAGCCTAATCATCATCCGAGTGTCCTGTAACCAAGGCCCCGTAAAAGTTAAAACACAAAGAGAAAACAAATGAAAAACCTTTAAACAGCTTACTACCTTCTCATCAAACACAATGAAGTCAAATGACAAAACCCTCATTGGGTACCCAGAGTCAATCCGATGAATGTCTGTCCTAGGATATGACCTATCAACCTTTACCAGTACCCTCCAAGTGTTGGCGTAAGGAGTTATATCATCAAGCCATCTATGATGTCCAGCCATGAGTGAACAGAATAAATACAGAAGAACTGGTTAGAGAGATGAAAACTGTGAATGTGGAAGAGAACTAAAGTACAACTGACTTGTAAGGGTGACAACTTATATATATTTCATTTCACTCACACATCATAAATGCCTACCAACAATTAAAAACAGTGCATTAAATGGTCTAAGTAAAGGTGAAAAACCCGAAACATACCATGACTCACGCCATTAAGAGTGATGAAACACTTAAAAAACCAAGCAAGATCAAACAATCTAGAAACGACTTGCTAAAAGTACAGTCAGATGAAACATAATAAATGTAAGGACCAGTTGGCACCTGAACGGATGATGAGCAGACCTTTTGGGAAGACAACTTGGAAACATACTAATGAAACCCATTCGTGGCCTTGCTCTTTTCATCCTACCCAGCAAGAAATTAATAACCAAAAATAAGCCACCTACCTGCTTCTTTTGCGTGAGGATATATAAGCACAAATATTACAACTAAAAAGCACCAAACCAGCTGAACACAACACATCATTCATAGAGCCCGAAAAAACTGAGAAGGATACACGAAGCCCAAGGTGAGCTGTTACTGTTCAAATGAACAGTAAAAACAGAGAAGAGCCATGGTGAGCTAAAGTTCAGCTCGGCTTACTGGTGATGTAGATTTAATATTATAGATTGATACACTCCAGCATTTATATATTCATTGTTTTTATGTTTCTTGGAATACTATAACTACAAAGAATATTAACAATAGTTTTAATCCATTTCATATTATTATTATTATTATTAAGTTGTTTATTATTTTACTTTTGAACTATTTGTTTAAATTTATATCCTAATTTTTATATTTTTTTAGTTTTTTTTTCATATTATCTTGTTGAAAATATATGTATTTATGCATGTGTGCGTATCATTTTAATATTTTAAAGTTTGAGAAATTATCATAACCCTTAAATTTGACAGCCGCATTTGACAAGTAGATCTTGTATAGATGCTACATGTATACAGATATATGGTATTATAATTATTCGTTAGTTTATTTTTAATTAGGACTATATTTTTTTTAGCTTAAATTATTTAACATGTGAACGTACACGTGTTGTTTTAGTTTATATATATATGTATAAGTTTAATTAATTTTGCTAAAAATATTTGTTTTTACCTTTATCTTCCTTTTTATTTATATTAATTTGCAGGAACAAGAAACCAAAGCTGACTTGGAGGGTGTTGTTCATGTCATTTTATTGTGGTTTATTTAGGTAGGAATTTGCTTATTACATATTATTAAGTATCATATATTTATATGTATAGCTTAGATTAAATATTGATTAACAAAATTTTTATATGAATCATGCTGTAATTGACACTACAGGAGAAGTTTGTTTCAAAATCTTTATTTTGAAGGTTTGGCTTTAATATCTGCAACGTTTGACTCTGCTCTCTAAAATCTTATTCCAGGTTTCACTTTTATCTTGGTAGTCTGTTGTGGGTAGGTTTTCATTCTCACTTATATTTTTTGATATATTAGATATAAAATCTAAGATAATTTACATGGTTTATGGCTTATATACTCATAAATCTAAAGAAACTCTCAAAAGTATGTGTATTGAATAATGACAAAGAGTACATATAAATATATAGGCATGTGCGTAGATGATGAGATCACATCAAAACTCTAACTAGGAATATCCTAAATCTATATCATGACTTAGATTTGGAATTCTAATCCTAACTACTTAAATTAAAGATACTAATAGTAGATGATGATGATGGTGATGGTGAGATATTATTCTTCACTCTCCCTCAAGTTGGCGCATGTAGATGGACAATGCCCAACCTGCTTTTGAAGTACTCGAATTGAGCTTTCCCTAACACCTTGGTGAAGACATCTACAAGTCACTCCTTCCGCCAAATCTTTATTGGTTTTATCTCCTTTGACTAGACCTGTTCTTTTACAAAATAATAATCCATTTCAACATGCTTTGTTCATTTATGAAAAATTGGATTCTTAGTGATGTGTATAGCTGCCTGATTGTCACAATACAGAGTAGTTGCACTACTTTATTCTACTTCCAACTTGTCAACCAGTCACCTTAGCCATATTAGCTCAGTCACGGTATTTGCCATTACTCTATACTCTGATTCACCATCAAAGTTCACATGCCCTAGGAGTACTACCCTTCCCAAAGCATTCATCAAGGTCCAACCATATTTTTGTCGCCGTTTAAGAGTACCTGGCATTCTTTCCGAATCTCCTTGTCCATTGTACTCTTTACCCATCCTTTACCATAGTATCACATTGAATTCAATTAGAAAGATCAGTTGAATCAACTACTGGCTTCTTAACCAAACCCTTAATGAACCCAAACATGTTTTTAGCTAGGAGCGTGTTTGTCATTTCCACCACCCATTCTAAATAGTTAGTCTTGGTCAATAACTTACCGATGAAAACTTACCCTGGGTTGTCAGAGGCATGCAAAAAGAAAGTAGAACTCACATTCTAACTCAAAGCCATCTCTCTTAGTGTTTATTCTCTCTCTATGCGCTTTATCTCAGGTTTAGAAATTTGGCTCTAATATCATGATAAATCTGATGAAACTCTCAAAAGTATGTGTATAGAATAATGACGAAGAGTACATATAAATATATAAGTATGTGCGTAGATGATGAGATCACTTCAAATCTCTAACTGGGAATATTCTGAATCTATCGTGATAATTGGAATTCTAATCCTAACTACTTAAAGATACTAACAATAGATGATGACGATGATCATGATGATGATAATGATGATCGTAATAATAATGATAAGTTATTATTTTTCATATATCAATATCACACCTTGGAATAAATTTATATTTTTTAGGAAAACTATTTGGAAAATTCTCTATTGTAAAATTTAATACCTAAAGGTACACAAGAACTCAGTCCTTGAGTGAGACCAACTCTTCTTTAGCTATATATGTGCGACATATATAATGCCTTCTATTTTTCATATAGTTTCAAGCTGTGTTGTATAAATTTGAAGAAGAGTTGTGCACATTGAAGATAGGTTGCACTTGGATCTTGAATGAATTTCAGTTACATTTAGGTAATAAATTTCGCATGATATTTTTCAACAATTTTCTCATTTCATGCCTTGCAAGGCAAGGATTTGTTAGGTTCAACCTAATTGTGTGATGGAGCCTGAGGTGTCATCAAATGCCACGACATTGATGGCACAGGATGCAAATGACTTGACTAGAGGAAAGAAGTTATGGCATGACGAACACAAATTATTTGGTTGTATTTCAATGATGCCAAGTTTAAGGGCTGGATAAAGGATTCGCCAAAGGGAAAAAACACTAGTGATACATGTAATCCCTTACCATATAATCAGTAATTATGATTCGAAAATATGTCCTTAAGATGAATTAGAGACCAACGGAAGGTAAAAGACACATTTCTAATCCCATTTTTCAGGATAGGGTTTTTCACAAATTTCTTTCAAAAACAAATTAACTTGGTTTCATATTCGTATTTTGAATATAATTATCATGAACAATTAGGTCGCGTTCATACATATCAAAGTGTAAAACAAAAGTCCCAACAACACCGGGTTTCATACATTAACTAAAGGGTTTATAGGACATATTCGTCCTTTACAAGTTCCCATTCAAGGGATTACATATCCTTATCCAAAATAATATTTACGAAAGGTACAGTAATCTAAACCAAAATATGACAACCAACCCACAAATGAAAATAAATAACTAGCTGCCCTTGGTTGTCTACTTCTCCTTCGAGCCACTTGCCATAACTGTAGGTTAGTTAATGGAAAGAATAAGATTCAAGAGAATTCCAGTAGTAACAAATTACTTATACAATATATAATCACATAGCATGTAAGCAAATCATCAATCAACACAACAACAACGTTCACAGTATATACATTGCCTCAACAACATACACATAGCCTTTGTAGCATACATATAGCCTTTTGGCCTACACATGTCTTCGAAGCATACACATAGCCTTGCGGCTTACACATAGCCTTTCGGCTTTCACATAGCCTTTACGGCTTTCACATCCACAAGCTTTGCAGCATTTGAAATAATCACAATCCAATGATCAATCAAACATACAATGCATCACATATAGTATAAGAGAAAGCGTCACTACCTTATTCTTTCCGGGTGTGCTCTAGCATAAGTGGTTCACGAACAGGGAAAATTAAATATCGAATCCTATAAACCAAAATCAAGGACAATGAGTTATTGCCTATTCCAATTCTTTAATAACTCATAATACTTGGGTTGGTTATCTCTATGGTCATTTAATCAAGTAAACTAAGGAGCTAAAGTGGTCAATTAACCTAAAAGACCAATTTCTAACCTTAAAGTTCAACAATATTACATTATGCCATAATATCTTCAATTTTCGTATAAGTGACCAAATCTGCCAGAATTTTTCATCAACTTTGAAAAATCATAACTAATTCTAGAAAAATTGAAATAAGGTGATCCCAAGTCCTCTAGAAAGTTATTGAAGTCCTCTACAAAGAAAAATATGAATCAATGCTATCCATAACTAAAAAAATACAAAATTACATGAAATCCCATACTGCTCCAGAATTACTTCAAGTTTCAACCCCGAACTTTGGAAAATCATAACTCCTAGCTCACAAATTTAATTGACAATTATATGTCCATTTTGAAGCTTCGCATGTGAAATTTAATACTGAAAAGTTTCAGAATTTTTAGACACTATTTGCTCATTCAAAACTTCCATGCAAACTGACTGCCCTGCATAGAGTTTACACTTGACAGTTTTTCCCAATTTTCAACCAATGCGTCCAATGGCTCCAAAATCAACAACTAAACCTATTCTCACACAATTTTTCACAAGGAAACCATTGGAATCACTAAAACAACCAAATTCTAATCACATCCACACATTTTCAGCTTTGAACCATAATGCAACACAAACCACCAAATTGCCAAACTTTTCCATTTCAAGATCCAAACCAATTCACACCAATTTTATTGTTCAAATCATGCAACAAGACACCTATTCCAATACCAAATTACCATGCAACACACAAGACCCTAATGGCATGAAAATTAGGGAAAAAATCCAAAAATTCCAAAGTCCCACTAATGGTCACCATACATATATCAAGAGATAGCTATTTCTCACCTCTTTCACTTCCTCAAGCTAGTTTCTTGATTCCACCACTTTCAATTTTTCTCAAGCTCTCAATCACCTTCTTTCAAAAATCTAAAACCAAATAGATGAAGTACTCATCAAGGTGAACAACATTAAAGAAGATGATTTGAGCCAAAGAGATCATCTTCAAAGCCAAAAGCTTACCTTTTCCTTTCTCTTTCCTCTTTGTTTTGGGACGACAATGGCTAGTGGAATGAGAGAGAAAGTGTGATGAAGATTAGCAGAATTGTTTGCCTCTCATACTCCTCTTGGCAGACTTAATGATGGGAAAGGGAGAGAAAATGAATTTAAAATGGCATTTGACTTTTCCTTCTCTTCTAATTTCCTTTCCTTTCCGGCTTGGAAATTCTCTCCTCCTTCTTGCCTTTAGTCTTAGACGTCCAACATGAGAAAAGTGAGAAAATATATTGCTTGAATTCTCTCTTCTCTTCCCTCTTATGCCTAGCCACAATTATTGACTTTTCTTCTTATCTTTTTGTTTTTCTTTCTTTTTGACTTGGTCAATGAGCATGGACTTGCTTTAATTTAATTCCTCTTCCCTTCCTTAGGTCTTAATCGAAATGTTACAATAAAAACAAAAGGAAGAAAGTTGACTACTTGCTTAAAGGTATATGTGATCAATATGACCAATGTCTTCTTGTAAAAGAGTTGAAATTTTGACCAAATACTTCTTTCCTTCTCCTTTACCCTTTTTGGACGTTTTCAACAATATGAGGAAGGGCGCTAACTTGCTTTTTGACCCTTATAATTACTCTTACTTTTCTATTGACCAATCTTGGCCCTTCATTTTTGTTTCTCTTTCACATGTCATGCACCCTCCCCTTCATATTTAAGCTTTGACACCATAATTGAGCTTAAATAATGGATTGGGGCACTGACTATTGCAGGTCATAATTCATACTTTATTCCCTAAAAGAGTTCATTCTCATGCGTTACAAATTTTAGGGCATTATAATTCTCCCCCAGTTCAATAAATTTTGTCCTCAAAATTTGTTACACCACTTGAGCCTTAAACTCCAGATACCATCTTTGGATATCTGCTTTTGCTTCCCAAGTTACTTCTCTCTGTGTCATTCCCTTCTAGATCACCTTTACATATGGTATGCTTCATTGCCTGAGCCGTCTTTCTTCTCGATCAATAATCTGCTCTGGCTCTACCGCATAGTGAAGTTTTCTTGCAACTTGACTTCTTCATATTCAATAATGTGTGCTGGATCTGGCTAGTACTTCTTCATTTAGGAAACATGAAACATGTCCTAGAGCCTGCTCAAGTTCAGGGGTAGGGCTACCTGATAAGCAACAGGCCCGATTCTGGCAAGAATCTCGAAAGGACCAATATACCTCAGGCTTAGCTTCTTTCATTTGATAGCCCTCCCGATACTAGTGACTAAAGACACCCTTTAAAACACATGATCACCAACCTCAAACTCTAGAGGTCTTTTTCTCTTGTCAGCATAGCTTTTCTGTTGACTTAGCACTGTAAGGAGTCTCTTTCGAATAATTAGAATATGCATTAAGGTCTAATCAACAAGATCTTGCCCATAAGCTTTCTCTCAGACAGCTCATTCTAGCATAAGGGTGATTGGCACTTCGTCCCATACAATGCTCCATACGAAGCCATCTGAATACTTGCATGATAGCTATTATTATAGGCAAACTCGGTAAGTGGAAGGAAGTAGTCCTAATTCCCTTTAAAATTGAGGACACATGCTTATAACATATCCTCCAGCGTCTGAATAGTCCTCTCTGACTGTCCATCTATCTAAGGATGGTAAGCCGTACTAAATCTCATATGTGTACCTAGAGCCTCATGCAGAGCCTTCCAGAATCTTAAAGTGAAACGAGGATCTTTGTCAGAAATGATATTCTTTAGTATGCCATGGAGTTGCACAATCTTTTGGATATAAATCTTAGCTAGTTTGTCTAGAGAATAGCTAGCATTGATTGGTATGAAGTGCACTGACTTCGTTAACCGATCAGTAATCACCCAAATTGCATCATAGTTCCTTATCCTAGGCAATCCCACAACAAGGTCCATGGTCACACTTTCCCATTTCCAATTAGGAATTTCAAGACTTTGCAACAATCCTAATAGCCTTTGGTACTCAATCTTCACCTTCTGGCAAGTAAGACACCGTACCACATATTTGGTCACATTACTCTTCAATCCGGCCACCAATATATAAACTTCAAATCATGGTACATTCTGGTCATTCTGGGGTGAAGAGTATATTGGCTTTTGTGTGCCTCATCAAGAATCTTTTGCCTTAATTTTGCCTTCAGTGGAACACAAATTCTCTTTTTGTGATGAAACAATTCCCAGGTCAATGGCATGTTTCAATTTCACAATGTTAGGGTGATATTCAGCCACCAATGATCGGTATCCCATTCTAACTTGTATATTGCTAGGCGTGCCTTCACCTAAGTCGGGCACACAAGAACTTCAAAGATCTTCTCTGGTAGGTTCAACCAATCTTCGGTTACTGGGGGATCAAACCTCCCTCAAAATATCGGAGGTAGATGCTTGCAGAATTTTAAGACCCAATACTAAAGATCTCTCTCTTCTCTTACCGGTACCCCTTGTAATTCTTGGTTCGGGTAAGTGTAAGGTGGGGATTCTTAAGATTGATTAGACCCTTTCACAGTCTCTTCATAATGAGTCTTATCCTGGGTCTCCTCCTAAGTGGACTGTGTTGATCCCATTTGTTTTGATGATAACAAAGATTGGACTAATGATAAAAAAGTATATGATAAAAAACAAATGAATTTGAACAAAGAAAATAAATGGCAGATAAAGCATTACTTGAAGTAAGCACTGGAGTAATGAGAAATAATACAGGAAAAACAACAATAGTATATTTTTTCATGGCTTACTCGAGTGAGTACTCGAATAAGGGAAGCTGTTACTCGAATAACCACTCAAGTACTAATGAAGAATATCATGCAGAGAAGTACTACCATAATTTGAAAGAAGTTACTCAAGGGGCCACTTGAGTAATCTGCAAAGTTATATGAACCATTACTCGCTCGAGTAGCCACTCGAGTAACAGCATAAGCATAGGGCATTCCTCAAGTAGCCACTCGATAACCAGAGCAAATATCTTTCAGTAGCTCTTGGCTAAGAAATGCAACAATTTACTCGAGTAGCCACTTGAGTAACCAGGTGAGAAAAAGGCATTACTCGAGGGAGCACTCAAGTAATCTGTAGAGTTATTTGAAGTATTACTCAAGGGGTCACTCGAGTAATCAGGTAAGAAAAGAAGAGGTACTCTCGGCCAAGAATTTGATACAATTACTCGAGTGAGTAATGGAACAATATGCAAAATTATTGAAATTTACTGAAGGCTCACTCGAGTAACTTGTGAAGAAAAGACATGGTCCCTCGATTAACCACTCAAGTAAACTGGTATTTCCAAGGTTTCTGATGTATCTTACTCCATGTCTTACCCGAGTAATACTTTATGAAAAATGTTGAATTACTCTTTGCCATGTTTTTGATAGGTCTACTCGAGGGACTACTCGAGTAATAAAGTCCAGAAAGCATATCTTTAATCTAATGTTTATTGAATTGATTTCTATATGATTAACTAATTTATTGTATTAGTATCCTAAGTTATTTATAGAGAAACAATGAAGAGATCATGCCAGAAGTGAAAAGTCAAATAAAAGGTCTAAACGCTCACCTACCGCTACCAAACGTAAACGGATAGTTTTCAAATTAGAAGAATGGTAAACCAATGCTCCACGACTCTAACAGACATATTTGAAATGCTTCCAACAGACATTACAAATCATCTATATATATGGAGCATTCAAAGGCAGAGAACAACAATAACAACTGATAACAAGCAATCACATATCGATCAACATACTCTTTGTGCTATGTTTTTCTTATACTCATTCATTGTACTTCAGTGATTATATATTTGCTCTGTTAGAGAGTTTTTTTCATTACAAACTCAATATTTGTTACTAAGGCAACTTAAGGTTATGGAACCTTGAGTTGGGTATTTGATTGCTACGTGTAAAGGGGAGTGAGTGTCCAGGTGAAGGAACTTGCTGTGTACTGAGGTGCCAAGAACCCACTGAATCTTAGATAATATAGTGAAACTCTCAGAGACGCTATGAGGAATAGACGTAGGTCAAAGTGGTTGTGGCCGAACCAGTATAACTACCGGTGTATACTTCAGTGATATTTCTCTTTACTCTCAATTGCTTTAAATATTCTGTTAATTTTCTTATACACAACAAAATTTCTGATATCACTAAATTCATCCCCCTCTTGGGTGAAACGCTTGCACTAACATTTGGTATAAGAGCATAGGAATTCTTGTTAAGGTATAGTAGCCTAAGAAGGAACCAATGGCAAGCATGGGTAAAGGAATTCTTCCCGACGGAGCTTATATCACAAGACCTCTGGGTTTCAATGGTGAACACTTCTCATTCTGGAAAGCAAAGTTTAGAGTCTTCGTAATGGCTACTGAATATGGGCTATGGGATGTGATTAAGAGTGAAAACTAAAAACCTAAAAATATTATAGATTCAAAGAGAGTTCCCAAGACACCAGCAGAATATGATGAGAATGACAAGAAACTCATCGCACTCAACAGCAAGGCAATTCTGATGATTCAAATTGCCTTGAGTCAAAATGAGTACTTTAGAATTTGCACACTCCCAACAGCTAAAGAAATGTGGGAAGCCTTAGAAATAGCTCACGAAGGAACTTTGGGAATAAAAGAAAATTGGATCAATACTCTGGTTGCTGAGTTTGATTTACTTCAAATGAAATCAGGTGAGTCGATAGCTGAATTTGAACTTAGATATAGTCACCTTGTTAATCAACTTACAGTACTTAGAAAAGTCTATGATCAACATACCCAAGTACGAAAGATTCTGAATATTTTTTCTAAAGACTGGGAGGCAAAAGTCACTGCAACTGAGGAAGCAAAAGGTGAATCAATGAGATCAGTGGCTTCTCTATTCGGAAGCCTTTCTGAATATGAAAGTAAATTAAAGTTCAAATGAGAACTATATGATATTGGTGACAAGAAGAAAAGAGACCTAGCACTGAAAGCAAAAGAAGAAGAACAAAATGAAGATGAAGAGTTTGACGATGACGAAATGGACCTAATCATAAAATGATTCAGAAAGTTTTACAAGAAGGGCCAAATATTCAAAAACATTCAGAAAGGAGGAACAAACAATAAAGAACACATCATTTGCTATGAATGTAGAAAGCCAAGACATTTCAAATCAGAATGTCAAGATTGATTCAGAAGAATAAAGAAAAGAGAAAAGGAAAATTCTACAATAAGAAGAAAGCCTTTGTATTTGCCATATAGGGAGATAGCTCTTCTAACGAAGAAAGCGATGAAGAGGAAGTAGTCAATATTTGTCTAGTTGCTCAAGAAGAAAAGAAGAAGAGGTAACTGATTCTAATCCTACCTATGATGAATTACTTTCCGAATATAATGCTTTACATTTTGAATTCATCAAAGTAGTTAAAGAACTAGTTGTTTTCAAAAAGAAAAACAAAGCTCTTGAAATAGAACTTAAAGAGAATTTTGAAAAGGACTGTGAAAAATGTACTTCTTTGAAAAAGAAAAACACTGATCTTACTAAAACTCTTGAAAAATTCACTAAAGGAAGTGAGATGCTAAATGTAATTTTAAAAGCTTAACGATTTGTGAATGATCAATCTAGAATTGGATATGATCCAAAATCAGATAGAAGGAAAGGAAGAAAGAAAGCTAGAGGTAAATCATACTTGAACTATTTTCAGCATTCTATGCATACATCAAATCCTTTTGCATACAATAATTATTATAATAGAAAAGGTCATTATACTTCATCATGCATTCATAAGAAGAAAAGAAAGATAGGAACCTACAAATGGGTACCTAAAGGTTCATATGTTCCGAAAATCTTTTGTACTAACCCAAAAAGACCTAAAAAGATGTGGGTACCTAAGAATTAATCATATTTGATTACAGATATGTCTTAAAGCATCCAAGAACAATAAATGGTACATAGACAGTGGATGCTCCAGACATATGACTGGTGATTTCAAAAGTTTTACCTCATTATAACCAAAAGAAGGTGGGAAGGTAAAATTTGGAGGAAATCAATTCGGAAAGATAGAAGGAATTGGTGAAATAAAAAACAATAAAAGCATTCAAGTCAAAGATGTTTATTACGTTGAAGGCATGTGTCACAACTTGCTGAGTGTGAGTCAAAGTGCAGATAAAGACAACTGGGTAATATATGACTTAAAAGAATGTCTAATTGTAAATAAGGCAGATTTACAATTAGATAAGAAGAATCTTAAAGCAAAGCTTAGAGCAAAAAGTAAAGGTAACTGCTATACTCTTGATATCAGTAAAAATAGCTCTAAAAATTATTTTCAAAGTAATGCCGATGAAAGTTGGTTATGGCATAAGAGGCTAGCTTATGTCAACATGCACCAACTAGGCAAGTTAATTAAAAAGGATTTAGTGATTGGATTACCCAAAGTAAATTTCAAAAGTGATTTGATCTGTGATTGTTAACCTCATGAAATTCTTGTCAGAATTACACATTTCCTCCTATTTCTCCCATACTTTGGGTATATTAGTAGGTATTTGGGAGTGCTAAAGTAGAGGAAATGTGTTCTATTTATGCTTGGCACAAAAAGAGTAAAAATGTGGAGGAAATATGTTACTAACTGCTATGATTATTCAACTGTGGTTGTTTGTGAATTCTTTATGTTGAAAGGATATAAATTCAGTCATAGCTGGACCAGAGAAAGCCAAATTCAATGAGAAGGAGGTGAAATGAAGTTGAAGCCATCAACCATGCCAAGGAAATACAAGAAGGGATGAGAACAGAGCATAGAAAGAGAGGAAGATGAACTTCAGAGATTGCTGGCCACGGCCAACCATTCCATGGGCCGTGGCCAACAAGAGGTCAGAAAGTTACTGGTCACGGCCAAGCATCCATGGGCTGCAACCAACTTGAGGTCAGACAGTTATTGGCCGCGGCCAAGAATCCATGGGCCGCGGCCCAAAACTGCACAGAAGCTCACTGGCCGCGGCCCAATGATGCATGTCAAAAGGGTAAACAAACTAAATCTTCTTTCAAATTGAAAAATGAGATATCAACTAATAGACCCCTTCAATTATTACACATGAATTTAGTTGGACCAGTAAGAGTTAAGAGTCTTGGTGGCAACTTATATTCATTGGTCATTATTGATGATTTCTCTAGATTTACATGGACCCTTTTTCTATTATCAAATGATGAAACTTTTGGAGAAAGGTATGTCCATTGCAGGTATTATGACAGATCATGGTGGAGAATTTGAAAATCAAGTCTTTGAAGAATATTGTGATACTAATGGCATAGATCATAATTTCTCTACTCTAAGGACACCTCAACTAAATGGTGTCGTGGAATGGAAGAATAGAGTGCTCACTAAAATGACTTGACCAATATTGAATGAAAAGAACATGTCTCAAGTTTTCTGGGCCAATGCAATGAGCACAACATGCTATATTTCAAATAGAGCCTATATTAGAACAAAACTTTGAAAGACATCATACGAGCTATACAAAGGAAGGAAGCCAAATCTTGCACATTTACACGTCTTCGGTTGTAAGTGTTTCATTCATAATAATGGTAAAGATAACTTAGGAAAATTTGACTCTAAAATAGATGAAGGAATTTTCCTAGGCTATTCTAACTGAAGTAAAGCATACAGAGTTTTCAATAAAAGACCATGTGTTGTTGATGAATCAATTCATATTGTATTTGATGAATTTGAATCCTCTGACAAAACCATTGATTATGAGCAAGAAGTTGTTTTAAATCAAGAAAATGGTCAATCTATTTCTAAACCTCTTATTCCAAATGTTGATGAAACAAAGGAAGAAGATCAGTCACTAGGACAGCCTAGAGCCTGAAAATACAAGAAAAGTCAACCCCTAGATCAAGTCATAGAAGATGTGAATAAAGAAGTCAAAACTAGAAATAGAATCTTCAATGAAGTTAGTTTCTCTGTTTTATTTTTGAGATTGAGCCTTCTAACATTGACGAAGCCCCATCACCCAATGATTGGGTTATAGAAATGCAAGAAGAACTAAACCAACTTGAAATAAATCAAGTTTAGGAGTTGGTACCCCTACCTAAGGATCATCCGATCATTGGCACTAAAAGGGTATTCAAGAAAAAACTTGATGAATCCGCAATCATTTTCAAAAACAAGGCAAGATTGGTAGCCAAAGGCTATAATTAGGAAGAAGGAATTGATTATGAGGAAACATATGCTCCAGTGGCTAGATTGGAAGCTATATGAGTACTCTTAGCCTTTGCATGCATCAAGGGATTCAAACTCTATTAAATGGATGTAAAGAGTGCATTTCTAAATGGCTACATCATGGAAGAAGTATATGTAGATCAACCTCCAGGTTTCGAAGATGTAACCAAACCTGACCATGTTTTCAAACTCAAAAAGGCTTTATACGATTTAAACTAAGCTCCTAGAGGATGGCATGAAAGGCTCAGTAAATTTCTTATTGATCAAGGGTTTGTATGAGGAAAAGTTGATACAACACATTTTACAAAATGAAAATGTGATGATATCTTAATTATGCAAATATATGTTGATGATATAGTTTTCGGTGCTACTAACGAAATCATGTGCAAAGAATTTTCTAAGATAATGTAGGGGGAGTTTGAGATGTCAATGATGGGAGAATTGAATTTCTTTCTCGGTTTGCAAATCAAACAAAGAAAGAATGGAATTTTCATATCTCAAATGAAGTATCTGAAAGAGCTATTGAAGAAGTATGGATTAGATGAAGCAAACGGAAAGGACACTCCTATGAGCTAAACTACATTGCTTGATGCTGATGTCAAGGGAAAAGATTACAACATCACAAAATATAGAGGAATGATTGGATCATTACTCTATCTCACTGCAAGCAGGCCTGCCATTTAATTCAGTGTGGGTATGTGTGCAAGATATCAATCGGTACCAAAAGAGTCACATGCTGAAACCGTCAAACGTATCTCCTAATATCTTGCTCACATGACAGAATTAGGTCTCTAGTATCCCAAAGGAAGAATTGAATATCTAGTTACATACTCAGACTCTGATCATAGAGGATACAAGACAGACAGAAAGAGTACCTGTGGACAAAGTCAATTTCTTGGAGGTTCACTTGTGTCATGGTTTAGCAAGAAACAAAATACAGTGTTTCTTTCATCAACGGAAGCTGAGTATATTACAGCATCAAGTTGTTGTGCACAAGTATTATGGCTAAAGCAACAACTCCAGGATCTTGGTATTTATTTGAAGGAGATACCAATATACTGTGACAACACTAGCATGATAAGCTTGGCAAAGAATCATGTTCAACATTCCAAAACCAAGTATATTGATGTTAGACATCACTTCATAGAGATCATGTCTAAAAGAAAGATGTCAAAGTGATATTCATTCCAACTCATCTTCAACTAGCTAATATCTTCATAAAACCTCTTGCAAAAGATCAATTTTTATATATTAGAGAGAATTGGGAATAGTAAATCCTAATGAATTGTAAGTTATTTAGTGTTTACAAAATGTTAGATAATGTTATTTATTGATGTATTGATGTTTTACAGGATCATGATATTCTGTTTTAGAGTATGAAAAGCAAAGGTTAATAGAGGACAACATTACTGGAGGGACAACTTCAAGTAGCCACCATTATTGGAGTGACACCTTGAAGTAATTGAATGGGTTATTCGAGTAGCCACTCGAGTAATAACATAAAAATTATGACAATAGAGCATTGATTCAAAATAAATTCAAAAGATATGGCACAACGGTTGGAAATGAATAGTCAGAAGGTGAAGAAACAGATTACTCGAGGGAGGCCTCGAGTAAACTTTAAAGGTTACTCGAGTAAGGCCTTGAGTGAACCTGGGTACATGGGTAACTACAATATTATTCATACTAGGTACGCACTTGAATTCACTGTATTTTGAAATTTTTAGTATGAGCACTCGAGTGGTTACTCGAGTGAAGCTGATGATCACTCTAGTAAGCCCTCGAGTGATATCGGGCCCTAAGTATATTTCAGTCGTTACTCAATCATTTCTCACAAAATCACCTCGAGTGATTCTCCTAGTACTCTCACAAAAAATTTTGACAATCATTTTCTCTTCTCATAACCGTCAAAACCCATTGATTTTTGCTTGCAAAAACCTCTCAGATTGCACTGAATCTTTTGCTCTAAATCTCACGACTTCGGCCTTTATTTTCTAGAAATCCTTATCTTTCTCAAATCACAATGGTGAGGACAAAATCTCCTAATCTTAGCACTCCTTCTGAGTCCTCTGAACCATATCAACTCTCTGATTCACTTTCCTCTCCTCTTAACAAGAAAAGAAAAATCGCCCCCAAACCAAAAGCAAAGTCTAAACTACAACCTAAGCCTAAGGTGAAAGGGGTTGTCATTAAGGAACCAGTAGCCACAAGAGCTCAAACCAAGAAGATTTCACCTCTTGGAAGATGCAAAGAAACAAAAAAACCTTCTCCTCCTCCTTCTGATTCATCTGACACTCCCACATTTTCTCTAAAACCTTTGAAAAGGCCCAAGATTGATGAGAAGATTACTAAAGTCATGGTAGGCATGCTTGAAGAAGCTTTTCAATCTAAGGGAGCAAAGAAATAGCAATCTTCAAAGCAACCAAAAGAAAGAGATGAAGAAATCACATTCCCTCCTCAGGGATTCAATATGAGCAAACTTGAGGAATCTCAGAAGTACCTGAGTCACTTTGCAAGAAGAAATGTGTGCAAGATGCACTACATTGAGTACGAGGTTCTTCAAGAGGTATTGAAATTCAACTTGAGTCCCTATCTTGATTCCTATATGCCCTAGCTGTCTATTTAACTCCCATTTTGCACCAAAGTTGTGAGGCATTTTTACTGCAACCTTGAACCTATAAATGATCCTACTAGGAAGTCTGTGGAAGAAGAAATGACTTCTAAGGTTAAAGGATAGAGAATTCTAATCTCACCCTCCAAAATCAATACCTGGTTACGAATAGAGGACCCTCCTGATGATGATTTCCCTAATCTTGACTCAAACCAGATATTCTCTATCTTAAGACCTGGTGAGATAGTGGGACCTCTAAATTTCAATCCAAGTGATATAGGTGATTTTCATTTAGTCCTATGGTATATCTATTCTAGAGCCATAGTGAACAAATCCAACAACTGCACACATTTCATTGTGAGGGATTTCAAAAAATTTGCCTCATTGATTCTCAAAGAATAAAAGGACATGGGAGAATGTATCTGTGCTAAGATCAAGAGATATAGGTATGAAGGAAAACCTACTACTCCAATGCTTTACCCTCAACTTATTTCTTTGTTTCTCAAGAAGAATAAGGTTTGGTATTTGGAGAGTAAGGAGCCAATTAAGAGGATAACACCAGTTGGGAGAAATCAAATTAGGAAGTTGAACATTGAGATTCCTTTGAAGACTCCTCTAGAAGTAAGTCTCAAGAAGAAGAAGAAGACTGAAACTGCAACTAGTTGAATGGATGACACACAGTCTTTTGCTCTAACCAACACATCCTCTCCTTCTTTCTTTGGTGCCGCAATGCAAACATTCATAGAGAACATTCTGAAGGGTTTCCATATCGACATTGCCAATACAAATGCGGAGTTGGTAACCTATATGAATAAGAAGATAGGACAACTTATAGAGAGAATGGATAAGAGGCACGAAGAGTTGTTAGCTGAGCAACGTGCCCAGGGTGAGCTTCTGAGATATATTGTTGCCAAACTTGATGCTATAGCATCTGGCTCCCCTATTCCTGGTCCTTTTGTTACTCCTAAATTAGTACCAATCTTTGAACCTGGACCTTCCAAGCCTAGTCCTTCTGATACTATACCTACAGAGCTTAGGCCCTCTGAGATAGGACCCAGTAATCTCTTATTCTCTATGCTTGACCTTGACACATCCAAGCCAATCCACATCACCACTGATGATCCACCTCAGCCTGTTCAGCCAGAGCCCATATCTACTCCGATTGCCTCACCTGCACGAACTGAGGAAGTGCTTGTGTCTTCACCTGTTACTACAGAGGAAGTAGAAATTACTTCTCTGGTTCCTTACCTATAATCTCTAGTGAATCCTCCAGAGGATCTTCAGACACCCCCAATGAATCTTCCTGAACCTGAACCACCATCTTCAGATTCTTCCAGTTCAGATGGCTCATATGAATCATTGGCATTTCCTGTCACTCCTATCTCAGCAACCAAGCCATCTACTCCTCCTCATGATTGATTCCTCCTTTGTGATGAAGACAAAAGGGGGAGAAGAGCCTGAGTGATTTTGTGATCAATGGCTGAGTAAATGCATAGGGGATATAGGTGTATAGGGTTTTAGAGAGCTTTTAACTTTAAATTTTAAGTTTGATTATGTAATGAATTCTTCTTTATGCAATTTGTTTCTTTAAAGTTAAATTTCATTAAAGTTATATTGCATTGTGGGACTAATTAGTTTTCAATTGTGTATGCAAGGTGAACAAGTAAATAAGAACAACAACTTTGAAAAGATCTTTACTAAGCTATTCCAAAAGAGTTTTCAAGTTTAAATTAAACAAAAGATTTCTTATGAAAAGTAATTAAGAAGCATATGTTAGAGAATGTTAGATCCCATATGTTTTGGTGATAACAAAGATTGGACTAATGATAAAAGAGGATATGATAACAAACAAATGAATTTGAACAAAGAAAATAAATGGCAGACAAAGCATTACTTGAAGTAAGCACTGGAGTAATGAGAAACAGTATAGGAAAAAAAGCAGTAGCAGATTTTGTCATGGCTTACTCGAGTGACTACTCGAGTAAGGGAAGCCGAGTAACCATGAAAAATATCAACTAGAGAAGTACTGCTAGAATTTGGAAAAGCTACTCGAGGAGCTACTCGAGTAATCTGTAAATTATATGAACCATTACTCAAGTAGCCACTAGAGTAACCAGAGCAAATATCTTTTAGTAGCTCTCGGCGAAGAAATGCAACAATTTACTCGAGCAACCAGGTGAGAAAAAGGCATTACTCGAGGGATCACTCGAGTAATCTGCAGAGTTATTTGAAGTATTACTCGAGGGGTCACTCGAGTAATCAGGTAAGAAAAGAAGAGGTACTCTCGGCCAAGAATTTGATGCAATTACTCGAGGGAGTAATCAAGTAATCTGCAAAATTATTTGAAATTTACTCAAGGGCTCACTCGAGTAACTTATGAAGATAAGACATGGTCACTCGAGTAACCACTCTAGTAATCTAGTATTTCCAAGGTTTGTGATATATCTTACTCCATGTCTTATCCGAGTAATATTTTATGAAAAATGTTGAATTACTCTCTGCCATGTTTTTGATAGGTTTACTCAAGGGACTACTTGACTAATGAGAATGATCACTCGAGTAGCCACTCGAGTAATGAAGTCCAGAAAACATATCTTTAATTCAATGTTTATTAAATTGTTTCTATATGATTAACAATTCATTGTATTAGTATCCTAAGTATATTTACAGAGAAACAATGAATAGATCATACCAGAAGTGAAAAGTCAAATAAAAGGTCCGAATGCTCACCTACCGCTACCTACCACAACAAATAGTTTTCAAATTAGAAGAATGGTCAACCATTGTTGCGTGACTCTAACAGACATATTTGAAATGCTTCTAACAGACACTACAAATCATCTATATATATGAAGCATTCAAAGAGCAGAGAACAATAACAACAACTGAGAACAAGCAATCACACATCAATCAATATACTCTTTGTGCTATGTTTTGTTATAATCATTTATTATACTTCAGTGATTATATATTTGCTCTATGAGAGAGTTTTTTTCATTACAAACTCAATATTTGGTATTAAGGCAACTTAAGGTTATGGAACCTTGAGTTGGGGATTTGATTACAATGTGTAAGGGGGAGCGAGTATCCAGGTGAAGGAACTTGTTGTGTACTGAGGTGCCAAGAACCCACTGAATCTTGGAGAATATAGTGAAACTCTCAAAGACGCTCTGAGGAATGGACGCAGGTCAAAGTGGTTGTGGCCTAACCAGTATAACTACCGGTGTACACTTCAGTGATATTTCTCTTTGCTCTCAACTGCTTTAAATATACTGTTAATTTTCTTATACGCAAATAAATTTCTGGTATCACCCAATTCACCCCCCCTCTTGGGTGAAACGCTTGCACTAACAAACTGAACTCCGTCTTCATTACGCTTCGCTCTCTCTTTTCGGAGCTCTTTTCTCAGCTCACTAATCATATCTCACTGTTCTCTTATTAGACCCATCAGCTTTTGTATAGGATTTGTTGGATTGTCATTAACCACTTATACCTCTGGGTCTACTCATTATACTTTAGGCTAAACCATTGTTTTCTTCATTCTATAAATGATTCACCATGTCAATATCACAAATAATGTATACACATATGTCCTAAGACTCACATATCCAAAAATAACAGGAATATTAATATGTATACAATAACCAATCACCAATCATCTTCTATCACTAAAGCAAAGAACTAAGGGAGATATCCTAGCAAAATCTACCCTTGCCAGGAACTACAGCTCTGATACCACAAATGTAACCCCCTACCATATAATCAGTAATTATGATTCAAAAATACGTCCTTAAAATGAATTAGAGACCAATGTATGGTAAAACAAACATTTCCAATCCCATCTTCAGGATAGGATTTTCACAAATTTCTTTCAAAAACCAATTAACTTGGTCTCACATTCATATTTTGAATATAATTATCATGTACAGTTAGGTCACATTCATACATATCAGAGTGCAAAACAAAAGTCCCGGCAACCCCGGGTTTCATACATTAACTAAAGGGTTTATGGGACATATTCGTCCCTTTCAAGTTCCCATTCAGGGGATTACATATCCTATCCAAAATAATATTTTACAAACGGTACAGTAATCCCAACCAAAATATGACAACTAACCCACAAACGAAAATAAAAAACTAGCTGCCTTGGTTGTCTGCTTCTGCTTTGAGCCACTTGCCCTAGTTATAGTTTAGTCAATGGAAAAAATGAGATTTAAGAGAATCCTAGTAGTAACAAATCACTCATGCAATATATAATCACATAGCATGTAAGCAAATTATCAATTAGCACAGCAACAACGATCATAGTATACACATTGCCTCAACGGCATATATATAGCCTTCCCAGCATACACATAGCCTTTCGGCCTACACATGTCTTCACAGCATATATATAGCCTTGCAACTTTCACATAGTCTTTTGGTTTTCACATAGCCTTTACGGCTGTCACATAGTCTTTCAGCTTTCACATCTACAAGCTTTGCAGCATTCAAAATCATCACAATCCAATGATCAATCAAACATACAATACATCACATATAGTATAAGAGAAACTGTCACTACCTTGTTCTTTCCGAGTGTGCTCTGGCACAGGTGGTTCATGAACAAGGCAAAAATCGAATCCTATAAACCAAAATCAAGGACAACAAGTTATTACCTATTCCGATTCATTAATAACTCATAATACTTGGGTTGGTTATCTCTATGGTCATTGATTCAAGTCAACTAAGGAGCTAAAGTGGTCAATTAACCTAAAAGACCAATTTCTAACCTTAAAGTTCAATAATATTACATTACGCCATAACATCTTTAATTTTCGCATACGTGACCAAATCTGCCAAAATTTTTCATGAACTTTGAAAAATCATAACTAATTCTAGAAAAATTGAAACAAGGTGATCCCAAGTCTTATGGAAAGCTATTGAAGTCCTCTACACAAAAATATATGAATCAATACTGTCCATAACCACAAAAATATAGAATTAAACAAAATCCCATACTGCTCCAGAATTGCTTCCAATTTCAACCTCAAACTTTGGAAAATTTAACTCCTAGCAAAAGATTCGAAATGACATGAATTATATGTCCATTTTAAAGCTTGGAGTATGAAATTTAAGAATAGAAAGTTTCATAATTTTTAGACACCATTTGCTCATTCAAAACTTCCATGCAAAACGACTGTCCTGCACAGAGTTTACACTTGACAGTTTTTCCAAATTTTCAACCAATGTGTCCAATTGCTCCAAAATCAACAACCAAACCTATTCCCACACAATTTTTCACAAGGAAACCATTGGAATCACTAAAACAACCAAATTCTCATCACATCCACACATTTTCAGTTTTGAAACACAATGCAACACAAACCACCAAATTGCCAAACTTTCCATTTCACCCTCCAATCCAATTCAAGCCAATTTCATTGTTCAAATCATGCAACAAACACCTCTTCCAATATCAAATTACCATGCAACATACAAGACCCTAATGGCACCAAAATTACGAAAAAAATCCAAAAATTCCAAAGTCCCACCAATGGTCACCATACATATATCAAAAAATAGCTATTTATCACCTCTCTCACTTCCTCAAGGTAGTTTCTTGATTCTACCACTTTCAATTTTTCTCAAGCCCCTCCAACACCTTCTTTCAAAAATCTAAAACCATAGAGATGAAGCTCTCATCAAAGTGAACAACATTAAAGAAGATGATTTGAGCTCACCTTTTCCTTTCTCTTTCCCTTTTTTTTGAATGAAAATGGCTGCTGGAATGAGAGAGAAAGTGTGTTAAAGATGAGCAGAATTTTTGCCTCTCATACTCCTATTGGCTGACTTAATAAGGGGAGAGGCAGAAAAAATGCATTTAAAATGGCATTTGATTTTTCCTTCTCTTCTTTCCTTTCCTTTTAGGCTTGGAAATTCTCTCTTCCTTTTTTCCTTTAGTCTTGGACGTCCAACATGAGAAAAGTGAGAAAATATATTTCTTGAATTCTCTCTTCTCTTCGCTCTTATTCCTAGCCTCAATTATTGACTTTTCTTCTTATCTTGTTTTTCTTTCTTTCTTTTTGACTTGCTTAATGAGCATGGACTTGCTTTAATTTAATTTCTCTTCCCTTCCCTTGGTCTTAACCGAAATGTTACAATAAAAACCCAAGGAAGAATGTTGACCACTTGCTTAAAGGTATATGTGATCAATATGGCTAAAGTCTTCTTGTAAAAGAGCTGAAATTTTGACCAAATCCCTCTTTCCTTATCCTTTACCCTTTTTAGATGTTTCTAAAAATATGAGGAATGGTGTTAGCTTGCTTTTTGACCTTCATAATTACTCTTACTTTTCTATTGACCAATGTTGGCCCTTTATTTTTGTTTCCCTTTCACATGTCATACACCTTCCCCTTCATTTTAATTTAATTTAAGCTTTGACACTATAATTAGGCTTCAATACTGGGTTGGGGCACTAACTATTGCTAATTCGGGTCATAATTCATACTTTATTCCCCAAAAGAGTTCATTCTCATGCGTTAAGAATTTTGGGGCATTACAATACACCTAAAATCTGCTGTGATTCTCTAATTATGAAGAATAAATTGAGAGATAATTGGTTTGCTGTGGAGTTAGATGATGATGAATCTCTAAAAGTTGAAGCAGTAACTGCATTGGTTTTGAAGATGTGCTTGAGCCTCATTTAAGTATTTCTATAGACCTTTATGATCCTCTCTATCCTAAATTTTCTCTAGATGATAGGAAGAGAGAACATCTTGCAATGAATGAGTGAATAGAAAGGAGTTTAAAAGTATTAATGATGAAATGAGTCTTGGTAGCAAAGTTGATGGCTTTCCTAGTTTCTTTAAATGGTTTAAGGGTTAATTTTTCATCAAGTCAAATTGAAAACCCCAAACAATTACTTCGAGTCCAATTTATTTAATTAATGACCAATGCATTCATAGTCATCTCTCAAATAAATTGTTAAGAACCATTTGATGTGTGTTTGAAAATTATTTTAATGCACTTACTTCCTCTTTGATAAGTGTAAGGTCCTTATCTAATTTTGACCTCTTTCAGAGTACTTGCACACAGTTTAGTAGGCATATAGAATTGGTATAAGAATACTGATAATATGTACTTGATTACAGTAATTCCCCACAAAGATTGTGTATAATAATTACAAATAATGTAGCCACACAAGGCTACTAGGGTGTCTACACCCGTTTAATTACACCCAGACATCCTTCCGTCTTCATTCCACTACATCATTTCTCTGCATGTAGTCCTTTTCTCTGATCTCAGCACACCTCCTATGATCACCTGTCTAAATGGTTGGTTAGGGGAGGGTGAGATTTGAGAGAATATCAATAGCAAATAATACCAATATGCATGCAAGATAAGTGCTTAATGCATCACATGCTTGCCTTACATAAACTCATGTTAACACAATGACATATTTGTGTGCTCAATGTTTCAAACAACATACTCAAGGTCATAGCATAAATAGAAACAAAGCTTTAATCATTCATATATTTTTCACATAATCAAGCAAAGCAATCACATGCATCAATACATAAGCACAAATATCAAATACGTGCAGGAGAGGTAAGTTTACTACCTTGATTGCTCTTCCCTAATCCACTGTTTGCTTAATATCCTATATCCGGCTTGGGCTACTGCCACGTCCTAAAATTTCAAATTTACAATAAATGAGTTATTACTCATTCATCTATTATTTTAAATGCATTACATTGGTTATCTTTGCTTAAAACTGCAAAATTACCAAAAATACCCTAGGGACCCGGTCCGACTGTACTTTACCAAAAATCATGACCCAGGCTATTCTTACAGAATTTTGCCTAAGGAATCCATTTTTGACCTTGGTTTTGTCAAATTCATGCCCAAATTACCATTATACCCTTGCAACATAAACAACTAGCATATAAGATCATACAGCCGAAGGCTCTACCCCCTAAATCCTCGGCTCACTGCCTGTCACAATTTTGAATACATATACTAGCTTAAGGACACACTAGTCCACTAGGTCTTAAGGCCTCTTGACATACTAGTTTTCTACAACAGCATTGGAATATAGGATTTTATAGTCTAGGGATGCTGCCCCATACAATCTTGTACAAAGTTTTATACCCCGAGCCTTGACTCATCACAATTTTCAAATACATAACATTCTGCTGGCCTAAGGACATATATGTCTATCAGGTCTTATGGCTTTAAGACATATAGTACATCATCTTTTCTTAATAGATATCGACACTAACTACCTTAGGACTTATAGCACATTAGGTATTACTGCCTTATACAGACATGAACATTGGGGCTTACTGCTATCATGAGTGGGTATTTGATTCTAGGAAGCTATAATATAGAGAGTATTCGCCACTATTTAGCCCTACTACACTTGGGTTCTTCCCAATCTCTGTCTATATGTGTCATCACAAACTATATGGGGTGTGTGACTATCGACCATATATGTCGTGCCCTGTAAACCACACTTCCGTTGCCGACTTTGATGTTTCCCACTGTCAAATATAATACAAGTAGGGCTACACTAACTATCTGTACTTGTCTTACTTCCTTAGTTGGATCCCACTTGACCTCCTAGTAACACACGATCGTTCATAGAAAATGTGTTAATACATATGCCATGCACCATGTTATGTGAAATGATAGAATGTTGTATGCACACTATTCAAGGCCAAACAAGATACTTGCAACCCTGGCTTAACTCGTGTCCAAGGTCAAACAACATGCTTGCAACTCTGGCTTAACTCGTTTACAAGGTAAAATGACTGTTTGTCGGCTTAACTCATGTCCATGGTCAAACGACATGTTTAGACCCTAGCTTAACTCATGTCCATAGTCAAATGACTATTTAGACCTTGGCTTAACTCGCATATAAGGTCAAACGACTATTTAGACCCTGGCTTATTCACATGCACCATCATTGGATTCCAGATCACAGCTAGGCTTATATGCGTGTCCAAAATACTATGCTCATGTTACAGAAGATGGCATACACAAGCATACAATAATAACATAGTGCATGAAAGAAAGAATTACTATATTTGCCTTTCTTGGATGATAGTGGATTTTGAATTTTCCCCTGATCTGTGCTCTGCTTCTATTGTAACCCTTGCAGTTGATTATTATGATCCTTAATCATTTATTATTATTTAATGTTCTATTAGCATGTCCATGATTTGCTACATTGGGTCAAGTCTAGCTTCTTGACCCTGCCCAGCATCTATACCTCTTAATCTAATCATCTTTGTGTTTCACTATATGGAAACAAAGAAGAGATAAATTCCTCAGAAACACAAGGGCATATCTATCATTTCACAAAGTTTTAGGTACACAGGTACTTCTGAAATAACATGTCACAGATATTTATAGTTGCCAGAGAAAGCTTGCAATAACCTACAACCTCTAAACTATTGTACAATATATGTTGGCCCCTTTTCATAACATGTCACCACATATACTTGTGACTTCCTAGGGCATCGTCACCTATCTTGAGATTTCCTTGGGTTGAGCATGCTTAACCTTTGTGTACCCAGGCCAAAGCATAAATACTAGCTTTAACCACTTCCGACCATTGGTGCCCCATGACTGCCTTTATCTCTAAAGTCGTGCCCACTTTCTTTGGGCATCAAAATATTATGTATGGACTGCGTATCAGTATTGGTACATCCACTCGGTCACGTACTTTATGATATGATCTTAGAAGTCCACCAAGCTATCATTTAAATCCCGCTCTATATCCTTATTCTTCCCCATACTCCAAATCCATGTCATCCGGGTCTTTAAATCTAGAAGACCCTACTCATACTATACTAGGGTTAGACTATCTGAGTACCATGTATGCCAATCTGTAGGGGTGTCATGCTTCCAGAAAACCCACAGATGTATACTTCGGACATCCTCCCATAACTCCTGATATACCTATAACCCTCGATCTGGTTACAGATCATACAACACATGTACCATTCCAACTCTGGAACTAGTAACGGAATCCAAATATGAATTTGTTTCCTTTGTCCAAGATTGACCAATGTCTTCGACTGATGAGCTCACTGTTGATTCTGGTTGGCCTTACTCAGACTTGAAGCCTTGATGTTCGTTACATCCTTATATCACCCTGAACTGTTAGACCCTTACTTGATATCATACTACTTATTGCCCTTCGGGTATTAACCATTCCTTCAGGGCTGATTCACAAAAGGGGATGGTTCACTTCTCTGGTGCCCCTTTCTGTTCTTATTTCCTTTTACCATATCAGTATACTATTTTGTGACCAGAATTGCTTACTCTACCAGAACTACTTGGGCTCTGATACCAGAATGCAAGATTCTTATCTTATTTTTTCCATTTTCATAGTACTTACATACAGTTTAGTGGGAACACAGAAATAGCATAAAAATATTGATAATAAGTACTTGATTATAGTAATTCCTCACAGTGATAGTATATAATAATTATAAATAAAGTAGCCACACAGGGTTACTAAAGTGTTTATACCTGTTCAATGAAACTCAGATATCCTTCCTTCTTCATTCCACTACATCATTTCTCTGTGTACAGTTCTCTTTTCTGATCTCAGTATGCCTCCTATGATCACCTGTCTAAATGGTTGGTTGGGGGAGGGTGAGATTTGAGAGAATATTTTGTCTTGTAGAACTTGTGGAGGAAGTCTTCTTCAAGATGCTTTGCTCCTTTTAGCTCTCGAATAAAGGAATAACTTGGAATGTGGAAGCTTGCTCTTGTATGCTTTCATCATAAACAACTTCTTCGTCATCCTCTTTTCTATCATCAAGTCCAACTTGTTGGTTATTGGCAGCCATCTTTTCAAGTAGATCCCAAGGTTCTTGAGATGTCATATCAATTAGAGACCCACTAGATACAACATTAATGGTGTCTTTATTGTGATCAAGCAACCTGTCATAAAAGTATTCCACCAAGTGTGGTTGAAAACTTAGATGATGTAGGCATTTGGCCAGAAGAGCCAAAAATTGAGTCCAATACTCATACAAGTTTTCACCCATTACTTGTTAAATGCTATAAATTTCTTTCATCATCTTAGCCGTTCTTGTAACTGGAAATAATTTCTCTAAGAATACTTTCTTCATTTTCTCCTAAGTCAAAGTTGCAAAGTGGTGAGGAAGCATATAAAGCCACTCTTTAGCTTTTCCTTCAATAGAAAAGAAGAAAGAATGACTTATGACTTCACCCATGTCAGCTCCTAAAGGTTTCATGGATGAGCAAACCACGTGGAGAGTTTCCAAATGCCTATGTGGATCTTCACCTTCATTACCATGAAATTTAGTTAAGGCATTTATCAAATGGCCTTTCAATTCAAAATTAGCATTGAAATTATAAAAGCCATAAGGATTATAATCAATATTAGAAAAAATTATAACTCTCATGCTCCTATTTCTAACATCATCATGCAAGTTATCATGCCCATGACTATTATTGGGAAGTAATTCATTATTACGATTATTAAGAACCTCATTATCTCGATTTTCATTATGTCTATCCATGTTTTGATCTAGCATAATATGATTATCAATGAGAGGGTAATCAGTGAAATCAACAAAGAAATCACCACTATCAATAGCAATTTCCAGCTTTGGTTTTCACAAGAAAATGCACCCCAAACAATTTTTGACAGAAACTTTTAATTTGACAAGAGCTATTTTTTCAACTTGTAACAGGTTTAGTAGCTATATGAGTGCAATTAAAAACAACAGTAGTGATTTGTGGTAATAAGGGTTTCTCAAATGATAGCAATCTAAGTTCAATGATAGCACAAAGCAATTTTTAACATAAACACAATTTATCATAGTCAGGTTCCAAATTTCAACAGCAGATAAAATGACCAAACTTTTAATAATCAATTCCCATTTTTTAGTTCAAAGTTCGTTTCTTCAACAAAGCTTAAATTATAGCCAAGAAACACAGATTAATCTCTAATAAAGATAGCAATGGAGAAATATTATGCCTAATGCAGTGATAGATTACCAATTCCTAACACAAACAACTTCATATTTCCACTACCAAACACTTAACAGAACAAAACATTAGCTTAAACTAGCAATGACAGCAATACTTACTAACAACAGCAAAATTCAATTCTCAACTCCATGTTTTTCTGCATTTATTTTCAGTATATGAACAAATCATATAAAGGTTAACTGAATGCATAAATTGTTGTCACAAATTTTGCGAGATGAAGAACAGTTCTTGATCTAAGAACTTTGACCCATACTGCAGTAAAAATTCATAATCCAGTAAGATTTTTGTAAAATTCACTTGTTGCATAGAATTTCAGCAAAGTCCTAACAATATTTTGACAACAAACTTGTAAGTCTGAAAGTAGGACAACCATGGTAGCGACTCAAATTCTTAATTTCAGCAACAACCACAAAACAATTTCATAGCAAGTTCTGTGAAATCACAGTTCAGCAAGTGCAATATCAGTTTGAGATTCCAAACAGGAACTCTCAAATTCAGAGTAAAATGTGATAGTTCTAATTAGAATTGGTACTTAACTTCAGTAAAAATGGTTCTCACAATAAAAATACTTGAAATACTAATTGCAGATTCAATTTCACTCAGCAAGTATAACAACAAGAACTCGATCGAACTCTTTTAGGAAAGCAAGGTATGATCAACTTGCTATACTCCATGTTTTCCAACAAGAATGTTCTATTTCAGCAGGGCAAAATCAATAACAACAGAACCAGTAATTCAATTACAGCAGCAATGATTTGTAATTCAGAAGAAACCAGTCAAATTAGCAAGGATTCAATGCTATACAACCTACCTATGGTAGAATTCAAGTCACTAAAATTCAATATCAGCAGTAACACAAGTTAATCTGTAAAAATTAACAGCACCAACACCCTCACATCAACAAAAATCACTCGAGACAGTAAGTTCACAGTGATGACAGTACTAATGGTTTGTGACAGTAATTTTCCAATACAAAACACCCAAGTTTCAGCAATTTGACTTCACACCAAGTATGCTAGAAACAAAAACCAAGGCATACAAATCTCTTTATTTTGCTTTTCCAACAACTTTTTATTAAAAAACTGAGAAGCAAGTACTCCTAACCTACACAAGCTATACCCCGGTCAAAATAATATTGGACACTCGATTACCAAGGAGCTAGGCTCCCCGACAACAGTGCCAAATTTAAAGAGTTAATGTTGTGGGGCTATCAAATAAAACTAAGCTAAATGCATTATATGGCAACTAACCTAGGTCTATCTCTACGTGGAGCCTATATTTAGTTCTTAAGTAATCTAGGGTAAATAACAAATTAACCAAAAAGTATAGGATGTGACTTTCAACTATCTAATTAAACTAAAGAACTACTTGAATATGAATTTTTCAATGTATAAAGTGAGTGGGTGTAAATGCAAGAGATGAATGTCCTAGGTGATTGAGTTCACTAACGATCCTTGTCTAATTTTAATTTTGAGCTCTTCTCTTAACTAAGCACAAGGACTAGTAAGAACCCTCACTTATCAATATTCCTAACTTCTCAATTTAATATAAACTTAGACTCAATTATCAATTAGGAATATCTTGAAGTACTTAGCTCATGCTAGATTCATTAGAGATCCTCTCTACCACCAATTAAGTCATAGCACTACTACAAAAAACGCTTTTAACGTCCCTTTTTTAGGCCTTTTAATGTATGAAACAAGGGGACGTCTATGTGTGCGATGCAGTAAAAAATGGTAATAACATTCATAAATAAAAGGACGCCTAAGGTCTGGACTTTAGACATCCCAATTTCAAAATAGGGACGTTTAAAGTGATTAAAAGGACACCAAAATGGCATTCCTGATGTATCATTAAGGACGCCAAAATGGCATCCCAGATGATATCATCCCTAATATATATTAGGGACACTAAAGGGTGTCCCTAATTTAAAAAAAAAGAATTTTTTTTATTTTAGACGTCCCCAATCCAAATAGGGACGTCTAAAGTGACATCCCTATTTGGATTGAGGACGTCTAAAGTAAAATTTTTTTTTACTTTAGATGTCCCTTTTTAAATTAGGGATGCCTAAAGCTATTCAGTTCTCACCTATAATTACAAAAATGCCACCGTCTTTCTTTTTTACTTCCCTTTTTAAAAAAGGGACATCCTTTAGGGTAGTAGAATCTATATTCTATAGTAGTGTAGAAACCTAGTAAACAATTGATTTCAAGAGAATAGAGGAAAGCAATTGAATAATAAAAGAGTGTTATAGTCCAATCACAATCAATGACTACAAATCTAACACAAGTATCATCCTCCAGATTACATCAACCGATCAAATCCTTAGCCATGTACACAAATCAATAACTCTAGCAACCTATAATCATAATTTGCATATACATAGAGTAGAAGATGAAATTAAGATACAAAGAACTCCCCTAGTTGCTCAAGCACTTAGGTTAGCTTCATCATTACCATTAGACAAAAATATTTAGCCACTCATAGCAGAAATTCCCACCAAAACATGGCTGGAACTTCCTTGGGTGATGGAAATGATTTCGGATGGAAAAGTAGATGAAATAATCAGTGAAAAATGAAGAGGAATAGAAGAATCGGTTATGTAGGAAGGATGGAGCAAGTGCGAGACAGAGAAAATAAGATGGAGAAGAAAGAGCAAGTGCTCTCGGTGCGAAGTCGTAAAAATTGCAATGCCAGCCAGTCTCCTCTACCCCTCTAGTGCAATATGATTTTGGTGAATATAAGGTACAAGGCCGTGTTTGGAGGTCGGCAAAAATGTTAGGGATTTTAAGGCTAAGAAACCCAAGCCACCAAACAATGCCTAACTCTTTTCTCATGCCTATTAAAATTAGAAAATTAGGAAATAAAATCTGTATATGTGCTCTCCTCTAATTCCATCTTTTCCCTTCATTAAGCTCCAATGTACCATGTCATCACCTACAGAAATGAGATCCACAAAGGTAATATTATATGTTCACAATTAAGGAATAATGGGAATAATAAATGTTACTTAAAATATATCAATGTAGCCAATGTAATTCCCAAATCACCTTTGCACTTAAATCTCTCATTAATACTTAATTATGCCCAAAATACTCAATTAATCCCACAAAAGCCTAAGGTTAATTACCAAAAGATAAACAAATATTTAACCCTTATCAATAAATAACCATGTATATCGTAATTAGGCCTTTAAACATATGATATCCTTACTTGAGTTTGTACAATGACGATTTGTATTTACTTGTAAGGTATTGTTCTTATATTGGCTATTTACATGCTAAGTTTATTATCATTTCATAAATGTCTACTGTGTTGATGTTTTGTGACTTAGATTTGTTTAAATCTCATCCCTTTCTCCCATGTATCAATAGTAGGAGCAAGTTCATTTAAAGGGAAGGCAAAGATAGTGGAGGATTAGGAGAGGTGGAGATTCGAAGAGGCTTATAGTTGTAATTAGTTTGTTAAATGGTTAAAGGGCAAAAATGCCCCAAAAGTTACAACTAAGGAGCATTGGGTGTCTGGAAGTTTTTGAGGGGGCAATTTTACCCCAGAAGTAGCAAAATTGGTGCAATGTTGACCTCCAAGGATGGAAACCTAACATTCCAAGATGCAATCGTGGCAAGGATGCAGCAAATAACATCTAAGGTGGCATGTGCATGTGGCATTCACCTCACTTTTTTTTAGCTCTGATTTGTAAGTGAAAAAAATTACACTTATGTATTTCATGGGAGAAAAAAAAAGAAATCTAGATGAATAATCAAGAGGGTGAGCATCAACAACGTGGTCGACAATCAGACCAGGACCACCACGATGACCCCAGTCAAGCACACACTCAGTACACCACTAGAAATCCTAAAGAGTCTCGCCCTTCTAAAGAAAGACGGAGGCATTGTCACATGTGATGGCAGCAATGACATGATCTTGAGTATTTCAACCTCAGTAAACTTGATCTTGAACCCATTAAAGTCATCCAAAGAGAGGTCCTTGCATCCATTAGTGAGTTCCAACATAGGTTTCTCAGGGAATTTTGTTGCTTCATTAGTATGGTGTCATCATTGGCAACAAAAACCCCCTATTTGATTGTTCTCAACATCATTGCTCACGATCCAATTCCCCTCTGAAGCCAACCCTTCTACTATTGAATCCAACACCCCATCAGCTAAATCCATCAAAGCTGCCAACTTTTCAAGACAAGAGGTATGACTTGTGTGAGAGGCATGTTGGAGGTTTGTTGAATGCTTGATTTGATTGTGCAGGATTTTTTTTTCCACCAAAGCTGTAAACTTTTCAACACCATGGGCTTGTCGAAGTTTGTTTTGAAGTTTCAAATTTTCTTTCTTTCTTTCTTTTTTTTTTTTGCCTTAAAAGGTTCAACTTTTCAGCACCTCATGTGCTAAATCCATCAAAGTTCTTTTTGGGTATGTTGATTGTTCAACCTAATTGTGTAGACTGGTTTATTTTTCATATTCTTTAATTGTTGATCTAGCTTTGGTGTTTTTTTTGGGTGATTGTTCATGGAGGCCTATGATGATGAAGGGTGAGAGACTAGTTTTTTGTAGATTGGTTTCTTTTTCCCCATACTGGTTAATTGTTGATTTGGATTATTTGGATTTTGTTGGCTGATTATTCATACCTCCGAGGATGCTGATGTTGATGAGACAATGAAGTTGATGAGAGAGAAGTTTCTTTTGTTTTTTTTTTGCGTGAGGATAACAAAGATGATGTGGTGTAATATGTGGCAAAATATCCTATATGGTAGTGCCAGTTGAGCATTTATTGGGTCAACACACATTGACCATTTGGTTTTGTCAGGTCAAGGCCACATTGCTTAGTTTTGGAAACATCTAACACTAAATTACCCCATCGAAAACTTCCAAACACCTTATGCTCTTCAATGGAGACTTTTGGGGCATTTTTGCTCTCCTTTGTTTTTTTTTGCCTACAATTAACCCTTTGTTAAATATATATGTTATATTTTATGGATGTAATGTTATTTATATATGGATTTGTTTATTACATGTATACACGTAACCTCCATATGGAAGAGCATAGGAGCCAGGCACAAGTCAAGGTAAGTGCTGGGATAAAGCACAATTAAAATGCATGAAATTGTTGGAAATTGTGCCTTAAGGGCCAATCATTGTACTTTGAACATTATTATTTTAATGAAATTTCTCCATTTTGTTATCATATTATTTAAATGTTAACTGTGATAGTTGTATCCTTGGATAATTCATAAAGATTGTCCTAAATGGTCCCTGGTCAGTCATCTATGCGGGAGCAGAGATGAAACAATATCAGTATGACTTTGATAAGATATGGAGATACGAATCAAAGTCTTAGGTACTTGTAAGAGTACAAGGTGCTGGACCAACCTACTATGAGAAAGCTACATGGATCAAGTCATAAGCTTTTCTCATGTATAACCACGTCACAATGCCCTTAGACCTGAGGTCATCATGGATTCCTACATGAGAGTTGCTAAGCTTTGAACTAGTCAAAAGTCACTTTTGACCTGGTGATGATAAAGGCTACGATCGAGCTTGGTGGTTTTTCATGCAGAGGAATATGAATGATCAAGATGGAATTTGTCCCTCACATTAGTAGAGAGATATTACTGGGCCCTTCGATGAGTGAGTCTGAGAAATGTATGGCCATACTATGATGAAAGGAGTTTCTGTCTCTGTTATCAGGCTACTCAGGAATCGAGAAAGTAATGGTCAGGAACAAGAGGATGACATTATCCATGCCTTATCCTTGATCGATATATCGTGTGACAAGAGGGACGTGACATGGTTGTATGACAGGTTGCATCGTGATAATGATCCTCATATGAATTGCGTAGTCGTAATGTCTTACTAAAGGCCGCTTGCGACTTTTGGGTTAGTATAGTTATTGGCCCACTGCCAACTTCATATGGGCCTATAGGGTCGCACACAAGAATGGCCCAACACGAGATAATGTTTAATTTAGGGTAGACGAATTTTATATATATATATAATATAAAATTCATTAATAATATTATATAGATATTTTTTTTCAAAATATATATCTTATATATATATGTGTATATATATATTATATGATATTATTATATTGTGTTAGTTTTAAATTTAATTTATTAAGATATATTAAATTTAATAACTAATATGATAGAGATATAGTATCTCAGATTTAATTTATGAAGATAAATTAAATCTAATGGCTCTTTATTTAAATTAAATAAATAGGTTAAATTAAAACTGTTGGACAGATTTAATTTAAACTGAATTTATTTAATTAGCTCATCAAGATAATTAATTGTTAATTAATTTCAAAATTAATGATGATTAATTTTGAAATTTGAAAATAGGCCTCATATGTTATAAACTTGATAGAGTAAATATATTGATATACACATGAGAGTTAAGAGCCGCAAGTGAAGCCCTAGGAGACATTAGAGACCCTAGCACGCAATCTTGGTTGGAGAGCATTCGTGTGGATACCGGTAGAGGGAGCAGACCTGACGTGTTGGCTCCTAGAGATCATGAAAACTCTGAATCATCAAAAGGTATGAATCCTTCCAACTTGGTTTAAACGCCGTTGATAGATCCTCAATTAGGATCGGTGAAAATTTTTAAAATTCTTCCGCTGTGCCTACCGATTCTAACAGAAATAGCTAATGTTAGTTAGTTGCTGTTTTATTGAAGAGCTATGATTTGTGAATGTGGTTTGGCAAGGAAAATGTTTGAACTAGGTTATGAAATTTGGCAATATCATAGTACACATCCAATCTTCTAAAATGAGTCCGGTTTCATATTTTGAACGTGTAGATTAAAAGATACTCTTTCCATTCCTTTTTATAAGATAATACGTTTGGGTATGCTTTGTTCCTTTGTATAAGATAGATGTACGGAAAATACTTTTGTTCATTCCCCATGTTATTCTCACATAATTACAAAACTTACTCTCACCACTATTGTGTTTAATTCCCATGTTTGACTAAAGCACTAAATATAATATATTCTCTCACTTCCACATGAATGAAGGCATGTTCAGAAAACAAAATTTATTTTTTACATGTTTGTTGCTCCTAACTAATTTCAACTAACTTTTTAAACAACGTAATTTGATTAATTCTATCTTATAAAGAAGAACCAAGGGAATATGATTTTTCCTAGAAAATGGGGAAAATGCTGCGAAAATACCCTGTCTAGTTTCAATCAATGGCTATTTTTGTTCCTAATGGGACAAAAATGAACCTGGTCTTAATTTACCCTCCAAAACCTTTTCAAGGGCTAGAAATAGAGCTTTAAACCATTAATTTTGGAGCTAAATTGATTTAGTTATGAATTTTCTAAGTTTTAGTAAAATTCTTTATTTCATGGTACCTAACGTTTGAGAAAAAGATTTAATGTTTTAGTCTTTCCAATAATGTTATTTGAGTCACAAGTGATTCTTAAATAACTAAATAACTCTTATATGTGACACTAGAGTAATATATTACAGATATGAATTTATATTTATAAATATAATAAAATTTATGGCATTGGAAAGTTTACGTAAACAAGTTTTGTTAAATCTATGTAGCAAATTAAGTTATGTAACTTTAATATTGCAACTATAAATTACATTTTAGTGATTGCAACTACATGTGAGCTGTAAAATTAACTTGAGAAGCTCTCTTTAACCTAAGTTGGTAAATTGAATTCCCTTCTTAACTCTCTTTTTTATAAAAAAGAATTTAAAAACTAAATTCTTGATTCATCTCTTTAATTAATGCCTAATATCAAGTTAAATTCAAATATTATCATATCAAATTGAACAACCATAACCCCTTCCCCTTGAACTTATAAATCACATTTCAGTTATGGGAGGCTTCTTGATGTGGGACTCTCACAGCACCCTCTCCTCTGGTAGCTTCTAGTCCACTTTGGGGTTGATATTCATGACCCCTCCTTTGCTAATTAAGCACCTTTGATTTCCATGTTTGCTTTTTCAAAATGATGATTGCCTTTTCAAGTATTGGACTCATATGGTTGGTGATTGGTTCAAATAATTGCCTTGTTCTACGGTCTCAATATTGATTGCTTTGCTGGCCCATATGGTGTTCAATATTTGCATCTTCACGCTCTATGGATGGATTGATATTATAGGTTTAAATTATTTTATACTTTTGTATGATTTTGATTTTAATTTGCTTTTTTGGTTGACAATATATGGTTATTGTTGTGGGGGTTGGTGGTTGATTTTGGTGGTGCACTTGTCCATAGCAATATTCAAGATGAACACGCTTTATTTCTTGTTATTTGGAAAGGACATCTTGAACACTACTACATACTTTAGTAGCTAGCATGCATCTAATATTATCAAAACACACTTGGAATTAAAAAAATTTATATTTTAAAACAATTCATACACATGCTAAACATATACTTTTGAAGCTTACTTTCATTCTACTTCCACTTTTTTTTTCTTAAAAACATAACAAAACTCTTTTAACATGCAGTGTGCCCCATTTTCCCCGTCAAGCATATAATCCCCTTCACACTTGAACAAGGGAAATACTACAGAATATTTGAAATTGTTGATTAATTTAAATATATAACAACATTACCAATTATACACTACTACATAAAAGGCCTTTCATCACGGTTATTTTTGACCATGCATACATTATTGTTTTAAACCATCATATATTAAGGCTCTATATATGATCAGCTTAGATACATAACGGTTCCAAACCCTGATGTATTCAGTATCTATTATAAGGTTTTGATAGAGCACCCATTATATATTGAGGCCTAGTAAGACCATGATGTGCATAATGCTGCCATAATAAATAATGGGCTAACATAAATAGCTGCTATTTATTTAATAACATACATAATAGTTGTTAAGTATGAACAGTGAAGTTTTATAATATATGATGGTTGTTATATAATAACCGTAATGTATCGATCCTAGATTCTTTATGTGAGAGTTTCACAGCTAGTTAGACTAGACTGTATATAATAGAATAGTACCTCCCACAATGAGTTGCCATGCAATTTGGGATGTATCAAGGCATTTCAAGCTTTGTGGGAAGAATCAATGGGACTACTCATTACCTATATATGTAATAATGTAACTGTTGAATTAAAGATTGTGTCCTTCACAGGAATTAAGCCAGGAAAACAAAACGAGGGTAAAAAAAACGAATATCATTATTGGAAAGGATGCAAGGGGTATGCAAACCTCAATATGATCCCTCCTTCTCTATTAAGTCTTGCTTAGGTTATGCATAATCCTTGCACCCTTTTTGATAGGGATATTTGTTCTTTTTCACCATCTTTTTGTTTTCCTGACTAATTGTTGTGAAGAGACACAAGGTGTGGGTCAACCATTACATTATTAATGACACAAGTTAGAAATGCTATTGATTCTAGCACTACAAAAAACACTAAATTTCCAATAGAATTTGTCACAAAATTCAGAGTTTCTAATAGAATTTCTGACGGAATGGATTTTGTCGCTAATAATTGCGTGAAAAACCAATTTCCGACAAAATTTAGATTCCGTCGCAAATTCCATTGCAAATTGAATTCCATAGGAAATTTCCTCGCAAACTTATTTTTTATTTTTTAAATTTTAAAAACCCACATGGCAACTCTGGCATCCTCCACCTCGTTGCTGGTGCCTAGATCTGCCATGTGTCGCAACCTCTTTTTTTCCTGAAAATGCAACTCAACTTGCCCTCCTTTGGTTCGAACCCACGACATCAACTGTACACATGCGATGCCTTACCGGATGGGCTCTACTACCTTGGCATTTTATTATTACACAGTTATATATATAACCTTATCATATATAGTCAATTATTTACAAATATATATTTTTTTCTTATTTATAAATGTAATAATGATATAAAATATTTTTTAATATAAATTAGCTTCAAATTAAAAAATTTTACATCTTAAATAAAATTAATAAGACTATATTTTTGTTTGATTTCTAAAATTAAATTTTTTATTAACGTTAACTAATAACTAATAAATAATTACTAACTAATATTTTTTTATTAATATTAATTAATAACCAATAAATTTTATTTTTTATAAATAAATTTTTATATCACCACTTTGCCTCTACAGGAACCAAAACCTATGGTTGGAAACTTGAGGCATGAAAGATGGTATTAATTCTAATTTTTAAATATTTATATGGCTAATAATATCATAATATTTATTTTTATAAAGTTATTTTTTAAAAATTTAATATAATTAAATAATAATAAATTTTAAATTTTTCTAACGGAATTAGCCACAAAATTTTTCCATAAATTATGTGGCAAAATTAACCACGGAATTATTCCGTCAGAAATTCCGTGGCTAAATTATTTGCCATAGAATATTTTCTGAGAAAAAATTCCATTGAAAATTCCATTGGAAACTTTTTCGACAGAATTTCTGACGGATTTCCGATAGAATTTTCCATGGAAACAAATTCCGTGGCAAATTCCATCATAAATTTAATGTTTTTTTGTAGTGTAGCCACAAAGCCTAGAAAATCTTCATCCATCCCAAATTGCATGACTACTCGATGTGAGAAATACTACTCTATTAGATAGAATCAAGTTCAACTAGCTTAGAAACTCTCACATTGAATAGCCTAGGACCAATCGCATATTTTTGAATTTCAAAGTTTTACCTACAAAGATAGAAGAGGAACCTTTGATCATAGTAATGGGTTTTAAAAAAAGTAACTTCACAAAAGCAATTTAATGTCATCCTGAATGCCTTATCGTATTGTGACTTCATAAAAGCATCCTAATCAACCAGCTTGACAACTTCCTATAACAAGAAAGGAACCTTCAATCAGAGCAATGAGTTCTACCCAAAAAGATGACTTCACAAAAGCAATTTAATATCACCATGAATTCTTTATCATGTCATGACTTCACAAAAGCAGCCTAATGGGTCGGGTTAACAACTTCCTGTAACAAGAGAGGAACCTTTGATCAAAGCAATGGGTTTTACCAAAAAATCATGACTTCACAAAAGCAATTTAGTGTCAACTTGAATGCTATATCATGTTGTTTCTTCACAAAAGCATCCCAATCTAATGTCTAAACCTAGCTAGCCAACATGAAGCGAATAAAAAAGAATGCACAATGGATAATGACAAATAGAGCTAGGAAATTAGACATACAAGTAAGGAGAATAAAGCACTAAATGAATGCGACTTAGCTAGGGCACACGAACAAAAACAAAAGTTAGGCATGTGAAAGCAACTAGCGCAGCTGACGTTGAGACAAGTGTTAAGTGTATTTACTCTTTCGGCTATCATTGAGAAGTTCGACAAAGGCTTTTGATGGTGTGGTTCAACTGAAAACTACCAGAAAAGACAACCAGAGTAGTAGGGTTCCAAGGTTGGTGGATTACATTTGACTTGACAAGTACTCTTAAGAGTATTTGTTTTAGGCATTTAAATAGAAGTGGAATAATGGACTTTTATGGGTTATCACACGTAAGACTTTACATCACGGTTTGTTCCTAATAACTATGAGGTAAGTTAAAAGCCTATAGTTCACAGTTTTATTGTAAGAACTGTTATTTATTTGATTACATTTATCATGGTTCTTTGCTAACAATCATGAGGTATGTTATATATTTTTATACTTCTTTTGGGCTATTAGTGCCCAAATAATTATATTTTTTCATATATCATACAAATAAAAACAAAAACTGGCAAGTTGCCTGATGGAATTGAGGTCTGCCACTAATTTTGGATCCTTGTTTTCCTTCAAAGGAAACCTAAGTCCTAAAAATTAGTGTCTTACCTCATATCACCACGTTGCTCGTCACTAGAAGAGTGGCTTGAATCATCTAAGAGTATGTCATGATCATGGTGGCCAATCTCATACTCATCAAGAATGACATTGGCCTTCTTATTCATGCTCGACAAATATCCAATCAGCCTCCTCACATCAAGGTCCATACATTCTGCATGCCATATCATTGCCTTCACTTGAGTGAGCAGAGGAGGTGGATGCAGAAGGGGAGGCAGAGGTTGGGGAGCAGGAGAAGGAGGTGGAGGTTTTGGTGGTGGAAGAGGAGTATGACGCCGAGGATTTGTTGGCAAGTCTTCAGCATGGCATTTCATCTTGGCAATTGAGAAAACAGAGGACGATGATGAAGAAATAATGCAAAAAACATATGAAAATGGGGAGTTTAAATAGATTGGAAGTGATAGGTTCTAACAATTATTGCATAGGTTGGAAGTTGAAGAAGAGCATTCACGTGCAATGGTGGATAATGAAAGGGTCCTTGGTTCTTGTGCCAATCATCGGAGAACAAAGAAGCATAGATTACTATCATGCATCAAAGAGGAAATATGTCAAAGGCTTAGTTGATGGTTATTAAACCAAAACTATTATCTCATTAAGAAATGTCAGTTTTTATCATTCATACTTTATGGTTACTTGTTATAACCATTATGTTTTTGTTTTCGTGAATTTCACCTCTCAATATATGGCAGTGCACATATGTAACCGTTGATTATTAGCATTATATATTCTTGCAAGCTCCACCTTAACATACACTATGCTTATTAGTTATAACCGTTATTTATTAAGCATTATATTTATTATGTAGTAGTGGAATTAACTTCAATTGCAAAATACTAATAATCATAATAATAAGAAAAACACCGACACTAACATTTAATTTAAAATGCAGAAAAGTTCACTAGATTATAGGGATATGAAATGCCATGGGGAGAAGCACTTATGTATATACAAGTGTCTTCAAATTTATTATAAGTTATAAATTTGTGTTTTTTTTTCTTAGGGGCATTCTAAGAATAATTAATCCATAGGCTTTTCAATATATTTCATTCATTCCTTCTAGAAAGCTTGATATTAATTGAAGAAATAAGTTATCAGGAAGTTGTTAAAGCCAATTCGAACTCTTATATGACATTATTAGTGGTCCTACGTGTGCCCCACAAAAACAATCTTTTCTTTTAATTAAAATCACTTTTCAATTATCGGCAAAAGAAAAATCACTTTTCAATTAATCAAACTGATTAAGGCATATATAGGATTAATAACAATCTAAGCTCAACTTTCAAGTACTGTGTACACTCATGTTTAATTTTGTTCTATATCCCTTTATATAATATAAGCTTAATTAGTTATAATAATATTCAATCTAATAAATTGTTTTTGAGAATTTTTGTTGTAGTATTTATATTTTATATTTATATATTGAATTAACAGATAAACAGATTACGAGTAAAAACAATAAATTACTCTTATTTGAGTCCAATACTCAAATTTAATAATACTCCCTCCGGTCCTAATTATAAGACAAATTTCACTTTTTTGGAGAAATTAAGGAAGCCAATTAAATTATCTTAGAGTATTTTTATTTTTATTTTTTTCTCAAAACTAATTAATTTGACTAATAAACTAATATATAATCTAAGAATACTAAACATATAAACACTCTAAAGTAATTTAATTGGCTTCTTTAATTTCTTCAAAAAAGTCAACTTTGTCTTATAATTAGGACTGGAGGGAGTATCAAATACGATATATTTCTTAAAAAATAAACTTAAAAATTATGATATAATTATAAAATTATTTTAAAAAATGACATGAGGATGAATAATGAAAAATCCACTACCCCCATCCCATCCTACTTGTTAACTATTATTAAAATTATAATTAAAACACAAGTGTTTGGAAATTAATATATGTATTTATTTGAAACAAGGTGCTGGGCATGAACGACACATTGGTTTTGACGTTTTGACCATGCGTCTTTGGGTCTTTTTTGTCGCATTGCAGTGAGGAGGAAAAAATTACGTTTTGTTAGATAGTCTCATAAAGCGTGCAACTTTCCTCTTCCTGGATTTGAAAGCCAGCTTTGTGGCTGACAAAATAAACGCAATTACTCTATTCATTGTACGAAATGTTCACAATCCTTATATATATGGCTTTTAAAATGAAAAACAAAATAAATGCCCTTTTAACTTATTAATAAATTAAACATCAGAATACAATTTTAAATTTTTGTGGCGGACAAAATAAACGCAATTACTCTATTCATTGTACGAAATGTTCACAATCCTTATATATATGGCTTTTAAAATGAAAAACAAAATAAATGCCCTTTTAACTTATTAATAAATTAAACATCAGAACATAATTTTAAATTGCATGATGGGCATTGATAGTGTGGTAGTTGATGTATAATACAAAATTACGCCAATTTTCATCCCATATTGTCCAAAAAACTAATTTTTCAAAGGGAGAATTTCAATCAGCCCCCTCTGTAGCAAATCAATTTCAATCAACCCCTAAAACTTTCTGAAACTTCAATGTACCCCCATGATCAAAATGAAATTCATTTTTGTAGGTATAAAATAATGATGCCCTTACTTTGTTTGTCTTATAAATTATCATATTTGTCTTGTAAATACCCATATTCATCATGTGAATTTCCATATTTGTCTTTTGAATTGTCAAAATATTTTTAATTCCTTAGGTTTTTTTGAGTCCATTTATTTGTCTTGTAAATGCCCATATTTGTCATGTAAATTTCCATATTTGTCTTGTAAATGGCCAAAATATTTTTAATAACCTAGTTCTTTTGAATCCCTTTATTTATCTGGTAAATCTCTTTATTTATATTGTAAATACCCATATTTGTCTTGTAAATACTCTTCTGGAGAAAATAAAACAAGGGCATTATTGTCTTTTCATCTAAAAAAATTAATTTCATTCTGTCCATGGGGTATAGTTAAGTTTCAGAAAATTTTAGGGGTTGACTAAAATTAACTTACTTAAGGGGGGCTAACTGAAATTTTCCCTTTTTCAAATAACTAATGACATGAAACAATTGGTTTTAAGTGAATCAATAATAACCTGCTACAAGTACGAAAAAGCAGTTTATATTATATTTTTTATGAAAAAATTAATATTTTAATTAGCTATACTTGAATTTAATATTTAGATTATAGAATTTTGAAGAGCCATAGGTAGTAGGTATATGGCAATTTCTACGAAGCTAGCTAGCTAGGTTTGTACAGAGCATAAAAATAGCAGAAGTATGAGAGACCTCAATAAATCAAACTTCCACAATTGTAATGACCTTGAAGATGCTGGTCTATGGAAAGGGAAACTATGAACCAAAGTATCAAAGGTTGTCTCAAATTGACCAACTTAGATACTCACCAACTGTCAACAAAAACGTGTTTTTCTTCCAACATTGTGACTATCTCTCTGAAAACCTAAATTATATTCTTCATTATTCCTCCTTCATTCGTCATTGCCCATTATAAATACCCCATTTTGCTTCCCTAAAGCTTTCATAGATAGGTTCCTTCATCAATAACTCTCAAAAAATCAAACTTCAATTACCCTTTTACTTCCTTATTTCATATAGAAACTCAAAGCTTCCTCATTTTATTTCAGAGACTCAAATTTCAAGTACCCTTTTGCTTCCCTAAAGCTCTCATATATAGGTTTCTTCATTAGTAACTCTCAAAGACTCAAACTTCAAGTACCCTTTTGCTTCTTCATTTCACACACACATATATATATATAGAGAGGGAGAGAGAGAAACTCAAAGCTTCCTCATATTATTTCGGAGACTCAAAAAGTCACGATTCTGCGGAAACATTGAAGCTTATATCAGTTAGTGTGAAAGCCATTAAATAGTACTGTGTAGTGTGTAAGAGATGAGAAATATGTGGAAAGCAGTGGATGGGTTGAAACCAGCCTTGTTGATGTTAAGTGTACAAATTGCTTTTGCTTCAGTGAATGTGATGTACAAGGTTGCTATTAACCATGGAATGAGCATTAGGGTTCTCACTGCTTATCGTCTCATTTTTGCCTCTGCTTTCACTATTCCTCTTGCTCTTCTTCTTGAAAGGTATGTTAATTAATAAGTTCCTTAGTCTAATTTGTATACCCTTTATCTTAATTCTTCCATTTCTTTCTTACATGCATGAATGTATATGTACAAGATTAATCAATTTGGCTAAAAATGTTTGTTTTTTTCATTGGCATTTCTCTTCTTTTTTAATTATATTTGCAGGAACAAGACACCAAAGCTGACTTGGAGGGTGTTGTTCATGTCATTTTTTTGTGGTTTATTCGGGTAGCAGTTTGATTATTACATATTATTATCATATATAGCTTAAATTAAATATTTATTAACAAAATTTTGTTTGATCACGTTATAAAAATTGATACTGCAGGGGAAGTTTGTTTCAAAACCTTTATTTTGAAGGTTTGGCATTGATATCTGCAACGTTTGCTTCTGCTGTCTATAACCTCATTCCTGCCGTCACTTTCATCTTGGCAGTCTGCTGTGGGTAGGATTTCATTCTCGCTTATATTTTCGACATATTATATGTAATATCTAAGATAATTTACGTGGTTTATGTTTATATATCAATATCGCACCATGGTGTAGTTTTATATTTTTTAAGGAAAATTTTTGAAAAAAATCCTGCATTCCAACTCTTCATCTCTGTGTTATAAGCAAATATGTCATCTATTATGTATATGGTTAAAAATAGGTTATACACAACTGAAAAAGAGTTGCACCAATTAAAGATAGGATGCACTTGGTTCCTTAAATAAATTCCATGTATCTTTAGGTAATAAAATTGGCAATGAGAGATTTTTTTTAACAATTTTCCGTATTTTTCATTGATATTACCATAGAATGAAATATGCACAAATTAAAAAAAAATAAAGAATAACTATTTAATATTGAATAATGAGCATAATTTCAGTTAATATTTTTAAAAAATTATAAATTCTACCACCACTATAACTTGCTAGGGGGCCATGTGTGTGCGCGTGTGTGTGTGTATTGTTCACTTATAATTAATTACTTGAATTTTTTTAACTTTGTTAAATGGCTTGGACAATATTATTTCTCCTTTCTCAGAAATTTTTCTTAGAGTTTATACTTTTGATGCGACCCTTATCATTGTTTTATATATTATCTATACCTTTTGTCCTTTTCATTCTTTATTTAAATAATTTATATTATTCTTAGAAACAACTTTGTTATATAAACAAAATTTTCTAAAACATTGAAAATTTAAAGGGTAGTAAATTATATAACTTTTTATAAGTAATATCTTATAGGACTCAAAACAAAATTTTAAATTATACAATAAATCAAGTTAAAAATTGTAGTATATTTTAAAAGATATCACCATTATATATAACATATAAGATGCAGAGCAGTGGCGACAACAACAACAACAAGCTTTATCCCACTAGGTGGGATTAATTATATGATTAGCAGTCACATGATGCTATTGTTCTCCATCAACAACCAAATGAGAAGCATAATATACATGATCATATTTTTTCTAATATTATGCTATGTTTGAATGTGTCTCTAGCTTAACTCATATTAAATTTGTTTAATTTTTTGTGGTATATTTTTTAAAAATATGAACCTTACACATGATTAATTCCTTGTTTTTATAAAAATTGTTTTAAAACTTTTTTTTTTTTTGTGTTTAATATGAAATTTGTGTCTCCTTTTTTTTTTTCTGGTCGCAGTTTTGAGAAATTAAATCTGGGGAAGGCAGCAGGGAAAGCAAAGGTATTAGGAACAATTACAGGGGTTGGAGGGGCAATGATGTTAACATTCATGAAAGGAATAGAAATCAACATTTGGACATTTCACATTCACCTTTTGCGTCACAACGCCGCAAACTCACAACAACATGGAAGCAAATTGCTTGGTGTTTTCTGTGGCATTGCAAGCTGTTTCTGCTTCGCCCTTTGGCTCATCATTCAGGTCCCTCTCCTTCATTCACTTACTCACTCACTACTGATTTCAGAATCGGCCCAGACCGATCGTTCAACCGATATCTCTGAGTAAGCTTTTAAGAAATTGTAAGCTAATATGCATGAAAATTATTGCAGGCAAAGATGAGTAAGGAATACCCAAAGCATCATTCAAGCACAGCTTTGATGTCCACAATGGGAGCAATACAGGCCACTGTGTTTGCCCTTTGCATTGATAGAGATTGGAGTCAATGGAGGTTGCATTGGAATGTTAAGCTCCTAACTGCAGTTTATTCGGTAAGTATGTATACATATATACACTCTTAACCTTGACCTAATTAAGAAACGGGAACCATGTATTGTACCGAGTCTAATAAATAATTATCATGGTACTAAAACCCAACCTAGGTTGTCCAGTTAAATTATTAGTGAACCAGTGAACGAGTCTTTGAACTAGCTAGTCTAATCAAGAGTTTTAGATAGGTCAACTAAATTCAAATTTTGGAAAAATAATCTCTCCACTGGTGAGGATAAAGCGGCATACATTCATCTCTATCCAAACCATATTTAGTGAGAGTCTTGTGCATTTAGCTTCTATTTCTTTTAATGGGCATGAAATTAAAAAAAAAAATAGTAGTCCATCAAATTTGTGCTTTATAAACAATTTTATTGGATTAAATGTGGTCTATTCATAAAAGTCCTATTTACTTATGGATCAATGCATTTTTTTTAAGATAATACTATTTTCAAGATTATATATGAATATTTTTGTCATGTTTTAATTAAATTATATAATTTTAATCATGATTGATTTGACTTCATTCAACCTAGGGCGCTTACGGGACGAGAAGGGACTGGGACAAGCCTTGTGTCCAAGTCCCATCCCAATGAGAGGGATGGGGATGGAATAGTTCAACTGTCCTGTATCTCATCCTATCCCAAGGGTATCCTGGTCACGTACGTCCTGTCTCGTGAGAACCTAGAGTAAGCAACAATGAGTTTTTAGAGTTGCTTTTAGGGATAAAGTATTAAAAATGAATTAATAAAATTTTCTAAAAATTATAATTTATCGGGATGGGATTGGACGGGATCGGGACACTCTTATCCCATGTCTCGTCTCGTCTCGTCCCAAACTAGTTTTTTTCCCATTCCGCTTTCGTCTTGTCCCAATACAATCAAGACAAGGACAGGACAAACTCAAACACCCCTATTCAATCAAGATTGGATCATTGATCGATAGGATGGTTGGGATGGGATAAACTTCATCACCCCTATTCAACCAAGATTTGATACTGATCCCTAAATCACTGTATCCTCCAGCTCAAGAGACGGTCTGATTTTTAGTTCATTTATAATTGCAGTTTTCATTGCTTATATGAATAAACTATCACGGCTTATGTACGACGCAGGGAGTAGTGGCATCAGGAATAATGGTTATAGTGATCGCATGGTGTGTGAGGATGAGGGGCCCACTGTATGCGTCAGTGTTCAACCCTCTCATGCTTGTGCTTGTCGCCATTGTCGGCTCTCTCATGTTGGATGAAAACCTCTATTTGGGCAGGTAATATATCATATACACATTTTATGAAAAAAAAATGGGAATGCTAATGAATTGTAGTAAATAGCAAATAAGGTGTGAATTAAATTAAATTTTCTAAGTATTTAATTTGCTAAGACTTGTCATTTGCTAATGAAATGTAGTAAATAGTTGTCGAAATATAATAAATATGCTTAAACAACGTTTTTAAGATTAAATTTATTTAAGTTTGGAATTTGTTAAAACTTGTGGTCATTTGCTAATAAAGTAGAGTAAATAGCTAATGAAATGTATTAAATCACTTTTGCACTATTTTTGTAATGAGGCTTGATGGCTCAATGGTCACGTGCTCTTTGGCCATCCAACCAAGCCACTGCACTCGGGCATAATTGACGGGGTTTGCCGGTGACAAAGGTTGTGCCTTTTTCTATAATTGAGGGGTAACATTGTAAAAATCACCACCATTTCTAAATTCCTATTTGAGACATTGGACTGTCTTGGGAATTGTTAAATTGGGATAACTTATTCAGGAAAAGTAAATTTTAGAGGTATTTATTTAAAATTTTCCAAAAAAAAAATGTAGAGGCATGTATATATTATGCTATTTTATATCAAAAAATAATTTAAAAAAGAAAAAGAAAGACTAGTTCAGCAGATATTTGACTGGCTTGATTAGTTTTTGACAATTTTTTTGGCTAGTCATTTTATCGGTCAATCAAAATAACATTCTTTGTTTTTTCCCATATTGACTTGATTTTTTTATTTGTTTTACATGATTACTATATATAACCATGTTAGGATTCAAGTTTTTAAGATATGTGTGTGTGTTTTTATATTTATAATTATAATTTGAGTTTGGGAAATTGCAGTGTGATTGGAGCAGTGCTGATAGTGGTAGGGTTATACCTGGTGCTATGGGGAAAGGGCAGAGAAGCGAAGAAGATGAATCAATTAGTACCGTCGGATCAAATCGCTCAACAATCTACAGCCGTTGAGATTGTTGTTCATCATGCTTCATCATTATCCAAAACTGAACAACAACATGATGAACAACCAGTTGATGATTCCCAGATTGAGGCCACAGATGACCAAAACACTCTCTCCTTATGATTGTAGCAACTTGATTTGAGAATAAATATATAAGCTTGAATAATTATTTGCTAATTAATAGAAAAGAATAATCAAGCTATGCAATATAATTTTCGAACAAGTTATTTACAAAAATGTTACAGGTTATTTTTCTATGCTGGCTTTACGACTTACCGACTTATATTAATATTGTTTAGTGTACTAATGTTGTATATTTATTGAGTAAAATAAACCATAAATATGTTTAATGAAATTTATAGAAAGTTATATATGTTATTTTAAAAGTCATAGAGAACACAACTTCTCCCAAAATTTTGCATAAGTACAAGGCCTACAATACAATCTAACTTATGCGTATAAAGTGTTTTAATTTATATAAATGTAATAAAATTTATTTATAGAACAGGAAAATCTACGACTCAACGTAGAACATGTTTTTCAAAATCTATATACGTAACAAATTAAGTTATGTTACTTTAATATTGTAACTATAAATTACAATTCAACCACTGAACTACACGTGTTGGGGAAATTAAAATTAACTTGTTTCCAAAAAAAAAAAAGGAAATTAAAATTAACTTGAGAAGCTTCTCTTCAAATTGGTAAGTTGAATTCACGTCTTAACGCTCTTTTAAAAAAAAATTTTAAAACTTGGCAAAAAAAAAAAAAAAAAATTTTTAAAAAAACTAAGGTTTTGATTCCACTCTTTTATGCCTTGTATCAAATCAAATTCAAGTATTATCCAACCTAATTGAGAATAATTCTTTAAATGTCTTTTACATTCGGATGAACTCAAACCCAAAATCTTACACTTAATTAAATAGTCATAATCCCTTCCACTAAATCTAACCAATGCATATTGGTTCTATTAATACAATTTTGAGGGTTAAAAGGCATTCTCCCCTCCCCCCCGGGCCCCCGAACTACTGTTTCGCGAGTAACACTGAGTATTCCAAATTATTTGTTAGAGCAATACTGCAGCAATCTTAACACTTGAGTTGAGGGGTGACATTGCTGCAATAAATTGTTTAATATACTCTATTTTTATAAATTTTAACAATTATTCGAACATTTTGTAAATTTACATAAGCCAATCTATACTATATAATACTCCCTCCGGTCCTAATTATAAGATAAAGTTGACTTTTTTGGAGAAATTAAGGAAGCCAATTAAATTACTTTAGAGTATTTATATTTATATTTTTTTCTCCAAACTAATTAATTTGACTAATAAACTAATATATAATCTAAGGATACTAAAAATATAAACACTCTAAAGTAATTTAATTGGCTTCCTTAATTTCTCCAAAAAAGTCAACTTTGTCTTATAATTAGGACCGGAGGGAGTATAACATATTGAAAAAATGTCAACATTGAATCATGATATGCAAATGATTAATTAGGCCCTTAAATAAAAATAATTAGGTCATTAAATTATGGCCTTAGAATATTGTCTAGCCCAGTCCATGAAGCCAGTGCAATCAGCCTTGGTGGCCCAAATCCAAGTCTAGAGGTCCACTGTAGGCAAAACGAGTGATACGCTTGTCGTACAACTGTGAGTCAGACTGTGGGATACTGGGTTAGAGATCAATCCGGATTGGGCTGCATTCATTAAGGCAGAATAATTACAAATTATAGAAAAATATAACAATTATATTATTCATTCTAATAATTTTAAATTAGTTTCAAAACTTATCAATATCAATATAAATAGTTAAACCTTAGCAAGGAAAATTATTTGAGTAATTAACTGTATGATTTTATAAACTTCATGCAAAAATGAAAAATGTGTCTATTAGAATATATCTTTGCCGGAGTCTATTATAATATAAATTATATACTATATCAAATTGCATAGAATATTTTTTTCAATACAACATACGATAAGGTATATAATATACTTCCTCCACTACTCCTTAATTTTTCAACATAATATATTTTTAATGCCACTTTATTTAAAAAGACCATGGGAAGGTATGTTGGTCGCAAAGCTTCGATCCAAATTAGTTAGGTGCTCTGATATATGGTAATATGATCTAAAAAAAATGTGGAATACTAGGTAGCCCAAAGCTTTGTAAAAAAAAAAAAAAAAGAAGGATTAATTTGCATTCAACACCTTAAAGTATTTTCTTATGTGCATTTGGCATCCTAAAATATTTTGTGGTATTTCCAACAAACCCTAAATCATTTTTTGTGCCTTAGTACTTCATGCACCCAAAAAATATTTTAGAGTGTTAATACTTTAGGATTTTATATGCAAAAAAAAAAAATTTTAAAATTATGGATGCATATGAAAAAGTATCTAGCACAAAAAAAAAAAATTTTAATAGACAAATATTATATATGGTTTTAAAAAATTTATGGTACTACGAGTTCTACCGGCCCAACAAAAAACGCAGGTATGGGCTTGCCTTATGTCCATGTAACTAATTTTTATTCTTTTATATATATTTCTCCGTATACCATGCAACTTTATTCCTAAAGAAATGGGTACAATCTTTTTTTCAAAAGAACTTTTAAGTTATTATTTTTTTCATGCATCATACTAAAAACAAATATATAATTAAACAACAAAAATTAAGTTAACATTCACTGCAAATACTCATTTTTCATGTTTAGTATCACTTTCTTTTTATTAATTAAGACTAACTTATCAATCGCTCTAAATTTTGGATCATATTTGAAGATTGTCTTCTTGTAAATTAACTTATTATCAACGAACAATTAGAAAAGGCTTATGTACACAAGTATATTTAAATTTAAAAGAAGCATCCATTTCAATGAAATAATCAACAACAAATTTAACATCTTATAAGTAAATAGTAATTAAGAAATAGTTTTGTCTATATACATTATTACATAATCATGTATATTTGATGCTTTATACTTATGAAACTGTTAAATATAAAGAGGCAAAATTATGGGAAAGCAATATATAACGATTATTTAAAACCACCGATAAGTATATGAGAAGATATTTGACGGTTTTATATGATCACTGTGATATATAATTTTTTTGTTGGAAAAAGAAGGTATCGTTTATGTAAGGGTTCTATATGAAAAATCGTTAAATATAGGCTATAAATATTGTTAGAGCAAGCGTTTCACACAAGAGGGGGGTGAATTGGTTAAAATTTCGTCGGAAATATAAAACTTTAACAGTGGAATTAAAACAAGAAAGAGTAAGGAGAAATATCACCGAAGTGTACACCAGGATTTATACTGGTTCGGCCACAACCACTTTACCTACGTCCAGTCCTCAGAGCTTCTCTGAGAGTTTCACTATAACTTCCAAGATTCAGTGGGTTCTTGGCACCTCAGTACAAGCAAGTTCCTACACCTGGACACTCACTCCCCCTTACAAGTTGTAATTCAAACCCAACTCAAGGTTCCACAACCTTAAGTTACCTCAATAACAAATATTGAGTTTGAATGAAATATCTCTCTTATAGAGTAAATAAGAATCACTGAAGCATAGAATCACAAGTATAACGGAAAATAGAATAATGAACTTGATGATACGTTCGTAAGTGTGTTCTTGTGTTTCTCTCTATTCAGATGTCCACATATATATAGATACGTTGGTAATGATTGCTAGAACATATTTCTTCATGTCCGTTGGAGCGTGCGTAGCCATTATTGACTTTTCCAGTTTTTGAAAAACATACGTTATGGTAGGTGACGGTCGGTGACATTTGAGCATTGCTTTTAACTTTCCTTATTTGGTAAGATCTCTTCATTGTTTACCTGTTGAAATGCTAAGTACACTAATATAATGAAAAGTAAATCAAATAGGAAACAGAACAATGACCGTTGAAATGATTTCAAACTTTCTGGGTCTGTTTACTCGAGTAGCTACTCGAGTATCACATGAAGGTTACTCGAGTACTTACTCGAGTATCATCAGGAAATCTTAAATTAACTTCAAGTCAATGAGCAAATACAAGAATACTCGGGTACTGCATGGAATAACCAATTTTCAAACCTTTGGGAATGTCTGTTTACTCAGGTACCTACTCGAGTAATGCACTCATAACTTTATGAGTTACTCGGGTACCAACTCCAGTAAACCTTCAAATAAACTTGTGGTTACTCGATGCTCTACTCCAGTAATGTTGGCAGGATTTCAAGGCCGAGAGCACTTACCTTGTTACTCGGGTATGGACTCGAGTAATTTACACATTTGTGCAACGGTTACTCGGGTACTACCTCGAGTAACTGTACTTTTTGTGCATAACTTACCCTGGTAATGACTGGAAGTTTACCTTGAAAATATTTCTTCATACTCGGGTACTTACTCGAGGAATCCACTTAAAATACAACATTAGATACTTGCATACTAGAGTAAGGACTAGAGGAAAATGAGATAAAAAGAAATCAAGTTAATCGGGTACCACATTCAAGTTTTAACTTACCTTAGTGCGTTACTCGAGTAGCTCCTCGAGTAACATTAGCAGTAGTACTAAGTGCCGAGAGTTCCACATTTTAAGAAACAGAGTTACTCGAGTAGCTACTCGAGTATCATTGGAAACTTGAAGGCAACTGGAAGTTTTTCACAGGGTTACTCGAGTAGCGCCTCGAGTAACATTGGCAGGCCGAGAGCAACTCCAAGTTTTTACTTGGTTACTCGAGTAGCTCCTCGAGTAACATTGGCAGGCCGAGAGCACCTTGAAAATACTTACACTATTACTCGAGTACTTACTCGAGTAACATTGGCAGGTTACTGGAAGTTGTCTCTGGTTACTTCAAGTTTTGTCTCATTACTCGAGTAGCGCCTCGAGTAATGCCTTAGAAAACTTGCTTCTCATCAAGTTTCTCAGCTTTTTCTCTTGGCCTTTCTTCATTACTCCAATGCTTACCTCAAGTAATGCTTATCCCTGTTATTCATTTGTTCAAACTTTGTTTATTAATCATTTCCTTTTCAAACCATTCTTTTGTTATCATCAAAACATGGGATCTAACATGCTCCCCCTTTTTGATGATGACAAAACTTGGTGATTTTGAACATGTTTCTCAAATTGGATTCTTAATTACATATGGCTTATTAAGTTTGAATTTATAGCATACACCTTGCATACACAACAACTTCATTAGTCCAAACATGTATCACAATTCAAAACTTAAAAAAACTTAAAAGGAATAACATGAACACACTTGCATTAAACTTTAAAGGTCGCAAATTACAAGAAAAAGTTAAAATGCTCCCTAAAAACCCATGTACAACCAAATACCCAAAATAAACTAGGACACATCCATAAAATCACTCTCAAGCTCTTCTCCCCCTTTTTGGCTTCATCAATCAAGTGGAGGGCTAGGAGGCTTGACCATGGAAATGGGTGTCACTGGAAAGACCATAGAATCATCTGAATCCAAAGAATCAAATGAGCTAGAGGGCACTGGGTCAGGCAGATGGACTGGTGGGATATGGATGTCATCGCTGGGAGGAGAAGGTTGGCAGACAACCATAGTAGAGGTTTCTCTTTCTGGAGTGGTCTGAATCTCAGGAGTAGTCTCAACCTCAGGGGTATGATGTTCAGGGGAGGAAGAGGGAGATATTTCCTCTGTTTGGGTAGGAGAGGGAATAAGTTTAGGAGCTGTTTCTGGCTGAGGTTTGGGAGGTGAATCATCAATGATGATATGTGTGGTCTCATGAGTTTCAGCATCGTCCACTGTGAATAAAATATCTTTGCCTTGGGGCTCAAGTGGATCAGAGACCAGAGGAATAGATGGTTCAACCTCAGGAATAGGAGTGTCTGAAGGAGGGTTCACTGGAGGTGGTGGTGGTGCAGAAGAGGAGGGACCGGCAGAAGGTCTAGGACCCAAAGAGTCCAATCGTGCCAGAATCAATCTCAAGGTCTCTCCCTGGGCACGTTGCTCTGTTAGCAACTCCTCATGTCTCTTGTCCATTCTGTCAACCAACTCTTCCATCTTAGTATTCATGTGGGTTATCAGTTCTGCATTTGTGTTGGCGATGTCCACATCAAAACCTCTGAGCATGTTCTCCATGAAGTGCTGGAAAGTGGCATTGAGGAAGGATGGTGATGATGTGGTAGCAGCTGGAGCCGATGACTGAGTACCATCCAACTTGCTGGGCTCTGCCTCAGTGGTCTTCCTCTTTTTCTTGGACCCAGACTCTAAAGGCCCTTTGAGAGGGATGTCAATATTCAACTTTCCAATTTGGTTTCTCCCCACTGGGGTCATCCTCTCAACTAGCTCCTTACTATCCAAGTACCATATCTTGTTTTCTTTCAAGATCAGTGACACAATCTGTGGATATGGCATTGGTGTAGTAGCCTTCCCATCCACCTTATATCTCTTCATCTCCGAGAAAATATACTCTCCCAGATCCTTCTGCTCCTTCAGGAGAAGTGAAGCAAACCATCTAAAGTCCCTATCGGAGAAGTGGGTATAGTTGTTGGCTTTGTTCACTAGGGACCTAGAGTAAATATACCAAAGGACCCTATGATGATCACACATGTCACTGGGCTTGAAATTTAGAGGGCCAACTAGCTCACCGGGTTTAAGGATAGTGAAGATTTGATTTGGCTCAAGTTGGGAATAGATATCATCTGGGGGGTTCTCAATTCCCAACCACAAATTAATCCTAGAGGGAGATATAAGTATCTTTTGGCCTCTCACAGTGGTGGTCATCTCTTCCTCAACTGAGGTTCGGTTAGGATCATCTATGATCTCTAAGTTACAATAAAAATGAGTGATTACCTTTGTGCAAAAAGGTAATCGAATGGATAACTAAGGCATAAAAGGATCTAGATATGGACTAAGGTCGTGATTCAATACCTCCTGAAGTAGCCTGAGATCCACATAGTGTGTCTTGCACACTTTCCTCCTGGAGAATTGGGATAGATACTTGGGAGACTCCACCAATTTGTTGACGTTGAACCCTTTTGGAGGGTTGGTGATCTCTTCTTCTGGCACTTTGGATTTCTTGGAAGATTGTCCTTTCTCCATTTGATCAATGATCCTAGCCATAGCCTTAGCACATTCTTATCATATTTAGGCTTTTTGGTAGGCTTTGGAGTGAAAGAGGGTGTAGAGGAATCAGAGTGAGGAGGTGAGGGAGATTTGGCACTCTTGCCTCTTCCAGTAGATGTACTCTTTTTGGATTGAGCCCTTGTCACAATAGGCTCTTTGATTACCACTCCTTTGGGTTTCGGTTGAGATTGAGGTTGAAGAGGAATTTTAGCTTTTGGTCTTGGAGTTAATTTTCTTCTCTTTTTGGGAGTAGAAGAAAAAGGATCAGAAGGTTGTTGGGATTCAGAGGAATCAATGGGAGTAAGATTTTTGGTTCTCATTTTTCTGAAGGATTGAAAACCTGAGATTTTCAGAAAAAAAATAGAGTAACTGACGCGAATTAGGGCACAGAGATTTTGAGCAAAATAGAAAGTTTCTAGGAATGAAAATGGTTGGGTTTTGACAGAAATGAAGCAAGGAATCACTTGTGAAAAGTTTCTGTGAGAGAGAATAGTGATTTACTCGAGGGGATTTTGTGGAAATGACCGAGTTTGCGATAGATAAAGACCTAGAACCCGACTTTACTTGAGGCCTTACTCGAGTAAACTTCAAGTTTACTCGAGGCCTTCCTCTGGTGTTCATACAGAAAAATTATAAAATAATTCATTTAAATTGCATACATGGCATGAATAATATAGTAATTATCCATGGATGTTCCCTCGATTATTTATAACCCATTTTGATCAGATTTGAGTCATTTTTCATCAATTTGAGAATCTGAACTCCGACATTACTCGAGGCCTTCCTCGAGTAAGCTTCATGTTTACTCGAGGCCCGCCTCGAGTAAACTGCTTTTCAACTTCTGACTCTTCATTTCTTTGAAACTGAACCGTTATGTTTGAAAATCAAGTAACTTGATCTGTTACTTCCAGTTTTGAAGTCTATTACTCGAGTAAAGTGCTTCTTTACTTCAAGTTGTTCCTCGGGTAATGCTTCTCTGTTAGTGACAACTTCAAGTTGGTACTCCAGTAAATGTGTCCTCTGATAATCTCTGTTTTTGTTTCCCAAAACAGAGTTTCTTTCTTCCTGCAAAACAAATTTCTATATACTCCGATGCTTAAGTTAGTAATCATCAAAACTTTAACAAATGACTTCATCTAATATTATGAGAAACTGAAATAACTTACAACTCATTGGGATTTACCATTCCCAATTCTCTTCTAATGTATAGAAATTGGTCTTTTGCAAGAGGTTTTGTGAAAATATCTGCTAGTTGAAGATGAGTGGGAATAAATATCACTTTCACATCTTTCTTTTGAACATGATCTCTGATGAAGTGATGTCTGACATCGATATGCTTGGTTCTAGAGTGTTGAACTGGATTCTTTGCCAAGCTAATCGTACTAGTATTGTCACAATAGATTGGTATTTCTTTGAGATAAATACCAAGATCTTGTAGTTGTTGTTTTAGCCATATTACTTGTGCACAACAACTTGATACTGCAACATATTCGGCTTCTGTTGACGAAAGAGACACAGTATTTTGTTTCTTGCTGAACCATGATACAAGAGATCCTCCAAGAAATTGTCCTTGTCCACTGGTGCTCTTTCTGTCTGTTTTGTATCCTCCATGATCTGAATCTGAATATGCAACAAGATATTCACTTCTTCCTTTGGGATACCACAGACCCAATTCGGGTGTGTCAGCAAGGTATCTAAAGATTCGTTTGATCGTTTCAGCATGTGATTCTTTTGGTGCTGATTGATATCTTGCACATATGCCAACACTAAATTGGATGTCCAGTCTACTTGCCGTGAGATAGAGTAATGATACAATCATTCCTCTATACTTTGTGATGTTGTAGTCTTTTCCTTTGACATCAGCATCAAGTAACGTAGTTGAGCTCATAGGTGTGTCCGTGCCATTTGCTTCATCCATTCCATACTTCTTCAATAGCTCTTTCAAATACTTTGTTTGAGATATGAAGATTCCATTCTTTCTTTGTTTGATTTGTAAACCAAGAAAGAAATTCAATTCTCCAATCATTGACATCTCAAATTCTCCCTGCATTAACTCAGAAAATTCCTTACACAGAGATTCATTAGTAGCACCGAAAACAATGTCATCAACATATATTTGAACAATTAAAATATCATTGTGTTTTCGTTTTATAAAGAGTGTTGTATCAACTTTTCCCCGTACAAAACCTTGATCAATAAGAAACTTACTGAGCCTTTCATACCAGGTTCTAGGAGCTTGTTTTAAACCATATAAAGCCTTTTTGAGTTTGAAAACATGGTCAGGTTTAGTAACATCCTCAAAACCTGGAGGTTGTTCTACATACACTTCTTCCATGATGTAACCATTTAAAAAAGCACTCTTTACATCCATTTGATAGAGTTTGAATCCTTTGATGCATGCAAAGGCTAAGAGTACACGTATAGCTTCCAATCTAGCCACTGGAGCATATGTTTCCTCATAATCAATCCCTTCTTCCTGATTATAGCCTTTGGCCACCAATCTTGCCTTGTTTCTGACAATAATTGCAGATTCATCGAGTTTGTTTTTGAATACCCATTTAGTACCAATGATCGGATGATCTTTGGGTTGGGGCACCAAATCCCAAACTTGATTTCTCTCAAATTGATTTAGTTCTTCTTGCATTGCTATAACCCAATCATTGTTTGATAGGGCTTCATCAATATTAGAAGGTTCAATCTCATAAATGAATGCAGAAAAACTTACTTCATTGAAAATTCTATTTCTAGTTTTGATCCCTTCATTCACATCTCCTATGACTTGATCTAAGGGATGACTTTTATTGTATTTCCAAGCTCTAGGTTGACCTAGGGATTGCTCTTCTTCCTTAGTTTTATCAACCTCTGGAATAAGAGATTTAGAAATAGATTGACCATTTTCTTGATTTAAACCAACTTCCTGTTCTTCATCAATGGTTTTGTCAGAGGATTCAAATTCATCAAATACAATATGAATTGATTCTTCAATAATACATGTTCTTTTATTGTAAACTCTATATGCTTTACTTCGGTTAGAATATCCTAGGAAGATTCCTTCATCTGTTTTAGAATCAAATTTTCCTAAGTTATCTTTACCATTATTATGAATGAAACACTTACAACTGAAGATATGTAGATGAGCAATGTTTGGCTTTCTCCCTTTATATAGCTCATATGGTGTCTTTCTAAGTTTTGTTCTGATATAGGCTCTATTTGAAATGTAGCATGCTGTACTCATAGCATCAACCCAAAATACTTGAGACACGTTCTTTTCATTCAACATTGCTCTAGCCATTTCAGTAAGCACTCTATTCTTGTGTTCCACAACTCCATTTTGTTGAGGCATCCTTGGAGCAGAGAAATTGTGATCAATGCCATTAGTATCACAATACTCTTCAAAGGCTTGATTTTCAAATTCTCCACCATGATCGGTCCTAATACCTGCAATGGACATACCTTTCTCATTTTGCACCTTCTTGGCAAAAACAATAAATTCTTCAAATGTCTCATCCTTTGATGATAGAAAAATAACCCATGTAAATCTAGAGAAATCATCAACAATGACCAATGAAAATAGGTTGCCACCAAGGCTCTTTACTCTTGCTGGACCCACTAAATCCATATGCAATAATTGTAATGGTCTATTTGTTGAAATCTCATTTTTCAATTTGAAAGATGATTTAGTTTGTTTACCCTTTTGACATGCATCACAAATCAAGTCATTTTTGAAATTTACTTCGGGTAATCCAAGCACTAAATCCTTTTTGAGTAGTTTGCCTAGTTGATGCATATTGACATGAGCCAATCTCTTATGCCATAACCAACTTTCATCGGCATTACTCAGAAAACAATTTTCAGATTCATTTCTACTAATATCTAAAGTATAACAGTTACCTTCCCTTTTAGCTCTGAGTTTTACTTTGATATTTTTCTTATCGAGTTGTAAGTCTTCCTTGTTGACAATCAGACATTCCTCTGAATCAAATATTATCCAGTTGTCTTTATCTGCACTTTGACTTACACTCAGCAAATTATGACACAAGCCTTCAACGTAATATACATCTTTGACTTGTATTCCTTTGTCATTTTTGATTTCACCAATTCCTGCAATCTTTCCGGATTGATTTCCTCCAAATTTTACCTTGCCACCTTCCTTAGGTTACAATATGGTAAAACTTTTGAAATCCCCGGTCATATGTCTAGAGCATCCACTATCTATGTACCACTTGCTATTTTTGGATGCTTTGAGACATACCTACAATCAAATGACTAGGTCTTAGGTACCCACATCTTTTTGGGTCCTGTTGGGTTAGTACAAATAATTTTCTGAATATATGAACCTTTAGGTACCCATTTGTAGGTTCCTATATTTCCTTTCTTCTTATGAATGCATGAAGAGGTATAATGACCTTTTCTACTACAGTAGTTACAGAATGCAAAAGGATTTGATATATGCACAGAATTCTGGAAATAATTTAAATATAGCTTACCTCCTACTTTCTTTTTACCTTTCCTTTTATCTGATTTTGGATCATATCCAATACCAGATCGATCATTTACACATCGTTGTTCTTTTAAAATTACACTTAGCATCTCACTTCCTTTGGTAAACTTTTCAAGAGTTTTTATGAGATCAATGTTTTTCTTTTTCAACGAAGAACAATTTTCACAATTCTTTTCTGAACTTTCTTTAAGTTCAATTTCAAGAGCTTTGTTTTCCTTTTTGAAAACAATCAATTCTTTAACTACTTTGATGAATTCAGAATGTAAAGCATTATATTCAGAGAGTAATTCATCATAGGTAGGATCAGAATTATTTACCTCTTCTTCTGTTTCTTCTTGAGCAACAAGACATATATTGGCTACTTCTTCGTCATCACTTTCTTTGTCAGAGGAACTATCTCCCCATATAGCAGATACAAAGGCCTTCTTTTTGTTAAAGAATTTGCCTTTTCTCTTTTCTTTGCTTTTTTGATTTAGTTCTGGACATTCTGATTTGATATGTCCTGGTTTTCCACATTCGTAGCAAATGATATGATCTTTGTTGCTAGTTCCACCTTTGTGAAAATGTTTGAATCCTTGACCTTTCTTGTAGAACTTTCTGAATCATTTTATGATTAAGCCCATTTCATCATCATCAAACTCCTCATCCTCATCTTGATTTTCTTCTTTCACTTTTAGTGCTAGACCTTTCTTTCTTTTGTCACCAATGTCATCTAGTTCCCGTTTGAGCTTTAATTTGCTTTCATATTCAGAAAGGCTTCCAAATAGAGAAGCAACTGATCTCATTGATTCTCCTTTTGCCTCTTCTATCGCAGTGACTTTGGACTCCCACTCTTTAGAAAGAATATTCAAAATCTTTCGTACTTGGGTATGTTGATCATAGGCTTTACCAAGTGCTGCAAGTTGATTAACAAGATGAGTATATCTAAGTTCGAATTCAGAAATTGACTCACCTGATTTCATTCAAAGTAGATCGAATTCATTGATCAATGTGTTGATGCGATTCTCCTTTATTCCCGAAGTTCCTTCATGGGCGATTTCCAGAGCTTCCTACATTTCCTTTGCTGTTGGGAGTGTGCAAATTCTGAAATATTCACTCTGACTCAAAGCACTTTGTAACATCAGAATTGCCTTACTGTTGAGAGTGATAAGTTTCTTGTCATTCTCATCATATTCTGCTGGCGTCTTGGGAATTTTCTGAGAATCTACAATCTTTGTAGGTTGATAGTTTCCACTCTAAATCACATCCCATAGCCCATATTCAGTAGCCATCACGAATACTCTAAACTTTGCTTTCCAGAAAGAAAAGTGTTCGCCACTCAAACCTGGAGGTCTAGTGATGGATGCTCCGTCGGGAAGAATTCCTTAACCCATGCTTGCCATTGGATCCTTCTTAGGCTGTTAAACCTTAACAAGAAGACCTATGCTCTGATACCAAATGTTAGAGCAAGCGTTTCACCCAAGAGGGGGGTGAATTGGGTAACCTTAAAATTTTGTCGGAAATATACAACTTTAACAGTGGAATTAAAACAGGAAAGAGTAAGGAGAAATATCACCGAAGTGTACACCAGGATTTATACTGGTTCGGCCACAACCACTTTGACCTACGTCCAGTCCTCAGAGCTTCTCTGAGAGTTTTACTATAACTTCCAAGATTCAGTGGGTTCTTGGCACCTCAGTACAAGCAAGTTCCTACACCTAGACACTCACTCCCCCTTACAAGTTGTAATTCAATCCCAACTCAAGGTTCCATAACCTTAAGTTACCTCAATAAAAAATATTGAGTTTCAATGAAATATCTCTCTTACAGAGTAAATAAGAATCACTGAAGCATAGAATCACAAGTATAAGGGAAAACAGAGTAATGAACTTGATGATACGTTCGTAAGTATGTTCTTGTGTTTCTCTCTGTTCAGATGTCCACATATATATAGATACGTTGGTAATGATTGCTGGAACATATTTCTTCATGTCTGTTGGAGCGTGCGTAGCCATTATTGACTTTTCCAGTTTTTGAAAAACATACGTTATGGTAGTTGACGGTCGGTGACATTTGAGCATTGCTTTTGACTTTCCTTATTTGGTAAGATCTCTTCATTGTTTACCTGTTGAAATGCTAAGTACACTAATATAATGAAAAGTAAATCAAATAGGAAACAGAACAATGACCGTTGAAATGATTTCAAACTTTCTGGGTCTGCTTACTCGAGTAGCTACTCGAGTATCACATGAAGGTTACTCGAGTACTTACTCGAGTATCATCGGGAAATCTTAAATTAACTTCAAGTCAATAAGCAAATACAAGAATACTCGGGTAGTGCATGGAATAACCAATTTTCAAACCTTTGGGAATGTCTGTTTACTCAGGTACCTACTCGAGTAATGCACTCATAACTTTATGAGTTACTCGGGTACCAACTCCAGTAAACCTTCAAATAAACTTGTGGTTACTCGATGCTCTACTCCAGTAATGTTGGCAGGATTTCAAGGCTGAGAGCACTTACCTTGTTACTCGGGTATGGACTCGAGTAATTTACACATTTGTGCAACGGTTACTCGGGTACCACCTCGAGCAACTGTACTTTTTGTGCATAACTTACCCTGGTAATGACTGGAAGTTTACCTTGAAAATATTTCTGCATACTCGGGTACTTACTCGAGGAATCCACTTAAAATACAACATTAGATACTTGCATACTAGAGTAAGGACTAGAGGAAAATGAGATAAAAAGAAATCAAGTTAATCGGGTACCACCTTCAAGTTTTAACTTACCTTAGTACGTTACTCGAGTAGCTCCTCGAGTAACATTAGCAGTAGTACTAAGTGTCGAGAGCTCCACATTTTAAGAAACAGAGTTACTCGAGTAGCTACTCGAGTATCATTGGAAACTTGAAGGCAACTGGAAGTTTTTCACAGGGTTACTCGAGTAGCGCCTCGAGTAACATTGGCAGGCCGAGAGCAACTCCAAGTTTTTACTTGGTTACTCGAGTAGCTCCTCGAGTAACATTGGCAGGCCGAGAGCACCTTAAAAATACTTACACTATTACTCGAGTAACATTGGCAGGTTACTGGAAGTTGTCTCTGGTTACTTCAAGTTTTGTCTCATTACTCGAGTAGCGCCTCGAGTAATGCCTTAGAAAACTTGCTTCTCATCAAGTTTCTCAGCTTTTTCTCTTGGCCTTTCTTCATTACTCCAATGCTTACCTCAAGTAATGCTTATCCCTGTTATTCATTTGTTCAAACTTTGTTTATTAATCATTTCCTTTTCAAACCATTCTTTTGTTATCATCAAAACATGGGATCTAACAAATATATGGCGGTTACTTATCACACAACCGTGAAACTTATATATTTGATTGTTTTTCAAAATAAACCATCAAATATAGATCTTTAAAATCCATTTCTAAACCCTATTCTGTCACGAGTGCAAAATTCTCACCATTTCTCAGCACTTGAAACAGCTCCAACCACTATATTCTGACAATCCCCACCACTATTTAGCTCTCTATTGCTGCTGGACTTGTGATTCTCTTCCATTACATATACGTTGCAGTCCTTGAAGGCATTCGTCGTTCTGCTTGGTTTCGAATCTCCATTTTTTAATCATGCATTCATAACGGTGAGTACTTGCCAATCTTAATTAATTCATTGTAATGTTGAAGTAGCCTATTGGTTTCTAGTCTCTTATGGTCTATTATAGTTTCTGAGTTTAGGGTTTGAAGTAGTTGAGGTTTCTAGTCTCTTGATATGCTTTTGTTGCTATGTTTATTGGTTCTTCTGGTTTCAAGTGTGCAAGGCAGAGTGAAATTGATTACCATTTAAAAGATATTAAAGATAGTTTTGCTGCTTTATTCTTTCTCTACTAGGTTTTTTTGTTCATTAGGCAATGTTGTCTATTAGCTTCAAGTTTACTGTCTGTAAGTGTTCACAAGCTGCTCTATATTGGAGCTTCTACTTAATAATATTTTTGTTAAGCATTTACTACCTATGGAGAACATGAATTGAATGGAATGTGATGCTGGTTTTATTACAGGAGGTTTAAGGTACAAAACTTGTAATAAAAACCCTGCTATGACTTCTCTTAGCTTCAAGTTTTTCATTTTAAGTTGTTTATGAAATAACTTTGCGTTGTATCTTTGTTTCTTCATTTGACTCATTTGGCTTTGTGTATCTTTATTGCATTTTGAAATAACTTAGCATTGTATCTTACTGCATAGGAAATTATGATTTCTTATAACTTTGCATTATGTATCTTTGCTGCATTTTATGGGTTGGAGAAGTTAGAATGATAATTTAAGATTTGTTACAGGTTAATATTGTTATATTCAGACTTTTGATGATAACAAACTTAGGATTATTCAAATAACGATTTATGATTTTGTGTTGAAAAGATTCATGCGATTTAATACTGTGGACTATTTGAACAGTCATATTGTTATTCGAATAGTAAAACATGATTTCAGTTCAAAGCTATTTGAATAACTCTCAGTCTATTTGAATAAGAAAGGAATTATTTAGAGAGTTCATGTGCTATTCGAATAAGAGTGCACAGTTAAAGAAAGAAAGTATTTTAATTGCCATGTTAGCATTCGAATGGTAAGCCTGATCAATTTCTCTGAAAATAACATAAGACAAATACTATTCGAATAGTAAGGTATTATTCAAATAACATATTCTTTTTCAAGCTTACTTCCAAATAGTATATTCGAATAATAAATTAACTATTTGAATAAGGTTAAGACAGATTTAAAGATCTAAAGGCATACCTATTCGATTAGTGAGTATTACTATTCGAATAGTGAGGACACTATTTAAATAGTAAGAAGACTATCCGAATAGTATAGTTATATGAAATATCTCTTTTTCTAATCCAATTTCAAACGAGTATTCGAATAGTCAAACACTGTATCAGAATAAAATCATTTGTTTTTCAAAGGAGACTATCCAAAAGTAGAAGATCAAGCTATTCAAATAGTCATAGTACAAATTGACTAAATACTATTCGTATAGTGAGAAGACTATCATAATACTATTGATATATGAAACTTATCTATTTCCTAATCCAATTTCAAAAGAGTAATCGAATAGTTAGATATTGTATCAGAATAAAATTATTGGTTTTTTCAAAAGGGACTATCTAAATAGAAGAACAAACTATTCAAATAGTTTCAATTCAAATTGACTAGATACTATTCGAATAGTAAAGAGACTATTTAAATAGTCTATAATTGGAAAAGAGTCATTCTATTCGAATAGTAAGAAGAGTATTTGAATATTTATTTGTTCTTGAAAATAGAGCATGAAACCAAAGATTTATGAAATCAAAGGAACTTTTGTTGAAAGCCTTAATCTTGCTTGTTATTATTCTTTTGCATGATTAACATCTCTTAAGCAAGTTTCAAGGTATTTCTTCATCAAATATTTGAATATCAAGAAAAGCATATTTTGTTTCAGAAGCATTAAATGCTAACCAAAACTTCAACCATGACATTCTCTTTACTCTAACGGCTATATTCCAAAACACAAGGAATGTCCAGAGAAGCATTAGCATTGTAATGAAAAAATGAAATGCTCATAATGGTCATTAAATTCATTCTAACTATAAATACAAAAGCATTCAAAGTGGAGTAACTACCTAACTGTGAAACATTTAAGTCTAATATTAATGCTCTATTTATCATCTTATCTATATTTTATACTTCAGTGTTTAATCATTCACTCTGAGGGAGAGTTACTTCAAACACTCAATATTTCTTATTGAGATAACTTCAAGTTGTAGAACCTTAAAGAGGGTATTTCTTAAGATAGGTTAAGGTTGAGGAACCTTATGTGGGGTATCTGTTTACGTTGTGTAAGGGGGAGCAAGTGTTCAGAGTAGTAGCTTCCAATGTACTGAAGTGCCAAGAACCCATTGAATCTTGAAAGATATAGTGAAAAGCTCAGAGGAAATCTATAGACTGGACGTAGGTCAAGTAAGTTGTGACCAAACCAGTATAAATCCCCAGTGTAATTTCGGTGATATCTCACCATCTCTTAACTTTAGTTTTATCTTATTTAATTCCTTTTAAATTGTTATTTTTCATTAAATTTTTATTATAACCCAATTCACCCCCTCTTGGTTGAAATGCTTGCACTAACAAATATATCGGCATTATTTGGTGGCTCTAGTATTGAGGACCCTAACCCCTCCACCAACCCCTCTAATGCGCAACAAGTTGACACTGACATAGAACTTATGCAAAAAGATTAAAGAGCATTAAGGAATGGTCTTGTTGTAATGAAGCAGGTTTAGAAAGCAAAGAGAAAGGGGAGGAAACTTATATCAGATGGAACAAGAAAGGGCAAGTTGTGAGTTTGGACAACTTTGTTAGCTACCTCGAGTATGCGACAAAAACCAACGTGCCTATCATTTTGAACAACTAGAGGAAGGCAACCATACAATAAAAAAGAACATGTGGATGAAGTATTGGTAAGATAATATGCTACTTAGTTAATAATTTCTTGTTAACAAGTATGCCTAACACTAACAAAGATTTGTGTGGTTTGTAGTCTGGATTCCAAATTGGTAAGGAGAGGAAGGATTATTTTCTCAGGAAGGCTAGCAGGATTATACACTCATTCTGAGGGTTTGTAATGAAAAAAATTTTGTTGGAACTTGACTTTATAGGTGAGTTGATAGTTCCAATACTGCTAAAGAAAGTTGTCAAATAGTAGCCCAAATGGGTTGATTTTGTTTGGTTATGATGCTCTCTAGCTTTTAAGGTAAATTAAATTTAATGTTTACTCTTTTATATGCTCTCCAGCTTTTGAATGCTTCTGTATTCTTTGTTGTTTCTATCTATAGGCATTAAACGCGGCAACCTATGAGAGGATGAAGAATAATGAATACCCTATATGTGAAGGTTGCAATGGGTATGCGAACATCAAGCAATAGTTGATAAAGAAGTAGGGGTTAGGATCAAATGTTAACATTGCCTGTGGAATGTTGTGGGCTAATGCAAGGCAAAACAAAGAGGGCGATATTGACAATCCTCACGTCTAGGGGGTTGTCTCAAGAATGGCAAATACTGATGATTTTGATTTAATTATGTTTATGCTAAGTAAAAGAGTTTTTAACCTTTCATTTTGTTACAAGAGACCTTGAGTAAAGTAGTAGAGCAAGGCGATCTTTCTTAGAATGAGGATGTATATGAAAAGGCTCTGAGTCTAAGCCATGGTGGTCTTTTGAGGGGTTTTAGCTTTGGAGTCGGTAAAAAGAATGCTTTGGGAAGCAAAAAAGGCTGACAAGGGTGTTTGATCAGAAGCTTTAATAATATATAGAGATAACTGAGATGCTGAAGAAGACGATTGAAGCACAACAAGCTGTTATTGATCAGTGAATGAGTCAAGCAATCATGGGGAAGCATGGAATAGCTCACAACCCAAGTGCTAAAGATAGATGCACATTCCCTTCTCATACTCTACTTGAGGTAGTATGACTCATGCTGAAAGCATATGCTTCATTTATTTTTGTTTTACACTAATTGTATTTTCTCTTTTTTCATGGTGAGATGGAGGTTAAATGTGTGGCTGATAGCCCCAAGCGATACACTGTTGCTATGGGCTGTATGTACAACATACCGGAGGAGAACATGATTCACAACTCATCTTTCCCTTAGAATCATGTTAGGGTAGAGCTAAAGACAACCATCGATCCTATGTATGCCTTTTGATTCCCATCCAAGAAGTATCACATTGGCATTTAGTATACAACATGCAGAATAACATATACAAAACATATTACCACAGCGCTTGGCAAAACAAGTCATATGGCCCCGGTCGTCCACCAGTAGTATAAGCCTTGGGCTTCCACTTGATGTATTCTCAATGACTGCGGGTGTCCACCCATTATATAACAAATTCCAATGCCTTGGGCGTCCACCCGGCATATCCTGAATACTCAAACAAATACATGATGAAACCACAAACATGCAAAGTATCTCATAATATATGAAATAAAGAGTTCATACCTGGATGCCTTTCCTGGGGTGTATCCAACAACTTTTTTGAGCTCAAGCAGATATCAAATCCTATAATTAGAATTTACGAACGATAATTTATTATTTAGTCTAATTCTTTTATAATCCAAACACTCAAGTTGGTTATCAGTAGGGTTAATAAACTAAGTCAAAGGAAGAGTTAATCTGGTTAAATTAACCTAAAGTGCTAATTTCTACCCTTAGAGTTTATGGCAATTACATCTTGCCATTACTTTTCCATTTCCACACATTAACTCCAATATGCCAGAATTTTCCTCAAATTTTGAAAGTTCACATCTTTATGTACAAATGTCCAATTGCAATGATTCCAAAGGTTATGTCACTCTTATTAATTCTATTTTCTGGGAAAAAAATTGCGCTTAGCCAATTGGAGCATAGCAATCCAGAATTACCATTTATAGGATAATGCTTAGAAACAGGCCAACTTTCACATGACCAACATCAAAAATTCATATCTCCTAGTGTATAGCTCCAAATGACCTATATAACCTATCAATTTAAAGCTTGATAAGTATACTTTCATTATGGAAAATATCATAGGCATTGGATAGCATTCAATTACTCTAAACAAAATGTAAACATTTGCCATGCAGGGAAACCCTAACTAGACAGCAACATTATAACTTTACAAATTGTGTTCCAATGACCCATAATTTATAATCGGTGGCTATTACCACATAGATTTTCATGTAGAAGACAATAACAACATCAAAATATGCAAATCCCCATTCCTTCATCATATCCTGTTCAGGCCAGAATTTAGGGTTTGATGCAATAAGTTGCCAATCCACATTTCAACCACCAAACTTAGCTCATATGCTTCCAAAATAGCATATAATCACATGTATATGATGAAAGATTTATGAATGCTAACAAATCTTAAAAGGTTGAAACTAGGAAGGCATGCTTTTGCTCTTGAAAGATGGCTCAAAATTCCCCCTCTTCAAAAAAAGAAGAAGTAGGAATAAAGCTCTTGAAGAGGACGACAAGATTCATAAAGGTCATTTGAGCCAAAAAAGTAGTTAAGGAGCTAAAAATAAAGCAAGAAAAGCTTACCTTTACTTGTGTTCTTCTTTTCTCTTTCCTTATAGGTTTTGACCGAATTTTGAGAGAGAGAGAGAAGAGAGTGGAAATAATAATATTTTTCTCTTCCCTTGTCCCATAATAGTTGGCTGAAATTGGCCCTAAAAGAAATAAGAAAAAAGAAATAACATGTGGCCATGAATTCTCCTTCTTGCATAAGCCAATTCTATTTACCATGTATGGTAAACTGTCTACGATAATTGTTGACTTTCTTTTCCCTCTTTCCTTCTCTTTCTACCCAAATTATAGGCTGCCAAATAGAAGAGGATTTGTTGACTAATTGCCTCAATTTGTCTTGCCATTGATCCATAAGTTTCCAAGTTAGAAACTTTGACTTTTTGACTAAAACTCTTCTTCCTTCTTTTCTACTTGTTTGGCAGAATTTAACCCTTGTTAAAGGAGGGTTAGTTTGCTTTTTTGGTCTCATCATTACCTCTTACTTTTGAAGAGAAATTCTTGGCCCTTTAATTTGTCTTCCAATCTTGACCTCAAGATCAAGTGGCAATTGTCTCTTTTGCCCTTGATTATGGCAATATTATTTCTTGTGCCATTAATTCTTCTAATTCTCTTTCTTACTTCTTTCCATACACTACTTCCCTTTTCCTTTAGATTTGTGTTACGTTTAATGCCATTCTGACATATCCAAAAGGAATCGGGTATTTTCTTTCGACTACTTCGCACCAAAATTCATACTTTATTCTGTGTGCGGTTTCTAAAACACATTATATTTCTTATTCATTCCTAGGACTCTTACTAAAATAGGCTTAGTAGTTTACTTTATTCAGGCTTATTCTTTAACCTCTAATCCCAAAATTTGGGATATTACAATTCCCCTTAGTTCAATAAATTTCATCCTCAAAATTTTGAACAACTATACCTTGGGGAATCGCTTTAGACACTCAGTCTATCCATTATAATTTTAGGCTTATAGAACATGCAACACAATTTACCATATTATCAATAAGGATCTCAGATAGTGTTCAACAATCATCATACAACATTCTCATTCATTCTGTACCTAGTATGTAGCATTCAATACAGGACCCACTGGTCCATTCTCACAACTCTTGGGTTCTCGAGCTACACAACCTCTTTGGGACTTAACCCATATCACACTGTGTGTATACCAAGCCTTTCAGCCTCTTCGGGACTCCCCCTGGATCAAAATATCAAGCCTTATAGTCTCTTTAGGACTCTGTCCGGATCACACTTTTCCATTTCAAGCCTTTCGACTCATTTTGCTCCCACAGCATTGGATATTTTGGTCTTAGGGCCCAATGAATCACCCCCATGCCATAGGCATCTCGGGACTTACTATGTTAGCTACAACCTGGTACAGTCTGAATGTGCTGCCATCCTCGAGGTATACTCTAGACACATTGGTCCAATGTCACCGCACTAGGCACATAGGTCTTATGGCCTAGGGACACCGCCCCATACAAACTTGCACACTGGGTCTTACCGCCTTGAGCCTCCATTCACAACAATTCTCAAATACATAACATTTGCCGCCCTAAGGACATACTAGTCTCTCATGTCTTATAGCCTCAGGACATACAATCCATCATCTTTGCTGAATACATATCGAGTCTACATATCTAGGACACAGTCCATTAGGTATTTTGAATTCATTCCAAGCTCTAACTCTTGCTACTCAAGCCAATCATACATTTATATAATGTTCACAAAGCATGCTAAATAATCCATTCAACCACAATCATCCAATGAGCACTAAAAAAAATCATAACAAATACTAGACTATTAGTCCCATACTAAAGCGCTTGGTAAAACAAGTCATATGGCCCCCGTGCAGCTACCCAGTGCAAAATAAGTTGCATGGCGCCTGGGCATCTACCTGGTGCATTCTCAATGATCACGAGCATCCACCTATGACATAAAAAGTTTCTATGGCCCAGGCGTCCACCTGGCATATTCTGAATGCTCATTAGGTCTTACTGCCTGGGGAATCACTGCTATGCCATAGGCATCTCGGAACAAACAGCCTTGGGCCTCTGCCTATCAGGTCTGATTGCTTAAGGACACGTTAGCTTAATAGGTCTTACTGCCCACTATATATTTATAACACGAATATATCCGATGGTAGAAAAATACATGCAGAATCATTACATAAGAAATGAGAGCAATAGTTGCTTTCCTTTATACCGTTGAGTCTGTTCTTCCTTCATTTCTTTCTACATCTTTCTTTCTATAAACTACATTAGAGTACCCTATGGCGATTTACTAGGTCATATAAATCCTTCTCTCAAGGAAACCCATTCTATGGGAGACTCATTACAATACACCACCGTTGAGAGTCAACATTCCTGTAGCTTTACTCTATAGTTAGACATCACAGTAGCTTCACTCTACGGTTTGACGTCACAGTAGCTACATACTATGGATTGACATCACGATGGCTCTACGCTACGGTATTGCACTTGGTACTTCACTCAGTCACTTGATTGGTTATCCCCTTGGTCAAAACCCTCTGTAGATAGCCCTCTCTAATCAGATCTCTCTGTAGGTAGCCTTTTTTGATCAAAATCTTTGGTAGGTAGCCCTCTTTAATCAGAATTCTCCATAGGTAGCTCTCTCCAGTTGCTGTCTCTTAATGGAAGTACCATTGTAATAGGAATTTAGATCTTATAGGGTCCTTCTTCTCTAGCAATTTTATAATATGCTTTCTCTAAATTTGTAATCTCATATGGGGTTATTTTATATGGACTTTCGATATCTACCCAGCTCCATACATAATCACAACTCTAAGGGAATATTCTATGATTGAGATCTTTCCTTATGCTAGATTAGAACTAGCAACCTCCAGAAACCTCATACAAATTTCTGTACCACATTCTCGTACTTCAAGCCACTTAGACTATTTCAAATTCTTGGATAATCAATTCAACTATTGCATTTGATTCACATGTTATGATTCAACTCTTATAACCTTAACATCTCTTAGAACCTTAAAACCTTAACATCTGCTAAGCCAAGAAATCATGTTACCAAATTATACCCAATATACATGCATACTAGAATCAAGATTCAATATTCCTATTCTAATGCTTAAATGTTTGGATTGTGTTCTCATAGCATCAGTACTGTTTTGAGGTTCTAATTATAACACCTTACTTCTGTGATCAATTTGATAAGTTTTATGTAGTGAATTTGAACCATGAAGTGATATTTAGTTATAAAGATCTTTCAATTCTCAACCTTAGGACAAGACTTGAACTAGTAGTTAGTGGGTTTTTAAAAAAATTGAAAATCTTGCTGAAGCATCATTCAGTGGTTCGTAACTTCATTATTACTCCTCAATTCTTATCATTATTTAATTCAATCAATGTGATTCACTACTCATTTATTTAGCCGGATTATTCCTCTACTCATTCTTAGTTCATTCATTTCTATATTTATATAGACAGTGTAACCACACAGGGCTACCAAAGTGTCTGATATAATACACAACAGATTATTCTTCACTTTTATACCATAATTCCCTCTTGTGCAATTCCCTACAATACTTTTCTATACTTTATCACACCTGTATGGTTGGTTGGGGGAGGTTGAGATTCAAAGTGATCTTAGTAGTAAATAATACTAACTATGCATGCAAGAAAATGCTTAGTGTATGACATGCTTGCTTACATAAATTTATGCCAACATAATGACATATGCATACACAATGCTTTGCAATACACTCATGGCCGTAGTATAAGTACAAACAGAGCTTCAATCATTCATATATGTTCCATACAATTCATCAAAGTCGTAACAAATATCATTACACAAGTATACACATATCAAATGCACGCAAGTCAGGAAAGTTTAACCACCTCTTGTCTTCATGTTCTTCTTATCTTCCAACCACTGTGGCTTCTTGGAAATTCTTCCATTCTTTTCTTTCTTGACTTCTCATAGCCCTAGATATATAATCATATCATTAGGGTCATTATGGTCATTTTACCAAGTCAACCAATGAGTTAAAGTGGTCAAATTATCCTAAGGGACTAATTTCTACCTTTAGAGTTCAAGGTAAATTACATTGTACCATTACCTTTTACCATTTTCAAACATTTATTCAAATATGCCAAAATTTTCATAAATCTTTGAAATTTCATAACTAATTGTATAGATGTCCAATTGTGATGATTTCAAAGGCTATGTGACCCCTAATTAGTCTAGTTTTAGGGAAAAGTATAGCCATTACACTTATTGACGCATATTAATACAGCATCACACTTAATTGATCACTGCCCACAGAAATTGCCAGTTTTCCAGACCCAAATTTGAAAATTCATAATTAAGAAGTTCTATAAAAATCTATTTAAGTCCTATTTAAATGAAAAACATTCTAGAGTCTCAATTATAACAACACAGTTCACAGAAATTCGTCAATCTCAAACTGTTATAAATTTTATTCCAGATTCAGGGTCAAACTTTGAAAAATCATAACTTTCAATCTACTTGTCCAAATGGCTTATAATACCCATCAAATTTAAGCCTTGAATGTTTACTTTAATCCTATAAAATTTCATAGCATTTGGCCAAGTTTGACTGATCGAAATTACATTACCAATTCACTGCCTCCATAAAAACGAATTCAAGCAGCTTCAAACATAAACTTCTAAATTCATCATAAATCATCATTTAACCATAAACATATGATTAAACCATGATTAAACCTTAAAAATACCCCTAGATGAAAACTAGACACTACTCCACCCTCATGAAAACTCACCCAAATAACAAACCAATCATGTTCAAAATGAAGCCCACGCTTACCTCTATGCATTTCTGTAATCGGTTCGAAAATCCAGCAGCACTCCGGCCAGTGAGACAGCACTAAACACCTCCAAATGAAAATCTAAAATTGTAGAAATAAAGCTTGGGATGAGTAGAAGAAGGTTTATGAAGGATATTTTGAGAGAAAACACCGATTTTGTAGTGTTTCGACGGATTGAAGTTCTGAAAAGTTTTTATTCACCTTTCATCTCTCCTTTAACAATTTTTCATGATTTAATCTGATTTTCCCCTTGATTTTAATGATGATCAATGAAATTAATGGCCCTTAAGTAGTCTTGGAGTTGTTTGCCATGTGTTAAATTCCTATGGTGCCATTTGTCCGGTGATCTAGTGATTCGGTGACATGTGTCACTTACTTTAATAAAGTGGATCCCGCCTCTTTTCTTGGGCTTTTAGCCGTCCTTTTTGTCAGGAAAAATAGGGGTCTAATGAATTTCCACAACTCCCAGGCTCAGTGTTTAGGAAAGTTAGTCGAGTGACTGGACCGGAGACTAGTGGACTTTTTCAGCTCGGGGCAAGATGGCACCCTTCGGTGATGACAACTCAAAAGGTAAAATGACTTTATCATTATAAGGGGATAGGTGTCATGCTCTCATTTAGCCAATACAAAAGCAAAAGGTGACTTCATCATTAATGGCATATATGTCACTTTCTCAGTTCACTAACACAAAGTTAAAAGCTACTTTTTGTTCTTCACCCTTAAGATAATGCCATGTGTCCCTGTGGCTCAAAATCTTGCCAAGTGTCCATGTAATAGTGCCACATGGCCTATGACTTGGGGAATTACTGAGCATATGACGGTACATCTAGTTGTAGGACCCACATTGCTTGTCTATTCTTTCCTCTGAAAAACGTAGGGTACATGTACCTGCCTTAAAAATGCTATGTGTACACCACAACCGACATATTTTACTCTATTAACTTGTCCCGTATCTTATGACACCTTTCAACTAACCCAATGGCACCGTATATGTGTAAAGCGTTTATAGGGCACAATGCCTATAAAAAGTTTCCCATAACAAGGGAATTACACAAATACTATTCTATGATCCAAAATACACATGTAATTCCAAACAAAATACCCAATGATTTGTACATGATAACCAATTATCAAAAATAAAACTCTTAGCCCAGAGCTCTATCCGCCCTTCGTCACCTGCTTTTTCTTGGAACCACCAGACCTGTCTAAAACTTGTTTGGGAGAGTGAGATTTTAAGAAATCCCCGTAGTGTCAAATCACTCATAGTATGCACAACTATAAAGCATGAAATCAAATCATCACACAACACATAGCAACTACAATGGCAGTTACAACAGCAAAGGTAAGTATGACATACGCTACCCTTACAATTGCCCATGCTGAAGTGCTCACCCTGTATTATACTACATCATGCTTCACAACAATATAATTCACCACAGCTAGGTTCCATATAAAATATTTCACATTACATTCAAGCCATACTGGCATATTCTCAAACAGGAATCCACAATTCCATAACACAGACTCGGCAATTACAATGGTAGATACAATGGCAAGGGTAGGTGTGATAACCATCATCCCCCTATGACTGCTCACGGTGAACTGCTCACACTGTAATGCCTAACGGCCGATAACACATTCACATGATCACAATGGTGTCATGCCAAATTTTTTCACAACAAAATAATGATAAGTCATGTATACGAAGCATCATACACAACATGTGAGAAAAGTCACTACCTTAGTCTTTCCGTGTGTGCTCTTGCACTAGTCTCTCCCGAGTAGGGCAAATGTCGAATCCTATAATTCATAATTAGGGATGAAGTGTCATACTCTATTCCAATACTCAAATGACTTCATATCACTTAGATTGGTTATCATTAATGTCCCTTAGGAAGCTACAAACGCCTCTAACAAAAGCCCTAAAGGGTTAAAAAAACTATCCCAAAGATCCCCTTTTAGAAGCATAAGTACTAGTTTTTCCCTGTTACACTCCTGTGAAGAAGACCTCACTCTAGTGATGATGGAGTGAAGTGCAGAAAGTGCTCACTCAAGAGTAGAAAGTAGTGATAGAAACTAGAATTGATAGCTACACTCGAGCATAACTCAAATCACTCGAGTGATAGCCTAATGTACACTTGAGTCCCTCAAAGTGAGGTTCCAGAAGTGCTCACCCGAGAGAACAAGATACTTTCAAAAGAGTACATCACTCGAGCAAGGACCTTGGCACTCAAGTGATGGCTTAACACCCGCAAGTGCTAAGGCTCACTCTTGAAACTTAACCTCGAGTGACAACCTGAGATGCAAGATCATAGTGTCAAATACACCTTCACTCAAGTGAGACAAGGTTCACTCAAGTGGTATATAACTTCCAACACTGGCAAGTAAGACGAACACTCTTGCCTTTTGCACAGAAGTGCGATAGAAATCACAGAAGGAAAAATGAGAATACAAGGCTACACCTGAGTGACACCCTGGAGCACTCGAGTGAGGCTTATCAGAAGCCAAAAACACAACAGAGTTGATAGCACTTCCCCAATTTTACCTAAGTGATTCCAATGATCCCAAATTCTAAACTAAGGCTACTCCCACATAAAATTGCACAAGGAATCCAATGGAACCATCAAAACTACCAAATTCTTATTCCATTATCATGCTTTGGTTTTAGGCAACATTTAACACAAAATCCCAAAATTTGCCAAACTCAACATTTCTACTTCAAACCAATTCTATCTATCCCAACATATATCAAAACACCATTTCTATGACCATAGCATACCAAACTCTCCATGACCATAATTTTTCAAAATTAATGCCAAAATTATAGAAATTCCAAACTTAACCAAATGCACAAAGCTTATATAGGAAGGTTTATTTCACTTACCTCAACAACTTTCTCAAAGAGGATTCTTGATTCACCAATCGTTAGATTCCCTTGATGGCACAAACCAACACCAATGGACAGTCTAAAAGCATTAAAATAAAGCCCTCAATCCAAGGAACAAGATTAATGAAGTGAGTTTTGGCATTTGAGGTCATTGGCTTACCTTAAATCAAGCTTTTCTTCTTCCCCCTTAAGCTCCCATGTCTGCCAAAATGGAGAGAGAGAGATGAGAGTGAGGAAGGAGAAGAAGAATGATGATTCTTATACCTCCCATGCTTGTTTCAGCGAAAAGGAGGGAGGGAAGAGAGAGAAATGATAAAATAATGGGTTATTTGACTTTTCTCACACACTCAACCATAATCTCCACTTGCCACATGTCTCCACCTTATTGGTTTTTATAAAATAAGTAACTAATTAGTTACTCTAACCACTCTATTAGCCATCTAGTCACACATCTCATTTCTTCTTAGTTAGTAATTAATTTCTCCATTAATCACTGACTAATTAATTAACAATTTTTCTATTCTTTCTATTTTTCCACCGATTTTGGCATATTTACCAAAATTGCCACAAAACACATAACAATTCCATCTTAAATTCACAAATTATTCTCAATAATTATCATTAGTCCTTAATTAAAATTTGGGGCATTACAATAGCCATATCCTTAAGTCTCTAGGCCCAAAATTTGGGATATTACACTAATTCTACCTCAATCCTCAATATTATAAAGGCATATTTTAATAATCATTCTTCCACCTCAAAGATAATTGCTGCCAGTTCTACATCATAAGCGGATAACTCATCTTGTAAGGTTTAAGTTGTCAAGAGACTTACGCCACAATTCTGCCCTGCCTCATCAAGCATATCCCATCCCTTTCTTATATGTTTTATTATAGACCATACAGGTCACTTCACTGCAGACCACTCAGGTCACTTCTCTACAGATCGTATCGGTCACACTAGGATATGGGATAATCAACATTGGTGTGAGTATCAACCCCCTCTATAGCTTTATGAAGCTCCTCTCATAATCCCAATTCTACTCAAACAACAAATCATTTCCTAAGAGCTTGCAATGGCAAGGTGATTTGAGTGTCAGGATACCTCTCGATAATATCTGGTAAGACCCAGAAAACTATGTATCTCTTTAATAGTTTATGGCCTCCTCTAATTTAATACTGTCTATTATACCTATATGTGTTTAACTATGATTCATCTAACTAAGATGATAATTAGTTATAGAGAAACCTTAAGGTAATCAGTATTCCTCCAGTCTCTAAGACCTTACAAACTTTACTTCCTAGGGGGTCACCAATCTCGATATTTCTCTTGCCTAAGCACGCTTAATCTCAGAGTTCCGATGGTATCTGGGAATTAGTTCTCATATCGACCTATATATTTCTAGGCATTAGTATCCCATATATACCTCAATCATAGTATATCATGTTATCATGCCTAGAAATGTTAGATACTGTTCCTACAGGGAAACATAGTAGTACTAGCTTCTTGGTATATACAACCCTTCTATGTGTTCTCATTAGCACAGGGGGGTTCAAAATCATATTAAATTTTATAATCTGCAACTTTAGAGTTAGCAACATATTTCAAATACTGTGCTACCTTATCTATCTCTAGAGCCTCAATCCCTTTGGCAGAAGATTCTTCAAGCGTAGATTCTTCCAGTGTCAACTTACTATCACCGGAGCCCTCGGGGTATACATCACTGCTGCTCTGTTTCTTCCCCTATTACAGCTCTGTCCCTTCCCTTGGTAGGTTGCTTAATTGATAAGGGTGATATAAATCCTTAGTTTCCTCTGCTATCTGTAACTTTTATTTACATCAGCACTAATAGAAGATTACTATAATAGTCACATGAGCAGAGAATATAGCCTATAGTCAGAACCCTTGACTCTGACAAAATTATTACCTCTGAGTAGACAATTCCATTGCAAGAATCTCTACTCTGATACCATAAATGTAATACCTTATTTGTGTAATCAATTTGAAGAGATTTATGTAGCGAATTCGAACCACTAAGTGATATTCTTCTCAAGACTCTTTCAATTCACAATCTCAAGATAGGACTAAAAAATGTAATTTAGTGGGTTTTTTTGAATAATTTAAAAATTTTTAAAACTATCATAAAGTGGTTCGTAACTTCTTCATAACTCATCATTTCTTAATTCCCTTTTATTAGGTTATTCAATCATCTCTCTGCTTATTACCCTTATGTCGTCATTTGGTTATGGGCCTTTTAGTATATAGATGCCCTATTCTATTTTATATACCAAGTTAGTAGGCAACTATTCATTTACCATATGTTTGTGAGGCTACCGTCATCATTACCACTACTATTACTATAATAATGATCTTAAGTTATACACAACATATAATAGGTATAAAATAGATAACCAACAATAATTCTTAATCTTCTGGTCGCATCCTTTAATCGTCCGTGGCTACCTTCTTGCCCTTCGAGAATCTTGCCTTTACTGTAGGTTAATTATTGAAAAGCCATGAGGTTCAAAAGAATCTTAGTAGTAACAACCATTCAATCATATAGAATACAAGAATACAGAGCATATAACATAGTCATTATATCACAAGTATCACATTGGCATTAAGTATACAACATGTAGAATAACACATACAAAACATATTACCACAGCGCTTGGCAAAATAAGTCATATGACCCTGGGCGTCCACCCATAATATAGGCCTCGGGCATCCACCCGATGTATTCTCATTGACCATGACCATCCACCTGACATATCTTGAATGCTTAAGTAAATACATGATGAAACTATAAACATGCAAAGTATCTCATAATATATGAATGAATAAGTTACTACCTAGACGCCTTTTCTGGGGTGTATCCAACTGTTTTTCAGAGCTCAGGCAGATATCGAATCTTATAACTAGAATTTATGGACGATGAGTTATTACTTAGTCTAATTATTTTATAATCCAAACACTCAAGTTGGTTATCATTAGGGTTAATACACTAAGTCAACGGAAGAGTTAATGTGGTCAAACTAAACTAAAGTGCTTATTTCTACCCTTAGAGTTCTTGGCAATTACATCTTGCCATTACTTTTCCACTTCCACACATTAACTCCAATCTGCTAGAATTTTCCTTAAACTTTGAAAGTTCACATCTTTATGCACAATGTCCAATTGGAATGATTCAAAAGGTTATGTAACTCTTATTAAGTCTATTTTCAGGGAAAAATATTGTGCTTGGCCAATTGGATGCACAGCATTCTGGAATTACCATTTATTGCACAGTGTCCATAAACATGCTAGTTTTCATATGACCAACTTCAAAAATACATAACTCCTTGTGTACAACTCCAAATGAACTATATGGCTTATCAATTTAAAGCTTGATAAGTATACTTTCATTATGGAAAATATCATAGGCATTGGACACCATTCAATTACTCAAAAAATAATGAAAACATCTGCTACACAAGGAAACCCTAACTACACGGCAACATTATAACTTACAAATTATGTTTCAATGATCCATAATTTATAACTCGGGGCTATTTCCAAATAGTTCTTCATGTAGAAAACAATGGTAATATCCAAATGATCAAATTCCCATTCCTTTAACATGTCCTATCAGACCAAAAGTTAGGTTTTGAAGCAACAAGTTACTAATTCACGTTTCAACCACAAAACTTAGCTCATATCTTTCAAAACAACATATAATCACATGTATATGATGAAAGCTTCATGAACCCTAACAAACCTTCAAAGCCTGAAATTAGAGCAGCCAAAAAGACCCAAAAAAATGCTATCAACCAAATCAACATATACATCAAAAAAATTCTTTTGTTCACCTCTAGGTACTTATTGAATTCTTTTCCTCCTATTCCAAAACAAAAACCATAAAAATGAAGCTCTTAAAGAGGGGAACACGATTCATGAAGGTCATTTGATCCAAAGCAGTTGTTAAAAAGGTGAAAATCAAGCAACAAGAGCTTACCTTTACTTGTGATCTTCTTTACTCTTTTCTTCTAGGATTTGACCAAATTTTTAAAAAGAGAAGAAAGTGGAAATAATCATATTTTTTCTTTTCCCTTGTCCCATAATACTTGGCTAAAGTTGTCCCTAAAAGAAAAAAGGAAAAAGAAATAACATGTGGCCACAAATTTTCCTTCTTGCACAAGCCAATTCTAATTACCATGTATAGTAAATTCACCATGGTAATTGCTGACTTTCTTTTCCCTCTTTCCTTCTTTTTTTACCAAAATTATGGGATGCCAAATGGAAGAAGATTTGTTGACTAATTGCCTCAATTTTTCTTGCCATTGATCCATAATTTTTCAAGTTGGGAACTTTGACTTTTTGACTAGAACTTTTCTTCTTTCTTTTTTTCTTGTTTGACCGAATTTAGCCCTTGTTAAAGGAGGGTTAGTTTGCCTTTTGATCTCATCATTGCCTCTTACTTTTACAGAATAAATCTTGGCCTTTCAATTTGTCTTCCAATCTTGACCTCAAGATCAAGTGGCAATTGTCTCTTTTGCCCTTGATTATGGCAATATTATTTCTTGTGCCATTAGTTCTTTTAATTCTCTTTCTTACTTCTTTCCTTATTCTACTTCCCTTTTCTTTTGGATCTAGGTTAGGTGTCAGGCCATTCTAATATATCCAAAAGGAATCAGGTATTAGGAATCAGGTATTTTCTTTTGACTACTTCACACTAAAATTCGTACTTTATTCCAGGTGCTATTTTTAAAAATCATTATATTTCTTATTCATTATAGGGACTCTTACTAAAATAGGCTTAGTATTTTACTTTATTTAGGCTTATTCTCTAGCCTCTAGTCCCAAAATTTGGCTTATTACAATTCTCCCCCTGTTCAATAAATTTCATCCTCAAAATTTTGAACAACTTTACCTCAGGGAATCGTTCTAGACACTTAATCTATCCCTCACGCTTGCAGGGCCACAAAACATGCAACACAATTTACCATATTTTCAATAAGGATCTAAGGTATTATTCAGTAATCATCAACACAACATTCTCATTCATTCTGTACCCAGTATGTAGTATTCAACATAGGACCCACTGGTCCATTCTCACAATGCTTGGGTTCTCAGGCCACACAGCCTCTTTAGGACTCTACCCAGATCACACTGTGTGCATACCAGGCCTTACAACCTCTCTGAGACTCCATTTGGATCATAATATTAGGCCTTATAGTCTCTTTAAGACTCCGCATGAATCACATTGTATGTATTTCAAGCCTTATGACTAAATCTGCTCTTGCATCACTAGATGTTTTGGTCTTATTTCCTAGGGAATTAGCCCCATGCCATAGGCATCTTGGGACTTACTACCTCGGCTACAATCTGGTATAGTCTGAATGTTCTGCCATCCTCAAGGTGAACTTTAGACATACTAATCCAATGTTATCATACTAAGTAACAACTATAGCATTAGGCACACAGGTCTTACGACCTAGGGACAGTGCCCCATACAAACTTAAATACTGGATCTTACCATAATTTGCCTCCGCTCGTAGCATTCTCAAATATATAACAATCTGCTGGCCTCAGGACATATAGTCCATCATTTTTATTGAATACATATTGAGTTTAGATACCTAGGACACACAGTCTATTAGAAAGTATGAATTCATTCCAGGCTCTAACTCTTACTACTCAAGTTGATCATGCACTTATGTAATATTCACGAAGCATGCTAAACAAGCAATCCAACCATAATCATCCATTGAGCATTCAAAAAAATTCATAACAAATACTGGACTATTGGTCCTATACAAAAGTGCTTGGTAAAATAAGTCATATGGTCCCTGGGCATCTACACGATGCAAAACAATGATCACGGACTCCTACCCATGATGTAAAAAGTTTCCATGGCCCAGGCGTCCACCTAGCATATTCTAAATGCTCATTAGGTCTCACTGCCTAGGGAATCACAGCTTTTTTATAGGTATCTCGTGACTTGTAGCCTCAGGCCTCTGCTCGTCAGGTCTGATTGCCTAAGTACACGTTGGCCTAATTGGTCTTGCTGCCCACCATATATTCACAACACAAATATATCCGATTGTAGAAACATATATGAAGAATCATTACATAAGAAACAAGAGCAATAGTTGCTTTCCTTTATAACGTCGAGTCTATTCTTCCTTAATTTCTTTCTATATCTTTCCTTCCATAAACTACACTGGAGCACCCTATGGTGATTTACTAGGTCATATAAACCCTTCTCTCAAGAAAACCCATTCGATAGGAGACTTATTACAATGCACCACCATTGAGAGTCAATGTCCTTATAGCTTTACTATACGGTTCGATGTCATGGTGGCTTCACACTTCAATTTGACATCATGATGGCTGCACATTATGGTTTAACATCACGGTAGCTCCACGCTATGGTACTACACTTAGTGCTTCACTTAGTCACCTAACTGGTCATCCTTCCTGGTCAAAACCCCCCATAGGTAGCCTTCTCTGATAAGATCTCTTCACATGTAGCCTTCTCTGATCAGAATCCTCCATAGGCAGCTTTCTCCTATCAGAATTCTATGTAGGTAGCTCTCTTCGGTTGGTCATCTCTTAATGGAAGTAACATTGTAATGGGAATCCAGATCTTATAGGGTCCCTCTTCTCTAGCAATTTTGAAATATGCTTTCTCTAATTCTGACATCTCATTTGGGGTCATTTTATATAGACTTTCGATATTGGTCCTACTCCAGGCACAATCACAACTCTAATGGAATATTCTATGATAAAGATCTTTCCCTATGCTAGATTAGCAACTAATAGCCTCTAGAAACCTTATACATATTTCTGTATCACATTCTAGTACTTTAAGGCACTATGGCTATTTCAAATTCCTAGAGAATCAATTCAACTATTGTATTTGATTCTCAGGTTATGATTCAACTCTTAGAACTTTAGAATCTTAACATCTACTGAGCCGAGAAATCATGTTCCTAAATTATACCCAATATACATACATACTAGAATCAGGATTCAAAATTCCTATTCTAATCCTTAAATATTTGGATTATGTTCTCAAAGCATTAGTATTGTTTCGAGGCTCAAATTCTTTCTCAATGCTCAATATTATAAAGGATATTCTAATCATCTTTCTTCCCTCTCAAAGATAATTATGTTAGTGCAAGCGTTTCACCCAAGAGCGGGGGTGAATTGGGTGATACCAGATATTTCTTTGTGTATAAGAAAATTAACAGAATATTTAAAGCAATTAAGAGCAAAGAAAAAATATCGCTGAAGTATACACCGGGAGTTATACTGGTTCAGCCACAACCACTTTGTCCTACGTTCAGTCCTTAGAGCATCTCTGAGAGCTTCAAGAGTTTTCATGAGATCAACGTTTTTCTTTTTCAAAGAAGAACAATTTTTGCAATCTTTCTCTAAATTCTCATTTAGTTCTATTTCAAGAACTTTATTCTTCTTTTTTAAAACAACTATTTTTTTTACTACTTTGATGAATTCAAAATGTAAAGCATTATATTCAGAAAGTAATTCATCATAGGTAGGATCAGAATCAGCTGCCTCTTCTTGTGTTTCTTCTTGACCAACTAGACAGATATTGGCTACTTCCTCTTGATCGCTTTCTTCATTTGAAGAGCTATCTCCCCAGATGGTAGATACAAAGGCTTTCTTCTTGTTGTAGAATTTTCCTTCTCTCTTTTCTTTATTCTTTTGAATCAGTTCTTGACATTCTAATTTAAAATATCCTGGCTTTCCATATTCATAGCAGATGATGTGTTCATTATTGCTTGTTCCTCCTTTATGAAAGTTTTTGAATCCTTGGCCTTTCTTGTAAAACTTTCTGAATCATTTTATGATTAGGCCCATTTCGTCATCATCAAGCTTTTTCTTCTTATCACCAATATCATCTAGTTCTCGTTTGAACCTTAACTTACTCTCATATTCAGAAAGGCTTCCGAATAGAGAAGCAATCGATGGCATTGATTCACCTTTTGCTTCCTCAAGTGGAGTGACTTTTGCCTCCCATTCTTTAGAAAGAATAATCAAAATCTTTCGTACTTGGGTATGTTGATCATAAACTTTTCCAAGAGTTGCAAGTTGATTAACAAGGTGAGTATATCTAAGTTCAAATTCAGCTATCGACTCACCTGATTTCATTCGAAGTAAATCAAACTCAGTAACCAGAGTATTGATCTGGTTTTCTTTTATTCCCAAAGTTCTTTCGTGAGCTATTTCTAAGGCTTTCCACATTTCTTTAGCTGTTCGGAGTGTGCAGATTCTGAAGTACTCATTTTGACTCAAGATAGTTTGAATCATTAGAATTGCCTTGCTGTTGAGTATGACGAGTTTCTTGTCATTCTCATCATATTCTGCTGGTGTCTTGGGAACTCTCTGTGAATCTACAATCTTTTTAGGTTTATAGTTTTCATTCTCAATCACATCCCACAGCCCATATTCAGTAGCCATTACGAAGACTCTAAACTTTGCTTTCCAAAATGAGAAGTGTTCACCGTTGAAACCCAGAGGTCTTATGATAGAAGCTCCGTCGCGAATAATGCCTTCACCCATGCTTGCAATTGGATCCTTCTTAGGCTGTTAAACCTTAACAAGAAGACCTATGCTCTGATTCCAAATGTTAGTACAAGCGTTTCACCCAAGAGGTGGTGAATTGGGTGATACCAGATATTTCTTTACGTATAAAAAAATTAACAAAATATTTAAAGCAGTTGAGAGTAAAGAAAAAATATCATCGAAGTGTACATTGGGAGTTATACTGGTTCGGGCACAACCACTTTGACCTGTGTCCAGTCCTCAAAGCATCTCTTAGAGTTTCACTATATTCTCCAAATTCAGTGGGTTCTTGGCACCTCAGTACACAGCAAGTTACTTCACCTGGACACTCGCTCCTCCCTACACGTTGCAATCAAATCCCCAACTCATGGTTCCACAACCTTAAGTTGTCTCAATAACAAATATTGAGTTTGTAATGAAAAACTCTCTCACAGAGTAAATATATAATCACTGAAGTACAATGAATAAGTATAAGAAAACAAAGCACAAAGAGTATGTTGATCGATGTGTGATTGCTTGTTCTTAGTTGTTGTTGTATGCTCTTTGAATGCTCCATATATATAGATGTTTTTTAGTATCCGTTGAAAGCAATTCAAACATGACCGTTAGAGTCGTGCAGCAACGTTGACTATTCTTCGAATTTAAAAACTATCTGTTTGTGGCAGGTAGCGGTAGGTGAACATTCAGACTTTTATTTGACTTTTCACTTCTAGCATGATCTCTTCATTGTTTCTCTGCAAATGTACTTAGAATACTAGTGCAATGAAGTTTTAATGATATAGATAATAAATTAATAATTATTTGATTAAAAACATGATTTCTGGACTTCATTACTCGAGTGGCTAGTCGATTGATTATGCTTGTTACTCGAGTAAACCTATAAAAAATATGGCAGTGACTAATTCAACATTTTTCACAATTTTTTACTCAGGTATGACATGGAGTAAGATACATCACAAACCTTTGAAATACCTGATTACTCAAGTGGTTACTTGAGTGGCCATGTCTTCTCTTTACACATTACTCATGTGGCTCCTCCAGTAAGCCTATTATTCGAGTGGTTACACCCAAGAGGGGGTGAATTGGGTGATACTAGATATTTCTTTGCGTATAAAAAAATTAACAAAATATTTAAAGCAGTTTAGAGCAAAGAAAAAATATCATCGAAGTGTACATCAGGAGTTATACTGGTTCGGCCACAACCACTTTGGCCTATGTCCAGTCCTCAGAGCATCTCTGAGAGTTTCACTATATTCTCCAGTAAGCGTGTTCTTGGCACCTCAGTACACAACAAGTTCCTTCACCTAGGCACTCGCTCCCCCTTACAAGTTGCAATCAAATCCCCAACTCAAGATGCCATAACCTTAAGTTGTCTCAATAACAAATATCGAGTTTGTAATGAAAAACTCTCTCACAGAGTAAATATATAATCAATAACAAATTTTTACTTCTAGCATGATCTCTTTATTGTTTCTCTGCAAATGTACTTAGAATACTAGTGCAATAAATTGTTAATGGTATAGATAATAAATTAATAATCATTCGATTAAAAACATGATTTATGGACTTTATTACTCAAGTGGCTACTCGAGTGATTATGCTTGTTACTCGAGTAGTCACTCGAGTAAACCAATCAAAAATGTGGCAGTGAGTAATTCAACATTTTTCACAATATATTACTCGGGTAAGACATGGAGTAAGATACATCATAAACCTTTGAAATACCTGATTACTCGAGTGGTTACTTGAGTGGCCATGTCTTCTCTTCAAACATTACTCATGTGCCTCCTCCAGTAAGCCTATTACTCGAGTGGTTACACGAGTGGCTATGTTTTTTCTTCACATCTTACTCGGGTGACCCCTCGAGTAAAATCCAAATAACTTTGCAGATTCCTTGATTTCTCACTGAAGTAATTGCATCAAATTCTTGGCTGAGAGTACTTGTTATTTGTTTACCTGATTACTCGAGTGATCCATTGAGTAATGGATGAAATAAGTCCATAGATTTATGGAGTGCTCCCTCGAGTAATGATTTTTTCTCACATGGTTACTCGAGTGGCTACTCGAGTAAAGTGTTGTACTTGTTGGCTAAGAGCTACTGGAAGGTTTTTAACCTGGTTACTCGAGTGGCTACTCGAGTAATGCCTTTTCTCATGTGTTACTCAAGTGGTTACTCGAGTAATGGTCTATATAACTTTACAGATTACTCAAGTAGCTACTCAGTAACTTCTTCCAAATTTTGACAGTGCCTCCGAAAACATTTTCTTTCAACATTACTTGGGTGCCCACTCGAGTAACAATGTTCCTTACTCGAGTGTCACTCGAGTAAACATAGACTACTGCCAGTGATGGTCTTCCTTTTCTCTTTCTCTCAGATTTTCTTCATTACTCCAGTACTTACTTCAAGTAAAGCTTTGTGTGCCATTTATTTACTTTGCTCAAATTCATTTGTTATCATATCTTCATATATCATTGGTCCAATCTTTATTATCATCAAAACATATGGGATCTAACATTCTCCCCCTTTTTGATGATGACAAAACTTGGTGATTTTGAACAAAGTTTTTGAAATTGAGTTTTCAAATATTTGCTTTTTAAATATTTTTCATATGAAATCTTTTGTTCAATTTAAACTTGAAAACTCTTTTGAAATAGCTTAGTAAAGATCTTTTCAAAGTTTTTGTTCTTATTTACTTGTTCACCTTGCATACACAATCAAAAAAAACTCATTAGTCCCACAAAGCAATATAACTTCAATGAAATTTAACTTTAGTAGCACAAAGAAACAAATTGCATAAAGAAGAATTCATTACATAATCATACTTTAGAATTCAAAAATAAAATTGCCCTAAAGCCCCCTGTACACCTATATCCTAATACATTAACTCAGCCTTCATCACAAAATCACTCAGGCTCTTCTCCCCCTTTTTGACTTCATCACAAAGGTGGAATCAATCATTAGGAGGAGTAGGTGGCTTGGCTGCTGAGATAGGAGTGACTGGAAATGCTAATGATTCATATGAACCACCGGAACTTGAAGGATCTGAAGATGATGGTTCAGGGTCAGGAAGGTTCACTGGGGGTGTCTGAAGATCCTCTACAGGATTCACTGGAGATGAAGCATAAGGAACCAAAGAAGTAATTTCTACTTCCTCTGTAGCAACCGTTGAAGACACAAGCACCTCCTCAATGCATGTAGGTAAAGCAATCAGAGTAGATATGGGCTCTGGTTGAACAGGCTGAGGTGGATCATCAGTGGTGATATAGATTGGCTCAGATGTGTCAGGGTCAGGCATAGAGAATAAGACATTATTGGGTCCAATCTCAGAGGGTCTATGCTTAGTAGGTATAGAGGTTCTAGGTTCAAAGATAGGTATGGGCTTAGGAATAACTGAAGAACCAGGAATAGAGGAGCCAGATGCCGTAGCATCAAGTCTAGCAACAATGGATCTCAGAAGCTTACCTTAGGCACATTGTTCAGTTAACAACTCTTTATGCCTCTTATCCATCCTCTCTACAAGTTGTCTCATTTTCTCATTCATGAGTTACCAACTCCACATTGGTATTCGCAATGTTGATATGGAAATTCTTTAGAATGTTCTCCATTAATGTTTGATTGTGGCACCAAAGAAAGACGGAGAAGATGTGTTGGCTGGAGCAGAAGACTATGTGTTATCCATTCGACTAGTTGCAGTGTCAGTCTTCTTCTTCTTCTTGGGACTTGCTTCTAGAGGAGTCTTCAGAGGAATCTCAATGTTCAACTTTCCAATTTGATTCCTCCCAACCGGTGCTATCCTCTCAATCAGCTCTTTCCTCTCTAAGTACCAAATCTTATTCTTCTTGAGGAACAAGGAAATAAGTTGAGGGTAAGGCATTGGAGTAGTAGGTTTTCCTTCATACCTATACCTCTTGATCTCAGTAAAGATATATTCTCCTAAGTCCTTTTGTTCTTTGAGGATCAATGAGGCGAATTTTCTGAAGTCCCTTTCAATGAAATGAGTGAAGTTATTGGATTTGTTCACCATAGCCTATAATAGATATACCATAGGACTCGATAAAAATCAATCATATCACTCGGATTGAAATTGAGGGGTCCCACTATCTTACTAGGTCTTAGGATAGGAAACAACTGGTTTAAATCATAATTAGAATAATCATCATCAGGGGGGTTCTCTATTCCTAACCAGGTATTGATTCTGGAAGGTGAGATTAGAATTCTCTGTCCTCTGACCTTAGAAGTCATTTCTTCTTCCACAGACTTCCTAATAGAATCATTTATAGGTTCAAGGTTAAAGTAAAAGTGCCTCATGACTTTGGTGTAAAATAGGAGTTTAATAGATAGCCAAGGCATATAGAAATCAAGATAGGGACTCAGGTCAAATTTCAATACTTCTTAAAGATCCTTATAGTCAATGTAGTGCATCTTGCACATATTTCTTCTTGCAAAGTGACTCAGATACATCTGAGATTCCTCAAGCTTGCTCACATTGAATCCTTTTAGAGGAAATGTGATTTCTTTATCCCTCTCTTCTAGTTGCCTTGAAGAATTCCCTTTCTTTTGCTTCCTTAGATTGAAAAGCTTCTTCAAGCATGCCTACCATGACTTTGGTAAGCTTCTCATCAATCTTAGGCTTTTTCAAAGGTTTTGGAGAAAAAGTGGCTGTGTCGGATAAATCAGAAGGAGGAGGAGATGGCTCTTTTGTTGCTTTGCCTCTTCCAGGAGGTGAACTATTCTTGGATTGAGCTTTTGTGGCAATTGGCTCTTTAATCACAACCCCTTTCACCTTAGACTTAGGTTGCGGTTTAGCTTTGGCTTTAGGTTTATGAGAGATTTTTCTTTTCTTGGTAGGAGGAGAGGAAAGTGAATGAGAGGGTTGATATGGTTCAGAGGACTTAGAAGGAGTGCTAAGATTAGGAGATTTAGTCCTCACCATTGTGATTTGAGAAAGGTAAGAAATCTAAAAAATATAGTTTGAGAGTCGTAAGGTTTAGGGCAGAAGATTTAGGCAATTTGAGAGGTTTTTTTAACAGTTATTTCAATTGATATCAAGTGTATAACATTTACCTTCCCTTATTGTATGAGCTTTGCCTTGATATTTTTCTTATCAAGTTGTAAGTCTTTCTTGTTGTCAATTAGACATTCCTTTGAATCAAATATTATCCAGTTGTCTTTATCTGCACTTTGACTCACGCTTAGCAAATTATGACACAAGCCTTCAACGTAATATACATCTTTGACTTTCCTTTGTTGTTTTTTATTTCACCAATTCCTGCTATCTTTCTGGATTGATTTCCTCCAAATTTTACCTTTCCACCTTCCTTCGGTTGCAATGTGGCAAAACTTTCAAAATCTTCGGTCATATGTCTAGAGCATCCACTGTCTATGTACCATTTGTTGTTTTTGGATGCTTTAAGACATATCTGCAATCAAATATGCTTAAGTCTTAGGTACCCACATATTTTTGGGTCCTTTTGGGTTAGTACAGATGACTTTCTGACCATATGAACCTTTAGGTACCTATTTGTAGGTTCCTATTTTTCCTTTCTTCTTATGAATGCATGATGATGTATAATGACCTTTTATATTACAATAACTACAATATGCAAAAGGATTTGATGTATGTACAGAATGTTGAAAATAATTCAAATATGATTTACCTCATGCTTTCTTTCTTCCTTTTCTTCTATCTGATTTTGGATCATATCCAAGACCAAATCGATCACTTACAAAATGTTGAGCTTTTAAAATCACATTTAGCATCTCACTTCCGTAATGAATTTTTCAAGAGTTTTCATGAGATCAACGTTTTTCTTTTTCAAAGAAGAACAATTTTCGCAATCTTTCTCTAAATTCTCATTTAGTTCTATTTCAAGAACTTTGTTCTTCTTTTTAAAAACAACTAGTTTTTTTTGACTATTTTGATGAATTCAAAATGTAAAGCATTATATTCGGAAAGTAATTCATCATAGGTAGGATCAAAATCAGTTACCTCTTCTTCTGTTTCTTCTTGGCCAACTAGACAGATATTGGCTACTTCCTCTTCATCGCTTTCTTCATCTGAAGAGCTATCTCCCCATATGGCAGATACAAAGGCTTTCTTCTTGTTATAGAATTTTTCCTTTTCTCTTTTCTTTATTCTTCTGAATTAGTTCTTGACATTCTGTTTTAAAATATATTGGCTTTCCACATTCATAGTAGATGATGTGTTCTTTATTGCTTGTTTCTCCTTTCTGAAAGTTTTTAAATCCTTGGCCTTTCTTGTAAAACTTTCCAAATCCTTTTATGATTAGGCCCATTTCATCATCGTCAAGCTCTTCATCTTCATCTTTTTCTTTCAATGCTAGACCTCTTTTCTTCTTATCACCAATATCATCTAGTTCTCGTTTGAACCTTAACTTACTCCCATATTCAAAAAGGCTTCTGAATAGAGAAGCAACCGATCGCATTGATTCACCTTTTCCTTCCTCAATTGCAGTGACTTTTGCCCCCATTCTTTAGAAAGAATATTCAAAATATTTCATACTTGGGTATGTTGATTATAAACTTTTCCAAGAGTTGCAAGTTGATTAACAAGGTGAGTATATCTAAGTTCAAATTCAGCTATCGACTCACCTGATTGTATTCGAAGTAAATCAAACTCAGTAACCAGAGTATTGATCTGGTTTTCTTTTATTCCCAAAGTTCCTTCTTGAGCTATTTCCAAGGCTTTCCACATTTCTTTAGCTGTTGGGAGTGTGCAGATTTTGAAGTACTCATTTTGACTCATGGCACTTTGAATCATTAGAATTACCTTGTTGTTGAGTGTGATGAGTTTCTTGTCATTCTCATCATATTTTGCTGGTGTCTTGGGAACTCTCTGTGAATCTACAATCTTTTTAGGTTTATAGTTTTCATTCTCAATCACATCCCATAGCCCATATTCAGTAGCCATTACGAAGACTCTAAACTTCACTTTCTAGAATGAGAAGTGTTTGCCATTGAAACCCAGAGGTCTTGTGATAGAAGCTCCGTCTCGAATAATGCCTTTACCCATACTTGCCATTGGATCCTTCTTAGGCTGTTAAACCTTAACAAGAAGACCTACGCTCTGATACCAAATGTTAGCACAAACGTTTCACCCAATAGGGGGTGAATGGGTGATACCAGATATTTCTTTGTGTATAAAAAAATTAACAAAATATTTAAAGCAGTTGAGAGCAAAGAAAAAATATCATCGAAGTGTACATTGGGAGTTATACTGGTTCGGGCACAACCACTTTGACCTGTGTCCAGTCCTCAAAGCATCTCTTAGAGTTTCACTATATTCTCCAAATTCAGTGGGTTCTTGTCACCTCAGTGCACAGCAAGTTCCTTCACCTGGACACTCGCTCCTCCTTACACGTTGCAATCAAATCCCCAACTCATGGTTCCACAACCTTAAGTTGTCTCAATAACAAATATTGAGTTTGTAATGAAAAACTCTCTCACAGATTAAATATATAATCACTAAAGTACAATGAATAAGTATAAGAAAACAAAGCACAAAGAGTATGTTGATCGATGTGTGATTGCTTGTTCTTAGTTGTTGTTGTATGCTCTTTGAATGCTCCATATATATAGATGTTTTTTAGTATCCGTTGAAAGCAATTCAAACTTGACCGTTAGAGTCTCGTAGCAACGGTTGACTATTCTTCGAATTTAAAAACTATCTGTTTGTGGCAGGTAGCGGTAGGTAAACATTCAGACTTTTATTTGACTTTTCACTTCTAGCATGATCTCTTCATTGTTTCTTTGCAAATGTACTTAGAATACTAGTGCAATGAAGTGTTAATGATATAGATAATAAATTAATAATCATTCGATTAAAAACATGATTTCTGGACTTCATTACTCGAGTGGCTACTTGAGTGATTATGCTTGTTACTCGAGTAAACCTATCAAAAATATGGCAGTGACTAATTCAACATTTTTCACAATTTATTACTCAGGTAAGACATGGAGTAAGATACATCACAAACCTTTGGAATACTTGATTACTCTAGTGGCGATGTCTTCTCTTCACACATTACTCATGTGCCTCTTCCAGTAAGCCTATTACTCGAGTGGTTAGACGAGTGGCCATGTTTTTTCTTCACATCTTACTCAGGTGACCCCTTGAGTAAATTCTAAATAACTTTGCAGATTCCTTGATTACTCACTTGATTAATTGCATTAAATTCTTGGCCAAGAGTACTTGGTATTTGTTTACCTGATTACTCGAGTGATCTGTCGAGTAATGGATCAAATAAGTCCACAGATTTATGGAGTGCTCCCTCGAGTAATGATTTTTTCTCACATGGTTTCTCGAGTGGCTACTCGAGTAAAGTGTTGTACTTCTTGGCTGAGAGCTACTGGAAGCTTTTTGACCTGGTTACTCAAGTGGCTACTCTAGTAATGCCTTTTCTCATATGTTACTTAAGTGGTTACTTGAGTAATGGTCTATATAACTTTGCAGATTACTTGAGTAGCTACTCGAGTAACTTCTACCAAATTTTGGCAGTGCCTTCGAAAACATTTTCTTTCAATATTACTCAAGTAACAGTGCTACTTACTTGAGTGGTTACTCAAGTTAACATAGACTACTGCCAGTGATGGTCTTCCTTTTCTGTTCTTCTTAGATCTTCTTTATTACTCCAGTGCTTACTTCAAGTAATGCTTTATGTGTCATTTATTTACTTTGTTCAAATTCATTTGTTATCATATCTTATTATATCATTGGTCCAATCTTTGTTATCATCAAAACATATGGGATCTAACAAATTGATGCTAGCTCTACATCATGAGTGGATAACTCATCTTGTGAGGCTTTAGCTTTCAAGAGACTTACGCCTCCATTCTACCATACCTCATTAGGACATATACTATTCCTTTCTTACATGTTATACTATAGACAATACAGGTCACTTCACTGCAGACCACTCAGTTCACTTCTCTGAAGACCATACCGGTCACACTAGGATATGGGATAATTAACACTAGTGCAAGTGTCAACCCCTTCTGCAGCTTTTTGAATCTCCTCACACATTCCTTATTCCACTAAAAGAACAAATCCTTTCCTAAGAGCTTGTCAATGGCAAGGTGATTCGAGTGTTAGGATACCTCCTGACAATATCTGGTAAGACCCAGAAAACTATGCATCTCTTTAATAGTTTCTAGCCTCCTCTAGTTCAGTATTGTCTATCATACCTACATGCACACCTAAAAAAAATGCTTTCAACGTCCCTTTTTTGGGCCTTTTAACATATGAAAATAGGGGCATGTCTATCTGAGGGATGTAGAAAAAAATGTCAATAACGTTCGTAAAACAGGGGACATATATGGGGATGACTTTAGACGTCCCCACTTCAAACTAGGGATGTCTAAAGTCTGAGGGGTACTTTAAACATCCCCAGTTTAAATAGGGGACATCTAAAGTGTCACATTTAGACGTCCCCAGTCACAACTAGGGATGTCTAAAGTCCCAAGTTTTGACTTGAGATGTCTAAAGGTGTAAAAAATGTACCTTTAGATGTCCCCTCTCCAAACTGGGGACGTCTAAAATCATTTTAGAGTCCCCAGTTTAGACTGGGGATGTCTAAACTAACGAATAACTTGTTTCTTCATCCCTTTTTATTTTAAGGATGTTAAAAGTTTCTTTTTTTAATGGCCTTTTTTAATATATATAACTGTTTAGAAAATTTAAACTATAGAAATAGGATGGAAACAACATAATGAAACAATAGCAGTTTAGCATAATAGAAATAACAATCTATATACCGCTGTTATGTAATAAAAACAATCTATATGTACAATATAGATAAAATTGATTGATATCTTATATTTAAAACCAAAGTAAACCCTTTATCTAACTTTTATTTTAAGGAATGCCAAGTACCTTAACAACAAACACCTATGAATTTCTGAACAAACGTTGCTTTACTCCAACAAACTCATTTTGCTATAAGATCAAGTTTATTGCCCACACTAAAAGATCAAGATCATATATCATCTCATAAAAGTATATTCTTTTCATTATATAAATATAACACTTTAATTTCTCATCCATAAATATAGTAGATAATTTCCATTTTTAAAGAACTTTAAAAAAGATAAGAATTTGGAAAGAGATTCTTTTTCAAAGAAAAAAATCCTTTCTAAATATCAAAAAAGAAAAAGCACAATGGATCATCCAAATTATTCTACTTCAAAAAGAAAAAAAGAAAAGAACTATCATTATCATAATTGATAAAAATAAGAATATATGAATTGAACGAAATTCAAAAAGATTCAACAAAAAGTAAGAGTAATCCAAAGATTTACGAATCCACCATTCCAATTCAATTTATTAATTGGATAGGGTACTCATTGATAGAAAAAAAAATAAAAGATCTGAATGATAGAACAAATAAAATCATCAGCACGCAGATTAATGAGATTGTCTTTGTTTAAAAAAATTGTTGTTAAATATCATGAAATTCTGAATGATTTATAGAAATAGAGACTTGAAAACACTACCTGCGATATTTAGGGACAAAAGGAGCATAAAAACTTTATTAAGTCATATTACTCATAGGCCATAAATGGATTTTGAGAATGCTGTAAAACGCACTAATTCTGCTAACCAAGCAAAAATTCATAGCACTAAAACAAGAGTAAAAAGAAACCCATAAACGCATGTAATTCTCATAATGCAAGTGTAGCAACTATCGCATACTCACATCTAAAAAAGAAAGCTAGTTTAAGAAACAAAACTCGTTTCAGGCCAAGTAGAAGATACAAAAAAAGAAATCATTAACCAAGCTAGTTTAAGAAACCCAGAAATGCACCTAATTAATTCTGAGAATGCAAATGCAGTAGTAAATAGCGAAGACCCATGGGAATGGGAAAAGAGGGAAGAAGAATGCAGGGGAGGTGTGGCTTTGTTCAGTGAAGAAGAGCGTTATGATAGTGTAGTCACGGGTATGGGAAAGGAGGGAAGACGAATGCAGTAGGGAAAGTGGAAGACAGTAGCGTCACTGGTATAGGAAAAGAGTAGACGATTGCAGAGGAAGGTAAAGTTAGGGGGAAGACGAATACAGCAGGGAAAGTAGAAGATAGTAGCATCACGGATATGGGAAAAGAGAAGACGAATGCAGAGGAAGGTAAAGCTGCAACTCAACAGTTGCATGATGTGATCTTTCTGTGTCCCCAGTCAAAATGGGGACGCTTAAACTGAGCTTTAGGCATCCGTAGTAAAAATGGGGACGCCTAAAGCTCAATTTAGGCATCCCCATTTATGCAGGGGATGCCTAAAGTGGTGAATTTATTTTTATTTTAAAGTTATCCAGTGTTAAAGCCTCTCACCAAATATTAGACTTTGGGCATCCCTAACTTAAAAAGGGACGCACTTTGGTGTAGTAAAATGTCTAGTTTGTAGTAGTAATGCCTTTAACTATGATTCCTCTAACTAAGATGGTTATTAGTCATGGAGAAACCTTAAGGTAATCAGTATTCCTCAAGTCTCTAAGACCTTACCAACTGAATTTCCTAAGGGGTCACCCATCCTAGGATTTCTCTCGCTTAAGCAAGCTTAACCGTAAAGTTTTGATGGCATCTGGGATATTAGTGCTTGTACCGATCCATATATTTCTAGGAATTGGTATCTCATATATACCTCGATCCTAGTATATTATGTTATCCTACCTATAAATGCTAGATATTGTCCCCACAGGGAAACATAAGTAGTACCAGCCTTTTGGTATAGCCCCTCTATGTGTTCTCATAAGATAAGCGGGTTCTAAATCATATTCTATTTCATCATCAGCAACTCTAGAGTTAGCAACAGAATTTGAGTACTGTGCTACCCCATTTATCTCTAGAGTCTCAATCCCTCAGGCAGAAGACTCTACCAGTGTGGATTCTTCTATCGTCAACTTACTATCACCAGAGCCTGAATCCACTTCCTTAGGGTATACATCACTGCTGCTCTATTTCTTCCCCTATCATAGCTCTGCCCCTTCCTTCGGCAGGTTGCTTAATTGACAGGGGTGATCTAATTCCTTAGTTTCCTCTGCTATATGTAACTTCCAATTATTGTAGCACTAATAGAGGATTATTATACTAGTCACATGAGCAAAGAATACAGCCTATAGTCAGAACCCTTTACTCTGACTGAACTATTAGCACTAAGCAAGCAATTCTATTGCCAAAATCTCTTCTCTGATACCATAAATTTAATACCATATTTCTATAATCAATCTGATGAGCTTTATATAGAAAATTTAAACCACTAAGCGATATTCTTTTCAAGACTCTTTGAATTCCCAATTTCAAGATAGGACTCGAACCTATAGTTGAGTGCATTTTTTTTGAATAATTTAAAAATTTTGAAAACTATCATAAAGTGGTTCATAACTTCTTTGTAACTCATCATTTATTAATTCCCTTTTATCAAAGTATTCAAGCATATCTCTACTTATTACCCTTATGTCGTCGTTTGGTTATGGGCCTTTTAGTGTATATATGCCCTATTTTATTTTATTTATCAAGTTAGTAGGACACTATTCATTTACCATACGTATGTGAGGCTACAGTCATTATTACTACTTTTGTTATTGTAGTTATGATCTCAAGTTATACACTACAAGGTACAAAATAGATAACCAACAGTAATTCTTAATCTTCTTGTCGTATCCTTTACTCATCAGTGACTACCTTCTTACTTTTTGAGCAGGTTACCTTTCCTATAAGTTAGTTATAAGAAAGGGATGAGATTTAAAAAAATCTCAGTAGTAGCAAACATTTAATCATATAGAATACAAGAATACAGAGCATGGCACACGGTCATTAAATCACAAGAACCATCACATTGGCATTCAGTATACAACATGCAGAATAACACATACAAAACATATTACCACAACGCTTGGTAAAACAAAGTATATGGCCCCGGCGTCTACCGGTTTCGTCCATCGGTAATATAGGCCTTGGGCATCTACCCGATTTATTCCCAATGACCTCGGGTGCCTACCCAAGATATAAAAAATTCCAATGCCTTGAGCGTCCACCTGGAATATCTTGAATGCTCAAGCAAATACATGATGAAACCACAAACGCGGAAAGTACCTCATAGTATATGAAATAAAGAGTTACTACATGGACGCCTTTCTGGGGTGTATCCAACTATTTTTCTGAGCTTGGGTAGATATCGAATCCTATAATTAGAATTTACGGATGATGAGTTATTACTTTGTTCAATTCTTTTATAATCCAAACAATCAAGTTGGTTATCATTAGGGTTAGTACGCTAAGTCAAAGGAAGAGTTAATGTGGTCAAACTAACTTAAAATGCTTACTTCTACCCTTAGAGTTCATGGTAATTACATCTTGCCATTACTTTTCTATTTCCGCACATTAACTCTAATCTACTACAATTTTCCTCAAATTTTGAAAGTTCACATCTTTATGCACAAATGTCCAATTGCAATTATCCCAAAAGTTATGTATCCCTTATTGAGTCTAGTTTTAGGGACAAATATTGTGCTTAGCTAATTTAACGCACAGGATTCCAAAATTACCATTTATTGGATAATGTCCGGAAACATGCTAGTTTTTGTATGACCAACTTCAAAAATACATAGCTCTTAGTATAAAGCTCAATTTAAAGCTTGACAAGTATAATTTTGTTATGGAAAATATCATAGGCATTGGACACCACATTCAGTTACTCTAAACACAATGCAACCATCTACAAACATCTAATGCAACATGTTACCAATTCACATTTCAACCACCAAACTAAGCTCATATGCTTCCGAAACAACATACAATCATATGTATATGATGAAAGCTTTATGAACCCTAACAAACCCTAAAAGGCCAAAGGCAACCAAAATAGCCTATAATAACTCAATCAACCAAAGTAACATATACATCAAAATGATGCTATTGCTCACCTCTAAGTCCTTCTTGAATTCTTTACTTGATTCTCTAACATTTGCTCTTGCAAGATAGCTCAAAGCTCCTCCTCTTTAAAAACAAAAAAAAATAGAAATGAAGCTCTTGAAGAGGGGAACAAGATTCATAAAGGTCATTTAAGCCAAAGAAGTTGTTTAGGAGGTGAAAATAAAGCAAGAAAAGCTTACCTTTACTTGTGTTCTTCTTTTCTCTTTCTTTCTAGGTTTTGGCCATATTTTGAGTGAGAGAGAGAGAAGAGAATAGAAATAATCATATTTTATTTTCCCTTGTCCCATAATACTTGGCCGAAATTCACCCTAAAAGAAATAAGGAAAAAGAAATAACATGTGGCCACAAATTCTCTTTCTTGCACAAGCCAATTCTATTCACCATGTGTGTTAAGTTCTCCATGGTAATTTTTGACTTTCTTTTCCCTCTTTCCTTCTCTTTTTACCTAAATTATGGGCCACCAAATAGAAGATGATTTATTGACTAATTGCCTCAATTTTTCTTGCCATTAATCCATAAGTTTCCAAGTTGGAAACTTTAACTTTTTATCTAAAGCTCTTCTCCTTCTTTTCTTCTTGTTTGACTAAATTTAACCCTTAATAAAGGAGGGTTAGTTTGCTTTTTGATCTCATCATTGCCTCTTAGTTTTAAAGGGTAAATATTGGCCCTTCAATTTGTCTTCCAATTTTGACCTCAAGATCAAGTGGCAATTGTCTCTTTTGCCCTTGATTATAGTAATATTATTTCTTGCTCCCTTAGTTCTTATAATTCTCTTTCTTACTTCTTTTCATACACTACTTCCCTTTTCCTTTGGATCCGGGTTAGGTTTCATGCCATTTTGACATATCTAAAAGGAATCGGATATTTTCTTTTGACTAATTCGCACCCAAATGTATACTTTATTCTGGGTGTGGTTTCTAAAACTCATTCTATTTCTTGATCATTCCTAGGACTGTTACTAAAATAGGCTTAGTAGTTTACTTTTTTTAGGCCTATTCTTTGGCCTCTAGTCCCAAAATTCAAGATATTACAATATCTATAAGGAATAAGGCATGTTCGTGCTATCACTCGGGTCTTAGTCAAAGAGACCGTCAAAGGCAATATGGCTAGCTCGGGTACTTGTAACTTTTATATTCGATATTTCTTCTACTTTGAATTAATACTTGGCTACTCATAGTATTTATACATACTAATTTTCCTATTTTTATGTAAGGTACCTTCATAAGGAGCATGTAGCCCGCAATAGCCTATAGGACACATTCATGTTTTTCAACCTCCACTTCTATTTAGAAATGTTGGCAATGGCAATAAGCTTAATTTTGATGAGAGTAAAGCAAGGAAATTGCAGATTTCATCATTAAAAGGTCATTAAAGAAGAAGAATAGTTTTTTCTTAGTGTTGTACTGCCAGGGGTAAGTATACTACTTCATTAATTTGGGGTCCTCATTATATTTGTTTCTTAGTTTTGTTCTCATTATATTTATTTTACTTAGGGCTCATTGTATGCGTATTGTGCTAAATCCCTTCCTTTCAAGAAAAGGATTTGGTACTTTGATTCGGTTCACTGGGATTCAGAAAATTGACCATAGATGGTTGAGCTTTTCAATAAGTTTGATACTTTTATATAGAGTTTACTATGAATTTGGTGCTTTAACTTCTTATTGTGATATATCTTGTCAGAGTTGTTTGCTATTACACTACAACCGAAGGCCTTACATGCTCCTCATTAAAAGGAAAATGTATTGCATCCACTTACAAATGGAAGAGAGTAACAGTAATTCACCAATACTGACCATTTTGTTATAATTGTTAGAGTTAGTTTTTTGTGTTAGACTAATACATTTCATTTGTTTGTTATAGTGTCTGAGGCAACTAGAAGAGAACACTTATTATGGGTACTGTGTCATGAAGTTCATGAGGACACAGTCACTCATAATCCTTGTTCAATTGGTACTAAGGTATACACACACACACACACACATATATATATATATATATGCATGTATGTGTGTTTATGTTAAATTAAAGTAAAGTCATATACATTCACTAACCATATTTTATTTTTGTGTGTAGTAGTTTAAGAATAATATTCTAAGCAATATTCTCCTAAACAAATTAAAGAAGTCATAGAAGAGTTGTCTTTGATAATTTACCGGCAATAGATGGGAGCATAAGTTAGCTAAGACTAATTTTGGTTTTGATTTTGGTTTCTATTTTTATTTTCTCTTTTTGCTCTAACTGATTCTGGTTTTGGTTTCTGTAATGTACAGTTTAATTTGTATATATATATTTTGATGATTGCTTTCTGTAATGTACATTTTGATTATTCATTTAAATGGTTTCTGCATTTGGTTTCTATATGTAATATGCAAATGGGGACTTATCAAAAGTGAGCCCCCCCAAGTGTTTTCAAAAACTTTGTCACACATACTTAACAGTTATTCGCCAATAACCGTCAAATATTATACATATATAATGGTTTTTTTAAATAACCATCAAATAAATCCCTTCCTCTATACCAATACTTTACCATTCAATATTTTTACTGTTAAGTATTGTACATAATATGTCATAGTTCTTATTAAACAGTCGTTAAAATTATGTTGCTATATTTAACCATCATTATCTTACAATTGTCAAATATAGTGCCCCAACGGTTGTATTTGAAAAACTATAAAATATAGTGCCTGATATTTAATCGTTAAAAACTATTATATATGAATATTTGATGCTCAGATATTTAACGGTTGAAAACTGTTAAATTCCACACATAAAATTTATGGTAGTGATATTATAATCAACGAAATAAATATATCTAAACAACAACAACAAGCGTTATTTCACTTGGTTAGGTCTTGTACATGAATTGTATGTTGTTATTATGCTCTATCAACTTTTTAGATAAATTATCAACTCTTCATGGTGATCATCCATTGAGTAGGAGTAAGACATAATATATATGCATTGCACATTTGATAAAAACAATGTAAAAAGTGATTTGGTTGTCAAAATGGGAGAGATCAAATCATTCCACAAAAGACAAAGTTCAGATATTTGTGATCAATTTTACAAAAAGATAGTGAAATTTATAGAGATGTTAATCATAGGATTCAAGCTGGGTATTTTAAATGGAGAAAAGCTACTAGAGTTATATGTAATTTCAAAATATCAGATAAAGTGAAAGGGAAGTTTTAACATATTGTTATTTGATCATCAATGTTTTATGATAGTGAATGTTGGGCTTTAAAGTGACTACATTAGCACAAAGTAGGGGTAGCTGAGATACGGATGTTGACATGAATGTGTATACAAGGAAAGATAAGATTTGTAATGAACTTATACAAGGAAAGGTTGAAGTGGCACCTATTGAAGATAAAATGTCAGAAAATCATTTGAGGTGATTTGGACACATACAGAGAAGACATTTGATGTGCCAGTGAAGAGGGCAAATCAAGTTGTTTGGAGCCCAATAAAAAAGGGTAGAGGAAGACAAAAGAGAATACTTAATGAGGTTATTAAGCGAGACCTCCTCATTAACAATTTATCAAGAGATTTGGTTTTTGATTGAGCTTAATGTCATCGTGTGATCTATGTAGCCGGCCCTACCTAATGGCAACAAAAACAACAAAAAGTTATTATTTTAAGTATAATATACTAATTTGATTAAAGAGTTCAAACTTTAATAGAGTTTATTGGTTTTAGTGGAAGAAGTTATAACTACATAAGTATAAAATCTTAGGTTTGAATCTATATGAATGTAATAAAAAAATCCCTGGGAACTTCCTCCACTCCTTAATCTTACAACATACGAGTAATAGTCTTTGATTTTGTAAAAAAATGTAACATATTTGTAAGTAAAACCATATTTTTTTTATGGGAGAGGAAATCTCCTCTTCCCTTCCTATCCTCATCCCTCATGTTCTCATTTTATGACCATTATATCAACATTTGAATGGTTTAGATTTGATTTTTTATAAAATTATTATTAAAATGATAATTATAAAAAAAATAATTAATTAAATAAAAATTACTAAATTTTGATATGAATAATTCAATAAATAAAAAATAATAATATTTTGTATAAAACTAAATCTGAACCATTCAAATGTTGATCTTATACATAAAAAAGGAAATGGAGGGAAGAAGATGGGAAGGAAAGAGGAGAGGTTCCTCTCGATTTAAATGTACATAAGTAAAACCACATTTTAATATATTATTTAATTAAAATTATATAAGAATAAATAAAAATTTATATTTAGCCAAGGCTGCTTGGTATAGGTCAAAAAAATAAAGGTTGCTTGGTCAAATTATGAACCAACTTGATCATAAAATGAGTGGACTAAGGGATTTTTTTAGTTTCCACATTGTTGAAAGCAATCACTAGGAAGAGGGTATCTTGGTCGAAAAGCCTCCATCTGAATTAGTTAATTGTTCCAATAATTAGATATAGGATGTGGAAAAAAACGCTAAATACCAAGTGACCCTAAAGGGTTATAAAAGAAATAAAATAAAACTTCATATTTTTAAAAGATATATGTCAAAACCCTTAACATTTCGATATTTGCTAGAGTGTTAAAGGCATAGCTCCACCGACATATAAAAATAGCACAAATATACTAATAATGAATACTTGTTTACAATACAGGCAATCCCTATAAGGTTTGAGAAATATTTACAGACAATCTAAAATGATCAATATAAACTAACTATAATCCAACTGTGGTATTTATTTACACCAGAACCCTCAAACGTCGGTGTTTACCATTTTGCCCTTAAAGCAGCTAGCTTATACTGGAATGTTTTTAAATATTGAAAAAGGATTAGATTCAAATGAATCTCAGTAGTAACATACAATCAGTCATATAAAATGTGAGAAATAAATATACCAAGCAACATATAATGCAACAGAATAATAACACTATAATAATCACAATCGGTATGTACACATATATGGGGCCAACCACTGTTAGAACCCCTACTTATTTGTACCTCAGCTGGGCTCAATACCACAGGCTAGGCAATGTGCCTCCTGGCACTGTGCCTCCTGGCACTGTGCCTCCTAGCACTATGTATCATAACTGGATCCCCTTTGGGCCGTTGGGGTACTTGGGCTTTTCCCCTGAATGGTCCTTGCTTTATGTATCATAACTCTATCTTTCATACACTATATGAACTTGTATATGCTTTATATGCATTATACATATCAAAGAAGATGGTATACATAAAGCATATACAATTTCACATAGTGTATGAAAGATAGAGTTACTACCTGAATCCCTTTTTCCGCCTAACTATCTACTGCCCTGATCCGGCTCGGGCATAACTGTCTGGTCCTAAATCACTTTGTTGGTTATTACTCATTTATGTACTTTTCCAAAATCACTTTGTTGGTTATCTTAGCTTAAAACTACAAAATGACCAAAACAACCTTAGGGACTTGGTCTAAGTCCCTTTATACCCTATCCAGCTGCACTTTTCAAAAATTATGACTTGAATTAATCTTACACAATTTCATTTGTAGAATCCATTTTTGAACTCAAAATTGACAAATCCACTTCCAAAAGACAATTTTGCCCGGCAGTCCCTAACTTAGGGTTTAGGGATATTTTTTTCATTTCACATCCTAATGCTTTTCACACTTCGCACTTAACATATACCCCATACAATTTTCCCTTATAAACACAATGGAACCTTCAAATTGATGAAATTCTAACTCCTTCCCTCATTTCAACAGCAAGCTGAAACATACAAGAATAAAAGCGAAAATTGGGTTTTCTTGATTTAACCCTTTAAACTCCTTCCTTTTCACTCATAATCACATATTTAACTTCTTAAACACTAATTAAACATAATTTGTAGAAATTTGGGTAGCATAACCCCTTAGGGTTTCATCATCCCAAATTTACAAAGTCAATAAAAACAACCACAACTCAAGCCAATGACAACAACAACCACGACAACAACAATATATTAACCAAGAGGATTAAAGTTCTTGGGACTACCTCTTAATTCTTTCAATTTCTCTCTCTAGGCATCACCTTCCTCTCTCTCTCTCTTCTCTTGAATTTCTGCTTGCTACATATCATTTCCAAGAGGCAAAAGAGATTAGAAGAGCTTTTCCATGAGTTTTAGAGGCATAAATGTCAACACTCGTTTCCATTTCGATATACATAGAGTAATAGAGACCAAACTCTACAAAAAAACAAAAAAGTACATATATATTGATAAAAGTAATTGTTTACAGACCGGAATTAATCATAAAAAATTCAATAATGTTTACAAACAAAATAACCAAAAGGAGTCCAAACATAGTTAATGTATAACCACGAACTTCATCTTCATCTCGGGACATGGCCCTGTCAATTCCCTTTATTTATATCCTTGCCTTTTGAGCCACTAGCACCAGCTAAGATGTTTTGTTTAGAAAAAAGGGTAAGATTCCAAGGAATCCCAGTAGAAACATACTATTGCTCATATCACATATGAAAAGTAAATATGAATGCACCAAGTATGCACCAATTAATGAACAATATAACATCATCGTCATGTATACATAAGTAGGGCTCTTGCCTCACTAATCATACACTAGTTGGATTCTTACCCAACTCTCAGGTGTAAGTGCACTTCTGGCACTAACTATCTAGCTAGGCAAACCATGTTGATTAAAAGCAAAACAATGGCATTCTAATAATCATATGAACTATGGCATGATGTATGAAAGATAAAGTTCCTACCTTAAATATTTTCTCATTGACACATGTGCCTTGATTTGGGTTCCAACAATTTGGGTTCTCAACTTGGTCCCAAAATGTCAAATGTACAAGAATTAGGTTAATACCTATTCCTATACTATATTTTAAACTCATTGCATTTTCTCTATCACTACAAAAAAATGGTAATTTATAGCGGTGAATTTGTAACAGTCACAGCAAACCACTATAAATGTGTGCATTTATAGGGGTTTGAGGTAAAACCACTACAAATTTGCAACAGGTTACCTCGCGCCAGGTGCATGGAATACGGGACAAAATTTGCAGCGGTTAAAACTTATTAACCGCTACAAAATTTGCCACCAAGCTTGCACCAAATTTGCCATGATTATTTTGTAGCAGTTATAGTACATAAACTACTACCAATTTGGCACCAATTGGTGCAAAGCTGGGGCAACAATTATAGTGGTTATTTTCTAGTGGTTATAATCAAAGTAACCGCTACAGAATGCAAAGAGACGCATATTTATAGCGATTAAGCATAACCGCTATAAAATTCACCAAAAACTTGTAGTGGTTTTTAAAGCAATAATCGCCACAGAATGCAAAGGGTTTGTTTTATTAAAGTGGTTATAAATAACTGCTATAAATTTTCACGTTTATTGAGATAAGGTTTCCACATTTGTAGCAGTTGGCGTAGTGGTTTATCATATAACCGCTACAAAATCTGGTTATATAAAAGCCTCCTGCCTCCTTCTTTCCTCATTTTGCCATTTTGATTTCTCACGCGTGCCCTTTGAGCTTTAGGTTGAGATCTAAGGTTCTACTGAAGGAAGCTTTTGAGAGACTTTGTTACGCGAGGTTAGTTATAAGTTAAGTGCTTTTTATATTTTTTTGGCACTTATTTTATATTTTTTATATAAATTTTAATAATATTTTTTCAAATATATTTTATTATGGCTTCTGATCGAGACAAGGGGAAGGGGAAAGAGGCTGAACTTCCCCCCAAACCTATTTTGTGGGGGAGCAGTAGTAAAGGCAAAAGTGGGAGAGGTAGTAGCAAAGGCCAGCATAGGGGTAGGCACATCCCCACTATGCCAATACAAGGGTCGATAACACTACAATAGCCACAGGAGTCAGCCCCACCCAGCCACAACAGGCGGCCCCACAGGAGTTAAGCCCACCACTGGTGTCTGAGGCTATTCCTGGAGAGGGAGGTGAGCTAAGTGTCAGTGACTATGAGAAAGTTGGGGAGTTCCATATCTCGATTCCACTCAATGGCATAGAGCAGTTTCTGGATGAGAAGGAGGCATGGGACCAGAACAACCCACGACGCTCATCTTCCCGGTCGACTGGGTTTGAAGTGCAGGTCCAAGGTAAATATAATTTTTTTATTTAAGAAATTAAATATTTAAATTCATCCTATTAAATGTGAATTTAAATTTATCTAACATATGTGGTAAATTATGTAGATCAGTAAGGGAACACATATACGAGGAGGCTTGACGTGGCTAGTCTGAATAGCCGAACCGAACATTACGAGGAACATTCCCCCTTCACGTGGAGGAACATTCCCAAGGGGCCGAAGGACCTGGCTTAGAATGAAACGGTAAAGGTACATAATTGATAGTATTTAATTATATTATATATTTTGTAATTAATTGTATTTAAATAATATTTATTAATTATTTCATTTGTAATAAGTCATATTTAATTAATTTTTATTCAATTGTGTTACAGCTTAGGTTTGCCATCTGGGACAACAGGAAGAGGTACACGCTGATGAAGATGGGGACGACTTGAGGAATATGACGAATCGTCTCTTCCACGGTATGAATAAGACTAGGATGATTCCTCTACTGTAGCTTATCGAGAGCGTCCTTATCGACGTCCCACCGAATAATTTGGCTAGTTTTGTCTAGTTTAGGAAGAGCACAGAGGGGCAGGTAATTTACTTGTAATTATAAGTTTAATATAAATTTCATAAATTTATTGGTTTTAATAATTAAATGACTTTTGATATTGTTTTTCTTTGCAGGCGCTTTCTCAGAGGAATAAGAGGTGCCGAGGGCAGCAGAAGATTTACCATATGGTAGGATCGAAGACCTTTGCTGTCACTTACTACGAGCTAGTAATTTTTGACAATCTCAATTACTTTTAGGTTGTTATTCATTAATTATAAATTTAGTGTTTTATTGTTCATAATACTGATTTAATTTTTTAAATTATTTTAGGAGAGGAAGGCACAGTAGGAGAACCGTTAGACAGACTACAAGGAGTTATTCTCTATCACCCATAGACACCGTGACAGGACTCAAACCTCTAAGCAGGCAGAGAAAGCCATTGTAAGTAAATTTATTAATTTATAATAATAATTTATTGTGAATAATAATAATAATAATTAATTATTTCAAAAAATGGCCAGAGCGGATGCAGCAGGCACAAGCTGAGTTGCGAGAGACCCAGACCCAGAAGTCACAGGGGTCTGTGGACCCCACTACACCATTGAAGCGGGTCTGGGTCTAGTTGAGCACCTCGGTCTTATGAGGGGGATGGGGATAGGTGTTGGACCTAGCATTGTCTACGGCAGGAGCAGCGCCGTCGAGTCTGGCAGCTCGAGAGCACAGACGTCTAGGGTCCGACATTCGAGGGATGACGTTATTGAGGAGCTTCAATTAAAGGTTGTTAAGACACAAGCTGCGTTGGCCCGTTAGATACAGTAGATGCAGCAACAGGCTGATTACTACTACGTGTAGCATACGCAGTAGCAGGATATCATAAACTACATGCTACAGCGGTCGTGGAGTCACCTATTCCCTAATGAGGAGCATCCACAAGCCCCTGATATTCTTTGGTTTGTCATCCAGAAGGCGTCTCCTCCTGATGATGGTGCTGTTCATTCTACTCAGCGGCCTGATCTAGCCGTACCTGAGGGAGCCCCCTGAGTGAGGAGCTGATAATCAGTGTCGTGATCCTTCTTATCATAAGGGAGGACCTGATCATCATCCTCCAGACAATTAGTTTATGTTTGTGCATTACTTAGTTTATTTTTTATTTTTTTCCAAACATTTGTATATAAATTGGATATTTATATTTTCAAAACATTGTTGCATTTTTCTTCATCTGTGATTGTTATATTTATATTTTAAGAAGTAACAAAAAAAGTAAGGAAAAAAACTTTTATTTGTAGCAGTTATAGTGCTATAACAGAGACAAAATAATAAATATAAATTTATTTTTGTAGTGGTGTCACAAAAATAAGCTGCTAAAATTTACATTTTAAATTTGTAGTGGTTAACAATGCTAAACCAATACAAATAGTCATAAAAAAATAAATATAAATTTATTTTGCTAGCGATTTTACAAAAATAAACTGCTACAAAAATACATTTTACATTTGAAATTTTGGATATCACGCCCATGGTTATTTTGTAGCGGTTAACAACGTTAACCGCTACAACTAGAAATAAAAAAATTAATTTATATTTGTAGCGGTTTTACCCAAAAACCTACTACACAGTATCTAAATTGTTTATAGTGATTTGTCACAAAAACTGCTACAAATGAAAAATAAAATTTCTTTAAATATCCAATGATAATGAACATTTGTAGCGGTTTATGTGTTAGAACCGCTGCAACATGTCTTACATTTGAAATTTGAATTTCATATCCTGCCAATGGTCGTCAAATTTGTAGCGGTCAAATTCTTAAACTGCTACAAAGTGAAAAATAAATTATCTCAGGCCCAACGGTCATGAAAATTTGTAGCGGTTATATCTATAAAATTGCTACAAACAAGTACTCAGTAGCGGTTGTGGCAGCGGTGTTTTAACCGCTACAAAATGTTAAACTTTGGAGAAATTGAATATAAGCTTCCTGGCATCCGTAATTCTCTATTCACTCATCTTCTTTACTAAAATTTCTTTCTTACTAGCTATGGATAAGTCATAGATCAAATGGCCAAGCGATTCTTCATAATACTTGTACAAATTAAACAATTTCTTGGATTTCGCATTCTCTCACGTCACCTATAATGGCAAGATCATCTATCTGTATCGGAGATGCAAGTTCAAGAAGTAGCATGCACGACAAGTTATTAAGGAATATTTGCTTGTGATACTTCCCTTTGAAGCTGTGCCTACAAAGATTGTTTATGTCATCCTAAACGACAGAGCATTTGAGGTGGCATGAGGTTAATATGAATGAAGATGGTAAATTAAGACATCCTCGGGATGCAGACGCCTGAAAAACTTTCAACAAAGACTTTCCATCTTTGGCGACTGACCCTAGAAATGTTTGCTTGCTTTGGGGATCGACGGTTTCAATCTATTTAGGAATCTTAGCACAAGTTACAGTATTTGGCCAGTAGTCTTAGTTCCCTACAATTTACCCCTTGGATGTGTATGAAATTCTTTCATTTTGTCTATGATCATCCCAAGCAAAAAGGCACCGGGTAATGACATTGAAGTGTGTCTCCAACCGCTTATTGCGGAATTGCTTAACATGTGGAATGTTAGCATCGAGATATATGACACCTATTAGAAGACATTGTTCAACTTTCATGCAACCTTGATGTGGATGATTAGTGACTTTCCTAGCCTGGGAACATTATCCAGGTATAATGTGCATACTGGGTCAGCATGTCCAGCTTGCAATTTTGACTCTGACTCAGTGCACCTTGTCCACAGTCGGAAGTAGTGCTTTATGGGGCATCGGAGGTTTCTCGATGGAAGGCAAAAGTGTAGATTGCAACAGAATCGCTTCAATGGGAAACTATAAAGAGGCCCACCTCAGATTTTATCCAGCGTAGATATCTTATAGCAGCTTGAGGATGTTGATTTAAGTGATAATGTAGCAAAATCCGGGTGAAAGATGGGCAAGACTTCTGTGCCTCAGCAATTTAGGAAAATAAGAATTTTCTTCACTCTTCCATATTGGAATTCTAATTTACTTCACCATAATCTTGATGTCATGCACATTGAAAAAAATGTATGCGACAATATGCTATATATGCTGCTTAACGAACCGGGAAAGTCAAAAGATCATCTTCAAGCGAAGAAAGATTTACGTGCCATGGGAATTTGTGAAGACGCATGGCCAGATGAGCATGACAAATTTTAGTCGAAAAAGTTCACACTCACAAAATCGAACAAGGGAGTCTTCCTCGCAACGTTGAAGAAAATAAAAGTTCCAGATGGGCATTCAAGCAATATTTCATGATGTATTGGCATGCAAGCTCGAAAGGTTGTTGACCTAAAGAGTCATGACTCACATGTTCTTATGCAACAGTTACTACCACTGGCTATAAAGAATGCATTTCCTCCCTATGTGTCAATAATTTTGGTGGAGTTTTGTTCTTTATTTCAGAAGTTATGTTCCAAGGTTTTGATCATTGAGGAGCTCAATCAGCTGCAGACCAAAATCATTCTTACGCTTTGTCATTTGGAGATTATCTTTCCTCTATCCTTCTTCACTGTGATGGTTCACCTTACAATCCACCTTGCTCATGAAACAAAGCTCGCTGGCCCAGTTCAACATCAATAGATGTATCCTATTGAGAGGTATTCATTTTACATATGTGCGTCATTATTAGTTCTTATGTTTGTTAGTTGCACTTTTTATAATTAGCATTTTGTGTCATTTTGTCCTTCTTCACTTTATAGGTTTCTTGGGAAAATAAAATCTTACGTAAGGAATAAGGCGTGGCTAGAAGGTTTTATATCTGAAGGTTATATAGGGGATGAGGTGCTGTGTTTCTGTTCAAGGTACTTTGATGACATTGAGACGGCCTTCAACCAATCGCTGTATGTAGATGATTGTCCTAAACCAGTGTCAATATCAGGAGAATTTATCCCTTATATGTAAACCAGTTGGAGGAACTGAGAACTTCAGACTAACAACAACTGAGAAGTTGCAAGCACATAGACATATCTTCATTAACTACACTCAAGTTGAACCCTTCCTTCAGTAAAAAATTTACATTCATATGTTATTCTATATCTTTTGTAACATTTTGTACTTACATTTCATGATCGACAACTTCCCATGATTAATTGTAGGGAATTCAGAAGTCATGTGAAGCATCAACTCAGGAGCCGTACACAAACATCATCCGAAGTTGACAAAAAGGTCCACAGAGAATTCCCAAGCTGGTTTGTGCTTATAATACTAAATGACCACAACCCACACTCACCAGATTTCAGAGCTGTCATACTCGGCCCTCTTAACCATGCAAAACGGTTTACAACATACAATGCCAATGGTTTCAAGTTTTGCACGGTTTCACAAGATCAAGGATTGCAAACCCAAAATTCGGGTGTTTATGGCACCTTTAAGACAAGGAGTTATGCGAGCAGCAATGACGCCAAGATGCAGTTCAGAGGTGTCCCTTACTATGAAAAACTTCTTGATATCATCGAACTTAATTACCAAAGCCGTTTCATCATGACATTGTTCAAGTGTTTGTGGGAAAACCAATATTTCTTGGGGACTGATAACTGATGACTTAGGCATCAAATCAGTCAATTTCTCATAGCCAATTAATACTTGTAATTCTCAATATGATGAGCCGTATATTCTTGCTTCAGAGGCATACCAGGTTTATTATGTCGAGGACGAGAGGCACAGGGATTGGCACATGGTAGTTTATTTAAAGCCACGAGACCTTTATGACATGGGTGATGGCGATGACATCGCCTACAAGAGTGAGTCATTTCATCCCACTAATTTTGAAAACTTCTTTCCTGAAGGCCATGACAATTTACCTCTACTTTGATGCATGTTTTTTAAGTTCACTTAATTTAAATTAAATTTTTTTAAGAAAGTAATACATCACTAACAATTTTTCTACACAATTTTTGTAGGGATGGCGAGGATGAATGATCAAACAAATTATTATTTTTTTTAATTTTTTTAAAAAAAATTAATAAAATATTTGTAGTGGTTTTAAAACTGCTGCAAAAATTAAAATAACCGCTATTAATAACAACCACTACAAAACACGTTACACTTACTGCTACAAGTGCTACGCATATCCTTATAAATACCCCTACCACATCTCATTTCAAGCACTCCCCCATTTCTTTCAACCTTACCCCTCTTTCATTTTCTCTCATTTACAAATTTTTTTCATATAAGCTGAAGAGTTGACTAAGGTGATCAAATATGGTAACAAGTTTTTAAATTTTTTATTTCAATATTTTTTTCCATCACATAATATTTATTCTCACTATTTTTTCAGATATTTAAGAACATTTTCTCATTGTTTTGTATTTTCCTTACATAATTATAATCATATTGTAGCAGACAACATATGAGTTCTTATTACCTACGTATCCTCAATAATATTATCAATACAATCTTCATACTTATCCAACTTAATTAAATCATTCATTTTAAATTATAAATGAGCTAAACTATTTAATAATAAGCTAATTAAATTAGCTAAACTACTAAAATAATAAACTACTTAATTTAATATTAAAAAACGGAAACAAATAATTATATATTTTTTTCAATTTTACAAACATTTTTAGTAGTTCTATAAATGCTACTAATAAGCCTCCATATTAAAAAAGAAATTAAATTTTTGGCTAAAAATTTGAATTTCATTGAAATTAGTAGCGGTTATGGAATGGCTACTAATTATTGGTGCCATTTTTAAATTCAAATTAGTAGCGGTTTTTTAACCGCTACAAAAAAAAAAGCCAAGTTTTAATTTTTCTTTTCCTGCCATTAAAATTTTAAGGATTGATATTTGTAGTGTTTATATAATCGCTTCAAAGTTCCCAGAAAAGATTTCCTTCTTGAGAATGTTGTAGTGGTTGGAATGAACCACTATAAATATAGTAGCGGTTGTTATGCTTGAGTAGTGGTTAATAATAACCGCTATAAAACTACTTGCAATAGTGGATTTAGTAGCGATTTTATGAACCGCTACTAATATTGTTTGTAGTGGTTAGAACTGCTACGAATACACGTTTTTAACCGCTACTAAATCACAGCTTTTTGTAGTGTATTTTAGGCTATTTAGACAACCATTGGAAGTTCAAACAAGTGCCCATAGGATTTGAAAAGTTAAACTAAGCAAACAGGTGAAATAGCTCAAATAGGGGTCTTGGCTACAGCCAAAAGTAGGTCGAAGGTTAGGAAGAGAATTACACTAATTAAAACCCAATCACTGGGCAAATCAACTTACCTTTGCAATTTCTCTCCTCCTTCTCTCTAGATGACCAAAGCACTCTCTCTCTCTCTCTCTCTCTCTCTCTCTCTTATTTTCCTTGCTTGTGTCATGGAAATAGAGTGAAGAAGATGAAGATGATTTGTTTTATAATCTATTCTATTTTTCTTTCAATTACTTAGTTATTTCACTTCCAAAATTATCTACTCTTTGACTTTTGTGTACCTTGCTTTATGTACATGTAACATGGTCGTAAGTCGAATTATGTTGCAACTCATACTTTCCCACTCTTGGCCCATGTAAAAACGTCCTAGGCTCCTTCTCTTTATGTCTAAATTGGCTTCATAACATTGTTTAAGTATCATGTATACTTGTGTCACATTTTTCCCATTTTCGGATTTGTGACAATTTCTGGCTGATTTTCTGCCTAAATTTTGAAAAATTATAACTAAAATTGTAGACATCAAATTGAAGTGATTTCAAAGGCTATAGAACCTTTATTGAGTCTAGTTTCAAGGAAAAATATAGCCTTTACCCAAATGAAAGTATAAAATTCCTGGAATTTAAGTTTTTGGATGTTGTTCTAGACAATCAATAGTTTTTTTGGGCTAACTTCAAAAATTCATAACTTTTTACATACAGCTCCAAAAATTACCCATGAACTATCAAACTAAAGTTTAGAATATCTACTTTCATCTTGTAAAATCTCAAACTTTTTTTTCATCATTTGGTCATATAAAATCACATACAAGCTCACTACATCACAAGAAATTTCACTGGCAGCACTATTCACCATCTCCAAAATTCACCATTTCATTTTATTGAATATTTCCAATTAATTACAATATATTTTGGTGAATAAATTTTGGGGCGTTACAATAAACACTAGAAATCAAGACTACTTGTCTTGATTATTGCCTCTTGAACCCTAGCTCCTTCTATCTTGTTCTTGCTTCTTCAAGCTCTCTTCTCTCTTTATTTTCTTTGCTTTGGCCAAAATTAAGAGCCAAGAAAGAGATAAGAAGCTCTTAAAAACATCCTCTTCATCTTTCTTGAAATAATATATTTAACGCCAATTTTTTTACCATGTGCTTTTTCTTTATGACTTCTTGCTTTTTTCTTTCCTCAAGATTATTACACATGGCACAATTATCTTCCAAGTATTCATTTTTCCCCCTCCTAATTCCTCTATTAAGCCGAAATTCACAAGAGGAGAGGAAACTAATTAATGCTTCTTGTTTTTTCATAATTTTCTTCTTTCAGGTAATTAATTAATCCATCATATTTACTTTTTAACTTTTCTAACTTATTTTACTTGGCCATAGTTGCTCCAAAATTGGGATATTTATCCCCAAGCATTTATTTTCCCTTTATTTCCTTTATTTGACCGAAATGGCCTCAATTAATTGAGAACATAATTAGCTCTCTGCTTTATTGGCAAATTACCATTTTGCCCCTACATTTTTACATTTAATTGTGACTTCTTCCTTTTACCTACTCTCACCCCTTATTATTGAGCCAAAAATTGTGCTCTTTTATTTCCCAATTTGTGCTTTAATAATAGGATATTTGGAAGACAAAAATTGGGTTTAGTTCTTATTTTAGCTCAATTCACTTATAACCTCAACTACGGTTATTTTTGTAATTCCAAACACATCAAAATTCACCATTTTATTCCATTGAATGCTACAAATATTTACAAGACATATTGATGAATAAAACTGGGTTGTTACAATATATACTATATATAATTTTTAAGAAGTTATGATACTTCGAGACTTCAAGTTCTACAAAAGAATATATATATATATATATAAGCATATAAATTATTACAAAAAAAGAACATATAATATAAACACCTAAACTAAGCTTAGTTATAAATATTGTATTCAAATCAATAATATAGAAATTTCAATATCATAGACATGGATATCCTCCTCTGCTCTTACAGTTTTCTTCCCTTCCTCTTCTCCTCCACTACTCGTCTCAACCTTTAAATTGAAATTTGAGTAGTTCAGATTTAATTTTTTACAAAAATATTTTAAAAATATTTTTTATTGGAGTTTTAAATTATTATAACTAAAATTTAAAAATTATTTAATTAATTAATTTATTAATAATTTGATATTTTATTAATAATTTTATAAAACGTAAAATACAAACTGCTCAAATTTCAATCTAAAGGTTAAGATGATGCCTCAGCATTATTTAACACTGAATATGAGGGTTTGGTGTTGATTTTTTTCGGTTGTGGTCGGTATGGACATAGGCAGGAGAACAACCCATGGAAAGAGAACCAAGACGGTGAGTCACCAACAAGCAAAGAAGGAATGATTGAGTTGTAACCCCCTACCTTAATTAGCGTAATTATAATTCGATATTACATTATTAAGTTGGATTAGAGACCGTCAGATAATTTAAACTCATTTCATCTTCCTACTTTACAGTAAGAATTTTCACAAAGTTTTTCAAAATTCTTTCCTATCCTGGTCTCAATTTTCAAAACTCGAATATAATTACCTACACAGTTAATTCACATTCACATATATCGGAGTGTATAACCAAATCCCTGGCAACTCCTTGGTTATATACATATGTAATCTGAGAGTTTATAAGTCTCTACTAGGGGATTACATATCCCAAATCAAATGTAATATTTACATCGCAAAATATATAGTAATCCCAAGTTCAAAAGTAGATAACTAACTCCCAAAATCAAATATACCCCATAGGGTCCTAATCGCTTCGGGTTGCCTGCTACTCTTTAGCGCCACAGCCCAGTCTGAAATGTTAGTCATTGGAAAGAATGAGATTCAAAAGAATCCCAGTAGTAACAAATCACTTATACAGTGAACAAACACACAACATATATGATCATGTTAAGCAGCATCACAACGTATCATGGCTTACACCACAAACGACAGCACTTATGGCTGTAAACTCTATGCGTCAGCTTTCGCTGTGATCTCTATGTATTCACAAAGTATCACAATGTATTCTCGATGCATGACAAACATTCATACAATATTTCACACACAGTATAAGAGAAAGAGTCACTACCTTGTTCCTTCCTGATGTTCTTCTGCACCATGGGCTCTCAAGGGCAGCAAATATCAAATCCTATAAACCAAATAAGAGACAACCCGTCAATCTCTTTTCCCAAGTTTTCTAATTTCATAGTACTTTATGTTGGTTATCATTTAAACTCTTTAGGTTGGTTATTATAGGCCTAAACATATCCCCAAAGGGTTGAAAGGAACTACCCTGAAGATACCTTTTTCGGATAAAGAACACTAATTTTGAGGCTACCTCACTCGAGTGTTGCCTTTACTCGTGTTTGAGTCCCAGCGAGTGAGACATATAAAGTGTTTGCCCGAGAGCAAACCTCAAAATATCTCCCACACTCACTCGAGCACAGAAATCTACACTCGAGTGATAACCGTAAATACACTTGAGCACCAAAAAGTGGGGCACAGCGAGTGACTACTCGAGAGCAACCATAAACTCCAAAGTGTTAAACTTACTCCCTCACTCAAGTGAAGCCAAGATCACTCAAGTGATGACCTATATCACCCACGGGAACAAAGTGCACTCGTGGTTTCTACCTAAATACTTAATCAAAATACCCAAAATTTCATACTGCACTTGAGTGAGATCCTCCCTCACTCGAGTAAACCTTATCAGAAGCCAAATCGCAGCAACTAATATGGTTTCCCAAAATTGCCAAAACTGGTTCCAATGGTCCTAAAACTCATTCCCCTCTAAAATTCCATAAGGAACCTATTGGTAAACTCAAAACAACCAAAACCTCACCACAATGACACATTCAACACTTCTATCCACATTGCCACCAAAATCACCTAATGACCAAACTTCCTCTTTTCAAATCCAAACCACAACTATGGACTCCAAAACAAAATTTGGCATTTATTCCACCACCTTATACTACTCAACTCATACATTTCAAATTTAAGCCAAAATCAAGGCAAAAATATAAAATCCTCAAAACTTAATCAATTGACAAAGATAATTATACCAAAGTGCATCAACTACTCACCTCTTATTTCTTTCAAAACCAACTTCTTGATTCCACCACTTTCAAATTGGTTCAAACGTCAAAACACCTCTACTCAAAATTCTGAAACCATAGAAGTCAAGCTCTCAACCTCTTGAACAATATCAATGAAGAGTATTTGAGCATGTGAAGTCATTTAGGGCACCTACCTCAAGTTTTCTTCTTTCTCTTTCCTTCCCTGTGCAGCAAAAATGGAGAAATGGAGAGAGAGGTAAGAGATGATGATTATCACATATTTTTCCTTCATCCCAAGCTCCTAGCCGACTTGAAAGAGGAAAGGAGAGAGGGAAATCTTTTGACTTTTTGACTTAATCCCATGGTCCCTAGTTTGACACTTGGCATCATCTTATTCTTCCTTCCATGAGTCCACATATGTGTATTCACACCCAATACCACCCCTTTACATTCAATCCTAACTATTGATCTCAGTTACCAATGAGTTTCCTCTTTGGTAACTGACCAATCGGTCGGTGATTTACCATTTTACCCCTGATTGTCATGACTCATATATCATCATCAACTTTATTTCACATCACAATTTACATTATTTACTTCAAAATTTCTTAATTCACATTTATTACATCACTTAGAAGTTATTAGCCCTTAATTACAATTCAGGATATTACATGAGCCACCAGCATCAATGATGTCACTGAAAAAATCTCTTTTAGTGAAGGAGAACTAGTTTGGCCCTTGAATGTTTGTTCAGAAGGGAGGGAAGGTGAGAATCACAAGGAAAGTTGAGGGATTTGACAGAGTTAGTAAGCACAGATAGACTATGAGGACAGAGGGAAAAAGTGATGGTAGGGTTTCTTCCTCTTACTTTTTTGTCTTAGCAGGTGCATAGGAGGCTAATGGTGACTATCTCAAGATGAGTTTAAACCTTTCTAGTTGAATCTATGGTGAACAGATAAAGGATAAGAGTGGAAGAGAAGGGAAGGATTAAATGAAAGAAGGGTATGGCAGTAAAGGAGGTGAAGGTGTTGTCAACAAAGTCTATTAATCTAGGAGGGAAAAAATGGACTGTGGCCAAAGCAAAAGAACAAGCTAGGCCCAATAAGAGTAATAGAGTTAAGAAGTCCCTTGCAGTAGGTTTGGGTTCAAAAAAAGATGTTGTGGCTGCTAGGTTAAAAGATAATAATAGACCTAAAACTTTGGGCTAAAGAATTCATAATATTGTTAAGGGTAGTTTGGATTAAGCTGGATCAATATTTAGAAAACAATTTAGAGCATACCCTAATAGATATCTTGGTAGACGAAGGGAGAAAAACTTCACTCACACTGGATCCTAGGAATATGCACTGGTTTTAATGGTAACAGAGAAAGGAAGTCACAGTATAAGGAAGTTGGAAAGTAAATAGTATTGTGGATTTGAGGAGGTGAGATACACAGTGCAAGAAGGGGTACCACCAAACTAGTGAGTGGGGAAGTCGTGCGTTCTCATGAATATTGAAGGATATAGTTAAGAAATATGGGATTAATGTGATGGGAATTTTGGAACCACACAACAGTGGTGATAGAGCTAATAAAGTGGTGAAGAATAAGGGATTTTTTTTATTAGTTGAGAGTTAAGGCTACAGGGTATGTAGGTGGTATATGGTTTATATGCAATAATTGGGAAGTTAGAATGGCGTATGTTTGGTCAACTACCTAGCTTATTCATTGTAGAATAACGGATAAGAATAATCATGATTCCATCCTTGTGACTTTGTTTATGGTGACACCAATATGGCTAAGAGAAGGGTTACATATGGTGATCTTATGACTATCAGTGCATCCATTTCCTCACCTTGGCTTGTAATTGGAGATTTTAATGCTATACTCAATCCTAGTGATAAGGATGGAGGAGGTACACCATTAAGTAATTCAATGTACCAATTTCAATAATGTATAAATTAATGCAAGTTTCTTGAGGTATCAGTAGCAGGGGACAAGTATACTTAGGAAAAAATAGGAGTTAAAGAAAGGCTTGACTGGGCATTCTATAATTTTGAGTAGGAAATTACTCATCATCAAGCTAAAGCTTTTTATTAGCTCAGGTTTAAATCTAACCATCAAGTGATTATGGTGTCAGAGACTCTATCTAACCTAAATAGTAGAAGTAGGAAGCAGTTTCAATATCAAGAAGCTTGGTGTCTTGAAAAGGGTTTTAGTGAAGTAGTGAATTCTACCTGAAATAGACAGGATTGGAACCAAGGACAACATAACTTCAGGGGAGCAACAATGGAATGGAATGAGAAGGTGGTTGGGAACCTTGGGAAGAAGAAAAGAGACTTGATTAGGCAATTGGAAGGGATTACCATGCCAGACGCTTTAATAATTATAATCAAAATGGTTTGTTCAGGTTAGAGAATAATCTTTGGAAGGCTTGTCATAGAATAATGTCTCAGGAGGCTATGGTTTAAGCACATGCAAATGGATACAAAAGGGGATCAAAATACAAGTCTCTTTCATGCAACCATTGTAGTTAAAAGGAAGAGAAACATGATTGAATCCCTTCAAGATAAGAATAGGAGCTGGAGCGCAAATCAAATATGCTTAAGAGAAATGGCCCTTAATTATTTTAAGCAGCTATACTATGTAGGTAAGAATAAGGCTATTACTCCACCATGGCCAGCGAATTTCCCAGTCTTAGAGGTTTATCAATTATAGCATATCTAATGAGTTGTATCCCCAATAGAGGTAAAGAATTTAGCATTTGAGATGGGTGCTTTTAAGGCTCCGAGACCTGATGGTTTGAATCTATACTTTTTCCAAAACTGGTGGGATTTAATTGGCTCCAAAATTTGTGACCTGGTTAAAACTATTTTTCCCAACCCTAGAGATCAATCATCTAGTGTCTATGAAGGATCTCATGTCAATATCATTAGTAATGTGAGTTTTAAAATAACCAGCAAAGTAATTGCTAATCGTTTAAAGGGGGATGATGAATCAATTAGTGGCTAATAATTAGTGCAGTTTCATTTAAGGAAGATAAGGTTGTGACAATATCATTATTATACAAGAAGCAATTCATTCAATGAGAAACAAGTGGGGCCAAAAGGGATTTGTAGTGATAAAAGTGGATATGAAGAAAGTGATTGATAGGCTAAATTGGAGATTTCTAAAGTTTACACTTCTTAGTCTGAGATTTAATGCCGAGTTTGTTAAACTAATTATGAGTTGTGTCATAACAACCTTAATGAGGGTCCTCTAGAATGGAATACCTTTAGATACATTTTACCCTTCCAAATGAGTAAGATAAGGGGATCCGCTTAGCCCTAACCTGTTTAGTCTGTGTATAGAGATGTTAGGTCCACTTATCCATCAAGAGGTGGTCTTAGGACATTGGAAGCTTGTGAGATTAAGTACTAGTAAGCCAATGATGCTCACCTCCTTTTTGCAGATGATCTAGTGCTTTTTTGTGAAGCATCCTCATAATGTACATTTCAATAGGGTTTTTGAACTCAGCCAGATGGTGGGAATTGGTCTAACAACGGATCTTAGAAAATACTTGGGGGTGTTAGTTTTATATGAAGGAATGGTTAAGATGACTTATGCCCCTCCAGCTCAGAAAGTGAGATCAAAGCTTGCAAGCTGGAAAGGGAAATATCTTAGTATAGCAGGTAGAATAGTACTCATTAAATCAGTGTTAACTGCCATTCCCTAGTACCAGATGCAATCAATTCTTCTACTAAAGGGGGAATTGTCCATGATTGAAAAACTTAGCAGAGATTTCTTTTGGAATCAGAGTTGGGAAGGCCAAGAAGATGCATCTTATATCATGGTATATCAGTAAGAAGCATAAAATGGAAGGAGGTTTGGGTATCAAAGACCTACATTGCCAGAGTAAAGCATTTCTCATGAAACTTTGTTGGGGTATCATCACAAAACCAAGGGCTTTGTGGGTGAGATGTTTACATAGCAAAATACCATTATGGTGATGATCTCCTCCCACAAGTTAATAGAATAAGGTCCTAATGATCAATTTGGAGTACGGTTACAACAGTATGGGAAGAGTTTTGCAAAGGGATCGGGGATGAATTTAAGGAGTGGTTGGAACACTCCAGTGTGGGAAATATGTTGGTTGCTACTTGAAAGACCTCTTAAACACTATATGGAAAGGAATAGTCATTTAGTTGATATCATAAAGCAAGTTAGATTTTTGTGATAATCAATGGCCAATAGGATTGAGACCGATAGAGAGGTTTCTTACCAGACTAGGTTGTGAACAAGGTTATGATGGTCACACCACCATGCATAACTGTGGATGATATGGTTTGTTGGCGAAGAGCTTCTGATGGCTTTTTTAGTGTAAAATCAACTTATGACATGATTTATCATTGATATGAGCCCTTCTGGCAGTGTTTGTGGTGTTGTGGGACTCTAGAATGAGTCAAATTATTTGTGTCAAGTATTCCATGAGAGAATTCTAACAAATACAATTAGAGCTAAAATTAATGCAAATACCCTAGAAACATGCCCCTTTGAGTGTGAGAGTAAGGAAAGCATCCTTCATATACTGAGAGATTGTGAGCAAGCAAGGAGAGTATGGGATTATTTGACTAATCCTATATATTATGCTATACTATATTTTTCTCTTGTAAATTGCAGGATTGGCTCAAATGGAACTTGAAACATTCCCCTGGTAACAGGAAAGCATCTAGGTGAATGTGGAATCAAGTGTTCAATACAACTTGTTGTCTCTTATGGAAGAATCGATGCCAGAAAGCATTTGAAGGTATTTGTGTTTGTCCAAAGGAAATAGTTCAACGTTACATGCATCTTCTTATGGAAGTAGTAGAGAATTGATGCTTTCATCATCAGTTCTTCCAAGTTCTTTAAAGAGCAGAAGTTCAATGGCAGTATCCTACACCAGGATTTGTACATGTTGATGTGGATGGATCTCTTAAAGGAAGTGGTTATGCAACTTGTGGTGGAGTGATTAGAGACCACCAATGCAACTAGATATGTGGATTTCAATGAAAGTTAGGGTATATGACCTCAACTGCTACAAAAATCCATGCCATTTATAATGGCCTTATGTAACACGCCAAATTTTATTCACCATTATGCCTTGTAATTATTTGTTACATTGAATGAAATGGAAGGGTGAATATTAATATGCTTGGAATTTAAGAAGCTGGTTAATTTCCATTTTTATGAGAATTAGGCTAGAACAAGTCATGAAGCTAATCTTTGGGTGTTCCAAAAAGCCCATTATTCAAGCCAAATTTGAGGAAAAAAAGAGCATAATATTTGGCCCAATAATAAAGGGAATCTTGGTAAAAAATAAATCAAGGTTTGAAAAGTCAAAGTTGGACTTGTACACAAATTAATTAAAGAGAGATTGTGGAAGATGTTGGAACAATTATTATTTCCATTTTCCCATGATACTTTCACCCAAATAAGGAAAAAATATTGCTTGGATATTAATCATGCCAAGTATCTTCATTTAAAGCCAAGTAATTAAATAAGACTTGTTAAGGATAAGAGCACTTGTTTCAATTAGCATAAAATATAAATATAATTGTGCATTTGGTTAGGCTAAGGGGATAAAGCTCATTTGATTGGCAAGGGCCCTAAAGTGGTGTCTTTTGGGCCTAAAAAGATGAATGAAAATTGGTTCAAGTCTAATGGAAGGTTTATGGCATAGTTAAGAAGAGATGAGGTGAAGCACCAAGCTTATGTCATAAGCCATTGAATTAATATATTTTTAAACAGAGATGTAGGATATTTTTGAAGCCTTATCTTCATCTTTCTCTTCTCATTTTCGCCCTCACCAATAAATAGAGAGAGAGAGAGAGAAGAGCTTGAGAAACTTAGAGAGAGGGAGAGCACAAGAGGCAAAAATCCAAGGTAAGTCTTGTGGTTTCCAGTGATTAAGTTTTCTATTTTGTGAAATACCTCTTCTAAACTCTTGTTCTCCATATGAATATCATGGTTAGCAAGCAAGATTCCAAGGGAGGAAAGAGAGGGGAAGACATTCTAGAGAGGGAAAGCTTGAGAAATCAAAGGTAACTTCAAGAAACTCAATCCTTTTGGTGTTATGGTGTTGTTGTGGTTCTTGACTTGATTTGTGGTTGTTTTGGTTATTTTTGTAAATTTGGGATGATGAAACCCTAAGGGGTTATGCTGCCCAAATTTCTACAAATCATGTTCAAAAGGTTTTTAAGTGGTTAAACAATTGATTAAGCATGAAAAGAAGGTGTTTTATGGAATAGAACATGAATTCCCAATTTTTCATATTTAATTCCAGATTTCTTCCAGACCTAATTTGGTAATGTTTCGACTGGATCTTAGTGTTTTTTATGATTCCATTAGGTTCAGAATGGAAAATTGTGTAGGGTTCATGTTGATCATGAAGTGTGAAAAGCCTTGGAATGTGAAATGACAAAATTACCCCTAAAACCCTAAGTGAAGGGCTGCCAAGGGCATTTTCATCTTTTGGCAATGAATTTGGTAATTCTGAGGTAAAAAATGGATTACTTGGTGAAAATTATGTAGAAATAGCTCAGGTCATAATTTTTTGTAAAGTACAAAATATCAGATAAAAGGGGTTTGGATCGGGTCCCTAGAGGTATTTTGGTAATTTTACAACTTTAAGCAAAGATGACCAACACAATAAGTTTAGAATAATACATGAATGAGTAGTAACTCATTTATTGTAAATTTGGGATTTTAGGATTAGATAGTGCCCAAGCAGGACACAGAGTATTGGACCGATAGATAGCCAAGGGAAGAGCGATCCAGGTAGTGAACTTACCTCTCTTGCACGTATTTGATATTTGTTCTTGTGTATTGATGCATATGATTACTTTGCTTAATTATGTGAAACATAAATGAATGATTGAAGCTCTGTTTCTATTTATGCAATGGCCATAAGTATGTTGTCTGAAACATTGAGCATGCAGATACATTATTGTGTTAGCATGAGTTTAGGTAATGTAAGTATGTCATGTATTAAGCACTTATCTTGCATGCATATTGGTACTATTTGCTACTGAGATTCTTTTGAATCTTACGCTCCCCCAACCAACCATTTAGACAGGTGATCGCAGGAGGCGTGTTGAGAACAGAAAAGAGGATTGCGCATAGAGAAATGTTGTAGTAAAACGAATACGGAAGGATATCTAAGTTTCATTGAACGGGTTCAGACACCCTAGTAGCCTTGTATGGCTACATTATTTGTAATTGTTATAAGTAATCCCTGTGGAGAATTTCTGTAATCGAACACTTTTTACCAATATATTTATGCTATTCTTGTGTGCCCACTGAACTGCGCAATTGCTACTTTGATTAATATCAGTAATAAGTGATATGTAAGACGGGGCCTTACACCTTCAACTTTGTAAACAACTAGGCTAGGTCAAGATAAGATTATTTACTGACTCGTTAGAAGCATTGCACCTTCTTGTGGTGGATTGTGGTCTGAACCACCCATTATATGATGATATTTTGAGGTTGTGGTCCATCATCTTTTAGAATTGGGACATAAAAATCTCTCATTCTTATAGGGAAGGTCTTAGATGGTCAAATTATCTAGCCAAGATAGCTCAGTTTAGAGGCACAACCCTTTAGGTGTTTTGAGTTTTTTAAATTGGAACGGGGGATCATGACCCACGAACGAAGTAGTGATGTCTAAATATTAGACTTATTGTACTTCTTCAAGCTATATGCTTGCCTTTGAAAGGATAAAAAAGGTTGAGATGAGATGAGTATGAGAAAATGATAAGATCAAAGGAGGATAGTCAAAGTCCCAATATCATTACCCGGCTCCTCCCATTGTTAAAATTTTAAATTATAAATAGAAAAATAATTAATTAAATACAAATTTCTAAATTTTTATATGAATAATTCAATGATGCAATAAAAAAGATAAAAATAATATTTTGTATAAAATTAAACATCGACTATCCAATTGTTAATCTAATAGCTAGAAAAGGAAGAGCCCCCCCCCCAAAACAAACAAATGCCCCCGCACGCGCGCACATAAACACGTATAGAGTATACTTGCCTTATGTCCATGTAACTGTTTTTTATTCTTTTATGATATTTCTCCGTATATTTCAGTCGTCTCCATGAAACTTTATTCCTGAAGAAATTGGTACAATCCTTTTTCAAAAGAAGAACTCTTAAGTTATTATTATCTTTTTCATGCCTCATACTAAACAAATATCTAATAATTAAATAACAAAAATCAACTTCATATTCACTGAAAATATTCAATTTTCATGTTTAGCATCACTTTCTTTTAATCAAGGCCACCTTACTTATCAATCCCTCTGAATTTTGGATCATGTTTGAAGGTACCATCTTCTAATTTAGCAATTATCAATAAAGAATTAGAAAAGCCTTATGTACACAAGTATATTTAAATTTAAAAGGAACATCCATTTCAATCAAATAATTAACAACCATTATTTCAGCCAAAGAAAGTAGAACATCTTCTTTCAGTCCAAAAAAAGAAAAGAAAAGTAGAACATCTTCTAAGTAAATAGTAATTAATAAATAATTTTGTCTATATATTATAATCAATGAAATAAATATATTAATGCATCATCAAAAAGTCTTATTCCACTCAATCAGGTTTTCTACATGATATGCACATTGTCATTGCACTACAAAAAAAAATTCCGTTGCTAATTTTGCTAGTAATCTGCTATTTTTTGTAGTGTTTTGCTCTATCAACTCTACACACACACACTCATTAACCAAAATGTCCTACTAATCAATAACTTTATTGAATGCTCTTTCTGGTCTTCCTCTATCCTTTTTAAAAAGCTCCTTACTATCTGATTCAACCTTTTCATTGGCTCCTCCAATGGTCTTCTTTGCATATCTCCAAATCATCCTAAACGATTATTTACCATCTTCTCTTTAGTAAAAGCAACTTCAACTTTTCCTCGTATGTGTTCATTATGGAATAAATATATCAATATGAATACAACATGCATCTCAACCTGAAGTTTAACTATATAATTAACAATAAAAATATTATTTCCCTTACATATTTGTGCTGGAGTGAGGTGGGAGACAACACTCTTTAATTTAGGCCTCTTCCTTACATATACAAAATGGAAGGGTGGGGGGAATGCCTCCTTCATTGCCTCCACTTTCCTTTAACTAAAGTGACAAATCTCTAATTTTATTATATATTTTCATACTTTATTTAGAGATTTTATCATAATAACTGAGTTTAAAATGTTTTATTTGTGCTTAAATGAGATTAAGAGTAAATATATTAAATTAGGACTAAAAATGACAAAATTGACAAAATAATTTTAATTACTCTTAACCATTGATTTTTTTTGAGAATATTTGATGTTGGTTAAATTTTTTTCAATTGAAAATACTTGAAAATTTGGATTAAATCTGAAAATGGTAATTTGGGGTGTGATTTTAGGAATGACATTTTGGTCCCATGAATTTAGAAAATGGCAAATTAATCCCATTGAAACACTACGTTTTGATCCATATGCATTAGGTCAGAGTTTTTGTAGTTAAGGAGCGGCGGGCGGTGATAGCAGGGAGGAGGCACAAAACAGAGAACACAGCCGCAAGCTTCGATCATCTTCATCAGCTTCCCACTACCGTCTTCTTCCTCTCTCGTCGGCGGCGTCATCATCCACCACAGCCGCCGGCGAGCATCATCCAAAGACGAGAGGCTGTGAGTTGAGAGCTGAAGCGAGGAGCAGACTTGAATTGCAGAGCTGGGGGGAGGCGAGAACAGATCACGCCACGATAGAGGACAAGCAAAGAACTTGTTTTTCCCTCAACCACCATAACCTCCCATTTCCTACGCTCCTTCCACCAATCATCAGGCCTGAAGCAAGCTGTCAAGACAGAGACATAGCTGCGTAGAAGGAAGCACAGCATCGGACCTTCACCTTCGTTATCTCTCCCACACACCACTGCGTCACCGTGCTAGCCCGTCAGCCGTGACCACAACGTACTTCACCATTGCCGCCGGAGGAGCTATGAAAACAGAGGGAACAACTGCAAGCACCATCGACAATCCTCTTTCATAATCACCCACAATCTGTCATTTTCATCATCGAATTTATCCTCTGTTTCTGATATCAATGTAATACCCCGAATTCTGAGCTTGAGCTTAGAGAATAAGCCTGAAATAAGTGGACTGCTAAGCCCTGGTTTAGCAGGATCCCAAATTATGATTAAGGGTTAATGACTCCAAAAGTGGATGTCATTAGTGATAAATGGACCCTTTTGGAGATTATGGTGTGAGTCGGCACCCGATGTAATTCGTATGTGTTCTGAGCAGCGCCGAAACCCTGTATTTAAGTTCAATTATGGATTAACATCTAAATTGACTTAAAATAGAGGGGAGGGCGCATTGTGGAAGAAAAGGAATGATATGGTGTGTTTGGTGGTGATTCAAGAGGAATTACCGTAATCAATGGCAAAATGGTAAAGTTACTGACCGATTGGTCAGTTACCGAAGAGGAAACTCATTGGTAACTTCAAGATCAATGGTTGAGATTGATTTGTGTATTAGATCAAGGGGTGGAATCATGTGTATGTGTGTGCATGTGAGCTCATGGAGGATGTTGCAAGATCATGACAAGTGGCAAGATGTGAACCCTTGGATCTTGGTCAACATTCAAACTCTTCCCTCTCTCTTTCATAGTCGGTTAACACATGAGAAAAAGGGGAAAAACTGATCCTCACTTTATTCATCTTCATCATTCATTCATCTCTCTCTCTCTTATGTCTCCATGGACGTGCAAGCTTGGAGGAAGAAAGAGAAAGCTTAAGGTGAGATTTTAGCTTGTTTGGTGACCTCTTTAGCTCTAATCACCTTCTATAAAGTTGTTCATAGTGATGAGAGCCTCATCTCAATAGTTTTAGATTTGTGAGAGGAGGTGTTTTGTGGCTTGAGGAAATTTGGAAAGATGAAGAATCAAAGAATTGGTTTGGGAAAGAGGAAGAGGTGAGTATTTGAAGCATTTTGACCTAAGTTTTGTGATCATTGGTTAAGCTTTGTAAATTTCGAATTTTGCCCTGATTTTCATGTGATTTTGGATTTGAGGAATTGCCTTGTGTATTGTGGTGAAATTGGTATTTTGTTGTGTGATATGGCCATTGGAATTGGGTTGAGAACTTGGAATGAAAATAATGGCAATGTGTGTTGTGTTGTGGTTGTGTGTTGACATGTTGTGAATCTTGTGAAAACATGTCAATACAATGTGAATTTGATTGATTTGGTGTTTGCAATGGTTTCCTTGTACAAATTTATGTGGAAATGGTATTTGGTGTGAATTTGGGAACCATTGGAATCATTGTGCAAAACTTGAAAAACTGTCAATTGGAAGTTCTGTCTGGGCAGTCTGTTTGTGTTGCCGTTTTGAATGAGCAAATGAAGTCATAAAGTTATGAAACTTTCTAGTCTTAAAGTTCACCTCCCAAGCTTCAAAATGGACATAAATTTTGAGTCATTTTGCTTTGTGAGCTGGGAGTTTGAACTGTCCAAAGTTTGGCATCAAAACTGGACCCTGTTTTGGTACAATGTTAGGTTTTTGGTAAATCTGGACTTTTGTGGGGATTTCTAGTTATGGCCAATATTTTTCCTTGAAAGAGGACTTAAATAGATTTCATTTGGCTTTGGAATCACCTTATTTCAATTTTTCCTAAATTATTTATGATTTTTGGAAGTTCAACCAAGAAACTGGATTTTCTTGGCCGCGGCCAGCGGATTCTGGGCTGTAGCCCAAATGTTTCTGAGCGTTTCTGGGCAGCGTTGGGCCGCAGCCCGTGGATTCTAGGCCGCAGCCCAAATGTTTCTGAGCATTTTTGGGCAGTTTTGGGCCGCAGCCAGTGGATTGTGGGCCGCGGCCCACCCCCAAAAATCAGCATTTTGACTTTTAAAAGGTGATCTTTGGTCAAGTGTTTCCCAAGCCTTTAGACATATGTTTAGGCTTTGATTAGCCACCTAAAGGTCGTGAATGATAACCAACTTAAGTGTTTGAGAGTTAAGGAATCGGAAAAAGGGATTAACCCTATGTCCTTGTTTGGTTATAGGTTTTGGTGTTCGCCCTAATCGTGAGCAGCCGGAGCTGGAGCTTACGTGGAAAGAGTGTAGGGAACTTACCTCTTTTGCCTGTATATGATATTGTGTTAATGTGTTGATGCATGTTATTGCTTTGCTTGATTATGTGGAACATATATGATGTTTGAAGCTCTATTTCTATTTATGCTATGGCCATGAGTGTGTTGTTGAAACATTGAGCATGCATATGTGTCATGGTATGGACATGTGATATGTATTGCAAGCATGTCATGCATTATACACTTATCATACATGCATTTTGGTATTTTTCCTACTGAGATTCTCTCAAATCTCACCCTCCCCTATCAACCATTTCAGACAGGGTAGGTGGATCGAGGATGGAGCAAGCAGTCAAGGGCGGCTAGGGCTCCCATTGGAGTTTGGTTGTGTTAGTTGGTTATTATAAATGGGATTATTTGTATTCATATTTGGATAAAGGTTGTATATATATTGTGGAACATATATTTGAATATATGTTTGGATGAGAATATTTGATTATGTATTCGGAATGAGTTCTTGGATATTTGTATATGTATTTAAGAGGATTTGTGTAATCCCCATATGAGGGCTTGTAATGGGCAAATGTGCCCTATAAAGCTTGAGTTAATAAATGGAAACCGGGATTGCCGGGATTATTATATCGCGTACTCTGATATATTTAAATGTGATTTATCTTTGTGTAGTAATTGTATTCGGAATGTGAATATGAGACCAAGTTATGAATAATTTTGAAAGGTATTTATGAAAACCCCGTCTGGTAGATGGGTTTGTAAAATGTAGTTTTATTTCTTATTGGTCTCTATTTCACTTTAATTGCGTATTTCGGATATAATTACGGCAGGGGGTTACAATCAACACAGCTGTGATTCTCTGATTCTGTTTTATATTCAGCCATCATTTTTTCTTATTAAGTGTTAATTTGTCAGTCTTCAATGTCTGGCACCCTGGAAGTGTGTGGCAAGGCTGTTATGATGGTTGGCAGTGGCTAAATCCTCCCAATCCTTTGTAGCAAGGGCAATGGCATGAACTTGAAGCTTCAATAGAGGAGTTTTTGATATTCCATTTCCCTAATTATATATTGTACTTGTGATTCCTATGTCTTATGATGAATTTTATGATATTGAATTGATTTATTTTAATGTATTTTGAAGAATTCGATGTGGCTTGAATCTTTATTAGACACTTGACATTGTGTTTAATTAACTTAATTATCATTTTTTTGTGCTGGTTAGTCATTGAATTGATGATTTTATGAACATTTTTGTGCAAATTTCAAGGTGGCTTGGTTAGTGGATCAATGGTGTCTTGTGTTTATATTAGTTATTAATTGAGTGTGAATTTATTAATTGTATTTAGCATTGGGTTTTAGCATTATTAATCTTAATTTTTCATATAGGTGGCCATTGTTAAATTAAGATTAATGAGAAAATCAAGTGGTAATGTGAGGTGGCTCAATTATTGGATCAAAAGTTAAATATGATTGTTAAGTTCATTTAATTACTAGAGTGCTTAATCAACTTAATTTAGAGAGATTAATATGCATGGTGTCTTGGTATTAATTAATCTACATTAAGCCTAGTCTAAGGGGTGGCCCTTAGAGTCATTTTGGAACTAGCATGATAAATCTCCTATAATCATTTTAAGTGAGAATTGCTTGCACCACTGCTACGAGGAGTTGCTTATTCCATTATTGCTTTCCTTTTTTCTTCCATTTCATATTTTAAAGAAAAATCCCAAAAAGAATTAGCATAGAATAAGTTAATTTTAAATTCCATAAAGTAGTTTCAAAAGATCAAATTTTCCCTTTTTATCATTTTAGGTCAATCATTACACTTAGTTGCTAGGTAATTATAAAAGGCTCTTCGAGATATTATCTAGATTGCACCTTATATTACAATCCTTGGTTTAATTTTTGAAGAGGTTATCAAGGCATAAAAGCTGTCAACACCTACTCTTCACAAAGTTAGATATTGGAACCTATAAAAGAAGGCACCACAAAACTTCCCCCAAACATTATATGGATCCATAAAACATGGCAAATTTGGAAGCATTGTTTTTAATCTAAAGTGGGAGATATGCATTTATTGATCCATCAATTATTTAATAAAAAAATCAACATTCTATAATAGAATAATATACAAACATACGTTTGTGTACTTATATATAACCTTTGATATCTCGAGAATATTAATATATACTCCCTCCGGTCCTAATTATAAGACAAAGTTGACTTTTTTTGAAAAATTAAGGAAGCCAATTAAATTACTTTCTATTTTTTATATTTTTAGTATCCTTGGATTATATATTAGTTTATTAGTCAAATTAATTAGTTTGATGAAAAAAATAAAAATATAAATACTCGAAAATAATTTAATTGGCTTCCTTAATTTCTCCAAAAAAGTCAACTTTGTCTTATAATTAGGACCGGAGGGAGTATATATAATACAGATTAGGTCGTACCATGAAGATCGCGATCTATTATTTACACTTTGTGTAATGCATAGAAAAATAAATCTAGCTGTAATGAAAATTTGCATAAGATTCCATGATAGCAATAGAAAGTAATTTTTACTTTGATAACCATTACATAAATGTTAGTTACTAACAAAAATATGGTAACAAAAACAGCACAAAACATTATTCTATCCAAGATACAAACTTGATTAAAAGAGTTCAAAATTTAATATATGTTGTTAGCTTTAGTGGAAGAAGTTATGACTGCTTAACTACAAAATCTTTTGTTTGAGTCTATATGAATGCAAAGAAAGTCTTTGGGATAGATGACTCCCTCGTATACGGCTCAACAATATTCAAAATATGAATCGGTCGTAGTACCAAATATGATATCTTCTATCAAAAATGTATATAATCAATTAAAGTTGAGCTGGCCACTTTGTGTTCAAGCTTTCCCTATAGTTAATATATAACATGTGTTAGACATTCACACATAAAAGGTTATGCCGAGTAATAATCAAGGGTTGTTGTTTTTATAAGATCTATGTCAAGAAATTTCCAGGAAAATAAGTTCATATATCTTTTTACAAGCATAAAGTGCTTAAATTAAATATATATTATTGTGATTCGACTTTTTCCCGAATGAATTTGCACTATTTGATGAATAATACCACATTCAGAAAAGAAGAAAAGGTACCCATAGTAGCCAGCGACAAAAGAAAGCATTAAAAAAAGGTCTCACCAAACATACGCACCAAATAAAACCAGCTAAAGCAAAAATTAACTCTTGAAACCAAATACGAATAATTGAGGGGAAAAGGGAACAATCCCAGATAATAAATATTGTTATATGGGTCCCATCATCTATAATGATATAAGTAAGTTTATTATATTTTAGGGTTAAGATGCAAAAATACACATGTGATTATTCCTAAATTGCGGGCAACATCAAATGCTTCTTTGATGAGCAAAATTAACAAAGAACTTCCAAAACAGGGGCAAAAGTCATAGTTGCCGTTAATGTCAGAAAACATCAGTTAAAGTTAGCCAGCCGGAGTCCATGTGTAATTTTTTCATCCTTTGATCATAGATGATGTGGCCGTGGGACTAAAAAGTTGCATTCTGATGTCGACTGTGAAGAGGACGATGTTTTGTCTCCGAACAACATGATCTCCAGCATGAGTGGCAAGAGAAGTGAGAGAGAGCCCAATGGAGAAGACCATAACGCCGACAGAGGTTATCAATCGGAGCGAACCTGACCCTAACGCTCCTCACAATCACTCCTCCAGAGTCTTCTCTCACAACATCTCCAAGCTTCTCATCTTTCAGTCTTTTCAATCTCAACTTCACGACTTCCATAATAACTCTCTGTTTCTTTATTTTTTTCCCTCAGAATTTCTCAAACTATCTCTCACGGTTGTTTCTTCAAACCTAGGGCTATAATCTCCGATGAGCTACCAAAGGATATGCCGGACGAGTTCGTGGAGACTCAAAACTACAAAGAGCTTTCATTTATCGACAAACAGCGTCACACGGTTCGTCGTCCTTCTTATTCTAGATTTGATCAATTCTTTTGTTAAACCTTTTCACTTAATTCTGGGTTTTGTTTTGTGTTTTTCTGGAATAGACAAGACGTCGGTTTATGAGGGTTGAGGGTGTGGGAGGTGATGTTCTTAATTTCTAGGACTCCCAAATTATTAAAGGTGGTAGAATGAAGATTCCAGAATATAAAAGTAACCTGGCCACGAACGACTAGATCCCCAACACCAATGAACATGAGGTATTATTTACCATTTACAAGAGTTGAATTTTGAGTATAATGAAATCAAATGTTGGTGAAGGATGTGGTAATGGTAGGTATTTGTGTCAATGAAGCCAAATTGGAGTGACATTTCATAGAAGGGATTTGGTTTGTTAGTTCTGGTTTTCCAGCCACGATTATGTGTGAGGTTTGGTTTTAGTGGTGAAATGATTAAATCACGATTCAGACGACCCCGGAGACCAAACACCAGCCACCTCTTCGCAGTGGAAGGCAACTTTTTGGAGTCTTCCACTCCCCCCAACGGCCACATCATCTATAGTCAAAGGTTGCATAAATTACATATGGACTCCAGTTGGCAAAATTAAGGGAAAGCAACGGATGTTTTCTAACTTTAACGGCAAATGCGATTTTTGCCCTTATTTTGAAAGCTTTTAGTTACTTTTGCACTTCAAAAAAGTATTTGGTGTTGGGAGCACTTTAGAGATAATCATATGTATATTTTTGCATCTTAACCCTGCATTTTAAAATAAAACTTTAACACAATGATTAAGTCTTTAGGTCACTCTTCTTTGCAAGAGCGTCCCCGCGCACGCGCGCACACACATATATATATCTCATATTAAGCTAAATTTTGTCTGGTGTGAAACTTTTTCCCACGTCAAGTTCACTTACACTTAGCATCTTAACATGAGAGTACAAAATGTCCATGCCAAGATCAACCTTTGGATAATATACATGTACATTTTTTTAATAAGTGATCCTTGATAAGACTCGTTAATCATTACTCCTCTAATCCTATTTATATGGTAAAGAGAAGTTTATTTTGCTCAATTTAATAGTCGCATCATTGAATTTTTCATATGAGTCTATCATTATACCCTTCATTAATAATAATGCTAACATTTTTTTCATAGGGTGGTAAAATGAAAAAGTTGTTAAATTTTAAGAAAGAGTTAATGAGGTTTAATAATTTTTTTGTTTGGATAATATCTTATGAAAAAAATGATAAAAGTGATTTTAAAGAATATATTTTGGAGAATAGCTTCTAAAAAGGTAGACTAAAGTGGTTTTATACAAAATCATGATTTTCCCCCTAAACCATGGTTTCAATTGAAAAAGTGCTACTGGAAAATTTTAGGGTGTTTGCCTGACTTTTGGCAAAACCATAGTTTGCCTCGTCAAAGTGTGTTGTTGGGTCTACCAAACCCACATTGGTCTATATGAAACAAACTGAAAGTAACTTATAAATAAGATCAAGTGAGTACTCATTAAGGTTATGATACCTGATGAATAAAACAATATTTAATCATTTGCATTGAAACTACTATTTAATGGAAACCTTCTTAATTAATATGTTCCATTAATAGGAGAGTTTACGAAAAATTATAAATTTGGAAAATAAAGTGGATTGAAGTCTTATATTTAAAATTTAACTCATTAATCAAAGCATTCTTTTTAAAAAAAAACTATGCATATGTATTGGCCTGGTATCGTCACCATGCTAACGATACTCCGTCCGCCCACAGAAATGTGGGTGCCTCTTCTTCCTACCACTTTATTACAAAAGGAAAAAAAAAGAAGAAGTTTCATATATATATATACATATATATATATATAGTTTATCTATTAAAAAAAACATAACCAAACATATGTAAACAAGACAAAGGCAAATAAAAAAGGTAGAACGAGTGTACCAAACCACATACATGCATAATAATATTTGACACTATATATCTTCATTACAAATTATTGGATGATCATACACCAGTTTTGCAAGGATATTAACTTTTGATTCTAAAACTAAATTGCTGAAATGTTTAACATAAATTATTGATGAAATTACTTTTTTCTGAATAAACTCACATTACTGATAACTAATTAGGGAGGGTTGTATGTTATGTATCACATGTAATTCGAAAAATGAGTCATGTACTTTATATAACCTACCTGTTCTTATTGTACAATTGTCTTAAATGTTATATTATAATTGTAAAGGTGTGACTGAAATTCATCATAATAAAAAAATTGTGACGAAATTTTCAATTGAATATTTTGCAAATTTTTCACAAAAGTTTTTATGCTCTTATTTGTGATGAAACAATATGTAGCAAAATCATTTTACGACTGATTTTTCATGACTTTTGTTACAAAGTTTATTCTTTTTTGCCATGAAATGCAACCACGTTAAATACTTGGGAGCAATACTTGCCGCCTAAAAGAGTCCTACCCGTTTGATTTAAGGAAGAATTATACTGAAGGACCGAATTCACAAGTTAATTATAAAAAGGCTTTCAAATTTACCACTCACATAAACACAAATTTACGAATCAAACTATGAATATTTACCATTCACATAACACAAATTTACATCTAAAAAGATATTTAACACTAATATCCACTCAAACAACAAAAATTTATAAGTGGCATATTGAATATTTATCATTATTGATCCTTAAGAATAAAAGATTTGTAAATTTGGTCCTTAGTCGTAATTGTCCTTAGTTTGAATTATGACAAATCCTCCAATTGAAATGAGGCATGCCCGGGTATGCCCGGGATACCGGGTACATGTTAAAAAAGTTATATGGAGGAACAATCATGTGTTATTCATATGAGATGAGGTTTCCGGCAATATATATATATATATATATATATATAAGATGAGGTTTCAAGGAAATTTCATGAGAAGTGTTTTACTTGGTCAAAAGAAACTGCTGAGATCAAATTTAAAATTATTGGTGAAATTACTTTCTCGGAAACGCACTATAGCATTATTAATTTAAGGTATCTTTTCGCATTCAAAAAAGAAGTCAAGGTCACCAACAAACATCTATGCACCTATAAAACAAGACAAAGCCAAATTATTAAGCTCCTGTGGTTTAAATACGAACAGTTGCGAAACAACTTTTGCAGGGAAGAAAAGATACTTATTTGCGGCCCACCAAAGTCATCAGTTTATTTCTTAAAAAATTATTTTCACATTTCATAACAAATTTGGGTTGAGTTCTACTTTTTTTTTTTGTGTGTGTGTGGTTATTTTGGTTCTTTTATATCACATTTCATGCACTCTTACCCCCTGAGCTTGCTCAAGAGATTGGGCTGAGCATTATTAATATATAGTATAAGAATTTTATCCGTTACTATACTACAAAATTTTCATCATATAACATTAGTAAAAATCCATATTCATAGATTAAAAAAAGAACTATTGCATATAATTATAGGCATGAGTTTCTCATATTGTATGCTGCTTTTACCTATAAGTGAGGGTTAATAGTTCAATTTATTCATAAATCAGGCAACAGTACTTATCAACTCAGGTTAATTAGCGTGAGCAGTAGACACTTTCTTCATTTAATCAGATGGTCAAGTGTTCAATTCTTAACCGTTATGTGTGTGTGTGTTTAGGGGGGGGATATGGCGAACCTAGACCCTCACTACCTAAGGAAAATTAATTGCTACTCCGTATTATGCTCCTTGTAGAAACAAATTAAATAAATTAGACAACACTTTTTTGGTATAAAAAAGTTTAGGTGATCAGTTGGTCCCGGTTCACTAGAGGTATAGGGCATGCTTCAATGTTCAAAGAACACTTATAAAAGTACTTATAAATGGTCCACCAACAAGTTCAGCTATTGGGATCTGAACGCACGACTGTATGGATTATGAGTTAACTCTTTATTAACTAGATTAACCTTTGTTTGCAATTAAACAACACTTTTAAATTTAAGTACTTCATTTACTTTATTAGATTTTCAGAATCTAACTCATCAAAAATTTCTGCTACTGATTTGCTGCAGCCAAAAAACAATGCACACAAAACAGAACATGAACCAAGCGAATATAAACCAGCCAAGAGAAATAAAAAAAGGCAAAGCAAAATACTGTTCCATAATTTCCACATGCATGTACAATAATTTGGCATTAATATCTTTATTAAATAATTCATAGAAAGTGCTGATTGATGAATTGAATCTGCACTAATAAGTAACATGCACGAAATTAAATATCTATCTCACCCACAGCCATCAGGTTCTGTTAACTGGATAAATGTATGTATCCATCTGAATAAAGTTGAAGCACCATAATAAAAAAGCATAAGGTCTCGTTGGCCAAGTGGACAAGACGTCCTCTATAGACCAAACTTCTTAAAAGTGTGTCTCTCGTTTGGCTTTACATCCTAAGATTTGTGGAAAACGAGAGGCTCTCTTTTGCTCCAATTATACTTCTTTTGTCTTTCCTTTGTTTGGTCAGTAAAACAGATCATTATTAATTAGAAATAAATCAGACGAATATGTTTTCTCCTTTTTTGAAATTTTCAAAGTATTATATAAGAAAAAGAGAGTTAATTATTTGATTTTTCTTCTGAGTTATATTGAATTACATGAGCCCTCATTTGTTATTTTTAAAACCTACTCAAATCTCTGTTAAAAACAATTACTCCATCCGATCTTGAATGTATGGAGCTAGATAATTAATTTGTAAAAATTAATAAAATAAGTTAAATTAATTATTTGTAACTAAATGTATGTTGGTTTTATTAAAGTACTCATTTGCATGTATGAGGGGTTACTTCCTCAATGGAAAACCCTCTTAATGAATGCAGTTAAGAAGGATAATTTAGAAAAATTATGAATTTAGAAAATAAAGTGGATTAATGTGTTATATTTAGGATCAAAGTAAAATATTTACTAGTTCTTTGATTTAGAAATGGATGGAGAAATAAAATTTTGCAAATTTTATCCGATCTTTGCTAAAAATACACATACATGTAGATATGAAAGTACATATAAATATCTTTTCCAATTAAGAGTTTCATGAATATTTTAAAGATATCTAAAAGAGGTTTGTATATATAACATTGTTAAAATTCAACGAAAGTATGTATAATTAATCATTATTTAAAAGGGTATATTTGTGTAGGATTTTTAACAAATTTATGTTTAGCAAAAATTAAAGAATGTCTATGTTCTGTTTAAAATTAAAAAAAAAAAGTGTAATTTTAGGAAAAAAACTTAAAATTCCTTGCACGTACGTTTTACTGTATAGGTTAGGGATAAAATTCCCACTATTTGAAGCCATAATTCATTATTCCCACGGCTTAACGTTTTATTCTTCCCTAGAGGGTCTCAGTGCAATTTCTAGGCCTAGCCGCTAGGAAGGGGAATGGGTTCGGCTAGTTAGAATAAATCAAAAGTGACCCCAGATTGTCCTCTTTTTTTTCGTACAAACATATAATATTTATTATTATATAAATTTTACATATGGTAATTATTTTTATTATTTTTAGGAATAATTGATTTTATTGTTTTATAGCATAAGGATTACGGTCATTAACTCATCTGCTTTCTGTTCTATTATTACATTATTTTCACCTATCCAAATTTTTATAAAAAATAAAATATTCATTCCTTTCTATATATATAATGGAAAATATGATGATAGGTTGCATGATTTAGTTTTTTTATTCATTATATCATTTTCATTTATTTTCTATTTCATCCCACATAATTTATTTTAGATGAGATAATTTATGTAAATTTTTTTAATTTAAAAGATGATTATTTTACTGATAAATTTGATTAAAACTACATCTAGTGTTTGTACACAAATCCTAAAATTGACGTAAACATTCATATTTTTTTAATATAAATTCTACAAACTGTTTTTTCTAAATCTTACTTGATTATATTACAGCTTAACAGCACATCAGCGTTGCCATTTTTTTGGGGATAGAAAAAAATGATTTATATCTATTATGTTTTTACAAACATGCATGGCGATAGTAAAATATATACTATATTTCAAACTTTTTTGTAGTAAATATTAGTTGACAATAAAATATTCTGTTTTCTGCGGAGGAAACGTATAATATACATATTGATTACTATTAACTAAACACCACATGCTCTTGTTGGTCCAGTCACTATCACTTTAATTAATCCCTATTCATTCATTGCATCGAAGCCATTAATCCATATTATTCAAACTCTTCCACCTTTGAACTGATGAACCTAATCATCTCTATATATACATACAAGTTTCGCAGCTCTTCACCATCCACACAACAACCCCAATACCTCTCTCTCTCTCTCTCTATATATATATATAACACTCAGAAACTAGTCATATTTGGGAAGATGGAGAATTTACGCAAGATGTTGAATGGGTTAAAACCGGTGATATTAATGGTGATGGTGCAGATTACATTTGCAGCAGTGAATGTGTTATACAAGCTTGCCGTTAATGACGGAATGAGCATGAGGATCGCTACTGTGTATCGTCTTCTTTTCGGATCTGCTTTCACTGTTCCTCTTGCTCTTGTCTTTGAAAGGTCTGATTCCTCCTCACTTTAAATGAGATCTTATTTTAAGGAGCGGAGGTAGTATTCAACTTACAGTTCATTAATTATATTTACCTGGCCTATATGTTTGACAGGAACAAGAGACCAAAGCTCACTTGGAGAGTGCTTTTCATGGCATTTCTTTGTGGCTTATTTGGGTATATATTTCTTCCATTTTCCATATGTCCTAGATTATCTTTTGGATATTCTAGTTTTAGGGTTAAACACTGAAAAAACAAAGTATATATACCTTCTCTTTAATAATCAAGTCGCTAGTTAAACTGGTATAAGTATTCATTCAAGATTATTTTATTCCCTTCAGTCATAAATGTAAGAGCTAGTTAGGGAGCCCCCCCCCCCCTTTTTTTGGTTATGAATGCATGTAAAATCTCAATCCACTTTTATCCTGAATTTATAATTTTTTTCCAAATAAATCCTATAGATTGCACATCTTAAAGGGTCTTCATTAATGAGGGTAGTTTTTTTATTGCAAATGATTGAATTTTAGATAAACCAATACACATTTATTATAAATAGCTACCTCAACTAATTTTTTTGATATATGTAAATTAGTTATATAGCTGCCATATTTAGGACCAAAGGGAGTAGTTTTTAATTTGGGTTTTGTTTATTCACTAGTTAAACTAGTTGGTTCAATCCTATATTTTCATAACGGATTGTACAAAATTAATATGATTTATATGTTTTTTTTTAATTATATTTCAGGGGAAGTTTATTTCAAAACCTTTACTATGAGGCTCTGGCTTTGACATCGGCGACGTTTGTTTCTGCTATTTACAACCTTATTCCAGCCATCACTTTCATCTTGGCTGTCTGTTGCGGGTATATAGAATATTTGTCTCCATTTTTTCCTTTTGCCAAATATTTACTTTGTATGCACACCAAGCGAAAAATATTTTTTTATGTTAATAGTTAATTAACTAACATGTTCAACAAAGCTTTGTTGAAATCACATCTTAGTGGAAATTAAAGTTACGTGTCGTAATCCACTATTATATATTTCTATCAATAACCTCCACGAGGCTACAGAAATTTAAAGGGATAGATAATATTATTGAAAATAAAGTGTATCTACATGACGAAAAGAAAAATCACTCTTTTGGTTTTTTAAAATTCTTCCTTGTTTAATAAACCATATCTCCAGTTTGTTTTATAAATAATTAACTATCAACATGCTCATTTATATAAATTTGCTTTTGTTAAAGCAATATATGCTGAAGTCACATATTGATCATACATTACAAAATGAACATCCAAATGCTCTCTTATGTTATAATAAGATATTGTGTGTTGAGAGAGACATACCTCTCCTATCTGGGACTCACTTATTTTCCTTTTAAGCCACTTTACCAAAACTAAATATGTTTGTCAAACAAGTTGCACTTATACATATCACTATGAACTTTTATATTGTATTTGTAGATCATAAGTGTATTGTATAAAATCTAAAAATAAATCATATTAGTCCTGACTATTTTGAAGTATGATTTATTAAAAATTTTATAACATATATATACATAATATATTGACTTTGCTCAGTTAATTCTTAAAGAAGTTAGTACAAAATAATTAAACTTACCTAATAGTAATTTATATTATGATTCGTAAAACTTTAACAGAGATATACTTATTTGAACTTTTGTTTTTTGGCGTTAAATGTAAAAAGTTTTGAAAGATTAAACTTGGGAGCAGCAGGAGGAAAAGCGAAGGTGTTAGGAACAGTAATAGGAATTGGTGGGGCAATGCTTCTCACTTTCTACAAAGGCTTTGAAATTCACATTTGGTCCTTTCACATTAACCTTCTGCATCCACATCATGACCAAAACGGAGCCGTACTGACCACACGACATCATGCTCACTCAGAATCGCTAGGTGTTCTCGCTGCCATTGCAAGCTGCTTCTCCTATGCTCTTTGGCTAATTATTCAGGTCAGTTTAATTTTTTATTTACTTATTTATTGATTAAATTTAAACGTACAAATAATTAAGTTAACTTCTTGTTCATCTTGATGTCATTTGATGTCCAATTAAGAGATATGTTTTGGTTTATGGCACAGGCTAAGATGAGTGCAGAATATCCATGCCATCTCTCAAGCACATCATTGATGTCTACAATGGGAGCAATACAAGCCACAGTGTTTGGTCTCTGCATGGAAAGAGATTGGAACCAATGGAAGTTGGGTTGGAATGTTAAGCTTCTTACAATTTCGTTCTCGGTAAGTTATTGTATATATTAGCAATAAATCATCAGATCCTATTTATAAGTCACCTCCAACATGTTTTATTGGAATACAAAAAGGAGTCAAATCTCATTAATTGTCTTGAAATTTAATAACTTAAGGTGTACACAATAATAAATTAAGGGTAAAAATTGTACATTCATATAAAAAATTAATGACCACTTATAAATAGGACAAAAAATAACTTCATTTCTCTACTTTATAAATAGGACCAGAGGAGTATTTTATTGTGCTTAGTGAAAGTTACTCAAATCTCATGGAGTAAAGTTAAGCATTTGAACATTGTAGATGATAAAATAAAGCACATTGAGAAAGTTAGTTATCTCACTTAAACTTGACACTAAGCTTGAATTTGACCTGATGATCACAGTATCTGATCTCAAATAATTATATAAAAAATATTTATTAAAAAAACTTGTTGAATTTTGCAGGGAATTGTTGCGTCTGGAATAGTGGTGATTGTGATAGCATGGTGTGTAAGGATGAGAGGTCCAGTGTTTGCTTCAGCATTCAACCCTTTAATGCTTGTAATTGTGGCTCTTGCTGCTTCTTTGACCTTGAATGAGAATCTCTATTTAGGAAGGTATATATAATATATAATTAGTACTAAATCACACACACACACACACATCAAACATATTAAACATTCATAATCAATAATTTGGTGTTTAATTATTTGTTAACGTTGTTGTGCAGTGTGGTTGGAGCTTTGCTGATAGTGTGTGGGCTGTACGTTGTGCTGTGGGGTAAAAGCAAAGAAATGAAAACGATGACTCAGATGGTGTCATCAGAGAAAACCCAACAAGAAATTGAGCCCATTGAAGTGGTTGTCACCAACATAATAACAGATCCCGACCACAAGATTATTTCGCCAAAGCAATAATTGTTCTGCTATATAAAGTTCATCATATGATTGTTCTTCTTTTCCACTTGATGATCCAGCAAAAACAGGTGAGCATGAAGCTAGCACTTGTCTCCCTGGCAACGTCGTCTTAGAGAGACTTGAACAACTTCAAAGTGCTTAAGATTTGGAAATACTTATTCTCCACTTGATTTGTATGGAATATAATATTTTAGAGCCAAAGGGGAGAGAGAGCTTTACACTTGTACTGTGTCTCCGTGATGGAGTTTGTGTATATCTCTTCACTTTAGTAGTAATTTTATATTATTGTCCCATCATCCAGGTAATCTTTTATTCTTCTTTTGTCTCTTTTCAAGACTATATGTGCTTGTCTAATTCTATTCTCTATTTTTTTTTTTGTTCTTAAAAACAATTTTGTTGATTAACTTTTTAAAACAAGTTTTAAATAAAAAATATGTTCAAATCCTTATTTAAAAAAAAAACATTTCTAAAATGATAAAGTGAAGGATGAAACAAAAGTCAGCCTTATTAGCATGATTGTTATCAATAAAAATATAATCTTCTCTAATTATATAAAACAAACGTAACAAAATATCAAAAAGAAGTTCCGATTTTTTTTTTTTTTTTGTAATTTCAAAACACATAACTGAAAGCACATTGTTAAGAACAGGAGGTAGTATGTTGGATCTTCCATGCCTTAAAAATTAAACATCAATTTTAATGACAATTACAATTATATGTTTTAAGCCCAAACCATAAGATTTATTTGGGATTAGACCGCACTAAGTTCAAGCGCTATGTTTATCAGGCCTTGTGTAGATTGATTAGCGATTGGTAGGTGACTTTCATTATAAGAATCAGCTTGCACCTTTTATTAATTCTATATGTCATATTATTGCTTAATTCATCTGAGTGTCCCTCATGTGAAGTTGTGTGTTCGACCCTCTATAGACTAAATGTAGGCAACTCTCCTAGTGGGGATTGAAATTGGTTCGCCATGTTGTGATGAAGTAGCCCCTTTCGCAATATCCCTGTTCCATTGGTTGAGAGGAATTCATTTAAATTTCTCTTAATTGGCATGGTCAAGTGGACTTGTATGTAGACTTAGAGAAGAAACCCAAAACCAATTAGATTTAACCCAATTTCACAATTTTGGTAACCCAATTTCTCTTAGGATTGAAGATGAACATGGCAGCTGGTTGGAGAGCCAAGAGGATATTGGGAGCACTTTTTCAGGTTATTTTCAAGGACTTTTTTCAACAGAAGGACAATGGGATTTTGAATTTATTCTACAATTTGTAGAGAAAGTAGTGATTGATGAGGTGAATGATTTATTAATGAGGAAAATTTCAAATGAAGAGGTTAAGAGTGTTGTATTTCAATAGGGATCTTTGAAAGCTTGGGGACCATATGGGTTTTTTTGGAATTTTTTTTATCAAAAATCTTGGGATGTGATAGGTGATGAGGTGCTAGTTTTAGGTCAGCAATTTTTTGAGCATGGATTTTCTTTAGAAAAATCAAATACTATTGATTTGGTGTTAGTATCGAAGGTGGATAATGCTAAACTATTAGGTCAGTTTAGACTGATTAGATTATACAACTTCAATAAGATTTTCTATAAAGTAATTGTTGGAAATTGTGCCGTAAGGGCCAAGCATTGTCCTTTGAACAATGTAATTCAATGAGCTTCTCCATTTTTATTATCGTATTATTTGCATGGTCACTGTGATAACTATCCTTGGATAAATCATAATGATTGTCCTAAATGTCCTGGTCGATCGTCTATGCTGGAGCAAAGATGAAATAAGGCTAGTATAACTTTGAAGAGGAATGGAGATATGAATCAAAGTCCTAGGTATTTATAAGAGTACAAGGTACTAGACCGACCTGCTATGAGAAAGCTACATGGATCAAGTTATAAGTTTGTCTTATGTATAACCATGTCACTATGCCCTTTTGACCTGAGATCATTAGGGATTCCTATATGAGAGTCACTCAACTTTGACCTAGTCAAAAGTCACCTTTGACCTAGTGATGATAAAGGCTATGTTTGGGCTTGGTGGTTTTCATGCAAAGGAATGTGAATGGTCAAGATGGAATTTTCCCCTCATATTAGTAGAGAGATATTACTGGGCCCCTTGATGAGTGAGTCTGAGAAATGTATGGCCATACTATGATAGAAAGGAGTTTCTATTTCTATAGTCAAACTACTCAAGGATTGAGAAAGTAAAAGTCAGGAATAAGATGACATTCTCCATGCCTCATCCTTGACCGAAATATCGTGTGATAAAAGGGATGTGATATGGTTGTATGACATGTTGCATCTATCACTAGTACAGAAAAGGGATTTTAGACCGGCACATTTAGACCGGTTACATTGGATAAGGTCTTAAAAATATGACCGGTGGCATTTTTGTAATTATGATAAAATATTAAGACCGGTTATTAATATAACCGGTCTTAAAAATAATTTTAAGACCGGTTACAAAACGACCGGTCTTAAAATATATACAATAAAAAAAATAAAAATATGTAATATATTTTCTAGACCGGTTTTAAAAATAACCGGTCTAAAAAATATTATCTGACTTAAAGACAATCGTAAAAATAAAATGTTTATTATTTTTAAGACCTGTTGTATATAAGAACCGGTCTTAAAAATTCAAAATTTTAGACCGGTTATTAATTAATAACCGGTCTTAAAAAGTTTCAATTTTTAAGAGCGGTTATTAATTAATAACCGGTCTTAAATATATATTTTAAGACCGGTTTTAAAAAAGAACCGATCTTAAATGTTATTTTTAAGACCGGTTTTAATTGACAACCGGTCTTAAAACTGACCTGGATTTCAAAACCCGCCTAAATTTAGCTTTGAAATTTCATTTCAAGACTCAAGCACATCATCGAAACCCCTGCGTATGTTCGCGGCAGCTCCTCCTTTCCCCTTCTCTTCTCCGTCCTTAACTTTACCGCCGTCAACCTAGATTTACTGTTGAATTCATTGTCGGAAGGCTATCGTCGTTTGTTCCCTCCAATTGGTTTCGTTCTCAACCTCGTTTTTTCGTTTTTGGGTTTTTCATTGAAATTGTGAGATTACTTATCCTCCATTTTCTTTGTTCGATTCCTGTAGCAAGTGTCTAAGGACTGTTCAAATCCAGAGGAATAAGAGGATCCTCAAGCAAAGGTTTAAGGTACGGTTGAATTATTCTGAAATTGAGGACGTGCGTTTATTTTGGTGGTTTTCCATTTGCATTACAGACTATAGTTTACGCTTGTTACTTCTAGTGGACCTGGGTTAATTATTCCATTTGAAAGTGATGATTTTGAGAGTCGTAGTGATGATTTTGATCCTAGTACGTTGAAGACTATAGTTTAAGCTTGTTGCTTCTAGTGGTGTAGCTTCTATTATATTGTTTTATTTGGTTTAAGCTTGTTGCTTCTGTTATATTGATTTTGTAGCTTCTGGTTTCCTTCTTTTGATTCGGCCCTGCAATTTGAATTTAAAATCTTTACCTTGTGCATTGCAATTATTTGTTCATGTTTGCATAACTTGGAAATTGCTTTTGAACGATTCCTTTGTAGATAGTGCCGTGTTATAACAATAAGCACCGTGTAGCAAAATTGCCTTAAATAGTGTTCTTAAAGTGTTTTTAGACAATGAGTCGTCCTAGTGAGGGTACTCCCGATCCAACTAATCCAAATCAAAGTGAGCCTAGCAATGCTCCGAGTCAGGAACACAATGAGCCACGTAACTGGTCTAGACGAAGGGGTAGGAGAGCCACCCAATTGAGAGACATTCCTCTCAATTGGAATACCGGGGGAAAGATTCCGATTGAGTTTGATAGATATTGGAAACCAATCAGGCCTAATGCCCAACGGTATAGGAGTTTTGTCGGCCTCCTAGCACGCAACAAGCCTAGCATCTTGATAGAGCAATGGAGAAATGTTGATAGAGGTGTGAAGCGACATATTTGGGAAACTGTCCAGCTCACTTACGACATTCCTGAGAGTGAAGTCTTGTATGATAAGACAATGACGTATTGTGATGAACGCTGGAGGAAGTTTAAGATAAATCTAGCCAACAATTAAGTGCATATCGAGGTAGAAGAAGGTCAGCCTCTTCCTAATCCGTGCGAGCAGTATTCTTTTATTGACGAACAGACTTGGCAAGAATTTAGACAGCTTCGGACTACTCCAGAAGCATTGGTGAGTTGTTGACTTATTTTGCAATTGATTTGCTTATGAATTGTCTGTATTGATTTACAATGACTTAATTTTGATTTCTTATTCGCAGGAAAAAAGGAAAAAGGCCCAAGAGAGTGGTAGAAAGAATGATTGCCCCCATACAATGTCTCGTGGGGTTATGCGAAGGCTGAAAAAGACTTGTTGGCGGCCAAACGGAAGAGATTGGAAGAAGCAGCTCAATCCGATCCTTCTGTTCTTCTTTCTCCACCATCTCCGATACATCGAGAAGAGAAGTGGTTGTTCGCTCGTCAAAAGAGGAGCGGGTCTTATATGAGTGAACAATCTCATGTAGTCGGTGAGAAAATTGTAAGTATTGTTGTTAACTTGTTGTTATTAATTATTTAGTAAACAAATTTCATTACTAACATTTGTCATCTGTCTTATAGGAGGAGCTTAAAAAAACAAGCTGAGGGATTGTTTAGGTCGGATGGGAGGAATGATATCCTGACCGTAGCTATAGGAAAACCTGACCATCCTGGGCGTGTCAGGGGGATTGGAGGAGGGGTAGGCATAAGGGATTATTTTGGAGCACCCTCATGTCGTTCCTCAAGTGGTATGGTGACTAGGGAGGAGATGGAGTGTATATTAGCCACTTTGAGGGCGGAAGCTAGGGCCGAGGCAGATACATCATTTGATGCACGATTTGAAGAAAGGTTCAGCAAGATGAAGGAGGAATGGATGATCATGACGAGCACAAGAGAAGCAAGTACCAGTGCTCCCCAGTCTCATTCCCTAAACACTAAACAGAGCACTAAAGGGAGTTGCATTGGTCAGTCATCAGAGGGTCCTAGCGGCCAAATTGGTGAGCCTTGTGACTTGTTTGTGGAGGATCCTCTAAGACGATTGGTTGCACTGGGGAGCATGCACAACTTGGGATCAACTGTCCACCACCAAAAAATAAAGGATGATCAAGACAGAGTGGCAATTGAAGAGGTGATCGTTGCAAATGCACCTCTCCCTATCCCTATTGATGACTTCAAGGTTGTGGGCGATGTCATCAACTCTTTCTTCTTGTGGCCAAAGAACCTTGTTTCTGATCGAGCTGAGGAATCCCTGCCTCCGCCTCCTCTTCCTCCTCCGCCTCCACCTCCCTCTACTCAAGATATTTCATGGCCTCCATTGAATGTCATGCAGCAAGTGATTCTGATGGCATATGATACATCTTTTCGACCAAGAGATTAGTCTACTGAGTCAGCTGTTGGCAAGTCAGGAGCGCACTGCTATCTTGAGAGGGATGATTTAATGTCCTTGGTAACTCCTCTACAACATCTTACGATTTCGATTGTCTAGCTCTTTTTGATGTAAGTATCTTCTCAAATTGGAAGTTAATATTTTACAAATTACGCCATTAAACTTTGATTTAATGCGCTGCTTGAATTATTATAGGTTGATGCATCGCAAGTTGGTTGACTCTTGAAAAACCGATAAATTTGGACTCCTATGCCCTCATCAACTCTACGACAAAGGGACCACTTCTTCTATCAGACACACATACTTATCACACAGGCTTAGTGAAACCGTAATTGAGTGTTTCTTGGCTCTATATTTGCATAGGTAAGACAATTTATATTTCATACTATACATAATATTTTGTATTTGCTTAAAAGTTTTCCCTTTTTTCAATGATCATTGGCAGTTGTCTATTTTATGCAAGAGGAGTTATTCTGTCATCCTCTTATGCTCCCTCCACCACAGCAAGCCAACTAGTGAATTGAAGAAAAGCTTGAACTCGTAAGTTTTCTTGCATTATTAATTACCTTTCATGTGCAAAATTTATGGAATTTGTGTAAAATAAGTAACCTTTGTGATTTTGATGATATAGGGCTATACGGACATTCCAACACACTTGTGGTAAGCCTATGCGTGAGGTAAAAGACCCTACATGGATCTTGCCAAAGGTTAGTTACATATTGGTTTGTTTTAAGAATGTGTTCAATAATAAGTCATGCTTTAATTTATACTTGTTTTAACGATATCATATTATTTTTTAGACCCGTAGGCAACCACCGGGGTCCAACTTGTGTGGGATGTATATTCTGAGGCACATGTATAATATTATTACCCTAGGCATGACAGAACTTACTAAAGAGGTAAATGTATATATATATATTTCAAAAATTTTGTACTATTATTTTTTTAAGTGAATTCAATGTTTTGCCTGGCTTTGGTGTTTCAGATGTTTGAACTTGCTGACCCTTTTCTAGAAGAAGATATTGAGCACATTCGCAAATGTTGTGCTTAATTCATTTATGAACTTTTACAACAGTGGGTTCTTGTAAAACTGAGGAATTGTTTTCTGTATATTGATGAATTGACATGGTGGTTAATTGGGTGCAAATATTGTTGGTTGCATGATTTGACATGTTTGTTGGTTTTAAGATGATTTTTGTATATTTGATGAATTCACTAGCTTGTTGGTTGCATGATATATATGACATGGTTGAATTCATTTATGCCTACTGAACATTGTAAGTGGAACTGGTAAGTAGAAGGATAAAGCAAAAGGAAATGGTAAGTGGAAAGTTAAAGCAAAAGGATATTGTAAGTGGAAGCAAACTGAACACCATATGACACTTAACAAGTATGGCATTATAGGTAGCAATTCAAGGATGCGTTCTGGTAAAAACCTAATCACACACATTTAAAAAAACAAAATATAACACTTTTAAGACTGGTTATAAAAATAACCGGTCTTAAAAGTAATTTTAAGACCGGTTGTTAAACATAACGGGTCTTAAAAGTAATTTTAAGACCAGTTGTTGAAAAGAACCAGTCTTAAAATTAAAATTTTTAAGACCGGTTAGTTTTAGAACCGGTCTGAAAATTACTTTTAAGATCGGTTATTTTTAACAACCGGTCTTAAAAATTTCTCTAAAACCCCTTCCCCCAGAGGTCTTTTAAGACTAATGCTCATGACAACCGGTCTTAAAATTGTTACTTTAATAACCGATCTTAAAAGTTAGACTTTTAAGACCGGTTTTAAAACCGGTCTTAAAAATGACATACTTTTAAGACCGGCTGTATCAAGACCGCATCCAAAACCGGTCTAAAAAGTAGATTTTAACCGGTCTAAAATCCCTTTTCTGTACTAGTGTGTTTATCAATCCTCATATGAATTTGGTAGTCATAATGTCTTGCTAGAGGCCACTTACGACTTGTAGGTTAGTATAGTCACTGGACCGTTGCCAACTTCATATAGGCCTATAGGGTTGCACACAAAAATAGCCCAACATGAGCTATAATGTCTAGATTCATGGAATCTAATATATATCTAGATTTAATGAATGTAATGGTTAATCTAGGGTGAACAAATATATATATATATATATATATATATATTATGATAATTTCATTATATTGTGTTAGTTTTAAATTTATAGTTACCTGATAAATTAAATTTAATAACAAACATGATAAAGACATAATATATGGGATTTAATTTATAAAGATAAATTAAATCTATTTCTATTAGCTCTTTATTCAGATTAAATAAATAGGTTAAATTAAAACTGTTGGACAGATTTAATTAAGCCATATTTATTTAATTTGCTTATCAAAAGACAATTAAGAGTTGATTAATATTGTAATATCCCACAATTCATACACCAAATATCCGATGTATATTTATTATACTAAATGGAATCAAACAGTGATTTTTGGTGAAATTGGAATGACAAAAATACCCCTACAAGAGGCTACACAAAAATGAGGCCAAAACAAGGCATAAAGTGTAATTTTTGTCTTCGAAAAAGTCCATTATTCAAGCCCAAAATAATGGATGGAATAACACAATCTTGGGCTCAATTAATGTGATTTTTGGCCAAATAGAGAGGAAAAGAAGGCCCAAACTAAATGCAAAAATGTAAGGGCAAAATAGTCAATTGGCTATATAAAAATTAAAAAGCCAATATTTTTTTTCTTTCTGTTGAGGTCTTGGACATCCAAAAGAGGGAGCAAGAAGCTAATACATCTTGATGGATAAATATGCCTAAATAAGGTGAAATTGTAGCCAAGTAAAAAGATGTTGAGAAGTCAACAATTGTAGGTAAATGTTGTAATATTTGAGGAGGTAAATTATGATAATTCAAGATGCAATTTAAATCTTCCAATGGGCCATAAATTTCGGCCAAGTGAATGGGAAGAGGGAAAATAAAATGTTTTTAGCCAAAAACAAAAAGATGAAGGTGGAAAAGTCGAAGGAAAATATGTGGTGAAATTGTAATAAAATAACAATTTAGTAAGAAGGTGAATTGGGATATTTTGAAAGGATAATTATCCTCTCCCAAGCACTCATATTTTCAGCTAGCAAAAGGAATAGAGAGAGAGAGAGAGAGAGAGAGTTTTCAAGAAGCAAGAACAAAGGGAAAGAGCAAGAGTTCAAGAAGCAAGGATCAAGGTAAGAAGGTTGCAATCCAAGTGTTTATGCCTTCTAAATCATGTACATCCCTCTCTAATCTCTATGCCATCTTGAAATACATATGTAGCAAGCAAAAATCCAAGAGAAAGAAGAGGAGTGGGGTGACAGCCAGAGAGAGAAAGAGGGGAAATCAAGAGGTAACTATGAAACCTTGATTCCTGTGATGATTTGTGTTGTTGTTGTGGTTGTTTGGTTGATTTGTAGCTTGTTTTGGTTGGTTTTTGTAAATTGGGATGATGAAACCATAAGGGGTTATGCTGCCCAAATTTCCACAAATCATGATTAATAAGTGTTTAAGAGGTTAATCATATGATTACAAGTGAAAAGAAAGAGTTTAATCAAGTGCAATCATGAAAACCAAATTTTCCCTTAATTCTTCAAACTTTCGGCCAACTATAGAAATAAGGGTTAGAGCTAGAATTTTGTGTTTCTGATGGTTCCATTGTGTTCTACATGAAAAACTGTATGAGAATAGCCTCTGGTTATGAATTTTGGATCATTGGAACAAAATTCTTAAAATGTGAACTTGCTGCAAGTTAGGATTCTGTGTGGCAATCTTGTTGTCATGTGTTTTTGGATAACCAAAGGTGTCCAATGAATTTGAGATTTTCTAGAATAAAAGTAGACATATCAAACTTTAATTTGATATGTAAATTGTCCCATTTGGATTAGTATGTTAAGAGTTATGATTTATTGAAGTTGGATTTGTATAACTGGAATGTTGTGGTGGCAGTATGCAAAAAATGTTGATACTGGAATTCTAGCACATAATTGGTTAAATGAAAATTTTTTTTCTTACAAATAGACTTTTTAGAGGTCACATAGCCTTTAGAACCATAGCAATTGGACATTAGTAAATAAAGTTATGAATTTTCAAAATTTGATGAAAATTCTGGCAATTTAAGTCAATGTGCGAAATTAAAAGGTAATGGAAATAATATATGAATGAGTAATAACAAAATATGAATGAGAAATAATACCCTGAACTCTAAAGGTAAAAATAACCAACAAAATAAGTTTGGAATAATATATGAATGAGTAATAACTCAATTCTTGTAAATTTGGAATTTTAGGACAGGACAGGACATTTTGCCTAAGCCAGGTCAGGGTTGAGCAACGATTAACGAGCGGAAAAAGGGGATTTAAGATAGTAACTCTATTTTTCATAAATTATGTCATTATCTGTATGCTTTGTGTTTTCCATATTTTATGGGTGAATAGAGTGCCTAGGGCACAGTGATATGAATAGTGCCTGGGGCATATTACCTAGCTGTAGTTTGGGACTCAGTTGGGGTGCTCAGACAAGTAGGGGAGTTGGCCCTGAATTGCATGCATATACCGGATATAGTTGAATTTTCATTTACAATATATGTTGCATAGCATATTTATTTATCGCATTTTATATGATTGATTGCATGTTGCTACTTAGATTCGTTCGAATCTCACCCTTTTCCCAAAATTTAAATTATTTCAGCAGAAGTCAGCGGCTCTAGGGGCAAAAACATAAATATAGGCGATTGAGGGTTCTGGTTCGAATCAGAGTTGCAGTTGGTTATCAATAGTTTTATTTTCTATATTTTGGAATCTGTATATATTTTTCAAAACCTATGGGGATTTCTTGTAATGTAAACAAGTGCTAAATATCAATATATCTATATTATTCCTGTATGCCCATTGAATTATGCATTTATTACTCTGTAAATATCAAAATGTTAAAGGGTTTAACAAATATGATATGGATTTCAAAATTAATTAAGATTAATTTTAAAAATCCAATATCCATCCTAAAATAGAAAGCCTTGACTAGTTATTTAAAGGGTGAGCTAGGGTTTTCTACATGTAATGAAATATAGTTAGAGAGCCGTGAGAAAAGAAAACTCTAGAGAAGGATGTTGGTGGCACTAGCATACTGTTCATGTTGGATTCCTATTCGTGTGGCTACCGGTAGAGGGAGCTGATCCGAGTTGTTAGCTTCTTGAGATCAAAAGGAAACACATAAGAAAGGTACATTGCTTTACTACTTAATTTAAATGTCGTTGACAGACCCAAGATAAGGATTACAAAACTTTTGAATTTTAATTTTCTCTTATGCCTACCAATACCAACAGTAATTACTAAAGGCTAAAAGGAATGATGCATTCAATTATTACATCGAATCAGAGAGCTTTTGTGCTAAGAAGACTTACATTTGACAACATCTTAATCACCCAAGAAGCTTTTCACTATCTCATGGTTAAAAGTGGAAGTAAGCCATAAGTGGCTTTGAAATTAGATATAAACAAAGCCTATGATAGATTTGAAAGGGATTTTCTTAGAGAATTTTTGTTATGTGTGGGATTCCATCATGATGGGTGGATTAGATCTATGCTTGTTTAAGTTCTGGGAATCTAACCTACTACTTTCCAGCCATATTATGGCTAAGGTGTAGCTGTATTATATATTGAGGTAAGGAGATCCACTATCTTCTTATATCTTTATCTTTGTCTAGAACGTGCTATCACGGTTGCTTTTTCTATACTGATAATAGAATGATAAAGGACATTAAATTGAGTAGGAGCTCCCCCATGATTGCTCATTATTTTATTGCACATGATTCTATCCTCTTCCTTAAAGCACAAAAGGATAATATTGATATAGTAAAGTGGATTTTAGAATGCTCCTATAGTGCTTCTAGTTAAAATATTAACTACTAGAAATCTTGTGCATTTTTTTTCCAAGAGCACTACTAAAAGTTGAGGAGTTATATAGTCCAAATGATGGGACTTATTGAGGCTAAGGACTTAGGCACATACCTTAAGCTTCAAGTGTTGTAGAAAAGGCCTAAGACTAAGGCTCTATGTTTTGTCAAAGATAAACTCCATAAGAAAATGCAGGGTTAGAAACAAAAGCAATTATCTACTATTGGGAAAAGAGGTAACAATAAAAGCAATTGCTAGTGCTATCCTATGTCATGTTTCTTATTCCCTATTACTACATGTAGAGAATTAGAGAGTAGACTGGCTAAGTTTTTATTGGGGTCAAAAGAGAGTGGAGAATTGAATTCATTAGGTTAATTGGAACTCCTTAATAGAATCTAAATTTGATGGTGGGTTGTGGTTTAGAGACTTCTATTGGTTAATGTGGCTTTATTAGCTAAACAAGGGTGGAGGTTGCTTAATGAGCCTAATAAGCTATGGGTGCAAGTTATTAAAGGCATATATTTTCCAAACAAACAGTTTTTTAGAGGCTAACAAAGGGGGAAGATTTTCTTGGGCATGGGTTGGATTGTTGGAAGGGAGATGTAATATCCTAAATTGTAATTAAGGGCTAATAACTTCAAGGTGATGTAATTGATGTTAATTAAGCATTTTTGAAGTATATGATGTGCTTAGTGATGGTTTAGTAAGTATTGTGATAATCAGGGGTAAAATGGTACATTTACCGACTGATTAGTCAGTTACTGTAATATCCCAAAAAGTGATTAAGGGTTAATAACTTCAAAAGTAGATGTAATTATTGTTGAATAAACACTTTTGGAGAATGTGTGATGAGAATTTGGATATTTTAATGATTCCAATGGATTCCTTGTGAAAATTTATGTGGGAATGATGTTTGGTATGAAAATGGAACCATTGGAAGTAAAGATGCAAAATCTGAAATTCTGTCCAGTGAAACTCTATTCTGGGCAGTCTTCTCGTGTGGATGTTTTGATTACGCAAATGATGTCCGACAATTATGAAACTTTCCAGTCTTAAAGTTCACCTCCCAAGCTTCAAAATGGACATATAATTTGTGCCATTTCGTTTTGGGAAATGGGAGATATGACTGTCTAAAGTTTGAGGTCGAAAATGGACTCTGTTTTGGGGCAATGATGAAATTTGTGTAATTCTGCAATTTTGTGGTGATTTCTGGTAATGGATAATATTTTTCCTATAAAGAGGACTTAAATATCTTTCATTTGGATTTGGGATCACCTCATTTCGATTTTTCTAGAATTAGTTATGATTTTTCAAAGTTAGGGCAGAAAATCTGCCAGAATTTCTGAAAAATCCGAAAATGGGAAATTAAAAATTATGACATTATCATATTGTAAGATGACATCAACATGGAATTAAAAGCAATTCCACCATCTTCATCAGCCATCCCCGACCCCATTTCAGAAAAAAAAAGACGTGAGAGAGAGCTTGGAGAAAAGAGAGAAAAAGAGGAAGAAATCTCGCAAGGTAAGCCGATTTCTCCGACGATCTAGCTCCTAACGCGTATAACTCCGACTCTAAGCTACTCCTATTTATTCTTTAAGGTTGTGAAGCTCAAAATTTGGTGTTTCAAAGAGGCTAGGGTTCAGCCAAATTTGGGAAAAGCTAGTGGGAGCTTGAGGTAACTTCCAAACTTTCGTATATTGCTTATTCTGGCTGCTGTGGGCAATTTAATCGGTGAAATTTCGCCGGATTGCCATTGGTTTTAAATTTTGGAAATTGAGTTTCCTAAGGGTTATGCTGCCCAATTTTGGTTCAAATGGTAGTTATAACCTAATGTAATAGTGAATAAAGTGGTTAGGAGTATAAAGGAACACGTTTACGGAGCCGAAATCGTAAAACCCCGATTTTCTCTGAAGAGCTCATAAATTTCGGCCAGCTCTAGAAATGGGTCTTAGAGTTGGATTTTCAATGATTTGATGGTTCCATTGAGTTCAGGAGTGAAAATTAGGTGGGGTTACAGTTGGTCACTTTTTCGGAAAAGGCCGAAAAAGCATAATTACGAAAACGCCCCTGAAACCCTCGAAGTAGGGCTGCCAAGAGTAAATTTGTAATTTTACATTGAATTTGATAATTCCGAGTCCGAAAATGGATTCCTTGGGCGGAAATATGTTAGGATAGCCCATATTAGAATTTTGGGAAAAGTGCAACCGGACCGGGTACGGCGGGCCCGGGCCGGGTCCCCGAGGGTATTTTTGTAAATTTTCATTATAGACTCTTATAACCCCAAGTAACACTATGGAAGTGTCTAAATGGTGCATTTGGAATTGTAGGATTCGATATTTGCCGCCCTCAGGAGCCAACTACGCCGAAGGACGTCAGGAAAGGACAAGGTAGTGACTCTCTCTCTCTTATACTTTGTGTAATGCCCTGTATGTGCATTGTATCACTATTTTATGATGATTTCTGATGCTGCTGCGGTTACAGCTGGTGATAGCTGTCGTTTACAGCGCAAGCTGTTGTTATTGTGATTACAGCGTAAGCTGTCGTGATGTTGATTACTGATTACAGCGTAAGCTTTCGTGATGTTGATTACAACAAGAGCTGTCATATTGTGAATACAGCCGTGAGTGCTGTCGTTTGTGGTGAAAACCATGTATCTGTGAATTGCTACTGCTGCTGCTGCTGTTTGTGATTTTTGTACATGCTTTGTGTTTATGCATTGTGTGAGTGGTTTGTTACTACTGAGATTCTCTCAAATCTCATTCTTTCCTATGACTAACATTTCAGACAGGGCGTGTGCTCAAAGGAGAAGCGGCTAACCCAGAGCAATTAGGACCCTTGGGGCTATATAGTTGAATGGGAAACATTGGTTATGTATTTTGAACTTGGGATTACTGTATATTCTGAATCAGGAACACTACATTCGATTTTGGTTGTGTAATCCCCTAGTGTATACTTATAAACCTTCAGGTTTTTATTCATAGAACTCGGGAGTAGCCGGGGATGCGGTTATACACTCTGATATGATGGAATGTATCTTAACTGCACAGGTAATTATATTCAAATATTGAAATTGAGACCTGGATGGGAAAAAGAGTTTTGAAAGTTTTGTAAAACTTTTACTGTGAGACAGAAAGTTTAAAATGAGGTTAAAGCATCCAATGGTCTCTAATCCGATTTAAATATGTGTTATCGAATTATAATTACGTGTTTAAAGTCAGGGGGTTACATTTTGGTATCAGAGCTGTAGTTCTTGGCAAGGGTAGAGGTTGCTAGGATAGATCCCTTAGTTGGTTTAGGGATAGAAAATTATTTGTGAATAAATGTGGTGTATGCACATATATATTTTATTGATGTGGATATATATGAGGCTTTTGAATATATGTGCATATTGTCTCTGCTAAATTAATGGGGTAAGTTGTTTGTAGAATGAAGAAAACTAGAGGACGCCCCAATATTCCGCGTGTAGACCCAGATGTGGAGGTCCTCAAGGATAACCCACCGGATGCAATGCAGGAATTAATGGGTCTAATCAAAGATCAACGGGATATGATAACTGAGCTGAGAGAAGAGCTCAGAGCAGAGAAAGCGAAGAACAAGGAAGGTCCAATTCAGTCCACTCCGGAGGAAACTCAAGAAGAGACTCGACATGAGGACACTGCAGAAGGATCAGCAAGACCATTAGAATCCCCACCTCATGCTATTCCAAATCAAGAATCATATGGGATGCCGCTTAGAGAGGACAGAGACCTTCAGTTTTGGGTCACCAGATTCTGCAAGCATCTGCCTCCAGCGTTCAGAAGAAGGTTTGACCCTCAAGCAGCCGAAGATTGGATGAATAGGTTAGAGAAAATATTTGAGGTTCTTGGTTGCCCGGATGAGGTGAAGCCACGACTGGCCGTTTATAAGCTCGAAAGGGATGCAGATCATTGGTGGCGAAATATTGCCCTAACATTGAAAAGCAAGGAAATGCCATTGACTTGGGAACTGTTTCAACAAGAGTTCAACGAGAAGTATTTTCCCAAATCGGTGAGACTCGAGAAGGAGTTGGAGTTTCTGAATATCAGACAAGGGGACACAGAGAGCTTCGATGATTACTTGTCCCGTTTTGTTCGGTTGGCTTGGTACTCCTCTTACCTCCGGTTCAAGGATGACGAAGAATGGAGTTCTGATATGCTCATTCGCGGTCTGAGGCGAGAGTTGAGGAAACGCCTAGCTACTCACCAATTTACTAAGTTCAACAAGGCGGTTGAACAGTGTAGAATTACAGAGAACAACTTGAGAGAATTGTATCCTACCAGAGCTATTAGCCACCGCAATGAACCTAGTAAGGGTGCTACCTCACAGAAGCGAAAGGGGCAAGGATCTTCATCTGGAAGTGGTAAGAAGCCCTACCAGTTTGGGAACCGTGACCAGCAAAGAACATATTTTGCACCGTGGATTTGTCGTCGCTGTAATCAACCACACCAGGGTAAAACATGTGATGGCAAAATAATATGTTACAATTGTAAGCGTATGGGCCATACTGCTGCTGACTGCAAAGAGCCGCGACCAGACCAGAGACCGTAGACACAGGGTCGAGTATTTGCTATGACCCACGAAGAGACCCGTAAATCTCCTGAGCTGATACAAGGTAATATTCTTCTTAATGGCCATCTGTTGCAAGTTTTGTATGATTCGGGTGCAAGTCACTCCTTCATTGCCTATGATTGCGTAAAGCGCCTGGGAATGCATGTACATAAGTTACCATTTGAATTAGTAGTGTCAACTCCAATGGGTGTTAAGGCCTTAACCACAGAAGCTTGTTTGAGTTGTGTCATAACTGTGGAAGGGCACCAATCTGTTGTAGATCTTATATGTTTGCCGCTTTACCAATTAGAAGTTATTTTGGGTTTTGATTGGTTAATGGCAAATAATGTATTACTTGATTGTGGGAACAAGAGGATAGTATATCCTGTTTCTCATAGGGCTAAAGTTGTGGATTCTAGTATGAATTTCCTTGCTGCAGCCAAAGCTAAAAAGTATCTTGAAAAGGGTTGCCAGGGTTATGTGGTGTTTTTCTCTGTGCAAGGGGAAACTGGCGAAACCTTGAATAATATACCCGTGGTAAATGAATTTCCTGAGGTGTTTCTAGATGATTTGAGCGGATTACCTCCAGAAAGGGAAGTTCAATTTCCAATCGATATTGTCCTGGAGCTGGCTCTATATCTAAGGCCCTATATCGAATGGCCCCAAATGAAATGGCGGAGTTAAAGAAACAAATAGAAGACGTGCTTGAAAAATGGTTCATTAGACCCAGCGTGTCGCCTTGGGGAGCTCCAGTGTTGTTTGTAAAGAAGAAAGATGGGAGTCTTCGATTGTGTATCGACTACAGAGAACTAAATAAAGTTACTATTAAGAACAAGTACCTTCTTCCCCGAATTGATGACCTTTTAGACCAACTATCCGATTCGTGTGTATTTTCGAAGATTGATCTAAGGTCAGGGTATCATCAGCTACGAGTGAAAGCAGAAGATGTTCCGAAGACTGCTTTTCGGACCAAGTACGGTCACTATGAGTTCTTGGTGATGCCATTTGGGCTAACCAATGCGCCTGCGGTTTTCATGGATTACATGAACCGTATCTTTTGACAATATTTGGATCAGTTTGTTGTTGTGTTTATCGATGACATTCTGATATATTCCAAAAGTATGGAGGAGCATGAGCATTATTTGAGAGTTGTATTGACTACATTGCGTGAGAAACAACTATATGCTAAATTGAGCAAGTGCGAGTTCTAGCTATCAGATGTGAAATTCTTAGGCCATGTTATCTCGCAAGAAGGGGTCTCTGTGGATCCCAGTAAAGTGGAAGCAGTACTGGACTGGAAGAGGCCAGAATCTGTGGCGGAAATACGCATTTTTCTGGGTCTTGCTGGTTATTATCAGAGATTTATCCAAAATTTCTCCCGTATTGCGTTGCCGATGACCAAGCTCACAAGAAAGGATCAGCCGTTTGTGTGGGATGAGATATATGAAAACTGTTTTGTGGAGCTGAAGGTGAGGTTGACGACGGCACCTGTGTTGATTTTACCCGATCCCAGTTTGACATACGTTGTGTATTCTGATGCCAGTAGGCAGGGATTAGGGTGTGTCCTTATGCAGTAGGGACGTGTGGTGGCCTACGCCTCTCGACAGCTCAGACCTCATGAATTGAACTATCCCACTCATGATCTGGAGCTTGCGGCATTGTATTTGCTTTGAAGATTTGGCATCATTACCTGTATGGTGTGACTGTAGAATTGTACTGCGACCACAAGAGTCTCAAATATCTGTATGATAAAAAAGAACTGAATATGAGATAGCGCCGTTGGATGGAATTGCTTAAGGACTACGACCTGTAAATAAAATATCATCTGGGTAAGGCAAATGTAGTCGCTGATGCTCTTAGCCGAAAGACTGTGCTCATTGCAGCTATGATGATACAAGAAAGGAAATTGATTGAAGATTTCCGTGATTTAAATTTGACAAACCAGATCATATGTGCCAATTACACTGTTTCTCAAGAGGAGAGTGATCTAAGGGCGGAAATTGAAGAAGCTCAGAGTCAAGCTGACTGGATATAGAGCAATCTGACCCGAATCGAACAGGGAGAAGTTCCAGGCTATGATATATCGCCTCATGGATTAGTTCGCTATCAGAAGTAAGTCTGCGTTCCACTTAAAGCGAAGTTGAGGCAGAAAATTTTGGATGAGGCGCACAAGAGCCGATATACTCTTCATCCTGGTATGACCAAGATGTATCATAATCTGAAATCAGTATATTGGTGCCCAGGTTTGAAGAGTGAAGTGATCAAATATGTAGCGAGGTGTCTCACTTGCCAGAAGGTAAAGATCGAGCACTAGAGACCGCCTGGTCTACTTCAGAGTCCTGAAATTTCGAAGTGGAAATGGGAAAGTGTGACCATGGATTTGGTTGTGGGATTGCCCAAGATCAGGAACTATGATGCGATATGGGTAATAGTTGACCGGTTAACGAAGTCGGCACACTTCATACCGATCAATGCTGGTTATTCTCCAGACAAACTGGCAGAAATATACATACAAGAGATTGTGAAGCTCCATGGTGTACCAAAGAACATCAATTCTGATCGAGATCCCCGATTCACTTCGAGATTCTGGAAAGTGTTGCATGAAGCCCTGGGTACTCAATTAAGATTCAGTACAGCTTACCATCCTCAAATGGATGGACAGTCAGAAAGGACTATTCAGATGCTGGAGGATATGTTACGGGCCTGTTTTCTAGACTTCAAAGGGAATTGGGATTGCTTTCTTCCACTTGCTGAGTTTGCCTATAACAATAGCTATCATGTGAGCATTCAGATGGCTCCGTATGAAGCGTTGTATGGAAGGAGGTGCCAATCGCCTTTATGTTGGAATGAGTTATCAGAAAGGAAGCTGTATGGACCGGACCTTGTTGATCAAACCTCATCACAGATTCGGATTATTCGTAAGAGGCTTCTTGCAGCGCAGAGTCGACAGAAAAGCTACGCTGACAAGAGAAGACGGCTTCTAGAATTTGAGGTTGGTGACCATGTGTTTCTGAGAGTATCTCCTGTCACCAGTGTTGGGCGAGCAATCAAGCGAAAGAAGTTGAGCCCAAGATATATAGGTCCTTTTGAGATTCTTGCGAGAATTGGACCTATTGCATATCGAATAGCCCTACCCCCAAACTTGAGCAGGCTCCATGACGTGTTTCATGTTTCCCAATTGAAGAAGTACCAACCAGATCCATCTCACATTGTTGAATATGAAGAAGTTGAGTTACAAGACAACTTCACATATGCGATAGAGCCAGAACAGATCGTTGATAGAGAAGAACGACGGCTCAGACACCGAAGCATTCCATTTGTGAAGGTGATTTGGAAGGGAATAACTCAGAGGGAAGCAACTTGGGAAGTTGAAGCGGATATGCGAAGACGTTATCCAGAGTTTATGGCTCAAGTTGTGTGACAAATTTTGAGGACGAAATTTATTTTACGGGGGGAGAAATGTAATATCCCAAAAAGTGATTAAGGGTTAATAACTTCAAAAGTAGATGTAATTATTGTTGAATAAACACTTTTGGAGAATGTGTGATGAGAATTTGGATATTTTAATGATTCCAATGGATTCCTTGTGAAAATTTATGTGGGAATGATGTTTGGTATGAAAATGGAACCATTGGAAGTAAAGATGCAAAATCTGAAATTCTGTCCAGTGAAACTCTATTCTGGGCAGTCTTCTCGTGTGGATGTTTTGATTACGCAAATGATGTCAGACAATTATGAAACTTTCCAGTCTTAAAGTTCACCTCCCAAGCTTCAAAATGGACATATAATTTGTGCCATTTCGTTTTGGGAAATGGGAGATATGACTGTCTAAAGTTTGAGGTCGAAAATGGACTCTGTTTTGGGGCAATGATGAAATTTGTGTAATTCTGAAATTTTGTGGTGATTTCTGGTAATGGATAATATTTTTCCTATAAAGAGGACTTAAATATCTTTCATTTGGATTTGGGATCACCTCATTTCGATTTTTCTAGAATTAGTTATGATTTTTCAAAGTTAGGGCAGAAAATCTGCCAGAATTTCTGAAAAATCCGAAAATGGGAAATTAAAAATTATGACATTATCATATTGTAAGATGACATCAACATGGAATTAAAAGCAATTCCACCATCTTCATCAGCCATCCCCGACCCCATTTCAGAAAAAAAAAGACGTGAGAGAGAGCTTGGAGAAAAGAGAGAAAAAGAGGAAGAAATCTCGCAAGGTAAGCCGATTTCTCCGACGATCTAGCTCCTAACGCGTATAACTCCGACTCTAAGCTACTCCTATTTATTCTTTAAGGTTGTGAAGCTCAAAATTTGGTGTTTCAAAGAGGCTAGGGTTCAGCCAAATTTGGGAAAAGCTAGTGGGAGCTTGAGGTAACTTCCAAACTTTCGTATATTGCTTATTCTGGTTGCTGTGGGCAATTTAATCGGTGAAATTTCGCCGGATTGCCATTGGTTTTAAATTTTGGAAATTGAGTTTCCTAAGGGTTATGCTGCCCAATTTTGGTTCAAATGGTAGTTATAACCTAATGTAATAGTGAATAAAGTGGTTAGGAGTATAAAGGAATACGTTTACGGAGCCGAAATCGTAAAACCCCGATTTTCTCTGAAGAGCTCATAAATTTCGGCCAGCTCTAGAAATGGGTCTTAGAGTTGGATTTTCAATGATTTGATGGTTCCATTGAGTTCAGGAGCGAAAATTAGGTGGGGTTACAGTTGGTCACTTTTTCGGAAAAGGTCGAAAAAGCATAATTACGAAAACACCCCTGAAACCCTCGAAGTAGGGCTGCCAAGGGTAAATTTGTAATTTTACATTGAATTTGATAATTCCGAGTCCGGAAATGGATTCCTTGGGCGGAAATATGTTAGGATAGCCCAGATTAGAATTTTGGGAAAAGTGCAACCGGACCGGGTACGGCGGGCCCGGGCCAGGTCCCCGGGGGTATTTTTGTAAATTTTCATTATAGACTCATATAACCCCAAGTAGCACTATGGACCCATCGCTTTAATTGTTTTTTTGTGTTTTCTATGTGAATTGAATGGAATGTTTGTACTCCACTGGGTAAAGGATCAGCATGATATGAAGTCTCTGTTTATTTCAGTATCAATTGGAAGGTATTTTCCATTGGGTGTTGTTGGTATAAGTTGTAGTGTGGGACTAACCAGTGTTGTTGATTGGTCCAAGTGGACTTTGTTGCTATCATTGGATGTAGGTAATTATTTTTTGGTTATCAACGGTTAAAAGATTATGTTTCAAGATATTGTTAGACGATCAGAAAAGATATTTTTATTGGCTTAAGTAAATTTACAGAAAGAACACTAATAATAAATATTAAATGATTAATAAATGATGGTTGGTGACATTGATTATAATATTAAAGGGTTGTTGTGTGATATGTTTGTGCTAAAAGTAATGAATTTTTCTATATATAAAGTGCACTTGAATTTCTCTCTATTGTGGTGAGAAGTTTTATTCGCGTTTCATTTGAAGGTTGGAGTATGGAGGAGAACCACCATATTGTTCTTAGCCAAATGCAACCTGGGTTTGTGACCGCTGTAGCATGTGAAAGGGTTTTGAGTGTTTTTTTGAACATATTTAGATGAAGGTGTTCAGGTTGGACATTTTAAAGCAATATTGTCACTAGATTTTATTGTAGTGGATGCAGAGGTGTGGATTTCTATTAGGTCATGGTTGTTAGTTTAAGTTTTATTATCATTATAGAATTTTAAATGTATTTTTATGTATGATGACGCAGGGTACTAGGATGATTGTTTGTGTTGGAGATGACGGATTAATTCAACAGTTTCGCAGATTAATTCAGGAAGGTGGAAATTATTCAATGAACAATTTTTCATGTTGTCAACATTATGAATGGAATGCATCCTGAATATCAAATTCAGTTGACACATGAAACTGTTATTCAAGAAGTTTTACTTCCCAGTTACAAACTTCGTTTGAGAACAGTTCGGGATGTGAAATGTTTCTATGGTTTTGACCCTATTTCTGTGGGTTAGTGTGTTATATTTTTTTAGATAATGATTAAATTGATAAATGAAGTATTGATGTTGGTCATAGGTTAATAAGTGAATATTTCAGGATGTATGATTTATTTGTTTCATTTTTTTGAATATGTATTATTATATTTTTTATTGTGATATTTTAAACAACCTATATAGGCAGATTTATATGGGATATTTTGAAAATGCAGCTCTTTAGAGTACATTAAGAGATATGAAGCTTGGACACCACATTTGTTTCTTCACATACATGATAATTGGTTTTTCCTCATCGATTAATATTTTAAATATTTAAGGTTGGGTTATGCGAATATATGTTTTGTATTCCTCATAGGTTTTTGTATTAATGTAGGGGAGATCATGTCATTGTATCATTGTATGGCAAATTTGTGGTGACAACGTTGTGTGATATCTCTAATAGGATATATAGAAATCCTTTGGTTGTGTTGGTTCAATTTGGCATGATACAAATTCTAGATGGTTAGCAATTTTTTTTAAATGTTTGTGTTTCATATACTTAAAATTCAATAGAGATTACTAATGATGTATTTAAATTTTTTCATATGGACTCATTGTCACTAATTTGTCAAGTGCCACTTGGGTGTTGTTTGTCTGCATGTTCAAGGAGTCAGGTTCATTTAGGAGGACTGCAAGGTGAAGTTGGTCTTAGGGGGAAATTATTAAGTTGTGGTAGAATATGCAACGTGACGTGATGAGAAGATCATATGGCGTTCTGTATTTTTAGTTTTAGCACTATATGAGTTACATATGTAAAATGATAGGCAGTTATTCTCAATATAGAGTATCAAGTTGTAATTATTTTTATATAGATGTTGTGGTCAGTTTCAGTAATTGATCATGCGTAATGATACACACCTAATTGATATTCACATAGTATGCATCTTATCCATATTAATGGACTGCGCACCTAATTGATATTCACATACAATCGGTTGTCATTTGGAAGTATACATCTATTCACAAAATAAATGAAGCAGTACATAGTATGTATCTTCCGTCCTTTATTTCCAGTACTTTGACATTATTTTACTATATAGTCATTTTTCCTTCCATTTCTTGAGATGAATTTTACATTATCTGGTGGTACATGATGTGCAGTATTTACTATCCCATTTAGTGGAGGGGATTTTGCTTTTTAGATATTCAAGATCTTTTTCAATCAAACTCATTGCCCCATACATTTGGAATAGCAGGTAACCAAGAATTAGATGCTTTATATGTGCGTTCAGATTAGATTTTGGATATTACCTTGTAGATTTGCAAGGTAAGTATCAAATATGAGGCTTGTCTCTACTTGTGAAAAAGGGGTACTGAAACCATGCTTTCATAGCTTGTACGTAATGTCATATAATTAAATGTTGTTATCTTGAATATATTTTAGATGGATGTTGTGGTCAGTTATAGCATTTGATCATGCGTAATGATATGATGGTTTAATTTAATGAGAATGAAGATGACACTAATTAAGTCGTCACTTTAATTACATATTTGAAGTTTTATTTTGTATTATGCAAGCTTGAACAGTCCAAAGAGGTGGATGTGGCTACGTAGTGCATGCTCAACGTATGTTATGCGATATTTGTTTGTAAACAATATTATTAATTGAACATGGTGCATTTGGTTGTTGCGTTTTCTTATTATATTATAATAATGAATCACATAATGCAAAGTTGAAAAAAAAAACTTAAAAATAGCTTAAGAAATGTGGGAAAAGAACAGGAAATGAGACAATAATAATTGGCAAGCAAAAAAAAGGAAAGCAAAATACAAATAAAGTGTTTTTTATAAGTTATTGAGTATTGACGTTGATTCATTCTAGTGGGAATGCGTCTTATAGATTGTGGGATGTAGACGTTGATCACGTGTAACAGTTGGATATTATGATGGCAATTGTTCCTTATGAGAATGGGAATAGTTGGGTCTAATCAGTGGCAGGCTGTTGAATGTACATTACGTGTATGTATTTTTTTGATAGGGGACATGCAAGTGATATATTGTTCACAGTGGGAAAATATGTATTTATTCATGTATTTTAAGTTTTGGCACATGTTAGTTTAGATGTTTATTGACGATGATGATGACCATGAATGATTAATCATTTATTGATTTATTGGTTATTGATTTTTTGACTATTAAAAATTATTAATTATTAATGATTGTTTGTTTAGTGTTTCATATTTCTCTATATATTTATCTGTTGGATGATGGTTGATGGATGAAGAATTGTTAGATATCAACGTCTAGTTATGTTACACCCTTACCTAATTTTAACTTATAGTGAAATATTAATGTGTGGTTCGATGGGCAATAAAGGAATAGCATAAACATACTGATAATATGTGCATAATTAAAGAAATTTTCCATAGGGGTTCTTTTATGTAATAATTACAAACTTTGTAGTGGCACAAGGCTCTAGGGTATCTAAACTTGTCCCAGTAAAACGGAGACACCTTCTCGTCTTCATTTCGCCACTACATTCCTCATGTGTAGTTTGCTTCTATGCTTTTAGTACACCTCTTGTTTTCACCTGCCTAATTTGTTGGTAGGGGAGGGTGATATTCAAGAGAATCTCAGTAAGAAAATAGTACCAATATGCATGCAGGATAAGTGCCTAATGCATGACTATGCTTGCATTACATAAACTCATGCTAACACAATGACATATTTGCGTGCTCTATGTTTCAAACAACATACTTATGGCCATAGCATAAATAGAAACTGAGCATTAATCATTCATATATGTTTAACATAATCACGTAAAACAATAATATGCATCAATACACCAGTATAAATATCGAATACATGCAAGAGAGGTAAGTTCTCTACCTTAAACCTTTTCTACCTCGAACTATGTGTCTCAATTTTTGTGCCAATCCCTTGGGCTCTCAACTCGGTCTTAAAATGTCAAATGTACAGTTTAGACACTTCCATAGTATTGTTGGTGGTTATACGAGTCTATCATGAAAATTTACCAAAATGCCCCTAGGGAACCGTCACCGCCCCGCCGTACTTGATCCGACCGTACTTTTTTTTGAAACATGAATGGGGCTATTTTGACATATTTTCACCCAAGGAATCCATTTCTGGACTTGGAATTATAAAATTCACTGCCAAAGGATGCAATTACCCTTGGCATCCCCTATTTCCGGGTTTCAAGGGTGCTTTCATAATTATGCCTTTTCAGGCTTTTTTCCGATAAAGTAACTAACTGTAAGCCCACCTAATTTTCCCCCTTGAACTCAATAGAATCATCAAATCATTAAAAATCCAACTCCAAGGCCCCTTTCTTGCTCTAGCCAAAATATACACATTCCACAGGAAAAATTGGGGTTTTTCGAATTTGGCTTCGTAAACGTGTTCCTTTCTACTCCTAACTACTTTATTGACTATTTAATTAGGTTAAGACTACCATTTAAACCCAATTTTAGAAGCATAACCCTTAGGCAAATCAAATTCCAAAATTTCAAACTAAAGACAATTCAGTGAAAATTCACTGATTAAATTGTCCACAGCAATCAGAACAATCAAATATTGAAGTTTTGGAACTTACCTCAAACTCCTTTTGGCTTTTCCTTGATATGGCTGAAAACCCTAACTCTTTAACAAGAGAATTTGTGCTCCACAACCTTAAAATACATAGAAGAATAACTTAAGAGCGGAGTTATACGCGTTAGAAGCTAAATTGCAGATGATCAGCTTACCTTGCGAGTTTTCTCCTCTTTCTCTCTCTAAATGCTCTCAACTCTTCTCTCTCTCTCTCTCTAAATGCTGAAAGTGGCGTTGGTTTGGGCTGATAGAAAGAGGGAGATAATGTTTTAATCTTATGATGATGTCATAATTGTGTCATTATGTAAGTTTCCCAAATTTCGGATTTAAGCAGTTTCTGGCAGATTTTCTGCCCAAATTTAGAAAAATCATAATTAAATTTGTATACATTGAATTGGAGTGATTCCAAAGGCTATGGAACCCTTATTGAGTCCAGTTTCAAGGAAAAATATAGCAATTAGCCAACTAGAAGCATAAAATAATAAAAAAATCATAAATTTTTACATACAATTACAAAAATTACCCATGACCTATAATTAATGCCTAGGATGTCTACTTTCACCTTGTAAAATTTCATAAATACTTGTCATCATTTGGTCATCCAAAACCACATGACAAACTCACTGTCTCGTAGGCGATTTCGTTAGCAACATAATCATGTCCCCAAAATTCACACCCAATTCATTTCCAATAGTCCTAAAACTTATACCAAAGTTCATTCCCACCAAAGTATTTTTAAGACCGGTTCTAAAGATAACCGGTCTTAATATTTCATCATAGTTAAAAAAATGCCACCAATCATATTTTTAAGACCTTATCCAATATAACTGGTCTAAATGTTCCAATCTAAAAACCCTTTTCTGTACTAGTGAAAATATAGGTTGTCTCATTAGTAACAATTTTTTTAGTATCCATACTGTATTTAGTTATGCTTTGTGAAGAGATATTATTATTAATATAGATAGTACTTTTTTCATAAAGAGAGAACACTATTAGTCGTGCATTATTTGGTGAGTGTGCAAAGGATGCTTACGCTAAATGTATTAAACATATGGATCCACCTGTTGTTGTCACTATTCAGCTTGCTAGAGTTAATTTGGGTGGAGGTAAGTTCTTGTACTTTTATTCATGCTAATTGTGTTAGTTCATGTTGTTTTATTTAGGTTCATTATTAGGTTAGTTCTTACAAAGATTGTAATCATTACTCGGATAATTATTTATCTTCAGATGTGTTCAAAATCTATAATTCTTAGGGTACGACGATAGTATCCATTAATGCTCAAAATTCATGTGTCTGATTTTTTGCAAAGGTAGGTTTTTATTTATACAATTATTTATTAATGTTTTAAGTAATTGTATTTGAATATGATAGTTATGTTTTTGTATATTTGATTTCCGTTCTTTAGCTTTGTCAAGACACTGACTGGTGTTTTGTTAAGTCATAGTCAACCACGTTGACTCAACCATCTAAGCGGTCAGGATTTGCTATATTTCAAAATGCCCCTATTGTTAAATTTGATGAAGTTTTTGATCATCTTTATGTTTGATGTTTGTGATTGTTCTACTTAATATAAATCAATTGATTTTCCTAAGGTTTAATATTTAATCATAAGATTATTTGTGCTGAAAGTTGTGCTTTTCTATGTCGTGCATTTGTATGTTTAGTTAAAGGTAATAGGCAATGATATTGTTGTGGGTTGTATTTTGTCTTATGTTATCAGGATCAGCCTTTTATGATAGAAGCTATTATATAGAAGCTGGAAACAAATTATGGATGGACTTACAATGGTTGTGTTAAATGTTTGCTTAAACCTAGAGATGAGGATGGTGTGATGAAATGCCCGAGTTGTCAGTAGGAGTGTTTTGAGATTGAGCCTAAGTAAGTTCTATTAATAAGTAGCAAATTGGATGAGTACACTTTTATAATGATGGATGATATCTTTGTCTTGATACAAAATATTTTTATATTATCAGGCTGAGGATTCATTATAATGTTGAGGATGATAGAGGAAATTTGTTGTTTGTTGTATTTTTTGATAAGTTAGCATCTCAACTGTGTGGCAAGTCTGTGAAGGAAATGATCGATAAGTTGCCCAAGGTATAGGAACTCCATTTTTTTGTGATGAGAGAATGTAGTTGTTTGATATGTAGATAAAATCTGTTTTGTATCTTAAAATGATATATGTTTTGTCATATATATTATGTGCATGATGTAATATGATTATGCTTAAAGGATGCAGTGAATTTTGTTTTTCCGAGGGAGATTGAAGATGTTGTTGCAAAAAAGATGCTCATCAAACTTAAGAGAATCGATATAACACTGACATCCAAACTCCAGCATAAGCGTAGTTGACTATACTATCAAAGAGGATTTAATTGATCAATTTATTCAAACTTTGTCAGAGGTGAATGTTAGTCAATCGACATTATCTGTGTACATATTGTATATTATCCTTCTAGGGTATAATTTTTTAGAGATAAGTTTGTGTAGTTACAAGAAGATACTAGTGGAATAGTCACTCTCAAATGATGGATCTTGACTTTGATACTTTTGATGTTGCTGGTTCTAAGAAGAAAGTAGATGATGAACTGTTGACTATAAAGGACTTTGTTGAGCATGTGAAAAATTCTAGGAAGAAGGGATAGAAGAAGCGGGAGTCTAGATTGGGTCGTTGTGGTAAAAGGTTTGAGCCTAATAGTGTGAAACAAGAGAAGATTGACTAGGAAACGTGTCAAAACCCTTAAGATTTTGATATTTACCAGAGTAATAAAGACACAGTTCTGCAGGCACACAGAAATAGCAAAATATACTGATGAAATATACTGTTTACAATACAGGAGTTCCCCTTAGGGTTTAAAAAATATAAACAATATCCTCAAAACTAACTAGCATTATGATAACCAACATAAGCTCCTAAATCTTCACTGGGACCCTCAATCGCCAATGTTGATGTTGTTGCCTTTCAAGCCACTACCTGTTGCTGGAATATGTTTAAATTTGAAAAAGGGTGAGATTCAAACAAATCTTAGTAGTAAATGCAATTGAACTGTGCAGGTTAATTATATTCAAAATGTGAGTATGATGCTGAATTAAACATGTTTTAAAAGAAATTTTTGAAAACCCTATCTTGCAGATGGGATTGGAAATAAGTCTTTTAATATTTGATGGTCTCTAATTCATCTTAATTACACATTTTTGAATTATGATTACGGTTTATAAGGTAGGGGGTTACACTTATTGCCTACCATATATTCATAATACGAATATATTCGATAGTATACACATACGTGTAGAACTATTACAAAAGATATAAGAGCAAGAGTTGCTTTTTATACCATTGAGCCTATTCTTTCTTAATTCCCTTCCTCATCTTTCTTTCTACAAGTAGTACTGGAGCACCCCATGGTGATAGAGTGGGTTGTATAAACCCTTTTTCTCAAGTAATTCTACTATATGCTTTCTTTAATTTTACCATCTCATTTAAGGTCATTCTGTATGGACTTTGGATATCAGTCTAGCTCTAGGCAATATTGCAAATTTCAACACATTGTCTATCATCAACCAATCGACTCCTAATATAACCTCGAGTTAGTAGAATGGCAGGCAAATTCATTCTTTCTCTTAGTTCATCAGAGTACTATTTCCACATACATTCTTTCTATTACTTTGTCCCATCAAGGAACACGATTTTGTTAATTCTTTATAAGGGAATATTCTATAATCAAGATCTCTCCCCATGCTAGATTAGCGGCTAGCAACCTTCAAGAACCTCATTCCCATCTCTACCATATTCTAGTACCTCAATCATTCAGATTAATTCAAACCATAAAGAATCAATTCAACTATTGGTTTGATTCTTAGGTTACAATTCAGTTGGTAGTAACCCTCTGGATGTCTATCCAACTTCTAGGTTCATCAGCCTAATTTTAGAAGGTCAGTTATGCCCAATAAGCATGCTAAGATCATCATGATTCATTCCTTCTATTCTTTTCTCATAATATTCAGGTAATATCCTCAAATATTCCCCAAATCATTGCTGACAGTTCAGCATTACTTACCAGGTTCACAATACTACAACCTGAATCATATCTCAGCCTAAACATTGTTTCAGCTTAGATCTAATTCAAGCCTATCCTCAACCTTTACTGTATTCATTCTAACATTCTTATGGCATCCCTAAAGATCACCATATTTCATATCTCAAGGCATTAAAGCCTTTAATCAAGAGATTTCAATTTTTCAGGGCACTTCCCAAGGGATCATCCATCTAAGGATTATTCTTGCCTAAGCACACTTAACCACGAAATTCTATTGGAATCTGGGTATAGACTAGCTCGGCATCAAATTCTCCAGAGCTCATACCCTTCTCCATTAGGTATACATCACTACTTCTCCATTTTATTTTCTATATACAGCTTTACCCCTTCCTCTAACCTAGTCTGCCAACTAATGGTCGGGGAAAATTCTATTTCACTTCGTTCAGCTCTTACCCATATTTTATTCTAGTTACAGGATCACTAGTAACGTATCACTATACCTATTCATAGAGTAGAGCATACTAGCTGAATGCCATAATCTCTACTCTGATACCACCAAATGAAATGCCTTATTTCTGTAATCGATTTGATGAGTTTTCTGCAACAAATGTAAACCATTAAGTGATATTCTTTTGTAAAGTTCTTTCAATTCCCAACCTTAATAAAGGATTCAAACCTGTAGTTGAGTGGGTTTTTTTGAATATTTCAAAATCTTACAGAAACGTCATATAACGGTTCACAAATTCATTGTTACTCATCGATTCTTATCTCTATTCAATTCAATTAAAGTGATTCACTGCTCATTTCTCTGCTCATTCTTAACTAATTCATTTACATATTCCTCAACACTATTCAACTAGGCATGTTCATACAAGTATTCTCATAAAGTAATAATTGATACATAACTAATTATCACATACTAGTATTTAATTCACCATTGCATTTTCTTCTTACACATCTTCCTGCATTCCTCTTCTGAGCTTACTTACCTATATGGTTAGTGAGGGAGAGTAAGATTCAAGAGAATCCTAGTAGTGAACAGTGCTAACAAATGCATACAAGTAATGCTATATACATTACATGCTTGCTTACATATATTCATACCAACATAATGACATGTATGCATGCTCAATGTTTAACACATTACACCGATAGCGTAAAACAGAGCTTCACTCATTCACATATGCTTCATACAATTCATCAAAGCAATTAACATATCAATACACAAGCACACATATCAAGTTATACGAGTTAGGATTGTTCCCTACCTACTGTCATCATGTCCTCCTCTTGTACCTTTTCTTCCAACTATTGTAGCCTTTTGGAAATTCTTTCATTTCTACTTTTTTAACTTCTCATGACCCTAGATATCTAATCACATCATTAGAGACATGATAGAGAGTAATTGGAAGTGTATATCCATGTCCAAGAAGTTAGGGAAGCTAAACAATTCAATGTTTCTTGGAAAAATATGAAATGTTGGAAGTTGGGGTCTTGGCTATGGCCGAGGAATCCTTTGGCCATGGCAAAAAATGTCTAGAAACATTTGAACCGCGGCCAAGTAATCTTCTGGCCACTGCCAGGAAATCCTTTGTTTCTTGACTAAACTTCCAAAAATCATAACTTAATCTATAAAAATCTAAAGGAGTGGTTCATTGTTCTATGTGAACCTCATTAAGTCTACTTTTAGGGAAAAATATTAGCCATTGCCAAATACAAGGTTAAGTTTCCCAGAATCATCTAACAACACAACTGGTCTAGAAAACTTTCCAGATTGAATGCCTGACTTCAAAAATGCATATCTCACAATCTACAAACCTAAATGACACATAATAACTATAAAATTAAAGTGTTGAATGTCTAATTTAATCCTAGAAAGTTTCATGACCATTGGACAAGACTTGATCACTCAGAAACTCATCACAAGGAAACTGCCTCCAGAAAACGAAAGTTGGAAGCACTACTACTTTGACTTCAATCTTTGGGTTTTCAATCCAACCCTTCTAAAATCATGTTCACAATCTAGTCCCACACAAAATCATGTGCAGAATCCATTTCTAAACTCAAAAACACCAAAATCATCTTCTTTCCATAGGTTGTGGATCTGAACAAAAATCAGAGGGGATATAAAACACTACAAAACTCAAGATATTCAGTTCAAATCGTAGCTTATACATACTTCTACTTAATTCTCTAACTAGTTCTTGATTTTGGCTATACTCTAGCCAGCTAGATAGCACCACACACCTCTAATCAAGGATTTGAAACCATAGAAATATTGCTCTCAATGAGTAGAACAACTTTCTAGAAGAGCTTACCGGACGATGACGGTGTTATGGGGTTATAATTGGAGTAGAAGCTGAGGAAATCTTACAATTCACACCTTTTTTCTCTTCTTTTTATTTTTTTGTGATTTTTTAGCTTTCTTTTCTCTTTCTTGAGGTGCTGGCCAAAATCCTATTAGAGAGGGATGGAAGGTTGTGATTTAATCAAGCAATATGATCTCTTCTTAGCTTGCCAAGTGTCACAAGATTAGGGTGAAAGATGACATGTGTCTTCAAGAAATTTGTCTTCTTTTTCTCTCTCTTAGGTGGTGCCTTTTACTTGTCAACAGAAGGGAGGACTAATGAATTCCCCTGACTCCCAAGTCCATTCTTCGAGAAAGTCAAGTATCTGATCGGACCAAGGACAGGTAGATTCCCTAAAGTAACCCTCATCATGAAGGAAACTTGTTACCTTCTTGGCAAGCCAACACAAAACGCACTTTATACTTTGTACTTTGTCATGATGAGGAGACACTTGTCAATTTCTTGTGGTGCCAACCAAAAAGTTGTTATCATTAACTATTATGACTCAGTTATTAAAACTACTTTAATAAAGTTACTTTATCGGTGTCTACTCGAGTTCTCCTCTGGACTTACTCAAGATTGCATCACACATATCAAGCCCATCAAATGACACCAGGTTGGAGTATGTATGTGGACCCCACACTACGCCACATACCGGTGTCTTTTTCAAATATGCAGGGTACGGATATCTGCCCTGAAAATGCATGTACACACCTACACATGCATATTTCACTCGATCAATAAGTCCTATACCTCATGACATATCTGGGTGGCGTTTTTCTACCAATCCAATGGCGCCATATATGTATCTTATGCACATCTGCTCCAATACTTTGATCCTACTACTTATGAATATTAGGCCCCCTCCCCGATAAGGCCAGATCATATAGTCCATAGAGTCTTTCTATCTCTTAACATTCTTGGGACTCTCCCTAAATTGGGCTTAATAGTCTACCTGTTATAGGCTTATCCTCAAAGTCCTAGGTCAAAAATTCAGGATATTACAGACACTGGTGTGTGGGGCCATGTGGGGCCCACACACATATGCTCTAACCTGGCATCATTTGGCGGGCCTTGGTATACGTGAAGAAATCCTGACTAAGTCCAGAGTGAAACATGAGTAAGCACTGATAAAGTAGCTTTAATAAAGTAAGCAATGATGACCCAACTTTTGTGTTGTATGAATAATAGAGTGACAAGTGTCCTCTCATCATGACAAAGTACCAAGTGCCTTTTTTGTTGGCCTTCTAAGAGAGTAACAAGTATCTCAAATAAAGAGGGTTACTTTTTTCCTTTTCAGGTGGCACTTAGAAAAGGTGACACCTAGCCCTTGAGTTTGGGGAATCCCTATCTGATTCGATCGCGTACTTGACTTTTTGTACATCAAACCTAGGAGTTCAGGAAAATTGTTAGGCCTTTCCTTTCCCATAACACAAAAAAGGCAGTCAAGAGAGAGAGAGAGAGAAGGCAAGATGCTTTATTTACACATGTCGTCTTGTACTTTAATCATTTGACACTTGGCACATAAGGAGGCTATCAAAATACAAGATTGAATCCCATCCCTCCATTCTTCTTTAAGATGTCAGCCAAGGGAAAAAATAGCAAAACACATGGAGAAATATAGAGAGAAAATAGAAAGAAGAGATCAGATGTGTGTGAATAGTGATTTTCCTAGAGTTCCATAGCTGATATCACCTCTGATTCAGTATTTCCTGCTCCTGAAGTCTTTTGTAATGTTGTTTCTCTCAGTGAGAAAAACATTTCTAGGGTTTTGGATTCTTGATCATAGTTGTTTGGTGTCATCTAGCTAGTTGGAGTGCCGTCGGAATACTAGACCGGTTGTAGAAATGATAAGAGGTAAGCCTAAGCTTTGTTTTGAACCTATTGGGTTGAGGTTTGATGAGTTATCTTGGACTTCAGGCTACTATAAGTTTAATCCAAGCTAGGTTTTTGAGGTCTAATGATGTTTTAATCATGAATATATGATTATATATGGTGTTTGATGATAATAAAAGATTAGTTTAAGTGCTGCCATATTTGAGTTTTGTGAGGCAGTCTGATTTGGACATATTTTTTATTGAGCAAATGATATCTAATGCCTATGAAAAGTAGTGTTATTCTCTGGAAATTCTTGTATGTCATCACATTTTTCTTATATATTTGTGGTTTTAATCTAAAATTGTGCATAAACTTTATACATATGAAGGAAAATGTGATGTGTTGAAAATACTTGAAAAAGTGCAAATTTTGAGCTAGATGTATAGGGTTTTAGGTTGAATTGAAGAAAATTTGGAAAGCTCATAAAATCCTTCTCTTTGTAGGAGGATGATGACAAGAAATGGAAGCTTACATGGATCCTTAGAGTTGGAGAAAAGAAGAACAAAAGCCAAAAAGAAAGATCAAAGTAGCTTGAAGGTGCCCCCGGTTGCTTTTGCTATGCCACAGCGAACCAAAAGCAAAAACACATCAAAAATAGGCCCTTTTGACCGCGTACGCTGTGGGGTCGCTATAGCGAAGCAAAAGCGAAAACGCATCAAAAATAGACCCTTCTGACAGCGTATGCTGTGGGTTCACTATAGCGAAGCAAAAGCAAAGTCACGATACTGCAACTATGTGTTTTGAAAAAGTGAAGCTTCAGCTGTATTTTTAACCTAATGGGGGCACCGAAATGAAGGCATTCTGCACAAGAAAGAGGTCAAGAACCATAAGGAGGCTTCTTGGAGAGCTTGAGGAGGATTTTGGTGCTTCTTGGAGGAGATTCTTGGAGAAAATCAAGATTTTCTTCTCTCTTTCTGGTTTTTCCCCTCTTCTCTTCCCATTTGCTGATATGGTCATGAGTTTTATGTTGAGTTGTTGGTTTGTATTGATTATGAGTAGCTAAAACTCTCATTTAAGATTACTTCTACTCATTGTATGGATTAAAACTACTATATTTTCTTGCCTTTGCTAGTTGTTAAGAATATATGCTAATTTTTCTCCATGCTTAATTACTATCTTGTGCTTAATCACCACATGATTAGTTTGGTTCAATTGAATGATGCTTGAGAGAGCTATTTTGGTTGTAGAACTTGAGAAAAATCATGTTAGACTTGAAATTTAAGGATTAAATGGATGGTTTATTGTTAGAATAGAGATATATCTAACAACCTAGCATAGTCTAATGAAGAAATGCTTTAGGAAAGATGATTTTCATTAATGATAGACAAGAGATTGAATATTGTTAATGAAGATTAAAAATCAATATTGACTTGAGAGAGCTTGATTGATGATCTTAGAATCTTTGACTAGCATATGGACTCACACAACTAGCATAAGTGAATCAATTGCATAGTTTTATGAAATACAATGAGGAAGAAGTAATCCTAAGCCTTTAAACCTTGAAGTAGAATCAATTTTACAATCACCTTTGTTTTACCTTATGGTTTTTTAGCAAATTTCCTTACTTGACATACTCAATTTCAAATGATTTCATTCAACCTAGTTAAGAATATAGTTATAATAGTTAACTCACTTTTATCATAGTCCTCGTGGGAACGATCTTTACTTATCACTTTATTACTTGCCACCCGTGCGCTTGCGGAAGCTAAACGGCAAACAAGTAGACATCATAAGCTTTCATTTGATAAGTCATTTGTGCCATTTGATTAATATGTTAGGAAATATGAATTTTTGAAGTTGGATCTATAAAACTGGCGAAAATCTATGACAATATGAGTTTACTGGTGATTCTGGATTTTTGTGCATGGAACTAGTTGGAGAAAATACTTTTCCCATTAAATAGACTTAATAAGGGCCACATAGGGCTTTGAAGAAAAAATCTTTATGCAAGGAAGAAAAAATGGAAGAATTTCCAAACAACTTTAATGGTTGGAAGAAAAGGTACAAAAGGGGACTCGAAGACAAAAGGTAGTAAACTTACTTACATGTTTATATGTGATGTTTATGTTGTATATTGATTTGCTATATTTCTTTGCTTGATTTTTTGAAGTATATATAAACGAATGAAGCTCTGTTTCTGTTTATACTGTAGCCATAGATATGTTGCATGAAATATTGAGCAAGCAGAATATAATTATGTGAACATGAGCCTATGTAAGGCAAGCATACCATACACTAACATTCATCCTGTATGCTTTGTCTATATGTTTGCTATTGAGATTCCCCTGAATCTCACCCTCCCCTACCAACCATATAGGTACAAGAATATGATAGAGAAGAATACTTGAAGAAGAATCTGAAAGAAAGAATTCGAATAATTGAAGTCTTCAAGTGTATTTATTTTTAGTATTTGTAAAATATTTACACTTGATGAATATGTATGAATAAGAAAGTATGAAAATGGGTATTAGAATAGAACGGTAATCGGGATCCCCAAAACTAAAAGTAAGAGCGGAGAAATAGAACTAACTCTAATATATGACTATGGTAAGAATAACAGCTAATGAGTCGTGAAGAAGTAATAAACCCCTAAGTAATTACAAGTAACGCTTCTATGTACGTAATAAAGGGGTATATATGACGGGTGTTACATTTGGTGGTATTAGAGCGAAGATTCTAGCATATGAGTAGTTTGCTCTATTGCTGTGAATAGGTACAATGATACCTTGTTAGTGATCCCATAACTAGAAAGGAATATGGGTGATGGACCAACCCAAAGAAATAGAATTTTCCCTGACTACTAACTAGGCAAACTGGTTTAGAGGATAGGGTAGAGCTATATATAGAGAATAAAACGGAGTAGTAGTAATGTATACTCAGTAGAGAAGGATATGAGCTCAAGAGAATCTAATGCTAAGCTGGCCCATGACCCGGATTCTAGTGGAACTCTGAGGTTAAGCATGCTCAAGCGATAGTAATTTTAGGAAAAGTGACCCCCTGGGAAGTATCCTCGAAATTTGAAATCTCTTGATTAAAGGCTTTAGTGCCTTGAGATATGAAATATGGTAAAGGTTGAGGATAGGCTTCAATAAGATATAAGCTGAATATGTGAAAGTATGAACCTTGTGAACCTGGTAAGTAATGTTGAACTGTCAGTAATGCTTTATGGGATATTCGAGGATATTACTTAAATGTTATGAAAACAGAATAGAAGTTATGAATCATGATGATCCTAGCAAGCTTATTGGGTATGGTTGAGGTTCCAAAATTAGGTTGATGAACCTAGAAGTTGGATAGGCATCCAGAGGGTTGCTGCCAACCAAATTGTGCCCTGAGATCAAACAATAGTTGAATTGATTTGATTAAATTAAGGTACTAGAATATGGTATAGATGGGAATAAGGTTCCTAAAGGTTGCTAGCTGCTAATCTAGCATAGAGAAAGATCTTAATCATAGAATATTCCCTTAGAAAGATGAATGAAAGTTTGTTCCCTAATGGAACACAGTGATAGAAAGAATGAGTGAGGAAAGATCAGGTCCATTGAAAAGGCACATTAATGATGAAATGGAGAGGAATCCTGATTAAGTTTCTAAAAAATTGAAATGGCTATCAAAGGGACCGAGCTTAAATGTATTATCTTACAATGGTTATGCAATCAATGGTTACACAATATATACACAAGACCATGATACTCCGAGCATGATGTAGAATAGTGGGGTAACACTTGTTGCTGATTCTTGGCATAGATCTCGTGCTAAAGACATACACCCTATCTATGTATCAATGTCATACTTTGGTGTCATTGAACGCATATGGGAGTTATATTACTCTATGTTTAGGGTCCCTGTCTTCATATGTAAGTGGGTTAACAACAACAATGGATTACGGATGGATAAATTAAGCTTTGTTCAAGTGGACCTTGCTAAATTTTGGTATGAAGATTATCCTTTTATTTTAGCAAAACAAGCAAAACAAGTGTTTTTCATTCCAAATCCTGTTAAGAAGAATTGGTCTATTGTACTACCATCAACAAGAATCATCAAGAACAAGTTGATGTTGAAAGTAATGAATATTTGAATATCATTAAGGATGATCCTTCTTTTAAGAATTTGTGGTCAAAATATATTGGTATAGAGAAGATGAAGATAAAGATATACGTGAGACATGATCATAAAGAGGGGACTTGGGTTAAGAAAAACACAATTCTCAATTCAACACGAATTATTAGAACAAAATTTTAAATCAAACAAGAAAAAGGAAAAGATAATGATTGCCTTGACTTTCTCACTTGTATGTCTTAGATGTTTTTATATATTTCAAATTAATTTACTTTTATTGACATGGTTGACACTTTGCACTGATGTTTTGTTTGGTTTATCTTACTTACAGGAGTATAGATTCACCACCTGATGAAACTAATGATGTTCCAATGTATATTGCTAGACAAAGATTTGTGGAAAGCGAGGTTGATCAAATTGAGAAGTAAGGGAATTAAGTTAGAATTGGAGTAGAATGAAAAGAGAAACCTAATCGGCCCGAATAGTAGGTCATTTAATAACTTCATTAGGATTACAGTTTGAGACAGAGTCCCAATTACAATTCAAGATTAGAGATGAGTGAAGAAGCATTATGGGGATGCAATCTGGGATTAAGTACAAGTAACACATTAATTACTTTATTGTTTGGTTTGTTTTGTTTGATATAATTTCAATGGAACAAATTATGTTTGTTTATTGTTACAAAGCTATTTTGTTATTGAAGGAAGTGATGATCAAAAGAACTTCGTGCTGAGAAAAGCCAGTAATCTTATGAGAAAGTTTCATTCTAATCTTGTAAAATACTTCTTGAGGGGTGATAATGAGAATATTATCACCATACTAGAATTGTACGAAGGAATCATCACTCAAGAAATATAGGATGAGTTTGTGAGAACACATATAACTCAGGAATTCCAAGTAATATAATATGTTTGACTTTACCTATTCATTGTAATGTATTTGTAATTAACGTTTATCGATGTGAATCATTTAGATCTAAATAGGAGTTGAGCAAGAAAAATCGCTCTAACGTGACCAACATGCCATACCGGTACACACAAGGACATATTTCATACAGACAGTTAGAAAAAAATTGTAAAAACTAATGATTATTTCATATTTAGATAAATTGTATGAATAAAAATTAATTTGTAACACCCCAAATTTTATTCACCAATATGTATAGTAATGGTTGGAAATAGTCAAGGAAATAAAATGGTGAATTTTGTAGAATGTGAACAGTGTGGCTAATGAGATTTCCTGTAAGGTAGTGAGTTTGTCAAGCAGTTTTAGATGAGGAAATAATGGTTAAAAATTATAAAATTTTATAGGAAGAAAGTACACATCTTAACCTTTAATTTGATAGGTAATGGGTAATTTTTGGAGCTATATATAAAAAGTTATGAATTTTTGAACTTAGTCTAGAAAAACTATTGATTTTATGGAACAGCATCCAAAGAATTTAATTTCGGAAATTTTATGCTTCCAATTGGCAAAGGGATATATTTTTCCTTGAAACTAGACTCAATAAGGGTTCTATAGCCTTTAGAATTACTCCAATACAATTTTAGTTACGATTTTTCAAAGTTTGGGCATAAAATCTGTCAGAATTTAGCATTAATCATAAAATTAAGGAATAATATCAAATATTATAAAATCACATTTCCTTCCTTCTTCCTCCCCAAAACTGATATCCTTCAGCCTTTAGAGAGAGAGAGTTCAGAATTTTAGAGAGAGAAGGAGAATCCATTTCACCAGGTAAGCTTGATTTCTTCGGTGATTTAGCTCCTAACCTATGTAGTCCTTCCTCTAAGCTTCTCTTCTACATGGTTTAAGGTGTCTGAAGCACAAATTTTGAAGTTGAGAGGCTAGGGTTTTTGGTCAAGAAAGGGAAAAGCCAGATGGAAGCTAAGATGACTTCCTAAATGTCACACCTATCTTATTTTCAGCTATTTCAGAGAAAATGATACGCAGTTTGGTGGGCAACATGAGAATAGTATAAATGAATTGATAATATGTGTATGATTATAAAAATTCCCATTAGGGGTTTGAACATAATAATTACGAACCATGTAGCCGCACAGGGCTCTAGGGTATCTAAACTTACCCCAATGAGAGACATCTTCCCGTCTTCGTTCCACCACTACAATCCCCTTGTACGGTTATCTTCTTTGTTCTCAGCATATCTTCTATCTCCTTCTGTCTAAAATTTTGGTAAGGGAGGGTGAGATTCGAGAGAATCTCAGTAGGAAAAAAGTACCAATATGCATGCAAGATAAGTTCTTAATGCATGACATGCTTGTATTACATAACTCGTGCTTACACAATGACATATCTGCATGCTCAAAGTTTCAAATAACATACTTATGGCTATAGCATAAATGGAAACAGAGCTTCAATCATTCATATATGTTTCACATAATCAAGCAAAGCAATAATATGCATCAATACACTCAGAATCATTCATATATATTTCACATTGTCAAATGTACAATTTTAGGCACTTCCAATATGCTTTTAGTGGTTATATGAGTCTACTATGCAAATTTACCAAAAGTGATAACTGTAACCCCACCTAATTTTCCCTCCTGAACACCATGGAATCATCAAATTTATGAAAATTCAGCTCCATTCCCCTGAACTCCTCTTGGTCAAAACATATTAAGGGAAAAGGGAAAAAATGCAATTTTGTATTTCAACACCTAAAGCTTACTCCTTTCCACTCCTAATCCCTTATCAAACCATTTAAAACATACTAACCATGATTTAAGGAAATTTGGGAAGCAAAACCCCTTAGGGTTATCACTTTCCAAATTTACAAATTCAATCAACATACACTAATCTAAGCCATGAACATCAACAACAACAACATGCTTCCATAAAGATTGAAGTTCTTGAAGTTACCTTGTTTCTTTGTCTTCCTCTCTCAAAATCGTCCTCCCTCTCTCTCTCTCTCTCTAACCTAGATGTTTTTGCTAGCTACACCAAGATTTTCTTGAAGAATGAGAGGTTAGAAGAGAGATTATACAAGTTGAAAGGCTTGGGCACTTGAAAGGGACAAGCCTTACCTTTGATCTCCTCCTGCTCTAAGTTTTCTCAAGCCCTTCTCTCTCCCCCTCTTTTAGTGTTTAGGCGTGAAATGAGATGGGAAAGAAGAAGGCTAAGCTTAAAAATGTCTCACCTCTTTTTTTTCCTTAAGTAATATTATCATGAAAATATGATTTATGACACATGTACTTGGCTTTATCCTCTTATGACACTTTCTCTTTCTCAACGTAAATATGAGAAGGAGAAGAGAAAAATATATGATGATGCCCATTTAAAATATCTCTTCATCTTTTCCTTTTTTATTTATTTTTAAATTGGAGTTATGACAAAGCTTGTATTTGGACTTATATTTATCTAATTGGTGTCACAATTTCCCTTTGAAATTCAACTAATTCCTTCTCTTTCCTTGGCCCATAAAATGACTTTCCAAGAGGTCCTTCATACTCCAATTTGGGCTTCTTCAATTATCTCAATGAATTAGTCAACATATAATACTTTATTGAATTTCCATATGTGCTCTCTATTTCACAAATTCATATTTAATTGTTTGGCTTAAGATGATGCAACTTGGCATTTTTATCTTTCAAGTAAATATTTTCCTTCTCCCAAATATCCACCAAAAAAGGGAAACTATGGGCTTTTACTTTATTCCACAATTTACACAATTACCATCACATTTTATTTTCCAATTTTGCAATAATTGGTAATTTTGGCAGATTTTCTAACCAAATTTTGAAAAATCACAACTAAATTTGTAGACCTCGTTTCAAAACAATTCTAAAGCCTATAGAACCATTATTGAGTCTAATTTCAAGGAAAAATATAGGGCCTGTTTGTTTTGATGTTGAGATTGCTTATAAGTTGTCTTTCACGTAAATCAAGATAAAACTCCTCTCACATACTTACTTTGTATACCGTAAATCACGATTGAAAAGCTGCTTTTAAGCATTCTAATCGATGTTCCAAATGAACACAGCCTTTTTCTAGCTAAAAGCACAAAATTCCCAAATTTTCACTTATTGCATGTTGTTCCAGAAAATAATCAATTTCGCTGGGCAAATTTCATAAATTCATAAATTTTCGTATATAACTATAATTGATTCATATGACCTATCAAATTAAAACTTAGGATGTATACTTTCACCTTATAAAATTTCAAACTTTTTTCTCATCATTGGGTCATCTAAAACCTCATGACAAGATCACTGCCTCATAGGAAATTTCATTGGAAGCGAAATCACTTTCTCTAAAACTCACCATTTTATTTTCTTTAATGCCCCAAAAATATAAAAAACATTAGAAAATAGATTTGGGACATCTAATAAATTGGGGCTTAGCAGTCCACTTAATTTAGGCTTATTCTCAAGCCTCCAATCCCAAAATTTAGGGTATTACACTAAACTACAATCTTTGGTTATTATGGCTGTTGTGGTTAGTTTAATCGGTGAATTTCTGTCAGATTGACTCTAATTGTAAATTTGAAAAAATTTGCTTCCTAAATGTTATGCTGCCCAAATTGAGTTTAAATGATGCCTTTAATGTAATTAAATAGTTAATAAAGTGGTTAGGAGTAGAAAGGAGCAAGTATATGGAGATAGATTGCAAAAACCCCAATTTTCCCCAGAGAATTATAGATTTCGGCCAAGATCAGTTGGAGGTGTTAGGGCTAGACTTTTAATGTTTTGATGATTCTATTGAGTTCAAGAGGGAAAATTAGGTGGGGTTACAGTGGATCACTTTTTTAGGAAAGCTTGAAAAAGCATAATTATGAAAACGCCGCTGAAACCCTGAAATAAGGGCTGCCAAGGGCATTATGGTCTTTTGGCAATGAATTTAGTAATTCCAAGTCTGTAAATAGGTTCCTTGGGTGAAAATGTTTCGGGGGCATTTTGGTAAATTTTCACAATAGACTCATATAGCCACTAAAAACACTATGGAAGTGTCTAGAATAGTACATGAATGGTTTTGAACCTAATTCCTATACATTTGACATATTAAGGCCAAGTTAAGAGCCCACTCGTAGGCATGCTTTATGATGCACGTGCTTTGAGGTGAAAAGGGTTAAGGTAGTAACTATAATCTCTCATACACTATGTGATTGTTAATATGTTGTATATTACTCTATTCAGTGATATGAACACGGTGCTTGAGGTATGTTACCTAGCTGTGGTTAGTTACCCAGCTGAGGTATGCTTGGGGTGTAGGATCGGTAAGCACAGCGGAAGAATTTAAAAAATTTTCACCGATCCTAATCGAGGATCTATCAACGGCGTTTAAACCAAGTTGGAAGGATTCATACCTTTTTTATGATTCAGAGTTTTCACGATCTCTAGGAGCCAACACGTCAGGTCCGTTCCCTCTACCGGTATCCACACGAATGCTCTCCAACCGAGACTGCGTGCTAGTGCCTCTAATGTCTCCAAGGGTTTAACTTGCGGCTCTCAATTCTGATGTACCCTGAGTCTATCAGCTCTATCAAGTTTATAACCCATGAGGGTTATTTTCAAATTTCAAAATTAATCATCATTAATTTCAAAATTAATTAACAATTAATATTCTTGATGAGCTAATTAAATAAATTCAGTTTAAATTAAATCTGTCCAACAGTTTTAATTTAACCTATTTATTTAATCTAAATAAAGAGCCATTAGATTTAATTTATCTTCATAAATTAAATCTCAGATACTATATCTCTATCATGTTAGTTATTAAATTTAATATATCTTAATAAATTAAATTTAAAACCAACACAATATAATAATATCATATAATATATATATACACATATATATATAATATATTTCAAAAATATATATATCTATATAATATTAAATATAATAATATAATATAATATATATATATATATAAGATATATATTTCGAAAATATATATATATATATATCTATATAATATTATTAATGAATTTTATATTATATATATATAAATATAAAATTCATCCACCCTAAATCAAACATTATCTCGTGTTGGGCCATTCTTGTGTGCGACCCTGTAGGCCCATATGAAGTTGGCAGTGGGCTAATAACTACACTAACCCAAAAGTCGCAAGCAGCCTCTAGCAAGACATTATGACTACCCAATTCATATGAGGATCGTTATCACGATGCAACCTGTCATACAACTATGTCACATCCCTTTTGTCACACGATATATCGATCAAGGATAAGGCATGGAAAATGTCATCCTCTTGTTCTTGACCATTACTTTCTCGATTCCTGAGTAGCCTGATAAGAGAGACAGAAACTCCTTTCATCATAGTATGGCCATACATTTCTCAGACTCACTCATCGAGGGGCCCAGTAATATCTCTCTACTAATGTGAAGGACAAATTCTATCTTGATCATTCATATTCCTCTACATGAAAAACCACCAAGCCCGATCATAGCCTTTATCATCACCCGGTCAAAAGTGACTTTTCACTAGTTCAAAGCTTAGCAACTCTCATGTAGGAATCCATTATGATCTCAGGTCTAAGGGCATTGTGACGTGGTTATACATGAGAAAAACTTATGACTTGATCCATGTAGCTTTCTCATAGTGGGTCGGTCCAGCACCTTGTACTCTTACAAATGCCTAAGACTTTGATTCGTATCTCCATATCTTATCAAAGTCATACTGGTCTTGTTTCATCTCTGCTCCCGCATAGATGACCGATCAGGGACATTTTAGGACAATCTTTATGAATTATCCAAGGATACAATTATCACAGTTAACATGCAAATAATATGATAACAGAATGGAGAAATTTCATTAAAATAATAATGTTTAAAGTACAATGATTGGCCCTTAGGGCACAATTTCCAAGATGGGGTACATTATCTAGCTGTGGTTAGGGGCCCAGCTGAGGTACACGTAGGGGATCCAAACAGTGATTTGGCTCTGAGCATTGTGTACTCACATGTTATGATATAAATTTTAATTTTTCATTATATAGTATATTGCATACTTAATTCTCGCATTTTATATGTTTCATTATATGTTACTATTAGATCTCATGTTTTGATGATAACAAAGAATGGTATGAAAAAGATTTGTTTAATAAATAAGTTTGAACAAAGTAATAACAGGGAAAAGCATCACTTGAAGTAAGCATTGGAGTAATGAAGAAAGGCCAAGAGAAAAAGCTGAAAAACTTGATCAGAAGCAAGTTTTCTAAGGCATTACTCGAGTATGTACTCGAGTAATGAGACAAAACTTGAAGTAACCAGAGACACCTTCGAGTAACCTGCCAACGTTACTTAAGTAAGTACTCGAATAATAGTGTAAATATTTTCAAGTTACTCACGGCCTGCCAATGTTATTCGAGTAGTTACTCCAGTAACCAGGTAATTTACTTGGAGTTGCTCTCGGCATGCCAACGTTACTCGAGTAGTTATGTAAAAATCTTCCAGTTGCTCTCGGCCTGCCAATGATACTCGAGTATGTACTCGAGTCCCCTGTTTCAAGAAATATGTTGCTCTCAGCATTTCCAACCCTGCCAACGTTACTCGAGGAGCTACTCGAGTAACTCACTGTGGTTAGCAAAAACCTGAAGGTAGTACTCGAATAACTTGATCTATTTTTACTACACTTCACTCGAGGAATTACTCAAGTATGCAAGTATTCAATAACTCATTTAAAGTAGATTACTCGAGTAAGTACTTGAGTATGCAGAATTATTTTTGAAGAAAAACCTCAAGTCATTACCCGAGTAAGCTATGCACATAAATTGAGTTTACTCAAGTATGTACTCGAGTAATATGGTAATCAGACTTGAAGTGCTCTCGGCCTTGAAATCCTGCCAACATTACTGGAGTAAAGCATCGAGTAACCAAAAGTTTATTTGAAGGCTTACTCGAGTTGGTACCCAAGTAACCTATGAAGAAAAGAATGTATTACTCGAGTAGGTACCCGAGTAAACATGCATTTCCAAAGGTTTGATATTTTGTTTATTCCATGCACTACCCGAGTAATCTCATATTTGTTTGTTGACTTGCAGTTCATCAAAGTTTTCCCGATGATACTCGAGTATGTACTCGAGTAAACTTTAATGGATACTCGAGTAGCTACTCGAGTATGGAAACCCAGAAATTTAGAAATCATTCAAACGTTCATTGATTTGTTTCCTATATGGTTAACCTTTCATTGTATTAGTATTGCTAGCATATTTACAGATAAACAATAAAGAAATCATATCAAATAAGGAAAGTTAAATGAGAAGTTCAAATGCCACCTACCACCAACGGATATTTTTCAAATACTGGAAAAGTCAACAGTGGCTGCGCACTCTCCAACGGAAGAGAAGAAAATGTTCCAACGGTCATCACCAACATATCTATATAAATGAGAACATCCAAAGAGAGAAACAACAACAAGAACACACACAAATGTATCATCAAGTTCATTACTTTGTTTTTACTCATTTTTAGTATTTCTGTACTTCAGTGATTCTTATTCACTCTGAGAGAGAGATATTTCATTCAAACTCAATATTTGTTATTGAGATAACTTAAGGTTGTGGAACCTTGAGTTGGGATTGGATTACAACTTGTAAGGGGGAGCGAGTGTCCAGGTGAAGGAACTTGCTTGTACTGAGGTGCCAAGAACCCACTGAATCTTGGAAGTTATAGTGAAACTCTCAGAGAAGCTCTGAGGACTGGACGTAGGTCAAAGTGGTTGTGGCCGAACCAATATAACTCCCGGTGTACACTTTGGTGATATTTCTCCTTACTCTTTACTGTTTTAATTTCACCGTCAAGTTTTTTATTTGCAACGAAATTTTTAGAGTCACCCAATTCACCCCCCTCTTGGGTGAAATGCTTGCTCTAACATTTGGTATCAGAGCGTAGGTCTTCTTGTTAAGGTATAACAACCTAAGAAGGATCCAATGGCAAGCATGGGTGAAGGAATTCTTCCCGACGGAGCATCCATCACTAGACCTCCCGGTTTCAGTGGAGAACATTTTTCTTTCTGGAAAGCAAAATTCAGAATGTTCGTGATGGCTACTGAATATGGGCTATGGGATGTAATTGAGAGTGGAAACTGTCAACCTACAAAGATTGTAGATTCTCAAAAAATTCTAAAGACGTTAGCGGAATATGATGAGAATGACAAGAAACTCATCACTCTCAATAGCAAGGCAATTCTGATGTTACAAAGTGCCTTGAGTCGAAGTGAATATTTCAGAATCTGCACACTCCCAACAGCAAAGGAAATGTGGGAAGCTCTGGAAATAGCTCATGAAGGAACTTCGGGAATAAAGGAGAATCGGATCAACACCTTGGTCACTGAATTCGATTTACTTTGAATGAAATCAGGTGAATCAATATCTGAATTTGAACTTAGATATACTCATCTTGTTAATCAACTTGCAGCTCTTGGGAAAGTCTATGATCAGCATACTCAAGTACAAAAGATTTTGAATATTCTTTCTACAGAATGGGAGGCCAAAGTCACTGCTATAGAAGAAGCAAAAAGAGAATCAATGAGATCAGTTGCTTCTCTATTTGGAAGTCTTTCTGAATATGAAAGCAAACTAAAGTTCAAACGAGAACTAGATGACATTGGTGACAAGAAAAAGAAAGGTCTAGCACTAAAAGCAAAAGAAGAGAATCAAGATGAGGATGAGGAGTTTGACGATGACGAAATGGGTCTAATCATAAAATGATTCAGAAAATTCTATAAGAAAGGTCAAGGATTCAAACACTTTCAAAAAGGAGGAAATAGCATCAAAGATCATATAATTTGCTATGAATGTGGAAAACCAGGACATATCAAATCAGCATGTCCAAAACTGAATCAAAAGAACAAGGAAAAGAGAAAAGGCAAATTCTTCAACAAAAAGAAGGCCTTCGTATCTGCTATATGGGGTGATAGTTCCTCTGACGAAGAAAGTGATAAGGAAGAAGTAGTTAATATATGTCTCGTCGCTCAAGAAGAAACAGAAGAAGAGGTAAATGATTCTGATCCTACCTATGATGAATTACTCTCTGAATATAATGCTTTACATTCTGAATTCATCAAACTAGTTAAAGAATTAATTGTTTTCAAAAAGAAAAACAAAGCTCTTGAAATTGAACTTAAAGAAAGTTCAGAAAAAGATTGTGAAAATTGTTCTTCTTTGAAAAAGAAAAACACTGATCTTACAAAAACTCTTGAAAAATTTACTCAAGAAAGTGAGATGCTAAATGTTATTTTAAAAGCTCAACGATTTGTAAATGACCGATCTGGAATTGGATATGATCCAAAATCAGACAAAAGGAAAGGTAGAAAGAAAGCAGGAGGTAAGTCATATTTGAATTATTTCCAGCATTCTGTGCATACATCGAATCCGTTTGCATTTTGTAATTACTATAATAGAAAAGGTCATTATACCTCTTCATGTATTCATAAGAAGAAAGGAACAATAGGAACCTACAAATGGGTACCTAAAGGCTCATATGTTCAGAAAATTATTTGTACTAACCCAAAAGGACCCAAAAAGATGTGGGTACCTAAGACTTAGTCATTTGATTGCAGGTATGTCTCAAAGCATCCAAAAATAGCAAGTGGTACATAGATAGTGGATGCTCTAGACATATGACCGGAGATTTCAAAATTTTTACCACATTGCAACCTAAGGAAGGAGGAAAGGTAAAATTTGGAGGAAATCAATCTGGAAGGATAGCAGGAATTAGTGAAATAAAAAATGACAAAGGAATACAAGTCAAAGATGTATACTATGTTGAAGGCTTGTGTCACAATTTGTTGAGCGTAAGTCAAAGTGTAGATAAAGACAACTGGATAATATTTGACTCAGAAGAATGCTTAATTATCAACAAGAATGACTTACAGCTTGATAAGAAGAATATCAAGGCTAAGCTCAGAGCAAAAAGGGAAGGTAACTGCTATACTCTAGACATTAGTAGAAATGAATCTGAAAACTGTTTTCTGAGTAATGCTGATAAAAGTTGGCTATGGCATAAGAGATTGGCTCATGTCAATATGCATCAATTAGGCAAACTACTCAAAAAGGATTTAGTTCTTAGATTACCTAAAGTATCTTTCAAAAATGACTTGATTTGTGACGGATGTCAAAAGGGTAAACAAACTAAATCATCTTTCAAATTGAAAAATGAGATTTTAACAAATAGACCACTACAATTATTGCTTATGGATTTAGTTGGTCCAACAAGAGTAAAGAGTCTTGGTGGCAACTTATATTCATTGGTCATTGTTGATGATTTCTCCAGATTTACATGGGTTATTTTTCTATCATCAAAAGATGAAACCTTTGAAGAATTTATTTTTTTTGCCAAGAAAGTGCAAAATGAGAAAGGTATGAGCATTGCAGGTATTAGGACCGATCATGGTGGAGAATTTGAAAATCAAGCCTTTGAAGAATATTGTGATACTAATGGCATTGATCACAATTTCTCTGCTCCAAGGACGCCTCAACAAAATAGAGTTGTGGAACGCAAGAATAGAGTGCTCACTGAAATGGTGAGAGCAATGTTGAATGAAAAGAACGTATCTCAAGTGTTTTGGGTTGATGCTATGAGTACAGCATCCTACATTTCAAATAGAACCTATATCAGAACAAAACTTGGAAAGACACCATACGAGCTATACAAAGGAAGAAAGCTGAACATTGCTCATCTACACATCTTCGGTTGTAAGTGTTTCATTCATAATAATGGTAAAGATAACTTAGGAAAATTTGATTATAAAACTGATGAAGGAATTTTCCTAGGATATTCTAACCGAAGTAAAGCATATAGAGTTTTCAATAAAAGAACATGTGTTGTTGAAGAATCAATTCATATTGTATTTGATGAATTTGAATCCTCTGACAAAACCATTGATGAAGAACAGGAAGTTGTTTTAAATCAAGAAAATGGTCAATCTATTTCTAAGTCTCTTATTCCAGAAGTTGATGAAACTAAGGAAGAAGAGCAATCACTAGGTCAACCTAAAGCCTGGAAATACAATAAAAGTCATCCCTTAGATCAAGTCATAGGAGATGTGAATGAAGGGATCAAAACTAGAAATAGAATTTTCAATGAAGTAAGTTTTTCTGCATTCATTTCTAAGATTAAAACTTCTAACATTTATGAAGCCCTATCAGACAATGATTGGGTTATAGCAATGCAAGAAGAACTAAATCAATTTGAGAGAAATCAAGTTTGGGATTTGGTACCCCAACCCAAGGATCATCCGATCATTGGAACTAAATGGGTATTCAAGAACAAACTCGATGAATCCACAATTATTGTCAGAAACAAGGCAAGGTTGGTGGCCAAAGGCTATAATCAGGAAGAAGGGATTGATTATGAGGAAACGTATGCTCCAGTGGCTAGATTGGAAGCTATACGCGTACTCTTAGCCTTTGCATGCATCAAAGGATTCAAACTCTATCAAATGGATGTAAAAAGTGCATTTCTAAATGGATACATCATAGAAGAAGTATATGTAGAACAACCTCCAGGTTTTAAGGATGTTACTAAACCTGACCATGTTTTCAAACTCAAAAAGGCTTTATATGGTTTAAAACAAGCTCCAAGAGCATGGTATGAAAGGCTCAGTAAGTTTCTTATTGATCAAGGTTTTGTACGGGGAAAATTTGATACAACACTTTTTATAAAACAAAAACGTGACGATATTTTAATTGTTCAAATATATGTTGATGACATTGTTTTCGGTGCTACCAATGAATCTCTGTGTAAGGAATTTTCTGAGATAATGCAGGGAGAATTTGAGATGTCAATGATGGGAGAATTGAATTTCTTTCTTGGTTTACAAATCAAACAAAGGAAGAATGGAATCTTCATATCTCAAACAAAGTACTTGAAAGAGCTATTAAAGAAGTATGGAATGGATTAAGCAATGGCACGGACACGCCTATGAGGTCAACTACGTTGCTTGATGCTGATGTCAAAGGGAAAGACTACAACATCACAAAATATAGAGGAATGATTGGATCATTACTTTATATTACGGCAAGCAGATCAGACATCCAATTTAGTGTTGGTATATGTGCAAGATATCAATCAGCACCAAAGGAATCACATGCTGAAACAGTCAAACAAATTTTTAAATACCTTGCTGACACACCCGAATTGGGTCTGTGGTATCCCAAAGGAAGAAGTGAATATCTTGTTGCATATTCAGATTCAGATCATGGAAGATAAAAGACATACAGAAAGAGCACCAGCGAACAAGGACAATTTCTTGGAGGATCTCTTGTATCATGGTTTAGCAAGAAACAAAATACAGTGTCTCTTTCATCAACGGAAGCCGAATATGTTGTAGTCTCAAGTTGTTGTGCACAAGTGATATGGTTAAAACAACAACTACAAGATCTTGGTATTTATCTCAAAGAAATACAAATCTATTGTGACAATACCAGTAATATAAGCTTGGAGAAAAATCCAGTTCAATATTCTAGAACCAAGCATATCGATGTTAGACATCACTTCATCAGAGATCATGTTCAAAAGAAAGAAGTGAAAGTGATATTCATTCCTACTCACCTTCAACTAGCTGATATCTTCACAAAACCACTTGCAAAATATCAATTTCTATACATTAGAAGAGAATTGGGAATGATAAATCCCAATGAGTTGTAAGTTATTTCTCATAATGTTAGATGAAGTCATTTGATAATGTTTTGATGATTATTAATTTAAGCATCGGAGTATATAGAAACTTGTTTTGCAGGAATGTTAAAATTCTGTTTTGAGAAACAAAAACAGAGGTTATCAGAGGACACATTTACTGGAGTACCAACTTGAAGTAATGACTGACAGAGAACCATTACCCGAGGAACAACTTGAAGTCAAGAAGTACTTTACTCGAGTAACTACTCGAGTAATGGACTTCTAAAACTGGAAGTAACGGATCAAGTTACCTGGAATTTAAATCAAACGGTTCAGTTACTAAGAAATGAATAATCAGAAGTTGAAAAGACAAGTTACCCGAGGTGAGCCTCGAGTAAACTTGAAGCTTACTCGAGTAAGGACTCGAGTAACTGCAAGTCCAGATTTTCAAATTGATGAAAAACTACTCAAAATTGGTTATAAATGATCGAGGGAACATACATGGATAATTACAATATTATTCATACCAGGTACGCAATTTAAATGAATTATTTTAGCTATTTTCTGTATAATCACTCGAGTAAGGACTCGAGTAACCTTGAAGTTTACTCGAGTAAGGACTCGAGTAATGTCGGGTTTTAGGTCTTTATCTGTCGCAAACTCGGTCATTTCCGTAAAATCTCCTCAAGTAAATCACTATACTCTCTCATAAAAACTTTTCACAATCGATTTCTTGCATCATTTCCGTCAAAACCCAACAGATTTCAACCTCAAAAACTTCCTATTCTGCTCAGATTCTCAATGCCCTAAACTCGCGACTATGACTCTGTTTTTCTGAGATTTTCATTTTTTCAGAATGGTGAGAACTAAAAACCTTACTCCCACATATTCCTCTGAATCCTAACAACACCATGATCCTCTTTCTTCTCCTCCCACAAAGAGAAGGAAACTTACCCCTAGATCAAAAGCCAAAATCCAACCTTAACCTCAATCTCAACCAAAACCAAAAGGGGTTGTGATCAAAGAGCCTATTGTTACAAGGGCTCAATCCAAAAAGAGCACCTCTACTGGGAGAGGAGAAAGTGCAAAGTCTCCTTCTCTTACTCCCTCTGATTCCTCTACTCCCTCTTTCACACCAAAACCTTCTAAAAAGCCTAAATATGATAAGAATGTAAGGCAATGGCTAGCATTCTAGATCAAATGGAGAAGGGGCAATCATCAAAGAAGTCTAAGTTGCCAGAAGAGGAGATCACCAACCCTCTGAAGGGGTTCAATGTCAATAAACTAGAGGAGTCCCCAAAGTATCTCACTCAATTCTCCAGTAGGAAAGTGTGTAAGACACATTATGTGGACCTCAAGTTACTTCAGGAGGCATTGAAGCATGATCTCAGTTCCTATTTAGAACCTTTTATGCCTTGGCTTTCGATTAGATTACCTTTTTGTACAAAAGTGATCACACACTTTTACTGTAACCTTGAGATTCTAGATGAACCAAACAGAACCTCAGCTGAGGGAGATATGACCACCATTGTGAGAGGCCAAAAGATTCTTATTTCACCTTCTAGGATAAACATGTGGTTAGGGATAGAGAACCCCCCAGATGATATTTACTCCCAACTTGAACTAAACCAAATATTTTCTGTCCTTAAACCTGGTGAGTTAGTTGGCCCCTTAAATTTCAAACCGAGTGATATGTGTGATCATCACAGGGTTCTATGGTACATCTACTCTAGATCCCTTGTGAACAAGGCCAACAACTATACCCACTTCTCTGATAGGGACTTTAGATGGTTTGCTTTACTTCTCCTGAAGGAACAAAAGGACTTGGGGGAGTATATCTTTTCTGAAATGAAGAGGTATAGGGTGGATGGAAAGGCTACCACACCAATGCCATATCCTCATATTGTGTCACTCATTCTGAAGGAGAATAAGATATGGTATCTGGATAGCAAGGAACCTATTGAGAGGATGACTCTGGTTAGGAGAAATCAGATTGGCAAGCTCAACATTGATATACCTCTCAAGGGCCCTCTGGAGTCTGGGTCGAAGAAGAAGAAGAAGACTGAGACTGAGACTAGCAAGATGGATGATACTCAGTCATCGGCTCCAACTGCCACTACATCATCACCTTCCTTCCTCAATGCCATACTTCAGCATTTTATGGAGAATATGCTCTGAGGATTCCATGTTGATATTGCCAACACAAATGCTGAACTGATAACCAACATGAATTACAAGATGGCGGAGTTGGTTGAGAAAATGGATAAGAGGCACGAGGAGTTGCTAGATGAGCAACATGCCCAGGGTGAGATATTGAGATTGATTCTGGCACGACTGGATTCCTTGGGTCCTAGACCTTCTTCCGGTCTATCCTCTTCTTCTCCAGAACATATACCATCTTCTGTACCACCACCACCTCTAGAGAACACTCCTAATATTCCTCACTCTTGAGCCTTCTATCCCTCCGGTCTCTAGTCCACCTGAGCCACAAGCCAAAGACATTCTATATTCAGTGGATAACCCCGACACCAATGAGACCATTCATATCATCATTGATGATTCACCTTCCAAACCTTAGCCTGAACCTGCTCCTAAACCTATTCCATCTCCTACCCATACTGAGGAAATATCTCCCTCATCATCCTCTGAACATCATACTCCAGAGGTTGAGACTACTCCAGAGGTTGAGACCACTCTAGAGGTTGAGACCACTACCATGATCATCTACCAGTCTCCCTCTATTCCTCCCAGAGATGATATCCATATCCCTCTAGTGAACCTTCCTGAACTAGTCTCTTCTAGTTCATTTGACTCCTTTGGTTCAGATGCTTCTATGGTTCTTTCAGTGACACCTATTTCCATGGTCAAGCCTTCTAGTCCCCCACTTGATTGATAAAGACAAAAAGGGGGAGAAGAGCTTGAGTGTGATTTTGTGGAATGTCTATGTTTTTGGGTATATGGATGTATATGGGTTTTAGGGAGCTTTTAAGTTTTAGGGAATTTTTAAGAAAGTCTTTTGAATTTTAAGTTTTTCATCTTATCATCTTGTAATGCAGCTTAAGTTTAATGCAAGTTATGATTTTATTTCATGTCCATTTAAGTTTTAAATTATAATACATTGTTGGACTAATGAGTTTATTGTGTATGCAAGGTATATATTATGATTTCATTCACTTTACAATTTGAATCTAAACTTAATAAGTATTTTAAAATAATCTTTGAATACAAGAAGTATTCAATTGAAATTTCAATTTCAAAAACCTTGTTCAAAATCACCAAGTTTTGTCATCATCAAAAAGGGGGAGAATGTTAGATCTCATGTTTTGATGATAACAAAGAATGGTATGAAAAAGATTTGTTTAATAAATAAGTTTGAACAAAGTAATAACAGGGAAAAGCATCACTTGAAGTAAGCATTGGAGTAATGAAGAAAGGCCAAGAGAAAAAGCTGAAAAACTTGATCAGAAGCAAGTTTTCTAAGGCATTACTCAACTATGTACTCGAGTAATGAGACAAAACTTGATGTAACCAGAGACACCTTCGAGTAACCTGCCAACGTTACTTGAGTAAGTACTCGAGTAATAGTGTAAATATTTTCAAGTTGCTCATGGCCTGCCAATGTTACTCGAGTAGTTACTCGAGTAACCAGGTAATTTACTTGGAGTTGCTCTCGGCCTGCCAACGTTACTCGAGTAGTTACTCGAGTAACCATGTAAAAATCTTCCAGTTGCTCTCGGCCTGCCAATGATACTCGAGTATGTACTCGAGTCCCCTATTTCAAGAAATATGTTGCTCTCGGCATTTCCAACCCTGCCAACGTTACTCGAGGAGCTACTCGAGTAACTCACTATGGTTAGCAAAAACCTGAAGGTAGTACTCGAATAACTTGATCTATTTTTACTACACTTCACTCAAGGCATTACTCAAGTATGCAAGTATTCAATAACTCATTTAAAGTGGATTACTCGAGTAAATACTCGAGTATGCAGAATTATTTTTGAAGAAAAACCTCAAGTCATTACCCGAGTAAGCTATGCACATAAATTGAGTTTACTCGAGTAACATGGTAATCAGACTTGAGGTGCTCTCGGCCTTGAAATCCTGCCAACATTACTGGAGTAAAGCATCGAGTAACCAAAAGTTTATTTGAAGGTTTACTCGAGTTGGTACCCGAGTAACCTATGAAGAAAAGAATGTATTACTCGAGTAGGTACCCGAGTAAACATGCATTTCCAAAGGTTTGATATTTTGTTTATTCCATGCACTACCCGAGTAATCTCATATTTGTTTGTTGACTTGCAGTTCATCAAAGTTTTCCCGATGATACTCGAGTATGTACTCGAGTAAACTTTAATGGATACTCGAGTAGCTACTCGAGTATGGAAACCCAGAAATTTAGAAATCATTCAAACGTTCATTGATTTGTTTCCTATATGATTAACCTTTCATTGTATTAGTATTGCTAGCATATTTATAGATAAACAATGAAGAAATCATATCAAATAAGGAAAGTCAAATGAGAAGTTCAAATGCCACTTACCGCCAACGGATATTTTTTAAATACTGGAAAAGTCAACAGTGGTTGCGCACTCTCCAACGGACGAGAAGAAAATGTTCCAACGGTCATCACCAACATATCTATATAAATGGGAACATCCAAACAGAGAAACAAGAACAAGAACACACACAAACGTATCATCAAGTTCATTACTCTGTTTTTACTCAATTTTAGTATTTCTGTACTTCAGTGATTCTTATTCACTCTGAGAGAGAGATATTTCATTCAAACTCAATATTTGTTATTGAGATAACTAAGGTTGTGGAACCTTGAGTTAAGATTGGATTGCAACTTGTAAGGGGGAGCGAGTGTCCAGGTGAAGGAACTTGCTTGTACTGAGGTGCCAAGAACCCACTGAATCTTGGAAGTTATAATGAAACTCTCAGAGAAGCTCTGAGGACTGGACGTAGGTCAAAGTGGTTGTGGCCGAACCAATATAACTCCCGGTGTACACTTTGGTGATATTTCTCCTTACTCTTTACTGTTTTAATTTCACCGTCAAGTTTTTTATTTGCAACGAAATTTTTAGTATCACCTAATTCACCCCCCCTCTTGGGTGAAACGCTTGCTCTAACAGTTACTACTGGGATTCCCCGAAATCTCATTCTTTTTTCAAAAATGATAATGTGCCAGCAGGAGCCAGCTGATCCAAAGGCAAGTTGGTAGACATAGAGAAATGATGTTGCGGATCCTGAGGTAAAGATAGTGGTTTTTGGCATTTTGTATAAATGTGTAAATATCATCAAACCCTGCGGGGAAAACTTGTAATGTAATCAAATACATTGTATCAATATATCACTATATTTACCCTATTCCTGTGTTACTCACCGAACTGTGCACAAACACTTTGAAAAATGTGAAAATAAGATAAGGGTATGACATTTAACTTTGACTAACTTTGATATGTAGATAGAAGAATCAAGTTCAGATATTTCGCAAGTACTATGACATGATCTATGGGTAGCCGATTGCACAAATAAGAAATGTGAAATTCGTAGTGGAGAAACAAGAAGAGTAGTCGAATATTGTGTAAGTATTGGATTATGCGTACAATAAATAATTAACTTTACTTGATTGAATCTAATTTATAATAACTAATATTATTGTAATTCTTTTTGTGATATTAATTAATGACACAGGAGGTGCCTGCGTTGTCTAGCTATGTTGGTCGAGATGATTTGTTGAGCAGAGTGCTAGGAGTACCTGAATATGATAGTCATATTCAGGATACTGGTTTTGTAGTCACCCAAACATCACACTTTGGACATCAGAAGCGCCCCAATAAAAGTGACGTTTTGCAGCTACGTGAGGAGATGACTAGTTTCAAGCATCAAATACAAGAACTTCACGAATAAATGTGTTTGATGTAAGAACAAAATGCATTGTTAAGAACACAAATAGAACAGTTGGTGCAGTGTAGGCCAATACAAAATGTTCCCCCCTGCAATAGCCCAAGTGTCAGAGATAGTTGCACTTCCATGCCTAAAGTCCCTCTTCCTTTGGTAATTAATTTCCTCTCTAATTAACTTTATATATGTTACATTATAATTTAGCAAATTTTAATATATTAACTCTATTTTCCATAGGGCGAGTTGGTATGCAAGTTATATGTCGATCAATCTTTCAAACACACAGTTAGAGTGGGTGTTGCCGACAACATCGATAAGGATACATTGCACAATTCACCATTGCCCAACAACACACTCCGAGTAAGGGTTAATGTCTACATTAATGAAGATGCGGCCTTATCGATCCTATCTCAGGATAAGCAAATAATGGTGAAAGATGTTGTAAGGGGCTATGTTGCTTGGCCAATAGGTCTTATTGAGCCATATGAAAAGGTCGTTCATTTACAATTCCCTTTACTTTTCCTTCGCACTTCCATCTAAAACTATGTGATTTAACTTTCTGATTTTTATAGTGTGGACATTCTACAGAAAAACAAATCCAAATTCATGGCAAGATTTCAAAGTGTTCGACAACACAACCCAAGTCAAAAGTATCAGCTAGCCAATAGAGCAAAAGAAGAATAACATCATATCTCGATCAATTAGTATCGATTGTGCCAAATTTGATCCGCAAAGGAAGCATGTAACTACATTTTAATAGACACTTCTACAGTGCCAGTGGTCTAGTTGATCATGTTAATGGTGATGTGTTGGATGAAATATGTAATCATGGATGGATTGGTGCTTCGGTTATCAACATCTGGATTAGGTATTTTATCATCATCGTTTATCACTGTTATTATTATTTATCATTCAATTTTTTGTTTTAATGACATTTTTTGTTTTATACCAAGCACTTGTACCATGATATCTTAATGGATACAGACAGGGTCCAATTCACATTTGTCACCCCTTATCTTGTTGGCCAGCATGGGGATAGAGTGGTATGCATAAACTATCTAGTGATTTGAAAGATTACTTTTGAAAGAAAACAACACCAACTATGCTATTTCTAATGCCATACAATGCGGGGTAAGTTATTAGTGGTAGTATTTTCTGTGTATGTTGTTTTATTATTTAACTTTTACCATGACATGATTATTGAAGCAAAATTTTTAAAATATTTTAGGCAACATTAGATATTGATTGTTATCAATCCAATGAAACCTTCAGGCCCTCGCATTTACTATATGGATCCTCTAATTGGAGGTCTTCCAGAAGACCGTCCTGATATGTTGCGATTATTCAATAGGTAAGTGTACGTGTGTATGTGTAAATATTTGCATGTGTGATTGAATAACCAAAAGTAATCAGTTTCTATTTGTTTTGTTAGTGCATTGACTGCATATCGGGCCTCTGCCTCCTTAAGCTATTCTAAAGCTGCTGACCCTCTCCATACCTATGCCTGGAAGAAGATACAGGTACTGATATATGAATTTACTTAAACTTTGTTACTAAATAATTTTTATTCAAAAACTGAGTTAAATATTTCATTATATTTTTGTAGTGCCCTTTCCAACCCAATAATAATGATTGTGGGTATTACATCATGAAATTTATGAAGAATGTAATTACGCATGATCAGCCATTTATTCCTCAAAAAGTAAATCATTTAGTTGCAATTCATATTGTTTTTTAAATTTAATTAGTGCCTGATAATTTAGTTTTAGTGATTTTAATTCATTTTAACTTGTGCATAATTGTACATATATGTAGTATTATGAATATCAACGTTGTGACAATTTAACTAACCATCAAGTCGCGATAAATGAAGTGATCGAGGAATGGTATGAATATGTGTTTAGGCAAACCTCTGGGTAGCTACTATTTAATTAACTAGCCTTGGTGTTATTTCTTGCCAACTGTTGTGTCTTTATTTAAGTCGAATTTGTTGTATTTTATTCACATTGTATAAATATATTTAGTACTAATTTAGTTAATTAGTTATTTGTTTGTATCATTTTGAAGTTATTTCATTGTCGTTATTTGTTTTTCTGCATTTTGTTGTGGATATAGAAAGTGTTTAAAGCATTCCACTATTGCAATTATAGGGTTATGAATTAAAAATATGAAATATATATTAAAAATAATTACTTTCTATGACACTTCCTTAAAAAAAGGCTACAGGAAAAATACTAAAAAAAACAAAAAAACTAGCCAGCTTCTTGTGACAGTTCTTTGAGGAAGTGCCACAGGAAAGTGGCCCCTTCTATGGTGCTTTTTGGAGGAAGGGTCATAGGACGGTGGGCCTTCCTGCGACGCTTCTTTAATGATTGATGTAATATTAAAAGTCGATTGTAACATATTTATCACCCCGTGCAATGCATAGGAGAGTTTTCTAGTTCATTAAGTAATAAGAAAACTGTACAAACAATAGCTTAGTGTCATTTAAATACAAATACAGAATAGAAAAAAGCTAGATGAACTGATTGGCTTCGACGTTGGTAACTTACATCGGCATCTCTCGATTTGAATCCTAAGTATATCCAGAACTTATCAAGAGATCGACCTAGGTTTCCTCTGTGTAGATTTATCTAGTTTAATTTGATGCTTAATAAGGCATACAAAGAGTTTAAGGATAACTAATCTCTGCCAGCCTGCCCTTCAAAATACATAGAGACAACGACTTACTTGATGAGTTGTCGAATCCTCAAAATGGCCATTTAATGAGAAAATTGTCGATATTCATTGTCACCAAACTCAATTATTTTAACTAAAATAATATTTTTAGGATGATAAGACTACGGCGTTCCTATCTAATCTTCTAAAATTTTATAGTTTGCAGGGATTGTTTCTTTGAATACATGCATATATATATATATATATAAACAGACACACATGTATACATACATACAAAGATATAAATATATACACACAGACACACATATATACATACATACAAAGATATATATATATATATATATTCTCTCCAAAATCGAATCATTAGAGCGGCTGATGTGTCACCAAAAACGAATCAAAGTTTTCAACATCATAAAATCTGAACTTTATGCCACTTGCGATGTACGTGAAGTTTGACTCTTTGACCTGACGAAAATGAAAAGCAGGGGAAATATTTTAACGGATTCAATTTTAAATAAACAGACAAATGGCTCACTACAATTTAGATATAGAGAAGCTAAGATGTAAGAGGGAAGATTTTACTTTAGAATTTGCTATATTTAATTTGTTCCCCCGTATAATTTAGAAGAAATAAAGAATAATTTGTCATTTCAAAATAATTTGTCATCCCTACTTAAACTAAAATTTTAAAAACTAGTTTTATTTTAGGGTTTATTATCTTTGCGCATATTTAAAATGCAAAAATACTTACATACTCCAGGAGTGGCACTTCGTTTGTATTCTGACTAATTAAAATATAATAACTTACTACATCTAGTCCTAAATATAGGACAAAGTTTGTAGTGCAAATTGCACTACAAACTTTGTCCTATATTTAGGACCGGAGGGAGTATCTTATTTTAATCCTACATGGTAGATGAGTCATCTGGAGAAATTCAAATTTTATGATTTTTAGAAACATAAACTCTATCATTTAGAAAAGCAAAAGATACAATTCCCTCTCATGAGTTGTTATTTTTTAAAATCATAAAATTTGAAATTCTCCATATGACTCATCTGCCATATATGATTAAGGGTTAAGGTGCAAATTTATCAATGAAGTTTTTTCCGATGAGCGTCTGGCACAAATATCTTTTAGAAGGGGCAAAAATATCAATGAACAATTAATAAGGGATAAAAATACCAAGGAACAATTAAAAATGGACATCCATCACAAAAACCGTTAAATCCGTACTAACGCTGTTAGGGGTTTTCTTCTCTTATAATTTAACGCCGTTAGTACGGATTAATGGTTTTTGTGGTGGATGCCCCTTTTTAATTGTTCATTGGTATTTTTGACCCTTCTAAAAGATATTTGTGCCAGACGCTTCTCGGACAAAACTTCGTTGGTAAATTTACACCTTAACCCTATGATTAAAGTAAGATAAATTTTATGATTTAATTTGTGAGAGTACAAATAAAGTGGTGCTCTTGGATTATGTAAGTATTTCTCTTAAAAATCTGTAACACCTTATTTTATTTTAGAAAATATTTTACACCGCATGCGATGGATGGAACCCTCTTTTTCGTTCAAGACCAAGGTATATAGTGGAAGAAATAATTTAGGGAAAACGATAAATATATCCCTCCAACATTTCCAAGACTCAAATCAATCAATCCCCTGAAATCCCAACAAAAAAAAAAAAAGATCCAATTTAGTCCATAGGATTTCAAAACTTGGGTGAAATCACCTTAATGCGCCTCACTTTTTAAATGAAAAAACATTCCAGCTCTATCAGCCACTGGCGGCTGGCGGCTGGCGGCCACCCCCGCCTAAAGCTAGAATAATTTTAGCAAAGTTGGTAATCGTTCATCTGTTATAGTTAAGAGCCCACACAGAGAGATATAAATAAATACACACACACACACACATAACTCAGAAACTAGTCATATATATTTGTGAAGATGGAGGATTCGCGTAAGACGTTGAATGGGTTAAAACCAGTGATATTTATGGTGATGGTGCAGATTGCATTTGCAGCAGTGAATGTGTTATACAAGCTCGCCGTTAATGACGGAATGAGCATGAGGATCGCTACTGCATATCGCCTTCTCTTCGGATCTGCTTTCACTATTCCTCTCGCTCTTATATTTGAAAGGTCTGATTCCTCGTCAATACTCCTCTAGTATAAGATTTGTTTATCTAATTTGATTAAATTAATAAAATTAGTTGAATTAGTTAATATGATATGTTTTTGTAACACCCTGATCGTCTTTCTTAATTCCTTCAATCTCTTTCTTACTTAATTATTATTAAGAGAGTATCAATAGGGTGTAATTTTGAAAACAATTAATAAATATGGAAAATAAGTCTTATATTTAAGACTAAAATTAGGTCCTACAAGGACTAGAGGAGTAAACTTGCCAAAAATGGTTATTTTATTTTTATTGTTTATACTTATTTCTCTTTGACAGGAACAAGAGACCAAAGCTCACATGGAGAGTGCTTTTCATGGCATTTGTTTGTGGCTTATTTGGGTATATATTTCTTCCCTTTTTCATATGTCCTAGTTTATCTTTTGATATTCTAGTTTTAGGGTTTTGCATTAAAAAATTAAACATGTATATATGCCTTCTCTTTATGATCAGATCAGTTGTTAAACTGACATAACACTACAAAAAAACACTGAATTTTCAATGGAATTTGTCATAGAATTTAGATTTTCCAACAGAATTTCCAACGGAAATGGATTTCGTCGCTAATAATAGCGTTATAAACCAATTTCCGACGAAATTCAGATTCCATCTCAAATTTCCGACGGATTTCAGAAGGAATTTCCCTCGCAGAATTATTTTTTATTTTTAAAATTTTCAAAAACCACGTGACAACTTTGGCGGCAGCCACCTCATCACCAACAGTGGCATGTGTTAGCTCTAGCCGCCAAGATCCTCCACGTGGTGCAGCCTCGCTCGGCCATGTGTCTCAGCCTCGCTCCGCCACATGTCGCAACCTTCTTCCGCCATGTGTTGCAACCTTTTTTTTCCCTAAAAATGTAACTCAACTTGCCCTCTTTTAATTCGAACCCACAACCTCATTTGTACGCGCGCAATACCTTACCGGATGGGCTCGACTGCTTTAGCGTTTTATTATTACACAATTATATATATAATCTTATTATATATAATCAATTATTTATAAATATATATTTGTTTCTTATATCTAAATGTAATAATAATATAAAATAATTTTATATATTCTTATAATTTTTAATATAAATTAACTTCAAATTAAAAAATTTTACATCTTAAATAAATTTCATATGACTATATTTTTGTCTAATTTCTGAAATTAATTTTTTTATTAAAATTAATTAATAAATAAAAAATAATTACTAACTAATAATTTTTTATTAATATTAATCGATAACTAATAAATTTTATTTTTTATAAATAAATTTTTATATGACCATTTTACCCCTACATGTTTCAAAACCTGTGGTTGGAAACTTGAGGAGCTAAAGCAAAAATGAGGAAATACTTGAGGGATAAAAGATATGGTATTAACCAAAATTTTTAAATATTTACATGATTAATAATATCATAATTTTAATTTTTATAAATATATTTTGTTAAAATTAAATTTAATTAAATAATAATAATTTTTAAATTTTTCTGACGGAATTAGCCACAGAAAATTCCGACAGAAATTTTTCTGACGGAATTTCCGTGGCTAATTGCATTACAAAATTTGCCATGGAATTATTCCGTCAAAAATTCTATGGCAACCGACAGAATTTGTCATGAAGTATTTTTCGTGACTAATTCCGTGACAAAATTTTCCACGGAAAAAATTATGTCGGAAATTTTTCTGACAGAAAATCTGTCGGAATTTGCCATAGAAAATTTTTTCATGGTAAATTCCAACCAAAATTTAATATTCTTTTGTAGTGTAACCTTAAGTATTCATTCAAGATTTAACTCCCTTTTGTCATAAATGTAAAATTGGATTTAACTCTCTTCTGTCTTGAATATGAGTTAGTTGGGGAATGGGTTTTAGTTTTGAACGCAAGATCTCAATCCATGTGTCCCAAATTTATAATTATTTCCCCAAAAAATCCTTTTAATTCCACGTGCATGCTAAAAGGGATGGTAATTTTTAATGTAAATGATTATAAGGGGATATTTTAAAAAAAACCAACGCACATTTATTAATCTATGATTGGAGGGAATAAAAATTAATTCAGGGCTTGTCAAATCAGGTGCATGTTAAACTTGTTGGTGCAATCCTATATATTCATAACGTATTGTACAAAATTAGTATGGCTTATGTGAATTTTTGTAATTATATTTCAGAGGAAGTTTATTTCAAAACTTTTACTATGAGGCTCTGGGTTTGACATCGGCGACGTTTGTTTCTGCTGTTTACAACCTTATTCCAGCCATCACTTTCATCTTGGCCATCTCTTGCGGGTATAAATATAATATTTGTCTCCATTTTTTTCTTTTGCAAAATATTAACTTTTTATACTCTAAGCGAAAAGTATTTTTTATATTTATAGTTAATTAACCAACATGTTCAACAAAAGCTTTGTTGAAATCACATCTTACTGGAAATTAAAGTTGCGTATCGTAATCCACTATTATATTTATATCAACAGCCTCCACGTGGCTACAGAAATTTAAAGGGGTAGATAATATTGAAAATAAAGTGTATCTGCTCAACTAAAAGGCAAATCACTCCTTTTCTTTTTCTTTTTCTTTTTCTTTTAAATTCTTCCTCGTTTAATAAACCATATCTTTTTTTTTTTTGGTTTTATAAATAATTAACTGTCAATAAGCTCAATTATATAAATTTTCTCTTGATAAAGCAATGCTAAAGTCACACGTTGATCATAAACTCCAAAATGAACATCATATCCAAATGATCTCTCTCTACTATGTTTTTTGGTGAACAAATGCTCTCTTATGTTAGAATGAGAAATTGTGTGTAGAGAGAGATAAGCCTCCCCTACGTGGGACTCACTTATTTTCCTTTTTAAGTGTATGTTTGGATTAACTTTTGAGAATAATTTTTATGATTTATGAAGTAAGTATGTGAGAGAAGTTTTGTCTCGACTTAAAAAAAATAACTTATGAAACTACAGTTTGATTGTTTCCCAAAAAAAAAAGTCACTTTACCAAAACTAAATTTGTTTGTCATGCAAGTTGCGCTCATACATATTACTATAAATTTTATATTTTATTTACAGATCATAAATATATTGTATAAAATCTAAAAATAAGTCATATTATATATGACTCATGAAAAGCATGATTTATTAACAATTTTATTACACACACACATACTAATATATTGACTTTGCTAAATTAATTGTAAGAAACTTATTAGAAAATAACTTAACTTACCTAATATATAGTAGTGTATATTATCATTCTAATAACTTATGCAGAGATATAAGCATTTGGACATTTTGTTTTTTTGTTTTTGGTTTTTTGTATTAAATGTAAAGTTTTGAAAGATTAAACTTGGGAGCAGCAGGAGGAAAAGCGAAGGTGTTAGGAACAGTAATAGGAATTGGTGGGGCAATGCTTCTCACTTTCTACGAAGGCTTTGAAATTCACATTTGGTCCTTCCACATTAGCCTTATGCATCCACATCATGACCAAAACGGCACCGTACCAACCACGCGACACCGTGCTCACTCAGAATTGCTAGGTGTTCTCGCTGCCATTGCAAGCTGCTTCTCCTATGCTCTTTGGCTAATTATTCAGGTCAGTTTAATTTTTTATTTACTTATTAATTAATTAACTTTTAAATGTACAAATAATTAAGTTAACTTCTTGTTCATCTTGATGTCATTTGATGTGCAATTAAGAGATATGTTTTGGTTGATGGCACAGGCTAAGATGAGTGCAGAATATCCATGCCATCTCTCAAGTACATCTTTGATGTCTACAATGGGAGCAATACAGGCCTCAGTGTTTGGTCTCTGCATGGAAAGAGATTGGAACCAATGGAAGTTGGGTTGGAATGTTAGGCTTCTTGCAGTTTCGTTCTCGGTCAGTTCTATATATATTAGCAATAAATCATTTGATCCTATTTATGGGTCATTTCCAACATGTTTTATTGGAATAAAAAAAGACCTCAAATCTTATTCACTTTGTCTTAAAATTTAATAACTTACCAACTTTACCCTGATTTAATATACATTATTTCCTATGATTATAAAGTTTACAAAACAATAAATGAAGGGTAAAAATTGCACATTCATATGATAAATTAATTACCACTTATAAATAGGACAAAAAATAACTTTATTTCTCTACTTTATAAATAGGACAAGAGGAGTGGTTTATTGTGCTTAGTGAAAGTTACTTAATCCTCATGAAGTATAGTTAAGAATTTGAACATTGTAGATGATAAAATAAAACACACAGAAAATTAATTATTACTTGACACTAAGCTTAAATTTGACCAGATCATCATAGTATCTGATCTCAGATAATTATATAAAAAATATTTATTAAAAGAACTTGTTGAATTTTGCAGGGAATTGTTGCGTCTGGAATAGCGGTGATTGTGATAGCATGGTGTGTGAGGATGAGAGGTCCAATGTTTGCTTCAGCATTCAACCCTTTAATGCTTGTAATAGTGGTGCTTGCTGCTTCTTTGACCTTGAATGAGAATCTCTATTTAGGAAGGTATATATAATATATAATTAGTACCAATTCTCTCTCTCTCTCTCTCGCTCTTTCTCTCTCTCTCTCACACACACATCAAACATATCATTCATATGTAATAATTTGGAGTTTAATTATTTGTTAACGTTGTTGTGCAGTGTGATTGGAGCTTTGCTGATAGTGTGTGGTTTGTACGTTGTGCTGTGGGGAAAAAGCAAAGAAATAAAAACGATGACTCGGTTGGTGCCGTCAGAGAAAACCCAACAAGAACTTGAGCCCACTGAAGTTGTTGTCACAAACATAATAACAGATCCTAACCCGAAGATTATTTCACCAAAGCAATAATTGTTGTGCTATATAAAGTTCATCATATGATTGTTCTTTTCCACTTGATGATCCAACAAAAACTGGTGAGCATTAAGCTAGCAGTTGTCTCTCTTGCAATGTCATCTTAGAGAGACTTGAACTACTTCAAAGCACTAAGATTGGGAGATCCTTATTCTCCACTTGATTTGAATGCAATGTAATATTTTTTAGCCAAAGGGAGAGAGAGCTTTACACTTGTACTGTGTCTCCGTGAGGGAGTTTGTATATATGTTCATTTGGAACAACGATTGGAAAACTTAAAAGCAACTTTTCAATCATGATTTACGGTATACGAGGTAAGTATGTGAGAGGAGTTTTATCTCGATTTACGTGAAAAGCAGCTTATAAACAACTTCAATGCCAAAACAAACATGCCTGTATTTCTTCACTTTAGTAATAATTATATTATTTTCCCATCATTAAGGTCATCTTTTATTATTCTTTTATCTCTTCTCAAGACTATATGTGCTTTTTTAATTCTATTATCTATTTTTATGTTGTTAAAATCAAATTTGTTGAGTAATCTTTTAGAAAAAATTTTAATTAAAAAATATGATTAAATCATTATTTCAAAAAACATAACTAAAATGATAAAGTGAAGGATGAAATCAATCTTTTAAAAATCGGATCAAAAGTTAAGCTGGAGATATCATCGGATCATGGTTCAAACGGTCATATGGGTTAGGCTGTTCCATCAAACTAATGACAAAATAATTAAATAAAAAATTAATAAAAATATTTTCATATATAGTAATATATATATATATATATATATAAACGTGATAAATGGATAATGAATACTAAATATATGATGTTTTTCAATGAAATAACACTATGATAAAAATCATTTGAAGAAAGATAAAAAAGTAAAAATTTGATTTAAAGAAAATTTTAGAGTTTGTTATCTATAATTTTATATACTTAAAAAATATTTAACTAAAACAAATATATATGATTAGTATTAATAATTAATTATGGAAAAATAGGAATAATTGATAATTAAGCATAATTAATTGGTGTAATGCACAGGGGACTTGTATCACATATTGCTTCGAATTCTAACTTCCAAGGCATGCATTAATTTTTTAATTTAAAAAATGAAAGTAAGGCAAGTACCACACGCTATCAGACCTATACTTGAGGTTCAGAGCTATCCGTTCCGACCTTCACTCTGCACGGCGTCCCATTACTTGTTTCTTCTATTTTTCATTGTTTTAAAGTATTTTTCATTGTTTTAAAGTTTGAGTGTATGTTGGGAACAGTGATTGGTAATTGGATTTATTTTAATTTGATTTTTGATAATAATATTTTTGGTAAAAATTAAATTATGTATTATGATTTATATTTAGATTTGTGGTTGTATAAATGACTTTTGTAAAAATAAAATTTATTTATATTTACTTAAACACAAGTAAATTTTGTGATAATGATAAGAGAGAGTGGGTGAAAAACTATTTAAAAAATCAAGTAAATATTTAAAAATTACTTTAAAATATTAGATGCTACTGAAAAATTATTTTAAAATGGGTGAAAATCAATAAATCAGTATTCTAAGTTTTAGATGCTCTTTACTACTAAAAAAAATACATTAAAGATAACATTGTAGTAAGTCTTATAAGACTGGATACAACTGAAAAATTATTTTAAAGGGTTAAAAACACCAACAAAATATTTTAAGCAGTTAAAAACATCAAAAAAATATTTTAAAGTAATTTTTGGAGCTGAAAAAGTATATTAAGGGTAAAATTATAATCAATCTGATAGTACATTAGGTAGTGGGTATAACTAGAAAAATATTTTAAGGGGCTAAAAATACTCAAAAAATTTTTTTTGATATTACATACTATTTAAAAAATATTTTATGAAAAAAATTAATATCATATAACTAATTCCCAAATAATCCAATCTAAAAAAACTCTCATTAATTTTTAATAAAACTTCTTTTTTTTAATTTCTCATAATTAAGCGTTTACCAAGTGTGCTTTGATAAAAGTTTAATTGCCTGCCTCAAACACTCCAAAAAAAATTTGATGGCGGTCAACCGGGGTTATCTCACGAGTCACGACGAATGATATTTTTGACTGGCTGAAGAAATAAAAACTTTAGATTTCTTATTTCATGATATATATATATATTGCTCTTCATCGCTTCTGAACCTCTCTTCCTATCTTTCCTTTTTCTTCTTCGTTCACCTCCCTCCCTTTATCTATAATGTTGCTTTTGTTAATCACCCGTCTGGTTTTTCAAAACATATAACCGAAAACACATTTTTGGTTAAGAACAGGAGGTAGTATGTTGGATTTTCAACGCCTATAAAAAAAATGATGAACATCAATTTTAATGACGATTATGATTATGTGTTTTTAGCCCAAATCATAAGATCTATTAATCTGATTATATTTATAAATTCATTTTGACTATAAATTTTGATCCTTATTATAAGTCTAATTTTAAAGTAATAAACGTATGTGTGTGTGTGTTTGTTTTTTTTTTGTCCTTATTAATTGCAATAAACAAAAAAAAATTTATTCATGTTGACTTTTAGAACTAATCATAAATAAAGACGAAATTAAAAATTTAGTTTATAATTAATGAGTTAACTCTCTTTAATATGTGAGAAGTAATTAATTTAAAATTATAAATAATATCAGAGTGCTTTTTGGGATTAGGCCGCACTAAGTTCAAGTGCCATACTTATCAGGCATTGAGTAGATTGATTAGTATTACGTAGGTGCCTTTCATTAAATGGATCGGTTTACACCCTTTCCTAATTCTATATGTAATTTTTATTAGACCGTTAGATGAGATAAATATATTTAAATTATCTCTTAATCAGTATGGCCAAGTGGACTTGAATGTTGACTTATTAGAAAATAAGCCCAAATCCAATTTCAACTTTTTGTCAGCATGTCATGTATATTTGAAACAACGATTGTAAAAAGGGTTTTTTTTTTTCAATTTGACTTTTTGTAATCTTAGTTTAGGTAAAAGTTAGATTGTGTAATGTGATTTATGTTTGGATTTACAGTGTTATATAAATGACTTTTGTTAAAATAAAACTTATTTGGATTGACTTAAGCATAAGTGACTTTTGTGATAATGGTAAGAGTGGGTGAAAAAATATTTAAAAAATAAATAAATATTTAAAAATTACTTAAAAATATTAAGTTCTACTTGAAAAATATTTTAGAGTGGGTGGAAATCAATAAATCAGTATTATAATTTTTAAGTGCTCTTTGCTACTAAAAAAAATACATTAAAGGTAAAATTGTAGTTAATCTCCTAAGACTGGGTAAGGGTTAAAAACACAAAAAAATATTTTAAAGTAATTTTTGGAGTTGAAAAAATACATTAAGGGTAAAATTACAATCAGTCTGATAACATACTGGGTATAGCTGAAAAATATTTTAAGATGTTAAAAGCACAAAAAAAATATTTAAAAGTAATTTTTGGAGCTGAAAAAGTATACTCCCTCCAGTCCTAATTATAGGACAACATTTGAGAGTTGATCTTGGTCCTAATTATAGGACAAAATTCTAATTTTTGTCAATTTCTTCCCAAAATATCCCCTATTGATACTTTCTCAATAATAATTTAATAAGAATAGATCGAAAGTTATTGAAGGAGATTGACGAAGCTGGATTGTGGGAGAGCTTGGAGAAGTTGTGTGTGAGGTAGGAGAGGTACAAGAAAAAACAGAGAATCAATATAATTGGATGCCATTTTAAATTTTAAATAAGGGTATTTTTGAAAAATAAAATTGATTAACTAATTTAACCACTATCCTTAATTTCTCCAAAATTAGGTAAATATGTCCTATAATTATGACCGGAGGGAGTATTAAGGATAAAATTGCAATCAATCTGATAGCATATTGGGTACAACTGAAAAAATATTTTAATGCATATAGCGCGAATCAATAGCAAAAAGCTCCCCCTGTGAGCTTATTGCTAACCACACGAATGAGAGAAAAGCACGAGATACCATTACCTCCAACCAAACACTCAAAAAAATGTCATCCCCCCTTAATAGTATGAATTGCCTTTTAATCGTGCGATTTGACCCCACAAATGCATCATCAAACATTTGCTAAGTGTATGTTTGGATTAGCGGTGGAGAAGTGACTTTTTTCTCCATTTGACTTTTGAAAAAGTAAGGTAGGATTAAAAGTGAAAATGTAAATATGATTTATATTTGGTTTAGCGGTGGCAGAAGTGACTTTTTTTTCTAACATTAAACTTGTTTGGATTGGAGTTTGAAAAGCCCGTTTAGATGTAAAATGACTGAAAAGGGTATGGATGCTATTGAATACTACGTACATATGATTCCTTTCATAACCCGGGTTATGTTCGATCAAAATCATTCTGGTTTTCTTCATTTTTTTCTAGTAAATATTTTGATTTTTGCAAGTGTGTCTTTGTCTTTTTAAATTATTGTCTGCTTGAAAATTACTTACTGCCCAGATCTGTATATGCTTGAAGTGAGAAAACATAAATAAAATTTGATTAAAAAACTTAAATTATTATTAAAAAAAGTATACACCAAAGTACTTTACTAAAAATGGATAAAGTTATATTTATATTACAATGCATACATGAAGTGGATCATGATTGAATCATCTACCGCTAACAAGTTTGTCTCTGATTGTGTTACGAATATAATTCATTTGTGTTGAAGAAAATCTACGAATAGTTGATGTGGATGCTACATCAAGTGAAACATTATTACCTTCACCACGTATATTTCCTTGTTCAGCATCTTGAAAAGCCACATTTGTTTTTGGAATTTCTCTGAATAAGATTATGTATAGCCATAGTTGCATAAACTATGCGGACTTGTGTTTCAAAGCTATATGACTTCATTTCCCCTAATAGCTGAAACCTATTCTTCCAGACTCCAAACATCTTTTTTTATAGTGGTTCTTAAACTTGAATGATAATAATTGAACATTTCATTGGGATTTGCAAATCCCCCGTGTCACCTAAAGTCTGGAAGGTGATAACGCTCACGTCTATACGGACCAAGATATGCAACTGGTGTTGGATAGCCATCATCGACTAAACAATATTTCCCTAATAAATAGAAGAAATTTAATTTAGATTGTAAATTATAGCAAATGTGAGGAAAAAAAACACAGACACTATATAGGTGCAGGTGTTGAAGATATACCTTGGGGTGGATGGGGGAAATTCATAGATGGAGTAGAGATAGTTGTTTGAAAGATACGAGCATCATGTGCAGCTCCCTCCCACCCTGCCAACACAAAAGTGAAGCACATATCCCAATCACATACTGTCATGATATTTTGTGTTGGATATCCCTTTCTCCTAATATATCTCTCTTGCTCTGACTGACCGACCACACACTTGATGTGACTTCCATCAATTACTCCTATTGCATGCTGAAAATATGGGTAATATCGCTGATCATTGCATATTTTTGGTTGACAATGATGGAACTCAGGATCAAGCAGTTTGATAATTTCTGTCGATAGATTGACATAAGCATTTAAAATTAAAAGGAAGATCCTACTGATAGTTTCTCCTGAATATTGCAATCATTCCTGTAGGATCCTATTTCCTTGTGCATGTCCAACCATATGTAAGAACATGGCAACCATTTGTTCTATTCCAATGTACCTAGTTTTCCTTAGCCCATGTTCTACCAATTTAGAGCACAAGAGAAAAAAGACATTTTTTCCACTTGAAAATTTTCATGACAAATTCCATCATGTCCTTCCAATACCTCTTGCACCCACTGTGCACTAGTTTGCTTACTAGTTCTGCATGGCTCTTTACAAATATAAGGCATTAGATATTGAGCAATCTAGGCACCTACGTGTTCATACTCTATCATCTCTTCATCTAAAAGAGATATGAGTTGGGACCTTCTTTCTGAACGAGATAGTCGTACTTCCTCCGTGCGCTTTGAAATATCTTCACTGCTCGAACCTGCCATAGATGATGTAACCTATGTTTTTTCCAAGATTGTTCGAAATCAAGTACAATTAGAAAATGTGGAAGTATGACTAAATAATATAGCAGAAGTTAGTAGCATTCATAACTAGTATAAAACATAGGTTTCGGGGCCATAAGGTTTTATCATAACATGCATTGTCTAATCCAGGTACTATCATAACATACATAACATGCGTCTAACATAAGTACTATCATAACGTATATAAGGTCTGGATATTGATATAACTACAAATGACAAAGTTTTCAAAAGTAACACAACAGAGTTTAGGGCTTCGAGGTAATCTGAAGGTGTAGGTTGTTGTAAGCATGTTCTTGCAACCATTCTAACAAGGCTTCTTTGTTTCCTTTCAACCCACTAAACATGTCGTGAGGCATTTGGTGCATCATCATATTACTACAGCGGTGACAAAAATCCCTATCATTAACAACTTATGGAATTGTGAATAACTCTGATATGACATCACTTGCTGGTGCATCACTTGTGGAGATCTTTCTTATCTCTTGTAATCTATCCGTAGATGCATAAGCTATTCTACTAACCGTGTCTACTATTACTTTGGAAGTTGGTGTTTTTTTCTTTTTTGCTTTCTTGGACCCTACATCCCTCTTTCTCTTCCCACTGCTTCCCGAACCACTAAGTGCACTAGGTGTAGTGTTCATTGTCAACGTTATTCCTTCAAAATCACTAGTCACTCCCACACCACCTCCTATAGCAGGACCTTCAATGTAATACCCCAAATTTTGAGACTTGAGGCTAGAGAATAAGCCTGAGATTAGTGGATTGCTAAGCCCCGGTTTAGCAAAATCCAAAATTGTGATTAAGAGATAATGACTCCAAAAGTGGATGTGGTTAGGGATAAATAACCCTTTTGGAGACTATGATGTGATTTGGCACTCGAATGTGATTCGTAAGTGCTGTGAGCAATGCCAAAACCCTGTATTTAAGCTCAATTATGGATTAACATCTAAATTGACTTAAAATAGAGGGGAGGATGCATTGTGGAGGAAAAGGAATGATATGGTGTGTTTGGTGGTGATTCAAGAGGAATTGCCATAATCAGGGGAAAAACGGTAAAGTTACCGACTGATTGATCGGTTACCAAACAGGAAACTCATTGGTAACTTCAAGATCAATGGTTGAGATTGATTTGTGTAGAGATTAAGTGGGTGGAATCCCATGTGTGTGGGTTCATGTGAATTCATAGAGAGATGGAATAAGGGTGTGACAAGTGTCACAATTTGAGCCCTTGGATTTGGTCAAAGATTTCAACTCATTTTCCCTCTTTCCTCTCTTTATTTGGACGTTGTGGCATCCTAAAAAACTACTGCCTTCATCTTCACTCCCTCTCTCTCTCTCAAGGCTCTATGGCGTCCCAAAGCTAGGAAGAAAGAGAAAAGAATAAGGTGAGATTTGGCTTGTTTCTTGTCCTCTAATGCTCTAATGTCCTTCTATAATCTTATTCATAGTGATGAGAGCTTCATCTCTATGGTTTTAGATTTTTGAAAGGAGGTGTTTGAAAGCTTGAGCAAAAGTAGAAAGATGGAGAATCAAGAAATTGGTTTGGGAAAGAGGAAGAGGTGAGCATTTGCTTCCTTTTGATCTAAGCTTTGTGATTTGTGGATGAGTTTAGTGTATTTCGAATTTTGCCCTTATTTTCTTGTGATTTTGGATTGGATGAATTGGGTTGTGTTTTATGTTGAAAATGGTGCCATGTTGTGGTATTTGGTCATTGGAATTGATTTGGGAACTTGAATTGGAAGAGTTGTGATGTTGTGGTTTGAATTGTGATTTGTGTGACATGTTGTGGTAACATGTCAATATGATTTGAATTTGATTGATTTGGTGTTTCCAATGGATTCCTTGTGCAAATTTATGTGGAAATGGTATTTGGTGTGAATTTGGGAACCATTGGAATCATTGGTGCAAAACTGAAAATCTGTCCCTTGAAGTTCTGTTCTGGACAGTCTATTTGTGTTGCCGTTTTGAATAGGCAAATGATGTCAGAAAATTTTGAAACTTTCCAGTCTTGAAGTTCACATCCCAAGCTTCAAAATGGACATATAATTTGTGCCATTTCATTTTGGGAACTGGGAGTTATAGCTGTCCAAAGTTTGAGGTCGAAAATGGATTCTGTTTTGGGGCAGTGATGAAATGTGTGTAATTCTGTATTTGTATGGTGATTTCCAGCATTGGCCAATATTTTTCCTGTGTAGAGGACTTGAATATCTTTCCTTTGGCTTTGGGATCACCTCATTTCAAGTTTTGTGGAATTAGTTATGAATTTCCTAAGTTGCCTTGGCTGCAGCGCAAAAGTTTCTGTGCACGTTTTGGCCGCAGCCAGAAATTCTTGGCTGCAGCCAAAAACCTTCTGTGCGTGTTCTGGCTGCAGCCAACCCCCAAAAATAAGCATTTTGGACTTTTAAAAGGTGATTTTTGGTCAAGTGTTTCCCAAGCCTTTAGGCATATGTTTGGGCTTTGATTAGCCACCTAAAGGTTGTGAACGATAACCAACTTAAGTGTTTGAGAGTTAAGGAATTGGAAAAGGGATTAACCCTATGTCCTTGTTTGGTTATAGGATTTTGGTGTTCGCCCTGATCGTGAGCAGCCGGAGCTGGAGCTTACGTGGAAAGAGTGTAGGGAACATATCTCTTCTGCTTGTATTTGATTATGTGTTAATGTGTTGATGCGTGTCTTAGCTTTGCATGGTTATGTGTTATTGAAGCTATGTTTCAATCTATGCTATGGCTATTAGTATATTGTTAGAAGCATTGAGCTTATAGATTTGTCATCATGATAGTTATGTGATGCAAGCATGTCATGCATTAAACATTTATCGTACATGTATATTGATATTGTTTTCCTACTGAGATTCTCTAGAATCTCACCCTCCCCTACTAACCTTTCAGACAGGGTAGTAGATCGATGATGGAGTAAGCAGGCAAGGGTGATGAAGACTCCCTTCGAGTTAAAGATTCGGTAGTTGGTTATCATTATAGTAGGGGTGTGTATTTGTATAAATGGATGTGTTTACATGAGTGTTGATGAGAATATGTTATGTCTATGAGAAAGGTTTGTGTAATCCCCATATGAGGGCTTGTAGGGGCGAATATGCCCTATAAGGCTTTGAGTTAATATATGGAACCCGGGATTGCTGGGATTATTTTTGTGTACTCTGATTTGTTATGAATGTGATATTCCGTGTAGTAATTGTATTCGAAAAGTGATTATGAGACCAAGGTTATAAATGATTTCGAAAGGTAATTGTGAAAACCCCGTCATGTGATGGGTTAGTAAATGTTATTTGTTTATTATTGGTCTCTATTTCACTTTAATCGCGTATTTCGGATATAATTACGGCAGGGGGTTACATTCAAGATCTTCCTCACTATCTCCCAATCCTTCTTCTAGGTCCATTGTAGGGTGGTAGACATCGTCTTCTAAATCATCACCCACTGAAATCTGCTGTGCAAAAGATGGTGTGAATATGTTGCTGCCCGATGCCATAACATCCTTAAATATAATCTCCAATTCTTTGGCATATAGGAGCCCTTTGTACCTATACTTTGTGTACTCTGCATTCTCCTATATGGATATAAAAATATGACAATATAATTAATAATAATAATAGTCATATGACACAAAAAATTCAGCCCTCTATTATAATAACCATATTAATAACAACAACAACAATAACAAATTTTCACCTGAATTTTCCTCTCCCACCACTCATCTTATGCAATAACCATATTCCTAGTTGAGTTAAAAGCTATACCAGTCTCTCTTGAGAATAACTTATCCCATGCCTTCCATTCTTTCCTTAGGCTATCAAACATATTCTTAAGTTGCTTCTTGTCATATAATCGTCCTGATTTCTTATTAAATGCACATCTAATGTATTTCCACCTGTCCTTCATGAATGAAGATCCTTGACTTTCTTTCTTTTAGATTTGATCAATGCATTCGTGGATGAAAATCCCTGCGATACTTATATCCCATGTTGCTTTACATTTGTCCTTATTCATACTTGTATGTGAATTATAAAGAAGTTAACACAAACATATATTCAATTATTTAATTGCTGGTCATTTATAATTAGTGGCACAATTCTAAGAAGGAGAAGGGTGTTTAATTTTTCCCATTGTCATTTTCAAACAATGAAAACATCAAATTTCAAAAACATTGTGAAGGATAAATATTTTCGTATATAAATTTTAAATACACCATTTCAGCATTAAAAAAATAAATTTACAAAGCCATCTAGTCCTGTATTGGTAATCCAAATCAATGCAAAGAAGTGGCTAATTGAATATCACATGTAGTTTCAACACCACAAAACTAGAAAAATATATACATTAAGGAATTCATAGTAAGAAATCACCAAACCATCAGACAAACAAAGAACTAAAAAGGCTTTAACCTTTGGTCCACCATAAAAATGAACTTTCAACATTAAAATTTCAGCCGACACAGAATTGTAGTTGCAGTGAAACAAAAAATCAAGTATTTATAAAATTAAACAAGAGAGATCAATTTAATCAGTATACATCAATGTGAAGCAACATATCTTAATATCAGTATATTATTAATCACACCTCTTTTTCAATTACTAATTTGTTACTTTGATGAGCTTTTATTCATGGATTTTGTAGCTTAATGCAGAAAATAGCCCATTTGAACGGACTAACTGTTTAGGTGCCTATATGATCTCTGTCTCCTTAAGTTGAAGGTCAAAATGTGGGAAGAGATGTCAAATTATCAGAAAAAAAACAACTTTGACAAAACAGAGGACCTGCCTAAACTGGGGTTTTGTTTCAGATAGCTTTTAGGCCATCAAAACTGGCTTTTAGTTTCGGTTACATATGTTGAGTACTTGCCTCCCCAGGAAAAAACAAATAGAGAAGGAGAAGAAGAAACAAAACTTGACATAGAATAGGGACAGACGAAAGCTTGTTACCCGACGTTGGCTACCAATTGTGGACGAAGATATGACAAAGACAAGAACCGGCCACCTCACAGTATTATGGTGAGTTGCAAAAGCTCTGATGACCTTTGTTCTGTGTCCCAAGTCATGGATCTGCACCTTATGAGTCCCAGTTGCACAGATCGCCACAAGACAAGCACGATTGAGCAATAAATTTCAGCATAAGCAAGTTCCTTGGCCGACCACCGTGACACGCCGACGGACGCAACCTTAGATCAGGAGGAAACACTGAACCACCGAAGGCAAGCCATGAGCTCAGTGATGAGTGGAATGAAAAGAAACAGGTCGCCACTGTACACACTTGAACGGCTCTTTACTCACGGAGATCTGGATGATGCTATGACTCATGACGATGACGCTTAGAGATGGAGTCCTCGACGGAGATCTGGACGGAAGCTCATATTCAAACAAAACCACAGCTCAGAGATGGCATTTTGCATGCATGAATGTCGAACAAAACCAACGAGTTTGATTAGCCAAAAAATCAATGCCTCCAATGGTCTAGTCGCAGAAGTATTGATGGAAGAGAGAGAACAAAAGTGCTGTGGCTGTGGCATAAAAAGCTGTGCGGTGGGGCTTCAAAAAAAAGCTACGGTAGAGGGAGAAGTGCTGTGACTATTGAAGCTTTGCCAAATGGATCCATTTCCTCTAATGGGCCTTTTTTATGCCAAACGTGCGGTAACCTATGGGCACCACTTTGCCAAACAGACCCTTATAAGCCCATTATCCGTTGGGGCCAAGGAATTATACATTTCATTAGATATATTGGCTCTTAATGTCTATTATTTGTAAGAAAGTTAAAGATATAGAAATAGAAGTTGAAAGGATAAATCTCCTTATAAATCAAAGTCATAAAAGAGAAGTGTCTTGGAAATTTAAACAGAAGTGTCTTGGAAATCTAAACAGAGTGAGGGTGTAATATCTTTATTTTGTTAGCACTTAGATAAAGTTGTAGTTTGTTTTATTTAGTCAAAGAGTATATAATAAACTAATAATTGAAAAGAAGTATCAAGTTCTGAACATTTATTCTATAAAAAATAATAATGCAAATGAAATATCCCCTTAAAATAATTATTTTAAATGTATGGGTGTGTGTGATGGGTTCCACATCAATAGTTGTGTAAATTTATCTTATTATTGGAATAAATAACATAAAACAAAAAAAAAATGCTGCCTAAAATTTGAATATTACTACTACTATTATTTTATTTGATTGAACCATATTTTTATATGATTTTTCATGGTTACTTTAGGATTTTAATGCATTTCCTAGGACATTAGCACTAATTTGAGTTACGGACATTTGTATTGAATTAAGTATAATTAGGGACAAAATTGTTATAATTTATTAATTATTCATGCAAATAATTTCTTGGACTTTTAATACTACCTTGTGCTTAATATTGCATTGTAAGTATTTAAGAAGAAAATTTGAAGATTTTGGAAAATGCCAATTGGGGTCGAATTAATATTTTTTAGGATTGGTGAAAATTACAGAAAATGTCTATAGAATTTCTGGAAATTGTAAATCAATGAAGAAAAGAGACAAGAGAAAATTACAGAAAAGTACCCAGATATTTTGGAAATTACAGTTCGTCTCCATCAACATTTTGAAAATTTGCACGTTAGTTCCTCCATGAACCTTTAAAGTTTGCATTTTGGTTCCTAGTCAAAATAAGTTTTGACCGGACCTTCTCTTCTTCCTCAAAGCACCTCGACAGAACAATATGTGTGTTGTGTTGTGGACTGAAACCATAGTGGGAGAGATCACAGTAGGGGGAGGTGAGATCAGAGTAACTCACATTCATCGACCCTCACCCCTCCTTGGTTGATGGCAACCTTCGTGGCTTTTACATTGACCCTCTCTCTATTTTACACCACCACCTATTGTAAATATTGCATATAGGTATGTCAAAGAAAGAGTCTTTCCAATATTATTGGAATATTTTAAAATGAAGAGATGTGTCTTGAAAAGTCATTTCCTAATAAATTAAGGGATCTATGTTGGTTCATAAATTAACATGGTTCTTGAATTTAATATATGGTTATGACTTCTAATTATAAAGATGTAGCCTTCAAGAGACACCTCTTCAAGGTATTGATTTATGTTTATAAATACCTCAACCGTGACACCATTTGTAGAAAAGAGAAACAGAAGCCTCGGTAATCTTTCACTGAGTTACTCTATCTTCCGCTAGTTCTGCCACCTTGTATCTTTACAAGAAGGGTTTGTTTAATCCTGGGGAGATGCCGCTTCATATTTACTGAGGAGGCTAAGGAATATCTCTTAAGGACAGTGTCCTCGGACACGACTCGAATCAAATATTTTCTTATTTCTTTTGCAGATTTTGCCTACATCTTAAGAGATATTTCCTGCTAACATTGTGAGTGCATCATGATGGAGTTTTCTCAATTTCAATTGGCAGATTGCAGAAAAAATAAGATAAGTGTTCTCAAATTTGTTTGATTGATTAGAAGGGAATTTAGATAAGTTTTAATTCCAATCTCTATTTTTTTTATTTGATTTTCATTTGTGAAAATTATTTATGAGTTGCCATATGAATAATTTGATTAAGAAAAATGATTTGGGAAAATATATAATGAGCATGGCTTTATTATTTTAATATGAATTCTTTATGGATTTTTGGATATTGGTGGAAGTATTTTATTTTCTTTATTTTCCAAAAGTTATCGTCGGTTTTTCTCATGGGAGAAAAGTCCCAAAGTTGATTCAATTTTGCAGAACTTGTACGAGTCTTGTATATACCATAGCCTTAAAAAAACCAAGAAAGCCCCATTTGTGTGGGGAAACACGATTAAGTTGATTTTGTTTGGGATTTGCTTCAATATTCGTGTGTCATATGTGATTGTTTTATGCAAATGATCCCAATATTACATTCCAGTTTCAAGATCAAATCAAATGGCTTGGGATGATTTGATTTTGGAGGCAACTTTGGTGGAATCAATGTTAGGGAATACTCGCTTTCCAATATGAATCTCTACAACAAAAATCAAAGGTCCCTGGAATTTTCTGTGATTAAATCCTGAAGAGATGTATTGGCCAATAGGCTTTCAGTTTGCATGGGTACTTGAACGGAGACAAGAGAAACAAGGGTAGAGTGTGGATGTGGCTGGTGTAAGCACAAGAAAATAAAACATGTTGATCCAATGATAATCAATCGAGAACAGAGGGAGTAAATGTATATAAACATGTTGATCTGATGATAATCAATCGCTGAAGGTGGGCCATGATCATTATTGTCATGGATAAGTACCCAATTTCCCCTCTAATCGGACTCATTTTAATCTTTGTGAGGCCACATTTATCCACATAAGAATTTAGATTGACGGTTGAGAATAAATAGCTAAGCAAAAAGACTTGTCATTTTGCACCTCAGTTAAGAGGTAGAAAAGAAGTCTGCAAGTCTGAAAGTTTGATTAGAAAGAGAAACTGTCTTTGCTACGGTATGGGAAGAAGAAGAAGAAGAAGAGACATACCTTATTAATGTCTATTTGGGCTAGAAACAAAATAAAAGAGGGAATGACATCTTGGAAGAAGGAAAATAAAATAAAATAAAATAAAATAAACAACTGATGGCAATATAATTAATGTTGCCATAGTCAAGGGCAAAAAGGGAAGAAAGGAATTATTGGTCAATTAGTCAGCAATTTCCCGTCCTCTTGAGAAAAGAGAAATTGATCAAAGAAAAAAGAAGAAGAAGGAGGACTAAATGACTAAGTAAACTAGTTATAGTAACTAATTAGTTACTTACCTTTTTGAAGGACTATGAGCTTTTGACGAGTGGTAGAATTCGGGCTAAGTATTTATGTTAGGGGAAGATAAACACCATAAACTCCCTCTCTACCCTCACAATTCATGCATCACCCCTAAAATAGAGGGAAAAATGAAGAAAATCATAAGAAAAAGAAAGAGGAGAGAAGGAAGGTGAATAGTGAAAGTTCCTCAGCTTTGGAGTCAATTTCACCTCCGATTTGGCATTTCCAACTTCCAGAGTCTTCTCTAATGTTGTTTCTCACAGTGAGAGCAACATTTCTATGGTTTTGGATTCTTGATCAGAGGTGTTTGGAGCTATCAACCTAGGGGAAGTGCTGCCAAAATCAAGAATCGGTTATAGAAACATGTAAAGGTAAGTGTAAGCTTTAATTTGAACCGGTTACTTTGATCTTTTGATGAGTATTCTAAATTTTGTGGGGACTTAGGGTTTTGGTCATCTTGTGATTTTAAGGAAAAATGATGTTTTGATGATGTATTTATGGTTATATGGTGATTTATGAGGATATTAGACTAGTTTGATGCTTAAATTACAAATTGGTTGGTGCTTAGTTGCAGCCAGTCTGGAACCAGATTGCTTGTGGGACAAATTTGACTAGCCAAATATTGTCATATGGCTGTGATATTTTCTAGAAAGATAATAGACATTATAAGCTTTAATATGACATATAATATGTTGAATTTGGGTCAGTATTTTAGGAGATATTAATTGTTAAAGTTTGAGGTTTGAAACTAGACTAGATTCTAGAATAGGGAGGCAATTCATGGAATTATGTATTTCTATGGTTACAATTGGTAGTGTTTAATATTTATCCTTTACAGCATACTTAGAACCACTTTATTTGGAATTTTGTAGATTAAGTTATGATTTTTGGAAGTTCAACCAAGTGCAAGGACTGTTTCTTGGTCACGACCAGAAGATTGCTTGGTCTCGGCCCAAAGATTTCTGACCTCTCTTGGCAATGGCTAGAGAATTCTTTGGTTGTGGCCAAGTACCTATTTCAGCACTCCATACTTTTCTAAAAGGTGTTGATTGTTCTAGCATTTTCCAACCCCATAGGCATTTGTTTGAGCTTCCAATGGCTGCCCAAGTGACTCAAATGATAAGCAGCAAGTTCAAAACAAAGGATAAACATGGGGATAGGTCAAGAATAACTTAGTTTACATTATGCCAAAGGCATTTGACTAAGTAATGACATATCAATCATAAATTCTGATATAGGACCTATTATCTATCCGGGATCTATGACCTACTCGAGTGTGGAGGAACAACTGGATACCTCTTAGGAAAGGTGTCTAGGTAGTAACTCTTTCATTTCATATGTTATGAGATACGGGTTTCACCATGAGTGTTGGAAGCATTCACAATTTGAAAGGTGGTCACCCGGGGCCTATTACGTAGGTGGATGCTTGGGCCATGAAAATTACTATTATGCACAAGTAGAATCCCGAGGCCTGTTACACAGATGAACACTCGGGGCCAAGTGATTTATATGCCTAGCACTATTGTAATGTGATATGTTGCATGATGTGTTTTGAATGCTGATTGCTATTTTCATGTTATATGATGACTATGTGGCATGCTTTATGTTCTGGTATTATGTGATTGAATGCTTGTTACTACTGAGATTCTTTTGAATCTCACCCTTTCCAATAACTAACCTACAGCAAGGGCAATAGGCTTGAGGGGCAAGAAGATAGTCGCAGATGAGTATAGGATTGCAATCAAGATTGAAAGTTTTATTGGTTATTTGTTTTGGGTTGTAATGTTGAAAATAATATATGACAACACTAGTATTAGCCATAGTAGTAGTTGCAATATTCAAAGCCGGGACATTAGTAATTATATATGATAATCATGTTGGAATCAGGCAGACGTATGCGTCAGACCTATTAGTATAAGCGCAAGAACATGGGTTTCTGTATAGAATACTTTAAGTAAACACTTTGATATTAATAAATGAATTTACAAATGGATGGGATGTAATGAAAATACAAACCAGTTGAGATCAAAATGAAAAATGTTTTGATAAGTTTTAGAAAACCCACTCAAGAGCAAGATCAAACCCTATTTTGGAGTCGGGATCGCTATGGTTTATAATGATTTCCAGTCCCAAGTTTGAAGTCTTTAACAGTTTAAACCCATCTAAGTGCTTTGAAAACTATGGTGTTACAAATGAGGCATGGAGAATGTCATCATCCTATTCCTGACCATTACTTTCTCAATTCCTGAATAGTGAACTATAGAAATGGAAACTCCTTTCCATCGTATTATGGCCATACATTTCTCAGACTTACTGATCGAGGGACCTAGTAATATCTCTCTACTAATGTGAGGGATAAATTCCATCTTGACCATTCACATTCCTCTACATAAAAACTACCAATCCTGAACATAGCATTTATCATTACTCGCTTAAAAGGTCACTTTTGACTAGGTCAAAGTTGAGCGAAATCTCATTGTAGGAATCCATGACGATCTCTGGTCAAAGGGGTATAGTGACATGGTTATACATGAGCCAAGCTTATGACTTGATCCATACAGCTTTCTCATAGCGGTCAATCTAGTACCTTGTACTCTTACAAGTGCCTAGGACTTTAATTTGTATATCTATATCTCTTCAAAGTATACTGGTCTTAGTTCATCTTTGATCCCATATAGATTGTAATGCCCAAATTTTGATTAAGGGCTAATGATCTTTTAATAGGTTGTAAAGAATGTTTTTGTGAATTAAAGTTGAATTGAGACTCGAATTGATTATTGAAAATGCTTAACACCCTGTATTTAGCATAATTATGTGGCAAAGTAATTTTTGAGCTAAAATAAGAGGGAATGGCCCATGAAAGAAAGAGAAAGGATTAAAATATGTGCTATGTGGCAATTCAAGTTAATGTGCCATAATCAAGGGAAAAATTGAAAGAATGGAAAATTGTTGGCCAATTAGTCAGTGACTAATAAAGAAATTAATTACTAACTAAAAGAAATGAGGAGTATGACTAAATGGCTAATAGAGTAGTTAGTGTAGCTATGTGGTTACTTATTTGATTAGAAATAATGAGATTGGGACATGTGGCATGGTTAGTTGTTGACAAGTGGCATTTTTTGGAATAAAGGATCATGCACATAAGTCAATAATCACCTTTTCTCTCTCTTCTTTCTCCTATTCGGTTTGGACTTTGGGAAGGGGAAAGATATACTTGCTTCATCATCATCATCTCTCATTATCTCTCTCCTCATCCCTCCATTTCCGGCAACCCAAGGAAGAAAGAAAAGAAGAAAGATGAGATTTTGATGCCTATGTGTTGATCTCTAATGCTCTAGACCTCTTCTCTAATGTTGTGCACCTCATTGAGAGCTTTATCTTGATTATTTCAGAATTTTGAAAGGTGGTAGTTTGAATGTTGGACCATATTTGAAAGTTGGAGAATCAAGGTTTTGGTTTTAGGAAAGTGAAGAGGTGTGCATCTAGATCATTTTGATATATTTATTGTGATTTTTGGTTGAGTATGATGAATTCTGGAATTTGCCTTGGTTTTATGCCAATTTTTGAATGCATGGATTATATGATGAATGATGGCAGAATTGGTTTATTATGGAGTTGTTTGAGTGTTAGATTTGTTTTTGAATTTTGGAAGTGGGTTGAATCAAATTGGGTATTGTGTGTGTCATAGAGACCCAAGAGTATGAATTGTTGTTAGGATGGGTTTTGAGTGTTTTGGAGGTTACCAATGGGTTCCTTATGTGATTTTAAGTGGGTATGAGCTTTGTGTTAAGTTTAGGAACCATTGGGATTAGTTTTGGCCAATCTAGGAATTTCTATCTTTTGTTGCGATTTGGCAATCTTTAAGCCTCACTCAAGTGAGGATGAGTCTCACTCGAGTGTTGTGCATATTTTCACCCAAGTTCTTTCAAGTTCTTGTTGCACTTTTATGCCAAAAGCATAAGTGCACTTCCTGATTTGCGAGTGATACAGGCCATCACTCGAGTGAGCATGGGTTCACTCGAGTACAAGCGTAATGCCATGTTAAGAGTTGCTCTCGGCCAAGCACTCGCAAGCCATTTGTCAAGAGTTTGTTCTGACACTCGCAAGTGCAGTCTTCTCACCTGAGTGCTAAGGGTTGTGCTCGAGTGAGCTTCCTCCTCTAAAGTTGTCTGTGCTCTCGGGCAAGCACTTTCTGTGTTGCACTTTTGGAGACTCGAGTGATCTTGGATCCATCATTCGGCTCAAAACCTTATGCTCGAGTATTGTTAGCACCTTCTGGCCATGGTTGTTGCTCAGTGTCAAACACTCACGAGTGAGAACCACTCTCACTCGAGTGCAAGCCTTCCATCACTCGAGTGAGGTCATCTTCACTCGAGTGAGCCAACTAAAAATCATTGTTGTGCTTTTGAAAAGGGGTATTCAAGGTAGTTTCTCCCAACCCTTTTAGCATGTGTTTAGGCCTCTAATGGTCATCCTAAAGAGTTTAAATGATAACCAACTTAGAGTATTATAGAAATAAGCATTTAGAAAAGAGATTGATCGGTTGTCCTTAATTTGGTTATAGGATTTGACATTGGTAAGACGCGTGAGCCCACTGTGCCAAAGAATGTTAGGAAGGAACAAGGTAGTGACTCTTCTCTTATACTTTGTGTAAATATATTGTATGTATGTTGTCATGCATTGAGTTTTTGCTGCTGCTTTGTGATGCCTTGTGGAGCTTTATGATGCTTTGTGCCTTGTGATGCTGCTATATAGTGTTTACCGCAAAAGCGAACATAGTGATTACAGCGAAAGCTGGCATAGTGTTTACCGCGAAAGCGGGCATTGAGATTACAGCGAAAGCTATTGCATTGTGATTACACTCGTGAGTGCTTTTGTTCAAGGCATAAGGCATGAATCATTGAGATGCTGCTAAACATGATCATATATGCTACGTGTTTATACATTGTATGAGTGATTTATTACTACTGGGATTCTTTTGAATTTCATTCTTTCCAATGACTAACATTTCAGACAGGGCAAGTGGCTTAAGAGAGAAGCAGACAACCCAAAGCAGTTAGGATCTCTTAGAGATATTTTATTTGGTTGTTGGTTATCTGTTTTGGATTTGGGATTACTGTATATATTTTGGGTTGTAAATATTATTTTTGGATATGTAATCCCTTGTTTTGGGAAACTTTACACCTATTTTATATATACATGTAACCCAGGGTATGCTGGGATTTTAGTTGTGCACTCTGATATTTATCAATGTGATTTGATTTCTCAAGTAATTATATTCGAAGCGTGAATGTGAAACTAGGCTGAATATATTTTGAACTATTTTCTGAACACCCCATTTTGAAGGTAAGGGATTATAAATGTTGATTTTGTCTTATTGGTCTCTATTTCACTTTAATTTCATAAACTATATGTAATTACGGTGAGGGGGTTTCAGCCTACGACACACAACCTAGCTGTGATATGAGATCCAATGATAGTACACATAGATAAGCCAGGGATTCAAATAGTCATTTGACTGTGGACATGCATTAAACTGGGGTTCAAATAGTCATTGTTTGACCTTGGGCATGAGTTAAGCTGGGGTCACAAGCATGTTGTTTGACCTTGGACATGAGTTAAGCCAGGGTTGCAAGCATGTTGTTTGGCCTTAGATAGGGTACACACAACACGAGTTCATATCTTACATGACATGGTGTATTGTATATTCATTAATGCATTCTATATGTTTGATTGCATGTTGCTATTGAGATTCGCTCGAATCTCACCCTTTTTTAGATTGAAAAACCTTACAACTGAGGCTAGCAACTCGAAGGGCAAGGCAATGGCTACTAGTGAATAGAGTCCTGGTGCAAACCAAAGCTGCTATAGTTATCTAGGCTTGCACCTTTTTTTCTTTTGGAATACTTATACATTTGTAAATATTTTTCAAACCCTGCGAGGATTCTCCTGTATTGTAAACAAGTACCTAATGTCAATATGTTTCCTCTATTTTTATATGCCTTACAGAACTGCACACTTAATACTTTGTGAATATCAAAATGTTAAGAGGTTTGACAACATGCAAATAATATATAACAAAAGGGAAAGTTCATTGAATGACAATGTTTAAAGTACAATAATTGGCCCCTAGGGCATAATTTCCAACATCCTCCCACTTACACTAGGTACAATCATTAATTTACCTAATTCCTATTATCCTAACATGTCGCTTATGCTTTGCCTATGCAAGTGGCATGCTAAGAGGATTAGCAGCATTATCTTCTCCTGCTACTTTGTATATTTTTAAATCACCTTTATCATTGATTTCTCTAATAAGATGAAATCGCCTGAGTATATGCTTAGTCCTTTGATATGACATAGGCTCCTTGGCTTGTGTAATAGTATCACTGTTGTCACAGAACAAATCTATTAGATTTAAGATGGTAGGCACCACCCCTAGTTCAGTAATGAACTTTTTGATCTAAACGGCTTCCTTAGCTATATATGATGCTACTATATACTCAGCTTGTGTTGCAGAATCTACTATAGTACTCTAATTGGAGCTCTTCCAAATTACTGCTCCACCATTCAAGAGGAATATGTATCCAAATTATGATTTAAGCTCATCTTGGTCAGTTAGAAAACTTGCATTTGTGTAACCAATTACATAGAGCTCATCATCTAATCCACCATATACTAAGAATAAGTCCTTAATCCTTCTTAAGTACTTTAGGATATTTTTAACAGCAGTCCAATGACCCTCACTAGGATCTTGTTGATATCTGCTAATCATACTAAAGGTAAATGAGACATCTGGTCGAGTGAATAACATGGCATATATGATGGATCCAATGGTCGAGGCATATGGAACCTGGCTCATTCGATCTCATTGATTAGGTGTATTAGGACACATATCCTTACTAAGATGGATACTATGAGACATAGATATGTAACCTCTTTTTGAATCTCACATACTGAACCTATGCAGTATCTTGTCTATGTATGTGTTTTGAGTTAGGCCTATTAGTCTCTTAGATCAATCTCTATAAATCCTAATCCCTAGGATGTAGGTGGCTTCACCTAAGTCTTTTATCGAGAAAGACTTTCCAAACCAAGACTTGACACTTTGCAAGGTAGGAATGTCATTCCCAATAAATAGGATGTCATATACATAAAGTATGAGAAATATAACTGTTCTCCTACTAACCTTCTTGTAAACATAAGATTCATCGATATTTTGAATGAATCCAAATTCTTTGACTACTTCATTAAAATGATGATTCCAGCTCTGGGATGCTTGCTTTAATCCATAAATGGATCTTTGAATCTTGCACACTTTACCAGAGTCCTCTAAATGGTTAAAGCATTCAGGTTATGTCATGTATACATCCTCAAGTAGCTTTCCATTAAGGAAGGTTGTTTTGACATCCATCTGCCATATTTCATAGTCATAATATGATGCAATAGCAAGAAGGATTCTGATTGATTTGGCTATTACAAATAGGAAAAAGGTTTCATCAAAGTCTATACTATGAGTTTGAGTGAATCCTTTTCTAACCAGTCGTGCCTTGAAGACATTTACATTGCCATCCATGTCAATTATCTCCTTGAAAAGCCATTTGTAGCCAATGGATTTTATACCTTCAGGTGGATCGACTAAGGTCCATACCAGATTGTCATACATGGATTGCATTTTAGACATTATGGAATTTAGCCATTTCTTGGAGTTTGATCCTACTATGGCTTCTTGATAGGGGGTTCGATGAGCAACATATCACAACTTTCAGTAATCAGAAATCTATATATTTGAGGCTGATGGCGTGTCCTATCAGATCTGTGTAGACCTTGTATTACTTCAGGAGGCTCAGCAACTTGTTGTAAGTTTTCTCTATTTTCCACATATGTTTCTGTGCTATCTTGTGACTCTCGAACTTCTTCGAGATGTATCTTTCTCTCACTAGTTCTTTTAGAGATAAACTCTCCTTCTAGAAACATACCGTTTTGAATAACAAACACTTTATTATCGGTGAAATTATAGACATAGTATCCTTTCGTTTTCTTAGGATACCCCACGAAAAGGAACTTTGAGGATTTGTGCACTAATTTATCTAAGGCTTGTTGCTTAACATATACCTCACATCTCGAAATTTTGAGGAAATATGAACTAGGTTTCTTTCTAGTCCATATATCAGATGGTGTCTTTTCAATTGCCTTAAATGAAAAATGATTTAGTTTGAATGCAGCTATCTATAGGGCAAGGCCCCAAAGGACATTGGAAGATCTATTTAACTCATCATAGATTGAACCATATGTAATAGTGTTTGATTCCTCCTTTCAAAAATGTCATCCTATTGTGGTGTTCCTGGAGGAGTTAATTGTGAGCTTATCCCAGAACTCCTAAGATAGTCAATGAACTCTTGACTCAAATATTCACCACTTCAATCAAATTGAAATGCTTTAATTGTTTTGTCAAGTTGGTTTTGTACTTCATTTTGGAATATTTTGTACATTCCAAATTCATGTTTCATTAGATAGATGTATCAATATCCACTAAAGTTATCTATAAATGTAATGAAGTACAAATAACCTCCTCTAGCAACTGTATTCAATAGTCCACATACATAAATCAGAGGCCCTCTCACTATACCTAGTAAAAGGTGCCTTTGGTAGGTCGGTTCAAATCATTTGACTTGATCCTTTTGGTAGTTACGTTATAGATATTTCCACTATTAGGATGTTCCAAATTTAATATATAGTGACCAACATGAAAATTACCATTAGCATAGAAAACATCATTACGATAAATAGAACATGTTAGGTATGATTAGTTTTGATGATGTCAAATATAGATGTGAAATGATAAGAGCAAAAAGTTTATATAATGTATTTCTTTGACTAACTACTATATTTAATGTTACATATTTTGTAGATTAGTCAAGCAAAGAATGAAGAAGATTGAATTAATGAAAATGAACAAGAGGAAGAAGAAGAAATGAAATTGAAGATAGTCAAGGAGATGCCTACTCAGATTATGAAGAATGATTATTAAGAGGAAAATAAAAAAGAAAGATATTGAAGAATGAAGAACTTGGAAGATCTATCAAGAATATCAAGATTCAAGTTGTTAGAAGTGATACTGGAGGTTTCTATGATGATACCGGAGGCTTCTATGATCAAATGATGGTTGGAATAGGTTAATACGAAGCTAAGATGACTTATATGTGAGTTATGGCACTTCTAGGGGAGTTATACTCAAGCACAGAACTCAATACTCGAGCACAGGATGAACTCACTTGAGCACGGGGTGACTCTGTTCTACTCTGTTTTACGTTCAGCCTGATAGAGGTTTGGTATTTTGGCTATATCTCTCAAACCACATGTCAGATTGACCCAAAACTGGTGGTATATGAATGAAGACTCAAAACACGTAAAATGTGCAACAAGATCACATTGAAAGAAGCTCAAATCAAGGAGATATGATCTGTGGAAAAAGACAGTGAAATCACCGTCACTTTTCAACACAGGTTCGGTATTTTAAGAATAACTCACAAACCACACATCGGATTGAGATGAGACTAGTGCCAAATGAAACTAGACTCAAAGAGCTTTCCATGGATAGGTAATTTGACTAATTTGAACGTATATTATAGGAGCTATGACTTCTGGAAGTTGATGCTTGTACAGTCTAGCGAAATAGACACTCTTTCGATCATAACTTGCAGAATACAACGAGTTTGGAGCTGATTCTTTTTGCATTGGAATGCAAATGGCAGGAGCTTTCTTATGATACATCATTAGAATCAAATAAACAAAGTTTTTCTAAAGTGGCCCCACATCACCCACGAGTGCAAAAACTCACTCTTGAAAAATGTTGTGCGAGTGATGTCCAGAAGCAGCTGAATCGTGAAGAAACTTACAACACTCGAGCACTAGGATCCATACTTGAGCATTAGACTATTTCTCACTCGAGCACATGCAAGTTTTTACATGAGAGTGTTAACCCGAGAAGAAGTTTGTACGTGAAAACAAGAAGCGCACTCGAGCATGACTGGTTGTGCTCGAGTGATGTCTAGAATTCACTCGAGCAGATGCGAGTGAAGAGCAGCGAGTGTTTGCCCGAGAGGAAGCTAGAACGTGAAAATATCAAATGCACTCGAGTGAGCCATATTGCACTCGAATGAGGTTCTGACAGAAGCAACGTAGAAGCTCAGACTCTCATGGCCATCAATCCAAACGTGGTTAAATGTTATACAATCATTATGTTTTCACTTGTTATTGTTCCTAAACATTAACTAACATATATTTCAAGTGTAAAATAGGAGATTAAATATTTGGATTGCATCTTCAAGAATGGAGGTCACGTATGGAAAAGTCTTCACTCAACGTGATAAGTCCCAGAAGCCAGAAATTTAGCTTTTGACCAATAATCCAACATACCCATGACTAATACTTCATCATATTAGTGATTAAGCATTTTACAGTGTGAAACAGGAAATTTAACAGTGAGCTTACAGATTCAAATGAAAGAGTCAAGTGTTGTGGGCGACATCATTACACAATGAATGGCGGCTACCTACCACAACAAGCAACTGACCTACCATGAGAGATTGTCTAGAAAATCAAACATATTCATCCCGCTCCACAATGTGAAGTACAGCTCAAAATGAATCTTCCTGCTGTTCAACGAGACACTCTGCTTTGCAACAGAAATCTCATGGTAGCTAGTTTTTCAAATATGCTCAACGGTCAAAATGACTCCAACAGACAAATGCTCACAACGGTCATCATCTTCATCAACTATAAATGACAGAGAATTCATCGTCGATGGGAGATAGAGAAAACAGAGCAACGCCACTAACATGCGAATAACATGAATCCTCTGCTTCTACCCAAACACTCTCTGTTTTCCAATTTCTATATTACTTATCATTGAGAGAGTGATTATTTGTATTGTACTTCAGTGAGTATTATACCCACTTTATGAGAGAGTCTGTAAACACCTTCAAATATATTTCTGAGTTGATCTCAAGGTAGAGGGACCTTGAGAAGGTTGATTTCCTTACGGGAGAAGCTGTAGAGAGAATTGCCAGTAAGACATTCTACTCGTAAGACTTACAAGGTGCAAGCAGTAGAGAACGTTGCTGCTCGTAAGACTTACAGGGGTGTAAGCAGGAGAGAACGTTGCTACTCGTAAGACTTGCATGAGTAAGCAGGAGAGGAAGATCTTCGGGATTGCTCTGCTCATAAGACTTGCCGTAAGGGGGGAGTATCTTGGTGAGAGATTTATAAAAGGTTTCACAAGTACCCGGCTAAACTTGTGGGATTGTAAAGGCTTTTCTTGTGCCTGTATTAAATGAGAAAATAGTGGATTTGAAAATCTCAGGAGGAGCCTGGGGACTGGACGTAGGCCATCACAGATTGGACCAAACTAGGATAAATCATAGTTTGCATATTCTCTTCCCTAAACTCTTATATTTCCAGCATATATTATTTAATCTAACTGTTGATTTATAAACCTTCATACTTACCACTTTTGTTAAGATACGAAAAGATTTCTAAAGTTCTTAAGATTTTTTTATACACCCAATTCACCCCCTCTTGGGTGATAGCCGGTTCTAACAGAACATTTACCATTCTCAATAATAGAAGTATAACCTTCCTTATCTAAATAAGAAAGAGAAATGATAAGTAAAATATTTGCATATTTATTTTCTCTTATATGATGATTTTGTGTATGATATTTGAGCTCAATTTAATGAATTTGGGTGTAATTAATAAATAAATAATGATTTTGTCATGAAATAGAATTTCTTGAAAAAAATACTAAATTAGACCCTTTTTTAGTTTTCAGGCAATATCTGGAGCTCTAGATGTTAGATTGAGACATTCTTTATATGGATTAAAAGCTAAGAAAGAGCTCTATAACTTTTATGTTGAGACTAAAACCTAGTTCTATATCCAAAGATTTTGAATTTTGAATGGAAGCTGAGAGCAGGAATCATCTACCATTCCACCTACTACATTTCATCTACCACTTCATCTTCCTTTTCACCTACTACTTCAACTATCACATTCTGTTTACCACTTCATCTTCTTTTTCATTTACCACATTTCATCTAATACTTCATCTACCCTACCCCATTCTTCCCTATATATAGTCGTCCTCTCCTTCACATTTAACACACCATTTTTTCATATCCATTACTCTCTTCTCTTCTCCACTTACACAACCATTTCATATCCATTTCTTTCCTTTCTTCTCCACATATACCATCTTAGAGTTGTTTCATGAATTTTATTTAATTCTTGCATGCTTTCTACATGGAAGGCTTAGGTAGTCCTCCTTTATGAATGGTATAGGTTGCCACCTACATGGAAGGTTTTACCTCCTAAAGGGATGGCTAGATTTTCACTATTTTCATACATCTAGTTGTTGTATATTTATGTTTAGAATTTATTAATTAAGTTTTATGCAATATTAATTTATTTTGGTTTTGTTTTTAATTTCATCATGTGTTAAATTTCTAATTTTTCTAGGGTGATGACATAGCTTACTAATAACAGATTGAATCTTAACTTATTAAATCTAGTTTGAATTTCTCCTTCATGATTAAGTTTTAATTGTTATTCTTAATGCTTTTGATTGACTGGACATCTTTTGAATTATTTCAATATGCATGTTGAGACCGGAAGGAGATGCATGTATATAGATCCTATAATTAAAACCATGACTTGCATATGAAATAGGAATATATTCATATGTGTTGTGTAGTCTTACTGAGTTCCATAAATCTTAATGCATAATTAACTGCTTAAATTCATATAGGAATATATTGGATTAGCGATTAATTATAGAATTGCTTGACCTTGGAAGATGCTAGTAATTAAATTAGGGATACTCGACTGTCAATCATGTGGAATAAATTAGGCTAGAATAAATAAGTGATTCAATCCAAAATTTGTTAATTGAAATCAACCCCTAGGGCTTTTTCTCATAGTTGCTTTCATATCAGTTACACTCATATTTAATCATCTTTTATTTTTTACTCTTAATCACCAACTAATCGATCGACTAAATAGAGTTAAAATTACTCATTTTGGTACTTAGTGATCAAACCTCATGGAAACGATACTCTACTCACTTATGTATCACTTGATTACGATAGTGTATACTTGCACTATTTAATAGATCATTTACACTTGTAACAAGAAACAATGTTACTATTCAAAGTAGGAACATAATGGCAATTTTTCAAAACTAACAAAAGCCCACTAGGCAGAACTAATTCATAAGTGTCTAAATCTAAAGCATCGACTCTTGCTTTATTTCTAACTCATAGGTCCACTTCGCCCTTCTTTAGCTTTCTAATATCCTTAAGACCCTGCACATTTGTATAAATGTGAGAATCACATGCATTATCTAATACCTATGTAGAGGAAGTAGAAAGATGAATTTCTATAACATAAATACCTGAAGAGATAGCCCCGCTATCCTTTTTGTTCTTTTTCAGATCTTTGAAGTAGAATTTGCAATTCCTTTTCCAATGACTGTGTTCATTCCAGAAGAAGCATCGTCCTTCCTTTGGAGGCTTTGCCTTCTTAGGTGCAAGCTTAGTTTCGGGCTTATTTGATTCTTTGGTCTTACCATTTGAGCCTTTACCCTTCCCCTTCCCCTTCCTCTTACTTTTCCTTTTTATACCCTTTCATTTATGAACCATTAAAACAGTACTGGACTTTTTCTTAATGTTCTGCTCAATAGTTTTAAGCATCCCATGCAGTTTAGAAATTGATTTCTCCATGTTGTTCATGTTGCAGTTAATAACAAACTGGTTATAACTTTTTGGGAGTTAGTTCAAGATCAAATCTATATCCAACTCCTGGCTTATGGGAAATCCAATCCTCTCAATGTGATCAATGTGGCATTTCATCTTTAACACATGAGCACTAACTAATGCACCATCAACCATCTTGCAGGAATGTAAGGCCTTTATGGTCTCATACCTTTCTTGCCTTGCCTATTACTGAAACATTTCATTGAGATGCACAATCATCTCATGAGCCTCCATAAGTTCCAGATCTCTTTGGAGCTCTAGAACCATGGTATAATATTCTGGATTTTGGGCCTAGAGACTTGAGGATAAGCTTGTATCAGACAAACAACTAAGCCCAGTTCAAGAAGAGTCCCAAGAATATTGAGAGACAGAAAGATTCTCGAGGACTATGTGATTCATCCCTACTAGGCAGAGGGCCCAGTATACGTAGGCTGGAGGATTAAAGCATCGGTGTAAATATGCATAGGACACATATACAATGCCATTGGGTTCGTTGAAAGATGCCACCAAGCTATGTCATAAGGTATGGGACAAGTTAATCGAGTAAAGTATACTGATATGTGAGTACACAAAGCATTTCCAGGGCAGATATATGTACCCTGCATTTTAAGAATAGACACTGGTATGGGGCGCCATATGGGGCCTACACATATATACTCTTACCTAGCATCATTGACAGGCCTCGATATACATGAAGTAACCCCAAGTAAGTCCTGAGTGAAACTCGAATAAGTATCGATAAAGTAACTTTATTAAAGTAGCTTTATTAAAGTAAGTAATGATGACACAACTTTAGTATTAGATGAATAAGAGAGTAACAAGTGTCCTCTTATCATGACATTCCACTTTTGTGATGGACAAATGAGAACATGACACATGTCCCTTCATCATGAGAGTCATAAAGTGACTTTTATGTTGGCATTCTTAGAAGGCGCTACCTAGCATTAAACCCAAGGAATCCACCGGTCTCTATTTTGGACATCGGCTTGACTTTCCCAAACACCGAGCCTGGGAGCTAGGGACAATCATTAGACCCTTACTTTCCCTGATATATTGGATGGTTGGAAGCCTATGAAAAGAGGTGGGACCCACTTTATTAAAGTAAATGACATGTGTCACTGAATCATTAGAACACGAACAAATGGCACCACTGAAATACGACACATGGAGGAAACTTTACAAGACCATCAAGGGCCCAAAAATTTCATCCATATACCCCCAAAAATTAGGAAAAATACCAAGAAATTGTTAGAGGAGAGATAGAAGGTGAATAGTAAATTTTCATAACTTCAATCTGACGAAATATTACTGAATCGACATTTCTCTCAAAATACGCTTCACAAACATTCTTCTACTAATCTCAAGCTTCATTTATATGGTTTTGGATTTTCATTTGGAGGTGTTTGGTGCTATCTCGCTTGCCAAAGTACTGCCAGATTTTTGAACCAGTTGCGGAAACAAGTAGAGGTAAGCATAGACTTCGTTTTGAACCAATTGATTTGTTATTTGGATAAGTTTTCATAAGGGTGGGGGTACTATTCATACTTCATCCAATGGGTGTTTTTAAGTTTTATTCATGTATTTATGGTTAGATGATGATTTATGATGATATTAGACCAAGTTGATAGACAAAATTCTGTTTTGGCCACTTTGTTTTAAAAGGGCTCTGTTTGGTCAGTGTGATTAAGCACTGAAAATTTGTAATTTTGATTATTTTGACATTACCATTGTGTTTAGAATTGAAAATTATGTGGGAAAACATGTGGTTATGCTTTTTGGAGGATTACGCATAATTCTGGAATTTTTAGAAGTTTGAGTTGTTGCTGCCCATATTCTTTTCTGGAAACCAGTATTGTTGTGGAATATTTTTCAATAGCCAAACTTGATCCAAATTACATGAAATTTTACCGGATGAAAGTAGACATTCTAGGCTTTAATTGGATAGGTATTATGTGTCATTTGGATTTTTGGATTGAGAGATATGATTTTTCAAAGTTTGATATTGATTCTGGAATGAAATCTGTGGTAGACTAGGTATTAATTAGGCTTTGTGATATTTTTCCCTTAAAGTAGACTCAAATAGTTTTAAGTAGAAATTTGAACTACCCCAATTGAAGTTTTATAGAATTAGTTATGAATTTTTAAAGTTTAGTCAAAATGCTAGCAGCTTTTAGCTACCATGCGAATTAAGGGTTAAGTTCTTTGAACTCTAAAGGTTAAGTTGAGCACTTGGGGCTAGTGTAGTCACACTAGAAGTTCATTGATCATGGATCTAATAATGTCATTATTTATTTAGGGCCATGAGAAGCCAAGAAAGATGAAGCATTGGAGAATTTCCAAGAGGCTTCAATGGTTAGAAGAAAAGAAAACAGGAAGAGGGACTTTGTCCAAAGGTAGTAAACTTACTTGCTTGCAAGTATGTGATGTTTATATTATGTATTGATTTGCTGTATTGCTTTACTTGATTATGTGAAGCATGTATGAATGAATGAAGCTTTGTTTCTATTTTTGTTGTGGTAATAAGTATGTTGTACGAAATATTGAACATGCAGAATATCATTATGTGAACATAAGCCTATAAAAGGCAAGCATGTGATGCACTAGTATTCATCTTGCATGCATTGTTAGTATTGTTTACTACTGAGATTCCCCTAAATATCACCCTCCCCCACCAACCATATAGGTACGTGAACAGGAAAGAGAAGAATGCTTGAAGAAGAACAAGAAGACGAAGAATTGAAGAATAATGTGTATTAATATATTATATGTAAATTAATTGCACAACCTAGATATTTGTATAAATAGCATGAATAATAGAATGAATACAGGAATTTGAATTAAGCCGGAATCGGGATCACGAGGAACTAAGAAAAAGAACGAACTCTGATATATGGTAAGAATAATGGTTTAACAGCTAGAAATGACTAATAATCCCCTAAGAGAATATAAGTAAATACTTCTGTGAACATAATAAAGGGGTAATAAAGTAGGGTGTTACACATGATGGCAAGCATCAAGCAACCTACATCCACAGAGTCTTCCTTATGCTTCGTATAAGCATCTTTATGAGCTCTTGGAGCATCGACTGCAAGCTCTTCAAAAATAGGTTGATCTAGGACATATGCTTTTCATTCCTGCTTAAGAACAATTCTCAAGTTCCTAAACCAGTCAAGGAAGTTTGTCCTATTGAGTTTGTCCTTCTCAAGGATTGATCGCAATGATAGTGTAGCAGTATTACCAGTTGATATGATTGTACAATAAAATATACAAAGTTGGCTAGTAATCTCCCTACTAAATTAACAACCCTCAATGTAATAATTAGTGGGCTAAGATCAATATTTCACTTAAATTTAAGTCCATTTTGGTAGGATGCTTTAATCAAGTTATTTAGGTAGGTAACCTCTTTACCAATTACATCACAGATAACTCTTAGATCTTTATGGGAATCAATCATCATATGATTCGGCATGTTTAACCCATTTAATGCCTTGAGATCTAAAACCATTTTCTTAATCTCAATTAAGTTAGAACAATAATGAATCTTTGTGAGTAGCACTATTACTCACGCTTCACTAGTACAAAATAGCTCTTTTAAACCGCAACATTTAGACTAGTTATTGCGGATAAGGTATAAAAAGTATGACCGGTGGCATTTTTGTAATAATAAAGAACATTTAAGACTGGTTTTTAAAATATACGGTCTAAAAATTATTATTTAGACCGGTTATCCAAACAACTGGTCTAAAGAGATAAAAATAATCAAAAATTAAAAAATCTTGAAACTTTTTAGACCGGTTGTTTGGATAACCGGTCTAAAAGATAAAACATTTAAGACCGGTTATCCAAACAACCGATCTAAACAGATAAAAATAATCAAAAATTAAAAAATCTTGAAACTTTATAGACCGGTTGTTTGGATAACTGGTATAAAAGATAAAACATTTAAGACCGGATATCCAAACGCCGATCTAAAATATGATGTTTTTAGACCGTTGTTGTCTGAAACCGGTCTAAAAGAATCTGCCATTTACGTTTCAGATTTCTCCATTCCATTGCTTGCGCCTAATTCTTGCTCTCTGAATCTCAATCCTTTATTCTTCGTGTGATTTATCTGTAAGTCTTGTAGACTCGTCCCTCGCTTTCTTAGAGGAGTAGCTCTATTTGTTCATCGTCATCGTCTTCATCTTCTGAGTGGATGAATGACGATTACACCGCTTGCTTCACTATTCATGAAGATTAGGGTTCTCCTCTTCGACTGGTGGAATGAGATCAATGACTTTTCTCTGTGGCAGGACGGTATTTACTACTTCCTCTGTGCTACATATGCTCTCGTTTCCTTAGTAGCTCTAGTTTTTGACAAACACTATCTCCCTCTCTTTTTCTGAAACTGCTGTATATTTTGTGCTTGACTTGCCATGATTTTGGATTTTCCTTCACAGTTCTTGTGATTGTGTTCTTGAGTTGTAATCTTCTGAATTGGAATTTCGCTGTGGTAGATGTTAATTTTCTTTCTTCAGTTGTTTTGTTTTAGCTAAGCCATTTGGAAAATTATGTATGCATCTACATTCTTGATTAATTAATTTACTTGTTTATCGACATTCATTGAAGGTTTCAAACTATTTCGAGCTGAATTTCAACTTGATTTCTCCTGTGGACTTATTTAAAACTAGTTTCTATCCTGTATTTTGCTGCTGTGGACTTGCATGAACTTTTTGATTTTCTTCTGTCCCGATTGTAGAACAAGGGAAATTTCAATAAAGATTGTATATATAAATAATATTTGTGATGACAAAAGGTGGGCTTATTTGTACTGCAGGTCGAATCTATCACTATCATATGTTTCACCTGCTCTTTGATACGGTGCATAATGGTAACTTCTGACTGTATTATCATAACGATCGTTGATATATTCTGAAGTTTACTGTGAGAATGATAGGAAAGAACTAAAGTTGCGGGTTTAAAATTAAGTTATGAATTCCATTATTTTTATTTCAAACCCTCAAGCAAAACTCTTATATTGGTGATCATGCCGGTTTTTCTAGCTGTATTTGATACAAATGCATCCCTGGATGTTTTGAATCATACGATTCTGCTAAGATGTTTGTCGGCATTCTGAACTTGATACAAATGCATCCCTGGACTAAGACTTTTTTTTTTGCCATATGTTGGACTGAGACACACTACGGCTTATTAACATCCCTTGAAATGTGTATTAAATGCTACTATTTCTTTATCTACATCCACAAGCTTTACTTGTTATTAGATCATGGATTGTGTGTACTAATACATTATATCCTGAATTTCTAAGGAAACAATTCTCATGCACAAGGATCTAACACAGAACGGTGGAATTAGGGAACTCATGGCTGAACTCCAAAAAGAAGGTTTGATCTTAATTCCATATGGATTAATGAGAAATTGAAAGCATATGTTTAAATTGGGGACAAGTTCTTTTTCTTTTGTTATCTTTTAGCCCTCTGTCAAACTGATGATTTCCCCACTTTTCTCCTGTAATCGAACAAATCCTTGATTCTCAAACCAAAAATTAGAATGTGCTGAAATGGTAGCTATCTAGTTTTTCACATCTAGAAAAAAGAATCCAGGAACTCTAGGAAACTCTTTTTTGGTTGGTTATTGATGTTGTAAAGGAAAAACCAGGAGATCTGATATGTTTACAATGAGGGTATTAGTTGAGAGTCTATGAATCTTACATATTATACAATAAATTTATTGTCAGGTGTTCAACTATATGGTGGACCAAGAGCCTGTGGATTGTTAAATATTCCTCAAGCCAGCTGCTTCCATGATGAGTACAGCTCACTGGCATGCACAGTTGAAATTGTTGATGATGTATTTGCTACTACTAACCACATACATAAACATGGAAGGTATGTTAAGAACATCCTGCTTCTTTCACATTCATCTTTACTCGAGTTTTATGTATTTCAAGTCTGATAGCCTTTCTTCCATTCCTTTTTTTGCAATGCTCATACTGATTGCATTGTTACCGAAGACTCTGAAGTTGCTACTACTTTCCTTTGTCATGTTGATAGGTAAGCTCGCTATAATTTAGGGGAATAAAATGACAGTATTCTTGTTCCTTGCTTCATCTGTAATAGCCTAATTAATTTAAAACTCTAACATTTATATCACTCGAGTCTTTCTCAAAAACTTTTGATGGGTTACTTTTGTATCTTTTGCTTGCTAGTCATGACTTACTCCTACTTATGTATAATTCATTAAACTGGAGGCTGGATCTCTTTTGAATAGTTCATTTGTTCAATGCTTCATAGCTATGAAACATGTTCAAAACTGTCTATCTGCAGAAACTCCTCAGGACCTTTGTGTAGTTAAATAATGTTTAAACTTTAATTGCAAGATTGAGATATTTTTTATTAATTATTGTCAACTTTTTATCTTATGAGTTGTTGTTTTTTATATTTAGTTACAGTTGTCATAGCTTACTTAAAATTATATGATAGTAAAAAAATAGGGCACCTTTTTTTTTTTGGATTGGGATGATGTTAAAATCTTTCTAATCCAAACAAAAAGCCATATTTATTTTCTTTTAAAAAATGTCACTTTTTAGACCGGTTATTCTAATAACGGGTCTTAAAAGTACTTTTTAGACCGGTTTTCATAATAACCGGTCTAAAAAGTATGACTTTTAAGACCGTTATTAGAATAACCGGTCATAAAAGTCTTGAAAAAAAGTTTTTAGACCGGGTTTTAAACAATTGGTCTAAAAAGTTTGGACTTTTTAGACCTGGTCTTCATGGAACTGGTCTAGAAAAATGATTTTTAAGACCGGTTGCTTAACCGGTCTAAAAATTAATAGACTTTTTAGACCGGTTATATCAAGATCTCATCCAAAACCGGTCTAAAAAGTCATTTTTCCACTAGTGCTTGTCTCACCATTACTCAAATGCATCCACTTTGGTGGAATGTACAATTGATTGATCTAGGTTTTGACAAGTATTCATTAATTGATGGCATTATGACTTAAGATTTCATTCGGAGGGCTTAATTATTTCATTTATATGGATACATATATTGTGGTTTTATCTCATACAAATATACATACATATATATATATATATAGATATATATGTAAAATATGCATGTAATGATCTAATCAAAACAAACATAATTTAAACATGACATAGTATAGATCACCTAACCTCAAGGTATTAAAAACTGGACCGGTCATTAAACCGGTTGAGGCAGTGGGTCAAGGGTTAGTAGGTTAGATCGGGGTTAACCTGGGGGTCAAACCGGTGATAATTTATAAAAGATAATTTAAAATTTACAAAAAAAATTAATGTTTGATTATAAATTATATTTTAATAAAAATAGTATTAAAATATCCTATTGAACAACAAAAATAATTTATGCATATATAGTATTTTTTGTCGGATATATATAGTATAGATTTTTTTGACCCAGCGGATATATATATTGTATAGGATATTTTACCTTGTGAATAGAACTCTGCTGCCCACTGCTTTTTTTAAACTATGTACTATATGTTTAAATATTCATCAACCTATCAATGTAAATGCATTTTGTCATTTATAAAAAATATGAGCTTATCGGAGAACACGTTGGTAAATGGGAAGCTTTGGAAAAACGAGTAGACAGTAAAATTAATAAGCACAACCACCTACAACATGCTTTGACAACAATCAATGGCAGAGCATTTTCTTCTCCTTCCTGGCTTCTTTCAATCACAGCCTCTTTATTTTCCACTTTTCTATTGCATCTTCTCTCAACTGAAGTGCTCTATCCCCAGAAATCATTCTTTTCCTTTTTCTTTCATGCGTTCTCTTTCATGAAGATTTTCCACTATAAGCTTCCTCTTACATCTCCTCCACTATTTTCTTTCGATTATTCCTCTTTTTTCTTCTTCTTTATATGAAAAAGCATCTTCTTCTTCTTAGAGGCAAACCACCTTCTCGAATGACAGAGTTTTCACTTGAGATGTAAATAAAACTACTAAATCGGAGTAACCCACCAACCAAGCGGTTCACGCCGAGTCACTCTCGATTTACCCGGTTCATACCGGGTTACTCCGAGTCACATCTTCCCCGATTGGCAACATCAACCAGACCGAACAACTGACCGGGTTACTGGTTTCCGGTTCAACCCAGCCGGTCAAGTCCGATTTTTAATACTATGCCTAACCTAAATCCTCTCAAGCCAATGAGAGGACCTCTCTAGTAAGAAAAGAAAGACATTGAAAAACCTCATCTAAACACATGAGGGGAGTGAGATGAGAAGAGAATGTACATCTAGACTGTGTAAAGAAAGGTACGGCACACAAGCCATATTTAAAAAATTTACAACCCTTATAAAACTAGATCCATATTGTTCACCAAACCCAAACAATTTTAGAAATTAAAATCACAATAAATAACAATTCATATAATATGAAAAGCAATAAATGTTATGGTTATGTCATGCTACGAAAAGTTATCCACAGTGGTCCTGATATCGAACCTATGCTCCTCAGTCCTCATCTAAGAAAAGAGGAAGGGAAAGAAGAAGATGAGGAGTGGTTTAGAGAATAGTTCAGGTGATCCTAATTCTAAGGAAATGGTATCTTTGAGCTTTTTCCCCATATTAGTAACTGACCAAATGATTGGAGGAGAAAATTGATAAGTTTTTAATTTCCCTTATATTCTCTCAACTTTCTTTCTCTCTAACTCTTATCTAATTTTTAATTAAAAAATAACTTCTTCTATAATACTAACTTCCTCATTTTTGCTTGATTTTCAAGCTTTTTTTGACACTAGCAGTAGAGGCATCGTATGTCTCTAATAAGAATAGTTATGAATCTTCTTAATTTATTCGTCCTTAACATTTAATGTAAGAGATCCCCACATGTTTCTACTCAACATGATACCCATGAGATTTTGAATCTAACAACCCCATAACACAAGAGTACCAAAGCCAAGCCATATTTTCCTTGGTCTCCTATCCTTTGCGATTAATCACCATCAATCAAATGCAATATATCACATACAACTTATATATCACATATACAATTTATAATCGAGACGAAACCTCAAACTCAACTTAAATGCACAATTGACCTAACTTTGCTGCCACTGTTGGGATTGGTAAGTAAAAAGGAAAATTAAAATTCAAAATTTTTTCCAATCCTGACTATGAATTTGTCAACGGCATTTAAATCGAGTAGTAGAAAACATGCCTTTCTTATGTGTTCAGTCTTTCTTTTCCATCTCAAGGAGCTAACAACTCGGATCGGCTCCCTCTTCCAATATCCACACGAATAGAAATCCAACACGAACAGAGCACTAGCGTTTCTAACGTCCCTTTCTAGAGTTTTCCTTTCTCACGGCTCTTTATCTTGCTTTTATTTTCCATCACCCATAAAAAACCCAAGCTCACACCTTGTATTTTTTATAACTAGTCAGGGCTTTCTATTTTATGATGGATATTGTATTTTTAAAATTAATCTTAATTAATTACAAAATCTATGTCATATCAATTAACACTTAATTATCTTTTGATAAGCAAATTAAATAAATATGGTTTAGCTAAATCTGCCCAACAGTTTTAATTTAACCTATTTTTTTAATATGAATAAAAACCCAATGGAAATTGATTTAATTTATCTTTATAAATTAAATCTGATATATTATATCCTTATCATGTTTGTTATTAAATTTAATTTATCAAATAAAACAAAATTTAAAACTAACATAATATAATAATGTTATCATATAATATATATATACATGTATTTCGAAAATACATATATATATATATAATATTATTAATTTTCTTTTCGAATATATATATTCATCTACTCTAGATTAACCATTACATTCATTAAATCAAGACATATGTTAGATTCAATGAATCTAGACATTATAGCTCATGTTGGGCTATTTTTATGTGTGACCTTGTATGCCCATATGAAGTTGGCAATGTGCCAATGACTATACTAATCCACAAGTCATAAGCGGCCTCTAGCAAGACATTACGACTACCTAATTCATATGAGGATCGATAAACCAATGCAACTTGTCATATAACCATATCATGTCCCTTTTGTCACACAATATTTTAGTCAAGGATGAGACATGGAGAATGTCATCCTCCTATTCCTGACCATTACTTTCTCGATCCCTGAGTAGTCTGACTATAGAAATAGAAGCTCTTTTCCATCATAGTATGGCCATACATTTCTTAGACTCACTTATCGAGGGGCTCATAATATCTCTCTACTAATATGAGGGACAAATTCCACCTTGACCATTCACATTCCTTTGCATAAAAACCACCAATCCCGAACATAGCCTTTATCATCACCCAGTCAAAGGTGAATTTTGACTAGGTCAAAGCTGATCGACTCTCATGTAGGAATCCATGATGATCTCATGTCAAAGGTGCATAGTGACGTGGTTATACATGAGACAAACTTATGAGTTAATCTATGCATCTTTTTCATAGTGGATCGGTCCAATACCTTGTTCTCTTATAAGTGTCTAGGACTTTGATTTGTATCTCCATACCTTTTCAAAGTCATATTGGTCTTATTTCATCTTTACTCCTATCTAGATGACTAACCACAAACATTTAGGACTAGGGGTGTTCAAATCCCAGGACGGGACCGGGATAACCCATTCTCGGTTCCCGTCCTGGGATTTGCCGGGATTGGGATGTCACTCCCGGTCCTTGTCCCAGGAAATTCCTGGGACAACCGGGATCGGGAATTCCCGGGACAATCGGGACCGGGATCGGGAATTCCCGATCTTAATAATATAATTATATTAGTTAAAATTTTTATAATATAGTGTTTAAAGTGATTATTTAACACCTAATAAGGTCATAAAAATCACACAAATTGAGCTAGAATTGAAAAATAACATATTATTAATATTATTATCACATTCATCATTTTTGTTATTATCTTTATACATTATATAGTTAGGATTTGTGTCACGATATATACGATTTAACTCTAACTAAATATGTGATATACATTTTATCAAATGATAACTTAATTTATAGGGTAAAAAATACAATAATAAAATAATAACCTATTTTTAAGGAAAAAAGAAAAAAAACCGAGACCAGGAATTCCCGGGATCACAAGGTGTGATCCCGGTCCCGAGTTTTTTAGATCTCAGTCCCGGTCCCGGCCAGGACAAGAAATTCCCTGGATAAAATGTCCGGGACTGGGCCAGGACAACCGGGACCAGGATACTTTGAACACCCCTATTTAGGACAATCATTATGATTTATCCAAAGATAGTTATCATAGTGAACATGCAAATAATATGATAACAAAATGAAAAAGTTCATTGAATAACATTGTTTAAAGTATAATGATTGGTCCCTAGGGCATAATTTGCAACACTATGTTCCTGATCTTTATAATAAAGAATGGTCTATTATTTTGTTATTAAACAAAATAAATGAGGATGTAGGAGGTGAATTCAGTAAGGATGATCATTTCCAAGGGTCGTCACTTGAAACTCAATTCAATGAGCATGATGATTTGTATGTTAGGCATGACCACAATGAAGGAATTTGGATATCAAAGAGGGGGAAGTTGCTTCACAAGCTAACAAAAACAATTGTAACTAAAAAGGGCATTAAAATTACTAAGACTAGGAAAAGAAAATGGGACACTTGATCATATGTATATTCCCTTACCTTAGCTTTGATGTACATAATTATTGTATGGATAAAATTCGATGATTTGTTTTAATTTGTTGGCACTTGTTAGCCGAAATTGGTTATTTTGTGCATGTGTGTGTATTTGTATGTGTATAGTTGGATAAATCCAACCAGAACTGGATATGTTTGGTTGTTTAGTGTATATATATTGTTTCTAGTGGTTATTTTGCAGGGGGTAGATCGAAAGTAAACCCCTAAATTTTTTTAAAAAAATTTGTAACACATACTTAACAGTTTTTACATATAACTGTCAAATAAGCCTTTCCTCTGGTGACAAATACTTTACCTTTCATTATTTAACCATTAAGTATTGTATCAAATATATCACCATTGTTTATGAAAAACCATCAAATATAGATTGCTATATTTAACAATCATAGTCTTATAACTGTTAAATATAATCCCCTATACATAATAATTGTGTTTGAAAAATCATAAAATATAGTACTCAATATTTAATGGTTTAAAAACATTATATATAAATATTTGATGCCCATATATTTAACAGTTGAAAACTATTAAATATCCAAAAAAAACTGTTATATATAGATAAATCTGTAGTGGTGATGTAAGATCTATGAAGTTAACTCCCTGTTGATGATGCTACTAGAGGTTGTGGCCGCCAGAATGGAGGCTTGGTGATGGTGCTGATGATGTTGGTGGATCTAACACCAAACCAGATAAGAGATCTAATTGCTGTGTACAAGTTGTGGGCAAGAAGAAAGGTGTGATTTTCATGGTGTGATGTGTGGGCTGCTAAGGAAGTAGAGATGAGGAGTGCCAATTAGGGTGAGGTTGAGGGAAGTAAATGGGATTAGTCCCATGCTTTCTAAAAATATTTGTTTTGAGGCCTACAAACAATTTTTTTGGTACCAAGCCTACAAAATTTTTTTAAAATGAATGAATGAGAATAAATGTTTTAAATATTTAAAAATCTTTACATAAGTATATGATTATTTAGTATTTGTATAGTATGACGAGAGTTTAAAGTATTTTTAATTTTTATATTTATCACCGGTTTGACTCATAGGTTAACTTTGATTTGACCCATTGTCTATACTGGCTCGGACCCCAGTTCGGGTTTAATAACCATGTTCTCACCCCAAGAACACTGCCAGTGCCGCATTGCCCTCACATAATATGCAGGTGCATTTTTCTCTCTTTCTCATCTTACCCATATGCCCTCTTTGCCTTTATTTCCTAGGATGTTTTTTCAACTATTTTATTTCATCTTCCTTCCTTTCCGTTATTTTATCTTGTCCTGTCAACTCAATCCTCTCACTCCATTTTACTACACATAGGTGTGTGTATTATCATCATTTTTTATGCCCACTTTTCTTTTTCTTGAAACTATTGGTGTGTCTGAATGTGTGTGTGTATGTGTGTATTCATTCACCACCTCACACATCATAACACTGGTGGAAAAATCACTTTTAAGATCAGGTAAAAATGACATTTTAGACCGGTTCTGGATGAGGTCTTGATACAACTGGCCTAAAAAGTTTGTTACTTTTTAGACTGTTTAAGCAACCAGTCTAAAATATAAGTTTTTAGACCTATTGTTCAAATAACAAGTTTTAATGTCATTCCTTTTAGACCGATGAAAAGTTATACTTTTTAGACCCTTTTTATCGACAATTGGTCTAAAATGTCATTTTTTAGAACAACTGGTCAAAAAATTTTCCTTTCTTTAAAAAAATATTCCTATTAAAATATTTTACCCAGCAAGCCATTTCAACGACATCCAAATAAATTCTTCTCTTACACATTATAACAAACACCTTATATAGAAGCATTTTCATCAAGCAAAATACAATTTCAACTGGTGTAATACTTGCATCATTCTTCCTACACTCCACATTCCACAGTAGCAACAACAATAAATCATTCTTCCTACACCCCAAATAAATTCTTCTCTTACACATTCCCATTTTATCAAGCATTTTAAAACACAATTTTAAATGGTGTAACTTACATCATTCTTCCTACACCCCACATTCCACAGAAGCAACAAAAATAAATCATTGAAAATGAACACATTATCACACACAATTGCAAAATTAAGGTATGCTGCTACATATTTTTATTCCCCTATTTTAATATTATAGTTTGACAAAAAAAAAATCAACTTTAGCTAATAATAGAATCAAAACACTTTAATTGATGATAGAGGAATCTACCGAGAAAGAACACAGCAGGTAGTAATCCATGATTGATGATCACTAGCTGGCTCCAGAGCATTTACACTAGAACACCTCATATCTTTCATTTTCTTGTGACGACAACAAAAAAAGTAGTTTTATATATAAAATAACTATATACATAATTCAAATATAATTTATGATAATTACTTTAGCTAGCTAATCTTCAAAGTAGTTTTATAAAGGGATATCCTCCCATATCCCTTCATGATGATCATTTCTTGTGCCATGTTTATTATCTCTTCATCTTCTTCGTTCAATTCTGGCAGACTCCTAGAAAAAGAAGGAGCCTCAAGAAGATCATTCATTGAATGACTTTCCTCATTAATATCAATGACCCTTTTTCCTTGGATAGCTACAGACCACATTTTATTTGACTGATCGGTAATATAGAACACTTGTTTCTCCTGATATGCCATAATAAATGGTTCATCTCAAAAACTTCTACTATTCAGATCAACTAATGTAAATCCTAATTGATCGATCATCACACCATTGTTGACATCAGCCCACGTGCATTTGAAAATAGGAAATTTAACTTTAACATAATCAACCACCTAAATCTCTTCAATAACCCTATAATGAGGTATGGTTGCCAATCTAGGGTTCTTATCTTTCAAACTAGAGAAGTACATAGATTCATCTACTAACATAACACCACTTTTTTGTACGGTGCTCCTATAATCAAGGGACTTCGTATAAAATATATAACCATTGATCACAAATGAAGTCTAACTTAGAACATCAACTTCAGGAACACGTGCTAACCATTTAATTGTATCAGAAACACATTCTTCTCCGTCAATGTTTTGTTTGAACCAATATGCAAAAATTTTGCTATGCTCTCTAATTAACCTTTGTTCAATCATTTGACTATTTTCTTTTCGTACAATTTCTTTATGAGTAATAATATAATCTTGAACTTTATCAACATTATTCAAGATGTACAAGTTGATTTATTACAATTCATCAGGATCCACACTCTTTACTGTAGCCCCGCGTCTACCCCTTCTTCATCATGCCATTTCGGAAGCCCAATATGTCTTACCTTTGACAAGTAATATTGACAAAACTCCATGGCTTCTTGTTTACCTCATGAAATTCTTATCAGAATTGCACATTTCCTCCTATTTCTACCATATTTTGGGTGTATTGATGGGCATTTGGGAGTGCTAAAATAGAGGAAATGTGTTCTATACATGATTAGCCCAGAAAGAGTATAAATATGGGGGAAATACATGAATATCTGCTATGATTACTTAACGGTGATCTTCTGTGAGTTCTTTGTGTTGAAAGGATAAAGATTCAGTTACAGCTGGAGCCAGATAAAGCCAAATTCAATGAAAAGAAGGTGGAAAACAGTTGAAGCCATCAACCGCGTCTGGGAATTGCAAGAAGGAATGAGAACAAATCAAAGCAAGAGAAAGATTGGCATTGCATAGTTTCTGACCGCGACCCACAGGAGGTCAGAAACCTACTGGTCACGGCCCAAAAGTGGTTAGAAAGTTACTGGCCGTGGCCAACATAATCATTGGCAGCGGCTAATGGAAGCACAGAAGCTCACTAGCCACGACCCACACATCCCTTGGCCGCGGCCAACCCCCGATATAGGTGCTATGCATTTTGACATACAGTGAGTATAAAAGCTGAAACGAGAGATGAAAGTAAGGGGATCCTGAAGCGAAAATACCTAGAGAGGTGGCTGTGACACTCCTCTAAGCTTGGATTTGCCATAAAGCAAGGGAAATCAAGCAGGGATTGAAGATTTACAGAGATTTGAGCTGGTTTTCCTTGGTTATACTTATTTCTTTCCCTTTCTTCTTCATTTTGCTGATATGGCAATTCATGTTTGGCATTTCTGTATCCATTTCTTGAACATGAGCAGCTAAACTTTCATTCTAGGATTGTTTATGAATCTTTGTATGGATTAAACTTGATTCCTTCCCTCTTTAAGTATCTATTGGCATATGTATGTTGATTTTACCTTGTTTTCATTGCTATTCGTGACTGGCCATCACTGTGGATGATTTGTTCAACTAAGTTAAGTTTGAGAGAGTTAACTTATTTGTAGAACTTTGGTAAAATTATGCTAGACTTGAAGTTTAGAAGTTAAATTGATGGCCGGTTTGTTAGTAACATAGAGATATAGTTATTAGCGTAGCATTATCATATTGAGGTTGGTGCTTAATGCTTATTTTCTCTTAACGGTAGCAAGAGATTATACATGTTAAAAGAAGATACGGAGTTTGTTATGACTTGAGAGAGTTTAATCAAACACTTGTGGATGTAACAACCTTTCTAGCAGTGTTGATGAGGAAGCTATATTTGCTAATTCAACAAAGTAGACATGCATGCAATCGGTAAAATTAATAAAGGCCAAACATTGATAATCAATTGCAACTGATTTATGACAAAAGGTGAGCATCCTCAGGTTCATATTCTATTCTCTATAAACTTTGAAAACAAAAAATAGTCCATGATTCTTGTTAGAAAAATATCAAATCTGTAGCTGGACCATCAAACCAATAATCCAAACCACAAAGGTGAGACATTAAAACAAATCAAGATGCAGCCATACCATGATGAAAAGAATTTGTATCATTTGGTGTCTTATTGGTTATATCCATTAAAGGCTGTGATTGGTAGTTTACACCAGCCATAATTGCTGATAAAACCGCAATGCCTTCCCCTGTGACTACATAAAATAGAATTTATTAAATCAGGTAATACCTCCTTAATTATTAACAGACATGAAGTAATCAAAAAAGGGCCGGTACTAACAGTTCTCTGTTGGCTGATGTACTCTTTTCCTTGTTTTTCTTGCCTTTACATCTAAATTTTCTACGCCTCTCCATCTAGCACTCTTACGGGTTAAGGGTTGACTTATTAACTGGTCATGTAGATTTGTGCCTTATCAAGGTGAATGCAAACTATAAATTAATCATTACGTATCAACATAGGACTTTCTAAACATGCCATGAAAAATGCTTTGTTGTGCCAGAATATATTACACTACTTAACTACAGGTAGCCTTAACTCATAAATTTAAGAAAAGGTATAGCCTTAACTAATAAAATTAAAAACGATGATAACATAAGTGAAGCATGAGAAAAGAGAGCCTGCCCCCCTCTTGTCCGTACCTGTTTTCAGCACAACAAAATCTAAACTCGTGGTTCCATCCTTCAAAGGGTTCGGACGAAAAGTTGTGGATTGATTAGATATAAGTACATACCTTCACTACTCTCAACCTGATTACATAAGTTGGATGTTTTCTTCATTGTATCTCGCAAACATTTTTTCAACCCTTATGGCGGATTAAATACATCATCTGGTTGTGTGTATAAATCACTGGGTGGATGTAACAACCTTCCTGAAGATTCATAATTTTGTCCTCTCCGTTTGCTATAGGAATAAAAGTTCAGAATAAGATGTCAAATATTTGGGGATATTTTCAAGGGAGTATACGTTAAGCAAATACAATATTGAGTTTCATCTAGTGGGTTCGGTTAATAGGATTATCAAGGAAACTCTGCATAACTTTGCAGCTAATAACCTTTTTGTAAGTTCCTATGAATAATCAATACTATAAATTACTAAGCCTACTCATGAAAAACAATAAACAAATCAAGTTGCAGTGTACCATTGTTGAAACGACTTGATAATTTTGATGATACTTGTTAGAACTTGCAAATCAGCTGATCTTCTTTATTGTTTACATCGAGTACTTCAATTGAAAGAGCTGATGATTATGGATGGCTGCGTATGCTTGACCTCTGTTGAATCTATTATTATTGTTCAAGTATCGTCAAATAGGGACACCGGTGATTTGACACAACCCTGGTCATTTTAAGGTCAAATAATAATTTTACCATAAATTAAAATGCAATACAATGTAAATAATTAGGGATCGTTTTCTTATCAAAGAGTTTTTTATTTTGAATTCCTTAGATTGAATTATGTGCTAAAAACATAATTAGAAAAGGGATTTGAAATTGATTTTCTCTAAATTAAAATTCATAAAAATAAAAATATTTATAATCTTTTTGGGCCTTTTAGAAAACAACGAGGATATGTTTTGTATTAAAAATGGATTATATGATGAAATAAGTTTTGATAGTAAAGTTGGTGGTCTTTCTAGTTTCTCAAAAATAATTTTTTGCATCAAATCAAATTAATGACTTTAAACATTTACATTAGATCCAATCTACCTAATTAAAAACTAATACTACAATAACATTCATATTCATCTCTTAAATAAATTATTAAAAAACATTTTATGTGTGTTTCAAAATTATCTTAAGGCACTTGTTTCTTTTTAAATGAGAATACAATCACAACACTGAAATTAAAATAAATCTACAATACACACTAGTAATCACCAATACATAACTTCATTAATTAAAAAAAAATTCAACAAAATCTAAATACACCAATACAAATAATCCATCGGAAACATATAACCATTCATTGCGGTCTTAAAAAACCATATACCAATTCAAAATTAATCCAAACAGATCATGATACATCAATTGACCTAATGAAAAATATTGAAGTAATCTTTATAGCACATTAAAGCTATAGGCAATTTCTACCACCAACACTCAAGCAAATCATCAACTCATAATTGCAACAGTCATAATAACTTGATCAAAACAATGAAAATCCATGAGAATGAATGAATGACCGAATTTGAAATGAGGAAAAGAAGAGCTCGCTGGAATCGGGGAAACTCTTGCAGGAAAATGTATGAACATCGCTGGAAAATTTAAATTCGCTAAAAACTACAAAAATTCACTGGAAAGTTCTCCGGCGCTGCCTCTAGTTCGTTTCCGACGGTGGTAGTGTGGAAAGGGTAGAATAAAAGTTGCTAACGGAAGAAGAGAATATTAACATATATTTTGTTATATTTGTTGTAACCTTCTATTAGTTAGTTAGTTAGAGAGGGTACAGATGTAATTAGTGAGATAAGTGTTTAATTATGTAGATAATCTCTTGTATATAAGTCAGATGGGACTGACTGATCATATATGAAAATTGATTCAGAAATTTCATTTTCTCTTCTTGCTTTCACATCATGGTATCAGAGCGAAGTCATTGACTCTCTTTGTTATTTTCTTCCTAAAATTTTTTTTTCTCTTTCTTCTTTCCTTTCCTGATTCGATAGTCTTTCTCTCTCGAATCATCGTTCATTTTTCCCTCAGTCGAGCAGCACCTCTTTGCTTCTTTACCCTCACATCAGATCGATTTTCGACTCAGATCGGTTTTCGTTTCTTGGTTCCCTTTCGACCTCTTAGATTCTCTAAATTCATTTGCTCCGATCGCTATTTTCTGAGCCCTAATCGCGATGCCAAACATTACTTCCACCTCTGTCGGAACCCTAGATGGCGCTATCGATGATCCTCTGTCGGATATGGTTAAGAATCCAGGTAATCCTTTCTACCTACATCCCAACGAAAATCCCTCACTCATTCTTGTCTCTCCGGTGTTATCTGATCCGAATTACCATTCTTGGGCAAGGGCTATGCGAATGGCTTTGATGTCCAAGAATAAGCTTCGATTTGTTGGTCGCAACTCTCCAATTCCAAGTGTGTCTGATCCTGCTTTTCACTTCTGTGAGCGTTGTAATATGATGGTGCTCTCATGGATCACTCGCTCTCTGTCTCCAACATTGGCGCAAAGCATCCTATGGATTGACAAGGCCTGTGATGTCTGGGAGGATTTGAAGGCACGGTTTGCATAGAATGATGTCTTCCGATTGGCAGATCTTCAAGAAGAGATTTATAACCTCAAACAGGGCGATTTATCTGTAAGTGATTATTTCACTAGGCTTAAAATCTTGTGGGACGAATTTCTGATTTTACGTCCTCTGATTTCCTGTTCCTGCACACCAAAATGTCACTGTGGAGTCATTGATCTGTATAAGAAACATGTTGATGAGGATTATGTTATCAAATTTTTAAAAGGACTTAGTGATCGTTTTTCGGCTGTTAAGTCCCAAATAATGCTCATTGATCCTCTTCCCAATATCAATCGGGTTTTTTCATTAGTTACACAACAAGAACGTGAACTTGGTTTTAATTCTGAGGTGGTTACATTGTTTAACAAAGTCCCTGTTCCTCGACCACACCTCCTATTGTTAGCAACATCTCCACCAAATCTGCTAACTCTAGTCCCTTTGATCTTTGGCATTTTAGGTTAGGTTATCTTTCAAATTCTACATTGTATTCCATTCACAAGCAAAATCCTTCTGTTCTTTTTCATTCCTTGCCTTGCTGTGATGTATGTCATTATGCTAAGCAGCGTAAATTGCCTTTTCATGTAAGCACCACTGTTTCTGATAAACTCTTTGCTTTGGTTCATATGGACATTTGGGGTCCATATCATTTACCTTCTGTTCATGGTCACAGATACTTCCTTACTATTGTTGATGATATGTCTCGTTATACTTGGATTTACCTATTAAAGAATAAATCAGATGTTCGACCTACTGTTCACAGTTTTGTTACTCTGGTTCACACTCAATTTCATACTGTAATTCAAGCTATTCGAACTGATAATGGTCTGGAGTTTGATATGGTTGATTTTTATAATGCTCATGGTATTATACATCAAACCAGCTGTATCGAAACTCCAGAACAGAATAGTAGGGTTGAAAGGAAGCATCAACACATTTTAAATGTCACTCGGGCTTTATTATTTCAAGCACATAATCCAAAGGTCTATTGGTCATATGCTCTTTCGCATGCAGTCTATCTTATAAATCGTTTGCCTACCCCTGTTTTGAATAATCAATCTCCTTTTAAGGTATTGTATCAGCATCCTCCGGATTTTAGTACTCTTTGAGTTTTTGGTTGTCTTTGTTTTTCTTCCACTATTCAACAATATAGGTGCAAGCTAGATCCTAGAGCTCATAAATGTCTCTTTTTAGGTTACAAACAGGGTACTAAGGGTTATGTTCTTTTAGATTTACACACAAGACAAATTCATGTCTCTCGAAACGTTTCTTTCTATGAGTCTATTTTTCCTTGTTGTAACCTTGATGTTTCTTCTTTACCTGATTCAATTCCCCTACCACAGGCTTTCCCTTCTTTGGATTTTTCTGATATTGATTCTTCTTTTCCCTCGGACTCCTTACCATCTTCTTCTATTTCCTCTTCTTCACCTCTGCCTCTTATTCGTAAATCTACTAGATCTAGGAAACCACCTACTTACTTGCATGATTATCATTTTGCTCTACAAACCACGTCAGTTTCACCAGATTCTTTGGAGGAAGGTACTTATCATCCTTTATCTCATGTTCTTTCTTACTCTAATCTTTCTTCTTCATATTGTCATTTTGCTTTATCAGTTTCTGTTGATGATATCCCTAAATCCTATTCTAAAGCTATTAAACATGAGGGTTGGAGGAAAGCTATAGAATCTAAACTTGAGGCCTTGCAACTTAATCAAACATGGGTGATTACTGATTTGCCTATTGACAAGCGGCCTATTGGCTGTAGATGGGTCTTTGCCAAGAAGTATAATTCTGATGGTACTTTAAATCGTTATAAGGGTCGATTAGTTGCTCAAGGTTTCACTCAAGTTGAGGGTGTTGATTTTAATGATACTTTCTCTCCTGTTGCTAAGCTTACCACTGTGCGTGTTTTACTTGCTCTTACTGCTGCCCATAATTGGCATTTAAAGCAATTGGATGTTAATAATGCTTTCCTTCATGGTGATCTTGAGGAAGAGGTGTATATGTTACCTCCACCAGGTTTGCATGTTTCTTCGCCTACACAAGTCTGTAAGTTACAGCGATCACTTTATGGACTCAAACAAGCTAGTCGGCAATGGTTTCTTAAGCTTTCTAATGCTCTTCTTGACTGTGGTTATCACCATTCTCATGCTGATCATTCTCTCTTCATTAAGCATGCTGACACTTCTTTTACTGCCATACTTGTTTATGTGGATGACATTCTGATTGGTGGGTCTGATCTTGTAGAAATTAATCATATGAAGGCCTTTTTGGATGATCGTTTTAAAATCAAGGATTTGGGTGATGCTAAATATTTCCTTGGTTTAGAGATTGCTAGAAGTGCTAAAGGTATTTCTTTGTGTCAACGTAAGTTTGCTTTAGACATTTTATCTGATGCTGGCTTTCTTGAATGCAAACCCGCTGTAACTCCTATGGTCAAAGATTCTAAGCTTTCCATTGATTCTGGTACTCCTTTGGTTGATGGTTCTGCCTACAGAACTTTAGTTGGCCGTTTGCTTTATCTTGCAAATACTCGCCCAGATATTTCCTTTGCTGTCCAGCAATTAAGTCAGTTTGTTTAACACCCTACTGACATTCATTTACAGGCAGCTCATCGAGTTTTGAGATATCTCAAAGCTGCCCCTGGTCGTGGCTTATTTTTTCCTGTCAATACTTCTATCAAATTGAATGCTTTCAGTGATTCAGATTGGGCCGGTTGTCTTGACACACGTCGTTCCATCACCAGCTTTTGTGGTTTTCTAGATCAAGCTCTTATTACTTGGCGTTCGAAGAAACAACCCACTGTCTCCACCTCTTCCTCTGAGGCTGAATACAGAGCTTTGGCTGCTACTACTTGTGAATTACAATGGTTATCATATTTGTTGCGAGATTTTGGTCTTCCTCTCACTTCTCCTGCTTCTTTATATTGTGATAGTCAATCTGCTAGGCATATCACAGCGAATCCTACTTTTCATGAACGAACCAAACACCTTGATATTGATTGTCACATTGTAAGGGAGAAACTTCATAGTGGTTTGATTCATCTGCTGCCAATTAAATCTCAAGATCAGCTTGCCGACATTTTCACTAAGCCTCTTGCTCCTACTCCATTTTGTACACTCCTTTCCAAGCTGGGCATGATAGATATACATTCTCCAGCTTGAGGGGGGTATTAACATATATTTTGTTATATTTGTTGTAACCTTCTATTAGTTAGTTAGTTAGAGAGGGTACAGATGTAATTAGTGAGATAAGTGTTTAATTATGTAGATAATCTCTTGTATATAAGTCAGATGGGACTGACTGATCATATATGAAAATTGATTCAGAAATTTCATTTTCTCTTCTTGCTTTCACATCAGAGAATAAAGGTCACCTGAAATGTCTTGCCGGAAATGGAGTTCAAGATCTTTTGCTGTCAAGTTCGCGGCATTCAAGCTCTCCCACTCGTCTCGGTTCAGGTCGAGCCAGCGAGAAGAAGAATTTTGCCATACTCACTCTTGTAATCTTGGGATCTCTCCATACACACAAAAGCTTGGACCTCCGCGACTCTCTTTTTCTGGTTCTCTCTCGCAAGTGAAACTCTTAAGGCAGGGAAACTCTCATTTTGCCTGCAATGGTGATAGAAGGTCCAGATCGAGTGAAGTTAAGGTGTTCCAAGGAATCGGGTCGAAGATTTAGAGGTTCCCCTATATTGCTCTCCGCGGCGCTCTCTTGTGATCTCTCTCCTCCTGTAGAACCGCCGCTCCCAAACTCTGATGTCGGGTCTATGTTTTTTGCGAGGAGGAGAAGCCAGCCGTTCCTTTATTTTTTTTCAATTCTTCCATTTGACCTAATTTCCCCCAAGCAAAACGCTGTAGTTTTGCTTGGGACCTTTCTGACATTTTAGGAATTCAGGTCCTTCCCAGTAATTAATTCTGGTCCTTGTGTGTTATTCTCCAAATTTGTCAAATTTCTTCCAAAGTTCCTACAATGCCGAATTAAGTACATGGTGGCATCAAAAAAGAAATCAATTGTATGAATAATTTAACACTTTATGACTATTTTACCCCCTAATTGGCTTAATTTAATACAAATGTTTTTAATTCAAATTAGTGCTTAATTATGCAATAATGTCCTAGGAAATGCATTAAAAATCTTAAATTAATCATGAAAAATCATATAAAAATATGATTCAATCATCCATTTTGACAACTGAAATCAAAGAAAGCAACTATATTATTCCCTTGCCACAAGAATATGGACCACATGAACTTGAGCCACCAAGAAGAGCTTCATGTGACCCCAAGTTAGTATTTTGAGTTAATTGATCAAGGGTACCTACCTCACATCTTCTTTTTGTTGGCAAGGGGTTCTTCACATTTTAAGACATATTTACAACAAGAAGCATGTTTTACTTTAAAGACAAACAGGAAGAAGAAGATATTTTGTGAAGAAGCATTATTCTCACTATATTAGTTTGCTACACTTTGGGGTTGGCGTTTTGATAGTTTTAATGAACAGGCATTAGACATTGGGATATGTGTGCTCCCTAAATGTCATTACTGCAAAAAGGTTGCATGACAGAGACATCACCTCTTTTGATTGTTTTTTATTTCGTTAACCTATTGAAACCTTGAAGAAAGTCCTCTTAGTTTTCTTTTTGTTGTTCACACTCCAAGAATTAGTTTCATTTTGAAGTTCCGGTTAGGATATTCCTTCTCTCATTTAAAGTAATACACAGGCCAAGTTTTTCCTTGTCTTTTGTTACCTGCACCAGTGTTCCCTTTTATAATCAGATTAGTTCAATTGCATGTGAACTTCAGCTATTATTGTCTATCATGTTTCAGTAATTGTGCCTTCAATATAACATATTAATAGATGAAAACATTCATATATGTTTTATTAGTCTCTTTAGCCCTTCTTAGCTTGTCTATTGTTCGTTGTGTACTTAAGATATACATTTAACAAGGGTGATGTCAAGGATATCAGTAACCTTTAACAATTTGTCCAAATTAATTATGTCTGCCAGTGTCAAATGAAGTCCATTTGTAGTATCTGCTTGAAAGAGATGTCATGCTTGTGCAATTTATCGTTGACTACTTATTCAATGATGGTTTACTAATTACTCCTTTGTTCTTCAATTGAACAATTAACTAATTAAAATCAAGCAGGATTAATTGTTGAACTAGCTTCACGTACATGTAGGTCATTAGTTAAAGGTTGAAGTTATGTATTGTAAATGATCATAGCACAAAAAAGACTAAATAAGCAATGAGTATTGTGCAATGATACGATTGAATATAAGGGAAATAGAACTTTATTCAAACTAGACATTTAATGACCAAGGGAACCGACAAACTAACACTAACATAATTTAAAAGGCACAATTGAACTTAAAGGAAACACAGATATAATCCTAAAATAAATATTGACATAATTGAAAAGAGGCTCCATAACACAATAATACAATATTGACTACTTTTCTTGTTTAATAACTTTTGTCACTCTTTTCTCAATAGGTGTGACAGATGGCATTTGACTCGAATTGGTTGGATCATCCCTAACAACATTCCTTTTCACATTGGTTTTTCTTCTCTTCCCTTTCACAGCAGGAGGTGTGTCATACTTATAGACAGATTGGATGTATTCGACTCTTGGGTACTTTCTCATGGCGTCGGAGGTTTATCAATGGATCTAAAATTTCTTCATGAACATTAGGATTGGCTTCAGTTGTAACACCCTGACTTTAATCACGTAATTATAATTCGATATTTGGTAATTAAATTAGATTAGAGACCGTCGAATAGTTTAAAATTCATTTAAAACTCCCTTTAGTAGTTGGGACTTTACGAAATTTTCAAAACTTTATTCCTCTTTCGGTCTCAAGTTCAATTATCGAATATAATTACCTGTGCAGTTTATCTACATTTACGTATGACAGAGTGTATAACCAAAATCCCAGCAAACCCCGGGTTCAACTACATATATACATATATAGAGTTCCAAATCCTGATGAAAGGAATATAGGTTCGAGTGTTCAAACTATTTACAATCCATCGATATACAGATATCTAACCAACATAACCAAAATAAATGTCCCTACGAAACTCTACCCGCTCCGGGTCACGCGCTTCTCCTTGGAGCCACTCGCCCTGTCTGAAAGGTTAGTTCAAAGGAAAGAATGAGATTCAAAAGAATCCCAGTAGTAACTAGACAATTATACCACATACAAGCACATAGCATGTAAGCAATCAATGTACCGCAGCAGCAACACATATCACACTCCACCCTCATCCCCTTTCTCCGCCGGGAAGGCACACCGCCCTAACCCGAACCGTTGTTAGCTACTCAGGGACTATTGGCGTGGCAGTGTGTACAAATAGCCTTATAGCTCATATAGCTAACCGGCTTTCACAAACGGCCCGTCGGCCTTCACAAATAGCCTTTCGGCTCACATAATCACATATATCACACCTCATCCTCATCTCCTTTCTCCGCCGGGAAGGCACACTGCCCTTACCCGAACCGTTGTTAGCTACTCAGCGACTATTGGACTGACGGTGCTAACACATATCCACATAAGTCGCAATATCCAAATTTATCACAAATCACTGATCATACACACATACAATGCATCATAAATGGTACGAAAGAGAAGTCACTACCTGATCCTTTCCTGACGGTCACTGGCACAGTAGGCTCACGAGGATAGCAGATATCAAATCCTATAATCAAAATAGGGACATTTGGTTAATTTCCTTTTCCAAGTTCTTAATTCAATGACACTCTAAGTTGGTATTCATTTGGACTCTTTGGATGGCCATTATATGCCTAAACATATGCCTAAAGGGTTGGAATAACTATCCCCAAAGATCCCTCACAAGAAAGCTAAACACTGATTTTTGGTCCCTTCACTCAAGCACAAAAGACCGTGCTCGAGCACAACCCTCGATCTCACTCGAGCACACATGCGAGTGAGACAGGAAGTGCTTACCCGAGAGCAACTCCCGCGACAAACTTACACTCTCACTCGAGCACAAGCACCTGTGCTCGAGCAGAGACCTCGCCAGCACTCGAGCACCACGGAAGTGAGGCCCTGCGAGTGACAACCCGAGAGCAATCCCAACTCTCTAGCACAGAGGGCTCACTCGAGCACAACCCCAGTGTTCGAGTGATTCCTCAACACTCGCGAGTGCTCTCGCTCACCCTCCATAATCCACTCCCGAGTGATGCCCTGAGACACACACCCAAAACACAAAAATGCACTCTCACTCGAGCACAAGCACCTGTGCTCGAGCACTGACCCTCAGCGCACTCGAGCATGAGAGGAAGTGAGGGCCAGCGAGAGACTTCCCGAGAGTAACTCCTCTCCCAGGCACAGATTCACTCGAGCACAAGTCCTAGTGCTCGAGTGATCACCCAATGCTCGCGAGTGCCAGGCGCACTCTTAGCAATCAACCCGCGAGTGATCACTTGCAACACTCACCCCCAGTGCATTCAAGCACCCTCACTCGAGCACAAACATGCTCACTCGAGCACGTATATCCTGTGCTCGAGTGAGTTCTTCCTCACTCGAGAAATCATCTCAGAAACCAGATAGCAGCAACTGGTAAACTTCTCCAAAATCCACCAAATGAACTCCAATGGTTCTTAAACTTGTGTCAAAGCTCATTATCACTTATTTCAACACAAGGAACCTATTGGCAACCAAAAACAACTCAAATTCAACCCATTCAACACATTCTCTCTCTAGATCATCAAACCACTCAAAACCTCATTCTAACCAATTCCCTTAATCAACTTCAAATCAAATTCTAATCACTCCCAAGTGTCAAAACTGACCAAATGAACAGTGACACTCTCATCAAAATCTACCCTTCACTTAACATCATAATTAGGTCAAATTTCCAGAATTTTCATTGATTATGCAAACATCCTAATATATATACCACAATTCATCAAAAATCTACCTCTTTCACTTGCTGAATTCAGAACTTGGATTCCTCAACTTTCAATTTCCCTTAAGTTGCTACACACCACAAATCTAAAGTCTGAAAACATGGAAATAAAGCTCTTGACCATTGAAACAATATCAATGAAAAGTGTTTAAGCTTATGAAGTCATTTACCTATCTTAATTTCAAACCCTTCCTTTCTCTTTCACACTTGCTCGCCGGAAATAGAGGGACTGGAGAGAGAAATGAGTAGGTGAGGGTGATGATCATTCCTTCCTTCTTCCCATACACTTGGCCGACTTAAGAGGGAGAGAGAAAAGAGTTTGAAATTGTTGACTCATCCAATGGCTCTCATTTGGACACTTGTCACCATCTCATTCTCCCTATCATGATTTCATATAATTAGATAATCATATAATATGATAATCATTGTAATTAGAGCGATTAAGCACTTTTGGAATTAATGTAATGAGAATCTTGAGAATAAACACTTGTGGTATTTAAGATTAATGGTTGAGATTCATTGATAATGGGTCGGGATCCTATGTTTTGCGGTTGTGTGAGCTCTTTGATGGAGTGCTTAAGATGTGGACATGTGGCATGGTGTGAGTCATAGGATGAAGCACTAGAAGACAAAACCTCACTTTTCTCTCACTTTCTCTCTCCTATTCGGCTAAGCATGGGCAAGGAAGAGGAGGAAGTGTGTACACCATCATCATTCTACCATCTCTCATCTTCTCTCTCTTTGTCCTCCATTTCCGGCGACATTGAGCAAGAAGAGGAAGAAGAAAAGCTTGAATTTTGGTAAGAAATGCTCCTCCTTTGCTAAGAATCTCTTCTCTAATATTGTTCATCTCAAAGAGAGCTACATTATGATGATTGTAGAGCCTTGAATGGTGTTGATTGGGCTTTTGGCCGAAATTGAAAGTTGAGGAATCAAGGTTCTGAATTGAGCAAAGAGAAGAGGTAGGTATTTAGAGCATTTGGATATATTGTTTATGAGTTTTGGCTAGGTTTGGTAAAATCTGGAATTTTGCCCTAAATATGCCTATTTTTGGAGATATGAAGTTCATTGTGATTTATGATTGGAAATGATGTATTATGGAGTTATTTGGGTATTGAATATGATCTGGAATGTTGGAATGAGTTTGGATGAAATTTGGATAATGTGTATCTTAGAGACCTTAGTGTTTGATTGTGGTTAAAATGGTTTTTGGGGTGTTTTTGGTATTGCCATTGTGTTCCCTAGTTGGTGCTTAGAGTGTGAGAGCATTGGGAAGAGTTTGGGAACCATTTGGAAGTGGATTTGACCATCTGGTGTTTCTGGTTTTTGGCTGCGTTTCTGGTCTCTGATACACATCACTCGAGCAGAGGAAGAACGTGCTCGAGTGATGCGCAAGTTTTTCCCTTTGTGCTTCGAGTCACCTGGGTTTTCTGCGAGTGCTGCTCGAGCACATCGCTTTGTGCTCGAGTGAGCGAAGAACATGCTCGAGTGAGCATGGTCTGCCCGAGTGAGGGTGTAAGTCCAGAGTGAAGGGTGTTCTTTCGGGTCTTCACTTGCTGGTGGATGCCACGAGTGTGCTCTGACACTCGCGAGCATAGCCTTCTCACTCGAGCACTGGGGGTCATGCTCGAGTGAGGTTGTGCTTCAGGTGGGAGTTGTGCTTACGGGTGGTCACTCGCAAGTAAGGTGCTCGAGTGTGCCTTCTCACTCACGGGTGTGAGGTGTGTGCTCGAGCACATATGGCTGTGCTCGAGTGATCCCGTGCTTGGAGAGCTTTGGGGTGCTCTCGGGTCCTCACCTCCTGGATTTCTCTCGCGGGTGCTCGAGTGAGGCATCTAGCCTTATGCTCGAGTGAGGGTCAGCGTGCTCGAGTGAGCCAGTGCTCGAGGGTTTCCTTGTGCTCTCGGGTGCTCACTCGCAGTCTCACTCGCTATTGTGCTCGAGTGATGTCCGTACTTGTGCTCGAGTGAGAGCATATGTGCTCGAGTGAGATGACCAAAAATCAGTGTTTTGCCTTCGAGTAAGGGGTCTTTTGGGTAGTTTATTCCAACCCTTTAGGCATATGTTTAGGGCTATTTTAGTCACCTAAAGAGTCCTAAATGATAACCAACATAGAGTATTATTGAAATATACATATGGAAAAGAGATTGATTGGTTGTCCCTAATTGATATAGGATTTGACATTTGTCGCCCTCGTGAGGCCACGGTGCCGGAGCCAGTCAGGAAAGATACAGGTAGTGACTCTATCTTTATACCTTATGTGATGTATGATATGTGTGCTATATCATTGTGATTAAATGGATTTTGTATGCTGCAAGTTTTGTGAAAACTTTGTGTGGAAACACCGCTAAACCAATAGTCCCTGAGTCGCTAACAACGGTTCGGGTGAAGGTCGTACGCCTTCCCGGCGGTAAAAGGGGATGAGGTTAGGGTGTCATATATGTTTTATGTGATATTGTGGTAGCACCGCTATACCAATAGTCCCTGAGTCGCTAACAACGGTTCGGGTGAAGGTCGTATGCCTTCCCGGCGGTAAAAGGGGATGAGGTTAGGGTGTGATATTTGTGAAGGCCGACGGGCCATTGTGAAAGCCGAAAGGCTATATGTGAGCCGTGTGGCTATTTGTATGCACTGCCACGCCAACAGTCCCTGAGTCGCTAACAACGGTTCGGGTAAAGGTCGTATGCCTTCCCGGCGGTAAAAGGGGATGAGGGTGGAGTGAGTTTGTGTTGCTGCTGATATGAGATGATGTGTTTGCATATTATATGATTGCATGTGGTATGAAATAGTTGTTACTACGGGGATTCTTTAGAATCTCACCCTCCCAAATGATTAATCTTTTCAGACAGGGCGAGTGGTTCGAAAGGGAAGCGGACAACCAGGAGTAGTTAGGCTTACTCCGAGATCTAAGTGTGGTTGGTTATCATAGTTTTGGATTTGGGATTGCAAGTTGTACATTTAATGTAAATGAATGTTTTGGTGATGTAATCCCCTTGTTGGGAAACTTTGAACCCAAGTTATATATGTAAGTAAACCGGGGTTTGCCGGGATTTTGGTTTCCGCACTTTGATATTTATTATGTACTCTGATTTCTCTGATAATTATATCCGCACGTGAATGTGAGACCACGAATATATATATGTTTTGAAAAGATTTTGAAATACCCCATCTCTTGGATGTGGGATTATAAATTGGGATTTCATCCTATTGGTCTCCATTTCACTTAAATTTCGTAATCTGGATGTAATTACGGTGAGGGGGTTACATTTTTGGTATCAGAGCTGCAGTTCCTGGCAAGGGTAGAATTTGCTAGGATAGCTCCCATAGTTTGGACTTAATAATAGAAGACTAACTGTGAATGTTTGTTTGTATACACATCTTTGGGTTATGATTGTGGATATGTGAGAATTGTACACATGTGTATACTATAATTATTGGATTAATGGGGTGAGTTCTTTGTAGAATGAAAAGAACAACGAAAGGTCGCCCTAGAGGACAACAAGTAAATCCTGATGTGGAGTTGGTCGATGACAATCCACCGGATCCTATGCAAGAGTTGATGGGCTTGATAAAGGATCAGAGGGATATGATTACGGAGCTTAGAGAAGAGCTTCGAGCCGAGAAAGCGAAGAACAATGAGGGTAGAGGTCAGTCTACTCAAGAAGGGACTCGAGGGGAAACCCGAGAGGAGACTAGACTGGAAGATACAGCTGAAGGGTCAGCACGATCGCTTGAATCGCCTCCTCGTACGGAAGTAAATCCAAGGCCGCATGGAAAGTCGGTCAGTGAGGAAAGAGATCTCCAGTTTTGGGTCTCTAGGTTTTGTAAACACCTACCTCCAGTATTTAGAGGGAAGTTTGATCCTCAGGCGGCTGAAGACTGGTTGAATCGCCTTGAGAAGATATTCGAAGTCTTAGAATGTCCCTCGGAAGTGAAAGCCAAGTTGGCGGTGTACAAGCTTGAGGGTGACGCAGATCGCTGGTGGCGGAATATCGCTTTGTCGCTGAAGAGCAAGAATATGGCATTGACCTGGGAAGTGTTCCAACAGCACTTCGATGAGAAGTACTTTCCCAAGTCGGTGAGGCTTGAGAAGGAGACCGAGTTCCTACGAATCAAGCAAGGGGACACGGAGTCATTTGACGAGTATTTGTCCCGGTTCACCCGCCTATCCCGATACTCCTCTTATCTTCAGAAGAGGGATGATGAAGAGTTGAGCTCAGACTTACTTATTCGGGGTTTGAGACGTGATATGAGAAAGAGAATCGCCACTCATCAGTTTTCTAAGTTCAACAAGGCCGTTGAAGAAAGTCGGATCACAGAGAGTAATCTGAGGGAGTTGTACCCGGCTAAGTCTACTGGTGGTTATAGTGAGTCCAATAAGGGCGGTGCTCCTCAGAAGCGGAAGGGTTTGGGGTCATCTTCGTATAGGGGCAGTGGTAAGAAGCCCTATCAGCCCAGAGATCGTGAACCTCAGAGAGGGGTGACTGAGAGGAAATGCCCTCGCTGTAATCAGTCACATTATGGCAAGAATTGTCGGGGCGAGACGACCTGTTTTAATTGTAAGCAACCCGGACATTTTTCCAGAGATTGCCCACGACTGCAAGCGGAGCAGAGACCGAGGACTCAGGGCAGAGTATTTGCTATGACTCATGAGGAAGCCCGGAAATCCCCAGAGCTGATACAAGGTACAGTTCTTCTTAATGGATTTGTGTTACAAGCATTATTTGATTCGGGTGCAAGTCAATCCTTTATTGCGTATGAATGTGTGAAGCGTCTAGGAATGAATGTGCATGAGTTGCCATTCAATTTGATAGTGTCAACGCCAATGGGTGGTAAGGTTGTGACTACGGAAGCTTGTCTAAGCTGTGTTGTAACCGTAGAGGGTCATGAGTCTGTGATAGACCTGATTTGTTTACCTCTCTGCCAATTGGAAATCATCTTGGGATTTGATTGGTTGAGAGCTAACAATGTGTTATTAGATTGTGGGAACAAGAGGATAGTGTATCCTGCCCCTCAGAACGTTGAGGATGGAAATGTCAGTTTGAATTTCCTTTCGACAGCTAAAGCTGAGAGATATTTGCAAAAAGGTTGTCAGGGGTACATGGTTTTCTTTTCTGTGCAAGGAGAAACCAGTGAAACTTTGAGTAGTATACCCATAGTGAATGAATTCCCTGAGGTTTTTCCGGATGACTTAAGTGGATTGCCTCCGGACAGGGAAGTTCAGTTTCCGATTGATATTGTGCCTGGAGCAGGTTCGATATCCAAAGCCCCATATCGTATGGCGCCAAATGAAATGGCTGAGTTGAAGAAGCAGATTGAAGATTTGCTTGAGAAAGGGTTTATTAGACCCAGTGTGTCGCCTTGGGGTGCTCCAGTTTTGTTTGTGAAAAAGAAAGACGGGAGTCTTCGTTTGTGCATCGACTATAGGGAGTTGAATAAGGTTACTGTTAAGAATAAGTACCCTCTCCCTAGAATCGATGATTTGTTAGATCAATTATCGGGTTCAAGTGTATTTTCGAAGATTGATCTAAGATCGGGGTATCATCAGCTGCGTGTGAAAGCGGAAGATGTTCCGAAGACTGCTTTCCGGACTAGATATGGTCATTATGAATTTTTGGTGATGCCATTTGGGTTGACCAATGCGCCTGCGGTTTTCATGGACTACATGAACCGTATTTTTCGGCAATACCTAGATCAGTTCGTTGTGGTATTTATCGATGATATTTTGATATACTCTAAGAGTAGAGAAGAGCATGAGCATCATTTGAGAATTGTGTTGAATGTATTGCGTGAGAAGCAACTCTATTCCAAATTGAGTAAATGCGAATTTTGGCTATCGGAAGTGAGATTCCTAGGCCACGTTATTTCGCAAGGAGGGGTCTCTGTGGATCCTAGTAAAGTGGAAGCAGTACTGAATTGGAAGAGGCCAGAATCTGTGGCGGAGGTACGTAGTTTTCTGGGTCTTGCTGGTTATTATCGGAGATTCATTCAGAATTTCTCCCGTATTGCGTTGCCGATGACCAAGCTCACGAGAAAGGATCAACCGTTTGTGTGGGATGAGAAATGTGAAAATTGTTTTGTGGAGCTGAAACAGAGGTTGACGACGGCACCTGTGTTGATTTTGCCCGATCCCAGTTTGACATACGTTGTGTATTCTGATGCCAGTGGGCAGGGATTAGGGTGTGTCCTCATGCAGCAGGGACGTGTGGTGGCCTACGCCTCTCGACAGCTCAGACCTCATGAATTGAACTATCCCACTCATGATCTGGAGCTTGCGGCTATTGTGTTTGCCTTGAAGATTTGGAGGCATTATTTGTATGGTGTGACTGTGGAACTGTACTGCGACCACAAGAGTCTCAAATATCTGTATGATCAGAAAGAATTGAATATGAGACAACGGCGTTGGATGGAATTACTTAAGGACTACAACCTGGAAATAAAATATCATCCGGGTAAGGCAAATGTAGTCGCTGATGCTCTTAGTCGAAAGACTGTGGTTGTGGCAGCTATGATGATACACGAGGGGAAGTTGATTGCTGATTTTCGTGATATGAATCTGTCGAACCAGATCATCTGTGCCAACTATAATGTTTCCCAAAGGGAAAGTGACTTGAGAGCTGAGATTGAAGAGGCTCAGAGGCAAGATGACTGGATACAGCACAATCTAGCCAAAATAGAGCGTGGAGAATATGATAATCATTGTAATTAGAGCGATTAAGCACTTTTGGAATTAATGTAATGAGAATCTTGAGAATAAACACTTGTGGTATTTAAGATTAATGGTTGAGATTCATTGATAATGGGTCGGGATCCTATGTTTTGCGGTTGTGTGAGCTCTTTGATGGAGTGCTTAAGATGTGGATATGTGGCATGGTGTGAGTCATAGGATGAAGCACTAGAAGACAAAACCTCACTTTTCTCTCACTTTCTCTCTCCTATTCGGCTAAGCATGGGCAAGGAAGAGGAGGAAGTGTGTACACCATCATCATTCTACCATCTCTCATCTTCTCTCTCTTTCTCCTTCATTTCCGGTGACATTGAGGCAAGAAGAGGAAGAAGAAAAGCTTGAATTTTGGTAAGAAATGCTCCTCCTTTGCTAAGAATCTCTTCTCTAATATTGTTCATCTCAATGAGAGCTACATTGTGATGATTGTAGAGCCTTGAATGGTGTTGATTGGGCTTTTGGCCGAAATTGAAAGTTGAGGAATCAAGGTTCTAAATTGAGCAAAGAGAAGAGGTAGGTATTTAGAGCATTTGGATATATTGTTTATGAGTTTTGGCTAGGTTTGGTAAAATCTGGAATTTTGCCCTAAATATGCCTATTTTTGGAGATATGAAGTTCATTGTGATTTATGATTGGAAATGATGTATTATGGAGTTATTTGGGTATTGAATATGATCTGGAATGTTGGAATGAGTTTGGATGAAATTTGGATAATGTGTATCTTAGAGACCTTAGTGTTTGATTGTGGTTAAAATGGTTTTTGGGGTGTTTTTGGTATTGCCATTGTGTTCCCTAGTTGGTGCTTAGAGTGTGAGAGCATTGGGAAGAGTTTGGGAACCATTTGGAAGTGGATTTGACCATCTGGTGTTTCTGGTTTTTGGCTGCGTTTCTGGTCTCTGATACACATCACTCGAGCAGAGGAAGAACGTGCTCGAGTGATGCGCAAGTTTTTCCCTTTGTGCTTCGAGTCACCTGGGTTTTCTGTGAGTGCTGCTCGAGCACATCGCTTTGTGCTCGAGTGAGCGAAGAACATGCTCGAGTGAGCATGGTCTGCCCGAGTGAGGGTGTAAGTCCATAGTGAAGGGTGTTCTTTCGGGTCTTCACTTGCTGGTGGATGCCACGAGTGTGCTCTGACACTCGCGAGCATAGCCTTCTCACTCGAGCACTGGGGGTCATGCTCGAGTGAGGTTGTGCTTCAGGTGGGAGTTGTGCTTGCGGGTGGTCACTAGCGAGTAAGGTGCTCGAGTGTGCCTTCTCACTCACGGGTGTGAGGTGTGTGCTCGAGCACATATGGCTGTGCTCGAGTGATCCCGTGCTTGGAGAGCTTTGGGGTGCTCTCGGGTCCTCACCTCCTGGATTTCTCTCGCGGGTGCTCGAGTGAGGCATCTAGCCTTGTGCTCGAGTGAGGGTCAGCGTGCTCGAGTGAGCCAGTGCTCGAGGGTTTCCTTGTGCTCTCGGGTGCTCACTCGCTATTGTGCTCGAGTGATGTCCGTACTTGTGCTCGAGTGAGAGCATCTGTGCTCGAGTGAGATGACCAAAAATCAGTGTTTTGCCTTCGAGTAAGGGGTCTTTTGGGTAGTTTCTTCCAACCCTTTAGGCATATGTTTAGGCCTATTTTAGTCACCTAAAGAGTCCTAAATGATAACCAACATAGAGTATTATTGAAATATACATATGGAAAAGAGATTGATTGGTTGTCCCTAATTGATATAGGATTTGACATTTGTCGCCCTCGTGAGGCCACGGTGCCGGAGCCAGTCAGGAAAGATACAGGTAGTGACTCTATCTTTATACCTTATGTGATGTATGATATGTGTGCTATATCATTGTGATTAAATGGATTTTGTATGCTGCAAGTTTTGTGAAAACTTTGTGTGGAAACACCACTAAACCAATAGTCCCTGAGTCGCTAACAACGGTTCGGGTGAAGGTCGTATGCCTTCCCGGCGGTAAAAGGGGATGAGGTTAGGGTGTCATATATGTTTTATGTGATATTGTGGTAGCACCGCTATACCAATAGTCCCTGAGTCGCTAACAACGGTTCGGGTGAAGGTCGTATGCCTTCCCGGCGGTAAAAGGGGATGAGGTTAGGGTGTGATATTTGTGAAGGCCGACGGGCCATTGTGAAAGCCGAAAGGCTATATGTGAGCCGTGTGGCTATTTGTATGCACTGCCACGCCAACAGTCCCTGAGTCGCTAACAACGGTTCGGGTAAAGGTCGTATGCCTTCCCGGCGGTAAAAGGGGATGAGGGTGGAGTGAGTTTGTGTTGCTGCTGATATGAGATGATGTGTTTGCATATTATATGATTGCATGTGGTATGAAATAGTTGTTACTACGGGGATTCTTTAGAATCTCACCCTCCCAAATGATTAATCTTTTCAGACAGGGCGAGTGGTTCGAAAGGGAAGCGGACAACCAGGAGTAGTTAGGCTTACTCCGAGATCTAAGTGGTGGTTGGTTATCATAGTTTTGGATTTGGGATTGCAAGTTGTACATTTAATGTAAATGAATGTTTTGGTGATGTAATCCCCTTGTTGGGAAACTTTGAACCCAAGTTATATATGTAAGTAAACCGGGGTTTGCCGGGATTTTGGTTTCCGCACTTTGATATTTATTATGTACTCTGATTTCTCTGATAATTATATCCGCACGTGAATGTGAGACCACAAATATATATATGTTTTGAAAAGATTTTGAAATACCCCATCTCTTGGATGTGGGATTATAAATTGGGATTTCATCCTATTGGTCTCCATTTCACTTAAATTTCGTAATCCGGATGTAATTACGGTGAGGGGGTTACATTTTACCCCTGATTAACACAATACTCATTACTTAATCACTAATGATCTTTATATCATAACACACAACATATACTTCAAATATGCTTAATTAACATTAATTACATCATTTGAAGTTATTATCCCTTAATTAAAATCCAGGATGTTACATCAGTGACCTCCACAAAATACTCGACCTCCTACGAAATCAGATATTAGAAAAGACTTATAAGATGCGCATGGATGTAATAAAAAAGATAACTTGTACATTGGTTAGCTAACCTGCTCAACAGCAATTCCATTGTCTGCATGAGTCTGTTGATGTATTAGTCCACATTAATGGCATGTACAGAGATTAATTAAATCACAAATCAATGACAACATTATTGTTGTAGTACAAAGTTGCTGACCTCAGCAGTTGCTTGATTGAACTGGTTTAGGATGTCTTTGCAAATAGTGTATTGACCAACACTTGTGCTAGAACTTGGGTGCTTCTTGTTGTATTCATTCATCTTCAGTTTAAGAAGCACATTCATGCAAATAGGATGGTCCAACTCGTCAGGGAAGTCATACTCACGATCTGCCAAATGATAACAATGTGGAAATCATTTGGGTCTTGCAATATAAATAACAAACTTTAAGTAGTAACTTCAACTCAGTTGTTGTCTTTTGAATCAATTGAACATCAAGTTTGTCCCAAAATATTACTGACATAGTACCAATTTTATCCTTGTCCAAAAATAGTGAAGTTTATGCTTGCATCACACACCATGTATGAGCTATTTGATGTACCATTTCCAAGAAAAACACAACAAGCATGCATATTATGACAATTACAACCGGTAGCAAACACCATGACTATGATACACACACTAGAGAGCAGGGGGCAAAAAGGAGAATTCAAATTGTATTGGAGAGTAGAGACAAACCCAAAAATAAAATTAAATAAAGTTATATATGAAGGACAAAAGGGTTTCAATGGGCTATGAGCAATTACATATCATTAATATATACACACACACACAAAAAAGGAGACTCACACTAGTACAAAATATGTATTTTAGACCAGCTCATTTAGACCAGTTATACAGGGATAAGGTCTAATATGTATGACCAATGGCATTTTTGTAATTATAGAGAACTTTTGAGATCAATTCCCTAGATGTAAGGTCTTAAAGATATTGTAGACCTCATTTATGAGTAACTACTCTTAGAAGGATAAAATAAAAATAAAAATAAAAATATATTTTAGACCGGTTATTTCTATAACCGGTCTAAATAAAAGACCCGCAATTAAAAATATTTTGTTTACTGTTTAGAATGGTTATATCTTAAAATCGGTCTAAAAGTTGAAAATTTTTATACTAGTTATTTTTAAAACCGGTCTAAAAGATATATTTAAGACTAGTTTTATTAAACAACCAGCCTTAAATATACGCGCCCTAATTAAAATTTCACTCTTCTCTTCCTTCTGCCGAATCTTAGCTTGCTCTCTGAACTCACTTTTCCTTGAAATTTCTCCTACGGTGTTCTTGTTCACAACTCCACCATCCTCTTTCTCTCTAAATCAGGAGCAATATTTCTATCTGAACCTAATATCACAATATAACCGATAGTATTCTTGTTCACAATCTTAGGGGTGACATTGGGCTGGGTTTGTATTAGCTGAGGAAGAGTCACTACCCATACCTTGCAAGTAGTCATCAACCTTCATTTTTCTGTCAATTGAAAACATTCCAGCTCCAACTCCTCCTCCCTTAAAAGCATTGTCGATCGTTCTTCTTCCAAATGGGAGCACAAAGGGCGACTACTTGTGAAGGAACTTTCTAGGTTTGTTTTGATTGCTGTTAATAATTTGAACTTGATCCTTTTGATATTTTTTCGGGTGGGTTTAACAATGTTTGGTATCATATCTTGATATGCTTGAAGTAGGAAATGGAGGTGTTCTATTTTATGATTATGGCTTTGTTTGAATATGCCTAATGTTGCTCTCTATCTTGCTCTCACCATTGAACTCAGTGATGATAATTTCAGATACTACCCTAATGATCACATTATGATATTTTATTTATACTTTTTTGTCTTGGATTTCCATTAATGATCACATTATGACATTTGCTATGTGAGTTTGAATTGAATATAAAGTTATGAAAATTCTGAATAGCTTTGCAATGCAAGTTTTAAAACTTGTATCTATATACCTTTATTAAGAAATGTTGCTTGGTTCTTATTGTTAGAGCAAGCGTTTCACCCAAGAGGGGGGGTGAATTGGGTGATATTAAAATTTTGTTGCAAATATAAAATTTGACAGTGAAATTAAAACAGTAAGGAGTAAGGAGAAATATCACCGAAATGTACACCGGGAGTTATACTGGTTCGGTCACAACCACTTTGACCTACGTCCAGTCCTCAGAGCTTCTCTAAGAGTTTTACTATAACTTCCAAGATTCAGTGGGTTCTTGGCACCACATACAAGCAAGTTCCTTCACCTAGACACTCGCTCCCCCTTACAAGTTGTAATCCAATCCCAACTCAAGGTTCCACAACCTTAAGTTATCTCAATAACAAATATTGAGTTTGAATGAAATATCTCTCTTACAGAGTGAATAAAATCACTGAAGCATAGAAGTACAAATACAACGTAAAGACAGAGCAATGAACTTGATGATACGTTTGTGTGTGTTCTAGTTATATATTCTCTATTTGGATGTTCCCATATATATAGATATGTTGGTGAAGACCGTTGGAACATTTTTCTTTCGTCCGTTGGAGAGTGCGCAGCCACTATTGACTTTTTAGTTTTTGAAAAATATCCGTTGGTGGTAGGTGGCATTTGAACTTCTCATTTGACTTTCCTTGCTTGATATGATTTCTTCATTGTTTATATGTAAATATGCTAAGAATACTAATATAATGAAAGATTAACCATATAGGAAACAAATCAATGAACGTTTGAATGATTTCTGGATTTCTGGGTTTGCTTACTCGAGTAGCTACTCAAGTATTCCTTGAAGTTTACTCGAGTATCATCGGGAAAACTTTAACCAACTTCAAGTCAACAATCAAATATAAGATTACTCGGGTAGTGCATGGAATAAACTAAATCTCAAACATTTGTAAATAGTTGTTTACTCGGGTACCTACTCGAGTAATGCACTCTTTACTTCATAGGTTACTCGGGTACCAACTCGAGTAAACCTTCAAACAATCTTTTGGTTACTCGATGCTTTACTCCAGTAATGTTGGCAGGATTTCAAGGCCGAGAGCACATCAAGTTAGATTACCTTGTTACTCGAGTACATACTCGAGTAAACTTACTTTTTGTGCATAACTTACTCGGGTAGTGACTTGAGGTTTTCCTTCAACATATCTCTGCATACTCGAGTACATACTCGAGTAATCCACTTAAAGTAAAACATTAAATACTTTCATACTAGAGTAATGACTCGAGAAAAATGAGATAGAATAAGATCAAGTTATTCGAGTACTACCTTCAAGTTTTCACTTACCTTAAAGGGTTACTCGAGTAGCTCCTCGAGTAACATTGGCAGTGGTACAAAATGCCGAGAGCACCACATTTTCTGAAACAAAGTAACTCGAGTAAATACTCGAGTATCATTGGCAGGCCGAGAGCAACTTGAAAATTTTTACATGGTTACTCGAGTACCTACTCGAGTAACGTTGGTAGGCCGAGAACAACTCCAAGTATTTACCTGGTTACTCGAGTGGCTACTCGAGTAACATTGGCAGGCCGAGAGCAACTTGAAAACATTTACACTATTACTCGAGTACTTACTCGAGTAACGCTGTCTGGTTACTGGAAGGTGCCTCTGGTTACTTCAAGTTTTGTCCCATTACTCGAGTACATACTCGAGTAATGTCTTACCAGAATTGCTTCTGATCAAGTTTCTCAGCATTTTCTCTTGGTCTTTACTCATTGCTCCAATGCTCACTTCAAGTGATGCTTATCCCTGTTATTACTTTGTTTAAACTTACTTATTAATCAATACAATTCTTTTGTTATCATCAAAACATGAGATCTAACACTTATCATGCCATAATTTATTGGTATATTGATACAAGTGTAGTTATTGTCTCATGGTATGTATGCTTCTTAATTTCATTAAAATCTCTACAACTTCTTGGTTGTTGTTTTTTTGCCTATCCTTTTGCTGTTGGATAAGGTGCTACAAGGTGTTGAAATATATGGATCATAGTTGGATAATAGCTAAACGGGCGAGTATTGAATATGATAATGGGTTGAGGGGTTTTTTAGACTTTTCTAAAAGAAATGCCGAAGATGATAGTGGGATGTTTTATTGCCCTTATGTAGAATGTTTGAATGAGAAGCAACTAAGTGCTACAGATATATATACACATTTAATTTGTGAAGGATTTTGTAAGAGTTATATTGAGTATGGGTATGGCAAGGTGAAGAATTAGAAATGTCAAGTACATCTCAACAGGGAGGGAGTGACCTTTGATGACAATGACACAGATATGGATGATCAGATATTATTCATGATGAAGGAGAAGAGGCTTTTGAGCAATCACATGCATATGGTAATATGTGCAGTGATGTTGAGAAGCCGCCATACCCGGGGTGTAAAAAATGCCAAATGTTGAAAGTAGTATTAAAATTAGTAAGCTTGAAAGCATGGCATAAATGGAGCGACAAGAGTTTTTCAGAAGTAATTGAGGCTTTTAAGGATATGCTTTTCGGTGATAATGTGTTGCCCTATCGACACTATTACGCTAAGAAAATACTGTGTCCACTAGGGATGAAGTATAAAAAGATCAATGCATGCCCTAATGATTGCATATTGTATAGAAAAGAGCATGAAGAGAAACAACAGTGCCCAATATGTGAAACCTTGAGGTAAAATAAATAACGCCGCTGCAAAAGTGTTGTGGTATTTTCCAATCATACTAAGGTTCAAACGCTTGTTTGCTAATGAAAATGATAAAAAAAATTTGAGATGGCATACGAATGAGACGATATCCAATGGAAAGTTTTGATATCCGACTGATTCTTCTCAATAGAAGAAAATCAATCAATTATTTCCTAGCTTCGGCCAAGAAACTTAGGCTTGGGTTTAGCATGGATGACATGAATCCTTTTGGCAGCCTAAGCATTATACATAGTTCATAGCCTATTCTGTTGGTAATTTACAACTTATCTCCTTTGTTATGCCAAAAATGAAAGTACATCATGTTGTCTAATTTGATTTTGGGATCAAAACAACATGGAAATGACATAGATATTTACCTTGAACCCTTGATCGAAGACTTAAAAGAGTTATGGGACGAAGGTGTTGATGTTTTTGACATGAACCAGAAGAAGGCTTTTAAAATTAGAGCCATGATCTTTTGTATTATAAAATGACCTCCCTATATATGAAAATTTGTCAGGATATAGTGTTAAAGAGCATAAAGCATGTCCTATTTGTGAAGAAGGTGAAGGATCGGTAAGCACAGCGGAAGTATTTAAAAAAAAAATTTTCACCGATCCTAATCAAGGATCTATCAATGGCATTTAAACTAAGTTGGAAGGATTCATACCTTTTTGATGATTCAGAGTTTTCACGATCTCTAGGAGCCAACATGTTAGGTCCGCTCCCTCTACTGGTATCCACACGAATGCTCTCCAACCGAGACTGCGTGCTAGCACCTCTAATGTCTCCAAGGGTTTAACTTGCGGCTCTCAATTCTGATGTACACTGAGTCTATCAGCTCTATCAAGTTTAAAATCCATGAGGGTTATTTTCAAATTTCAAAATTAATCATCATTAATTTTGAAATTAATTAACAATTAATTATCTTGATGAGCTAATTAAATAAATTCAGTTTAAATTAAATCTGTCCAACAGTTTTAATTTAACCTATTTATTTAATCTAAATAAAGAGCCATTAGATTTAATTTATCTTCATAAATTAAATCTGAGATACTATATCTCTATCATGTTAGTTATTAAATTTAATATATCTTAATAAATTAAATTTAAAACCAACACAATATAATAATATCATATAATATATATATATATATATAATATTTCAAAAATATATATATATCTATATAATAATATATATATATATAAGATATATATTTCAAAAATATATATATCTATATAATATTATTAATGAATTTTATATTATATATATATATAAATATAAAATTCATCCACCCTAAATCAAACATTATCTCATGTTGGGCCATTCTTGTGTGTGACCCTATAGGCCCATATGAAGTTGGCAGTGGGCCAATAACTACACTAACCCAAAAGTCGCAAGCGGCCTCTAGCAAGACATTACGACTACCTAATTCATATGAGGATCGTTATCACGATGCAACCTGTCATACAACCATGTCACGTCCCATTTGTCACATGATATATCGATCAAGGATAAGGCATGGAAAATGTCATCCTCTTGTTCCTAACCAATACTTTCTCGACTCCGAGTAGCCTGATAACAAAGACAGAAACTCCTTTTATCATAGTATGGCCATACATTTCTCAGACTCACTCATCAAGGGGCCCAGTAATATTTTTCTACTAATGTGAGGGATAAATTCTATCTTGATCATTCATATTCCTCTACATGAAAAACCACCAAGCCCGATCGTAGCCTTTATCATCACCCGGTCAAAAGTGACTTTTGACTAGTTCAAAGCTTAGCAACTCTTGTAACATCCTGGATTTTAATTAAGGGATAATAACTTCAAATGATGTAATTAATGTTAATTAAGCATATTTGAAGTATATGTTGTGTGTTATGATATAAAGATCATTAGTGATTATGTAATGAGTATTGTACTAATCAGGGGTAAAACGGTAAATTTACCAACCGTCTGGTTAGCTACGGATGATAAAACCCCTTAGTAATCAAGATCAATGGTTGAGATTGAAAGATCAAGGGGTGGAATCAAGTGTGAATGGATTTATATGAAATCATGATAGGGAGAATGGGATGGTGACAAGTGGCCAAATGAAGACCATTGGATGAAGTCAAAGTTTCAACCATTGTTACTTCTCTCTTCTCTCTCAAAACCGATGATGAGCTTGGGAGTAAGTGAAGTTCATCTTCATCAATATCTCTTCATCTCTCCTCTCACCTCCATTTCCGCCGGACAAGTTAAAGAAAGAGAAAGGAAGGGTTTGAAATTTGTGAAGGTAAATGATCTTAAATACTCACTTCACCTTCATTGATATTGTTCAAAAGGGTAAGAGCTTTACTTCCATGTGTTCAGACTTTGGATTGGTGGTGTGTGGCAAATTGAGGGAATTTGAAAGTGGAGGAATCCAAGTTCTGATTTCAGCAAGTTGAAGAGGTAGGTTTGTAATGCATTTTGATATATATGTCAAGATGTTTGCATGATCAACAAAAATTCTGGAAATTTGACCTAATTATGAAGTTAATTGAAGGGTAGATTTTGGTGAGAGTGTCACTGTTCATTTGGTCAGTTTTGACACTTGGGAGTGATTAGAATTTGATTTGAAGTTGAATAAGGGAAGTTGTTAGAATGAGGTTTTGAGTGGTTTGATGATCTAGAGTGAGAAGGTGTTAATGGAGTTGAATTTTTGTTATTTTGGGTTACCAATGGGTCTATGGTGAAGTTTTGGATGAGAATGAGTAATGGTATGAGTTATGGAACCATTGGAATTCATTTGGTGAATTCTGGTAAATCGACTCAGTTGCTGCGTTTTGGGTATCTGGTGTGATTTCTCGAGTGAGGGAAGAACTCACTCGAGCACAGGATGAACGTGCTCGAGTGAGCATGTTTGTGCTCGAGTGAGGGTGCATAAATGCACTGGGGGTGAGCGGTTCTGGTGTTCACTCGCGGGTGAATGCCAAGAGTGCGCCCGGCACTCGCAAGCACTGGGATTGTGCTCGAGTGCGCTGAGGGTCAGTGCTCGAGCACAGGTGCTTGTGCTCGAGTGAGAGTGCACTTTTGTGTTTTGGGAGAGTATCTCAGGGCATTGCTCGAGAGTGATGGTAGAGGGTGAGCGTGAGCACTCGCGAGTGTTGAGGAATCACTCGAGCACTGGGGTCGTGCTCGAGTGAGCCCTCTGTGCTCGAGTGCGCTTGTGGTTAGAGAGTTGGGATTGCTCTCTGGTTGTCACTCGCAGGGCCTCACTTCCGTGGTGCTCGAGTGCTGGCGAGGTCTCTGCTCGAGCACAGGTGCTTGTGCTCGAGTGAGAGTATAGGTTTGTCGCGGGAGTTGCTCTCGGGTAAGCACTTCCTATCTCACTCGCATGTGTGCTCGAGTGAGATCGAGGGTTGTGCTCGAGCACGGTCTTCTGTGCTCGAGTGAAGGGACCAAAAATCAGTGTTTAGCTTTCCAAAGAGGGATTTTTGGGGATAGTTATCCCAACCCTTTAGGCATATGTTTAGGCATTTAATGGCCATCTAAAGAGTCCAAATGAATACCAACTTAGAGTGTTATTGAAGTAAGAACTTGGAAAAGGAAATTAACCAAATGTCCCTATTTTGATTATAGGATTTGACATCTGCTATCCTCGTGAGCCCACTGTGCCAGAAACCGTCAGGAAAGGATCAGGTAGTGACTTTTCTTTCGTACCATATGTGACGCATTGTATGTGTGTATTGTCATTGATGTTTGATAAGTGCGTATGTTGCGACTTATGTGGATATGTGGAAACATCGTCAGTCCAATAGTCCATGAGTAGCTAACAACGGTTCGGGTGAAGGTCGTATGCCTTCCCGGCTGAGAAAGGGGATGAGGATGAGGTGTGATTATGTGACATGAGGCTGATAGGCTGATTGTGAGGCCGACGGGCCATTTGTGAAAGCCGGTTAGCTGTATGAGCTATAAGGCTATATGTATGCACGGCCACGCCAATAGTCCCTGAGTAGCTATCAACGGTTCGGGTTAGGGCAGTGTGCCTTCCCGGCGGAGAAAGGGGATGAGGGTGGAGTGTGATATGCCACGCCAATAGTCCCTGAGTAGCTAACAACGGTTCGGGTTAGGGCAGTGTGCCTTCCCGGCGGAGAAAGGGGATGAGGGTGGAGTTTGATATTGGTTGCTGCTGCTGTATGATGATTTGCTTACATGCTGTGTGCTTATATGTGGTATAAATGTTTAGTTACTACTGGGATTCTTTTGAATCTCATTCTTTCCTTTGAACTAACATTTCAGACAGGGCGAGTGGCTCTAAGGAGAAGCGAGCAACCCGGAGCGGTTAGAGCTTCCTAGGGACATTAGTATGGTTTTTGTTGGTTAATCATTTTGGATAGGGATTACTGTAGTACATTTTGAGATGTAAATAGTGTGAATACTTGGTTTGTAATCCCCTACTTGGAATTTGAAACTCTATGTGTATATAAATGAACCCGGGGGTTACCGGGGTTTAAATTACGAACTCTGATATATATGAGTGTAAGTTAACTGCACAGGTAATTATATTCGATAGTTGAAATCGAGACCCGGATAGAAAAGAAATTTTGAAAATTTTGTAAAGTCCTACTGCTTGGTAGGTAATTCAATAAGTTTTGAACTATCCGATGGTCTCAAACCCCTTTTAATATGCGATATCGAATACTAATTACGTTAATTAAGGCAGGGGGTTACAACTCTCATGAAGGAATCCATGATGACCTCAGGTCTAAGGGCATTGTGACGTGGTTATACATGAGAAAAGCTTATGACTTGATCCATGTAGCTTTCTCATAGTGGGTCGGTCCAGCACCTTGTACTCTTACAAGTGCTTAAGACTTTGATTCGTATCTCCATATCTTATCAAAGTCATACTCGTCTTGTTTCATCTCTGCTCCCGCATAGATGACCGACCAGGGACATTTTAGGACAATCTTTATGAATTATCCAAGGATACAATTATCACAGTTAACATGCAAATAATATGATAACAGAATGGAGAAATTTCATTAAAATAATAATGTTTAAAGTACAATGATTGGCCTTTAGGACACAATTTCCAACATCCTCCCACTTGCCCTAGGTGCAATCGTTAATTTGCCTAATTCCCATTGCCCTAACATGACGCTCATGCTTTGCCTGTGCAAGTGGCTTAGTAAGAGGATCAGCAACATTATCTTCTCCTGCTACTTTGCATATCTTTATTTCACCTCTATCATTGATTTCTCTAATAAGATTAAATCGCCTGAGTATGTGTTTGGTCCTTTGATGTGACCTAGGCTCCTTGGCCTGTGCAATAGCACCGCTATTGTCACAGAACAAATCTATCGGATTTGAGATGGTAGGCACCACCCCTAGTTCAGTAATGAACTTTCTGATCCAAACGGCTTCTTTAGCTGCATCTGATGCTGCTATATACTCAACTTCTGTTGCAGAATCTGCTATAGTGCTGTGCTTCGAGCTCTTCCAGCTTACTGCTCCACCATTCAGGAGGAATACATATCCAGATTGCGATTTAAGGTCGTCTTGGTCAGTTTGGAAACTTGCATCTGTGTAACCGGTTACACAGAGCTCATCATCCAATCTACCATAGACCAAAAATAAGTCCTTAGTCCTTCTTAAGTACTTTAGGATATTCTTAACGGTAGTCCAATGACCCTCACCAGGATCTTGTTGGTATCTGTTGGTCATACTTAAGGCAAATGAGACATCAGGTCGAGTACATAACATGGCATACATGATGGATCCAATGGCTGAGGTATATGGAACCTTACTCATGCGATCTCACTGATCAGGTGTACTAGGACACAGATCCTTGCTAAGATGGATGCCATGAGACATAGGCATGTAACCCCTTTTTGAATAATGCATATTGAACCTATGCAGTATCTTATCTATGTATGTGCTCTGACTTAGGCCTATTAGTCTTTTGGATCTATCCCTATAGATCCTAATCCCTAGGATATAGGTGGCTTTACCTAAGTCTTTCATTGAAAAGGACTTTCCTAACCAAGACTTGACAGTCTGCAAGGAGGAATATCATTCCCAATGAGTAGGATGTCATCTACATAAAGCACTAGAGATACAACTATGCTCCCACTAACCTTCTTGTAAACACAAGGTTCATCAATGTTTTGAATGAACCCAAACTCTTTGACTACTTCATCAAAACGATGATTCCAGCTCCGAGATGCTTGCTTCAATCCATAAATGGATCTTTGAAGCTTGCAAATTTTACCAGAGTCCTCTGGACGCACAAAACCTTCAGGTTGTGTCATGTACACATCCTCAAGCAGCTTTCCATTAAGGAAGGCTGTTTTGACATCCATCTGCCATATTTTATAGTCATAATATGCTGCAATGGCAAGAAGGATTCTGATTGATTTGGCCATTGCAACTGGGGAAAAGGTTTCATCATAGTCTACACCATGAGTTTGAGTGAATCCTTTTGCAACCAGTCGTGCCTTGAAGACATTTACATTGCCATCCATGTAAGTTTTCTCCTTGAAAACCCATTTGCACCCAATGGTTTTTACACCTTCAGGTGGATCGACTAAGGTCCATACCTGATTGTCATACATGGATTACATTTCAGACTTCATGGCATTTAGCCATGTCTCAGAGTTTGGTCCCACTGTGGCTTCTCGATAGGTGGTGGGCTCATTTTGCTCAATGAGCAACATATCACAGCCTTCAGTAATCAGAAATCCATATCTCTAAGGCTGATGTCGTGTCCTATCAGATCTTCGTGGACCTTGTGTTACTTGAGGGGGCTCAGCAACTTGTTGTGAGTCTTCTCTAATTTCCATCTGTGGTTCTGTACCATCTTGTGGATCTCGAATTTCTTTGAGATGTACGTCACTCCCACTGGTTGTTTTAGAGACAAACTCTCTTTCTAGAAACTTGCCATTTCGAATAACAAACACTTTGTTATCGGTGGGATTGTAGACATAGTATCCTTTCATTTCTTTAGGATACCCTACGAAAAAGGCACTTTATAGATCTGGGCACTAATTTATCAGAGGCTTGTTGCTTAACATATACCTCACATCCCCATATCTTAAGAAAAGATAAACTTGGTTTCTTTCCAGTCCATATCTCATATGGTGTCTTTTCAATTGCCTTAGATGGAACACGATTTAGTGTGAACGCAGCCGTCTCTAGGGCATGTCCCCAAAAGGACGGTGGAAGATCTGTTTGACTTATCATAGATCGAACCATATCTAATAGTGTTCGATTCCTCCGTTCAGAAACGCCATTCCATTGTGGTGTTCCTGGAGGAGTCAATTGTGAGATTATCCCACAACTCCTAAGATGGTCAGTGAATTCTTGGCTCAAATATTCACCACCTCGATCAGATCTAAGTGCTTTAATTTTTTTACCAAGTTGGTTTTATACTTCATTTTGGAATATTTTGAACATTTCAAAAGATTCAGATTTATGTTTCATTAGATAGATATAGCCATATCTACTAAAGTCATCTATAAATGTAATGAAGTAGACATAACCTCCTCTGGCAGCTATATTTAATGGTCCACATACATCTGTATGTATGAGGCCCAATAATTCAGTAGCCCTCTCACTGTGCCCAGTGAAAGGTGCCTTAGTCATCTTTCCTAATAAGCAAGATTTGCATGTATCATATGATTCAAAATCAAATAAGTTTAGAAATCCATCTTAATGGAGTTTAGAAATGCGTTTCTCATTTATGTGGCCTAGACGACAATGCCATAGGTAGGTCGGATTCAAATCATTGGATTTTATCCTCTTAGTAGTTACGTTATAGATATTCCCATTATTAGGATGTTCCAAATTTAATATATAATGACCAACATGCAAATTACCATCAGCATAGAAAATGTCATTATGATAAATAGAACATTTACCATTCCTAGTAATGGAAGTATAACCTTCCTTATCCAAATAAGAAAGAGAAACAATGTTACTACTCAAAGCAGGAACATAATAGCAATTGTTTAAAACTAACAAAAGCCCACTGGGCAGAACTAATTCATAAGTGCCTACAGCTAAAGCAGCAACTCTTGCTCTGTTTCCAACTCGTAGGTCTACCTCGCCCTTCTTCAGCTTTCTACTGTCCTTTAGACCCTGCACATTTGTACAAATGTGAGAACCACATGCAGTATCTAATACCCATGTAGAGGAAGTAGAAAAATGAATGTCTATAACATAAATACCTGAAGCGATAGCCCCGCTATCCTTCTTGTCCTTTTTCAGATCTTCCAGGTAGAGTTTGCAATTCCTCTTCTAATGACCAGGTTCATTGCAGAAGTAGCAGACTCCTTCCTTTGGAGGCTTTGCCTTCCTGGGTGCAGGCTTAGTTTCGGGCTTGTTTGACTCTTTGGTCTTACAACCTGAGCCATTACCCTTCCATTTGCCCTTCCCTTTCTTTTTCATACCCTTTCCTTTCTGAACCATTAAAACTGTGCTAGGCTTTTTCTTAATGCTTTACTTAGCAATTTTGAGCATCCCATGCAGCTCAGAAATTGATTTCTCTATGTTGTTCATGTTGTAGTTCATAACAAACTGGTCATAACTCTCTGGGAGTGAGTTGAGGATCAAGTCTGTAGCTAACTCCTGGCTCATGGGAAATCTAAGCCTCTCAAGGTGATCAATATAGCCTTTCATCTTTAACACATGAGTACTAACTGATGCACCTTCAGCCATTTTGCAAGAATGTAAGGCCTTTGTGGTCTCATACCTTTCTTGCCTTGCCTGTTGCTGGAACATTTCCTTGAGATGTACTATTATCTCATGAGCCTCTATGAGTTCCAGATCTTTTTGGAGCTTTGGAACCATAGTGGCAAGCATCAGGCAACCTACATCCACAGAGTCATCCTTATGCTTTGTGTAAGCATCTCTCTGAGCTCTTGGAGCATTAGCTGCAGGCTCCTCAGGAATGGGTTGATATAGGACATAAGCCTTTCTTTCCTGCTTGAGAACAATTCTCAAGTTCCTGAACCAGTCAAGAAAGTTTGTCCCATTGAGTTTGTCCTTCTCAAGGGCCGATCGCAATGATAGTGTAGCAGTATTACTAGTCGACATGATTCTACAATTAAAATATGCAAAGTTAGTTAGTAATCTCCCACTAAATTAACAACCCTCAATATAATAATTAGTGGGCTAAGATCCATATTTGGCTTAAACTTAAGTCCGCTTTGGCAAGATGCTTAAATTCATGTTATTTAGGTAGGTAACCTATTTACCAATTACATCACATGTAACTCTTAGATCTTTATGGGATTTAATCATCATATGATCTGGCATGTTTAACCCTATCTAATGCCTTTAGATTCAAAACCGTTTTGTTAATCTCAATTAAGGCAAAACAATAATGAATATTATGAGCAGCACAATTACTCAAGCTTGTCTCATCAAGATAACTCAAGTGCATCCACTTTAGTGGTTTCCACAATTGAGCGATCTAGGTTTTGACAAGTATTCATTAATTGATGGCATTATGACTTAAGATTTAATTTAGAGGGCTTAATTAATTAGTTTTGTTTATATGGATGCAATCGCGGTCGTACCTCATACAGATAAATACATATAAACGTAAAAGTAATCATGCAATGATCTTATCAAAAGCATAATTTAAACGTGACTCAACATGGCTTACCTAACCTAAAATCCTCCCAAGCCAATGAGAGGACTTCTCTAAAAAAAAGAGAAATACATTGAGAGAAACCTCGTTTAAACATTCGAGGGGAGTGAGATGAGAAGAGAATGTACATCGAGAGTACTTAGAGAAAGGCACAGCACGCAGGCTGTATTTAGTAGATCCAATGGTTTCCTTGTGAAAAATTGTGTGGGAATAGGTTTGATTGTTGATTTTGGAGCTATTGGACACATTGGTTGGAAATTGGCAAAACTGTCAAGTGTAATTCTGTGCAGGGCAGTCGGTTTGTATGGAAATTTTGAATAGGCAAATGGTTTCTAAAAATTCTGAAACTTTCCAGTCTTAAAGTTCACATATCAAGCTTCAAAATGGACATATAATTGGTATCATTTCGATTTGTGAGCTGGGAGTTATGAATTTTTGAAGTTTGCCCAGCAAAATTGATTATTTTCTAGAACAACAGGTAAAGATTAAGATTATGGGAATTTCGTGATTCTAGATAGAAAACTTCTATATTTTTCCTTGACTCTAGACTCAATAAGGGTTCTATAGGATTTAGAATCACTCCAATTAGATTTTTCTATAATTAGTTATGAGTTTTCAAAGTTTTGGGCAAAAATCTGCCAGAATTTCTGAAAAATCCGAAATTGTTGGAAATTAAATTAATAATTAAATATCATATAATATATGATATTAAATATCGTCATCCTTCTTTCTCCAACCATTTTCACGCACTCAGATTTGAAATTAGAGAGAGAAGATTTGAGAGAGTCTAGAGAGAGAAAGTGAAAAGAACTCGCGAGGTAAGCCGATTTATCCGACGATCTAGTTCCTAACACGTATAACTCTACTCCTAAGCTTCTCTTTCATGTACTTCAAGGTTGTTGGAGCTCAAATTTTCTATTTAAAGAGAGCTAGGTTTAGCCAAGAAGAGGAAAAGCTAGTGGGAGCTTGAGGTAACTTCCAAACCTTTGTATATTGACTATTGTGGATGCCGTGGGCAATTTAATCGGTGAAATTTCGTCAAATTACTGTTGGTTTTAAATTTTGGAAATTGAATTGCCTAAGGGTTATGCTGCTCATTTTTGGTTCAAATCATAGTTATAACCTAATGTAATAGTTAATAAAGTGGCTAGGAGTAGAAAGGAATGCGTTTACGGAGCCGAAATCATAAAACCCCGACTTTCCCCGGAGAACACATAAATTTTGGCCAGCTCTAGAAATGAGATTTTCATTGATTTGATGGTTCCATTGAGTTTAGGAGGCAAAATTAGGTGGGGTTACAGTCGGTCACTTTTTTGAAAAAGGCCGAAAAAGAATAATTATGAAAACGCCCCTAAAACCCTAAAAGTGGGGCTGCCAAGGGTAAATTTGTAATTTAACATTAAATTTGATAATTCTAAGTTCGGAAATGGATTCCTTGGGCGGAAATATGTTAGGTTAGCTCAGGTTAGAATTTCGGGAAAAGTGCAGCCGGACCAGGTACAGTGGTGGCGGGCCGGGTCCCCGGGGCATGTTTATAAATTTTCATTATAGACTCATATAACCCCCAGAAATACTATGGAAGTGTCTAAATGGTGCATTTGGAATTGTAGGATTTGACATTTTCCCGGATCATGAACGACCTATACTAGATAACATTTGGAAAGAACCAGGTAGTGACTCTTACTCTTATACTATGTGTAACACATTGTAAGTGTGTTGTATCACTATTTTGTGATGATTTCTGATACTGCTATGGTTATAGCTGTCATTATACAGCGCAAGCTGTCGTTATTGTGATTACATCGTAAGCTGTTGTGATTGTGATTACAGGGAGAGCTGTCGTATTATGTATACAGCCATAAGTGCTGTCGTTTGTGGTAAAAGCCATGTATCTTTGTGCTGCTGTTGCTGTTGCTGTTTGTGATTTACTTACATGCTGTGTGCTTATATATTGTATGAGTGACTTGTTTCTACTGAGATTCTTTTGAATCTCATTCTTTCTATGAACTGACCTACAAATAAGGCAAGTGACTCAAAAGGGAAGCAGACAACCAAGAACAGCTAGGACTCCTTAGAGATATTTGATGTTGGTTGTTGTTATCCATTTCGATTAAGGAATACTGTATATATGTGGAATGATTTTGTGTAATCCCCTATATGGGAAACTGTAACCCTTAATGAATGAATAAAACCCGGGGGTTGCCGGGATTTTATTGTACACTCTGATATGTATGAATGCGATTCAACTGCACAAGGTAATTATATTCGAAACTTGAATTTGAGACCAAAATAGGAATGAAATTTTGAAAGAGTTTGTGGAAACCTTACCATAAGGAGGGGAGTTTGAAATGAGTTTAATTATTCGTTGGTCTCTAATTCAATTCAATTACGCCTTTTTGAATCATAATTTTGATTTTTGAGGCACGAGGTTACAGCACAAGCAACCCCAAGTCACCTTATATGAAAGATAAGAAGTATATTGCAAGTATTTCCCAAAGAAATTCAACCTACTCACATTAATTGATGATGATGGGTACCCAATATATAGACATAGCGATGATAGAAGAACTATTGAAGTGAAGGGCATCCCTTTGGACAACAGGTATATTGTTCCATACAATCTACAGTTATGGAAGATGTTTCATGCATATATAAATGTTGAGAAATGCAACCATTCTGTTAGATATGATTAGTTTTGATGATATCAAATATAAATGTCAAATGATAAGAGCAAAAAGTTTATATAATACTTTGACTAATTATTATGTTTAATGTTGCATACCTTGTAGATTAGTCAAGCAAAGATTGTAGATAATCAAGAAAATAAAGAAGTTGTCTTGTTGGGTTATGGAGAATGATCATCAAGAAGGAAATCAAGAAGAAAGAAGAAATTACAAGATCTAGTGAATATCAAGGTTCAAGCTGTTAGAAGTGATACTGGAGGTTTCTATGATGATACTGGAGGCTTCTATGATCAAATGATGGTTGCAATAGGTTAATATGAAGCTAAGATGACTTATATATGAGTTATGGCACTTCTAGAGGAGTTTTACTCGAGTGTGAGCTGAATACTCGAGTGCCAAAGGTGTTGCACTTGAGCATGGGATGGACATACTCGAATGTCGGGACTACTCTGTTCTACTTTGTTTTATGTTTGCTTGATAGAGGTCCGGTATTGTAGCCATATCTCTCAAACCACGATCGGATTGACCCCAAACTGGTGGCATATGAAAGAAGACTCACAACACGAAAAATTGACACCAAGATCACATTGAAAGAAGCTCAGATAAAGGAGATATGATCCGTGGACGATGACACTGAAATCACCATCATGATTCAAGACAAGTTCGGTATTTTAGACATAACTCACAAATGACACATCAGATTGAGACAAAACCAGTGCCATATGAAACTAGACTCAAAGTACTTTCTATAGATAGGTAATTTGCCTAATTTGAAGTTATATTCTAGGAGCTATGCCTTCTGGAAGTTGATGCTTGTGCAGTCTAGTACGATAGACACTTTTTCGATCATAACTTACAGAATACAAGGAGTTTGGAGCTCATTCTTTTTGCAATGGAATGCATATGGCAAGAGCTTCCTTATGATACATCATTATAATAAAATAAATAAATTGAGTCTAATGTGGCCCCATATCACTCACGAGTGTAAAAACGCACTCTTGAAAAATGTCATGCGAGTGTTGTCCAGAAGCGGCTGAAGTGTGGAGAAATTTAGCAACACTCAAGCATTGAACAACACACTCGAGTAAGGATCAGAATTGCACTCGAGTCATGCAAGTGTTGACATGAAAGTGTTAACCCGAGAAGAAGCATGTACGTGAAAACAAGAAGTGCACTCAAGTGAGAGATGTTACACTCGAGTGATGTCCAGAATTGCACTCGAGTCCTGCGAGTGAAGAGCAGCAAGTGTTTTCCCGAGAGGAAGCCAGAACGTGAAATTATACATGCACTCAAGTGAGGCTTCTTTGCACTCGAGTGAAGTCATGACAGAATCAACGCAGAAAGTTCAGACTCTTATAGCCATCAATCCAAATGTGGTTAAATGTTATACATTCATTATGTTTTCACTTGTAATTTTTCCTAAACGTTAACTAACTTATATTTCAAGTGAGAAACAGGAGATTAAGAATTTGGATTGCATCTTCAATAATGGAGGTCATGTATGGCAAATATCATCACTCAACAAACAATCCGAATATGGTTACATGTTATTGAATCATTGTGTTTTCACTTGCTATTGTTTCTAAATGTTAACTAACATATATTTCAACTGTGAAACAGGATATTAAATGTTTGGATTAAAGTTTCAAACAAGAAAGTCAATTACGGTGAACTTCATCATTACACATCGAATGGCGTCTACCTACCACGACAAGCAACTGACACACCATGAAAGACTGTTGAATATTCAAACATCTTCATACCACTCCACAACGTGATGTACAGCTCATAATGAAACATCCCACTCTTTAACAGGATGCTTTGCTCTGCAATGGACAACGGGTAGTTGTTCAAATACACACAACGGTCAAACGAAGCAATGGGACTCCAATGGACGAATGCTCACAACGGTCATCATCTTCATCAACTATAAATGAGAGAGCATTCAAAGTCGATGGGAAACTGAGATAGCAAACAACTACAATAAAAATGATAGAAACATGAATCCTCTGCTTCTACCCAAGCACTCTCTATTCTGCAATTTCTATATTACTTATCATTGAGAGAGTGATTATTTGTATTGTACTTCAGTGAGCATTCTATCCACTCTGTGAGAGAGTTTGTAAACACTTTCATCTGTATTTTAGAATTGATCTCAAGGTAGAGGGCCCTTGAGAGGGTTGATTTCCTTACGGGGGAAGCTGTAGAGAGAATTGCCAGTAAGACATTCTACTCGTAAGACTTACAAGGTGCAAGTAGTAGAGAACGTTGCTACTCATAAGACTTACAGGGGTGTAAGTAGGAGAGAACATTGCTGCTCGTAAGACTTGTATGAGTAAGCAGGAGAGGAAGATCTTCGGGATTGCTCTACTCGTAAGACTTGCCGTAAAGGGGAGTATTTCAGTAAGATATTTATAAAAGGTTTCACAAGTACCTGGCTAAACTTGTGGGATTGTAAAGGCTTTTCTTGTGCCCGGATTAAACAAGAAGATAGTGGATTTGAAAATCTCAGAAGGAGCCTGGGGACTGGACGTAGGCCATCACAGATTGGACCAAACCAGGATAAATCACAGTTTGCATATTCTCTTCCCTAAGCTCTTATATTTCCAACATATATTATTTAATCTAACTGTTGATTTATGATTCATTACCTTCATACTTATTGCTTTTACTAAGATGTGAAAAGATTTTCAAAGTTCTTAAGTTTTTATCTTACACCCAATTCACCCCCCTCTTGGGTGTCAGTCGGTTCTAACACATTCCATTACTATTAAGTAACTATTCAAATACATTAGTAAAGGTAATGATAGAGTTGTGGTTGTAATTTTTAATGGGAATAGTAATTGAGATGGCTAGACAATAGTTGATGAAATACAATAATATTATAATTGTAGATATGTATCTGCATGTGAAGCCGCAAGGCATATCTTTGGATTCCCTATTCATTTTAGGAGACCTTCTGTTAAATAATTGAGTTTCCATATACCAATCCAACAATATGTCATATATGGAAATACAGATGATGTGTGTGAGATGTTAGATAAGCCAAGGGTTTCTGAATATCAATTCCTCGCTTTGATAAAAAAATTGATGATGATGATGATGTTTTTACCAAGACTTTGACTTATATTGGTTTTCTTAAGCGTTATCTCTATGGCAAGAATAAACGAGAATGGAAAAGTAGACAAAAAGGAAGTTCAGTTGGTAGGACCTCCTCTGGTGAATTATGTTATTTACATGTTCTACTTACTCAAGTCAAGGGTCCACATGCATTTGATGAGATCAAAATCATTGATGGTGCTACCCATGATACCTTCAAAAATGCATGTCATACACGTGGCCTATTGGATCATGATAGAGAATTCATTGCAGCCATTAAAGAAGCATCATTATAGGCATCATGTACTTTGCTCAAAAAACTTTTTGTTAGTATGATACTATGTTCATCTCTACATCATCCTGAGTATGTTAGGAGAGAGACCTTTAAACTACTTTTCAAAGATTTATTGTACATTCTTAGAAATGATCCCATGTCATGAATTAAGTTTACATAAGATTATCATTTATATTTGACATGTTCTACCGTTATTCACAAATAGCTATGCTTTTATAATGCTATATTCTAAATTTGATCTTCCAACATGTAGGTTTCACTTTGTCTTCATTTGATAAGGAGCAAATGGCATTAAAGAAGATATATTCATTGTTACAAATGAATGGAAAGAATCTAATGGACTTCCTTCCTATGCTATTACCTAAAGATATCCATGCAATAAATGTGTCCAATCACCTTATCCTACAAGAGTTAGGCTATGACAAAAATGCTTTAAGTCTTGAGGCAGAACAACTTGTAAGATCCTTTAATGAAAAGAAAAAAGAGATTTTTGATATGGTTAATCTCATTTTTGGAAAGGGGAATGAGGGTTTCTTCTTTGTTTATGGATATGATGGAATTGGGAAGACACACTTGTGGAATGCATTGACTTCATCCCTTAGACAAGATGGCAATATTGTGCTTATAGTTGCATCCTACGGAATTGCACAACTTTACTACCATCTGGTAGGATGGCACAGTCCAGGTTTGCAATTCCAATTCAAATTACAGAATCCTCAATCTATTCCATAAAGCAAAATTCCTTTTTTTTAAACCCATACAATAAAAAAAATTAATTATTTGGGATGAGACTCCTATGGCACAACATTTCTATGTTGAGGCATTTGATACCTCCCTAAGGGGTATCATGTATTGTGATAGGCCCTAATTAAACCATATAATTATAGGTTTTTTTCATGATTAATTTGGGATATTCATTGCATTTCTTAGGACAATATTGCATGATTAAGCACTAATTTAAGTAAGGGACATTTGTATTGAATTAAGTGTAATTAAGGGCAAAATGGTCCTAATTTGTTAATTATTCATACAAATGATTTCTTGAATTTTTTATGCTACCTTGTGCTTAATCTTGCATTGTAGGTGTTTAAGAAGAAAAGTGGGAATTTAGGAAGGTCAAAATTAATATTTTGAGGACTAGGGAAAATTACAAAAAAGGGCCCTAGAATTTCTAGAAATTACAAATTAATGAAGAAAAGGGACAAGAGAAAGTTACAAAAAATGACCCAGAAGTTTTGAAAATTATAGTTCTACCCTACAAAGGTTTCAAAAGTTTTCATTGTAGTCCCTCCATGAACTTTTAAAGTTCGCAGTTTATCCTTGGGCTCATTTAGGTTAGGATCTCCTCTTAACTCGCGGAAAAAAAATAGACGATTGACAGCACATATAGCGTCACAAATAGAGCCAATACACCAAAGTTTCTTCTTGAGTGAGAAAGATAGAGAGAGAGCTTAGGAGAAGAGGGAAAGAGATGGAGAGCCACCATCAGTGTCAAGGACATCCTTCTTCCATCTACCACCTTTGTCCTTTCTTATCTCACTAGAAAATCTTCACCTTCAACCGGAAAGCATCATCCTTTCACCATCAAAGGAGAGAGCTAAGTTTTAGAGGTGAAGTTGCAAAGATAGCGTCATGGAGAGGCCTGAGCTTCTGTGTGTATTGAGAGCGCTAAGAGTTTGAGTTTTGTTGGAAAAACCCATAGCTTCCTTTCTTCATTTTTATCAGATTTGGTTTTATGTTTTTCCGGCAAGTCTTTGATCTTTCTACTGAAATTCCAAATTTTGGTGAAGAATTCCATACTCTAGCGAGCTCTTCTTTTTTTCTTCTCTATCATCAGATTTAGTTCTTCAATGTCATTGGAATTCTGGTGGTGTTTTGAAGAAGCTAAAGTTGAAATTGAGCTTATATGTGCTAAATCTGTTGAGTTTTGGTGGTGAAGAAAGTGGCTAGAGCTTCACTCTGCTACAAAAGGAAAGTTTATTAGTTTTCCATTTGCTCATTATATGTATTGTGATATATTTGGATTGAGTCTGTAGTTGGTACATACTTGTGAGACTTAGATGAGTGTTCATTTATCCTTGTTGGTTAACCTTTGTGTTGAATTTTGCTTTGATGCTCTTGGACTATGCATTGAACTTATTTCCTTATGTTTTAATGAAATTGTGCATTGTATGTGATTTACTATGGTGTGTGATTGACTTAATTCATATTGAGTGTCCCGATTATGCTCTTGCTTAAGAGGACGCAAGTGCATTAAAATGATTTTCAAACACACATCAAGTGGTTTTCAAGAATTTATCTAAAAGATGACTATAAATGCAATTGTATGATTAGTTATTACGTAGATAAATTGGACTCAATGCGATTGCTTGAGATTTTCAATTTGACTTCATGATAAATTAATCCCAAATCATTTTAAGAAGCTAGGAAAGCCATCAACTTTGCTATCAAGACTCATTTCATTCATATTCCATTAACCATTCCATTTTATAAAGAAAAGACCAAAAATAATAGCTTTAGGATTTTAACTAATTTTTGCATTTGCCTATTTTCAACAAAATCCAAAACCAATTTTTCCTTGTTTTCATTGCATTTTCATGGCACTTAGATTACGTAGAAATCAATAAAAGGCTCCTCGAGAAGAGAGAATGATTATATCTTTACCTATATGAAATCCTTGGTTAATTTTTAATTGTGGAACCCAAGGCTAACATACAAAAGTCCCTTTGGAGGGAAGTGCATAGTTATGGGAGATTATTTTTGTTAGATATTATCGGTTATCCTAAAAGGAACAAGAGGATCATTGCACGGTTACGTTGTTCGACTGACACAAAAATAAGTGATTGACTTCTTCATCATCAACTACTAACAAAAAGAAGTTGGAATGGTTCTCACAATGGATATTTGATATAGGTGATGAAAAATTAGGCAACTCTGATTGAACCATATTTTTATATGAATTTTCCATGATTAATTTGGGATTTTAATGTATTTTTTAGGACATTATTGCATTATTAAGTATTAATTTTGGTTAGGGACAATTATTTTGAATTAATGGGAATTAGGGGCAAAATGATCAAAATTCATTAATTATTAATTTTTTTATATTGTCCCTTGAACTTTTGATATTACTTTGTGCTTAATTTTTCATTGTAGGTATTAAAGAAGAAAATTAAGGATTTTGGATGTCAAATTAATATTTTTTGAAGATTGGAGAAAATCACAGAAAAGGGCCCTAGATTTTGGAAAAATTACAAAATAATGAAGAAAAGTGATAGTGAGAATTACAGATAAGTGCCCAAAAAAGTTCAGAAAGTTTGCTTCTGCCTACCAAAGTTTCAAAACTATGCAAGTTAGTCCCTCAAGGAAAGGTTTTACAGTTCTCATTTTAGTCCCTGGGTCAAAACACGTCGTTTTGACCAAGGGATCCAATAACCACTGGACATGACAAATGGACATAGAGATGACCCGATGACCTGATATAGATGAAGCTGTGATTGATATTGAGCAGTGCCGCAAGCATCAGCGGAGATCATCAGAGCTTTATCTTCGATCCTTCCCTCTCCTCTTGACTCTCTTCCTCGCCGGCGACAACTTCCATCTTCAACCGCGTCTTCATCACCAATCTGTAATCCTCTGTTCTTCACAACCGGAGGGAGTTTAAGCCACCTACAGACCACACCATCATTGCTCCTCTATTCACCACCGACCTTCTTTTGCTTCTCTTTCCATCGTCCAACACCATAGTTCATCCTCCGTTGTATTGCTATGTGCACCACCTCCACCTCCAACCACAATCGTCGCCATCTCCTTCCTCCATTCTGACCTCCCACTCTGTTATCCCATTCAGCAACTTCCATTGCCTGAGTATCTGAATCAATTCTCTATTGCCTCTATACCTTACACTCTATTCCTTCCATACTTCCTTTTATTTCTCTTTTGCCACCATCATCAGCACTCCATCTATTTTGTCTTTCAACATTTTCCAACACCACTCATTTCTATTTTCAATTCATCACTAAATCTATCTTGTTTTCTTTCAATTTCCATGGCAAATTTGGTTGGTTCTCTAATTCTGGCAATGACAGTGGTTGCAGTGGCTATGAGTGGCTGATTGTTTATTGAGTCTTGGTGGTAGAGGAGGTGGCTAGAGCTTCAAGGTTTTACAAGGGGAGTTTATTATTTTCCATTTGCTCAATTTATACATTATGTCTTTGTGAGTTAATTTTACATTGGGACATGTATGTTTTGAGACTTATATGAGTGACTATTTGTCTATGTTGGTTAATATCTTGTGTTGAATTTGGTATTGATGCATTTTAATTTTATTGAACTTATTTTCCTATTGGATTAATGAAGTTATACGTTCTATGTGATATCTAGATTATGTGATGGATTTAATTTAATTTGAATGTCGCGATTGTGCTTTCAATCAAGATGAATAAAGTGCATTAATTCATTTTCAATACACAACAAGTGGGTTTTTAACAATTTGCCTAAGAGGTGACTAAGAATTCGATTATAGGACTAGTCATTTATTTAGTAGATTGGACCTAATGTGATTGCTTAGGGTTTTTAATTTGACTTGATATAAAAGTAACTCCCAAAATTATTTTAAGGAAGCTAGGAAAGCCATCCAATTTGCCACCAAGATTCATTTCATCATTCATATTTTCCATTTCATACCATTCCATTCACTTATTCTCCATTTTTATAAAAAGAAAAAAAATAGTAGCTTAGCATTTAATTAATTTGCATCTTTCTTCTAATTAGTAATTTAAAAAACCTAAAACCCATTTCCCTTTGTTTTTTAATTGCCTATTGCATGACATTTATGTTACTTAGGTAGTTCAATAAAGGCTTCTCAAGAGAACGACCCGAGTGTTGCATTGTACTGCAATTTTTGGATTAAAAATATTTTGCATTTGACCCCAAGGTGTAAAGACATTGTCAAATCAAACTCAAAAGATGGCATTGCTGAAATTGATATCCCTGAGGAAATTATTATTGTAATATCCCAGATTTTGAGATTAGAAACTTTAGAATACAGCCTAAATCAAGTGGACTAAAAAGCCCCGGTTTAGCAAGAGTCCCAGGAATGAGGATTTGCTGCTAGTGCATTTTTCCTACGTGGCAGTCTAGTTGTGTGACACTTTTGAATAGGCAAATGATATTCAACACCTTTGATATTTTTCAGTATAAAAGTAGACTTATCAAGCTTTAATTTGATAGGTCATATAGGTCATTTGGAGCTATACACAAAGAGTTATGTATTTTTGAAGTTAGCCCAGTGATACTGGCGATTTTCAGTGGCAGCATCCAAAAACAATAATTTTGGGAATTGTGAGCTTTTGATTGGCTAAAGGCTATATTTTTTTCTTGAAAATAAACTTAATAAGGGTTATATAGCCTTTGGAATCACACCAATTAGATCTCTATAAATAAATATATGAATTTTCAAAGTTTGACTAAAATTTTGCCCAGTTTTCCAGCTAGCGCGAAAATGGAAATAAATGCAAGGGCAAAATGGTTATTTGACCAATAAAGCAAGCAGCCATTTATTTCTCCTTTTAATTGGGATAAACTTTTGCTAAAGTAGGGAGCAAGAAAGTTTAACCTAAGTAAACCAACCATAGTTGATTAATTAACCACTTGTTTTTCAAGGAGCCACAAGAATGTGACACACGGCACTTTATGGACTAAGTATTTATGTTAAGTGAAGATAAAGACTAAAACTCCCTCCTTCCTCATAATTTCATACGCGCAGCATATAACGGCCCTAAACAGGTAGCTGGCTGAGTGCACATAACTTGGCAACACAGACCCCCGGCAAGTATTGTTGTAATACCCCGAATTTTGAGATTCGAGGCTAGAGAATAAGCCTGGGATTAGTGGATTGCTAAGCCCCGGTTTAGCAAGATCCCAAATTGTGATCAAGGGTTAATGACTCCAAAAGTGGATGTCATTAGTGATAAATGAACCCTTTTGGAGATTATGGTGTGATTTGGCACCCGATGTGATTTGTATGTGTTGTGAGCAGCGTCGAAACCCTGTATTTAAGTTCAATTATAGATTAACATCTAAATTGACTTAAAATAAAGGGGAGGGCGCATTATGGAAGAAAAGGAATGATATTGTGTGTTTGGTGGTGATTCAAGAGGAATTGCCGTAATTAGGGGGCAAAACGATAAAGTTACCAACCAATTGGTCAGTTACCGAAGAGGAAACTCATTGGTAACTTCAAGATCAATGGTTAGGATTGATTTTTGCAAGAGATCAAAAGGTGGAATCATGTGTGCATGTGCCTATGTGAGCTCATGGAGGATGTTGCAAGATATGACACATGGCACTTTTTGGACCCTTGGATCAAGTCAAATGTTCAAAGCTTGCTTTTTCCTTTTCCCTCTCTCTATTAGGTCGGTTTTCATGCTTGTGAGGGGCCAAAAATCTGATGTTCTATGTTCATTTCATCTCTCTCCTTCATTCTCCATTTTCGTTAAGCTTAAGGAGGAAAGAGAAAGAAAGGAGTTCATGGTAAGTGTCCTATATGACCTTAAATGCTCTAATCATCTTCTATAAAGTTGTTCATAGTGATGAGAGCTTCATCTCTATGGTTTTAGATTTTTGATTGATGGTGTTTTGTTGCTTGAGCAAAAGTGGAAAGATGGAAGAATCAAAGAATTGGTTTGGGAAAGAGGAAGAGGTGAGTATTTGAAGCCTTTTGATCTAAGTTTTGTGATTTGTGGTTGAGTATTGTTAATTTTGGTTTTTACCCTGATTTTGGTGGCATTGTGAAATGCATGAATTGTCATGTGTTTTGTGTTGTAAATGGTGAATTGTGGTTAAATTGATACCATAATGTGTTTTAGTGTCATTGGAATTGATTTGGGAACTTGAGATGGAAAGTTGTGCAATGTTGAGTTGAAATGTGATATTGTGTGTGACATGTTGCAATTCATTGTGAAACATGTCAATATAATTTGAATTTGGTTGATTTGGTATTTCCAATGGATTCCTTGTGAAATTTTGTGTGAGAATGATGTTTGATATGAAAATGAAACCATTGGAAGCCAAATTGCAAAAACTGGAATTCTGTCTTTTGAGGTTCTGTTCTGGGCAGTCAGATTTTGTGAGCGTTTTGAATGGGCAAATGGTCTCTAAAAATTCTCAAACTTTCCAGTCTTGAATTTCACATCTTAATCTTCAAAATGGACATATAACATGTGTCATTTGGTTTTGTGAACTGGGATTTATGTCTGCCCAAAGTTTGAGGTCGAAACTGGATTCTATTTTGGAGCAATGTTGGATTTGGTGTAAATCTGGATTTGTGTGGTGATTGCTGGTAATGAGCCATATTTGTCCTATGAAGAGGACTTAAAAATCTTTCATTTGGATTTGGGATCACCTCATTTCGATTTTTGTGGAATTAGTTATGAATTTTCTAAGTTGCCTTGTCTGCAGCAGAAAATCCTGGCTGCAGCGCAAAAGTTTCTGTGAGCGTTTTGGCCGCAGCCAGAAATTCTTGGCTGTAGCCAAAAACCTTCTGTGCGTGTTCTGGCTGCAGCCAGAGGATTCTTGGCTGCAGCCAACCCCCATTTTCAGCATTTTGAGATTTTGAAAGGTGATTTCCAACCTAGTACGTCCCAATCCTTTAAGCTTTCGTTGAGCTTATTTTAGCCACCTAAAGGGTGTGAATGGTAACCAACTTTAAGTGTAATGAAAGTAAGGATTTGGAATAGAGAATAACCCTATGTCCTTGCTTTGGTTATAGGGTTGATAGTCGCCCTGATCGTGGTTCAGTATTTGTTTGGATCGCGAGTAAGCGGAGCTGGAGCATACGTGGAAAGAAAAGTGTAGGGAACTTACCTCTCTTGCATGCTTTGATATTTGTGTTTGTGTATTGATGCATGTATTGCTTTGCTAGATTATGTGAAACATAAATGAATGATTGTAGCTCTATTTATAGTTATGCTATGGCCATGAGTATGTTGTTGAAACATTGAGCATGTAGATATGTCATTGTGTGAACATGAGTTTTGTATTGCAAGCATGTCATGCATTAAACACATATCATACATGCATATAGGTATTTGTTTCCTACTAAGATTCTCTCGAATCTCACCCTCCTCTACCAACATTTTAGACAGGGTAGGTGGATCGAGGATGGAGCAAACAGGCAAAGGCGATGAGGACTACTTCGGGTTATAGATTTTGGTAGTTGGTTATCATAGTTGGGATGTATATTTGGATATTGTACTTGTATATTGGATGAGTATTGAGTATGCATGTATGGAGTTGAGATTTGTGTAATCCCCGTTTGAGGAATTGTAAAGGGTGGATGTACCCTATGAATTCTATGTAAAGATATGAACCCGAGAGTTGCCGGGATGATATTGTTGTACACTCTGATATTTGTTTAAATGTGATATTCCGCGTGATGTAATTGTATTCGAAATTGAATATGAGACCAGGTTATGAATGATTTTGAAAGGTATTTGTGAAAACTCTATCGTGAAGATGGGAATTTAAATAAGTTTTGTTCTTATTGGTCTCTAATTTCATTTTTATTTCGTATTTCAGATATAATTACAGTAGGGGGTTACAATTGTCCCCTCCTCCGTACCACACATTTGCTTGGGGATTTATCCAACCACACAGGAAGGATTTTGCCTCCCCAAGGACTCGAAATCTGGACCTGAGGATAAGTCTAAAGCCTAAGAGCTCCTTGGTAACCATTACATCTTTTGACTTATCCTCAGGACCAGAGTTCAAGTCCTTGGGGAGGTGATATCCTTCCTGTGTGGGTGAATAAATCCCCAAGCACCATGTGGTGTGAAGGAGGGGATAGTACCTATCAAGGGTCAGTGTAGCCAAGCTGTGTGCACTCGATCGACTGCCTATGTGGGGCTGTTACACAGCAATGAAAATGGAGAGAGAAATTTTTAGGAAAAAGAAAGAGGAAAGACAAAGAGCGAATAGTAAAAATTCCTGAGTTTTGGAGCCAATTTCACCTTCGATTTGGCATTTGTAGCTTTTGGAGTCTTCTCTAACATTGTTCTACTCGATGAGAGCTTTCTTTCTATGATTTTGAATTCTTGATTAGAGGTGTTTGGATCCATTTCCCTAGGGGAAGTGTTGCCAAAATCAATAACCGGTTGTAGAATCAAGTAGAGGTACGTATAAGCTTTGATTTGAATCGTTTGATTTGCGGTTTTGTTGAGCTTTGAGCATTTCTTGGGCTACCCTATGATTTCGTCTAAGCTATGATTTTAGGGATATATGTTGTTTTAATTATGAAAATGATGGTATTAGTCTAGTTTAATGGTGAGTTGCAAAACTATTGATTGCTGGATTGAAGTTTTTAGGAGGCAGTTTGTTTGTGATGAAATTTTGAATGGCGAAATCTAGTCTAAATGTTATGAAACTTTTAAGGATTAAAGTAGATATCCTGGGCTTTAATTTGAGAGGTATTATAAGCAATTTGGACTAGTGGATTGAAAGTTATGGATTTTTGAAGTTGTGCCCTCTTTCTGGGAATGTAATCTGGAACAATGTGGGAATTCATGGAATTCTGTAATTTTGTTGTTGTAGGTGCTGATAGTTCATATTTTTCCTATATAGAAGACTTAAATAGCTTTCTATAGAACTTTGAACCACTCCATTTTGATTTTTGTAGATTTAGTTATGCTTTTTGGAAATTGAGCCAAGAATAGAGGATTTCTTGGCTGTGGCTAAAAGAATTGCTTGGCCACGGCCTAAAAGCTTTTAACCTATTGTTGGCCGCAGCCAACACCCAATTTCAGCATTTTATCTTTTTGAAAGGCGGTGACTGGTCTAGCTCGCTATAACCCTTTTAGGCATTTGTTTGAGCTTCTAATAGCTACTTAAAGGACTCAAATGATGGCCACCCAAGTACTTTGTAGTTATTAAGGAATTGGAATAGGTAATAACTCATCATCCTTCATTCTAATTTATAGGATTTGATATCTACCTTAGCGTAAGAAATCAGTGCAAGAACAAGACTGGAAAGACTAAGGTAGTGACTCCTTCTCTTGTATCATGTATAATGCTTTGTATGTATGTTCATATCATCACTTGTTAAGAATGTTAAATATGTCAAGACTGTTATGAATGCCAAGAATGTTATGAATGTTACGAATGTCAAGAATGTTACTACTGTTATGAAAGATGTTATGTGATGATTGCTTACAAGCTCTGTGAAATTATATGTCATATAAGTGAATTGTTACTACAGAGATTCATATAAATCTCACTCTTTTCAATGACTAACCTATAGCAAGGGCAAGTAGCTCAAAGGGCAAGCAGGTCAACAAGGACAACTAGAGCACGTAGATAAAGGCTTAGGACTTTTGTTGATTGTCGAATTTTGAAAAATTGTATATAACTTACATGATGTGTGTATATATAGGTACACTGAAAGACTAGTACTCGTAGCAATGGAAGACGTACTGATTGTATACCCGAATATTAGTATGTAACCCTAGTAATGGAACTAAGAATGAATAGTAAAGATAAGAGTCGATGAGTAGTAATGAAGTTGTGAACCACTAAATGACGCTTCCACAAGACTTTGAAATTATTCTAAAAAGCTACTCAACTACAGGTTCGAACCCTATCTTGAGATTGGGAATTTAAAACAATTTTACGAAAGTTGTTTGGACTTATTGTGTACAAGCTCATCTGATCGATTACGAGAATAAGGTTTTACAATTATTATCACATTGTAAAGATCCAATCCATTCTATTATTGAATTAATGTATCCTAAGCTCTTTGATCATTTAGATTTAAATGAATATTTAAATGACAGGACAATCTTAGTGCCAACCATAGAAACAATGAATCACATCAATGACCATTCATGTTCCCTTTTGCTAGGGGATGCCTATGAATTCCATAGTTGTGACTATGTTTATAAGTCCGATGATGATAGTGATTGCCTGAGGATTGATCATTGTTCCCAATCAATTGAATGCAACGGAATCCACCTTTACATAAGCCAGTTGGGAAGACTATTATTGAGGCAATCACTTTAAATGGATCACATCCAAATTAGAAGGTCCTCATTCATAAAATGGACACAAATCCTTCTGAAAGTCCATGGCCATTCTGAGTGCAACAAAGACAATTCCCAATAACTCTTTTATTTGCTATGACTATCAACAAAAGTCAAGGACAATCTCTATGCCATGTTGGTTTGTTTCCTGGCAAGCCCATCTTTACCCATAGCTAGTTATAAGTTGCAATATCCAAAGTTAAAAGCATGGAAGGATTGAAGATAGTTGTGGGTGATAATGGCAGTGGGGAGAAGAGGGCCACAAGGAATGTTGTGTACAGAGAAGTATTTAGAAATGTTAATTAGTTAGGGTTGGTCTATTAATGTTGTAGTGCTCTCACATTCTGTATATGCAAGAGTTGATTTTAATGAGTTTAAAACTTTAATTCAAGTACATCCATACCATTTATGATTGAATCGTTCAATATGTACAAGGACCCTTTATAATGCATGGGGAGCACAAGCTAGGTTTGAATAACCCCATTCTCCATCACCCCACACATTTTGCGTCTCCTTTTTTGTGTGTAAATATTGATGATATACATATATTACTTCCTCATAACCTATTGCTCCCACCATTGAAACCTTTTTGTTCTTCATATGTTATTTTATTTTATTTTTGGGTTTGTCTCCACTCTCTAAAACAATTTGAATTCACCTTTTTGCCCCCTCTATCTAGTGTGTGTATAATAGTCATAAAGCTTAAATTTGTTTTCTGTTAATCTTTGCTTCTAAAACTTTTACCTATACTTTAGATGTCCCAATACTAGCAACAAATGTAAATACTCAAATGTATTTGGACTCTTATATTTGAATATGTTGCTATAAAAATAAGATAATCCCTATTTCTAGCCAACAATATATATATATATATATTGATATGTATAACTTATATATATATATATTGTTGATTGTTAGGGCTAGTTTTAAGGCTCTAAAGTAGATTTGGGTTATATTTTAGTAGATATTTACATGTGTGATTTTGTAGACTCTCATTAAGAGCTTTGGATTAACTTTTTATAATTATATGTAAGCTATGGTGTAACAAGTAACTCTGAATTTTCTTCCATACACTACAATAAAATGGTATTTTGTAGCGGTGGAATTGTAGCGGTTTTAAATAATCGCTACATATTTTAATATTTATAGCAGTTTTAACCAAAACCGCTACAAATTTGTAGCAGCAAGCTACGTACCAAGTGGCGTGACAGAATGGCAGCATTTTTTTGTAGCGGTTAGGTAGAAAAATTTCTACAAATATGGCGTAAATTTCCCGCCAAAACTTGTAGCGGTTAATAAATAAAAACCGCTAGAATATTCCCGCCACATGGCGCGACTAAGACGCGCCAACAGTGTAGCGGTTATTTGTAGCGGTTTGACCAACAAAATCGCTAAAAAATTTCAAATGCCGTGTATTTGTATCTGTTATAAGGTTCTAACCGCTACAGAATTTCAGAGGTCTCCAAATTTATAGCGGTTCTGTACCATAACTGCTACAGAACTTCAAAGGTTTTTGTACTTTGTAGCAGTTATTGTAAAACCGCTACAAAGTTTAGCCGCCCTAGATGCTTTGTAGCGGTTATTACAATAACCGCTACAAATTTGTGGCCTATATATGTACGCCGCCTTCTCCATTCTTACGTTTGCTCATTTTGTTTCCTGAAGTTTCTCTTAGTGTTTTCTTTTAGATTGAGCGTTCAGCGTCTGTGAATGAGCTTTTGCTACAGTATTTCTCAATATTGTACTTGAGGTACGGAGATAAGACGTATTTTATTTGTATTTGTATTTTTATTATATTTTTGCATAATAATGTGAATAATATTTTTTTTTGAATTTTTACAGTTGATATGGCTTCAAGAGAGGATAGGGGGAAGGCACCTGAGGTCCCCAAACCGATTTTGCGGGGTGGCAGTAGCAAACCAGGGGGCAGAGGGACCGTAGACGATCCTAAAGGAGACGACCGCACCAGAGGTGCCTGATTTGGGGGAGGAAGATATCAGCGTCGAGGACTATGAGGTGGAGGACTTTGACATCCCGCTTGGGATCAGGGAGATGAAGCAGTTCCTCGATGAGGAGGAGGCTCGGGAGCAGAACAACCCATAAGGGTTGTCTTCACGGTCCATTGGGTTTGAGGTGTAGGTCTAAGGTAAATAAATTTTTTATTTAATAAATTATTTATTTAAATTTGAAATTTTAAAATTGAATTACAATGTATCTAACCTGCGGTAAATTGTACAAATAAGCAGGGGAACATGTCGATGAGGAGGCTAGACGTGGCCAGTCTAAACAGCATGGACTAGACACTGTGAGTTATAGTGCTATGGAATGAGAGCACGGAACAGCTCATTGACAATAGGGGTCACCTGTTCAACCGCTTCCTGAATGATCTAGGCTTGAATTGGAAGCGGTTCCTCTTTCACTTCAGGACTTGGAGTCACGTTCCGTAGGGGCCAAAGGACCTGGCTTGGGAGGATGTGGTACAGGTAATTAATAGTATTTAATTAATTTTTTTTAATTAATTATATTTAATTAATATTTTTTAATATTATTTTTGTAATTATTTATATTTAAATAATTTTTTTGCAGCTACGATTTGCTGTCAGGGCCAACCGGAAGAGTTACACCCTGATGAAGATGGGTGACGGCTGGAGGAACCGTCTCTTCCACAGCATGGATAAGGACGGGACGATGCCTTTGGAGCAACTTATTGAGAGGGTCCCTGACGACGTCCAGCCAAACGACTGGGCGAGTTTCATCCAGTTCAGGAGGAGCGCTGAGGGGCAGATAATGTATTTATTAGATTATTTATATATAATTTTGTAACTTTTAATTATTAAATTATAATTTAAATTTAATTAATTTAAATTTAAAATTTATTAATTTTAAATTTTTTATATTTTTTAATACATTTAATATTATTTTTTTTCCAAGTGCTTTCTTAGAGGAACACCAGATACTGTGGGCAGCAGACGATCCACCACACAGCAGGATCGAAGACCTTTGCTGTCATATACAACGAGCTGGTAACTTTTTATAATATCTCTAACTTTTAAATGGTTATTTCATAATACTAATTGAATTTTGTAATTGGTTTAGGAAAGGAAGGCACAGCAGGAGAACCGTCAGACGGACTATGGGGAGTTATATGCGATGACACACAGACACCGTGATGGGACTATGACCTCTCAGTACGCAGAGGCTGCCATTATAAGTAATTTCATTATTATAATTTTTATAAAACCACTTAATAATTAAAAATTCTAATAAGTAATTGTTTCATAAAATGGCAGGAGGGGATGCAGCAGTCGCAGGCTGAGTTGCAAGAGACCCAGGCTGAGGAGTCACAGGGTTAGTGGACCCAATGGCTCCTTTAAAGGTGGGTCTGGGTCAGGCTAAGCACCCTGGACACGTGCGGGGGATGGGGATAGGCACCAGACCTAGCATGGTCTATGGCAGTAGTGATGCCTCTAAGGCTGGCAGCTCTAGAGGGGTCAGACATCCGAGGGATGAGTCTGTTGAGCAGCTGCGGTTAGATTTGGAGTGGACACAGGTTGCCATGGCTCAGCAGCAGATGCATCAGTTGTATCTATAGCAGATGCAGCATCATGCTGATTTGATCTACACTCAACAGACTCAGTGGCGTGATATCACTAACAGCATGCCCAAGCGCAGAGGGAGTCACCTATTCCCGGATGAGCAGTATCCGTAGGTTCCACCTGTCCCTCGATTCGTCGTCCAGACTCCTCCTCCTCCTCCTCCTCCTACTGATGATGATGGTGCGATTAACTCCGCCCAGCGGCCCGATCCAGTAGCACCTGAGGGAACCCCACCTGAGGGAGCACCAGATGATCAGCCCCCAGCTACTTAGTTTAAGACATCTTTTTTTTATTTGTTGTTGAAACATTTGTAAATAAATATATATTATTTTTATTTCAAAACTTAAATTCTTATTACTTTTACCATAGTTATATTTATATTCTTAGACCGCGTTGTTGAATTTGTGAATTAATTGCAACAATATTATTTATATATTTCTAAACCTTAAAAAAATCAATTATATATATATTTGTAGCAGGTTTACTACAAAATCGCTACAAATATACATATTTGTAGAAGTTTTGTTTTATAACCGCTACAAAAATGAACCGTTGAGTATTTGTAGCGGTTATGTGTATAAAACCGCTACTAATATTATAGCCGTTGGAAATCAAATTGAAGAATTGGTTTTAAACTTGTAGCGGTTATAGATAAATAACTGCTACAAATACTCAACATTTGAATTTTGAATTGCCCGCCTCTGTGCAAATTTGTAGTGGTTAATTATGTATAACCGCTACAAGTTTAAAACCTATTCTTCAATTTGATTTCCAATGGCTTTAATATTAGTAGCGGTTTTATACATATAACTGCTACAAATACTCAATGGTTCATTTTTGTATTTCCCCCCGCTTTGTGCAAATTTCCAACGGCTTGAAAATTAGTAGCGGTTTTATACATATAACCGCTACAAATGTCTAGTACCATAGCAATTAGTGTAACAGTTTTTGAACCGCTACAAAATATTAAATGTTGGAATTTTAGAATATAAGGTTCTAGGCATTCGTCATTATCTATTCACTCATCATCTTCACTATTTTTTTTCTTTCTCACTAGTAGCTATGGATAAATCATGGATCAGGTTACCGCGTAATTCTCCAGAATATTTGTACAGATTAAACATTTTCTTAGATTTCACATTCACTCATGCTGGCTGTAACGGCAAGATCGTCTATCTCTTTCAGAGATGTAAGTTCAAGAAGTGGCATGCATGAAATGTTGTTAAGGAACATTTGCTTCTGAAGCCTTTCCCTGAGGACTATACATTCTGGGCAGTTCATGGTGAGAAGGCCGGCATTAGATATGATTATGCTCTTCCTCGAATTTCTCATGTAGGCGTTCAACTAGATGAAGATGATCCTATGAATGATACTGTGCATGATGTATTTGGATTTCAAGGCGACAACTTCAATGAAGAATTGCATGGTTTTAAGCCAGTGTTCATGAGGAATGAAGTAGCTCAAGATTTTTTCAGCTTGATGGATGAAGCAGATCATCCTTTATATCAAGGCTGTCGAAAATATTCTAAATTATCTTTCTTGATCAAATTGTATCATATCAAGTGCTTGTGTGGAATCAAAGATAAGGGAATGTCGATGTTGCTCGAATTATTACAAGATGTATTCCCCGACACTAAGATTCCCACAACATTCTACGAGGCCAAGAAGATTATCAACAGGTTGGGGTTCAACTATCAAAAGATTGATGCATGCCCCAATTATTGTTTGCTGTATTGGGGAGATGATTACAGCACGGAGACTTGTAAGAGATGCCACACATCGAGGTACAAGACAATTCGGAAGGGGAAAAAGCAGAAGAAGAAACCTGCAAAGATTTTTAGGTACTTCCTTTTGAAACCTCGCCTATAAAGATTATTTATGTCGTCTAAAACTGCGGAGCATATGAGGTAGCATGTCATTGATAAGAATGAAGACGGAAAATTAAGACATCCCCGAGATGCAGACGCTTGGAAAACATTTGACATCGACTTTCAAGATTTCACGAATAACCCCATAAATGTTTGGCTTATGTTGGTGACCGACGGTTTCAATCCTTTCGAGAATCTTAGCACAAGTTACAGTATTTTACCGGTAGTCTTAGTTCCATACAACTTACACCCTAGATGTTTATGAAATAAAGCTCTTTCATTATGTCTATGATCATTCTAGGAAAAAAGGCATCGGGCAATGACATCGATGTGTATCTCCAACCGCTTATTGAGGAATTTCTTGACCTGTGGAATGTCGGCATGGAGACATATGACGCTTACAGGAAGCCTTTGTTCAACTTGCGTGCAGCCTTGATATGGACGATTAGTGAATTTTCTGACTTTGGCACATTATCTGATTGGAATCTGCATACTGGGTCGGCGTGTTCAGCTTGTAATTTTGACTCTGACGCAATACGCCTTCCCCACAGCCGAAAGTAGTGCTTTATGGGGCATCGGAGGTTTCTCGATGGAAGGCATAAGTTCATATTGCAACGGAATTGCTTCAATGGGAAACCAGGAAAAAGAGGACCACCTCAGACAATGTCTGGTTCATATATCTTACAGCAGCTTGAGCATGTTGCCTTCGAGTTTGGAAAAAGTGATGATTTAGCACAAATTCGCCATAAGACGCGTAGGACTTTGGTGCCTCAATAGGGGAAGAAGATAAGTATTTTATTCACTCTTCCATATTGGAGATCTAATTTACTTCGCCACAATCTTGATGTCATGCCCATTGAAAAGAATGTTTGCGATAATGTGCTATATACGCTACTTAACGAACTCGGCAACAAAAGATCACCTTCAAGCTAGGAAAGATTTATGTGACATGTGAGTTCGTGAAGACGCTTGGCCAAATGAGCATGACAAATTTCAGTCGGCAAAGTTTACCCTCACAAAACCAAACAAGGAAGTCTTCCTCGCGACGTTGAAGAAATTTAAAGTTCCTAATGGGTATTCAAGCAACATTTCTTGATGTGTTGACTTGCAGGCTCGAAAGGTTGTTGGCCTGAAGAGTCATGACTCACATGTTCTTATGCAGCAATTACTCCCTCTGGCTATAAAGAATGCACTTCCTCCCGATGTTTCCATCGTTTTGGTGGAACTTTGTTCTTTCTTTTGTAAGTTGTGTTCTAAGGTTTTGATCATTGAGGAACTCGATCAGCTGCAATCTAAAATCATTCTTACGCTTTGTCATTTGGAGATGATCTTTCCTCCGTCCTTTTTTACTGTGATGGTTCACTTTACAGTCTACCTCATTCATGAAACAAAGCTCGCTAGACTAATACAATATCGATGGATGTAACCCATTGAGAGGTATTCATTTTAAATGTGCTTTATTCTCCATATTTAATGTTTGCTAGTCGTCCTTTTCAGTATTTAGTATCAATTTTCTCTTCTTTACTTTGTAGGTTCTTAGGGAAATTAAAATCTTATGTAAGGAATAAAGCGTGGCCAGAAGGTTCTATAGTTGAAGGCTATATAAGGGATGAGGTGCTGTATTTTTGTTCAAGGTTCTTTGATGACCTTGAGATGGCTTTCAACTCTCACCTCGTGTTGACGATTGTCCTGAACCTGTGCCAACATCAGGAGAATTTATCCCTCGTGTTGGTAAACCAGTTGGAGGAACTGAGAACTTCAAACTAACGGCAACTAAGAAGTTACAAGCACATAGACATGTCTTGATTAATTGCACTCAAGTTGAACCTTTCATATAGTAAGAATTGTACACTCACATGTTATTCTATATCTTTCGTACCATTTTTCACTTTCATTTCACTATTGCCTTTCTATTATTAATTGCAGGGAATTCAGAAGTCATGTTAAGTGTCAACTCAGGATCCGTACACAAATATCCTCAGAAGTTGACAAAAGGGTCCACAGAGAATTCCCGAGTTGGTTTGCTTGTAGAATACTAAATGACCACAACCCACACTCACTAGATTTCAGAACTCTCGCAATTGGCCCTCTTGATTATGCAAAAAGTTTTACAGCATACAATATCAATGGTTTTAAGTTTTGCACGGTTTCACGGGATTAAGGATTGCAAACTCAGAATTTGAGTGTTTATGTCACATTTGGGACAAGGAGTTATGCGAGCAGCAGTGATGCCAACATGCAGTTCGGAGGCGTCCCTTACTATGGCAAGCTTCTTGATGTGTTCGAACTTAATTATCAAGGCCATTTCACCGTGACGCTGTTCAAGTGTATGTTGGCAAATACCACTACTTCTCGGGGACTGACAACTGACGACTTAGGGATCACATCAGTCAATTTCTCACGGCCGATTCATAGTGGTATTTCTCAAGATAATGAGCCACATATTCTTGCTTCAGAGGCACATTAGGTTTATTATGTCAAGGATGAGAGGCACAGGGAATGGAACATGGTCGTTCATTTAAAGCCATAAGACCTTTACGACATGGGTGAAGGAGATAACATCACTTACGAGAGTGAGCCATTTCAGCCAGCTGATTTTGAAAACTACTTCCCTGAAGACGATAACAATTTACCTCTATTGTAGTGAGTTTTTTTATGTCCACATCATTTAAATTAAATTTTTTAAATTTAATAATACATCCCTAACAATAAGTTTTCTACATAATTTCTGTAGGGATGGCGAGGATGAGTGATCAAATTTAAATTATGTTTTTGTCTTAAAAAACTGGAAAAAAATATTTTCAAAAGAAAATAAATAATATTTATAGCGGTTATTAAACCGCTACAAAAATAAAAATAACTGCTACTAATTAAAACCGCTACAAAAATAAAAATAACCGCTACTAATTAAAAACCGCTAGAAAATGGATACATTAACTGCTAAAAAATGGTACGTGGATCCCTATAAATACCCTTACCACAACTCATTTCAAACACTCTCCCATTTCTTTTCACCTTACTCTTCTTTCATTTTCTCTCATTTACAAATTTTTTTTGTATGAGTTGAGGAGCTAAGCAATACGATCAAATATGATAACAAATGTTTTAATTTTTTTTCAATACTTCTTTCCTTCACATAAAATTTATTCTCACCATTTTTTTTAAATATTTCAGAGTTTTATCTCATTTTCATCTATTTTTCATACACAATTTTTTTTACCAACTTCATACACAATTACATTGTAATAAACAACATAGTAGTTCCTTATTATCTACGTATCCTTAATAATATTATCAATACAATTTTTATACTTATCCAACTAAATTAAATTATTCCTTTTAATTTATAAATGAGTTAAACTATTGATTAATAAGCTAATTAAATTAGATAAAATACTAAAAAATAAACTATTTAATTTAATATTAATAAAACAGAAACAAATGATCGTATTTTTGTAAATTTTCTTAATTTTTGTAGCGGTTATTAAACCGCTACTAATTAAATCACCTTTTTAAACTGAAATTAATTTTTTGGTGCCATTTTTGAATTTTCATGAAATTAGTAGCAGTTATATAACTTCTACGAATTTCATAAAAATTTCAAATTAGTAGCAGTTCATTAACCACTACAAAATAGAAAACAATTTCATTTTTCTTTTTCCGCTTTGAAAATTTCAATTTTTTATATTTGTAGCGCTTATATAACCACTACAAATATCTCTGAAAAAATTTATAGCTTATGGGGATGTTGTAGCGGTTGGGTTCAACCGCTTGAAAGTAAGTAGCGGTTATTTTCCTTAAGTAGCAGTTTTAGATAACCGCTACAAAATGGCTTGCAACATATGATTTAGTAACGGTTTTATTAACCAGTACTAATATTGTTTGTAGTGGTTAAAACCGCTACTAATACCCATTTTTAATCACTGCTAATACCCATTTGTAGTGATATACTTGTGAATTATGATGATTGAATCGTGAATGAGTATTTTTATAAAAAAAATATACTGAATTATATGTATATATTTATGTATCCTAAATTCTTAAGTGATGTTAAAAGTAAATTTTTTTATAACCCATTTTGTTCATATTATAATATCTTACTTTAGAGTCATTTATGAGAGATATCTAGTTAAGAATGAACCACTAATATTCTTTAGATCCCAAAAATCACTAACAATTAAAATATTTTCCTCAAACATTTCAAGTTCTAACATTTATTGTTGGAATGGGAATTTCTAAAAACTTTAGAAATGCATAACAGATTCATTATAACTCTAAAAATAATGTTTCAATACTCAAACCTAAGTTTCTTATTATTATGTTGCATATGTTTCTACAGGAGAAGAAATTTTTGGTTTTTTATGACGGAGGGAATGCTGTTCGTATTGTTTTATCAATTGCTATGTTGGTAAAAAACGTTCATATTTACTTTCAAGTTTTCTATTTTTAATTTTCCTTGATGAAGAATGCTTCTGAAATTTCTTTTCTCATTTTATTCCTGAAAAAATTATTCTCATTTTTATATGCTAAAAAATAAATAAGATAAAATTAAATGTTATTATATATAAGTTGTATTTATTTAGTAGTTATAATTATTAATATTGATGATTTGCATGAGTAAAATAATTATTTTAACACTTATATTTTACTTAGTAGTGATTTTGTTAATTATTTATTTGGTAATTTTTTTAATTTTGTTGTAGATATGAAAATGCGTTTAAAGTGTGTTATCAACTATAATTATGAGGTTCTTTTGATAAAAAAATAATTATAGGATTTTAAAAGAAAAATATGAAAATAATTTTTTTTTTAAAAAAAAACCTAAGGTGGCACTTGCTTGAACAAGTGCCATAGGAAAGTGACTTCCTGTGGCACTTGTTCAAGCAAGCGCCACCCTAGGTATTTTTTTAAAAAATAAAACAAAAAATACCTAGGGTGGCGCTTGTTTGAACAAGTGCCACAGGAAGTGCCACCCTAGGTTTTTTTTCTTAAAAATAATTATTGACTTCTTGTAGCACTTTTTTAAGGAAGCGCTACAGGAAATGTTTTTTTTAAAAAAAAAAATATTTATGCTATGGCGCTTTCAAGCGCCACAGCTTTTTTTAGTAGCGTCTTGATATGTAGCACTTACTAAGCGCCACAGCTAATTTAAATATAAGCACCACATCTTTATTTTTTTATAGTAATGTGCCTTTCACAATAAAATGAAGACTTGGGCTCGATAAATTCTCACTGGGTCCAGAACTTGCTTAAAACTCATTTAGTTCAGCGAAAATTCCAGATTTCTGACGCAACTTAGAAAATTCACAAATTTTTATCAACAAACCCAAAAATTACAAATTAATACTTGTTTTAAAGCTAAGGATATGTTCTATTAACCTACCAAATATCAAGAAATAACTCCAACGTTTAGCCTGTCTAAAGTCAGACGCAAAAAGGATGTTTCAGCAAGCATGTACAACTAATTATCCACAATAATATGAAGTTTTACCATGTTTATAACTACTCATCTCAAACTCCTTACAGAAATATGTGCAACCCAAACAAACATAAAATTTACATGCCATGGTAATTATAATAAGACACACTATTGCAAAATTAACTTAACAAAACATATTTCATTATATAATGCATGGTAAATAACAAAGCATGCAAAACAAGCCATAGAAAACAATACTTTAATAACTAAATATCCGTAAAACTGAATAACAGAAACTATTATTAAACATGGCCATGGCAATAATAAAGGTAAGAAATTTACATGTTCTCATTCTCAACTACAGCAATAATGGCAAAAATAAACATGCAACCAATGCACATTATATATGAAATGAATTATTAAAGCTACGTTTATCTTGCTCTCTCACGCTTGCACTTCTTTCTTGGTGTCCTCTTGGTGGATTTGGACATGAATCAAATCCTAACATTTGTTTGTATAGGAGATAGTTAATATTGTATCATTCACATCATAAATCAAGGTTAACTATCATATTAGCTCTACTAAATCTCATACAATTCCAAATCTGGAAATTATTTTCCAGCTTTAATAACATTGTTCCATCTTCATTTTGGGAGGCTTATATATGGACCAATAGTTTAAAATTCTCATCCAATGTGTAAGATCAATGACAAATCCCTAATTTTATTATATATTTTACACTTTATTTGGGGATTTTGTCATATTAATTGAGTTTAAAATGCTTTAATTGTGATAAATAAATATTAAGAGTAAATACACTAAATTGGGATTTAAAAGGGCACAATTGTCACAAAAAATTGATAATTACTCTTAATGATGGATTCTTGACAAGAATTGATTTGGATTAGTTGCTTTAAATTGTAGGTGCTTGAAGAGATTGGATTAAATATGGAAATAGCAGTTTGGGGTTCGAATTTGAGAAATACCAGATTGGTACTATGAAATTTGAAAATGCCAATTTGGTCTTTGCAAAACTCAACATTTTGGCTCTCATAGAAGGTTAGCGATGGTTAATGGAGACAGAGATGCAAGAGAGCAAGAGTTGAGCACAGCCGCACAGTCCTCGACCTTGGGTCTTCAATCCACTTTATCACCGCCCCATTTCCATCTTCACCTTCCTTATCCATTTTCGACCACCACTGTCCCAATTCCTTCATCCTCGTCGGTGAGCATCATGCTGAGAAGAGCTGCCACGAGCTAGGAGGAAGGGGCAGAGCATTCGCCACTTCTCCATTTCTCTAACCACACACCGCACCACCACCCTCTTTACGTTTTACCACCGTCGTTCATCATCATCGTCGGTTCCCTCTTGTAACCCCCTCACCATAATTACATCCGGATTATGAAATTAAAGTGAAATAGAGACCAATAATTACAAAACAACATTTACAATTTCCTATCTTCTAGATAGAGTATTTACAAAACAGTTCAAAATACTAGTAATTTGGTCTCACATTCAACTTCGAATATAATTACCTGCACAGGTTAATCGCATTTATAAATATCAAAGCGCATAACTAAAATCTTGGCAAGTCCCCGGGTTACATATATATATATATATTGGGTGTATCATTTTTCCCAAAAATTGGGATTACGTAACCAAAGCAGTATTTACAACCCCAAAGATATACAGTAATCATGTTCCATCAAAATAGATAACCAATAGTTCCAAGTCAAATATCTCTAAGAAGTCCTATCTGCTCTTGGTTATCCGCTTTTCCCTAGAGCTACTTGCCCTATCTGAAAGGTTAGTCATTGGAAAGAGTGAGATTTCATAGGAAAGAGTAAGATTCAAAAGAATCCCAGTAATAACAAATTATTCATACCACACCTAAACACATAGCATGTAAGTAAATCATCATACAGCAACAGCACGAATCATACTCCACCCTCATCCCCTTTTACCACTAGGAAGGCACACAGTCCTAACCTGAACCGTTATTAGCGACTCAGGGACTGTTGGTGTGGCAGTGCATACACATAGCCTTATAGCTTATATAGCCATCCGGCTTTCACAATTGGCCCGTTGGCCTTCACAAATAGCCTTTCGGCTTTTCACATAATCACACATATCACAAATGACGCAGCATACGAATTCATCACAAATCAATGATATAACACACATACAATGTATCACATATGATATAAAAGAAAAAGTCACTACCTTGTTCTTTCCAATTGTGCTTTGGCGCAGGTGGATCACGAGCAGGGCAAATACTAAATCCTATAAACCAAGATTAAGGATGACGAATTATTACTTATTCCAATTCTTTAATAACTCATAATACTTGAGTTGATTATCACTATGGTCATTTAATCAAGTCAACTAAGGAGCTAAAGTGGTCAGTTAACCTAAAAGGCCAATTTATAACCTCAAAGTTCCACAATATTACATTATGCCATAAAATCTTCAATTTTCGCATAGGTGACCAATCTGCCAGAATTTTTTAACATCTTTGAAAAATCATAAATAATTCTAGAAAAATCAAAATGAGGTAATCCCAAAGCCTATTGAAATCTCTTAAAGTCCTCTTCATAGGAAAAATATGAATCACTACTAGAAATCACCACACAATTCCAAAATTACACAAAATTCCACACTGCTCCAGAATTAAGTCCAGTTTCGACATCAAAATTTGGGCAACCAGAAATCCCAGCTCAAAAAACGAAATGACACAAATTATATGTCCATTTTGAAGCTTGGAATGTGAAATTTAATACTGGAAAGTTTCAGAGTTTTTAGACACCAATTGCCCATTCAAAATGTCCCTACAAACTGACTGCCCTGCACAGAGTTTACACTTGACAGTTTTTTCCAATTTTCAACCAATGTGTCCAATGACTCTAAAATCAATAACCAACCCTATTTCCACACAATTTTTCATGTAGAACACAATAGTAACATCAAAATGAAAAAATTCCTACTCATTCCTCATGTCCTGTTTTGGAAGAATTTTAGGGTATTTCACAACAAACAACCACTTCACTATCTAATCACTAAGCTTAGCTCATTTGCCTCCAAACCAACATATGAGCACATACATAGGATAAAAGCTTCATGATCCTTAATATACCCTAAAACCTAAAATTAGGGCTGTCACAATAGCCCACCACAACCCATCCAATTAAAGCATCATATACATCAACATAATGCTCTTACTCACCTCTTGCTTCTTGTGTTCTTTTCTTGATTCCTCAACTTTTGTTCTTGCAAGGTGGCTGAAAACTCCTCTTCTTCAAAAAAAACATAGAAATGAAGCTAAGGAAGAGAGGAACAAGTTTCATGAAGGTCTTTAGAGCTTGAAATGGGATCTTGAAGGTGTAAATAGCTTACCTTTCCTTCTTGTTCCCCTTTGACTCTTACTCTCGGTCGTGCCCTTTCTCTCTCCTTTTCTTTTGCACTTAGCCGACTTGAAATGAATAAATAAGATGAGAGAATGTTTTTAAATAAATAGTCAAGAATTCTTGTAGAGCTTATGTCGGTTGAGCACATGTGTGAGATATGTACCAATAATCCTTTGCTTCATCTTTTCTCTTTCTTTCTTGGTGCCATACGAATATGTGGCCCTTTTTGTTCAAGTCATCTTCTTTTATTTGGCCCACAATTGTTGACCAAAAATAATGACCAACAGGAGTTAAAAGAAGCCTTCTACCATTATCTTAGTTTACCTCCTCACATATGTTACTTTTAGTCCAAGTCTTCTCCTTTTAATTGGTCATATATTTGTTTCTCTTTCTTGCCTCATGTTATACGAAAATGAAGTTTAGGAAAAGAGATGATGATCTTTTGTAATACCTCCTTGAATAATAAAGTTAATTCCCCAATTAGCATGAGACTGTTGACCAAGTCCTCATCTTTTTATAACTTGGTCCAATTGCTTCCATATGTCATATTCAATAGCCAATATGTATTTTTCTCTTGCTTTTCCCCCTTGTCATACGTGAATCATGGCCTTTTGAAGAAGAAGATGATCTTGTAAAATATCATCTTGCAATATAATATTTAGTTACCAATTTTGCCTGTGAAATTTAACTAAAGTCATAACAAAATTTCCAGAGGTAATTCTGTCACTAATCCCACCATCTATTCTTTTCATTTAGCCCTTAAGTATATGTTGGGATATTGCACCTCTCATCTTCAACCACAGTCAGCTTAGATTGTCTGCTCTGGGAAGAGGAGCAGAGTCGAGAGATACAGAGGATATCTTCTATCATTATTGGAGCTGATCCTCTTCAATCCTTGGTGTTCACTATCACTCCGTCAATCTTCACCGACCTCGCTTCCTGCAGTGTTGTCAACATTCAGCCTTGTTTCTGAATTCTAAGCCATATTGTGACCTCCCCTGTGTTCTGAGTTCAATTTTAGTCCCTGATTCAATTGGTTTAGTGTTAATTAGTTACTTTAATCAGTAGTTCAAATTGCTGGAATTATGAAATTGTTTGGTGGAGTTGCGGTGTTGATGGTTGGCAGTGGCTAATTTCCATAATCCCTTGTAGCAAAAGGCAATGGCATGAACTTGGAGCTTCAATAGGGGAGTTTTGCTCTTTCATTTCTCTAATTCTACATTATAATTGTGATTCCTAGGTCTTAGGATGAATTTTATAATGTTGAATTGATTTATGTTAATGTATTTAGAGAATTGGATGTGGCTTGGACCTTTGTTAGATATGTGACATTATGCCTAATTAGCTTAATTATCCTTTCTTTGTGCTGGTTAGTCATTGAATTGATGATTTTGTGAACATTTTGTCCTAATTTCAAGGTGGCTTGGTTAGTGGATCAATGGTGTCTTGTGTTTGCATAGGTTAATTGAATGTGAATTTATTAATTATATTTAGCATTGGGTTTTAAAATCATCAATATTGGATTTTCATATGGGTGGCCATTGTTAAATAAAGATTAATGAGAAAATCAAGTGGTAATGCGAGGTGGCTCGATTATTGGATCAAAAGTTAAATATGATTTTAAGTTCATTTAATTGCTAGAGTGCTTAATCAACCTAATTTAGAGAGATTAATATGCAAGGTGGTTTGGTATTAATCAATCTAAGTTAGGCCTAATATTAGGGGTGGCCCTTAGAGTTATTTTGGAACTAGTATGATTAAATCTCCCATAATCATTTTAAGTGAGGATTGCTTGTGCCATTGCTGTGAGGGATTGCTTATTCCATTGTTGATTTCTTTGTTTCTTCCATTTCATTAATCTCAATCATCATTTCATTTCATATTTTCAAGAAAAATCCCAAAAAGAAGTAACTTAGGACCATTTTAATTCTATTTGTAAAAGTAGGCTTTCATAGATAAAAAAAAAAATCAAATCATTTTCTCCATTTTTTTAGTCAATTTTGATACTTAGTTTACATAGAAATCATTTTCGTTTTCGGATCCATAAAGTGAACACGACCCAGATCATGCTACTATATTGCAGTATTATTTGGTTTTTGCTCCCCAAGATGACTAAAGGGAGTTTCAAATTGGCATCGTTACCAGGGAGCCAAGAAATTGATTTCCTAGTAGCTAAATGTCAAGTATTTTTTACAGGGGTGAGCCTTTAGGATTTTTACTTTTTAGTATTTTCATACTTAGTCATAGTTTACGTTGCATTTTAGTTAGTTTAGTTAGTTTTGCATGTTTTTCATTGCACATTGCATCTTTGCATAGAAAAGTTTGAAGAAATACAAATAAATATATTGATTTTTCTTTGTTTTTGCATTCTCATTCTTGCATTTTTCTCACTTGAATTTTGCATGACTTGTGCTTGATTGATGTAAAGCAGTGTCATTGCATTCAAATTGATTGTAGATAACTATCTTTTAATGCTATTTGAGTGCATGATTCCAAATTTTCAAGTAGCAATGTTGGTGATATAGTTTTTCATGTGAATAGTAAATATTTTGACAAAACAATTGTCAATTTTCTTGATTTCTCCATTTCTCCTTGTCCATACACATTATACATACTCACATACACTTGCACTCATTCCATTTCATATCTTTTGCTTGAATTTGTGTGCAAGACAATTTTGGCATTCTACTGTTACATTGATTGCTTGATAGCTTTATATGTCTAATCATTTTGATCAAAAAATTGATTAATCCACTATCCTTGACTTTTGCATTGATCTAAGTGATTGTGTTTTTCAAGGTGCAACTATGGACAGTGATGGTAATGGTGGACCAAGGAGAAGAACCATAAGGGATGTGATAAGATCTGATGTGGCTTATGATAATTTTAGTATTGCATGCCCTAACTTTAAAGTCAATTTTGAGCTTAAGGGACATTTGCTTGCTTCACTACCTCATTTCTATAGACTTAAAAAGGAAAACCCTTACAACCATCTCAAAGCTTTACACTTAGCTTGCTCAAATATGAATCCCATTAGTTCTCTTTTAGAAGATGTGTTGTTCAAGGCATTCTATTTCACTCTAGAAGGGAAAGGCCAAAGATTGGTACTTGCTGCTACCAAGAAATGTTAATAATGCTCTTCGTTCTTGGGCTAATTTGAAGAAAGCCTTCTTGGACAAATAGTTTTCTGATGCAAGGATTGCAGAACTTAAAAAGGAGATCTATTCTGTTAAACAAGATCTTTTAGAATCATTTTATGAATATTAGAGCATGTTTCAAGAGCTTCTAGATCAATGCTCGCACCATCAAATTGGTGATGAACAATTGATTAAGTACTTTCATGATGGTCTTCTCCCGAATGAGAAGGGTATTCTAGATGACGTAGCTAGAGGTTCTTTAGAAGATTGCACTGCTGCAGAGGCTTAGGCTCAATTTCAAACAAGAGCTAGAAACACTCAACAATATACTGTCAGAGAGCTACGGGAAGTCTATGATGTTGGTTCTAACAAGAAGATGGACTCATTTGAGTCTAAGTTGGACACAGTCACTTCCCAACTTTCTTTCATTACATCTGAGCTTCAAATCAGAGTGTTCAACAAGCTAATCCTCCTCCTTATTCATAAGCTCTTATTGCAGCCAGTTGTGATAATTGTGGTTTGGTGATGCATATTACAAGTTCATGTCCTAACCACCATGAGGAAGTAATGCTATGTATTAAGGGAGACCAAACTCTAAGTGGGATCCTAATTCCAACACTTATAATGAAGGTTAGAAAGCTCACCAAAACTTTCGGTGGCATGATGATGAACCTACTCATTATAAGGCTTCTACTTCTCAAGCCTTGTAGCCTCACCACTATGCTTCATATGAGGATGACCGCATCTCACAACTTCTCAAGAGTGTTCAATCTATGCATGTTGATATGAACAAGCAAGAGGCTAAAACTAAAGACAGGTTTGCAAGTTTGGAACGTAAGATGGAGCAATGGGGGACTAAGACTGCTAACTTGAATTCCTTTGTCACTTAACTTTCAGATAGTATCAATGACAAGCAAGCTAAGTCTAGTGATGTTATGCCTTCTAATACGGTCTGCAATCCTAAGTCTCTAAATGCTTTAACCTTGAGAAGTGGAAAAATGGTAGGGTTCAAGGATGATAATGATGAGGAAGTAGATGAGGAGATCATAATGGATGCTCCTCCAAGAAATGATGTGGTTCCTCAACCCTCCCAATTGCAAGAAATTGCTGCATCTTCTTCCATTCCTCAAGAGGAAGCTCCACATTCTAAGAGCAAGCAAGAGAATAAACTCATTGGGAAGACTTTAAAGAAACAAGATCAAAGGCAAAAGGGAGTGGTGATAGCATAAGAAGATGAAAGGGCTAAGAAGTTATCCGACCATGAGCTTTCATTCTAAAGTAATGAGGTAAACATTCATGACCTACCTTTTCCTCATTCCTATTTAGGTAGTAGAAAGGTTGTTGATGATAAGTTTGATAAAGAAATGTTTGAAATGTTTAGTAAGGTTGAAGTGAATTTGCCTTTACTTGAGTTGATTAAGAAAATGCCAAAGTCGGCTAAGTTTTTGAAAGATGTGTGTACAAATAAAAGGAAGTATAGACATAATGAAAGAATCCAACTGGGGTCTAGTATGAGTGCTTTGTTAAACATCAATTGCCAATTAAATGTAAAGACCCAGGTTCTTACACTATTCCTTGTACTATAGGCAAAACTACCATTTCATATGCTTTGCTTGATTTGGGTGCTGCAATTAATGTCATCCCTTCTATCTATGAGTCCTTTGGTATCCAAGCTTTGAAAGATACAAGTGTCATTCTTTAGCTTGCTGATATAACCATTTGATACCCTAAGGGCATTTTAGAAGACATTTTAGTGTAAGTGAAAGGCCTTGTATTTCCTGCTGATTTTTATGTACATGATATGGCAAATGAAAATAATAGTGATGGTAATTTGATCCTAGGAACACCTTTCCCAAGAGCAGCTGAAACTATGATCAATATAAAGCATGGTACCATTACTATGGGGATTGGAAACCTAGAGGTGAAATTCAATATCTCTGAGGCCATGAATCACATTTTCTCTGATTATTCCTATTTGGGCATTAACATGATTTATTGTCTAGATGATGATTTGCATGATTTGGTTGACGATACATGGTTCGATATGATTAAGCATGATGATGTTGTTTCCACTTGCCTTTCCCCCTCTCATGCTTCTTTATTTTGTACATGTGAAGGTGACGTGTCATGTACTATTTGTCTTGAGATTAATGACTGGCTTTCCTCTTCACATGTTTTTGATGTTTCATCTGATTTTCCTCATAATAGCCTTATGCAGTCTTCATTTGATAGCCTTGACAAAGGTGTTTATTGCATAGTTTCAGGTAATAATGATTCTCAAGGAGCTGTTATAGAAGCTATTGCTAATGCTTCTTCCTTGGAGGGTGCTTGCTCTGATAAGAGAAGTGGAGAACTTACAGAATGTGGAGATGTACTGATACCTCCTTCCCTAAGCACTATGGACACCACTCTTACACTTGGAGCACTCGAGACTATAGAGCTCATTCCTTCCAACATCAAACCTCCAAATTTGGATCTCAAACCCTTAGCCACTAATATTAAATGTGTTTTCCTTGTTGATAATGACAAATTACCTGTTATTGTGTCTAATGCTTTAAGTCATAGTGAGGAATCTAGGCTACTGTCTGTTTTGAAACGTATAGAGGGGTTATTGAGTAGTCACTCGCTGATATACCAGGGATCAATCCCTTGGTTTACACACACAAGATTTTGTTGCATGAGGGGTCTAAACTAATTAGGTAACCATACATGATGCTGAATCCTTTGATTTTGGATGTAGTTAAGAAAGAGGTCTCTAAGTTGTTGAGTGCCAGGATTATTTATCCTATTTCTGATAGTAAGTGGGTGTCTCCTGTTCAGGTGGTGCCAAAGAAAAGTGGCATCACAGTTGTGAAAAATGACAATGATGAGCTTATTCCTACAAGAATCTAGAATTCTTAGAAAGTGTGCATCGACTTTAAAAATTTGAATACTGCCACTCGAAAAGATCATTTTCCTTTCCTTTTATTGATCAATTGTTAGAAAGGATTTCTAGAAAGTCTCATTATTGTTTCTTGGATGGTTTCTCTAGATACTTTCAAATCCCTATCTTACTTGAGGACCAAGAAAAGACTATTTTTACATGTCATTTTGGTACCTTTTGATAACTCTCCATATTTTATACATTTAACGAATATTTTGAAGATATTTGGAGAGTTATCTATCTAATTTTGTAAGATTTAATGAGATTTTATTATGAAAAAATCAAATCAAAGTGGTGAATTAATTGTGGGATTTAGATTGTAAATATTTAGGATAAAAAGAATTAATGTTAATAAGATAAAATTTAAAAAAGAAGAAGAAGTTGTTTTTTATTTTATTTATTTTCTCTTACTTTTTGATTTAGATATATATTGTTAGCTATGTTTTAAAAAAGAAGAAGAAGTTGTTTTTTATTTTATTTTATTTTATTTTCTCTTACTTTTTGATTTAGATATATATTGTTAGCTATGTTTTAATAATAGCACTAGATGATGTCATTTTGGAGGAGAATTCTGAATCAGGAAGTAATTATTGATAGGTGAGGTCGACAACGTTTTGGTGGGCAATAGAGAATTGGAGACCTAATAGACCAAAGAAAGAAAAGAGGAGCTACGGGTTTGGACCAAAAGGGAGGAAGAGCCACAAGAATTGACTGAGGCATTTTTTTTCATCTTTCTGAGCTACAGAGTAGTGGCTGCAGAGGGGAATCACAATTATTGACAGCAAAACTTCTTTTGACTTGAGCAGCCGCACTACTTAGCATCATCACCTTCTTTATTAGGTCTTCTCTGGATCATCTCGCAAGAACCAGAGGGCATTGATTGAACTACAATCTCCGTCTTCTTTGGAGCTTTGTCAGAGGACAAATAAGGCTGAACCAAGGAGCAGCTGTCATAATCGTGCTTGAGGAGAAACTGTTCTGGACTATTCATCCTTCTTCTTTATTGAGAACTTGAAAGCAGAGAGCGCTGAACCAGTAGAAGCTTGTTCAAATTTTCATTTCACTACTTTGGTTTGATGTTCATTATGGTTTTGAATTCTAGATTTGTTGACGCTGCAATGACTCTATTTAAAGCCATGTATGGCTAGTTGTTTCTGAACCTAGAGTAGTTATGAACTAATTTGAGGATTTGAGCATGTAAAAACTAATTAATTGTGCTTAGTGTTATTTTTGTTTACTTAATTTTGTATTAATTTGTCTACTTAGTGCTTGATCACCACTAAGTATGAATTTGGGGAATTTAGATTAGCCTTGGAAGAGGGATCTTAATTGGACCATAGGATTAAGTAATGTGGGATTGGAATTTATTCTAATTTGCCAATAGGATAGGAATATACCTATTATGTTAGAACAGGCTGACACCCAAAAGGGGGTGAATTGGGTGTATTATAAAAACTTAACAACTTTGAAATTCTTTTCGAATCTTATGAAATCAATAAGTATGTAAGTAATGAAATATAAAACCATAATCAGTTATTGAAATCATATATGCTGGAAATATAAGAGTTTTGGGAAGAGAAGATGCAAACTATGATTTATCCTGGTTCTGTCCAATCCATGTTGACCTACGTCCAGCCCCCAGGCTCTTCTTGAGATTTCAATCCACTATCTCCCTCAAGTTTAACAGGGCACTTGAAAACCACTACAATCCCACAGGTTTAATCCGGGCACTTGTGAAGCCTTTTCAATTCTCGTACTGAGACAAGGACTCCCCCTTACAGACTGTAAGGATACAATCTCTTTCCCGCTCAAGATTCCCTAATCTTGAGTAACTTTCACAAATATAGCATAATTACAATGAGTGATTACTTCTCTCTATATAAAGTAGATAATAATTAACACTGAAGTACATAGTGGGAGTATCATTATAGAGCTTTGATCAAGTTAGATTCAGAGTAACAATATATCAACATTATAGGGCTGGTCTCTAGTCTTTGTTCATTTTGAATTACTCTCCTTTTATAGTTGATAAAGAGCATTTGACTGTTTGAGCTTTTCTTCTTCCTGTTGAGGCTTAAAATATTATTGTTGAACTAGCCATTGGAAGCTTCTGACACAAAAGTGCTTTCTCCATCTTGTATATTAATCCTTGTTTGATCACCTGGAAAATGCTTAATCACTAATATAATGAAGTGTTAGAGTGATTAGAATCAATAAGAACAAGTCACATAAAATTTTACTGATCTTCAGAAGTTTCAACGTGATACTCTGTTTTTTGGAAAATTAGTTATTCAGATAACATATATTGTATTCGAATAGAAGAACTCAGATTCTGTTGAAGTATATTAGAATACACTTTCCTTTGTATTCGAATAGTTTGTCCAATATTTGAATAGTCTTTTCTATATTTGAATAACTCCCTTAATAAAACATTGATTTTTATTTGAATAGAATAACTTGTATTCGAATAGCGTTCTTTGAAAATAAGTAATCCTTATTCGAATACTTTATCCTCTATTCGAATAATCTTTTGAACTTGAAGTGTATTCGAATAGTGAATTCCTTATTCGAATAGCTGCCTTGTAAAACAAATGATCTTATTCGAATAATGCCATTTGTATTCGAATAATATTCTCTCATTATGAACTTTCATATTCGAATAGACCAACCCTTATTCGAATAGTTTCTCACACAAAATATATGATATTATTCAAATAGTACTTGCTCTATTCGAATAGTGTACCTTTGATAATGAATATTCACAAAGGAATACTGCAACCTCAATATTTGTATAAACTTCTGAGGGCGTAACTCTTTGGATATAAATCCATGGCAAATGAACTATCATTATAAAGCTCTTTAAGTCTTATTTGCACAGCAACTGGAATCAATCACAAATACTTTATATTTCAAAAGTTATGATTTAATGTGTATCGATTGGTCTGGAACAGAATAGAGCTTGATTTTGATCAACAACTTCCAGAAGGCATATCTCTTTGAATATAACTCTAAACATGACAAAGTATATATCCATGAAAGCTATTTAAGTCTAGTTTCATATGGCTCTAGTTTCGTCTCAATCTGATGTATAGTTTCGGAGTTATGTCCAAAATACCAAAGCTGTTCTAGAATAAGATGATGATTCATATGTCAACTTCATTCAGTATTTTAGTCATATCTCCCAAACCACAACTCGGATAGCACTGAGACTATTCGAATAAAATCACCCTTTTTCAGTTATGGACTATTCGAATAGTCACTTCACTATTCGAATATTATTTGATTTTTTATATTGAGACTATTCTGATAGTTCCGTTACTATCCTAATAGTCATGTAGTATTCAAATAGTCATTTCACTATTCGAATAGTATTTGATAATTTTGCACTGAGACTATTCTGATAATTCTATTACTATTCGAATAGTCCTATTTGAAATATGTCAAATACTATTCTGATAGTCTCCTTACTATCCTGATAGCAATATTACTATTCTGATAGTAACCATACTATCCTGATAGTCTTGTATTAGATGTTGAAATTCATCAAAAACTTATTCCGATAATCATCACACTATTCGAATAGTGCCCTTACTATTCCAATAGTTATCCTACTATCCGGATAACATATTTAGAACAGAGTTTGAAATCATAATGACTATTTGGATAGTACTTTGATTATTCGAATACTTTTTCACTTAAATTATTTTCAGATAAATTTGTTAGGCATGCTGTTCGAATACTAATATGCTTATCCAAATACTTTCAACTATTAACAGTTCTCCTCTATTCGAATAGCATATTCATTATTCAGATAAATTGAGAGTTATTCGAATAGATCTTAACCAAAAACAAGTTTTACTATTCGAATAATCCACAGTATTAAATCACATGTATCTTTTCAACCCAACTTGATATCTTCTTTCTTTGCTTGACTAATCTACAAGATATTTCACATTAAACACAGTAGTTAGTCAATGTAGGTGATAAGTACATTATGTAAACTTTTTGCTCTCAAAATATAATATCTATATTTGACATCATCAAAACTAATCATATCTAACATATTGGACCCATATAATCATATTAGAGTGAATTTAGACACTTATTGCCTCTTGAGTAAATTAGTTAGGAATAAAAATTTTAACTTGAGAGAGGAGTATAAGTGATTGGAAGATACTTATATTCATTTAAACTCTAGATTAACAATTTAACATTAAGTATTTTTAATTGGGTGAATGCATGCTCTAAAACTTAAAGAAGGGATAAGCCACTCTAGGCTGTTTTTATCAATTGAAGTCTTTAAATCATTAGCTTTGTTTCTTTTGCATTTGTTTAAATTGTCTTTCAATCTTTTCCTTTGATTTGCTCAACTTAAATGAAAATGGGAATTTTAAGCCTAACCATCTATTACCTTGGATCTCTGTGGGAAGACCTTGATTTGCTATTATACTATTTCAACAGCCCGTACACTTGTGGTGCATATTTAAAATTTAGTAGCATCAAGTTTTTGGCACCATTGCCAGGGATTCAAGGTAATTGGTGATTGGAATTAGAAATCCTTTAGTAGTTTTAGCTTGAACAATTTTATTTTATTTTTGTTCGTTCTTTGTGTTAGTGTGATACTCTTGAGATTTGTTTTGCTTTTCAGGTACTTAGTTTATGCCTCACAGATCCAAAGCACCTAAGACACCACAGAAAACAAGGAGCATCCAAGAACTTTTAGAAGCTATAAAATCTCATACTCAACTAAAGAGATGTGTACACACTGAGACTATAGTAATGGCTGAGGATGAAAGTAATTGTTTGGGTGTCAATGATTTCTTGGGAAGACAATCTCATGGGTATCAATTAGGAATCCGAGTGCTTGAATTTCAAGCTAACAACTTTGAGATAAAGCAAACTATGTTGAAGATGCTTTAGCTACATGGTCAATATGCCAAAAATGATTTAGAAGATCCAAATCGGCACTTGATTCAATTCCTTGATGTTTGTGACTCATTCAATCGAAATGGAGTTCCTAATGATGTGATTCGCCTTAGGCTTTTTCCTTATTCTTTACAAGGAAAAGCTAAAGAGTGGCTCAATAATTTAGAAGAGGGCAGTGTCACTTCTTGGGCTGTATTGGAGGAAAAGTTCATATCAAGATTCTTTCCTCATAACAAGATGGTAGATGCTAGAGCTACTCTTACTAATTTTTGCCAATAGTTTAGGGAACACCTATATGAAGCTTGGGAGAGGTTCAAGTTGCTTGTTATGCAGAGTCTTAGCCATAAGTTTGAGAAATGGGTCTTACTTCAAATCTTCAGTACTCGGTTTTCTCCTGAATCTAGATCATAATTGAATGTTGTGACTAATGAAGGGATTAACCACTCTAGGTTGTGTTTATCAATTGAAGTCTTTAAATCATTAGCTTTGTTTCTTTTGTATTTGTTTGAATTGTCTTTCAGTCTTTTCCTTTGATTTGCTCAACTGAAATGAAAATGGGAATTTTAATGCCTAACTATCTATTACCTTGGATCTCTGTGGGACGACCTTGATTTGCTATTATTCTATTTCAACAGCCCGTATACTTGCGGTGCATATTTAAAATTTAGTAGCATCACCTTTACATATCGAAGGATGCCATTTAGATTATGTAATGCTCCAAGAACCTTTCAAAGGTGATGATGTCGATCTTTAGTGATTTATTGGAGTATAATATGGAGGTTTTATGGATGATTTCACCATCTATGGCAATGATTTTGATGAGTGTCTTGCTAGTCTTGAACTTGATTTGAAAAGATGTTTGGAAAAGAATCTTATTTTGAATTATGAAAAGTGTCACTTCATGGTGGATAGTGGTATTGTTTTAGGTCACCTTGTTTCTCCTAAAGGAATAGAGGTTGATTGAGCTAAAATTGAAGTTATTTCATCACTTCCCTATCCTACCAATATGAAAGAAGTGAGATCTTTTCTTAGGCATGTGGGATTTTATAGGCGTTTTATTAAAGATGTTAGTAAAATTGCCCTTCCCCTTTCCACTTTGCTTAAAAAAGAAACTAATTTTTATTTTGATGACAAGTGTAGACTTGCCTTTGACACTCTCAAATCAATGCTAGTGACACCTCATATTTTAGTTGTACCTAATTGGAAGTTTCATTTTGAGTTATCGTGTGATACTTCTAACAATGTTGTAGGTGCTATGCTTGGTCAGATAAAGGATAAGTTATCTAGAGTAATAGCTTATGCATCCAAGACACTTAACTCTGCTCAAGCGAACTATACCACTACAGAGAAAGAGTTGTTTGCTATTGTGTTTGCCTTAGACAAATTTAGACAATATTTGATTAATTCTCGTGTAGTGGTGTTTACTGATCATGCAGCTGTTCGTTATCTATTCAAAAAGCCTCAGTCTAAAGCTAAACTGCTGAGATGGGCTTTATTGCTACAAGAGTTTGATATTGAGATTCGAGATTGAGCAGGTCTTGAGAATCATGTGGCAAACCATTTGAGTCACCTACCTCCAAATACACAGGGAGTTGATCCTTCTGTTCTTATTATTGAGTCTTTACCTGATTTTGCTTTGTTTGCTCTAGCTGTACAAGAGCCATGGTACTCTAACATTGTGAATTATCTTGTTTCTCAAGTAGTTCCTCTTTTTATGTATAGGTTTCAGGTGAACAAGCTAAAGAGGGAGGCTAACTACTATGTTTGGGATCCACCTATCCTTTAGAGACAATATAGTGACCAAACATTCGTCATTATGTTGCAAATGATGAGATTCACTCTATCCTTTTCCTTGCTCATTCTTCTTCCTATGGGTAGGATTTTTGTGGGAATAGGACTGCTAGGAAGGTGTTGGAGTGTGGATTTTATTGGCCTACTTTATTTCATTATTCATATGTTTACTGCAAATCCTGTGATACTTGTCAAAGATTTGGGAGTTGGGGTAAGAGGCATGAGATGCCTATGAGGCCTATGCATTTTTGTGAAATTTTTTATGTGTGTGGTATAGATTTTATGGGGCCCTTTCCTCCATCCTTTGGATATACTTATATATTGCTTGCAGTAAACTATGTTTCTATGTGGGTAGAGGCAGCTACCACTAGAAAAGATGATTCCTCTACTGTTGCTAAGTTCTTACAATCTCATATCTTTTATAGGTATGGAGTACCAAGAGCAATCATCAGTGATCATGGGACACACTTTTGTAATCGAACCATCAAGGCCTTACTTGCTAAGTATGGAGTCACTCATAAGGTTGCAACACCTTATCATCCCCAAACTAATGGGTTAACAGAGTTGTCAAATAGAGAGGTGAAGTACATCCTTGAGAAGATTGTCAAACCATCAAGAAAGGATTAGAGGACAAGATTAGAAGACTCTCTTTGGGGCTATAGAACTGCTTTCAAAACCCCAATTGGCATGTGCCCGTTTTGTCTTGTTTGCCATCTTCCTATTGAGCTCGAGCACAAGTCATCTTGGGCTATTAAAGCTTGTAATGCTGATTTGGAATCTTCTTTTGATAACCGCTTGATGCAACTCCAAGAACTTGAAGAGATGAGGCTTGAATCATATGACAATGCAAGGATCTACAAAGACAAGTTAAAGATGGTTCATGATAAGCACATCTTGAGAAAGGAATTTCATGAAGAAGACAAAGTGTTGAAATTTAAAGCTCACCTCAAGATGATGCCTGCTAAGTTCAAGACCAAGTGGGAAGGACCTTATATTGTGACTAAGGTTTACCCATTTGGTACGGTAGAACTTATAGATGGAAAGACCGGTAGCACATTTTAAGTCAATGGACACCTTCTCAAGAACTACCATGAGGATGCCAAGCCTCCTTAACCACCCGGTTACTCCCTTCTACTCTTCACTTTTACTTGCTTCCATTATTCTGATACATGTTTAGGAATACATGTGGGGGAAGGGAACTTGCCTAGTAGTAAAGTAGATTTAGGTTATTTTGTTTTCTTTGGTAGATAATAAATGCTCCATCTTCATATGTCATACTCACTTTGTACTTGATCTTTACTACATTTTGAACTTCACTGTTAAACTTACTTCCCTTGTTTCTATCTTCTTCCCCTAATGGTGATTGTTGAAGTGTTGTGCTTCAATCTTGAATTGGACTTCACAACTTACCACTTCACCAAAGAAACAAGTCAAGTTAGTTTCTATTTGTTGTTTACATTGAGGACAATGTAATGATTAAGTGTGGGGGAGGGATTGCTCTAGCCACAATGTTTTGGTTCTTGAAATTTGAGAAAAATTGAAAAATTTTTGAACTTGAGAATTGGTTTTGTGAAGTGCTTAATGGACCCTTATCTTTACTTTCCTAATCAAACTCCTAGGCATGTTTTTATGGAAATTTAAATGCATGACGGTTGTGAAAGTCATGCATTTTTAAGTATGATTGCATTAAGCTTGAGTAATTCCTTTGTTTGATCAATTAAGTGATTAGAGTGTTTTTAATGAAATTTTATTAATTTGGATGCCTAGCTTGATTTTAGGAAGTTGATATGGTAGAGAAAAAGCCTTGTTGGAAGATTTTTGAGCCTTGATTCTATTTTCTCATCATATGAGTGCATTCACCTATTCTCTAGTTAATCTCTAGAACTTGTCTAGTTTCTTTTTCAAAGCTACATTCACTACTACAAAATATAGATATTACAATTCTAAAAGATGTCCCCTTTTTAAAAAGAAAAGTTAAATATAAAGGAGGTGACATTTTTGTAATTAAAGAGGGGATTGTGTATCTTTAGGCATCCCAAATTTGAATTGGGACACCTAAAGTCTATTAAGTTTTGAATTTTTCCTTCCCCCGCCAAAATTTTAGACTTCAGATGTCCCCAGAATGACTAGGGACATCTAAAGTGGACTTTAGAGATTGGGAACGCCTAAAGTCTCTTTCAAGTGGATTTTAGATGTCCCCGTCTGATTGGGGACATCTAAAGTCCACTTTAGATGTCCCCATTCTGACTGGGGATGGCTAAAGTCCTTACTTTAGGCTTCCCCAGTTTGACTGGGGTAGTCTAAAGTGGGACTTTAGACTACCCCATTCAAACTGGGGAAGCCTAAAGGCCTGCCCCAACGTCCCATCAATCAGCTCCACCCTTTTCTAACTTTATTCTTTTTCTTGTTCAATGTGATTTCTCTTCTTTATCCATGTTTCCCTCTCTCTTCTTTCTCTTTGTTTCCCTCTGTTCCAATGACGCTCTTCTTGTTTGTCGTTTCTCTCTCCCTCTCACAACCGTTGTCCAGTTGGTACCACCGTGGGTCGTCTCCCTCTCCATCATCCATAGGTTTGTCTCACTCTCACAACTTTGCTTTCTTTAACACAAAAATGCTTGAAATCACTAAAGTTTTGATTTTGATACAAAAAATGCTTGGAATCTGTAACCCCCTGCGGTAACTATATCCAAAATACGCGATTAAAGTGAAATAGAGACCAATAATAAACAAATAACATTTACTAACCCATCACATGACGGGGTTTATACAATTACCTTTCGAAATCATTTATAAACTTGGTCTCATAATTACTTTTCGAATACAATTACTACGCGGAATATCACATTCATAACAAATCAGAGTACACAAAATAATCCCGGCAATCCCGGGTTCCGTACATTAACTCAAAGCCTTATAGGGTATATTCGCCCCTACAAGCCCTCATATGGGGATTACACAAAGTCTTCTCAAATACACATCTCAAATACATATCTGAATACATACTCAAATATACATCCATATCATATATAATTATCCCAACATCTATGATAACCAACTACCAAACTCAAATACTCTAAGGAGTCTTCACCGTCCTTGAATGCTTGCACCATCCTCGCTTTTCCTTCCCTGTCTACAATGTTGATAGAGGAGGGTGAGATTCGAGAGAATCTCAGTAGAATAACAATATCAATATGCACGTACAATAAATGTTTAATGCATGACATGCTTGCATCACACAACTCATGATAGCACAATGACAATTTGCAAGCTCAATGCTTCGAACAATATACCTATGGCCATAGCATAAATTGAAACATAGCTTTAAATTACACATAATTATGCAAAGCTAAGACATGCACCAACACACTAACACATATATCAAATACAAGCAGAAGAGATATGTTCCCTACACTCTTTCCACGTAAGCTCTAACTCCGGCTACTCACGATCAGGGCGAACACCAAATCCTATAACCAAACAAGAACATAGGGTTATTCTCTTTTCCAATTCCTTAACTCTCAAATACTTAAGTTGGTTATTATTCACGACCTTTAGGTGGCTAATCAAAGCCCAAACATATGCCTAAAGGCTTGGGAAACACTTGACCAAAGATCACCTTTTAAAAGTCCAAAATGCTGATTTTTTGGGGGTTGGTTGCAGCCAAGAATCCTCTGGCTGCAGCCAGAACACGCACAGAAGGTTTTTGGCTGCAGCCAAGAATTTCTGACTGCGGCCAAAATGTGCACAGAAGGTTTCTGGCTGTAGCCAAGAATTTCTGGCTGCGGCCAAGACGTGCACAGAAACTTTTGCGCTGCAGCCAAGGCAACTTAGGAAATTCATAACTAATTCCACAAAAATAGAAATAAGGTGATCCCAAAGCTAAATGAAAGCTATTCAAGTCCTATTTACAGGAAAAATATTGGCCATTACTGGAAATTACAACACAAAATCCAACATTGCTTCAAAACATAATCCAGTTTTGACCTCAAACTTAGGACAAACATAAATCCCAGTTCACAAAATGAAATGGCACAAATTATATGTCCGTTTTAAAGGTTAAGATGTGAAATTTAAGACTGGAAAGTTTCATAATTTTTAGACATCATTTGCCCATTCAAAATGCTCACACAAACTGACTGCCCAGAATAGAGATTCAAAAGACAGAATTCCAGATTTTGACAATTGCTTCCAATGGTTCCTATTTTCATACCAAACCTCATTCCCACACAAATTTTCACAAGAAAACCATTGGAAACACCAAAAAAAACCAAATTCACATCATATTGACATGTTTCACAATGAATTGCAACATGTCACACAATATCACATTTCAACTCAACATTGCACAACTTTCCATCTCAAGTTCCCAAATCAATTCTAATGACCAAATTACACAACAAAACACCATTTTCAACACAAAACACATGATGATTCATGCATTTCACAATTCCACCAAAATCAGGGCAAAAACCAAAATTCACAATACTCATCCACAATTCACAAAATTTAGATCAAAAGGCTCCAAATACTCACCTCTTCCTCTTTTCCAAACCAATTCCTTGATTCTTCATCTTTCCAAATTTCCTCAAGCCATCAAACACCTCCAATCAAGAATCTAAAACCATAGAGATGAAGCTCTCATCACTATGAACAACATTAAAGAAAGGTGTTTAAGCATTAGAGGACAAGAAACAAGTCAAATCTCACGTTATTCTTTTCTCTTTCCTCCTCCTTGCTAGGCGAAAATGGAGTATGAGAAGAGAGAGAGATGAAGATGAAGAAGAGATCATTTTTTCCCTTTTTCCTCATGTGTTGGCCGACTATGAAAGAGAGAGGGAAGAGTTTGAAATGTTGACTAAGATCCAAGGGTCTATAAGTTGCCAAGTGTCAACATCTTCCAACATCCTCCATGAGCTCACATAGGCACATGCACACATGATTCCACCCTTTGATCTCTTGTAAAAATCAATCCTAACCATTGATCTTGAAGTTACCAATGAGTTTCCTCTTGGTAACGGATCAATTGGTCGATAACTTTACCGTTTTGCCCCTGATTATGGCAATTCCTCTTGAATCACCATCAAATACATTTTCTCATTCATTTTCTTTCACAATGCGTCCTCCCCTCTATTTTAAGTCAATTTAGAGGTTAATCCTTAATTGAACATAAATACAGCGTTTCGGCGTTGCTCACAACGCATACGAATCATATTGGGTGCCAAATCACACCATAATCTCCAAAAGGGTTTATTCATCACTAACCACATCCACTTTTGGAGTCATTATCTCTTAATCACAATTTGAGATTTTGCTAAACCGGGGCTTAGCAATCCACTAATCTCAGGCTTATTCTCTAGCCTTAAGTCTCAAAATTCAGGGTATTACATAATCATCGTCTCCCTATACACCATGATAGCTCGTTTCCTTCACACCGTCAACCACTGTCCCTGTTGTTTCTGTTATTAAGAATTTTTTTTTAAAAAGTTCCCTTTAGTTATTAAAAAAATAAAATTGAAGGTACAGCCACATTGTTTGCATACTACATAGAGGTCCTGACATAGGAAATTTATATGAGGCATTTGTAATAATCCAATGGAGATGACCATGGTGAATTTATAATTGTTCTATGATTTATTAGAGACCTCTGATAAATAAGATTTAATTGGAGTATTATGAAATACCAACAAAATCGTTATTATGAATTCCACTAGACTTGCTTTTTAAACGTATAGAAGGATACTTATAAAAGTGCTGGATGTTTCCTTACCATGTAAGGGATATTGTGGTTTATTATGAATTATTCGTCGATCCTATTTGTACAGTTTTAATTTGTTGGGCAGTAAAAAATATAAATAGTCATTTAAAAAATAAAACTTTAGACATCCCCATTTTGAAATGGGGACGTCTAAAGTGTCAGTCCAACACTTTAGATGTCCCCATTTTGGAATGAGGACGTCTAAAGTCCAGACTTTAGGCATCCCTCCTTTTTTACGGACGTTATTGATATTTATTTTCTACGTCGCTCACATAGATGTCCCCCTGTTTTCAAACATTAAAAGCAGTTTTTGTAGTAGTGATTAATGCCTTGGATTTGTAGTATGATAGGGGCATTCATTTCTAAACTCATTTACCTAAACATAAATCATTCATCATTTACCTTTGTTTACCCCTTTGAGCCTTTCGCTTTCATTTTGATTTCATTATACAAATGCTATGTTTGTATCTTTTATCAATTTCTTACTAGCACTATGATAAAAAAAAAGAGAAAAAGAAAAAAATTGTAGATTATATAAAAAAATTCAAAAAACAAAGAATGAAAAGAAAAGAGAAACAACGAAGGCACTATGGTAAAATATGTGAATCAAATTTAGTTGTGTAGTGCTAAGTGATCTAGCAATTTCTTGGGTGCAAGCATAGTATTTTGTTACATTTTCTATTCCATTTAGCCTTTCCAACATTACAACCCTAAAAAGTCCCCTTGACTATGAATTCATGACAAAACTAGTGGTAGAGATAGTAGAACCTCTACAAGCATATGGTAAATGTTAGAATAGGTGAATTGAGTGAAATTCCCTATGATTTGAGAGATGAGAGAAACACTTATTCCCTTAAGAGCTCTATCATGTCTATCTTTCTTGGTTTTGTTATGTGTATAATTTGATTTCTTTAAAAATTTCCATGAGCTTTAATTGATTTGAGATTGTGGTTATTCAATCTTAATGTAATTGCATTCTTGAATTACTTGATGATTACAACATTGAGCATATTTTTTGGAAATATTGGTTCTATTTTGCTCAGGAGTACAAAAGGCAAGTGTGGGGCAATTGATAAATTCCTAATTTTATTATATATTTTACACTTTATTTGGGGATTTTGTCATATTAATTGAGTTTAAAATGCTTTAATTGTGATAAATAGAAATTAAGAGTAAATACACTAAATTGGGATTTAAAGGGCACAATTGTCACAAAAATATGATAATTACTCTTAATGATGGATTCTTGAGAAGAATTGATTTGGATTAATTGCTTTAAATTGTGGGTGCTTGAAGAGATTGGATTAAATATGGAAATAGCAGTTTGGGGTTCGAATTTGAGAAATACCAGAATGGGAAAAGGAGCAGAGACGATAGATACAGATAGATACAAAGGATGATAGATACAGAGGATGATCTTCTATCATCATCAGCACCAATCCTCTTCCATCCTCTGAGTTCACTATCACTCCGTCAATCTTCACCGACCTCGCTTCCTGTAGTGTTGTCAACATTCAGCCTTGTTTCTGAATTTTGAGCCATACCGTGACATCCCCTGTGTTATGAGTTCAATTTTAGTCCCTGATTCAATTGGTTTATTGTTAATTAGTTACTTTATTCAGTGGTTCAAATTGCTGGAATTGTGAAATTGTTTGGTGGAGTTGTGGTGTTGATGGTTGGCAGTGGCTAATTTCCATAATCCCTTGTAGCAAGAGGCAATGGCATGAACTTAGACCTTCAATAGAGGAGTATTGCTCTTTCGTTTCTCTAATTCTACATTGTAATTGTAATTCCTAGGTCTTAGGATGAATTTTATAATATTGAATTGATTTATGTTAATGTATTTAGAGAATTGGATGTGACTTGTACCTTTGTTAGATACTTGACATTGTCCCTAATTAACTTAATTATTATTTCTTTATGGTGGTTAGTCATTGAATTGATGATTTTGTGAACATTTTGTGCTAATTTCAAGGTGGCTTGGTTAGTGGATCAATGGTGTCTTGTATCTACATTGGTTAATTGAATGTGAATTTATTAATTATATTTAGCATTAGGTATTAGCATCATTAATCTTGATTTTTCATATGGGTGGCCATTGTTAAATAAAGATTAATGAGAAAATCAAGTGGTAAAGCGAGGTGGCTCGGTTATTGGATCAAAAGCTAAATATGATTTTTAATTTCATTTAATTGCTAGAATGCTTAATCAATCTAATTTAGACAGATTAATTTGTAAAGCGGCTTGGTATTAATCAATCTAAGTTAGCTGGCCTAATCTAAGGAGTGACCCTTAGAGTTATTTTAGAACTAGCATGATTAAATCTCTTATAATCATTTTAAGTGAGGATTTCTTGCGCCATTGCTATAAGGGATTGCTTATTCCATTGTTGAATTCTTTGTTTCTTCCATTTCATTAATCTCAATCATCATTTCATTTCATATTTTCAAGAAAAATCCCACAAAGAAGTAACTTAGGACCATTTTAATTCTATTTGTAAAAGTAGTTTTTCATAGATAAAAAAAAATCAAATCATTTTCTCCATTTTTTTAGTCAATTTTGATACTTAGTTTACTTAGAAATCATTTTCGTTTTCGGCTACATAAAGTGAACACGACCCGAATTGTACTAATATATTGCAGTATTATTCAGTATTTGAACCCTAAGGCGACTAAAGGGAGTTTCAATCAGGTATTAGATAGTGGGTTTCTATATATCACTTTTGATTCAAGAATTTGAAGCCCACGGCTTCTAAACTATACCCATAAATACAACACTATTATCACCCACTTAAGTAGCATTTAAATACCTTCTAACCTCAAGCAATATCTCTAACCAAGATACCTTCTATTATATGGACATACTAACATGAGAACTCAATAACTTCAGCAACCTAAAACTGATCTTACCTTACAACTATACACACACACACATTTAGATCGTTCCCTTGTTTCAGAGTAATCTGTCAGCTTTTAAAATCATCTTTCCACTTTTATAGCATACACTCAACCATTTAAATAGTTCTAATTATTCAAGAGTAACAAACAGCAATTCCGTAGTGTGTTTTTCAACTTCCCAATGCTGAACCCAAAGCTAATCTCCCTTCAAACTTGTAGTTATAGTGTTTAAATCAAGCCACATAGCTTCACAGGTTCCCATTAAGCAACCTGTCAGCATATAGATATAATTTATATGATCTTTAACATATAGGTGCTTCTTTACAATCCCAAAAAGAGACTTGAATAGCACCCCATGAATCAAAAGTTTCAGATTCAAGAAAAATGTATTCCCAGGGTTCAAACAGTGTCATTCATTAGCAGTAAAACATATACTCAATTTAATAATTTTTGTTCTAGTATAAAGCAAGCTTAAATCTTGAAATCAAATTGGGCTTCATTCCCTCCCTTAGATGGCGTGTTTTCACCTAAGTCTTGGAACAAAATCCTAATCAGACATTAGAGTCAGAAAAGCTTAGGCCTGCCTTGATTCCAAGACCGACGTGCCCATAGATTAGCTTCTCCACGTTGGCCTCTTCTTCAGTCACATCTTCTCCCACACTCACGTCCTCTTCTCCTTCTTAATCCAAGTTTCTCTCAATTTCTCTCGGCTGCCTTCTTTAGTTCAGTGGTGTGTGAGTAACGTAGGGAAGACTTGCCCTATAAGGAGAAGAGAAGAGATGCCATGCCTCAGAAGAATCACCAAACAAAAGGACACGTGTTTGAGTGTGACTCATCCTTCACCGATTGAGGCTTCAAGTAGACTCCTCATCATTTTTTTTCCGAACTTAACAAGTCATGAGCCAGCACCTTTTTATTATCACTTCTTCAATATGGTGTTCCTTCATTAAATATCTCTCAACCTTAATGTTTAATACATTATAAGAATTTTCTTCCTTATTCAGCTTCTTTAGCCCATAAAATAATTTCCTTAAATTTTATAGGGAAATAATAACCTCTAACTATTTTTCTAGAATTATATCAAGAAAGTATGCCCTTAATTCAAGAAGCTAGCTTTAAAATTTTCCATAATTCTTTTTGGGAAATAAACTTCACCATAAACTCCTTTGTTTTCCAAAATATTTATTTATAATTTCTCCTTGATTATTATGAGCCTTTATGTACTTTTAATAGTTATTTCTTTTCTTATATTCTTGAAATTCTTTTACTCGAAAATAAGTTTTTATGAACAAATTTATTTTCTTGAGGCCTTAATTGATTCCCTCAAGCCTCCTTAATATTCTATAAATCCTTAATTCAAAGCTTAAAAGTTCAGGATATTACACATATAGTTAATATATTAATTATAATTAATATATTATTGGATTATTGTTTCCTTTCAGGCATATTTTTATGTGTGATGTGTAATATCCCAGATTTTGGGCCTAGAAACTTGAGAATAAGCCTATATTAGGCAGATGACTAAGGCCAGTTTGAGAAAAGTCCCAAGAATGATGGGGAATAGAAAGACTAGGGACTATGTGATTTGGCCCTACCAGGCAAGGGGCTTGGTATTTCCAGGTAGTATGATTACAGTGTCGGTGTAGCAGGACACATATATTGCCCCATTAGATTGGTAGAAAGATGCCACCCAACTATGTCACAAAGTATGGGACAAGTTAATTGAGTCAAGTATGCCAGAATGTGAGGGCATATGGTGTTTTCAGGGTGGATCGGTATGCCCTACGTTTTTTAAGAATACACCAATATACCTTGTGTTTTAGGAAAAAAACACTGGTTTGTGGTGTCATGGGGGACCCACAAGCAGACAGTCAGTAATTCACTGAGCGAGAGGCCATGTGGCACTATCCGAGGGCTTACACAGACACTTGGCAAGATCTTGAGGCCATAGGGACACGCGGCACAAAACTGAGTGACTCTATATAAAATAGCTTTAATAAAGTAAAAGTAATGATTAAAGCTAAAGTAGCTTTATTAAAGCCACTTTTTGACTTTCTTCCCTAGTTGACCAATCAAGAAGTGACACCTAGTGCAATGGTCAGGGAAATTCACCGGTCTCTGGTCCAGTCATGTACTTGACTTACTCGAACACCAAGCTCAGAAGCCAGATGAAATAATCGGACCTCTTCTTCCCTGACTAGTGGGGGACGGCTTGGAGGAGAGAGGAAAGAGAATGATTATATTTTGGCACATGTCATATTCCCTGACATTCCTCGGGCTGGTTGAGTGAATTTCTCGGTGGTTAGGTTAACTAAGTCAGAGAAAAGGAGTATCGGGGACCTTGGATTTTTGTACACTTGACACATGTCATTAAAGCATCTTCAACACCTCCAAGGGCTATTAATTTTGTACAGCACATGAAAAATAAGATTGAAAATGATAAAAATAAAAAAAATGGAAGAGGAAAGAAAAAGGATTAATAGTGAAAGTTCTTGAGCTCCGGAGCCGATTTCACCTTCGATTCGGTGTTTCCAACTTCTAGAGTCTTCTCTAATGTTGTTCCTCTCAGTGAGAGCAACATTTCTTTGATTTTGGATTTTCAATTAGAGGTGTTTAGTGTTGTCTACTCAGGGGAGGTGCTACCGAAATCAAGAATCGGTTATGGAATTGAGTAAAGGTATGTATAAGCTCTAATTTGAGCATAATATTCTAAGTTTTGATCAGTTAAATTTGGAGTTAGGGGGCTGCCATGATTTTGGCCAGACCCTGAATCATGGCAAGGAGTGTGATTTTGTTAGTTCTTATTCTTCCAATAAGTTCATAATGGAAAAATGTGTGGGATAGCAGTAAGAAACCAGTCTCGGAAGCATTAGAATCAAAAACTGAATTTTTGGCCTAAGAACCTTAAGTTTCGGCCAGATGCAAAATCATAGAGAAGGAATTTTTTTTCCCAAATTTGAGGTTTCCAATTGATCCTTTGGGAAAATTTGTGTGGGATTAAGGTGTGGTTGTTATTTTAGAAGGGTTGGATTGAAAACCCAAAAATTGAAGTTAAAAGAATAGTGCTGCCAAATTTCATTTTCTGGAGGTAGGTTGTTTGTGACATGATTTTGGATGATCAAATGTTGTCTAATAATCTTGATAATTTTCAAAATAATATTAGACACATTAAGCTTTAATTTAAAATATAATATATGTCATTTGGGTCAGTAGTTTGGGAGATTTGAATTTCTAAATTTCAGGCACTGAATCTGGAACAAATCTTGGCACAATTGTGTAAATTGAGGATTCTGGAATTTTGGGTATATAACTAGTAGTAGGTGATATTTTTCCCTTAAAGTAGACTTAAAGATCTTTACCTAGGACTTTGAACCACCCCATTTAGGTTCTAGAGAATAAGTTATGATTTTTCAAAGTAAGGTGATACATTCTGGCAGTATAGGCTTGATATGTGAAAATGACGAATTGGAGTGAATTGTAATAAATGTGAACTCCAAGGGTCAAGTTGAGCACTTGGGGCTAGTGTAGCCATATTAGATGTTCAATTGTCATGCCACTAATGAGTTAACACATAATGTGGTTATGTGACTAGAGTCATGAGGTGACAAAGAAGAGGCAAGGGAAGCAACTTCAATGGTTGGAAGAAAAGGAACAAGAGGAGGACATAAAGACACAAGGTAGTGAACTTACCTACTTGCATGTATTTAATATGTATGCTTGTGTGTTGGTGTGCAAGATTTCTTTGCTTGTCTATGTGTAACATAGTTGAATGATTGAAGCTCTGTTTTTTTATGCTATGGCCATGAGTGTTGCATGAAGCATTAAGCATACAGATATGTCATTATGTTAATATGATCCTGTGTAAGACAAGCATATCATGCACTAGCATTTATCTTACATGCATTATGGTATTATTTGCTATTAAGATTCCCTTGAATCTTACCCTCCCCCAGCCAACCATAAAGGGGTGATGAAGTACAGAGGAGTAATGCAGGAAGATGAGCAAGAGGGAATTGCGATGGAGATTGGAAGATTGGTTCCATTTGTAAATGATGTAATCATTTAAAGTTTTTGGGTCAGGTAATAAATTCCCTATTTCTGAGCAGGAAGCATTGTAATAATACTTTGATAATAAAGAATGGAAATAAGCTAGTAACCCTGTGAATAAAGTTAAGTAGTCGGGTAATTAATGAATAATGACCCCATGAATTAAAGATTAAGTGTAACATCCTGGATTTTAATTAAGGGATAATAACTTCAAATGATGTAATTAATGTCAATTAAGCATATTTGAAGTATATGTTGTGTGTTATGATATAAAGACCATTAGTGATGATTTAATGAGTATTGTACTAATCAGGGGTAAAACGGTAAATTTACCAACCGTCTGGTTAGCTATTAATGAGAAAACCCCTTAGTAATCAAAATCGATGGTTGAGATTGAAAGATAAAGGGGTGGAATCAAGTGTGAATGGATTTATATGAAATCATAAGTGGGAGGAATGAGATGATGCCAAGTGGCAAGTTTTGGACCATAGGATTGAAGTCAAACATTCAACTTATTTCTCTTCCCTCTCTCTTTCCCTAGTCGGCTGTGTGTGTGTATTGAACCAAGAAGAAGTGATCATCATCATTCTCTCTCCCTTTCCTCCATTTCCGGCGAGCAAGCAAGAAAGAGAAAGCAAGGGTTTGAATTTTGTGAAGGTAAATGACTTCACAAGCTTAAACACTTCTTATTAATATTGTACAAGTGATCAAGAGCTTTCTTTCCATGTTTTCAGACTTGTGATTGGTGGTGTGTGGCAAATTGAGGGAAATTGAAAGTTGAGGAATCCAAGTTCTGAATTCAGCAAGTTGAAGAGGTAGGTTTGTAATGCATTTTGATATATATGTCAAGATGTTTGCTTAACCAATGAGAATTCTGGAAATTAGACCTAATTATGATGTTAATTGAGGGGTAGGCTTTGATGAGAGTGTCACTGTTCATTTGGTCAGTTTTGACACTTGGGAGTGATTAGAATTTGATTGGAAGTTGAATAAGGGAAGTTGTTAGAAGGAGGTTTTGAGTGGTTTGATGATTTAGAGTAAGAATGTGTTGATTGAGTTGAATTTGGGTTGTTTTTGGTTGCCAATGGGTTCCTTGTGTTGAAATGAGTGAGAATGAGTCTTGACACAAGTTTAAGAACCATTGGGGTTCATTTGGTGAAGTTTGGAAAAGTATACCAGTTGCTGCGTTCTGGTTTCTGGTGTGATTTCTCGAGTGAGAGAAGAACTCACTCGAGCACAGGATGAACGTGCTCGAGTGAGCATGTTTGTGCTCGAGTGAGGGTGCATAAATGCACTGGGGGTGAGCGTTTCAGGTGTTCACTCGAGAGTGATTGCCAAGAGTGCGCCTGGCACTCGCGAGCATTGGGGGATCACTCGCGAGCACTGGGGTCGTGCTCGAGTGAATCTATTGCCTGGGACTTGGGGTGCTCTCGGGCAGACACTCGCTGCCTTGTGCTTGCGAGCACTGAGGGTCAGTGCTCGAGCACAGGCACTTGTGCTCGAGTGAAGGTGGAAGAAGATGTTGAGAGGTACTCTCGGGTTGTCACTCGCAGGCCTCACTTTTGTGGTGCTCGAGTGTGCTCGGGGTCTCTGCTCGAGCACAGCCTTTTGTGCTCGAGTGAGAGTGTGAAAATGTAGTGAAGTTTGCTCTCGGGCAAGCACTCGCGGGAGGTCACTCGCATGTGTGCTCGAGTGAGAGCGAGAGTCATGCTCGAGCACAGCCCCTTGTGCTCGAGTGAGGGGACCCAGAAATTAGTGTTTAGCTTTCCAAAGAAGGATCTTTAGGGATAGTTATCCCAACCCTTTAGACATATGAATAGGCACTTAATGGCCATCTAAAGAGTCCAAATGAATACCAACTTAGAGTGTTATTAAAGTAATAACTTGGAAAAGGAAATTAACCAAATGTCCCTATTCTGATTATAGGATTTGACATCTGCTATCCTCGTGAGCCCACTGTGCCCAGAGACATCAGGAAGGGATCAGGTAGTGACTTTTCTTTCGTACCATTTATAATGCATTGTATGTGTGTATGATCAGTGATTTGTGATGAATTCGGATATTTCGACTGATGCGGATATGTGGTAGCACCGTCAGTCCAATAGTCCCTGAGTAGCTAACAACGGTTCGGGTGAAGACTGTGTGTCTTCCCGGCGAAGAAAGGGGATGAGGATGAGGTGTGATATATGTGATATGTGAGCCGAAAGGCTGATTTGTGAGCCGAAAGGCTGATTTGTGAGCCGAAAGGCTGATTTGTGAGCCGAAAGGCTATTTGTGAGGCCGACGGGCCATTTGTGAAGCCGAATAGCTTATAAGCTATAAGGCTATATGTATGCACTGCCACGCCAATAGTCCCTGAGTAGCTAACAACGGTTCGGGTGAAGACTGTGTGTCTTCCCGGCGGAGAAAGGGGATGAGGGTGGAATGTGATATGTGTTGCTGCTGCGGTGCATTGATTGCTTACATGCTATGTGCTTGTATGTGGTATAATTGCTTAGTTACTACTGGGATTCTTTTGAATCTCATTCTTTCCTTTGAACTAACCTTTCAGACAGGGCGACTAGCTCCAAGGAAAAGCGTGTGACCCGGAGCGGGTAGAGCTTCCTAGGGACATTAGTATGGCTTTTGTTGGTTAATCATTTTGGATAGGGATTACTGTATTACATTTGGGATGTAATTAGTGTAAATATTTGGTTTGTAATCCCCTACATGGAATTTGAAACTATATATATATAGATGAACCCGAGGGTTGCCGGGGGTTTAAATTATGAACTCTGATATTTATGAATGTAAGTTAACTGCACAGATGATTATAATCGGTAATGGAAAACAAAACCCGGATAGGAAAGGAGTTTTGAAAATTTTGTAAGGTCCTACTGCTTGGTAGGTAATTTGATACGTTTGAACTATCCGACGGTCTAAAAACCCTTTTAATTATGCATTATCGAATATTAATTACGGTAATTAAGGCAGGGGGTTACATTAAGTCTGGGTTTGGGGGCCTAAGTAATGTTTCCCCTAAGCCGGTAATGCTTCCGCAATGTAATATAAAGGGGTCTAGGGATGAGTGTTACAAGATGATATTTAATACGAATGGGAGTATGATTTATTATACTTTGATTTTTAATGATATTATATTTATTAGTGATTGAATATATCTATCATGGCATTTGCATTTTTTATGAGTTGGAGTATAGAGGATAAATTTGTATTGTGAGATCTTTTACCGTTGGTATGGAATCACTCGGTGCACAGTAGATGACACTTGTCAAGGCCCAATCTTCCATGTTTCCTTTGGTTGGGATTGTATTGGAGCTTTGGGATATGTGACACCTCCTTAATTTTTTTCTTTTAAGAAGGGGAGCCATAGTCTAGACTTAAGTTTCACACATTTGGCCGGGTGTATCTTAAGAATTGGTGAGCCTATGACAATCCAATCAAATGGATCAGTTTCAGTTGGACTATGTGTTAGCATATGGCTTCAGTCAGCAGAATAATTATGAACGGTGATATAAAGGAGGTTGCATATTACATATTGCATAATTGTATATAATTACAAGTTATGATTGAGAACAAAGATTTTCTTAATGATGATTAAATTTGTAATCATTTTAACTGCGAATCGTGATATATGCAAATATATGTATAATTAGTTATTTATTTAAATATACATAGTTTACTTATGTGTGGTAGAAATTTTTAGTAGTTACAGATGTAATATCCCAAAAAGTGATTAAGGACTAATGACTTCAAAAGTGGATGTATTTATTGTTGAATAAACACTTTTGAAGAATGTGTGATGGGAATTTGGATATTTTAATGATTCCAATGGCTTCCTTGTGAAAATTCATGTGGGGAGAGTGTTTATTGTGAAATTGGAACCATTGGGAACAATCGTGCAAAAGTTGAAAACTCTGTCCATTGAAACTCTGTACAGGGCAGCCAATTTGTATGGACGTTTTAAATAGGCAAATGGTGTCTAAAAATTCTGAAATTTTCCAGTATTAAATTTCACATGTCAATCTTCAAAATGAACATATAATTTGTATCATTTTGATTTGTGACCTAAGAGTTTTGGATTTTTGAAGTTTGCCCAGCGAAATTAATTATTTTCTGGAACAGTATGCAAAGATTGAAATTCTGGGAATTTTGTGGTGATTTTCAGTAATGGCCAATATTTTTCCTATGAAGAGGACTTAAATATCTTTCATTTTGCTTTGGAATCACCTCATTTCGATTTTTCTAGAATTAGTTATGATTTTTCAAAGTTTGGGCAGAAAATCTGCCAGAAAATCCGAAAATGGGAGTTATGACATCATCTCATTAAAAGATGATGTCAGCATGGATTATTAATCAAATTGCTCATCTTCTTCAGCCATTTCACGCCATTTCCAGCTGAAGATAGTGAGAGAAAGTTGAGAGCTCTTAGAGAGAGAAAGAGGAGAAATCTCGCAAGGTAAGCCGATTTCTCCGACGATCTAGCTCCTAACGCGTATAACCTTGTTCCTAAGCTTCTCTTCTATGTTATTTAAGGTTTTGAAGCAAAGAATTTGGTGTTTCAAAGAGGCTAGGGTTCAGCCAAATTTGAGAAAAGCTAGAAGGAGCTTGAGGTAACTTCCAAACTTTCGTATATTGCTTATTCTGGCTGTTGTGGGCAATTTAATCGATGAAATTTCGCCGGATTGCCATTGGTTTTAAAGTTTGGAAATGAGGTGGCCTAGGGGTTATGCTGCCCAAATTGGGTCTTAATGTTAGTTGTAACCTAATGTAATGGTTAATAAAGTGGTTAGGAGTAGAAAGGAACGCGTTTACGGAGCCGAAATCGTAAAACCCCAATTTTCCCCGAAGAACTCATAAATTTCGGCCAGCCCTAGAAATGGGTCTTAGAGTTGGATTTTCAATGATTTGATGATTCCATTGGATTCAGTGGGCGAAAATAGGTGGGGTTACAGTTGGGCACTTTTTCAAAAAAGGCCGAGAAAGCATAATTACGGAAACACCCCTAAAACCCTAAAAGTAGGGCTGCCAAGGGTAATTTCGTAATTTAACATTGAATTTGATAATTCCGAGTCCGGAAATGGATTCCTTGGGTGGAAATATGTTAGGATAGCCCATATTAGAATTTCGAGAAAAGTGCAACCGGTCCGGGTATGGCGGGCCCAGGCCGGGTCCCCGGGGGTATTTTTGTAAATTTTCATTATAGACTCATATAACCCTAAGTAACACTATGGAGGTGTCTAAATAGTGCATTTGGAATTGTAGGATTCGATATTTGCCGCCCTCGTGAGCCAACTACGCCAGCGAACGTCAGAAAGGAACGAGGTAGTGACTTTTCTTTTGTACCATATATGATGCATTGTATGTGTGTTATATCGTTGATTTGTAATGAATTCGTATGCTGCGACATCTGTGGATTTGTGTTAGCACTGTCATTCCAATAGTCCCTGAGTAGCTAACAACGGTTCGGGTTAGGGCGGTGTGCCTTCCCGGCGGAGAAAGGGGATGAGGATGAGGTGTGATATATGTGATTATGTGAGCCGAAAGGCTATTTGTGGAGGCCGACGGGCCATTTGTGAAAGCCGAATAGCTGTACGGGCTATAAGGCTATATGTATGCACTGCCACGCCAATAGTCCCTGAGTAGCTAACAACGGTTCGGGTTAGGCGATGTACCTCCCCGGCGGAGAAAGGGGATGAGGGTGGAGTGTGATTTGTGGTGCTGCTGCTGTATGATGATTTGCTTACATGCTGTGTGCTTATGTGTGGTATAAATGTTTTGTTACTACTGGGATTCTCTTGAATCTCATTCTTTCCTTTAACTAACCTTTCAGACAGGGCGAGTGGCTCTAAGGAGAAGCGTACGACCCGGAGCGGTTAGAATCCTGTAGGGACATCTATTTTGGTTATGTTGGTTAAACCTGTTGGACAGGGTGTCTGTATATTATGTTGGTTGTAAAGAATAGTTGAACGTAGTTGTGTAGTCCCCTATATGGAGGTTATAAACCCTTTTTGTGTATGAATGGAACCCGGGGGTTACCGGGATTGCTATTAGATATTCTGATATGAATGAATGTGAATTAACTGCACAGGTGATTATATTCGATAATTGAACTTGAGACCGGAATAGGAAAGAAGTTTTGAAAATTTTATAAAGTCCCTACTTCACAGGGAGTTCTAAATGAGTTTTGAACTATTCGACGGTCTCTAAACCAATTTAATTACGTAATATCGAATTATAATTACGCTATTTAAGGCAGGGGGTTACAACAGAGATGTTGAATCTCATCCTATTTTATTAATATTTTTCAAGTGAATGTTCTAGTAGGAAGCAAGGGAAGGTACATGTGCAGTGAGCCTTGAAGGATCTATTGGGCTCCTTGTTCACCTTTATGTCACTTTATAATTGTCATGACACTAGTATTATTCTTTATTGTAAAATATTTTGGTTAATAAATGTTTGTTTGAAGCTAAACATACTTAATTGTCATGACACTAGTATTATTCTTCATCGTAAAATATTTTGGTTAATAAATGTTTGCTTGAAGCTAAACCTTTGAGCTAATATTTGAAAGTATTAAAATAAGTGATGTTTATGTTTTATGCAATTAGGATAGAATCCTTAAGTCTATAAGCAGTGTTTAATGGATTGAACAATAAGTATACATGTCATTTGGGCAAGGTGTTATAGAGGCCGGGGAAGAGAAAGAGACCAAGAGAAGAGGAAGAAGAGCGAAGAAGTTGAAGAGGTCGAAGAGCAAGTAATCCCTACATGCAAGAGTGAATCTTGACTAAGGTAAGTGTCTAGAACCCAAATCCATCTGGATTTTCTTTATTTCATGATGTTTTGGGAGTAGATGGTGACAAAAAATTTAAGGGTTAAAGAGAGAAAGTGAAGAACAAATGAACTAAATCATAGAAATCATGCCTAGTTGATAAAATAGAGTTTGTGATTGTGATTTTACATATTTGAAAATATTAACCCATCCCGAGGTAGAAAATGAACTTGTTAGATGTCAACACTAGTTTCCATTTCGATATGTGCAAAGTAATAAAGACTAAGTTCCACAGACATACAAAAAAAGTACAAATATACTGATAAAAGTATTTTTTTACATACAAAAATCAAAAGTGTATAATTCTATAATATTTACAGATTTATACAAAATTGTCCAAAACTTCAACCACATATATAACCACTAGCCCTATCTTGGGATCCGCACCATCATTTCTTCTTGTCTACCAACTTGCCTTTGGATTTACTGGCTCTCACTGGCACATTATCATTTTTGAAAAAGAATGAGATTCCGAGGAATCCCAGTAGTAACATATAATCAAACAAATAAAATGCAAGAACTAAATATGCAATATACCATATAATGTAAAATGAAAATTCATAACAATACGTGTGTGTACAGAAAACTCGGCCAAATCGCTGTTTGGATCCCCTACTTGTACCTCAGCTGGGCACTAACCACAGCTAGGTAATATACCCTAGGCGTACCTCAGCTGGATATCTAATCGCAGCTAGGTAACATACCTCAAGCACCGTGTTCATATCACAGAATATAGTAACATACAGCATATCAACAATCACATAATGTATGAAAGATTATAGTTACTACCTTAAGTCTTTTTCTTGGTGAAACTTGTAACCTCGATTTGCATGCCAGCCCATTGGGCTCTCAACTTGGTTCAAAAATGTCAATGCACAAGAATTAGGTCAAAACCCATTCATGTACCATTTTAGACACTCCCATAGTGTTTATAGTGGTTATATAAGCCAATTATGAAAATTTACTAAAATGCCCCTAGGGACCCGGCCCCACTATACTTGGTCCAATCGTACTTTTTCTAAAATTTTAACCTAGGTTATTCTAACATATTTTTGCCTAAGGAATCCATTTCTATCCTTGAAATCACCAAATTCATTTCTAAAAGACAAAAACGCCCTTGGCAGCCCCTATTTCAGGGATTGAGGGGCGTTTTCGTAATTATGCTTTATTGGGCTTTTCTGAAAAAGTGTTCAACTATAACCCCCACCTAATTTTCCCTCCTGAACACAATGGAACTATCAATTTCATGAAAATCCAACTCCTAGCTCCTCTAACAGCATTGGCCAAAATGTACATGTTTTCCGGGAAAAGTTGGGGTTTTTCAATTCCGACTCCGTAAACTTGCTCTTTTATACTTCTAACTACTTTATTAACTATTTAATTATGTTAAAACCACCATTTAGACTCAATTTTGGTGGCATAACACCTAGGGCATACCCTTTTCCAAAGTTTACAATCGAAGAAAATACAACAAAAACCCACCGATTAAATTATTCACAGCAGCCAGAACAACCAATAGTTGATGTTTAGGATATTACCTCTTCTTTCTTTTAACTTTTTCCTCTTGTGCCTGAAAACCCTAACACTTTAACACTGAAATTTGCTTCAATAACCCCTTAAATCATGTAGAGAACAATCTTAGAGGAAGGTTTACATAGGTTAGGAGCTAATTTATCGAAGGATCTTGACTTACCTTGCAAATTTCTTCTCCTTCTCTCTCTACAATTGTTGAACTCTCTCTCACTCTTCTTGGGCCTGTTATGCATCGATTTTGACTGAAGGAGGAAGAAGAAAATGATTTATAACATTATCCTATTTTTCCATTAGTTATTTAATTATTTAATAAACCAAATTTTGACTTTTAAGGCATAATTCCTAACTTTATATAACTTGATGTCTTGAGCCCAATTACCAAGCAGCTAATATTTCCCTCTCTTGTTACATGTAATAGCATTCCAAGGATCCCTCATTGAGGTCCCAATTGGTTTCATAACTTGTTCAAGTTTACACTTTGTGTCACAATATTGGTCAAATTTGCACTTTTGCTCCAATTTTCCATAAATTCATATTTCTTTGACCAAAATATTCCAAATATCCCCTTTGTTTTCCTGAATTAATTGAAATTAAATTCAATTAATTGGAAAATAATTAATGTTGTGCTAAATTGAAAAAATTACGATTTTACTATTACGTTTTTAATTTAATTTCTTTTCTTCGTTTTCTTTGGCCAATTCCCCTTTTTTATTGGACCAAATATTTTCCCCTATTGTTCCTCCATTTTTAGGCCTTAATGTTGGGCTTTTTAAATTACCTAAATTTATTCCATAATTTTTCTTGCCCAATTTCTCATGAAAATGAAGATTTGCAAAATCTATAAATTTCGAATTCATGAATATTCACCATTTTATTGAATTCCTTAAATAATTATAATATATATGGTGAATAAAATTTGGGGTGTTACATTAGATTTCACAATTTGTCTTTTCTTGTTCTATCTCACTGTAAGTTTCCTCCCTTCTCTCATAATTTGCTTTTGACCTCATTTGCGACAACAAGACCCTTCTCTAGTGCTCTTTTCTCTTGTGCCATCTTGTCATTCAATGCAATAGATGGATTGTCAGAGGGGGTGGAGGCACCGAATTGTGATACATAATGGTTATTAAGTAAACTCATCATTTAATAGAAGTCCAAGCAAATAAATAACTGTGGTAATTAGTAAATGTTATATTTTGTCTCACAATAATGATGGTTGTTAAGCAAAAACCATCATAAACACCAAACACCATGGTGATCTAAGCAAAAATTGTCAAATTCATAACAGTTATTAAGAATTAACTGTCACCATGTATAAAATATAATGATCTTAAATACTAAGACTCTAAAAGATGCGATAGCTCGATAATCCACGAAACCCTCTATATATAATTATCTAAAAGCTAAACTCCACTTCTCTACTTCCATTTTAACTTCATAAAACAAACTTCTAATTCAAGAAAACATCATGGACAAATCCAAGAAAACTTTTGATTCATCATCTCGCAAAAAACCAAAATATGAATTCCCTCTAACAATAAGGATTAAAGGTCTTGCCCACTCAAACTATGAGCTATATCATATAGTCCAGGTTTACTTGAGAGAGCAAGGACGTATGGACCAGACCTTGAAGGAACTTGCCTCTCTTGTTCACTCTTTAAACGAGAAGTTAAACAAGTTACTGGAGAATGAAGAATTTGATGATGCATCAGATTCTTTAAACATCTCCGCAACTTCTTATTTTTAGTTTGTTTATTTATTTTGTCTTTTCTTTTTTTTCTTTTTGTAACTTGGTGGTTGCAAACCACTAATATTAATATTTAAAAAATTATAGGTATATAAATTATGGTTATTAAGTAACAACTCTCACTTATTAGAATATCATCCAAATACATAACAGTTGTACTTTACAACCATCATATATTGTCTAACAGTTCTTATCGTAAAACTGTCATGAAATGTTAGATGAACATACAAATTATTTGTCTTCCAACTTCATAACAGAAAAACAACATAATGGTTTCACTTAAATAACCATCAACTAAATGATCCAAACTTTCCCTTTCCCAATGCTCATTATGTGAATACTCTGTGCTTCTTCGTTCTTTGATTATCAGAACAAGAACCAAGTACCCTTTCATTACCCACCATTACATGTGATTGCTCCTCTTTAACTTCCAACATGTGCGATGATGGTATGAACCTATCACTTCCCATCTATATAAAAAACCAATTTCCTTATGCTTATCATCCTCCTCTATTCTTTCAAATTCCCCTTCTTCCCCTCTATAACCTCCACCTCAAGTGGATGCAATAATGCAACATGCAGAATGAATTGACCATGCAGTGGGGAGGCTAGCTAGATATTTGTTGAGTAGGAATAGGAAAGTCAATCTCATTCTTGATGAGTATAGGATTGGCCACCAATATCCTGACATACTTCCAGCTGATACAGGCCACTCCTCTAGTGACGAGTAGTGTGATGATGTATGGTTAGCTGCAAATTTATGAAACTTTTTTTTCATTCAAATTGAATGAAACAAAAGTTATTAAATTTGCAGTCGACTTCAGATCATCTATCTCGAAACTAGTTACTAGATGATTATTTTTTTTGTTTTTATTCTAATAAAATATAAAAGTACAATTATCTGAGCACTAGCTGACCAAAAAACTTCAAAAAATAATAATAACATACCTTACCGTTATTAACTAATAATCGTGATATATGTATTTGTGTAAACAATAATATAACTCACAATTATTAACAAAGAAAAATAATAAATATAAAACAAAAAATAAAACTTTATCAATACAATCGTTATGTAAAGTCTTTGGCATGATAACCCAAAAAGCCCTACCTTCCCTCTTCTATTTAAGCATCTAAAATAGAACACACTTGACACTTAGTCTGTTTAAATGAAACCCTCCAACATCGCAACCCTAGTACTCCTATTGTCTTTTTTGGCCGTCGAGAGTCATTTCTGGTTGAGCCCTACTATAAAAAGCCTTCATCTTACTTCTCAGTGACAGCCGCTAGTCAATACCTTCATACTTGTCTGAGCAACTACCGAGTAAGTTGTTTTCGATTTCCCTAACTCTCATTTTTGTCATTCGTGAGCCCTAACTAAGTTGCATTCCTTTGGTACTTTATTCTCCTTATTCGATTGAGGTGCCTTTGTAAAGTCACGACATGATAAAGCATTCAAAGTAACATTAACTTGCTTTAGTGAAGTTATATTTTTTTTAGAAAACCTATTATTGCTTTGATTGAAGGTTCTTATCCTATTATAGGAAGTTGTCAACCCATTAATTTGACTAAATGTTCATACTTTATGAATCTTTTTTAAAGTAACTTCTAGACATATGATCCTTAAGGAAAATACATCTCCTTTTCTGGAATGATCCATATCTCCAGAATTTACTTCAAAAAGTTCAATAGGTGTGATGAATCAACTAGCTCATATGTACCAATAAGAGTCATACATGAACAAGCTCTGTGGATAAACTAGTATAGGTGACATTGAATTTATTGTTGTGAAGTTATATTTTTTTAGAAATCCCATATTACTCTGACTGAAGGTTACTCTCCTGTTTTCCTATTCAGTAGGTGGCACCAGATTATAAGCTATGAAATTCAATATTGTGATCATTCATAGACTGTTCAATGTGAGAGTTTTTGATCTACTTGGTCTTGTCTCCATATATATAATAGAGTAGTACTTTCAACATCAGGTAGCCATACAATTTGGATGTATCAAGATTTTCTAGGCTTTGTGGCCAGATTTAATCGCACTTTTGATCTATATATATGATAATGTAAGTGTCCATCTATACCTTGTGTTTCTTGAGCAATTTAGCTTGGAAAGCAAAGGAAGATGGGGTAAAAAACAAATACCCCTATCATAAAGAGCACAAGGGTTATGCAAACCCTTAAACTCAAGTGTTTCCATATTCCGTCCTTCACCATTTTTGATAGAGTTATATGTTTTTCCCCAAAGTCCTTTGCTTTCTAGGGTTAATTCCTATAAAGAGACACAATTATATATAGGTCATTAGTTATATTATCACTTATATATATCAATAGTTGCCATTGATTCTTACCACAAAGCCAGAAATGTCTTGATTCATGCTGAATTGAATGGCCACACAGTGTTGGGGGTACTGTTGTTCTATTATATATATAGTGAGGAGATCAATTAGCTCAGAAAATCTCACTTGAAGAGTCTTATATCTATACATCATGATCATTATATAAAAACCGTTATTTATGTACTTATTTCATAACAGTTGTCCATATGAGACCGTTATTAAAGTTTATTAAAATTAATAGTTCTTATATACAAACCATTATGTATGTTACTAAATAAATAACAGTTGTAAAATGAGACTATTATGTATCATGAAAGCATTACCATATATTAATACAGTTGTTTATGTGTGCCCATTAATTATTATCACAACAATGGGTAGATCATGGCCTCACCAAATCTCAATAGATAACAAGTATTATATTATAACCATTATAATATGTCCGAAATAATAATGGTTTAGAACTGTAATGTATCTGCCTTAAGCTTTTATTGCGCCTTCATATATGACGGTTCGAAACCGTGATGTATGGCAGTTAATAATTGTCATTTATCGTGATTTCTATAGTAGTGAAATGCATATCCAAACCAAGGCTTCCCCCACACTTATCCTCAATAGCATCCCCATCAATTGTCATGTCAAGAGCATTAGAAGTATCAATAAAATCAATAGAGATATTATTTTTATTATTCAAAGCATCATCATGATTGGTGTTAAGCAGTGTATATAAAAAATCAATAGTGTCTGGGGGTTCACCAATAATTTCTTCATCAACTTCATCATCTAAATCAATACAATTCATAGGAAAAGAGGCATTAGAAGCGTATCAATGCATGCATTACAAGATTCAACATGATGTAACTTAATAGAACAAGGCAATTCGGGAACAATATCATTGCATGCATATTTAGTTAATGTACAAGCCATGTCATCATTTGAGATAGTAGAAGAAAAATGATGAACCCATGTCATGTGAGTTCACAAAATAAAACTAGGTTTGAAAATATAGCGTAGTAGCTCAACCTAGATCATTCTTGTGAGGAGATTAATTTCCAAGTTTCTAAGTAGTAAAGTGATAAAAAACCTTAAAGTTATGAGAAATAATTTTGAGAATTTGATTTTTAAACTAATGAAGTAATCTAAGCTAAAGCAATATTTTTGTATTTTTTAGTTTTTAAAACAAAGAAGCAAAAGGAATTGAAATTAACACTAAAAACAAGATAAATTCAATTAACTAATATAATGATGAAATGGATTTCCCTTGAGTTGAGGTTTTAGTCTTCCTTACTTGCTAATAATATGAATTCCATAATGAGTCAAGAGGATGGAACTAAGCTACCACTAGCTCCATACTTGCAATAATCATTTAATTCATTCAACCGAAGCAATTAAATGAATACCACCAATTAATTGTGACTCAAGGAGATGAATAATCAACTTCCAATTCTAACTTGTAATTACCATTACAAAAGTTCAAACTATTCAGTTTAGTCATTTACAATCCACTTAACCAAGTTGGAATAAACAACTCAACCTACTCCTAATTTGAATCATACAAAGATTAATTAATCAACTCCTAGCTCAACCACCAAGTTTATTCACTTGGCATAACAATCTAGATCACAACCATATACTTAACCAAGCCATACAATTATGAAATAGAAAGAGAGCTTAAAGGAATTCCATTGAAGTTTAGAAGCCCAAACCATTACCCAACTCAAGGAAATCACCAAAGCCTAGCTACTCATAGAGGAAGAGGAGGATGAAGCTTGATGAATGTTGAAGATATGAGCCATAGAGAATTGCAGCAGCCCCTCACACTATGCTCTTCAACTCTGCACAACCCTCTTCTCATTCGTCTTCACTCTTTGTTTCTTCACTACCACCACACGATCCTCCTTTATTCCATGCTTTTTAACCCTTTTTATTCAGGTGGTCTTCATCCCTTTCACACACACAGCCGCTGCTTCTTTTATTCCATCGTGTCCCTCTTCTTTTCAGCCACCTCTCCTCCTTTTTCACTTTTATTCCTTGTTACTTCTCCTTTTCTTCTTTAATAATTCGGTCCACCTCACCTCCAAACCTTACATTCGATCCAGCAATTTAATTCGGTCAATTCCCCTTTTGATCATTCAGTTCAACTACTCTCACTTCATTCGGTTCAGATCTTTCAATATTCATTTGGTCAACAACTTTGGCTGCTCCCTTCTTTTCTATTCGATCTCTTTTCATTTCAGTTCAGTTCAGCCCCTTTCTTCATTTCCTTTAATCATCTCATGCTCAACTCATCCTTCCTTCAAGCTACTTGGTTCAGCCCTCACATTTCATTTCATGTGGTCCCCTCTCAATCAATCGGTCCAGCTGCTACACATTCGGTTTAGCTATCTCCTTCCTTTACACAGCTGCTTCTCATCAAAATAGACAATGGTCCCCACTTCCTTTTCTTTCTTCAATTCATCTAGGTTAAATGAGTAACTTGTGACATGTTTGGATAAAAGAAAAAAATCTATTTTAAGCATTAAACATAAAATTGCAACTACCAAATAAGGCCCTTACTCATTTAACCTCCTCTTAGAAAAAATGTGAAAATAAATTATGCACTTGTGATGTTCCACTTTTGTCCTTCATTAAGCTCCAAAATAACATCTTTGACCTTAACCACTCAAGTTGTGCCACATCATCACCTAAAAAATTAGATTCACAAAGTTAATATCTTTTGCTTACAATTAAAGAATAATGGGAATAACAAATATTAATTAAAAATATAACAATTTAACCACTTTAATTCCCAAATTATTCTTTCACTAAAATCTTACATTAACACTTGATTATGCCCAAAATATTCAATTAAATCCCACAAAAGCCTAAGATTAATTAATAAAAATATATAAATATTAAGCTCTATCAAAAAAGAGCATGAATCATTAGAAGATGTGAGTATAATATCACATGAAAATTCGCCCTTAACTTCAAATTCTTTATTCTACAAATTACTAATTGCATTAGCCAATTGGTCAATCTATGTTTGTAGAGTTTGAATCTCATCTCCATAGAATTCCCTTTCTTCTTATTTTTTGTTTTTCTTGTATAGCCTATCTATTAAAAAAATTCATCATAGTTTCCAGCTTATTCTTGATATTTGAATCTTCTTCTTGAATCGGCACAACTTGATTGACATATCCAAGATTTGATTAATCACTCCTTCCAAAATTATATATGTTTGAGAATGGATCATAAATCTGCTCACTATCATAATCATAATCATAATCATAATCATAAGGCATAGAAGTATAAGAATTATTTCACAAAGTGAAGTCTTCAAAGCCATAACAAGAAAGATCAAGTTCAAATAATTTTTTCAAGATAGGATTAAGTCATGCAATAAACAACAATATAAGACATCATCTTCAAAACACAAACCTAAAGTCTAACTATAGCTCCCTAGCAACGGCAACCTAGGTCATTTTCCTAAGGATCAATTTGTAGGTCTTTCTTTAGATTGAAGTTAGGTGATGAAAAATATAGTGGAATGGACTTAAACTAGAATGCAAGATACTACTACCTAAGTGCAAAATGAAAATGACTCTAAAACCTATATGAAATGAAACTAACATAAATGAATGCAAATACAATTTTTGGGGTTTTTTTATACAAGGGTCTTAAATTCCTTAGCAAAAGAAATCAACTAGTAGTTAAGAAAATCAAATAAGAAAAGGTAACGAAGGTTTACTTCTGCATAATGAAGGGAACAACTTAGAATTTGTATGGAGTTAGCTTTCTTAGCCCAATTCAACTAATTAGACCAAAGGGAGACTGATAAAATATTGGAATTAATATATTTATTCACCTAATTGAAACATGGGAAACCCTCATGTCCAGTAACACTTAGTAATCCATTAGAAAACTCATAACGCTATAAGCACTAGTTAATTACACCCATTAAAAACCAATCACAAATTATTTCAAAATAATTTTGGAAATCATGTTTACAATTATCTAATTGAACAACTAAAAAATTAACCATCTCAATCAAACAATCATGAGGATAGACCAAATTGACAATTAAATAAATAATGAAAACTCAATTAATAATTCAATCGACAATCAAAGGTTTGTAAGAAAAAATTCCAATAATTGTCTCAAACACAAATCAATTTAAAATATCAATCTAATCCAAAAGAGATATGTCTACAATCTAAAACTAGACTATTCTTAAGCAATACAACACAAAATTATTTAGAACTAAACAATCTCAAGTCTAGAAATAAATTGATTAAAAGAAAGGCACTCCCTTGTGGTCTTCAAATGCAAACTTCTAGGCTCTACCTTCCTTCATGCTCCTCCCAAGTTATCTCCCAAATAGGCTTAAGCCTTCATGTAAGTCTCTTCTTCAATCTCTTTGTTTGAAGTCACTGTCATGATGGAATGCTAATGAGAGAGATAGATAAATTTGTTGGTCAGTTGGTGATAAATCCCTATTTTGTTATATAGTTTCATGCTTTATTTGGGGTTTTTAGATGTTAAAATAGAAATAGTTTCATAAATTACTGTACTGATCACGTGTCATTTAGTATTAAAGATCTTTTTTTTTGTGAAAATTAAAAAGAAGTGGAATAGAAAGGGTTTTGTTGTTATCAAACCAAACATATCCTTGTTGTTAGGATCGGCAGGCACAGTGGAAGAATTTTAAAATTTTACCGATCCTTGTCGATGATCTATCAACGACGTTTAAATCGAGTTACAAAGATTCGTACCTTTTTCAACTTAGGGTTTTCACGATCTCTAGGAGCCAACACGTTAGGTCCGCTCCCTCTACCGGTATCCACACAAATGCTATCTAACCGAGACTGCATGCTAGCGCCTCCAATGTTTCTGGGGTTTGCCTTATGGCTCTGAATTCTCTTGCGCGTATGAGTATATCTGCTCTATCGAGTTTATAACTTATGAGGGCTATATTCAAATTTCAAAATTAATCATCATTAATTTCAAAATTAATCAGCAATTAATTATCTTGATGAGCTAATTAAATAGATTCAGTTTAAATTAAATCTATCCAACAATTTTAATTTAACCTATTTATTTAATCCAAATAAAGAGCCATTAGATTTAATTTATCTTCATAAATTAAATCTGAGATATTATATCTCTATCATGTTAGTTATTAAATTTAATATATCTTAATAAATTACATTTAAATTTATAACTAACACAATATAATAATATCATATAATATATATATACATATATATATAATATATAAGATATGTATTTCGAAAATATATATCTATATAATATTATAAACAAATTTTATATTATATATATATATAATTCATCCAATCTAAATTAAACATTATATCATATTGAGTCATTCTTGTATGCGACCCTGTAGGCTCATATGAAGTTGGTAGTGGGCCAATAACTATACTAATCCAAAAGTCGCAAGGGGCCTCTAGCAAGACATTACAACTACCCAAATCATATAAGGATCGTTATCACGATACATGTAATATCCCGATGTGATTAGGGCTGATAACTCTGATAATCATTGAGATTAGTGTAATTAAGCACTTTTGGGAAATTTATGTAATATGAATTTGGTGTACATATGTGTGGTATTTAAGATCAAGGGTTGTGATTCCTTGACCATGGGTCGGAATCCTATGTGTTGTGATTTTGTGAGCTCATGGAAGGAATGTGAGTGGATAGTGACAAGTGGCATGATGGTGGCCATTGGATGTGGCACTAGAAGACAAAACATTACTTTTCTCTCTCCCTCCTCTCCATTTTCGGTTGAGTGTGTGTGTGAGAGAGTGAGAGGGCTTGTCATCATCATCATTTCATCCATCATATTTTCTCTCTCTTTCTCCTCCATTTCCGGCGACTTTGAGGCATGTGTGAGGAAGAAGAAAAGCTTGAATCTTGGTAAGTTATGATCTTCTAATGCTTTAATCCTCTTCTCTAATATTGTGTATCATTGAGAGCTACATTGTGATGATTGTAGAGCTTTGAATGGTGTTGATTGAGACATTGATTCGAAATTGAAAGTTGAGGAATCAAGGTTCTGAAGTGGGCAAAGAGAAGAGGTAGGCATTTATAGTATTTTGATATGTTGTTTGTGATTTTTGGCTAAGTTTGGTAAAATCTGGAAAATTTGCCCTAGATGTGCCAAATGTGGATTTTAGGAGTTTCATTGTGTTGGATGTTGGAAATGGCTTATTGTTGAGTTATTTGATTATTGGAAATAATCTGGAATGTTGGAAATGTGTTAAGGGAAATTTGGAGAATGTGTATCATAGAGACCTTAGTGAATGATTATGGTTAAATTGGTTTTGGAGTGTTTTTAAAGTGGCCAATATGTTCCCTAGTTAGTGCCTAGAGTGTATGAGCATTGGGAGGAATTTGGGAACCATTTGGGAGTGAAATTGACCATCTGGTGTTTCTGGTTTTTGGCTGCGTTTTGGGTCTCTGATGCACATCACTCAAGCAAAGGAAGAACGTGCTCGAGTGATGCGTGAGTTTTTCCCTTTGTGCTTCGAGTTCGCCTGGGTTTTATGAGCAATGCTCGAGCACAACGCTTTGTGCTCGAGTGAGCGAAGAACATGCTCGAGTGAGCATGGTCTACTCGAGTGATGGTGTGAGTTCAGAGCGAAGGGTTTCTTTCGGGTCTTCACTTGCTGATGGATGCCACGAGTACTGATACTCGCGAGCATAGCCTTCTCACCCGAACACTGGGGATCATGCTCGAGTGAGATTGTGCCTCAGGTGGGAGTTGTGCTTTCGGGTTCTCACTCACGAGTAAGGTGCTCGAATGTGTTTTATCACTTGTGGGTGTGAGGTGTGTGCTCGAGTGCATGTGGTTGTGCTCGAGTGATCTGGGTCTTGGAGAGCTTTGTGTGCTCTCGGGTCCTCACTTCCTGGACTTCACTCGCGGGTGCTCGAGTGAGGCATTTGGCCTTGTGCTCGAGTGAGGTTCAGCGTGCTCGAGTGAGCCAGTTCCTGAAAGTTTCCTTGTGCTCTCGGGTGCTCACTCGCAGTCTCACTCTCTCTTGTGCTCGAGATATGTCCGTACTGTGCTCGAGTGAATCAGTCAAAAATCAGTGTTTTGCCTTCGAGTAAGGGGTCTTTTGGGTAGTGTCTTCCAACCCTTTAGGCATATGTTTAGGCCTCTAATAGTCACCTAAAGAGTCCTAAATGATAACCAACTTAGAGTATTATTGAAATATACATATGCATAAGAGATTGATTGGTTGTCCCTAATTGATATAGGATTTGACATCTGTCGTCCTCGTGAGGCTAAGGTGCCAGTGCCAGTCAGGAAGGATACAGGTAGTGACTCTTTCTTTATGCCTTGTGTGATACATTGTATGTATATTATGTCATCGTTTTGAAATGAATATTGTATGCTGCAAGTTTTGTGAAAACTGTGGAAGCACCGCTATGCCAATAGTCCCTGAGTCGCTAACAACGGTTCGGGTAAAGGTCGTATGCCTTCCCGGCGGTAAAAGGGGATGAGGTTAGGGTGTGATATGTGTACATGTGGGCCGAAAGGCTAATTGTGAGTCGACAGGCTATTTGTGAAGGCCGATGGGCCATTTGTGAAAGCCGAAGGGCTATATTTGAGCCGTGTGGCTATTTGTATGCACTGCCACGCCAATAGTCCCTGAGTCACTAACAACGGTTCGGGTAAAGGTCGTATGCCTTCCCGGCGGTAAAAGGGGATGAGGGTGGAGTGACTTGTGTTGCTGTATGAGATGATTGGTGTGCATATTCTGTGATTGCATGTGGTATGAAATTGTTGTTACTACTGGGATTCTTTAGAATCTCACCCCTTCCATATAACTAACCTTTTCAGACAGGGCGAGTGGCTCGAAAGGGAAGCGGACAACCAGGAGTAGTTAGGCTTACTCCGAGATCTAAGTGGTAGTTGGTTATCATAGTTTTGGAGTTGGGGTTATCAAGTGTACATAAGAATGTAAATGATTATTTTGGTTATGTAATCCCCCTAGTTGGGAAATCTTAAACCCAAGTTATTTATGAAAGTAACCCGGGGTTTGCCGGGATTTTAGTTTCCGCACTCTAATATTGTTTATGTGATTTGATCGCTCTGGTAATTATATCCGCACGTGAATGTGAGACCAGGATTAAGTATGCTTTAGAACTGGTTTTGAAATATCCCATCTCTTGGATGAGGGATCATAAATGGCTATTTTGTTTTATTGGTCTCTATTTCCAGTAAATTTCGTAATCCGGATGTAATTACAGTGAGGGGGTTACATTTTTGATATCAGAGCTGCAGTTCCTGGCACGGGTAGAGTTTGCTAGGATAGCTCCCTTAATGTGATCTTAAGTGATAGAAAACCATCCATGAATATTCGTTGGTTGCATATATCTGTTTGGCTATTTGGATATATGTACTTGTGGAAACGATGTGAATATCATAATTGTTGGAATAATGGGGTAAGTTCTTTGTAGAATGAGAAGAACAACGAAAGGTCGCCCTAGAGGACAACAAGTAGATCCTGTGGTGGAGGTTGTCAATGACAATCCACCGGATCCTATGCAAGAGTTGATGGGCTTGATAAAGGATCAAAGGGATATGATTGCGGAGCTTAGAGAAGAGCTTCGAGCTGAGAAAGCAAAGAATAATGAAGATAGAGGCCAGTCCACTCAAGAAGGAACTCGAGGGGAAACCCGAGAAGAGACTAGACCAAAAGAGACTGCTGAGGGATCAGCACGACCGCTTGAATCGCCTCCTCGTACTGAAGTAGATCCAAGGCCGTATGGGAAGTCGGTCAATGAGGAAAGAGATCTTCAGTTTTAGGTCTCTAGGTTCTGTAAATACCTACCTCCAGCATTCAAAGGGAAATTTGATCCTCAGGCGGCGGAAGATTGGGTAAATCGTCTTGAGAAGATATTCGAGGTTCTAGAATGTCCCTCGGAAGTAAAAGCCAAGCTAGCAGTGTACAAGCTTGAGGGAGATGCAGACCGCTGGTGGCGGAACATCGCTTTGTCTTTGAAGAGCAAGAATATACCATTGACCTGGGAGGTGTTCCAACAACACTTCGATGAGAAATACTTTCCCAAGTCAGTGAGGCTTGAAAAGGAGACCGAGTTCCTACAAATCAAGCAAGGGGACACGGAGTCATTTGATGAGTATTTGTCCCGATTCACCTGGTTATCCAGATACTCCTCTTATCTGCAGAAGAGGGATGACGAGAAATTGAGCTCGGATTTACTTATTCTGGGCTTGAGGCGTGATATGAGAAAGAGAATAGCCACCATCAGTTTTCTAAGTTCAACAAGGCTGTTGAAGAATGTCGGATCACAGAAAGTAATCTGAGAGAGTTGTATCCGACCAAGTCTGCTGGTGATTATAATGAGCCTAGTAAGGGCGGTGCTCCTCAAAAGTGAAAGGGTTCGGGGTCATCTTCATTTAGGGGCAGTGGTAAGAAGCCCTATCAGTCGAAAGACCGTGAGCCCCAGAGGTTTGTGATGGAGAAGAAATGTCCCCGATGCAACCAGTCACATTATGGCAAGAATTGTCGGGGTGAGATGATCTGCTTTAATTGTAAGCAAACCGGACATCTTTCTAGAGATTGCCAACGACCGCAAGCGGAGCAGAGGCCGAAAACTCAGGGCAGAGTATTTGCCATGACTCATGAGGAAGCCCGGAAATCCCCAGAGCTGATACAAGGTACAGTTCTTCTCAATGGATGTGTATTACAAGCGTTATTTGATTCGGGTGCAAGTCACTCATTTATTGCGTATGATTGTGTAAAGCGTCTGGGTATGAATGTGTATAAGTTACCATTCGAATTGATTGTGTCAACACCGATGGGTGTGAAAGCTGTAACTACTGAAGCCTGTTTGAATTGTGTTATAACCGTAGAGGGTCGTGAGTCGGTGATAGATCTGATTTGTTTACCACTCTGCCAATTGGAAATCATTTTGGGATTTTATTGGTTGAGAGCTAACAATGTGTTGTTAGATTGTGGGAACAAGAGGATTGTGTATCCTGTTTCTCAAAACATTGAGAATGGAAATATTGATTTGAATTTTCTTTCGACGGCTAAGGCTGAGAGATATTTACAGAAGGGTTGTCAGGGGTATATGGTTTTCTTCTCCGTACAAGGAGAAACCAGTGAAACTTTGAGTAGTATACCCATAGTGAATGAATTCCCTGAGGTTTTTCCAGATGATCTAAGTGGATTACCTCCGAAAAGGGAAGTTCAGTTTCCGATTGATATTGTGCCTGGAGCGGGTTCCATATCCAAAGCCCCATATCGTATGGCTCCAAATGAAATGGCTGAGTTGAAAAAGCAGATTGAGGATTTGCTTGAAAAAGGGTTTATTAGACCCAGTGTGTCGCCTTGGGGTGCTCCAGTTTTGTTTGTGAAAAAGAAAGACGGGAGTCTTTGTTTGTGTATCGACTATAGAGAGTTGAATAAGGTTACTGTCAAGAATAAGTACCCTCTCCCTAGAATTGATGACCTGTTAGATCAACTATCTGGTTCATGTGTATTTTTGAAGATTGATCTAAGGTCGAGGTATCATTAGCTGCGTGTGAAAGCGGAAGATGTTCCAAAAACTGCTTTCCGGACTAGGTATGGTCATTATGAATTTTTAGTGATGCCACTTGGGTTGACCAATGTGCTTGCGGTTTTCATGGATTACATGAACCGTATTTTTCGACAATACCTAGATCAGTTTGTTGTGGTATTTATCGACGATATTTTGATATACTCTAAGAGTAGAGAAGAGCATGAGCATCATTTGAGAATTGTGTTGAATATTTTGCATGAGAAGCAACTCTATGCTAAATTAAGTAAGTGCGAGTTTTGGCTATCAGAAGTGAAATTCTTAGGCCATGTTATCTCGCAAGGAGGGGTCTCTGTGGATCCTAGTAAAGTGGAAGCAGTACTGAACTGGAAGAGGCCAGAATCTGTGGCAGAGGTACATAGTTTTCTGGGTCTTACTGGCTATTATCGGAGATTCATTCAGAATTTCTCCCGTATTGCGTTGCCGATGACCAAGCTCACGAGAAAGGATCAGCCGTATGTGTGGGATGAGAAATGTGAAAATTGTTTTGTGGAGCTGAAGGAGAGGTTGACTACGGCACCTGTGTTGATTTTGCCCGATCCCAGTTTGACATACGTTGTGTATTCTGATGCCAGTGGGCAGGGATTAGGGTGTGTCCTTATACAGCAGGGACGTGTGGTGGCCTATGCCTCTCGATAGCTCAGACCTCATGAAATGAACTATCCCACTTATGATCTGGAGTTTGCGGCTATTGTGTTTGCCTTGAAGATTTGGAGGCATTATTTGTATGGTGTGACTGTGGAACTGTACTGCGACTACAAGAGTCTCAAATATCTGTATGATCAGAAAGAGTTGAATATGAGACAACGACGTTGGATCGAGTTGCTTAAGGACTACAACCTGGAAATAAAATATCATCCGGGTAAGGCGGATGTAGTCGCTGATGCTCTTAGTCGAAAGACTGTGTTTGTGGCAGCTATGATGATACATGAGGAGAAATTGATTGCTGACTTTCATGATATGAATCTATCGAACCAGATCATCTATGCCAACTATAATGTTTCCCAAGGGGAAAGTGATCTACGAACTGAGATTGAAGAGGCTCAGAGGCAAGATGACTGGATATAGCGTAATTTGGCTAGAATTGAGCATGGAGAAGCTCAGGGCTATGATGTGTCGCCTCGTGGATTGGTGCGCTACCAGAAAAGAGTGTGCATTCCACTTAAGGCGGAGTTGAGATAGAAGATCTTAGATGAAGCACATAAGAGCCGGTATACTCTTCATCCGGGTATGACCAAAATGTACCATGGTTTGAAATCTGTGTATTGGTGGCTGGGAATGAAGAGTGATGTGACGAAATATGTGGCAAGGTGTCTCACATGTCAGAAGGTGAAGATTGAACACCAAAGACCGCCTGGTTTGTTGCAGAGTCCTGAGATTCCGGAATGGAAATGGGAAAGTGTAACCATGGATCTTGTTGTGGGATTGCCCAAGATCAGAAATTATGATGCGATCTGGGTTATCGTAGAACGGTTAACGAAGTCAGCGCACTTCTTACCGATCAATGCTAGTTACTCTCCGGACAAACTAGCAGAGATTTATGTTCGTGAAATTGTGAAGCTCCATGGTGTACCGAAGAATATCATCTCTGATCGAGATCCTCGTTTCACTTCTAGATTTTGGAGGGCATTGCATGAGGCACTGGGTACTCAGTTGAGATTCAGTACAGCATATCATCCTCAGACAGACGGTCAGTCAGAGAGGACTATCCAGACCTTAGAGGATATGCTGCGGGCGTGTGTTCTTGACTTCAAAGGGGGTTGGGACCGTTTTCTTCCACTTGCGGAGTTCGCCTACAACAATAGCTATCATGCGAGCATTCAAATGGCGCCGTATGAAGCATTGTATGGGAGAAAATTCCAATCGCCATTGTGTTGGAATGAGTTGTCCGAGAGGAAGCTCTATGGGCCGGATCTTGTGGATCAAACCTCAGCCCAGATTTGAATTATTCGTAAGAGGCTTCTTGCAGCTCAGAGTCGGCAAAAGAGTTATGCGGACAAGAGGAGAAGGCCTCTAGAATTCGAGGTCGGTGATCATGTGTTCCTGAGAGTATCTCCTGTCACCGGTATTGGGCGAGCTATAAAGCGAAAGAAGTTAAGCCCGAGGTATATAAGTCCTTTTGAGATCCTTGACAGGATTGGGCCTGTTGCATACCGAGTAGCCCTACCTCCGAGCTTGAGCAGACTCCATGATGTGTTTCAAGTTTCCCAACTGAAGAAGTATCAACCGGATCCATCTCATGTCGTTAAATATGAGAATGTGAAGTTGCGAGATAACTTCACGTATGCGGTAAAGCCAGAGAGGATAATTGAACGAGAAGAACGTCGGCTCAGACACCGGAGTATTCCTTATGTGAAGGTGATCTGGAAGGGTATGACACAGCGGGAAGCAACTTGAGAAACGGAAGAAGATATGTGAAGGCGATATCCGGAGTTTATGGCTCAAGTGATGTAGCAAATTTTGAGGACGAAATTTATTTGACGGGGGGAGAATTGTAATATCCCGATATGATTAGGGCTGATAACTTTGATAATCATTGAGATTAGTATAATTAAGCACTTTTGGGAAATTTATGTAATATGAATTTGGTGTACATATGTGTGGTATTTAAGATCAAGGGTTGTGATTCCTTGACCATGGGTCGGAATCCTATGTGTTGTGATTTTGTGAGCTCATGGAAGGAATGTGAGTGGATGGTGACAAGTGGCATGATGGTGGCTATTGGATGTGGCACTAGAAGACAAAACATTACTTTTCTCTCTCCCTCCTCTCCATTTTCGGTTGAGTGTGTGTGTGAGAGAGTGAGAGGGCTTGTCATCATCATCATTTCATCCATCATATTTTCTCTCTCTTTATCCTCTATTTCCGGTGACTTTGAGGCATGTGTGAGGAAGAAGAAAAGCTTGAATCTTGGTGAGTTATGATCTTCTAATGCTTTAATCCTCTTCTTTAATATTGTGTATCTCATTGAGAGCTACATTGTGATGATTGTAGAGCTTTGAATGGTGTTAATTGAGACATTGATTCGAAATTGAAAGTTGAGGAATCAAGGTTCTGAAGTGGGCAAAGAGAAGAGGTAGGCATTTATAGTATTTTGATATGTTGTTTGTGATTTTTGGCTAAGTTTGGTAAAATCTGGAAAATTTGCCCTAGATGTGCCAAACGTGGATTTTAGGAGTTTCATTGTGTTGGATGTTGGAAATGGCTTATTGTTGAGTTATTTGATTATTGGAAATAATCTGGAATGTTGGAAATGTGTTAAGGGAAATTTGGAGAATGTGTATCATAGAGACCTTAGTGAATGATTGTGGTTAAATTGTTTTTGGAGTCTTTTTAAAGTGGCCAATATGTTCCCTAGTTAGTGCCTAGAGTGTATGAGCATTGGGAGGAATTTGGGAACCATTTGGGAGTGAAATTGACCATCTGGTGTCTCTGGTTTTTGGCTGCGTTTTGGGTCTCTGATGCACATCACTCGAGTAAAGGAAGAACGTGCTCGAGTGATGCGTGAGTTTTTCCCTTTCTGCTTCGAGTTCACCTGGGTTTTATGAGCAATGCTCGAGCACAACGCTTTGTGCTAGAGTGAGCGAAGAACATGCTCGAGTGAGCATGGTCTACTCGAGTGATGGTGTGAGTTCAAAGTGAAGGGTTTCTTTCGGGTCTTCACTTGCTGATGGATGCCATGAGTATGCTCTGATACTCGCGACAATAGCCTTCTCACCCGAGCACTGGGGATCATGCTCGAGTGAGATTGTGCCTCAGGTGGGAGTTGTGCTTTCGGGTTCTCACTCGCGAGTAAGGTGCTCGAATGTGTTTTCTCACTCGCGGGTGTGAGGTGTGTGCTCGAGTGCATGTGGTTGTGCTCGAGTGATCTGGGTCTTGGAGAGCTTTGTGTGCTCTCGGGTCCTCACTTCCTGGACTTCACTCGCGGGTGCTCGAGTGAGGCATTTGGCCTTGTGCTCGAGTGAGGTTCAGCGTGCTCGAGTGAGCCAGTTCCTGAAAGTTTCCTTGTGCTCTCGGGTGCTCACTCGCAGTCTCACTCTCTCTTGTGCTCGAGATATGTCCGTACTGTGCTCGAGTGAATCAGTCAAAAATCAGTGTTTTGCCTTCGAGTAAGGGGTCTTTTGGGTAGTGTCTTCCAACCCTTTAGGCATATGTTTAGGCCTCTAATAGTCACCTAAAGAGTCCTAAATGATAACCAACTTAGAGTATTATTGAAATATACATATGCATAAGAGATTGATTGGTTGTCCCTAATTGATATAGGATTTGACATCTGTCGTCCTCGTGAGGCTAAGGTGCCAGTGCCAGTCAGGAAGGATACAGGTAGTGACTCTTTCTTTATGCCTTGTGTGATACATTGTATGTATATTATGTCATCGTTTTGAAATGAATATTGTATGCTGCAAGTTTTGTGAAAACTGTGGAAGCACCGCTATGCCAATAGTCCCTGAGTCGCTAACAACGGTTCGGGTAAAGGTCGTATGCCTTCCCGGCGGTAAAAGGGGATGAGGTTAGGGTGTGATATGTGTACATGTGGGCCGAAAGGCTAATTGTGAGCCGACAGGCTATTTGTGAAGGCCGATGGGCCATTTGTGAAAGCCGAAGGGCTATATTTGAGCCGTGTGGCTATTTGTATGCACTGCCACGCCAATAGTTCCTGAGTCGCTAACAACGGTTCGGGTAAAGGTCGTATGCCTTCCCGGCGGTAAAAGGGGATGAGGGTGGAGTGACTTGTGTTGCTGTATGAGATGATTAGTGTGCATATTTTGTGATTGCATGTGGTATGAAATTGTTGTTACTACTGGGATTCTTTAGAATCTCACCCCTTCCATATAACTAACCTTTTCAGACAGGGCGAGTGGCTCGAAAGGGAAGCGGACAACCAGGAGTAGTCAGGCTTACTCCGAGATCTAAGTGGTAGTTGGTTATCATAGTTTTGGAGTTGGGGTTATCAAGTGTACATAAGAATGTAAATGATTATTTTGGTTATGTAATCCCCCTAGTTGGGAAATCTTAAACCCAAGTTATTTATGAAAGTAACCCGGGGTTTGCCGGGATTTTAGTTTCCGCACTCTGATATTGTTTATGTGATTTGATCGCTCTGGTAATTATATCCGCACGTAAATGTGAGACCAGGATTAAGTATGCTTTAGAACTGGTTTTGAAATATCCCATCTCTTGGATGAGGGATCATAAATGGCTATTTTGTTTTATTGGTCTCTATTTCTAGTAAATTTCGTAATCCAGATGTAATTACGGTGAGGGGGTTACAATACAACCTGTCATAGAACCATGCCACGTCCCTTTTGTCACACAATATATCGATCAAAGATAAGGCATGGATAATGTCATCCTCTTGTTCCTGACCAATACTTTCTCGATTCCTGAGTAGCCTGATAATAGAAATGGAAACTCCTTTCTATTGTAGTATGGCCATACATTTCGCAAACTCACTCATCGAGGGGCCCGGTAATATCTCTCTACTAATGTGAGGGGCAAATTCCAACTTGATCTTTCATATTCCTCTGCATGAAAAACCACCAAGCCCGATCATAGCCTTTATCATCACTTGGTGAAAAGTGACTTTTGACTAGTTCAATGCTTAGAAACTCTCATTTAGGAATCCATGATGACCTCAGGTTTAAGGGCATTGTGACGTGGTTATATATGAGAAAAACTTATGACTTGATCCATTAGCTTTCTCATAGTGGGTTGTTCTAGCACCTTGTACTCTTACAAGTGCCTAAGACTTTGATTCGTATCTCCATATCTTATCAAAGTCATACTGCTCTTGTTTCATCTCTGCTCCCGCATAAATGACCGACCAAGAACATTTTAGCACAATCTTCATGAATTATCCAAGGATACAATTATCACAGTTAACATGCAAATAATATGGTAACAGAATGGAGAAATTTCATTAAAATAATAATGTTAAAAGTACAATCATTGGCCCTTAGGGCATAATTTCCAACATCTTCCCACTTGCCCTAGGTACAATCATTAATTTGCCTAATTCCCATTGCCCTAACATGATGCTCATTTTTTTCCTGTGCAAATGGCTTAGTAAGAGGATCAGCAACATTAATTTCTCTTGCTACTTTGCATATCATTATATCACCTCTTTCATTGATTTATCTTATAAGATGAAATCGCCTGAGTATATGCTTGGTCCTTTAATGTGACCTAGGCTCCTTAGCTTGTGCAATAGCACCGCTATTGTCACAAAACAAATCTACTGGATTTGAGATGGTAGACACCACTCCTAGTTCAGTAATGAACTTTTTAATCCAAATGGCTTCTTTAGCTATATCCAATGCTGCTATATACTCAGCTTTTATTGTAGAATCTGCTATAGTGCTCTGCTTAAAGCTCTTCTAGCTTACTGCTCCACCATTCAGGAGGAATACATATCTAGATTGTGATTTAAGGTCGTCTTGGTCAGTTTTGAAACTTGCATCTATTTAACCAGTTACACAAAGCTCATCATCCAATCCACCATAGACCAAAATAGGTCATTTGTCCTTCTTAAGTACTTTAGGATATTCTTGACTACAGTTTAATAATCCTCACCAGGATCTTGCTGATATCTGCTAGTCATACTTAAGGCAAATAAGACATCCAGTCGAGTACATAACATGGCATACATGATGGATCTAATGGCCGAGGCTTATGGAACCTTACTCATGTGATCTCACTGATCAGGTGTACTAGGACACAGATCCTTGCTAAGATGATGCCATGAGACATGGGCATGTAACCCCTTTTCGAATCCTACATACTGAACCTATGCAGTATCTTCTCTATGTATGTGCTCAGACTTAGGCCTATTAGCCTTTTGAATCTATCCCTATAGATCCTAATCCCTAGGATGTAGGTGGCTTCACCTAAGTCTTTCATTGAAAAGGACTTTCCTAACCAAGACTTGACACTCTGCAAGGTAGGAATGTCATTCCCAATGAGTAGGATGTCATCAACATAAAGCACTAGAAATACAACTATGCTCCCACTAACCTTCTTGTAAACACAAGGTTCATCGATGTTTTAAATGAATCCAAACTCTTTGACTACTTCATCAAAATGATGATTCCAGCTCCGAGATTCTTGCTTCAATCCATAAATGGATCTTTGAAGCTTGCAAATTTTACCAGAGTCCTCTGGACACATAAAACCTTCAAGTTGTGTTATGTACACATCCTCAAGCAGCTTTCCATTAAGGAAGGCTGTTTTGACGTCCATCTACCATATTTCATAGTCATAATATGCTACAATGGCAAGAAGGATTATGATTGATTTAGCCATTGCAACTGGGGAAAAGGTTTCTTCATAGTCTGCACTATGAGTTTGAGTGAATCCTTTTGCAACTAGTCGTGCCTTGAAGACATTTATTTTGCCATCTATGTCAGTTTTCTCCTTGAAAACCCATTTTCACCCGATGGTTTTTACACCTTCAGGTGGATTGACTAAGGTCTATAACTGATTGTCGTACATGGATTGCATTTCAGACTTCATGGCATTTAGCCATTTCTTGGAGTTTGGTCCCATTATGGCTTCTCGATAGGTTGTTGGCTCATTCTGCTCAATGAGCAACACATTACAGCCTTCACTAATCAAAAACCCATATCTCTGAGGCTGATGCCGTGTCCTATCGGATCTTCGTAGACCTTGTGTTACTAGAGGAGGCTCAGCAACTTGTTGTGAGTCTTCTCTAATTTCCATCTGTGGTTCTATATTATCTTATGACTCATGAATTTCTTCGAGATATACCTTACTCCCACTGGTTGTTTTAAAGACAAAATCTCTTTCTAGAAACTTACCATTTCAAATAACAAAGACTTTGTTATCGGTGGGATTGTAGACATAGTATCCTTTTGTTTCTTTAGGATACCCCACGAAAAGGCACTTTGATGATCTGGGCGCTAATTTATTAGAGGCTTGTTGCTTAACATAGACCTCCCATCCCTAGATCTTAAGAAAAGATAAACTTGGTTTCTTTCCAGTCCATATCTCATATGGTGTATTTTCAATTTCCTTAGATGGAACACGATTTAGTGTGAAAGTAGCTGTCTCTAGTGCATGTCCCCAAAAGGACGCTGGAACATCTGTTTGACTTATCATAGATCGAACCATATCTAATAGTGTTTGATTCCTCCGTTCAGAAATGCCATTCCATTGTGGTGTTCCTGGAGGATTTAATTGTAAGATTATCCCATAACTCCTAAGATGGTCAATGAACTCTGGGCTCAAATATTCACCACCTCGATCAGATCAAAGTGCTTTAATTGTTTTGCCAAGTTGGTTTTGTACTTCATTTTGGAATATTTTGAACATTTCAAAAGATTCAAATTTATGTTTCATTAGATAGATATAGCCATATCTACTAAAGTTATTTATAAATGTAATGAAGTAGATATAACCTCCTCTAGCAGCTGTATTTAATGGTCCACATACATCTGTATGTATGAGGCCCAATAATTTAGTAGCCCTCTCACTATGCCCAGTAAAAGGTGCCTTTGTCATCTTTCCTAATAAGCAAGATTTGCATGTATCATATGATTGAAAATCAACTAACTTAAGAAATCCATCTTGATGGAGTTTAGAAATGTGTTTCTCATTTATATGGCCTAGACGATAATGCCATAGGTAGGTTGGATTCAAATCGTTTAATTTTATCCTTTTAGTAGTTATGTGATAGATATTCCCATTATTAGGATGTTCCAAATTTAATATATAATGACCAACATGCAAATCACCATCAGCATGGAAAATGTCATTACGATAAATAGAACATTTACCATTCCTAGTAATGGAAGTATAACCTTTCTTATCCAAATAAGAAAGAGAAATAATGTTACTACTCAAAGCAGGAACATAATAGCAATTGTTCAAAACTAACAAAAGCCTACTGGGCAAAACTAATTCATAAGTGCCTACGGCTAAAGCAACAACTCTTGCTTTATTTCTAACTCATAGGTCCACCTTGCCCTTCTTCGGCTTTCTACTGTCCTTTAGACCATGCATATTTGTACAAATGTGAAAACCACATGCAGTATCTAATACCCATATAGATGAAGTAGAAAAATGAATGTCTATAACATAAATACCTAAAGTGATAGCCCCAATATCCTTCTTGTTCTTTTTCAGATCTTCCAAGTAAAGTTTAAAATTCCTCTTCCAATGACCGGGTTCATTACAGAAGTAGCAACTCCTTCCTTTGGAGGCTTTGCCTTCTTGGGTGCAGGCTTGGTTTCAGGCTTGTCTGACTCTTTGGTCTTACCAGCTGAGCCATTACCCTTCCATTTGCCCTTCCCTTCCCTTTCTGAACCATAAAAATTGTACTGGGCTTTTTCTTAATGCTTTACTCAGCAGTTTTGAGCATCCCATTCAGCTAAGAAATTGATTTCTCCATGTTGTTCATGTTGTAGTTCATGACAAACTGGTCATAACTCTCTGGGAGTGAGTTCAAGATCAAATCCATAGCTAACTCCTGGCTCATAGGAAATCCAAGCCTCTCAAGGTGATCAATATAGCCTTTCATCTTTAACACATGAGTACTAACTGATGCACCTTCAGCCATCTTGCAGGAATGTAAGGCCTTTGTGGTCTCATACCTTTCTTACCTTGCCTGTTGTTGGAACATTTCCTTGAGATGGACAATCATCTCATAAGCCTCCATAAGTTCCAGATCTCTTTAAAGCTCTGGAACCAAAATGGCAAGCATCAGGCAACCTACATTCACAGAGTCATCCTTATGCTTGGTGTAAGCATCTCTTTGAGCTCTTGGAGCATTGGCTGCAAGCTCCTCAGGAATGGGTTGATCTAGTACATAAGCCTTTTTTTCCTGCTTGAGAACAATTCTCAAGTTCTTAAACCAGTCAAGAAAGTTTGTCCCATTGAGTTTCTCGTTCTCAAGGACCAATTGTAACGATAGCATAGCAGTATTACTGGTCGACATGATTCTACAATTAAAATATGGAAAGTTAGTTAGTAATCTCCCACTAAATTAACAACCCTCAAAATAATAATTAGTGGGTTAAGATCCATATTTGGCTTAAACTTAAGTCCACTTTGGCAAGAAGTTTAAATTCAAGTTATTTAGGTAGGTAACCTATTTACCAATTACATCACATATAACTCTTAAATGTTTATGGGATTTGATCATCATATGATCCGGCATATTAAATCCTATCTAATGCCTTAAGATTCAAAACTGTTTTGTTAATCTCAATTAAGTCAAAACAATAATGAATATTATGAGCAACACTATTCCTCAAGCTTGTCTCATTAAGATAACTCAAGTGCATCCACTTTGGTGGTTTCCCCAATTGAGCGATCTAGGTTTTGACAAGTATTCATTAATTGACGGCACTATGACTTAAGATTTGATTCAGAGGGCTCAAATAATTAGTCTTGTTTATATGAATGTAATCGTGGTCGTATCTCATACATATAAATGCAAAAGTATTCATGCAATGATCTAATCAAAAACATAATTTAAACGTGACAAAACAGGGCTTACCTAACCTAAAATCCTCCCAAGCCAATGAGAGGACTTCTCTAAATAAGAAAAGAAATACATTGAGAGAAACCTCGTGTAAACATTTGAGGGGAGTGAGATGAGAAGAGAATGTACATCGAGAGTATTTAGAGAAAGCCACGGCACGTAGGCCGTATTTAAATATCACAACCCTTTATAAAATTCTAAAGTCATGTTGTTCACCATACCCAAACAAGTATAAATAATAAACCACAACAAGAATTCATACAATATGAAAAGCAATAAATGTCGTGATCAGATTATATTGCGCTACGCAAAGGTAGCCATGGCGGTCCTGCTAGCGGGTTAATGGGCAGGGTGAAGGGAGAGCGCCCTTACGGGGTTTTAAACGGCAGAATGCTTCGGACCCAATTTTTCAAAAAATTTGTTTAGTCCAATTCTTAAGGGATTTCGACCCAGTTTCAAAAAAACAACAATGGCCCAGAACGCTTCTGATCCAGATTGTCTTCCCCATAGTTCGGATCCCTATTACCCAAATAGATATCCGAACTTAGACCTGATTGGATTGCCGCCAACTATGATCTCAGGTACCTTACCCCATTTCATGCAAGCCTATTCAGAGCAGAAATCATGATGCCAGTAGCAGAATTGAAAATAGAACATAATGCATGTAATCGGAAAATTTTCACCAAATCACATAAACACACAGCTCTATCCGAAAACGCACAACAACATTGAACATATTCCATTTCATATTAACATATTCGGATGTTTTCTTATAACCACACATATATATCCAATATATATCACATGTATAAGAACATAAACTCAATTTAAACGCACAATTGACCTGGCTTTGATGTCACTGTTAGGATCGGCAGGCACAGTGGAAGAATTTTAAAATTTTATCGATCCTAATCGAGGATCTATCAACGGCGTTTAAATCGAGTTAGAAAGACTCGTACCTTTTTCAACTTAGGGTTTTCACGATCTCTAGGAGTCAACATGTTAGATCTGCTCCCTCTACCAGTATCCACACGAATTCTCTCCAACTGAGACTGTGCTAGCGCCTCCAATGTTTTTGGGGTTTCCCTTACGGCTCTGAATTCTCTTGCACGTATGAGTATATCTACTCTATCGAGTTTATAACCTATGAGGGCTATATTCAAATTTCAAAATTAATCATTATTAATTTCGTAATTAATCAACAATTAATTATCTCGATGAGCTAATTAAATAAATTCAGTTTAAATTAAATCTATCCAACAGTTTTAATTTAACCTATTTATTTAATCCAAATAAAGAGCCATTAGATTTAATTTATCTTCATAAATTATATCTGAGATACTATATCTTTATCATGTTAGTTATTAAATTTAATATATCTTAATAAATTAAATTTAAATTTATAACTAACACAATATAATAATATCATATAATATATATACATATATATATATAATATAAGATATGTATTTCAAAAATATATATCTATATAATATTATTAATGAATTTTTTGTTATATATATACATATAAAATTAGTCCACCATAAATTAAGCATTATCTCGTGTTGGGCCATTCTTGTGTGCGACCCCGTAGGCCCATATGAAGTTGGCAATGGACCAAAAACTATACTAACCCAAAAGTCGCAAGCGGCCTCTAGCAAGACATTACAACTACCCAAATCATATAAGGATCGTTATCATGATGCAAATTATCATACAACCATGTCACGTCCCTTTTGTCACACTATATATCGATCAAGGATAAGGCATGGATAATATCATCCTCTTGTTCCTGACCATTACTTTCTCAATTCCTGAGTAGCCTGACAATAGAAATGGAAACTCCTTTCCATTGTTGTATGGCCATACATTTCTCAGACTCACTTATCGAGGAGCCCAGTAATATCTCTCTACTAATATGAGGGACAAATTCCATCTTGATCATTCATATTCCTCTGCATGAAAAACCACCAAGCCCGATCATAGCCTTTATCATCACTCAGTGAAAAATGACTTTTGACTTGTTCAAAGCTTAGAAACTCTCATGTAGAAATCCATGATGACCTCAGGTCTAAGGGCATTGTGATGTGGTTATACATGAGAAAAACTTATGACTTGATCCATGTAGCTTTCTCATAGTGGGTCGGTCCAGCACCTTGTACTCTTACAAGTGCCTAAGACTTTGATTCGTATCTCCATATCTTATCAAAGTCATACTGATCTTGTTTCATCTCTACTCCCGCATAGATGACCGACCAAGGACATATTAGGATAATCTTCATGAATTATCCAAGGATACAATTATCACAGTTAACATGCAAATAATATGATAACAGAATAGAGAAATTTCATTAAAATAATAATGTTTGAACTACAATGATTGGCCTTTAGGGCACAATTTCCAACACTTGTAAATTGTCATGGTTATTAATTAAGAATTGTTAGGAATTGTTGACGATTTTAATTTTAATAGTCCTAAGGTATTAAATGTTAATTGTTAGAGATCATTTTAATTTTTATAGATAAAAATTGATAACAATAGTAACAATCATTTACTAATAATCATGAAGTATCAAGTTATATTTTTAATATTCTTAGGCTACTTTGCCCTAATAATTTTTTAAAATTTTAAAAACAAAAAAAACAACAATGGTTTTCAGTCATCGCCACTACTGTTGTCCTTCTCCTGCCCCTCCCCCTTACTCGGCACTTCATCAATGTCAGAGGAAGGAGATGAAGGGTCTGAGTGAAAGACATCTTCAAGCTCATTATGATAAAGTATGAGGTTTAACTTCTTGTTCAAACTATTGGCAAATGTAGCGATATGCCTTGGAGTGATCAATGCTAGCCAACGTCTGTAGTAGAGCCTCCATTTAGAGAGGAAACAGAGGAGGAGGAGGTGGTGGTAGAGGAGGAGGGGGAGAAGCTTGTAGAGGAGGAGAGGGCGAATGGAAAGAGCTCTCTAGCGTATGAACATGATGAAAGAGAGAAGGACAAGGCTGATGAAAAAAAGTAGTAAGAAAAGAAAATAAACATATCAGTTTAAATAGAGTTGAAGTGTACTTCGAATGAAGTTACGGAGGCTTTTGACTTAGGAGAACTGGTACTTGGTAACGAACCAAATTGGGGTTATGAAAGGGTACTTTTTAGAGTTTAAAATTGATGAAGACATATTGTTTGAAAATGTTACATTATGGTTGTTTCTTAAAAAATGTCATTTTTATTATTTATACTTTACGGTCAATTGTTATAACCATAATGTTTTTGTTTTCGTTCATAGAATAAGGTTAGAAGCAAAATCATTTAAAAGTACTACATAACAGTTGTTTTTTAAGAATTATCATTTTTGTCAATAAATACATGACAGTTAATAATTACAATTGTTATGTTTTTGTTTTCACGAGTTCTACCTCTCAATATATGATGGTGTATATATTTAACCATTAAATATTAGCATTATATATTCTTGCACGAACTCCGCCTCAACATAAATAATGCTCATTTATTGTAATCGTCATTTATTAAGCATCATATATGTAAGATTCTATAGTAATGAATGTTGTACATGCTCCATTTATTACCGGAAGTGAAATCAATATTCGAATAAACATTTAAGGACCAACAATTATATTAACCTAAATATATTATACATATATATTTCATATAGTACAACCTTTAGACAGGGACTAAAACACACATATAAGCCACACAAAATCGCACTATTTTCAAATCATTATCAATAATACAGTAACATACATCTTGTTTTTCATTTTTATCACCCCAAAACACAAGACCCATATACTTTTTGCCACATAATAATCTATATTTACTGTGCTTTAAATGGGCTAATAGAGAAATTCTTAGAACAAATTAAACAAACTCAAATGTATATCAAATTAAATATTATACATAATTACATACACATATACCTGGAATACAAAGATCATAGACAAACCAGGCATTACATAATCACTCAACAATATTCATTAACTATTCACAAATTATGAACAATATAGCTCATTACACATACTTTATGCATCATTCATTTCTCACATCTAACTTTCCCTTTTTTTCCACTCCAATGCATCTCTTTGGACAAACTACATCTAATTTTCCTATTAGGCACCTCTTCCAGCAAGGATTCAAACCTTGGTTCCGTTAGACCCAGCCCTAATAGTTGTTCACCACATATTTTGAGCAACACACAGTATGCCTACATCCGGTTTTCCGTTTTGAATCTTGAACACCCTACATAATATAAGGAAAAGGGTCTAGTCGGGGCACAGGAACACAAATCATGGGATAAGCCCTTGGAAGGGTTAAAGATGGTTTCTCTTCCATATCAACAATATTTGGAGTGCCTCCATTATTATTGATCACCTCCCAATGAAAGCATTGGATCATAGCAGCTAAGTTAGTTTTCACAATTTGTTGAGACAATAAGACTCCAGGACAACTTCTTCTTCCAGCCCCAAATGGAATTAACTCAAAGTGTTGCCCTCTAACATCCAAATCTCTTCCTTCTTCTTCACTCATCATAAACCTCTCTGGCCTAAACTCAAGCGGGTCCTCCCATATCTTTGGGTCTCTTCCCATTGCCCATAAGTTAACAAGCAACAATGTCTTTGTTGGAAACTCATAACCACAAATATTGCAACTTTCAGATGATATTCTTCCTAATAAGGGCACTGCTGGGTGAATCCTCAGTGTTTCTTTAAATATGGCTTGTAGGTAAGGAAGGTTTATTAGGTCAGATTCCTCTAATATCCTTGTCTTTCCCACAACTGAATCAATCTCTTCTCTTGCTTTCTTCATTGCATTAGGGTGATTTATTAATTCTGCTATTGCCCACTCTATGGTTAAGGCAGACGTGTCACTTCCAGCCAAAAATAAGTCCTACAATATAAATTAATTAATGTTATGAATATTAAATATATGGATGTTCATTGACTCATATTACTCTTCTAGTTAACTTGACATAAAGAAGAAAAGAAGCCTTGACACAAAGCAAAAGCAAAAGAAGACAAGGATATAAAGAAGATATAAAGTAACCATAGTCATGTAACAAGGGTTAAATATAACATGGTCATGCAACCAAGGTTAGATTTCTGACTCTATATAAAGGCCTGTAATCGATTATTTTAGATGAACTGAATGAGAACTTCTCTCTAACTTCTCTCTAAAAATTCTATCAATCCTTTCTCTGAATCTTATCAATCTTCTCTCTTATCACATATACTTTTATAACACATTATCAGCATGAAGCTCTAAACGAAGGTATGATTTTCTTATGGTTTCTTCAGTGATTATATATACCTTATTTTATTTAATAGATTTGGGATAATGTGAGCCACTATATGGAATTAGAAAAATACTTTTACTGATTGTTATATAACATTGGGTTCCATGGCTAAGATTGGAGATCGTTCTTGTTTTTATATATCATTTACAAGTCCTTTTATATTTTTTTTATGGCCATAAGCCATACACATGATTCCTGAAATTAAATGACCAGAAGTCATATTGTTTTAATCTCTTATGATATGATACGGCCAGAAGCCATATCTCTTTTCTTATTATATAGCCAGAAGCTATATATATTTTTCATCCTTTATCTTATTGTACAGCCAGAAGTCATGTACAACTTTTATCCTGAAGATAATAGTTTAATTCCTCATCTTGAGATTAATTGGCCTGAAGCCATGAGATTAAATGGCCTAAAGCCATAAATGTTTTAATTTTCTTACCTTGCCTTATGAATTATTTATTGTCTTTATGAATTTATGTTTATTTTTGTTTACATTTCATATTTTAATTATTTTCATTTATTTCTTTAATTAGTTTGAACCATGGAAAATCTAGCAAAACTTGATATTGTGGCACTTGATATTACCCAGAAAAATTATTTATCTTGGAAGTTGGATGCGGAAATTCACCTGAATGCTAAAAGTCTGGAAGACACAATCAAAGAAGGGAATCATGTATCTAACCAAGACAAAGCCAAATCCATGATTTTTCTTCGCCACCATTTGCATGAGGATTTAAAAATTGAATATTTGACAGTAATGGACCCACTTGTCCTTTGGAACAATTTGAAAGAAAGGTATGATCACTAGAAGATGGTCATTCTTCCAAAAGCTCATTTTGAATGGATGCATTTGCGCCTGCAAGATTTTAAATCTATAAGCGAATATAACTCAGCTATGTTCAGAATTACTTCTAAATTGAAATTATGTGGAGAAAATGTTACTGATGATGATATGTTAGAAAAGACATTCTCTACATTTCATGCATCCAATTTGCTCCTGCAGCAGCAATATCATGAAAAAGGTTTCAAGAAATATGCTGAGTTAATTTCTTGTCTCCTTGTGGCTGAACAAAATAATGAGCTTTTATTGAAAAACCATGAATCCCGTCCAACAGGCTCAACTCCATTCCCTGAAGTGAATGTAGTAACAAATGAATTTAATTATGGCCGTGGCCCTGGACGTGGACATGGACATGGGCGTGGGCGTGGCTACAGCCGTGGGCATGGCCGTGGTCGTGGTCGATATCATGGTGGTTCAAATTCCTACCAGAAGTGGGAAAAGACTGATAAGAACCAAAAAGGGGAAAGCAATAGGCATAATAAATATACTGATAATCCATGTTATCGATGTGGTGGCAAGGGCCATTGGTCTCGTACCTATCGTACACCAAGGCACCTTGTTGATCTTTACCAAGAATCAATTAAAAATACTGGTAAAAGATCAAATGTTGAATTTAATCATGTTGATCAGGGCGAGAATTTTGAGTATGGCGATATAGATAATAACTATTTGGATGTTGCAGATTTATTAATATAATTTGAACTGTTATATTTTATTTAAAGTTGCTTCTATCATATGTATTAATTTTAATTATCTTTTTATGAAGAATGAATCCTATTAGCATAAATCCTGAAGATTTATGTCTCGTTGATAGTGCAATAACCCACACCATACTCAGACATGATAAATATTTTTCTTCCTTGGTAATACGAGAAGCCAATGTTCAAACTCTATCTGGTAGTATAAATTTAATTAAAGGCTCTGGAAGAGCTAATATTTTGTTACCTTAAGGAACAAAATTATGCATTGATAATGCGTTTTATTCTACCAAGTCTAAAAGAAACTTACTGAGTTTCAAAGATATCCGCAGAAATGGATATCATTTAGAAACAACAACTAAAAATAATCAGGAATATCTTGTGATTACAAATATAGTTGCTAGTAGAAAATGCATATTAGAAAGTTTTCCTATTTTTTCTTCTAGTTTGTATTACACATGTATAAACACAATTGAAACATATGCTATTGAGAACCAAAAGTTCACTAATATAGACCAAAAGTTTGCAAATTCAAACCAGCAGTTTGATAATGTAAACCAGAAGTTTACTAATGAATTTATTGTTTGGCATGACTGGTTAGGCCATCTCGGTTCAATCATAATGCAATAAATAATTGGGAATTCATGTGGACATACCCTGAAGTGTAAACAAATACTACAATCTCATGATTTCTCATGTGATGCATGTTCCAAGGGAAAGTTAATTATTCGCCCCTCACCAAGCAAAGTAGAAAGTGAGTCTCTAACATTTCTAGAACGGATACAGAGAGATATTTGTAGGCCAATACACCCACCATACGGACCATTTAGGTACTATATGGTTTTAATTGATGCATCAACTAAATGGTCACATGTTTGCTTATTATCTTCTCGCAACCTGGCATTTGCGAGATTACTTGCTCAATTGATTAGATTAAGAGCACATTACCCTGATTATCCTACCAAGAAAATACTTCTTGATAATGCTGGTGATTTTACATCACAAGCTTTTAGTGAATATTGTATGTCCCTTGGAATTGATGTTAAACATCCTGTAGCTTATGTTCATATGCAAAATGGACTTGCAGAATCATTGGTTAAAAGGTTTCAACTAATTGCAAAACCTTTACTTATGAAATCTAATCTCCTAATTTCTGCTTGGGGCTATGCCATTTTGCATTCAGCAATGTTAATTTGCATTAGGCCAACAAGTTATCTAAAGGTTTTCCCCTTACAAATGGTTTTTGGTCAGGAACCTAATATTTCTCATATAAAAAATTTTGGGTGTGCGGTATATGTGCCTGTAGCACTACCACAATGCACCAAAATGGGTCCTCAAAGAAGGATGGGAATATATGTTGGGTATGAATCTCCATCAATTATAAAATGTTTAGAACCATCCACAGGAGATTTATTTATGACACGATTTGCTAATTGTCATTTTGATGAATCACTTTTCCCAACATTAGGGGGGAAAACAAATAGTTGGGTAAAGAAATTAGTTGGAATGAATTATCATTGGCTCATTTTGATCCTCGTACAAAACAGTGTGAACTGGAAGTTCAAAAGATAATTCATTTACAAAATTTAGCTAATCAAATACCAGAAGCATTTACTGACCTAAAGAAAGTGACAAAGTCACATGTCCCAGCTGCTAATGCTCCTATTAAAATTGATGTCCCTGAAGGACAACCTGCTATGAATGAATCTAAAGCACGCCTAAAGCGTGGCAGGCCCATCGGTTTCAAAGATAAAAATCCTCGAAAAAGAAAAGGAGTAAAGAATATAGATGGTCAAGTTGAGTGATAATGAGGATCATGAGCCCAAATCCATTAGTGAGTGCCAACAAAGAAAAGATTGGCCCCTATGGAAAGATGCCATTAATGCAGAATTAAAATCATTGGCAAAACAAAAAGTATTTGGACTTGTAGTCCTTACACCTAAAGATGGAAAACGAGTTGGATACAAATGGGTATTTGTACGAAAAAGAAATGAAAAGGGCAAAATAACTAGATATAAGGCACATCTTGTAGCCCAAGGTTTTACACAAAGACCTGGCATTGATTTTGAATAAACATATTCACCAGTAGTGGATGCGACTACTTTTCGTTATTTAATTAGTCTAGCAGTAGATGCAGGACTTGATTTATATCTAATGGATGTTGTGACTGCTTATTTATATGGATCACTTGACAATGATATTTATATGAAAGTTCCTGAAGGACTTAAGATGCCAGAAGCATCCAATTCAAGTTCTCAAGAACAATACTCAGTTAAGTTAAATAAGTCCTTGTATGGCCTGAAGCAATCAGGGCGCATGTGGTATAATAGTCTTAATGAATATTTGTTGAAAGAAGGATACAAAAATGATCCGATATGCCCATGCATATTTATGAAAAGATCTAATAGTGAGTTTCCTATAATTACTGTTTATGTTGATGATATCAACATCATTGGAACTCCTGAAGAGCTTCAAAAGGCAATTAATTGTTTGAAGAAAGAATTTGAAATGAAGAACTTAGGAAGAACAAAATTCTGTCTTGGATTACAGATCGAGTACTTTAAGAAAGGGATCTTTGTATATCAAGAAACTTATACAAAGAAGGTCTTAGAGCGATTTTACATAGATAAACCTCATCCATTATGTACCCCAATGGTTGTAAGGTCTTTGAAGGTGGATAAAGACCTATTCTGACCACGAGAAATTAGTGAAGAAGGTGATGAAGAACTACTTGGTCCAGAAGTACCATATCTTAGTGCTATTGGAGCACTAATGTATCTTGCTAAACACACAGGTCCTGATATATCATTTGCTATTAATTTATTAGCAAGATATGTTCTTCACCAACACGAAGGCATTGGAATGGAATAAAGCACATTCTTCGTTATCTCAGAGGTACTATAGACATGGGGTTATACTACTCAAATGTATCCAAGCATGAACTGGTTGGTTATGCAGATGCTGGAGTTTTGTCTGATCCATATGATGGTAAATCACAAATGGGCTATCTATTTACATGTGGAGGAGCAGCTATTTCATGGTGATCTATGAAACAGACTATATCAACCACATCATCTAACCATGCTAAAATTTTAGCAATACATGAAGCAAGTCGAGAATGTGTGTGGTTGAGGTCAGTAATACATCATATACATACAACTTGTCATTTATCTTTCGACAAAATGATCCCAACAATCCTATATGAGGATAATGCTGCATGTGTCTCTCAACTTAAATAAGGCTATATCAAGGGCGATAGAATGAAGCGTATTTCACCAAAATTCTTCTTCACTCATGACCTTCAAAAGGATGGTGCAATAGATATCCAGCAAATCAGTTCAAGTGAAAATCTAGCAGATTTATTCACCAAGTCACTCCTAGGTACAATCTTTGAAAAATTTGTTCATGATATTGGTCTTCGGAGATTCAAAGATTTCAACTGATATTGTCAAGAGGGGGAATCAATACACGCTATACTCTTTTTTCCTTATCTAGGTTTTGTCCCACTGGGTTTTCCTAGAAAGGTTTTTAATGAGACAGCACTCGACGGTGTATCAATGAATGATGTACTCTTTTCTTTAGCTAGGTTTTTATCCCACTAGATTTTTCCTAGTTAAAGTTTTTAATGAGGCATATTCATAATAGACATCCAAGGGGGAGTGTTATGAATATTAAATATGTGGATGTCCATTGACTCATATTACTCTTCCAGTTAACTTGACATAAAGAAGAAAATAAGACTTGACACAAAACAAAAGCAAAAAAAGACAAGGATATAAAGAAGATATAGTAACCATGGTTATGTAACCAGGGTTAAATATAACCATGGTCATATAACCAGGGTTAGATTTTTGACTCTATATAAAGGCCTATAGTCAATTGTTTCAAATGAACTGAATGAGAACTTCTCTCTAGAAATTCTACCAATCCTTTCTCTGAATCTTATCAATCTTCTCTCTTATCACATATACTTTTATAACAATTAAGAAGATACATGAGATCTAAATCTTCTTCTTTTTGTTCTTTCTTTTTTACTTTTTAAGAATCTCATATCCACCCAGGATAAAAGAAAGATAGTTGATATTTAATATTTTATAAAATTATTATTATAAACATAAATAAATAAATTTAAGCAATTAAAATTTGATAGGCACATTTCATAACTACAGTACAGGAAAAATAGGAAAGAAAGAATATAATTTATAACTTACCAAGATGAAAGCTTTGATGTTGTCCATGGAAATTTTTATTTCAGAAGTCTCATCATCATGTATGTCCAGTAAAATATCAAGCAAATCCCTTATTTGTCTTTCTTCCCCAGCTATCTTCTTCATTTTCCTCCTTTCATCTTGATGCTCTTTTATCACCTCCTCCATCAAAACATCGAACCTATCTCGAAGCTTTTTCAGTGTTTTTTTCGAATCCTGCAAATTGAAGTACTTAAGAAACCAAATAAAATCAGATAGGTTGAGCTTCCCTATAAGCTCCACCATATCTATCACCAACTTCCTAATTTCTTGAGCTTCATCATCGTTCCCAGAAGAAGATCGACTCATGATCATTCGTGATATAACACCATTGCTTAATGTCAATAGCTCGTGACCAACATCAACAGCATCACCAGCCAACCCTTTGTTAAGCATAACTCTTAGAAACCTCATGGTCTCTGATCGCCTCACCGGCCGGAGTACATCAAGGGTTTGACCACCTAGAAGTTGAGACATGCATAGCTTCTTCATGAACTTCCAGTAGGGTCCATAAGGAGCAAATACAAAGCCTTTGGATTTATATGATAAGTAGCGAACGGTAGCATTTGGGGACCTCCGAGAGAAGGAAGATTCATGGATTTTAAGGAACTCTTTGGTGAGTTCAGGGCTTGAAACAACAACACAAGGGACAGAGCCAAGAAAAATTTGGAACATGGGTCCATAGTGAGTGGAGAGACGATTAAGAGCTTGGTGTGGTAACGGTAGAAGAAGGTAGAAGTTTCCGATGAGAGGCAGCGATGGTGGGCCGGGTGGACGACGACCACGACGAGCCTCGGTCCGATATCTGGTGAATAGGGCTCGAACCAGAATAATGAACGCTAACCCTAGCAAGATAAGTTGGATGTAGCCTTGAAACGAAGCCATGCATGAGTGGGAATGAAGATGATGTCGTCTGTAGCCTTCTTAAATGTGTGGAGGATAAAGCTTTAGCTATTGATTCAACCTTTCACACCGTGCTTCTCGTTAATTAAGGCAGGTTCATGGGCGCCACCTAAATAGAAAAATTTAATTCGAATTGTCCCCCGTCTTGTCATAAAATATTATAATACAATATTTGCTACGAACTCAATAATGACTACAGTGATTATTTACGTTGAAAAATATCTTGTTTGGATAAATAATATCTTCTACAGTTCAATTTGTTTCAGTTTTGCTTCCAATAGAGTTTCTTATATCTATGCAATTTCAAATGTTAATGCACCACCTTCCCCCTTAAAATTAATAAAAGCGTCCTATTTAAATCGTCAACCTTTATTAATAGCCAAAATAAAAAAGAATTGTCAATCCGTCGTGCCGGGGAAAGAAAGAAATTTGCAAAAGTTCTACAGGTCCCAATCCAGTGCTCAACATAGTGATGAGCACCTCATCGATGTGATGAAATCCGAACTATCCAAATCATATTAAAAATTTTAATGTGCACTTTTTTAATGTTAAATTTATTATTTTTAAGAAGTGTCAATTATAAGATTATTTTTATTTCAAATTATGAATCCATTGAAATAAAAAAAATTGTTTAAAATATTTAAAAACATTAAATTGAATCTAGATCACCCAAAATCAATTTCAGTGGTTTAGATTAAGATGAGCACTGCATGCTCATCTTCTTTTTTATTTATTAAGGGTATCCCCAACCCATTTTGGGAAGCCAAAGGATGAGCAAGGAAAGCTCTTCTCATCTAGACTGTCCAGATGAGATCTGGACAATCTAAATTTAATTTTTTTTAACTGGTGATTTTCAAATGAAAAATCATTTTTTAAAAAAATGTTAGTTAAAAGATTATTTTTATTTTAAATTCTCTACCCATTAAAATATTGATTTTGAAAAACAAAAAGTAACAAAAAAATTCAATTTGGATCATCCAGATCTTATCTAGACGATCTAGATGAGAAGAGTTCTTTGCTAATCATTTGATGAGCAGGGACACTGGATCCCCCATTTTGGGGCTTCAAACTAATCTCTTTGGAGACTTAGAGCATATTAAAGGATTTTTGTCTCTACTAATTACTAGTGCGTCTTCTTATGATTTGTGCTTGCATTTTTCCTCATTCTTACAAGGGTGAGCCGCTACCACCTCTATTAACAGTTAATCTCATTAAATTCTTGCCGAAGCACTCCTTATAGAGTTTCTTATATCTTTGCAGTTGAAAGTTTTAATGATAATAATGTTCCAAATGGCCCTTCGAAAGAGGGACAACAAATAAGTTTCATTGTCAATCCTTAATGGCCAACTAGTAAGAGAATTGTCAATCGTTGTCTTCTGATGAAACTTTGATGTGGTTGCGATCTAACCAATTTATTTTATCTAACTAATTTTTCGGGCATAAGACTACTATTCCAAACTAATCTTCTAAAATTCTGTCGGTGGGCTGTTCTTATTAAATTTCTTGTGTGTGTGTGTGTATCTTTGCCCTTCAAAATTTTAAGAGAGGTTAATAATATAATGTGGCACCTAAAACGAACCAAAAGTAATGAACATTATAATAGCTAGATTTTACACTCCTGTGATGCACGGGAATATTCAATCTTTGATTGGTTTGAGAGAAATGAAAACGAGGGAAAACATTTTAACGAATTCAATTTTTTATATAAAAATAGATCAATGAGGTTATAAGGTGTTACTAGATTAAAGTTCTCAAGAGAAAAGATTTCACTTTAAAATTTATGATCCCACACATATTAAGAACACAAACTAACTTCTTGGTTCATAGGCTCCCAATCAAGTACCTTCCTAACTCATCCATTCTTTTAAAACCTGACACCTCACATATATCATTCTGCAATGACCTTGCTGCATTACCAGAGAAATAAATGCTTATTTTTTGAGCATTTATCTTTTGTCCAGACATTTCCCCGAACTCGCTCAACACCTCTAACTTAGTGCACATTTGGTTTACATTTGCCTCACAAACCAGCAGTAAGTCATTAGCAAATAAGAGGTGAGATACTGCCGTTTCCCTTCTTCCTATCTTCAACGGCACCCATACTCTACTATTCACCTTATCTTCAATCATATGCAATAGCTTCTCTCTCCCCAACATAAATAAATAAGGACACAAAGGATTCCTTGTCTCAATCCTTTTGAAAGGCTAAATTCATCCTTTTTCTCTCCATTCCACATTATGGCCATTTTACTTAAGCTAATACACATCATTATTAACTCTATAACATGCACATGAAAGGCAACTTCTTTTAACACTTCACCAACATACTTCCACGACATCCAAGCATAAGCCTTCTCTAAATCTATTTTAATTACCATAAATCCTTTTCCCCCTTCATTTTGCTCATAGAGTGAATCATCTCCTTCGCAATTGTAATATTATATTGTCATGTCACTACTACAGTTTTGGGCATACGAAATTCTTAATAAATAACTATTACATCGAATAAATGTCATGTATGTCGATGCGGAGGTCGTGCAACGTTTAAAAGTAACGGTTATTTATACGTACCATCTTGTTGGTTACTTTTCTTCATTTTTAATTGTTATAAATTATATAATATGCGAGTCTTTTAATCTCAGCCTGGTTGTATCTAAATCCAAACTACATCCCTAGCTACTTGAGAACTTCAAGTGATGAATGGCTTTCGATGAATTTTACACTGTATGATTGCTTATGATTGAAGCTTGAGTTACTTCAGGAATTTTATCAAATAGCAGGCAGCCGTGTGTGTGTGTGTGTGTGTGTGTGTGGTGGTTTTATTTTTCTCTCTTTCTTACAAAAAAAAAAAAATAGACCAAAGCTGACTTGGAGGCTGATCTATGTGGCATCCCTTTCTTACCCTTCTTCATGCATATAAAAGATATTTTATATATTTTTAGTAATGGCTTTTGGTCCTCTCGAAGAGGGATAACTTGTAGCAACATACAAAATTGTATAATATACAAATTTGATCTTTTGTTAATCAAATTGGTCATTCAACCATAAGTGGATGGATTTTGACTGAATTAATATATTTCTATTTTTTATATAAAAGCATTCTTTGATCAATTATTTTTTTTATTAATCCTAGATTGTTTCTTAACAGTTTTTATTAGAATAGATCCCATATCAAATAGTTAGGTGTCGAATTAAAGGTAAGGTGTGAGGTATGTCTTATCAATTGCTAAAATTCAACATGGTGTTAGAGTCATTCAATCTATAGGACGAAAAACATAAAAAAGGAAGAAGAAAAAAAGAATATTGTGCAGAAAAAAAAAAGTACAAGCCTAAGCGAAGGGAAAAATGAAGATATGACTAGAGGCCTCTAAGTTTTTTATCAATTTATTTTTTTTTCCAAGTTTCTGTGTGTGTTTATATTGCTCTCGAAATGGGTTAGGGTTTTTGTCTGATAGGTCGTCACTCTCAATATCCAATTTTCATAATGCTGCAAGAATCTAATTTTATGACATATGTATTTATAATTATGTTTCATGGGAAGTTTAGTGCAAAGCCTTTACTTTGAGGCTGTACGCCTTTGACATCAGGAACTTTACTTTCTGCCATCCATAACCTCAATTCACCCGTCACTTTCATAATTGTTGTCCTATTCGGGTATACTTTATTTTCATTTCATGTTCATTAATAAATTAATAATTTTTGTCCTAAACAACTCTCTATAGCTCTATATATCTATATTGTCTTTAACTTCATTCAAAAATATATATTTCCCCCTATCCTACATATAAGATACAGTTTTTGGGTGGCTTGGTCCTATTTATTTATGAGATATAGTTAAAGGATATCTAGAATTTTAACCAACTTTTTTTTAATTTTTGCTCCCATTGATTACATGTTATATTATTGCATTCATTATTTCTCACACAATTTTTTTCCTACTCATTTTCTCTATCATTCACTATCTTTGACTCTCCAAGAATGAAGGTATTTTTAAAAATAAAATACATTTTTTACATATTGATTTATTTCCCTTTAACCAATTTTTACCTACATAATTATGTTATTTGTATCTTATATACATAAGGACCGAAGGGAGTATTGAACATCTCATTTTAATGACTACACAAAAATCTATTTTTCTTTTAAAATAGTTCACATATAACTCAATAATATATAGAATATCAAAGGAGAAAACTTACATATAGTACTTGATATAATGAATTTCCAGTTCTCAATGAATTACGATCATCTTTGTCTTTAAAATATATCATCGTTAATGACATAATCCACCCTTTCTCTCTTTCCTCTTCAGCATTTTCGTCATGACTTCAAACGCTATCTTTTATTCACTTGTCAGTGTCTGATTTCTACAAAGTTGCTTGGCGGTGAGATGTTGATTTCAAACCTTTCTTCCCTTCTCCTAGGTTGATTTGTTCCGATATATTGGGTTGTTCCTTCGTGTGGGTATGGAGGGAAAGAGAATTTGTTTAAGATGTGTAGAAATCGGAGACCGGCAAGTGGATAAAAGATACAACTTGGAGTCTAGCTAAAAGATGTTGAAGAGGAAAGAGACAAAGGGTGGGTTTAGCCGTTAACAATTATATATTTTGAAAATACATATGGCAGTAATTCATTGGAAATTGAATATTCATTATATCAAGTATTAGATGTAAGCTTTTTACAATATGAAATGATTAAATTAAAATTGAAAAGAAATCTTTTTATACAGCTCAAATTCCCATGAAGCTGAAGCACCCGGTTTACGAATCAATCAAACGAGCTACAGACGTCAAACCAAAGGCTTTTTCAAAGCATCTGAATTAGCATCAGTAGACGTTGAAAGAGATCATATTCCTTCCCTAAGGCCTTTGATATCGCTTTTTTATTACTTCCTATAGGGAAAGGGTAAGGGAAGGTACCAAAAAGAAAGGAAAAGTCTTGTCTTACGATTCTTCCTAATCATTCAATGAGGTTAAATTTTATTAAGTTAAATTTTAGTATTGTTGAGTCCAATTAAAAATAATTCTCCCAATACGACTTGTTTATCCAAAATATTCAAATCACATTATTGGTAAAAAAACATATAATTCCTTCTACTCAATCCAACTATCAGTAAAAATTCTTTTTTTTTTTTTTGGTAAAGGTAAAAATTCATTTTCTATTATAACACGGAACAAAATCTTATCTTATTTGAATAATAATATGTGTATTGCTATAATTTATTTAAAATTTTTCTTAATTTTGTTTCTCTCTTAAATGTACAAAGCTTAGAAAGATGGAATTTGGGAGCAGCAGGAGGGAAAGCAAAGGTATTGGGAAGAACACTAGGCATTAGTGGGGCAGCACTTCTTACATTCTTCAAAGGTTTTGAAATTCATATATATTTGGTCCATACCCAACAACCTTTTGCACTCACCGCATCATCATGACCAAAACGACACTGCGCATAGCATGAAAAACATTTCCTAGGTGTTCTCTTTACCATCTTGAGCTGCTTCTCCTTTGCCTTATGGCTCATTGTTCAGGTCAGCTGCTTATTGATTATTTTTCTTCTTAATTCATACGTACCCACAAACAAATTAAGGTTTAATATCATATCTGGCCTTTAAAATTTAATCAAATTTTAGTTTTGATCTCTATAGTTTCAAATTGTTGGTTTTGACCCCTTAGTTTCATAAGGACTTAATATCAGTTTATGTATAGAGATCAAAACTAAAACTTGTTAAAAATATAGGGTTCATTTGTTAAATTCAAATCAAATATTTATGAAACTATAAGAATTAAAACTAACCATTTGAAACTACATGAACCAAAACTACAATCTGATCAAACAATAAGGACTAACAATGATATAAACTCATTAATTAATTAATTGGGTTAAGGGGCAATTTTGCCCCATAAGTTTCTAAAATGGAGCAATTTTGCCATAGCCATTATCTCAATTAATTTTGACATTTAGTTCACCAAATATGTTAAGGGAAAATCCCTGAAAAATTCCTCCAAAATAGCAAAATCCCTATTCAGTACTCTGAAATCCAAAATTCCGGATCAGTACCTTGTCAGTACGGATGAACAGTGTGAGGGGCGCCAAAAGACGATTTTGCCCTTCAGCCCTCATTCTCACCCACTTCAGAATAACAACACGAGGCTCTTAATTAACAACTCCCGATTCTTGATTAACAACTCCAGTTTCATCTTTTTACTTTCACAATAACAACACCGATCTTGTTATTAACAACACCATATTCTACGTTAACAACTCCCATTTCTTATTTCACAACTTCGTAATTTAAGTTTCAGGGCCAATAACAACACCTCTTTCTTTATTAACAACACCATATTTTACATTAACAACACTATATTTGTGAGACATGAATATGTGAAAGAATAAAGAGGAGTTGTTAATTAAGAACCTGGTGTTGTTATTCTAAAGTGGGCGAGAATGAGGGCTGGAGGGCAAAATCGTCTATTGGCGCCCCGCACTGTTCATCCTTACTTACAGGGTACTGATCCAGAATTTTGGATTTTAGAGTACTGAATAGGGATTTTGCTACTTCGTACGTATTTTTCAGGGATTTTCCCATGTGTTAAACTGGCAGAGTCCACATCTCATTCACGCCATTTTTGTTAATGTGAAATTTGCACCGAAAGTCCATGTGTGATCTACTTCATCTTTTACCAAAGTTATATTTTAAACTTTTAGGGTAAATTTGCACCTCAATAAAAATGACGTAAATGATATGTAGACTGTCAGCTCAACATATTTGGTCAACTAATAGTCAAAATTAACTAGGATAATAGTCCATAAAAAATTGCTTCATTTAAAAACTTTCGGGGGGAAATTACCCCTCAGTGAAAACTTCTGAGGCAAAAATGCCCCTTAACCCTTAATTAATTAACTAATAATTTATTTGTATGTCCTTTGAGGTGTATTTGAAAGTTCTTTGCAGTTATCTACATTGTCGTTTTGATTTATGGCCAGCACAGGTAAGCATGTGAGGAGAATGTCCAAGCCATATATTTAGTGCGGTTTTGACGTCTATAAAGGGAACAATACAAACCACTTTGTTTGCTCTCTGTGTTGAGAGAGATTGGAAATAATAGAAATTGGGTTGGAATGCCAGGCTTCTCACTGTCGCTTACACGGTATATATGTTACATGAAATTCAAAAAATGAGTCATATTATTTATAATTTTTTAAAAAATGTAGACAATAAAAGAGAATAGCAAAGTATTAGCAAAAACAACAGAGAGAAAGAAAAAGAGCATAGCAAAGACAAATATGTCAAAGAGATAGAAAGATAGGGGTTTACTTGTTATTGTGGGTCCCATATCCCTTTATAATAAATCCTAATTTTAACAACTAACAATAACAAAATATACAAGTGTGACTGCAAAATTTGACTTAATGGATATCAAACAACTTGACATAAGTTTTGTCGTACTTTAAATTTATTTAAACTTTAATTTATGCAAGATTGAATATAATGCCAAATTTTGTAGGGAATTTTTACGTCTGTATTGGTGGTGATTGCAATAGCATGGTGTGTGAAGATGACAGGTCCAACGTATATGTCTGTGTTCCAACCATGGAATGAAAAACTGGACTGGGCTGGTAGGTCTAATCGGAAAACCAATGAACTGGTCCTAGGTCCGGTCTGGTCAGCTACCAATGAGGGGAGGAGGTCGGCTGGGTTTCTTGTGCCATTTTGGTATGAAATTCAAAAATTTTATATGAATTAGCCAAACCGTCGAGTCAGGTAGTTTGGCTGAGCCACATAAAAATTTTGAATTTCATCCCAAAATGGCAACGTTTTGGGACATTAAAAAAAATCTCAAATAGATACAGACAGAACTAAAGGAAAGAGTGAGACTGAGATGCGAAAATCAATTAGAACTCCCTCCCTCCCGAGTCCCGACCCTATGCCCTAGCCCCTAGTTTGATAATGAACGGCAATGGCTGCTTGAACGACGAGTGATGACGGCGAAGACGGCAAACTGCAAGGAGCAAGCAGTGAGGGTGAGCAATGGAGATAGTAAGCTATGGTGAGTCGACAACTGCTTGAAGCCTTAAAGGTATTTTCATTTTCTATTTAGATTGGTCTTTCTTTTCATTGTGCTGTGTTGATGAGATTGACCCGTGGCTAGCTTTCTGAATTTCTGATTAGTGATTGGTTTGCTTGAACCCATTGGAGATTTGGCCATTTGGTTTATGTTGGTATACCATTTATGACTTATGACACTTCTGGATTACTTGAGTTATGAAATTGTACTCTTTCCCAGTAATAATTCTAGAATGGTTGAGTTATTTGTAGATTACTGGCTAGCTTTATGAATTTGAGAATTTCTTATTAGTAATTTTGGCTTGATGTTCACTGTTGATGCAATCTTAGATTATTGTTTATGTTCTTCATTCTTTTGATTCTTAGTAACTGAAAAAATCAGTTTTTAATTCTTATTTAGCAGTCGTTGCTTGTTTTTTCAATATGGATTGAGAGAAGCCTTTCTTGTGTTTTGCATGCACATTTACTGAGAGAGCAAAAGTTGCTAAGAGAAGCCTTTCTTGTGTTTTTTTCAATATGACTTCATTTAATTGACTGCACATTTATTTGCATTGGAAATTATAGGGAAAATCCTATTTTTTACATTGTTTATAACCAATGTTTATAACTAATAAGTTCTTTGCTTATAACCAAGGTTGTTAATATCTGTCATGAATTCCATGGATAATAGCATTGTTGCAAGGATGGATATATCGAGTTCAGTAAATGAGAATGTCACTCCTAGTCCTAATACCAAACCTCACACTTCCAATTCCAACATTAATCCAACTCCTACTCCCAATGCCACAATTCAAGGTAAAACTAATCCAGTATAGGCACATGTTGCCTACAAAAAAGAGGGGACACAGAATGTATTCACATGTCTCTTTTGTGGTAATACCTATAAAGGAGGAGGCATAAACAAGATGAAGCAACATCTTGCTGGTGTGGTTGGTCAAATTGCTTCTTGCAAAAAGGTTACTTCTGATGTGCGTTATAGGATTGCAGAGTCTTTGAAAGAAAGTTCAAAGAAAAAGTCAATTGAAGTTGAAGATATAAGAGAAGAGGAAGTTGAAGAATTGGAGGTTAATAGTGGAGCTAAGAAGAGGAAACATGGGATAATGGATAAATATTTTGCTCTTAGGACAACTCCTGGAGCTCAGCCAACCATCAAGAGTTCCTTAGATCGAAAGAAGCACAACACACTGTGAAGATACATCTTGCTGAATAGGCTATAGTCAACTGCATTGCATTTAAAGCATTAGAGTGCCCTTTATTTCAAAGAGCTGTAGATGGAATGTGCTTTATAGGGCCTAGGTTTAAAGCACCTAGTGCTTATGATTTTAAAACCAATTTGTTGAGACAATAGTAAAAGGAATGCCAGTTACTTATTGACGGTCATAGAGCTAAATGGAAGAATAACGGCTGCACACTTATGGCAAATGTGAAAGAGGAAAGTTTCACCAAAGAGGGGGGTGAATTGGGTGATGTGATAAATTTTTTGATTGATGCAGTGATATGACTTTAACTGCAAATAGAGTAGAGTTGAGAAGATTAGCACACAGAAAGTTATACTAATTCAGGCCAAAACTCAGGCCTACATCCATTCCTCAGAGATCAAGACCTACTGAGATTTTCACTATACTTCCAAGATTCAATGGGCTCTCGTAAAGCCATAAAACAATAATTGTCCTTAAATGGACTATGAACAGAAATATTCTAACACTTAGAAATTTCTCTCCCCCTTACGACAAGTCTTACGTGCAGAAAAACAAACCTATGACCTTTCTCTCTTGCTTACGTATACAAGTTTTATTAGCAGCAACGTTCTCTCCTGCTTACACCACAGTAAGTCTTACGAGCAGCAACGTTATCTACTACTTGTATCTTGTAAGTATTATGAGCAGAAAGTCCTACTAGGAATTCTCTCAACTGCTTCTCTTGTAAGGATATCTACCCTCTCAAGGTCCCAGACCTTGAGATCAAATGAAAAATAGAATATGAAGTGTATACAGACTCTCTTATAGAGCAAATATGATAAACATTGAAGTATAATAAAATAAAGAGAAAATGGAATAACAGAGACTCGTGAATTCGCTTGTCTGAATTCTTACACTTTGTTATTTTTGATGGTCTCTGAAGCTCTGCATTTATAGCCAGATGATTTTGCCCGATGAATAATAATCATTGCGGAGCGGAGCATTTTACTATGGAACAACAAGTGTACATTTGAAATCTTTGAACGTGGTAGGTACATGCTTGGTTGGTAGCGATGATTCTATCTATCGTTGTTTGACTTCCTCTGTGCTTTTCTAATTCAAATGATCAACCACCTATATCACACTTGTAATATATGTTAAATGATGTTAAATAATAATAACAGGTAGAAATAGAGTGATTAAATAATATTAAACTATATTCGGATTGATCGCTGTGAGTCAATGACGTTTTGACTTCTGACAGAGGATCACCCGAGTACACTAGGCCTCACTCGAGTGAATCTTCATATATGCACTTCTGCTTCAGCTTTTGCATTGCACTTCCACATGGTTTTGAGAGAGTGCATTTTCACACTTGCGAGCGATGTGGGACCTCACTCGAGTACACATCCCCTCAATCGAGTGCACCTTTATCTTACAGTATGAGCCCACGTCTCTGGATAACACTCACATCCCATTTTATCAAGAGTGTGAGTTTGCACTTACAGGTGATGTGGACCCTCACTCGAGCATACTTATGCTCACTCGAGTGAACAGCATATTCTTGTAAAAGATACTCTTTTGCTTCAACACTTGTGTCAGAATGGAGAGAGTTGGATTCCACACTCGAAGGTGTTGAGGTATCACTCGGGTGCATTATCCTTCACTCGAGCATACTTTCTTTTCCATGCACTTGGTAACTCTTGGGCAAACAATTCCTGTCTCTCACTTGCTTGGACTCAAGTGCAATTTACATTTTGAGTTTACCTTGCTCTCGGGTAAACACTTGCTCTACCACCTTGCAAAGACTCGCGTATACTTGAGACTATCACTTGAGTAGAGGTTCTGTGCTCAAGCAAGATGATGATATCCTGTCTTTGTCATTACTCTCTGTCAAACACTTTCTGTCCAACACTTGTATGTGCTTGAGTGCAAAAGTGCTTAATGCTCGAGTGCTTACGCCATCACTCGAGTGCATCAGTTAAAAATAGCTGCAATGACTTCTGAACTTTATGATATGTATTTGGTAAGTTTATAATCATTGTCTAAACTTGCAATAACATAATTTTCTTACCATAACACACAATAACCTTTTGTTATCATCAAAACTTGGAATCTAACATTCTCCCCCTTTTTGATGATGACAAAACATTTGTGATAAGTTTTAAAAATTTGATTGAAGTGAAAATTTTGAGAACATTTTCAACATTTCCAAATGCATATTTCACCTAAGTTTAGAGTCATTTTCAAATTTTTGCACTTAATCTCATATGTTTCCTGCAATACTTCCAATGGACACTTAAAAGTCAAGATAAGTCATAGTACAATTATATTTGCACAGAAACCATTAAATCTGAATAGAAAACCTAGTAAACTTTAAATTGAACTTGTAAAAGTACAATATCAAGGTTGAATAAGCATCTACCCATAAAACCCCATATACAACCATGTTAGAAAAATAAACCAAAAAAGCTCAAATAACAATAATTTCCTACCCAATACAAAAAAGCTACCCAGACCATATCAGCTCGGCAGCTCATAAACCATCACTGATCCTACTCCCCCATTTTGTCAGCACCAGAAGGGGGCTGAGGGAAATTGAGATCACATGTAGAGTAAAGATCACCATGGCAGTGGAAGGATCAAATGGCTCAGGCTCAAAAAGTAGAGATGATGGCTGAGGAACAGAGGCTACAAGTAGTGGTGAAGGTGACCGATCATAAGTGACATCAACATTGGAATCCGGGTTTGTGAAGAGAACACGAGTCTGAGTCTGAGAAGGTTAGGCTGTGGTAGGAGTAGACATAGGTGGCACCTCAGGAGAAGTAGTCAGAAAATGAGTGCGCAAGAAGATTTTCATATCAGTGATTCTTCTCAACATATCTTAATGAGTCTTGAACATCAAGTCAAAGTTGGTATTTGCCTTGTCCACCAACTTTGAGACTTGTATCTCCATCGTGTTCACCAATTTCTCATACTCACTCATCAACTCCTTTTTCAGACCAGTCACAGCTTGATTGATCACTTCGGCCAGATGGGTTGATAGTGATGCATTCAGGAAAGATGGAGATGGAATTGTACCTTGAGCAGAAGATTGAGCCTCATCACCTCTCGATGGAGTGGCTTCTCACTGAGATGTGGCTTTGGTTTGGCTAACTGGTAGAGAGATCCCTATATGTGTCAACTTTGTTTTGCCAAACCTTTGGATGTTTGTCCTCTCAATTCCTTCCAAATACCAAATCTTGTTGTACTTTAGGATGAGGGACACAAGTTGTGGATATGATATTGTGGTGGATCTTGATAAAGAAAATCGAAACCTTCTCATCTCACCAAAATTAAGTTCCCCCACATTTCTTTGTTGCCAGGCTAGGAAAGAAGCCACTAAATAATAATCTCTCTGAGCAAAATGGGTATAATTTTTGAATTTGTTAACAATGCTACGAGTATATGTAATGAAGGGCACGAATATAATCAGGCATGTCAATAGGCGTAAAATTAAGAGGGCCTATAGGGTCATTTGGCCTTAAATGCCGGAAGGCTTCATTGGTAGTAAGTGTGGGTGGATCAGAAGGTGGTGTAACATAGCCAAGAATGTCATTTATGATAGTAGCAAATATCATAACATGTTGATATCTAATAGTGGTAGACATTTCTTCTTCTATCAACTCTCCAGCCCTAGAATATATGTTTTGGACTTTCATGTTGCAGTAAAAGGTTCTCATAACAGTAGGTGAATAAGGAAGATGCACATTAGCCAGGAATCATATAATCCAAGAAAAGGATGAAAATCCAAACTACAGCTTTTCTTCAGATAATATAAGTCCACATAAACTATAGGACAGAAATGTCTATGTGTAAACTTAGAATCATATACCTTCTGTTTCAGTGCCTTCAGTTCCTTAACGTTGAAGTCTTCAGGAGGATTTGTGACTTGTTCTTCCTCTAGAACCTGTGAAGTAGAAGGAACCCCTGAAGCAGCTACACTGGATTGGCCAACATGATATGAACTTAAGGTACCGGCTTGGGAGGCAATTTTGCCAACCAATACGTCAAGCTTTGACTTCTCCATTGCTTCCCAGAGTTGCATATTAAAAGAGTCATCAGAAGAAGAAGATTGTTGTGGTTGCTTTATGTCCTTCTTCTTTCCTCTTCCTTTGACTTCTTTGTATTGAGACCGAGTGACAACTGGTTCTTTGAAAACTACTCCTTTTGGTTTCTTTTATGGAGGTTGATTCTTCTTAGCCACCTTAGGCTTAGGATGAGGTTTCTTGGCTAGAGTTCTTTTCTTGGTGGTTTTGGGTTTAGGAGAAGGTGTTGGAGATGAAGGTATTGCTACTAGAGTATCTAAAGTACTAGCCATAGATTGAGTTGGTGAAGGTGAATGGGATCTTTGGGGAACTGCAGGCATCTTAGTTCTTATGAAGATGATTGAAGAGTTGTAATAGAAATCTGAAGCAATCTGAGTCGTTTAATCGATGGGTAATGGTTGAAAGTAAAGAGGTATGTCTTTCGAGTGACACAACGCTTCGAGTGAGAAGAGGAAGTGCGACGGTCTGAGCTATCACATAACTGATATAAGTGTCAACACTCAAGTGACAACCCTAGCGCTTGAGTATTTTCATACATTACTCGAGTGACACAATTTTGAGCTCGAGTGACAAATAAATTCATCTCATAAAGCATATAAAAACGTACCTAAATTAAGTGTATCTTGTTACATTTTTCATCTTTGTACTCAAATCCTCCAAGATCATTTGAGTAACCATGCTTTGGATTACTATGTGCATATTTCTGTCTCTTCTGCTTGAGTATTCTTGTTCCACTTCAGGTATCTTCATACTCTACTAGAGTGACGAGAACCTTCCCTCGAGTGAGAGCCATCCTACCCGTTGCATTTGAGTAACCTTTTGGCACTTTTATCTCCTCTGTTAACCCCTGTTTTACAAGTTGAAAAGCAGAGTATATGCTATAGTTCTGTACTCGAGCATTGTTGTCTGACTCGAGTGAGAATGTACTTGGCACTCGAGTGACACATCCAGTGCTTGAGTGATAAGGCTGTAAAAACAATTTCTACATACTCTGATGCCTAAGTCAATATGGTTATCATCAAAACTAATTAAACATAATAATTAACAAGAAAAACTTATAACTCATTGGGATTAACCATTCCCAATTCTCTTCAATTATATAAGAATTGATCTTTAGCTATTGGCTTTGTAAATATGTCAACGAGTTGAAGATGTGTCGGTATGAATTCTACTTTGATATCTTTCTTTTGCACGTGATCTCGAATGAAATGATGTCGAATATCTATGTGCTTGGTCCTCGAATGTTGCACAGGATTCTTGGCCAAGCTAATGGTACTAGTATTGTCACAGTAAATTGGTATCTCTTTTAAATATATCCCCAAATCCTGAAGTTGTTGCTTCAACCACAGTACTTGAGAACAACAGCTTGCTGTAGCTACATATTCAGCTTCAATGGAAGATAGTGACACTGTGTTATGCTTCTTGTTGAACCATGAAACCAGAGAGCCTCTAAGAAATTGACATTATGCACTGGTACTTTTTTTGTCAGTTTAATATCCTCCATGATCTGAATCTGAATATGCCATCAAATATTCGTTTCCTCCTTTTGGATACCATAGGCCAAGTTCTGCAGTGTCTCCAAGGTATTTGAAAATTCTATTTATAGTTTCTACATGTGATACCTTATAAGTATATTGAAACCTTGCACACATTCCAACACTGAATTGTATATCCAGTCTGCTTGCTGTTAGATAGAGTAATGAACCAATCATTCCTCTATATTTGGTGATATTGAAGTCAGGGCCTTTTACGTCAACATCCAGCAACTTTGTAGAACTCATTGGAGTATCAGCTCTATTAGCATTTTCCATTCTGTACTTCTTCAACAGCTCCTTTAAATATTTTGATTGAGATACAAATATCCCATTCTTCCTTTGCTTGATTCGAAGTCCAAGAAAGAAGTTTAACTCTCCCATTATGGATAGTTCAAACTCTCCCTGCATAAGCTTAGAAAACTCTTGACAAAGAGATTCGTTAGTAGCACCAAAAATAATATCATCAACATAAATTTGAACAATTAGAAGATCATTTTTATTATGTTTGATGAAAAGAGTTTTGTCTACTTTTCCTCTGACAAAGTTTTGATCAAGAAGAAATTTTCTTAGTCTTTCATACCAAGCTCTGGGTGCTTGTTTCAACCATATAAAGCTTTCTTTAGTTTGAAAACATGATCAGGTTTTGTTTCATCTTCAAAACCAGGAGGTTGTTCTACATAGACTTCCTCTATAATATAACCATTTAAAAAAACACTTTTTACATCCATTTGATAAAGTTTATAACCTTTAATGTAAGCAAAGGCTAAGAGTACTCGTATTGATTCCAATCATGCCACTAGAGCATATGTTTCCTCATAATCAATACCTTCTTCTTGATTATAGCCTTTGACAACCAATCTTGCTTTGTTTCTCACAATGATTGCTTATTCATCAAGTTTGTTTTTGAAAACTCATTTGGTTCCTATAATTGAGTGATCCTTAGGTCGAGGAACCAAATCCCAAACTTGATTTCTTCAAAATTGATTTAATTTTTCTTGCATAGCAATCACCCAATCATTGTCAGATAAAGCTTCTTCAATATTAGAAGGTTCAATCTCATAAATAAAAGTAGAAAAAGTTACCTCTTTGAGTATTCTATTTCTGGTTTTGACACCTTCGTGAATATCTACTTGATTAATTGGATGATCTTTAATATATCTCCATGCTTTTAGTTGAGCATGATCATCGACATCTTCTATATTTTGAAAGTCATTTGTTTCAAAATCATTCTGTTTTGAAATAGTTTTGTTTTTCTTTATCAAATCCATTTCTTCTACATCAAAATTCTTTATTTGAGAATCAAGTTCATCAAACACAACATGAATGGATTCTTCAACAGTACATGTTCTTTTATTAAAAACTCTATATGCTTTACTTCTATTAGAATATCCTAGAAATAAACCTTCATCAGACTTTGAATCAAATTTATCCAAGTTTTCTTTACCAATGTTGTGAATGCAGCACTTACATCCGAAGATATGTAGATGAGCAAGATTTGGCTTTTTCCCTTTGTAGAGTTCACATGGTGTCTTTCCAAGTGACTTGTGAATATATGCTCGATTTGAAATATAGCATGCGGTACTCATTGTATCCGCCCAGAATACTTGTGACATTTCCTTTGTATTGAGTATTGCCCTTGCCATTTTGTGAGGACTCTATTCTTCCTTTCTACTACTCCATTCTGCTGAGGCGTTCTAGGTGCAAAAAAGTTATGATCTATTCCCTCGTTGTTGCAGAAATCTTCAAAGAGTTGATTATCAAATTATCCTCCATGGTCTGTCCTAATAGAGACAATGGAAATACCTTTCTCATTTTGGACCTTCTTAGCAAACATAATAAATTTGACAAATGTTTCATCTTTTGAAGCAATAAATATAGTCCATGTAAATCTAGTAAAATCATCGACAATTACTAAAGTATATAGATTTCCTCCAAAAATTTTTACTCTTCTGGACCTACCAAATCCATATGAAGTAATTGTAAAGGCTTGGAAGTAGACATCTCATACTTTGTTTTGAATGAAAATTTAGTTTGTTTGCCTTTTTGACATGCCTCACAAATCATGTCATCTTTGAATTTAAGTTTAAGAAGACCAACAACTAAATCTTTTCTAATCAGTTTGTCAAGTTGGTTCATATTAACATAAGCTAAATGCTTATGCCATAACCAACTCTCCTCTAATTTGCTAAGAAAATAATTTTCAGAAGAATTTTAATTTAAATCAATAGTATAACAGTTACAGTCCCTTTGAGCTCGGATCTTTGCCTTGATGGATTCTTTGTTAAGCATTAGATCCTTTTTGTTTACTATCAAGCATTCTTCTAAGTCAAAGATCACCTAGTTATCTCTATCAGTGCTTTGAGTCACACTCAAGAGGTTGTGGCATAATCCTTCAATTAATATACATCATTGATTTGAACACCATCAGATTTTCCTACTTCCCCAATTCCAGCAATACGTCCAGATTGGTTACCTCCAAAAGTTACCTTTCCTCCTTCTCTGGTTTCTAGCATGGTGAACTTATTTTTGTCACCAGTCATGTGTCTCGAGCATCCACTATCAATGTACCACTTATTTGCTCATGATGCTTTAAGACATACCTAGAGTAAGGTGATCAAGTTTTAGGTACCCACACTTTCTTGGGTCCTTTATGGTTAGTATGCATTACTTTTGGTACATGTGTCCCTTTCAGAACCCATTTATACGTACCAATGACCTGTCCTTTTCTAAAATAACATGATGAAGTATAATTTCCTTTCCTATTACAACAGCTACATGATGCAAATGGATTTGATGTATGCACAAAATTCTTAAAATATTTGATATAAGTTCTACTACCATTTTTCTTATTTCCTCTATTTTTATCCTAATCAGACTTATATCCAATTCCAGATTTATCAAAGGAAACTCTCTGAGATTTTAGAATAACTTTAAGAGTTTCACTTCCTTTAGTAAATATTTCCACAGTTTTTGTTAAATCACTTATTTTCTTATCTTTTTCTTCACATAATACACATGATGATATGATAGTATTTTCTAGTTCTTGTACTTTCTTCTTATAACTAACCATTTCTTTAGCTACCTTGATGAATTCAGTATGCAATATATTATATTCAGATAATAACTCATCATAAGTAGGTTCAGAATCACTTACCTTGGAATCAGATTCTTCTTCTTTGGCTACCAAGCATAGATTTGCAACTTCATCATTGTTGCTTTCTTCATCCGACGAACAATCACCCCATATAGATAAGATGTATGCTATCTTCTTCTGCTTCTTCTTGTCTTTATTTTAGAAGCATTCAGATTTGATGTGTCCAAGCTTCCCACATTCATAGCATACTATCTATTGCTCCTTGTTTTCTTTCTTACTTAGTCCACCTTGATAATTCTTGAAATTCTTTTGGCCTCTTCTATAAAACTTCTTGAATTTTCTCACGATCATTCCCATATCATCATTGTAACACCCTGATTTTTGATTAAGGGCTAATGGCATTGAGATTGATTATAAAATTATGTAATTAAATATTTTGAGAGAAATATGATATGAATTTGGTGTGCATACATGTGGTATTTAAGATCAAGGGTTAAGATTCATTTCTGATGGGTCGGAATCCTATACTTTGTGTCTATGTGAGCTCATAGTAGAAGTGGATGAGATGGTGGCATGTGGCATAGTGGAGGCCTTTGGATGAGGCACATGAAGACAAAATAGCACTTTTCTCTTTCTCCTCTCTTTTGTTCGGTTGTATGCTAGGGAAGGGAAGAGAAAAGTTCATCATCATCATCTCTTCCATCTATCATATTCTCTCTCCCATTCCTCCATTTTCGGTGACCTTAAGCTTGGAATGAGAAAAGGAAAGCTTGATCTTTGAGTAGGTAAATAATCTCTATTGCTCAAACTCCCCTCATCAAAGTTGATCCTTGAGTTAAGAGCAACATTTCTATGGTTGTAGCTTGTCCATTGGTGGTGGTTTGTGGCCACACGAAATTCTGGACTTGGGGGAAACAAGGAACTCCTTTGAGAAAGCTATAGAGGTGAGTAAGATAAACCTTTCTATATAGGTTTTGTAACCATTGGTTGAGTGTGAAATTTCTGGAAATTTTGCCTTGAATTTTGAAAATGAGGGTCAATGTGTGGTTGGCATGTGGTTGTCATGGAATTAGTGCTTTGATATGTGTTTTGGGTTGATAGAATGGATTTAGGTTGGAAATGTGAAAGTTGATACCTTTGTGATAGCTTTGGTGCATTGGGCAAAATAGGGCATGTGATTGGGTGATGATTTTGGTCATTTTGAGGTTACCATTGTGTTCCTTGAGTGATTTTGTGTGGGAATAAGCTTGGTTGTTGATTTTGGGATTCATTTGGATCACTTGGGAAAAGTTGGAAAATCTGTTTTGGTTAAGCTCTGTTTTTGCTGTTAGCTTACACGAGCGTTTTGAGTGACCAAATGGTATTGAAAAATTGTGAAACTTTCCAGTCTTAAATTTCACATTCCAATCTTCAAAATGGACATATATTTTGTGTCATTTCGTTTAGAATTCTGTGAGATATGGTTGTCCAAAGTTTGGGATTGAAACAGAACTCTGTTTTGGGAGTAGTGTTTAGTTTTTGGTGATTCTGTATTTGTGTAGTGATTTCCAGTGATGGGCTATATTTTTCCTTGAAAGAGGACTCATATAACTTTCATTTGGCTTTGGAATCACCTTTTTTCTATTTTTCTAGAATTAGTTATGGTTTTTCGAAGTCAGCCCAGAGTCAGGAAATTTCTGGGCCGTGGCCCAAGAGTGGCTGGCCGAGGCCCAAGCCTTTCTGACCTGATTTGGGCCGCGGCCCATGAGTGGTGGGCCACAGCCCAAGACCTTCTGACCATATTTGGGCCACAGCCCAAGGAAGGGTGGGCCGCGGCCCAACCCTGTGTTCCAGCACTTTGTGTTTTCGAAAAGTGACCTTCAACCTTTTGTTTCCCAACCTTTTAAGGCTTTCATTAGAGACATTTGTGGCCTCTTAAGAGTCCTAAATGATAACCAACTTAGTGTATTATGAGATTAAGTAATTGGAAAAGTGATTGATCAATTGTCCCTAATTTGGTATAGGATTTGATATCTGCCGAACTCGTGAGCCAACTATGCCAAAGATTGTCAGGAAAGATACAGGTAGCAACTCCTCTCTTATACTTTGTGTAAATGTATTGTATGTTTGTCTGTCATTCATTGTGTAAATGCTGCTGCTGCTGCTTTGTGATACCCTGTGCATTGAGATACTTTGTGGAGTTTTGTGATACATTGTGCTTTGAGATGCTTTGTGGTGCTTTGTGCTTCGTGTTGCTGCTACATAGTGTTCACCGTGAAAGCGGGCGTTGTGCATAGTGTTCACCACGAAAGCGGGCATAGTGCATCGTGATTACAGCCGTAAGTGCTGTCGTATATGGCACGAGCCTGAGATCATTGTGAAGCTGCTGAACATGATGAACATACATGCTCTATGTTTATATATTGTATGAGTGTCTTGTTGCTACTGAGATTCTTTAGAATCTCACTCTTTCCATATGACTAACCTTTTCAGAGAGGGCGAGTGGCTCGAAAAGGAAGCGACCAACCAGGAGTGGTTAGGGCTTAGGGACATTTTATATTTGGATGTTGGTTATCCTTGTTTTGGTTCTGGGATTACTAAGTGTATATGAGATGTAAATGAATATTTTGGATATGTAATCCCCATTTTTGGGGACTCGCAACCCATGATATATATGTAGATGAACCTGGGTTTTGCCAGGATTTTAGTTTCCGCACTCTGATATTTCTTATGTAATTTGATTTCTCAAGTAGTTATATCCGCACGTGACTGTGAGACCGGAATTAACACATTTTGAATTGATTTTGAAATACCTCATCCCGAGTTGAGGGATTATAAATTGTTGATTTGATTTTATTGGTCTCTATTTTACTTAAACATCGAAATCCGGATGTAATTACCGTGAGGGGGTTACAATCATCAAGGACATCTTCATTTTTGGAAGACTCTTCTTCCTTGATTGCTTTAAAAGCATCTCCTCTTTTCTTTTTATCATTGAATTCTTCTAGTTCCTTCTTGAACCTCCTATTTCCTTCATATTCAAAAAGACTACCAAAGAGAGCCGCTACGAATCTCATTGATTCTCCTTTAACTTCTTTGATAGTTGTTACCTTTGCTTCCCATTCTTTTGTAAGAATGTTAAGCATCTTTCTTACTTGGGAATTTTGGTCAAATGATTTCCCAAGTGCAGATAGTTGATTAATAATATGAGTATATCTGAATTTGAATTCTATGATTCTTTCTCCAGGTTTCATACGAAATAGATCATACTCTATAATTAGAGTATTGACTCTATTTTCTTTGATTCCAGATGTGCCTTCGTGAGAGATCTCAAGAGCATCCCACATATCTTTGACAGTTGGTAGAGTGCAGATTCAGAAATATTCCTTTTGACTGAGGGTGCTCTGTATCATTAAAATAGCTTTACTATTTAATGTTACTAACCTCTTGTCATCTTTGTCAAACTCCTCTGGGCTCTTTTTAATGACTCTATCTTCGATTTTCTTCATTGGAACAAAGCCACCATTTTGTATCACATTCCATAAACCGTATTCGTTAGCCATCATAAACACTTTGAACTTAGCTTTTTAGAATGAAAAATGTTCTCCAGCAAAACCAAGAGGTCTAGTGATAGAAGTTCTGTTTGGAAGGATGTTCTCACCCATTGTTGCCATTTACTGGATCCTTTTCAAGCTGTTAGGCTCTTCGGAGAAGACCTTGCTTTGATACCAAATGAAAGAGGCAAGTTTCACCCAAGAGGGGGGTGAATTAGGTGATATGATAAATTTTTCGGTTGATGTAGTGATATGACTTTAACTGTAAATAGAGTAGAGTTGAGAAGATTAGCACACAGAGAGTTATACTGCTAGTTCGGCCCAAAACTCAAGCCTACATCCAGTCCTCAGGGATCAAGACCTACTTAGATTTTCACTATACTTCCAAGATTCAATGGGCTCTCGGAACGTCGTAAAACAACAATCGTCCTTGAATGGACTATGAGAAAAAATATTCTAACACTTAAAAATTTCTCTCCCCCTTACGACAAGTCTTACATGTAGAAAAATAAACCTATGACCTTTCTCTCTTGCTTATGTATACAAGTCTTATGAGTAGCAACGTTCTCTCCTACTTACACTACTGTAAGTCTTATGAGCGGTAACGTTCTCTACTGCTTGTATCTTGTAAGTCTTATGAGCAGAAAGTCCTACTAAGAATTCTCTCAATTGCTTCTCTCGTAAGGATATCTACCCTCTCAAGGTCCCAGTACCTTGAAATCAAATGAAAAATAGAATATGAAGTGTATACAAACTCTCTTATAGAGCAAATATGATAAACACTGAAGTATAATAAAATAAAGAGAAAATGGAATAACAGAGACTCATGAATTTGCTTGTCTGAATTCTTACACTTCGTTATTTTTTATGGTCTCTAAAGCTCTGCATTTATAGCCAGATGATTTTTCCCGTTGAATAATAATCATTGTGCAGTGGAACATTTTACTGTGGAACAACAAGTGTACATTTGAAATCTTTAAACGTGGTAGGTACGTGCTTGGTTGATAGTAATGATTCTATCTGTCATTGTTTGACTTCCTCTGTGCTTTTCTAATTCAAACGATCAACCACCTGTATCACACTTGTAATATATGTTAAATGATGTTAAATAATAATAACAGGTGGAAATAGAGTGATTAAATAATATTAAACTATATTCGGATTGATCGCTATGAGTCAATGACGTTTTGACTTCTGACAGAGGATCACTCGAGTGCACTAAGCCTCACTCGAGTGAATCTTCATATATGCACTTCTACTTCAGCTTGTGGTGTACTTCCACATGGTTTTGAGAAAGTGCATTTTCATACTTGCGAGTGATTTGGGACCTCACTTGAGTACACATCCCCTCACTCGAGTGCACCTTTATTTTACACTATGAGCCACCGTCTCTCGATAACACTCGCATCCCATTTTATCAAGAGTGTGAGTTTGCACTTGCAGGTGATGTGGGCTGTAATATCCTGAAATGTAACCAAGGATTTATAACTTCAAAGTGATGTAATTAATCTTAATTGAGCACTTTTGAATTAAATGATGTGTATGGTGATACGATTGGGATGATGATGTGATTTAGTAAGTATTGTGCTAATCAGGGGTAAAACGGTAAATTTACCGATCGACTGGTAAGTTACTGGAGAGGAAACCCCTTGGTAATCATGATCAATGGCTAAGATTGAATAAGCAAAGGAGTGGGATTGTGTGTGCATGTGCTCATGTGAGTGTTTAGAAGGGGGCTCAAGATGTTGACACATGTCAACACAAGAACCATGGATTGAGGTCAAAGGGGTCAACAATTGCAACTCTCTTTTCCCTCCTCCATTTCAAGTCGGCCAAGGGCCTAAATGCACCACAAAAATTCTGATTCTTCATCATCTTCTCACCTCTCACCTCTCCTCCATTTTCGCCAAAAACAAGCAAGAAAGAGAAAGAAGGAGCTTGAGTTTTAGGTAAGGTCTTGTCCCTAAATGCTCAACTCACCTTTATTAATGTTGTTCATGAGGTTGAGGGCTATATTTCTATGGTTTCAGAATTTTGGTTGGTGAAGTTTGAGACATTGTGAATTTTAGAAAGTTGAAGAATCAAGAAGTTGGCTTTGGAAGACATAAGAGGTGAGTAGTTGATGCACTTTGGTATGGTTGTTTTGGTTATTGGTTTGGTTTTGGGAATTTCGAATTTTGCCCTGATTTTTGGTCTAATTTGAATGCTTGAATTGGTTAGTGTGTGGTATAGAATGTGGTGTTAAATTGTGTCTTTGAGCCATGGGAGTTGATTTGGAATTTTTGGAATGGAAGGAATTGCATTGTGGTCGATGGTGTGTATATTGTGTTGACATGTTAAGTTTTTGTGGAACATGCCCATGGATAATGAATATGGTCATTTTGATAGCTCCAATGTGTTCCTTGAGCCAAATTGTATGAAAATAGTATGTGATTTGGAATTTGGGAACCATTGGAAGCATTGGTGCAAAAATGGAAATGTTGGCCAATGTAAGTCTGTTCTGGACAGTCAGATGGTGTGGACGTTTTGACTGGGCAAATGATGTTGAAAAATTATGAAACTTTCCAGTCTTAAAGTTCACATCTCAAGCTTCAAAATGGACATAAATTTTGTGTCATTTCGCTTTTTGATCTGGGAGTTTGAACCGTCCAAAGTTTGGCATCCAAACTGGATCCTGTTTTGGCACAACATTAGGTTTTTGGTAAATCTGGACTTTTGTGGTGATTCTTGATAATCTTACATATTTTTCCCATAAAGGGGACTTGAATATCTTTCAATGGGCTTTGGAATCACCTTGTTTCAAGTTTTCTAGAGCGAGTTATGAATTTTTGAAGTTCCTTGGCCGCAGCAGAAAATTCTGGCTCCAGCACAAAACTTTCTGTGCGTGTCTTGGCCGCAGCCAGAAAATTCTTGGCTGCAGCCAAAATGTTTCTGTGACGTTTTTAGCCATTTTTGGCTGCAGCCAGAGAATTCTTGGCTGCAGCCAGAGAATTCTTGGCTGCAGCCAGAACCCAATTTTCAGCACTTTGTGAGTTTGCAAAGCAATTTCCAACCTAGAGTTCTACAATCCTTTTAGGTTCTCTTTGAGCTTGTTATAACCATTTAGGGGACTCATATGGAACCTATTCTAAGTGTTTGAAAGTAGGAATTGGGGGTAGGAAATTAATCCACCATTTTTGATTTTGTTTATAGGCTTTGATATTTGCCGCCCTCGCGAGCCAACTGTGCCACCGAGCGTCAGGAAGGAACGAGGTAGTAACTTTTCTTTCGTACCATATGTGATGCATTGTATGTGTGTATTATCATTGATTTGTGATAAACTCGTATGCTGCGACATTGTGGATATGTGTAAACACCGTCATACCAATAGCCCCTGAGTAGCTAACAACAGATCGGGCAAGGGTTGTATGCCTTCCCGGCGGAGAAAGGGGATGAGGATGAGGTGTGATATATGTGATTATGTGGGCCGAAAGGCTATTTGTGAAGGCCGACGGGCCATTTGTGAAAGCCAGATAGCTATATGAGCTATAAGGCTATGTGTATGCACTGCCACGCCAATAGTCCCTGAGTAGCTAACAACGGTTCGGGTTAGGACAGTATGCCTTCCAGGCGGAGAAAGGGGATGAGGGTGGAGTGTGATTTGTGCTGCTGTATGATGATTTGCTTACATGCTGTGTACTTATATGTGGTATAAATGTTTTGTTACTACTGGGATTCTCTTGAATCTCATTCTTTCCTTCGACTAACATTTCAGACAGGGCAAGTGGCTCCAAGGAAAAGCGGATTACTAGGAGCGGATAGAACCCTGTAGGGACGTTTGTTTTGGATATGTTGATTATTCATTTTGGACAGGGTTCTGTAAATTATTTTTGGATTGTAAATATTAGTGGAATACAGTGGTGTAATCCCTTATCTGGGAATTAAAACCCTATAGTGAATAAATGGAACCCGGGGGTTGCCGGGATTTTTGTTACCTACTCTGATATGTTTAAATGTAAATTAACTGCACAGGTGATTATATTCGATAATTGAATTTGAGACCGGAATAAGAAAGAAGTTTTGAAATTTTTGTAAAGTCCCTACTATAAAAGGGAGTTTTAAATAAGTTTTGAACTATTCGACGGTCTCTAAACCAATATAATTAAGTAATATCGAATTATAATTACGCTAATTAAGGCAGGGGGTTACATGGGCCCTCACTCGAGCATACTTACGCTTACTCGAGTGCACAACATATTCTTGTAAAAGATAATTTTTTGCTTCAGCACTTGTATCAGAATGGAGAGAGTTGGATTCCATACTCTCAGGTGCTTAGGTATCACTCGGGTGCATTATCCTTCACTCGAGCATACTTTCTTTTCCATGAACTTGGTAACTCTCGGGCAAACACTTACTGTCTCTCACTTGCTTAGACTCGAGAGTAATTTACATTTTGAGTTTACCTTGCTCTCGGGTAAACACTTGCTCTACCACACTTGCAAAGACTCGGGTGCACTTGAGACTATCACTCGAGTAAAGGTTCTGTGCTCAAGTGAGATGATGATATCTTGTCTCTGTCATTGCTTTCCGTCAAACACTTTCTGTCCAACACTTGCATGTGCTTGAGTGCAAAAGTGCTTAATGCTCGAGTGCTTGTGCCATCATTCGAGTGCATCAATTAAAAATAGCAACAATGACTTCTAAACTTTAGGCATTTGGTAAGTTTGTAATCATTGTCTAAACTTGCAACAACATAATTTTCTTACCATAACACACAATAACCTTTTGTTATCATCAAAACTTGGAATCTAACAAGATGGATGGGCTAATGTGAGATAACAGACTTTGATAAACTTCTTAGTTTATTCTACCCATGAAATGGTGTTTGTTAAGTCTGTTGATGGATCAGATTTAGTCAAAGATGCTAAAACTTTGTTCTCACTATTTTTGGAAGTGATTGAGTAGGTCGGTTTGAAGAATATCATCCATGTGGTGACTGACAATGCTGTCAACTATGTGGCATGTGGAAGGTTGATCAAGGGGAAATATAGAAATATATATTGGACTCCTTGTACTATTGATTGTTTAAATCTTGTATTGAAAGACATTTCAAGCATGCCCATTGTGTCGGACATTGTAGCAAAGGCATCAAAGATAACTGTATTTGCTTACAATCACATGATATTCTTGTCTTGGTTGAGGAAAAAGCCAGGTTGGAAAGAAATTGTGCGTCCTAGTGCTACAAGGTTTGCCACTACCTTTATTACATTGCACAACATATACATGCACAAGCATGACTTGCAAGCCCTTATTGTTGATAAACAATTTGTGGACCATAAACTGTCTAGGACTACTCCGAGAAAAATTTTTAGTGTGATCATATTAGATAGCCGGTTTTGGAATGAATGCTATCAAATTGCAAAGATTGTAATTCCTCTGATAAAACTGTTGAGAATTGTTTACTCATATGAGAAGCCTTCACTTCCATATGTTTATGAAGGCATGCAAAGGGCAAAAAGTGGAATGAAGGAGATGTTCAAGAGGAATAAAGATCACTACAAGCCCTACACAAGTATCATTCAAGCGAGATGGGATAAACACTTGAATACCAATCTCCATGCAGCTGCCTATTTATTGAACCCGGCATTCATATATGATTCAAACTTTGTTCACAAGGGAGAGTTAATGCAAGCTTTGATTGACTTGGTAGAGGTTAACTCAGATGAAAATGTTGATTGCTACAAGATAATGAAGCAAGTGACATTATATCTTGATGGCAATGAATCTTTCAGTAGAGAGACATGTAAAAAGGGAGCTGAAAAACTAGATCATTGTAAGTAACTAAGTATTCATCTTTATTCTTTTAATGTTTAATTAACAACATATTAATTGATTACAACTAATATTATGTACATGTTTTATTTTGTAGATGAATGGTGGATGTACTATGGCTATTTAGTTCCAGAATTGAAATGTGTTGCAACACATATTCTTAGGCAAACATCTGCTTCTTCAGGTTACGAGAGAAACTGGAGCTTATTTGAGCGCATCCATACAAAAAGGAGAAATAGATTGCAGCATCAAAAACTGAATCATTTGGTTTACACTAACTATAACTTACGATTAAAGCATAAGTAACTTTAGATATTATGAAAAATACTTTTAATTAATATTGATTAAGTTTTAAATTTTAACTGAAATCATTTGTCATTAGAAAATTGAAAGAGTGCATTAAATAAAAAGAAGGCAAGATATGATCCCATTGACTATGAGTTTAATGATGAGGTGGATTTTTGGATGACTGAAGAAGATCCCATTCCATATTTTAATGATGAAGATGCAGAAAATCTTGAAAGTATTCTTAATAATGAAGGCGTTGCACTTTCATCAAACTCTAGATAGGATTAATGAAGGTTTATATAATTATATGTCCTATTAATATCTCGTTACTAATTTATTATCCATCCATATAATTATTTGTTATACATAACCATTGATATTAATTATTGTTATGTATATGCATAGGTGACAAAGATCAGAAAATTCCTGATCCCCCGGTTTTGAATGATGATGTTACTACCATTTACCCTTTCCCCAATCTAGCACCTATTGACTCATCTCCAATAGATCGGCTTGATGAGTGTAGAGTTTGTTGTCAATTATTATAAGTGGGAAGAACTAGCTATGTTATGTTTTACCTATATTTTGATGTTAGTTATGTTTGATGAATGATGATTGACATTGTTATGGTTTAACTATATTTTGATGTTAGTTACACTAGTACAAAAAAGGGTTTTTAGACCGGAACATTTAGACCGGTTACATCGGATAAGATCTTAAAAATATGACCGGTGGCATTTTTATAATTATGATGAAATATTAAGACGGGTTATTTATAACCGGTCTTACAAATACTTTTAAGACCGGTTATAGCAAAAACTGGTCTTAAAAATAATTTTAAGACCGGTTACAAAAAACCCAGTCTTAAAATATATACAATAAAAAAATAAAAATATGTAATATATTTTCTAGACCAGTTTTAAAAATAACTGGTCTAGAAAATATTATCTAAATTAAAGACAATCATAAAAATAAATTTTTATTATTTTTAAGACCGGTTATAAATAAGAACTGGTTTTAAAAATTCAAAATTTTAGACCGGTTATTAATTAATAACTGGTCTTAAAAAGTTTCAATTTTTAAGACCTGTTATTTATTAATAACCGGTCTTAAATATATATTTTAAGACCGGTTTTAAAATGGAACCGGTCTTAAATATTACTTTTAAGACCGGTTGTAATTGACAACCGGTCTTAAAACTGACCTGGATTTCAAAACCCGCCTAAATTTAGCTCTGAAATTTCATTTCAAGACTCAGGCACATCAACGAAACCCCTGCGTCTGTTCGCAGCAGCTCCTCCTTTCCCCTTCTCTTCTCCATCCTTAACTTCGCCGCCGTCAACGGAGATTTACTGTTGAATTCATTGTCGGAAGGCTATCGTCGTTTGTTCCCTCCAATTGGTTTCATTCTCAACCTCATTTTTATTGTCAGGTTTTTGTTTCCATTTCGTTTTTGGGTTTTTCATTGAAATTGTGAGATTACTTATCCTCCATTTTCTTTGTTCGATTCCTGCAGCAAGTGGCCAAGGACTGTTCAAATCCAGAGGAATAAGAGGATCATCAAGCAAAGGTTTAAGGTACGGTTGAATTATTCTGAAATTGTGGACGTGGGTTTATTTTGGTGGTTTTCTATTTGCATTACAGACTATAGTTTAAGCTTGTTACTTCTAGTGGACCTGGGTTAATTATTCCATTTGAAAGTGATGATTTTGAGAGTCGTAGTGATGATTTTGATCCTAGTACGTTGAAGACTATAGTTTAAGCTTGTTGCTTTTAGTGGTGTAGCTTCTGTTATATTGTTTTGTTTGGTTTAAGCTTGTTGCTTCTGTTATATTGATGTTGTAGCTTCTAATTTCCTTCTTTTGATTCGGCCCTGCGATTTGAATTTAAAATCTTTACCAATATGAAAACTTGCTTTAGGGAATTGCTTTTGCAATTGCAATTAATCATTCCTCCTTCAACTTGTGCATTGCAATTATTTGTTCATGTTTGCATAACTTGGAAATTGCCTTTGTAGATAGTGCTGTGTTATAACAATAAGCACCATGTAGCAAAATTGCCTTAAATAGTGTTCTTAAAGTGTTTTTAGACAATGAGTCGTCCTAGTGAGGGTACTCCCAATCCAACTAATCCAAATCAAAGCGAGCCTAGCAATGCTCTGAGTCAGGAACACAATGAGCCACGTAACCGGCCTAGACGAAGGGGTAGGAGAGCTACCTGATTGAGAGACATTCCTCTCAATCGGAATACCAGGGGAAAGATTCCGATTGAGTTTGATAGATATTGGAAACCAATCGGGCCTAATGCCCAACGGTATAGGAGTTTTGTCGGCCTCCTAGCACACCACAAGCCTAGCATCTTGATAGAGCAGTAGAGAAATGTCGATAGAGGTGTGAAGCGATATATTTGGGAAACTATCCAGCTCACTTACGACATTCCTGAGAGTGAAGTATTGTATGACAAGACAATGACGTATTGTGATGAACGCTGGAGGAAGTTTAAGGCAAATCTAGCCAACAATTACGTGCATATTGAGGTAGAAGAAGGTCAGCCTCTTCCTAATCCATGCGAGCAGTATTCTTTTATTGACGAACAAACTTGGCAAGAATTTAGACGGCTCCGGACTACTCCAGAAGCATTGGTGAGTTGTTGACATATTTTACAAATGATTTTCTTATGAATTATGAATTGTCTTTATTGATTTACAATGACTTAATTTTAATTTCTTATTCGCAGGAAAAAAGGAAAAAGGCCTAAGAGAGTGGTAGAAAGAATGATTGCCCCCATACAATGTCTCGTGGGGGGTATGCGAAGGCCGAAAAAGACTTGTTGGCGGCCAAACGGAAGAGATTGGAAGAAGCAGCTCAATCCGATCCTTCTGTTCTTCTTTCTCCACCATCTCTGATACGTTGAGAAGAGAAGTGGTTGTTCGCTCGCCAAAAAAGGAGCGGGTCTTATACGAGTGAACAATCTCGTGTAGTCGGTGAGAAAATTGTAAGTATTGTTGTTGACTTGTTGTTATTAATTATTTAGTAAACAAATTTCATTACTAACATTCGTCATCTGTCTTATAGGAGGAGCTTCAAAAAAAACAAGCCGAGGGATCGTTTAGGTCTGATGGGAGGAATGACATCCTGATCGTAGCTACAGGAAAACCTGAGCATCCCGGCCGTGTCAGGGGGATTGGATGAGGGGTAGGCATAAGGGATTATTTTGGAGCACCTTCACGCCGTTCCTCAAGTGGTATGGTGACTAGAGAGGAGATGAAGTGTATATTGGCCACTGTGAGGGTGGAAGCTAGGGCCGAGGCAGAAGCATCATTTGATGCACGATTTGAAGAAAGGTTCAACAAGATGAAGGAGGAATGGATGATCATGACGAGCACAAGAGAAGCAAATACCAGTGCTCCCCAGGCTTATTCCCTAAACCCTAAACAGAGCACTAAAGGGAGTTGCATTGGTCAGTCATCAGAGGGTCCTGGCAGCCAAATTGGTGAGCCTTGTGACTTGTTTGTAGAGGATCCTCTAAGACGATTGGTTGCATGGGGGAGCATGCACAACTTGGGATCAACTATCCACCACCAAGAAATAAAGGATGATCAAGTCAAAGTAGCAGTTGAAGAGGTGATCGTTGCAGATGCACCTCTCCCTATCCCTGTTGATGACTTCAAGGTTGTGGGCGATGTCATCAACTCTTTCATCTTGTGGCCAAAGAACCTTGTTTCTGATCGAGCTAAGGAATCCCCGCCTCCGCCTCCACCTCCACCTCCACCTCCCTCCACTCAAGATGTTTCACGGCCTCCATTGAATGTCATACAACAAGTGATTCTGATGGCATATGATACGTCCTTTGCAACAAGAAATTGGGCTACTGAGTCAGCTGTTGGCAAGTCAGGGGCGCACTGCTATCTTGAGAGGGATGATTTAATATCCCTGGTAGCTCCTCTACAACAGCTTACGATTTCGATTGTCCAGCTCTTTTTGATGTAAGTATCTTCTCAAATTGGAAGTTAATATTTTACAAATTACGCCATTAAAATTTGATTTAATGTCCCTGCTTGAAATATTGTAGGTTGATGCATCGCAGGTTGGTTGACTTTGGAAAAACCGATAAATTTGGACTCCTATGCCCAGTTCAACTCTACGACAAAGGGACCACTTCTTCTATCAAACACACATACTTATCGCACGGGCTTAGTGAAACCGCAATTGAGTGTTTCTTGGCTCCATATTTGCATGGGTAAGACAAATTTATATTTCATACTATACATAATATTTTATATTTGCTTAAAAGTTTTCCTTTTTTTCAGTGATCATTGGCAATTGGCTATTTTGTGTAAGAGGAGTTATTCTGTCATCCTCTTATGCTCCCTCCACCTCAACAAGCCAACTAGTGAATTGAAGAAAAGCTTGAACTCGTAAGTTTTCTTGCATTATTAATTACCTTTCGTGTGCAAAATTTATGGAATTTGTGTAAAATAAGTAACCTTTGTGATTTTGATGATATAGGGCTATGCGGACATTCCAACACACTGCTTGTGGTAGGCCTATGCGTGAGGTAAAAGACCCTACATGGATCTTGCCAAAGGTTAGTTACATATTGGTTTGTTTTAAGAATGTATTCAATAATAAGTCATGCTTTAATTTTATACTTGTTTTAACGATATCATATTATTTTTTAGACCCGTAGGCAACCACCGGGGTCCAACTTGTATGGGATGTATATTCTGAGGCACATGTATAATATTACCCTAGGCACGACAGACCTTACTGAAGAGGGAAATGTATATATATATATTTCAAAAATTTTGTACTATTATTTTTTTTAAGTGAATTTAATGTTTTGCCTGGCTTTGGTGTTTCAGATATTTGAACTTGCTTACCCTTTTCCAGAAGAAGATATTGAGCACATTCGCAAATGTTGTGCTGAATTCATTTATGAACTTTTACAACAGTGAGTTCTTGTAAAACTGAGGAATTGTTTTGTGTATATTAATGAATTGACATGGTGGTTAATTGGGTGCAAATATTGTTGGTTGCATGATTTGACATGTTTGTTGGTTTTAAGATGATTTTTGTATATTTTGATGAATTCACTAGCTTGTTGGTTGCATGATATTCATTTATGCCTACTGAACATTGTAAGTGGAACTGGTAAGTGGAAGATTAAAGCAAAAGGAAATGGTAAGTGGAAAGTTAAAACAAAAGGACATTGTAAGTGGAAGCAAACTGAACACCATATGGCACTTAACAAGTATGGCATTGCAGGTAGCAATTCAAGGATGCGTTCTGGTAAAAACCTAATCACACACATTTTTAAAAAAAAATATAACACGTTTAAGACCGGTTATAAAAATAACCTACTTTTAAGACCGGTTATATATATAACCGGTCTTAAAATTACTTTTAAGACTGGTTATTTTTAACAACCGGTCTTAAAATTACTTTTAAGGCTGGTTATTTTTAAGAACCGGTTTTAAAAATTTCTCTAAACCCCATTCCCCCAGAGGTCTTTTAAAACCAGTGCTCATGACAACCGGTCTTAAAATTGTTACGTTTAGACCGGTTTTTAATATAACCGGTCTTAAAAGTTAGACTTTTAAGACCAGATTCAAAACCGGTCTTAAAAATGACATACTTTTAAGACCGGCTGTATCAAGACTGAATCCAAAACCGGTCTTAAAAGTCAATTTTAACCGGTCTAAAAACCCTTTTCTGTACTAGTGTTATGTTTTAACTATTTTGATGTTATTGGTTATGAATGATGATTATTTTGTTATTGTCAATTAAATTGTAATATTTTAATATGGCCGGTTCGACCACCGGTCCGACCCTAGTTGACCCACTGACCCTTCAACCTGTGCCGTGACCAGTTCATTGACCTGTCCGATTTTTTGTTCCTTGGTTCCAACCTCTAATGCTTGTAATAGTGACCGTTGCTGCTTCTTTGACCTTGACTGAGAAGCTCTATTTAGGAAGCTATGTATCTCCTTTGATATATATTGGTGTGTTTAATTTGGAAAACAAGCTATAACTGCTCTTCTTGAATCCAACAATAATTTGTTGAATTTGAAAAGTGTATATATATACACAGTGTGTGCGCACGCGCTTCCTTCATTACTATAAACATGATGAAAGTACTCTATAGTGTGCTTGGTTTTCATTTTGTCAAAAATTTGTTTGCCTAAAGTTAGCTTAGCAAAAATTAGTTATCAACAAAATTTATATTTAATTACGTTTAAAAAAAAAAAGTCAGTTTGATAACTCAAAACAACTTAAAGTTGTTCAAAAGCCAAAAGTAACTCTGGGTTTTAAAAGTATTTGACAAATTAGCTTTTGACGAATGGATTTTCAAAAGTAATGCAAATGGGCTTTGTGAAAGGAAAAAAAATTGTCCTTAACTCTTTTTTTTTTTTTGGGCCAAAATTGTCCTTAACTCTTGGTTATTGAAATCTTCCTCCAAAAAAAAAAAAAAGAACTTTTGCTTTTCCAAAAGTTTTACATGAGTGTTGGTTCATACCCTCATTATTGAAAAATAGTTCCCGTTTACTCCTATTTATAAATCATTTCAATATGTTTCACACAAACAATGAAAAATCATAAATTTTATTAATCCTCTTTTAAAATTTTAACTTTATCCCTATTTAATATATACTATACCTCAAAAAAATAAAATCTACATTATAATAAATAAAAGGTAAAATTGTATATTCATATGAAAAATTTAATAATGTGATTTATAAATAAGAACAAAAAAATTCCTTCTCGCACTGCCTTATAAATAAATTAGAGAAGTACATTGATAAGTAAATTGTAATGAAATTTTCATCACAAAATACATCACACATTTCCTTGGCAAAAAATGTTTTTTTTATAACTGAGGATCAGAATTTTGCAAGCCCATCAAAAATAGAAATAATTTGCGATGAATTTTCCTCAAAAATAAATTGTAATAAATATCAGTGCCCGTGTGTTGCATGAGGAAATTCATATCGATATGATGCTTTAATTAGGTTATATGAAATCGGCCATAGGTGTGGGCATTTGTATATGCCCTTTTTTTATTTTCCTCACTTATATTTTTTCAAGAGCATGTAATGTTAAGAGAAAAAAATGAATTTCATAAAGAATTTGATATTCTTTAAATTTAAATTAATATTTTTGCATTCAAGTTCAAAGGACTATATTGAATCATAGTATAAAAACATAATCCAAACAAATTATAACCAAATTAGAAATATAAAAAAGAAATTAGAAAATAATCATCAATACATTATATCTACTGATTAATGAATCCAAACTAAATCCTCTGGTATTTATTATCAAAATGAATCCCCTAGTATTTATTATTTTTTTTGGAAAAAAAAAATTAGATAATAATCATCAACAAATTATTTTTATTGATTGATATGGAGATAAAAAATTCAATTATAAAGGAATATAAAAAAATAAAAAATAATCATCAATAAATTATATTATTGATTGATGGATCCAAACGAAATCCCCTAGTATTTATTATGTTTTTTGGTAAAAAAAAAATATAATTTTAAATTATGATAAATCTTAATAGAGGGAGATAAAAAAAATTCAATTATGAAAGAATATAAAATTTAAAATGGTGTTACTTAACCGAATTAATGGTATTACTTAAAAACAAAACGGAATCTAACGATGTTACTATGAATATTATAGAGTGTAGATGTATGTTAGAGTATATATCAAGATTGAATCATAATAATGCATGTGATTAATTAATTAATTTGGTTTCTTAATATGATGTTAATTTTGTGCAGTGTGCTTCATTTCTGATCGTGTGTGGATTGTACATTGTGATATGGGGCAAGAACCAAGAAATGAAAATGAAAGAGGCTGAGATGGAGCATTTAAAAAACACCCAACAACAACAAGAACAAGAACCTGAGCCAATTGAAGTTGCTGTGTTCAATGAAGTTCATGATCACTTTGGGAATAATAATGTTGCAGAGACTTCTTCCCAACCAAAGTTGTAGAGACTTCAAAACAAAAAGTTCTTAAAATTCATAGATATTATAATAGGTTTTATATATATAACTAAAGAAAAAAAAAGTGAGAAGGAGTCCTATATTTAAAATTGGAGGAGTACTTATTAGTTTTTTTTTTTTTCCTTTTAATTGATGTCACATATAGAATCGCAGTTATTAACAAGTTTAAATCTCATTGCCAATGTGATAATCATATTAGTGGAAAATCTATAAATACATATCTCTATAATTAAGTGTTCTTTGAATATGGAAGCGTATCCTAACCCTAATAGTTTTTAACATTATTTTGTAAGGATTTGGTTTTAGTGCGCTCATCAACTACTGGGTTATGATAGCTAATAATTGTAATGAATGTAAATCTAAAACAAAGTTAATTTTCTAACTTGAAGGCAAAAAAAAAAATTTAATTTTCTAACTATCACTCCCTCTTGTCCTTAATATATGACATAATTGAGGAGTAAATCTTGATCTTAAATATAATATATATTTCTCATATTTATCAATCTTTTTCAAAATTACCTCTAAAAAATTATCTTCTTTTTTCTAATTGGGGAGTATATATTTTTAAAAGAAAATGAATTCATCATTTGAAAATGATAAATTAAAAATTTTAAATCTAAACGGTTCCATACAAGAACGACTGATGAGCAATAGGTATATATATTCATCACTATAGTGAACATCAAAATAAAACCTATTATATAGCTGAACCACATAGCATAATCACATGTTTGCTGTTATATAATAATTTATATATAAATTTACCATATATCAAATATAATATATGTATATATATATATATATATTCTTAAAAATATATGTAATATAATATATAAGGAATTTGAATTACATACAAATGTTTATATTAAAATCATGAAAAAATAATTTTACGATTTTAATAGTAATAGTTAAAATAGTCATTATATTTTCCCCATCTCAAAAGATAAAGGTAATATATTCACATCTATCGTTTTTTTATAATACTCGTAATAACACGTTAAAAACTGTTCTATAAGCAACCATTTTTTGAAAAAAATAATTGTATTTATATTAACATCGTTAGTATATTATGTTTACTTTGATATGAATAAATACCAATATTCATATTGATTACTCTCTTTTGACTATCATAATTATTTATCGCTCTCTTTTATAATTTAATATCAATATTTTATATTTTTTGTCCATAAATTATTAGTTGCCTCCATGATTCAAGGAGTTATCATAATAATAATTTAGCTCATAAATCAAAGAGTTATCATAATCATAATTCAAACTAAATATGCAAGAAGCTTAATTTCCAAGAAATATAATTAGCTCCATGATTATAGTAATTCTTATATATATTAATATTGTTAATGTATTATGTTCTTTGTTCTTCATTCTTCATTGTTAGTAATCACAATTCTTCATCCCAATATCATGGCTGGTCAGCCTTATAAACTCATTACAGATATTGACGACCGCAAAGAGACATGCGTTATCATTGCTTTGGTTATTTATTGGAAAGTGGGCGATAACTAAAAGAAAAAATTTGAATGAAGGGCCTGAAGAAAAAGATATTTATGAAGAATGACCATAAAAATTGTAATTATTTAGAAGGACTAGATATAAAAATAAAAAATAAAAAATAATAAAATGCCCCTAACAAAATCTTCTGTATTCCCTTATACATTCTTTCATGCATTCTATTTTTTAAAATAATAAAAAACTCTAAGTTTCACTAAATTAAATAATAGTTTTCTCAATTTTCATTTTTTAAAATTTGCATTTTTTTCAAAATCATAAATTTTTTGAATCAACAAAAATTTTAATAAAAAATTTAGAATTATATAATTATAATAAAACTCAAGGTCTTTTATAATTTATCATATATGTTAAACCAATAAAGTTTATATGATTTATTTTTGTCTTAGAAGTAATGTATGGGGGTTAAAAAGTTCATTTAATGTTAATAACATTGAAAAAATCTTAGTAATATATTATATCTTGAAAAATATTAAATGAGTTTATTTTTTATTTTTATAGAGTTTAATTAATATCAACATTAATAATACAAATTAGGTAACTTGATGATATACATTGGTGAAAAATAAAAAATAAAAAAATATGAGTTTAACCGTTGTTAATTAAATAATATATTAAAGTTAAAAAAAGGATACCATATATCATGATGGGTTGTTTTAGTTTTAATTTTAGTTATTTTTTTAATTATGAATTAAGAGATTATATAGGAGGCTTGGTTAGGGGCAATTTAATGATTTTAAATTTATATTATGATGTTCGGTCCTTCTAAGTAATTATAATATGTATGGTTCTTTATAATAAATATTATTTTCTCTAAGTTCTTTATTTTAATTTTCCCTAACTAAAATGGCATCACCTTTTGATAAAAGATTCGCGGCTACTCTTATCTCAATCCTTTCTTTTCCTCCTTTTGTATGATTTTTTGTGCCTTGTAGTATATTCCTCCTTACTTGACTTTCTTAAAATTTATCTTTAACTGAAGAAAAGAGAGCTTGGAACTTTCTCAAAACAATTAGAGTGTTGTGATGGAAGAGAAATTATTATTAGGCTTAGAGTCAAACAGAGCAACACCAAAAATCCATCAAGTAGTTTGGGTGTTTTGCAATTTTCTGAGGAGGAAGATATTTTGCAACAGTTTGCATACTCAAAATTAACAGTAAGAAAATGATTTAGTTGATAGTTGCACATATTGTGATTGAGTATTTGATTATATCTTCATATGTTTATTGTTCCATTTATTCCTTCGGTCTTTTTTCCAACCCTCCGACGTAGAAACACATGCCTCAAGCTCCTTGACGACATTGATGTCAGCAAAACAAGTTCAAAATGATTATGACCTTCTAATAGTTCAGTCGTCAGGATCTTCAACGACTCCTTCAAAGAGAGAGACACTTTGTAACATCCCGAATTTCGGTCACCAAAATTCCTTATATTCAAGGGAATAAAATAGTGAATTAAAGAGCACATTGAATGACAAAACAAGGCAATTGGTGGTCACACACATGAGTATATTTGGAACACAAATTGTAAACATTTGAGTTTGCTGCCAATGAATTTTCCCTGTGTAGTAGTTTATTGAGTGACATTTTTAAATAGGCAAATGATGTCCAAAAATTGTGAAATTTTACAAGATGAAAGTACACATCATAAGCTTTAATTTGATATGTGCATATGAATTATTTGAAACTGTACACAAGGAGTTATGAATTTTTGAAGTTAGCCCAGTAAAACTGGTGATTTTCAGTGGCAAAGTTCAAAGATTGAAATTCTGGGAATTTTCAGCTTTCATTTGGCTAAAGGCTATATTTTTCCTTGAAACTAGAATCAATAAGACTTTCATAGCCTTTGGAATCACTCTAATTGAGGTTCTACAAATAAAGTTATGATTTTTCAAAATATGATCAAAAAATTTGCCAAATTTGTCAATTGTTGCGAAATTGGAAAAAAAAAGAATGTAATGGTAATTATGTGAATTGTGGAATAAATAAGATAGGAGGAGAAATAATTATTTTGGTTGTGTACATGCCAAGTGTTATTATTTAGAGGCAAGAGATTAAATTAAAATTGTTAAAGTATGAGCACATGTGAAATTAGATTAAAATATTACTAACTTGTACATGTAATTGGATTAATGTGATGAAGCCCAACTTGGTGTATATAGGGGGCTTGGGGGCGTGAACTTGGGCTGATTAGGGGAAGAAGAATTGGTTCAATTGTAATAGAGGGTTGTGATAGGCTTAACAAGAGATAAGGCTTAGTACCAAAGTGATGTCATAAATCCATATTTGTAATATTTAATTAATCAAAAGTGGAGAGATATTTTAGAGCTATTCCCTTCATCTTTCTCATTCCATTTTCATGTCCTATACACAAGAGAGAGAGAGAGAGAGAGCTTCAAGGGTTTCTAGAGAGAGGGAGGAGAAAATCCCAAGGTAAGTGTGATTTTCTCTTTTGTTTTGGTTTCTAATTTGTGTAATCCTTGCGCTAAGCTTCTCTTCTCCATGATTTGGTGTATTTAGTAAGCAAAATTTCAAGGTTTGTGGAGGGAGGATTTTGGCTAGAGTGAGAAACAAAGAGAAAGCTAAAGGCAACTTCAAAACCTTCAATTCTTGGTTGTTGTGGTTGTTGTTGTTGAAATTATCGGTGAAATTGTGGTTGATTTTCCTTGATTTGTAATTTTGGGAAGTGTTACCTAAGGGGTTATGCTGCTCAAATTTCTTCAAATCCTTGGTATTAAGTATTTAAAGGGTTAATCAAGTTGTTAGGAGTAGAAATGGACAAGGATTTGAGGTTAAAAATCAAAGATTTCACTTCCCCTTTTTATGACCTAACTTCTAGCTTGATTTAGAACAGGGGGTTAGGGCTGGATTTTCAAAATTTTGATGATTCCATTGTGTTCAAGAGGAAAAATTAGGTGGAGTTACTATTGAACACTTTTTCAGAAAAGCCCTAAAAAGCGAAATGCCGAAAACGCCCCCGAAACCCTAACTAGGGGCTATCAAGGGCAAAACTGTCATTTGACAGTGATTTTGCAAAAGTAGATACAATAAATGGATTCCTTGGGCAAAAATATGTAAGAATAGTCTAGTTCAAAATTTCAGAAAAAATACAGTCGGATTGGGGCCCCGTCCCCAGGGGCATTTTGATAATTTTTCAATATAGACTAATATAACCACAAAAAAATACTTTGGAAGTATCTAAAGCAGTACATGAATGGGTTTTAACCTAATTCTTATACATTTGGAAATTTTATGACCCGATTGATAGCTCAAGTTGCGGCACGAAGTTTGAAGAGCTTATTTAAGGATAAAAAAGGGTTAAGGTATGGGACTTACCTTATTTGCATATATTTGATATCTCTGCTTATGTAGTAATGTATGTGATTGCTTTACTTGATTGTGTAGAGCATATCTGAATAAATGAAGCTCTGTTTCTGTTTTCTCTATGGCCATAGTTTTGTTGCAAGAAACATTGAGCATGCAAAAATGTCATTATGGGGCATGCATCTAGTTAAAGCTAACACATCATGCACATAGCATCTATCATGCATGCATTATGGTAATTGTTTCATATTGAAATTCTCTCGAATCTCACCCTCCCCTACCAACAATTTAGACAAGTAAATACAGAAGGTACGCAAAGATCAGAGACAAGAACTACACGAGAAGATTGCAATAGTGGAACGAAGACGGGAAAATGTTTCCGTTTCACTTTTATGGGTTTAGACACTCAAGTAGCCTTGAGTGATTACATTGATTGTAATTATCATATACGAACCCCTATAGGGAATTTATGTAATCATGCACATATTATCAGTATATTTATGTTATTCCTGTGTTGCCCACCGAACCACGCATTAATATTCTGCTACAAGTCAAAATAAGTAAGGGTGCGACATGTAACATCCCAAATTTTTTATTCACCAAAAATATATTATAATTAATTGAGAAATTCAATAAAATGGTGAATATTCATGAATTTGTATCTTGTGAAATTTGAAATATTCATATTCATAAGGAAATGGGCAAATTAATTCCAAAAAGGAATTAAATTACAAAGGTGATAGAAAAATCATAATTTTTCCAATTTAACCCAAGATTAATTATTTTCCAATTAATTGGAGTTAATTTCAATTAATCAAGGAAAATAAAGGAAAATGTATAATTGGATTATTCTTGATGGAATAAATCAAGAATTGTAAAATTAGAGAGAATTATACATAATTCATTTAATTGAATTATGGAATTAATGAAATACATATTATTCCCTTTCTCTTCCATAATTTCGCCCAACACATGAAAATAAGGGGGAAAAAAATTAAATTCCAAGAGCACGCGCTAAAATGCTACATGAAGTTAAGTGCTAGTTTGGTTAGTTGGGAGAAGAAATGGGCTTGGTTAGAGTAAAGAGGAGTGGGGACGGTTTGTGTAACTAGAAGGGAATCTAGTCCAAATCCAGAGGGTATGGCATAAAGTTAAGAAGGCATGGTTGGAGGTATAGGAGGAGGAATGGTGCAAGACAAGTGGTGAAATCTCAACCCTTGATGAGATCAATGGTGTAGGATCAAGAGAGCATTTTTATAAAGCTTTTCTCTTCCCTTCCCTTCATTCATTTCATCCAACCCACGAGAGAGAGAGAGAGAGAGAGAGAGAGAGAGAGAGAGAGTGTGTGTGTGTGTGTGTGTGTGTGTGTGTGCGCCTTGGAGACTTTGAGAGCTAGAGAGAAGAGGAAGAAGAAATCTTAAGGTAAGAAGCTAAACTCTTAAGGTTTCTTGTGATTTTGTCTTAGATCCTTCTCTAAACCTTTCTTTTTCATGGAATCCATGAATTTGAAGACATATTCTGAGCTCAAGGAGAGAGAGAGGAGACACCTAGAAAGAAAGGATTCAAGATCTCAAGAGGTAACCTCACAAACCTTAGATCTACACTAGTATGGTGTTGTTGTTGAAATTTGTTGTTAGTTGGTGATTTTTTTGGTTGAGTTGGAAAATTGGAAAAGCTATAACCCTAAGGGGTTATGCTGCCCAAATTTCTTTAAATCATTATTAGAATGTTATTAAATAAGTTAATAAAGGATTAGAAGTGGAAAAGTACAAGTTTTGGAAGCTAAAACACAAAAGCTCCATTTTTTCATTTTCTTGACCAATATTTTGGCCAAGACCAGATATGAGGGAAGGAGCTGGATTTTCATAAAATAGATGGTTTCATTGGATTTAGTGGACAAATATAGGTGGGGTTACAGTTGGTCACTTTTTCAAAAAAGGCCAAAAAAGCGTAATTATGAAAACACCCCTGAAACCCCAAATCGGGGCTGTCAAGGGTATTTTCGTAATTTGACAGTTAATTTGGTGATTAAAGTGGGGAACTTACCTCTCCTGCATGTATTTGATATTTGTGCTGGTGTATTGATGCATGTTATTGCTTTGCTTGATTATGTAAAACATATATGAATAATTGAAGCTCTGTTTCTGTTTATCTATGGCCATACGTATAATGTTTGAAATATTGAGCATGCAGATATGTCATTGTGTGAGCATGAGTTATGTAATGCAAGCACATCATATATTAAGTACTTATCTTACATGCATATTGGTATTGCTTTCCAATTGAGATTTCCCAGAATCTCACCCTCCCCTACCAACAATTTAGACAGGAGAAGACAAAATGTATGTTGAGAACAAATAAGAGAACCATATAAGGGGATTGCAGTGGTGTAACAAAGATGGGAAGATGTCTCCATTTCACTGGGATGGATTTAGACACCCACGTAGCGCTGTGAGGCTACGTTAATTGTAATTATCAAGTACGAACCCCTATGGGGAATTTTGGTAATCGTGCACATAATATCATTATGTTTATACTATTCCTGTGTTGCCCACTGAACTGCGTATCATTTTCCGCAAATACTCTGAAATAGATGAAAATAAGATAAGGGTGTAATACGACATCATGCACTTGGTTACAAAGGATCACATAAGGCTTGTACTTGACCCTCAGGTCATGCTTTCGATCCTTAGGGAGGCGACTATTTGGGGGAAATTTGGTGTACATTAGAGAGCAAAATCCCTAAGCCTTGAAGAGGTAGAGGGGGGACGAATTCTGGCACAAGGAAATGTGGAGTACCTATATCCAGCACCGCAAGGAAATGATGAGTATCTAGCCATGCCGTTGCATATTAGGCTATACTCATAATATAACTAACAATAGCTTAGTGTATATATTCTGACCAAAGAATATATATGCCTTTTAGACTTGTCTATTTAAGTTTGATTTTATAATTTTTTTGCCACTTATGAATATCCTTTGGTTAGAATATATACATTGAGTTACCGTTAGTTATATTATATTGCTGAATAATTTATTTTTTTGTTGAAGTTATATTGATTAATAATTCTAAGTGTATACAATATGTTAATTAAAATGCAATCATGAGAATATTTAATAAAAATTGATTTGGGTCAAATATGAGGACGTGTGGGGCACTATTATTGGCATGAGAAATCAAATGTTTTAAACAAAAGGGAAGAATCACCAAAATCAACGGAAAAAAATGTAATGTAAAAACGAAAGTTAACCACAATTAAAATGTTAAAGTTAGCACTTCATGGGAAAAAAATTAAAGAGAGGGTATGAATTTTCTATATAATTAAGTAGATTATCAATATAAAGAGGTGGACATGAACTAATATAATTTCTTTATATGTCTAATTTGAAAAAATATAAATAAAGAAAATAAGAAAATATTAGGAAATAATCATCTATAAATTATAATGTGGGATGTTGATGTCACTATTTCTAAATCAAATCAATATCCATATTTTGCATCAATGATAAAAGAAAGTTAAGAAATAATCAAATCATTTTCAAATATGATCACTTAATCAATCAATTATGAAAAGATACAAAAAAGGGAATTAGGAAAAAATAATCTATAATGTGGAATGATGGTGTCACTATTTCTATATCAAATCAATCATTTGTATCAATAATAAATAAAATTTAAAAAATAATCAAATCATTTTTAAGTAGGCCTGAGCAAGGAGCCCGCAACCCGATAAGCCCGCCCACACCCGTAATAAATTTTCCTATTTTGGGCCCGCCCAAAATAGGCCCGTAACGGGCGGGAAAATTACCCGCCCATTTAAGCATTAAACGGGCGGGCTATGGGTATCCCTTCGGGCTGCCCATACCCGCCTGTTTATTTTTTTTATTTATTGATTTTATTAAAGATTCAATAAAAATGCAAGGATGTTGCATGTTAAGAAGACTGATTATGGAAAGATGCCAATACTTTTATTGAATGGCTTTTGTTAACAGTTTTGTTCCTTTAGATTCAAAGTTTGAATAATCTTTTTAGTTGTGATTTAAGGCTTAAATTCTGAATTTCTAATTGTGAACGTTACTATGTGATGTTTTAATTTAAATTAAAAGGTACATTGCAGACAGTTATATGAGTATTATGTGTTTGTTAAATGTAAAAGCGCAGTACTGTAAGACTTAAAATATGGCAATGAATTGTTTTACACTTTGCAATAATAGAGATTTTTTTAATATCATATGCTAAATGGGCTGCCCATTACCCGCCCAAATTTGGACGGGTATGTCCAGCCCGTTTATTACCGGGCTATCTCAGGTACTTAATGGGTACGGGCTAGCCCGTACCCATTAAGACATAAACGGGCGGGTAATGGGCTGACCTTCGGGTCAGCCCAACCCGCCCATTACTCAGCCCTATTTTTAAGTATGATTACTTAATCAATCAATTTTAAAGAAATATAAAAAATAAATTATAAAATAATCATCACTAAATTATATTTATTGATTAATAGATTCAAACTAAATCCCTAGTATTTATCATTTTTTTTGAAAAAAAAAACTATAATTTTGAATTATGATAACCCTTGATTTAAGCCCCAAAAAAAAAAAAACCAATTCACATTGGAGAGTGTTACATGTTTTCAATTGTTTTCATATATTTACATTGATTAGCACTAATATCTTTTGTTTTCAATGTTTGTTTTTTATATGCAATGATGTTTCCCTTGTTTTACTCTCGTGATAAAGGTCTTGAATATTGGTCTCATCAATATTTATCAACAAGCAAGACATTTAGAATTTTCAATATAAAAAATATGGGTCATTTAGAATAGATGAATATAAAATAATTTCATAATTTATTATGATTACAAACAAATATTATTTATTGTGCTTCAGAAACTCAAAATGATGAACTTCCCTACTTGTTGAATAAAATTGTCGTCTGCACCAAGGTGCTTGGGTCAAATAGAAGAAACACATTGATATTTTTATAGGCCCAACAACACCTTTTTGTTTTTTTGGGAAAATCACTCATAGATCCCAAGCAAGTAACATATTATCAGAAATGTCTCTATTTACAATTCTGCCGTATATTCACAATCTATTAAATGTGTTTTACAACCTCCAGAAACTTTTCTGATAATATGTTGCTTGCTTGAGACCTAGGAGTAATTTCCCCCTTTTTTTTTCCAACGAGGCCCAACAACACAAGATTATCCTACCTTCATGTTTAATTTATAGAAAGCTACCAACGGGGGTTGGTCCGAGTGGTAAGTGGCTCGATTTCGCTTAAGCAAGATCTTGGATTTGAGACTTGGTGAATGCAGAAAACTTCTATTGGGAGACTCACCCATCATGCCAGGTACACAACGCGGGTCGAATCCGGATTAGTCAGGGCGAAGCTCTGGATACTGGATGGGCTACCAAAAAAATTTATAGAAAGCTCTATTTGGATATATCTATGTTTAAGGATTATTTACATAGAGCGTTTCGTGCTGTTTCCCCTAAAATATTTCCGATAATTATTTAGTAGGATTAGATATTAAGAGGATCGGTTGAAAACTTGAAATGAATCAAGAGTAAATTTGAAATAACACGATTATTGCAAGGAATTACAAATCAAACTAATCTTGATCAGTCTTTGGTCGTAGGACCCATTTGGACGGTAACCCTGCCACCTAATTTGTTGATTCTTAAGGGATTGAAATTAACCTATTACCTTTAGTTAAGATGAAACAACTCTTGTCGGTTGATACTAGCACTCGATGGTAGATAACATTTTTTTTAATATCAAAAGGGCATAAATAAAGCACTTTATAATATGGAGGGGAAAGTAAAAAAAATAATTAAATAATTGTGCAAAAATTGCTGTATATACCCTCAAATTATTTTTATAACTATATTTTCATTTTTTCCTTTTCAATTAAAATTTAAAAATTATATTCGCTCGAGAAATTGGAGACAATAAAAAATTGAAAGCGCGTCTGTGTGTGTGTGAGGATCCATATCCATTTGATGAAGAAGCCTGAAGGTGGTCAAAAGCATTGAATGAGGCACCAAATAATGATATCCATAAAGAGAGTCAATAATGGTGGCTAAGTTATGCATATGCCACCACAAGTGGATGAGCCATGTGCTTCCCTTTGAAACTTGTTCTCTCCATCCTCATCTTCAACACATAGCCTCTATATATATAAACCTGGTCTGTGTCAAGAGAACCAAAAGTTGAGATCTTTATTATTTTAGGATTAGAGATCAGAGGAAGAAGAAGGAGAAGATGAAGAAGATGGTAGTAGCAGTGATGATTCTGATAGTGATTTGCTCTCATCATATGGACACTGTTGAATCCTCAGCTGCTGATTGTCTTGATGCTTGCCAAACTGCTTGCGTTCAAAAAGACAGTATGTTTCTCAAACTTATTATTTCACCATATAAGTCGCTTGCTTATAGAAAAGTGACTTGGTTCATAATATAAATTAGTTAAAAAATAATTAATGCTAATTTATCAATTTTACCGTTGTAGTTAATATTTAAATATAACTCATTATAATTTTCTCTTTAATATGAGTAAAGTTGGAAATTTATTTTAATTTAAGATAAATTTAATGAATTAATCAGCATTTCTTGGTTTTGATGAATTACTCGAGTGACTTATACTGTAAATTGGAGGAATTAGTATCCCATATTATTGGGTTAGATTTGAGTAATCAGGTTAAGCCCCAACTAAAATAGCTCTTTCACATTTTTCTGTTCAATTATATTTCCACCATGATCAATTTTTTGCACCCCTTTTCTTTTTTATTATTATATTTTCCTCCCCTTCAAGAATTAATCATAAATAAATTTGGCCACCATATCTTGCTTTATGTTTTTCACTCTCTCACCTCCTAAATGTAAGAACTAGTGGAATGGTTTATATTTTCATGACTTTAATCCGTTTTATCTCTTAAATTTATATATAATTTTTATGTCAAAACACTTATTAAATGAGTATTTCATAATGGAAGTGGTTTTCAATTGGTTTAAATAATTAAAAAGGCTACTTCAGTACTGTCTCAAGAAAGGTTACTTTAGTATATATAAATACATATTTTTAAGAAAACAACTAAATTAATTTTTGTAATCTTTACAAGTTAGTGATCCAGTTCCTTTATTAAAGAATAAAGTAGCATTTGGCCAAAAAAAAAGAATAAAGTAGCATGTAATAATCGTTTAAATGGTTTAAATTTGAGTATTATTTTTTATTAAATGCTAACATATTACTATGTTTTCAAAGCGATAAGCAAAAGGACAATTATTTGTCATTATATATTTATAAAAATCAAATAAAATTTTAACAATTCAAATTAAAGTAAGTTACTCCCTCCTGTCCTAAATATAGGATAAAGTTTGTAGTGTATTTTACACTACAAACTTTATCCTATATTTAAGACCGGAGGTAGTATAATTTATTCATTCGTTTTTTTTTTGGCCGTCAGCTAATTTATTCTTTCATTTATTTAATATTTATTTATTTTGAATGATAACATATGCAGCGAGGCTTATGCAAAGGTGTGACCGCAAGTGCCAAATTAAATGCGGACCCGGTAATCACTCAGCCTACCTCCCTGTTCTTTCCTTGTCCACAAAAATGAAAAATTCTTTTTTTAGATAAAAAATCCTGCGTGTTCTTTCATTTATTTTTAGATTTTTTTTATACGTTTCATTTATTTTTAGAAGTATATACAAGTATACTATAAATTAGATACATTTTATGAAATCAAATTAATGGGTCGTAGTATTAATACTTATATATTTAATTGGATTCAAATTTACTAAAAAGTGGTAATTATCCTAACTCGTGTTTTCTTATTGTGCAAAATAAACTCCTTTTTTTTCAACAACTATATGTATATATATATATATATATCTGTAATGAATGAATTGAACATTAAGTAATAGGCATGGTCGACCAAAAAAAGTAATAGAATGTTCATTCTTTTTTATTTTTTTGTTTAAAAAATTGGGAGTTATAGATAACAACAAAACCACAATCTCAAAGCCGGGCTGATGGATATTCATTCTAAACATACATTTATATCTTATTAGAATTTTTTCTTTTATTTTGTAGGGACAAGTATTAACAACTTCATGTTACAAACAAAGTGGTTGATCCTACAACCTCTGACTTATAGGAAAACTTTTATGCCAGTGCATCTCACTAGAATTCTTATGTTTTTTAGCTTACAACTTTTCTAAACATCTCTTATGAATTCCATCTCTAATCAAATATATTAACTTTTGATGAGTTCAAACATATTAATTGATTCTATAACTAAATGTATAAGCATAAAACAGGATTCCTTTTGAGCTACACCAGTATAATTAATTATAGTCACTTACCTGTGTGTTTTTGGGTACATATACATACATAAATGATTTAAAAATGTTTGTAATTTTGTTGATAGACACAGATATCCTCTTATTAAAAACAATCATTTTTTAGGCATTTTCAAATACTAAATGTTTGTAATTTTGTATAATGCAGATTCTGGATCTCAGAAGCATTTGGGTTGAGAGCAAGCGACACTTTATGGGCCAGCAGAAGCCTTATAGCCCATCAATAAATGATCCTTATTTGTTGTATTTTTCCCTTTTTATTTTATATTTACTTTTTTAAAATAGTGCATCTGAAAAACTTTAAAGATTTTTTCTTAAAAAAAAAATCTCTATGAAGTTCGTTATAATTTCCCAGGTAACTTGCTAGCTAAAGTTTGTGGATGGGATCTATATATCCAATGTGAATTTGAGAAAATAAAACTTATTTAGCTTTTTTTTTTTTTTTTGGCTATGCAAACTTATTTAGCTCTTCATTTGCTTTCTCTTTAACCAATTCTTTTTTTTCTCCCTAATCATTCTTATTTATTTGAGACAATAAATGTATAAGAGATGTTTTTTTTTAAATATACCTCTATTTTATAGAGAGTGTGAGAGAGGAAGAATGTGAAATGAGATGGGAGAGAATGACTAAGAAATACGATGACAGAGATATATAATTAATTATGAATAAAAATAAATTAATTAAATTAAAGTTTAATGCAAGTACAATGTATAACTTATAAAAAGGACGGCTCTACCTAATAAGGAGTATAAATTTAAAAAGTAAGCGCAACTAACTAGCTTTTACATTTAACATCAAAGGGAATAATTTCCTGTATTTAATATAAGGCATCTTCTATAAGGTTTTGTATGTTCCTAAACACTTCATTTGTCCCTAAATATAAGGTCTTTTTAATCGAATTATGTTGTTTAATAAAATAGGTAAAATTAGTAAAGATTAATAATTATGTAGGAAATATTTTTTTTTTCTTAAATATTCCCTTACTTATGAATGACTAAAAGAAAGAGTAATAATGAGAAAAATAATAAAATAGAATGTATGGCGGAAAGATTATATGAGAGAATAAAGTAAATAAGTTCACATTTTAATTAAAACAATGTATAAAATTAATTGAGGGTAAAATAGGTGAAAATGTATTTATTAGTCAAACAAACTCAAAGAGTAACTTATAAATAAAGAAACAAAAATATTAAAAAATGGAACCTAGAGAGAGTATATGTTTCTTTGTAAAACAGAGGTAGTATTAAAATTTCCTCTTTCCTCCACTTCCCTCTATTAAAATCCTTCCCCCCCCCCCCCAGGTCCCCTCAGCCAAACCAGTATTTTTAGGAGAAAATTTTGGTAGCCAAGCAATGCCAAACTTCAAGGACACTCTTATTTTTGCATAATAGCCTTTATTTGTTTCTAATATGTTAGGTGGTGGTATTCATTATGAATACCACTTTAAATTTTATTATAAATGTATTTTAACTAATTTTCACATACCAAAAAAAAAATAAAGATGATAGTTAATCATTAAATGTGTCTTATGTTGACAAAATTTTTTAAGTTTATCCTCATTAAAAAAAATTCTCTACATTTACAAATTATTCTCACTCCTCTCGTCTCTTGTTCTTTTTTTAAAGAGAATTAAATAAGGGTAAAATTGAGAAAATGATCATTAATGTTGTGAATAAAAAGAGATATGAGAAGAGAAAGAGAGAACAATTTTCATTAACTATCAAGGTGTAACAGTACATAACACATGCCTTCTATTTATAAGTGTAACAGTACATCAATATTTACAGATCTAATGATAATAGAGGATAATGAGAGATTCTGTGAAATGATGGGAATATAGAGACATCCACACAAATATTATATTTATAACACTCCTCCTTGGATATCCATTATATACAAATGTGCCTCATTGAAAAACTTTAACTAGGAAAAATCAGTTAGGACAAAATCCTAGCAAAAGAAAAAGAGTACATTATTCATTGATATGCTATCCGGTGCTACCTCATTAAAAACCTTGTTAGGAAAACCAAGTGAGATAAAACCATAGACAACGGAAAAAGAGTACAACGTGTATCAGTTCCCCTTCTTGGCAATGTAAGTTAATATCTTTGAATATGTGGAGTCTATATCACGAATGAGCTTTCCAAACATTGCCGTAGCAAATAACTTGGTAAACAAATTTGCTAGATGTTTGCCTATTAATTTCACTCTTTTTTGTTGATGTGGTCCATTACAATGTCTTCGTGTTGGTCAATAACTATATCATGCTAATAAGTAAATTATAAATCAAATCATACGTGCCTGACACACACAAGTGCTTCAACTATACTAATATATGATATTTCTGAACCAACTATTTCTCCATCACCTTCTCAAGGTCTAAAGATATGATACTTCTAAATCAAGCATTTTTCTATCACCTTTTTTAGGTTTAAAAGGATCTTTATCTACCTTCAAATATCGTATAACTATTGGAGCACATGGCGATTTATCCCTAGAAAATGCTTTATTCTTCCATAACTCCTTTATATCAAGTGCTTTCTTTAAGTAATTTTTAGTTTTTGCAAGCTCTTTAGAAGTTTAAGCAATTTGCAACTTTTGCAAGCTCTCTAGGAGTTCCAAAAATATTTAAACCATTCAACACAAATTGCAATTATAGTATACTCACACTACTAGAAGAAAGGCCTATGAGACCACCACATCTAAACCTCTATAGGAGGAGGCCATTTAAAAAGTATGACTAGTGAAATTTTTATGAATATTGGTACAATTTAAGAATGATCGCACTTTCGCGCAATCTAAATAATATTTTCTAGACTGGATGTAATGTAATGTAGTCTCGATAATTATTAAATATTATGTAAATTTAAAATTCTTTTTAGGCTGGACGCTTATTCATCCAATTTAAATATCCTTTTAGATATCATTATTTCTTTATACCTGGTTTTCAATGCTTTAGAGTTTCTACAGTTTTCAAGGTAAACTTCCCAACTACACGTCTTTCTGAAATATGAAGCTACTTCAATAAATGTAATCTTCATCTATCTTGTCTATTTAAACTCCTTACTCCATTCATTTCTTCAGATCCACCTCCCTCTTCTCTCCTCTCTCGAATATCAATATGGTGAGACGCATTAAGACTACTTCAATTCATCTTCCTTTTCCTCCTCCTTCTTTCCAGCCTCTATCACCTCCTCTGCAATCGTCAGTAAGGCAGATTCTTGACAACCTTAATGGGAGGATTGTCACACCCTTACTTATTTTGACTTGCAGCGGAATATTAATGCGTGGTTCTGTAGGCAACATAGGAATAGCATAAATATACTAATAATATGTGCATGATTACAAAAATTCCCCATAGGGGTTCGTACAAGATAATTACAATCAAGTAGCCGCACAAGGCTACTAGGATGTCTAAACTCATCTTAGTAAAACAGAGACCTCTTTCTGTCTTCATGCCACCACTGTAATCCATTTGTGTAGTTTTCTTCTCTAATCTCTGCATACCTTCCGTATTCTCCTATCTAAATTGTTGGTAGGAGAGGGTGAGATTCAGAAGAATTTCAATAGGAAAACAGTACCAATATGCATGTAAGATAAATGCTTAATACATGACATACTTGCATTATATAACTCATGCTTACACAATGACATATCTGCGTGCTCAATGTTTCAAACAACATACTTATAGTCATAGCATAAATAGAAACAAAGCTTCAATTATTTATAGATGTTTCACATAATCAATCAAAGAAATAACATGCATCAATACACCAGCACAAATATCAAATACACACAGGAGAGGTAAGTTCTCTAAATTAAACCTTTTTCCACCTTGAATTACATGCCTCGTAAAGCGTGTCATAGCTCAGCTCTCCACTCAGTCCTACAATTCTAAATGTACCATTTAGACACTTCCATAGTGTTTTTGGTGGTTATATGAGCTTATTGTGAAAATTTACCAAAATGCCCCTAAGGACCCGCCCAAATATACCATTTAGACACTTCCATAGTGTTTTTTTGGTTATATGAGCTTATTGTGAAAATTTACCAAAATGCCCCCGGGGACTCGGCCCCGCCGTACCCAATCTGATCGTACTTTTTCTGAAATTTTGACTAGGGCTACACTGACCTATTTTTTCTCAAAGAATCCATTTCTAGATTCGGAATTACCAAATTCACTTCCCAAAAACTAGAATGCTCTTGGCAGCCTTATTTTAAAGTTTCAGGGGTGTTTTCGTAATTATACTTTTTTGGGGTTTTTCAAAAAAGTGATCAATTGTAACCCCACATAATTTTCCCTTTTGAACTCAATAGAATCATCAAATCATTGAAAATCCAACTCTAAGACCTATTTCTAGCTCTAGCCGAAATATGCAATACTTCAAAAAAAATTAGGGTTTTTGGATACTAACTTTGCAGACATGTTCCTTTATACTCCTAACCACTTTATTAACTATTTAATTAGGTTACAACTACCATTTAGTACCAATTTTGGTAGCATAACACTTCCAACAACCCATTTTCCATTTTCACAAACAAAGACAATCCGGCAAAATTTCACCGATTAAACTACTCCCAGTAGCCAAAGCAATCAATATTCGAAGGTTTGGAAGCTACCTTTCACTTCCTCTGGCTTATCCTTCTTATGGCTGAACCCTAGCCTCCTTGAATAGCAAAATTTAAGCTTCAAATACCTTAAATAACATAGAAGAGAAACTTGGGAGAATGCTTATACACATTAGGTACGAATTCACCGAAGAAATCGACCTACCTCTTAAGTTTTTCTTCACCTTCTCTCTCTAGCTACACACAATCTTTTTCTCACTTCTCTTCTCATGGCTGATGTGAAATAAGAAAGATGAAGGGAAAAGAATGGTTTTAATATCTCTTGCATTTATCTCCTTATTTATTTAATTAAATAATTCTCAAAATTTGACTTATGTGTACATAAGTTTATCTACATGAGAATGTATCACAAAGTCCAATTGAAGCTAACTAATATTTCCCTCTCTTGGCCCATGCAACATCATGTCTTAGGGTCCTTTAAATCAGCAAAAATAGGTTGATGTATTTATCCCAAAATTACCATGTTACCAAAACAAAATTTTCCCCATTTTCAGATTTGTTTGAATTATGGCAGATTTTCTACCCTAACTTTGAAAAATCATAAATAAATTTGTTGATCTCATATTGGAGTGATTCTAAAGGCTATAGAACTCTTATTGAGTCTAGTTAAGAAAAAATATAGACTTTTGCCAATTGAAAGCACATCATTCCTAGATTTAATTTCTTTGAATGATGCTCTGGAAACTTTTCAGTTTTTCTGGGCTAACTTCAAAAATTCATAAATTTTTTTATATAGCTTTAAATGATTCAAATATCTATCTAGTTATAGCTTAGGATGTCTAATTTCACCCTGTAAAATTTCATAATTTATGGATATCATTTGGTCATCCAAAATCACATGACAATCCCACTGCCTCATAAGAAATTTCACTGGAAGCATGATCACATTCTCTAAAATTCACCATTTTAGTTTCTTTAATACCCCAAAGATATAAGAAACATTAGGGAATAAATTTAAGGCACCTGCTAAACAGGGGCTTAGTAGTCCACTTAATTCAGGCTTATTCCCAAGCTTTGATTCCAAAATTCAGGATATTACAATGATGGCTCGCATAGAGAGACACCTTGGAAGACTCTTCACCTTGCTACACACTATCAACAAGTTGAACCTTATGCTCGACACCAATGATGTCGAGTACAATCTTTCAAATGACCTCTCCTCCCCTTCCTCCTCCTCCTCAAGCTATGAGAACGAAGATTGAGAGGTTTTTTTTATTATGTAAAATGTTTCTTAATCAATGTACTGTTGCCTATGGCCAGCAAAAAAAAAATATTAATGAAACAAATTTATTTCTAATCTTGATCTTGAACGTCTCTTATATCTTTATTCCATCGTTGTTTCTATATATGTCTTGATAAGTTAATTTTATGACAAAATATAATTTATTAGTAAATAATATTATTGGAGGTATTGTCAAATATATAATTTGATTATATTCAAACTGATTGTAGTGGCACAAGGTTCAAATATGTTAATTTGAATTGTTGTTTAACTCTTAACCAGTCTAAATGTCGTTTATTTTTCTAATGTTCACTTTTTATTTAGACCGGATAAGATGTGCATCCGGTCTCATAATTATTATTTAGACTGTGTTTTCAAAGACGATCGATCTAAATATGTAACATTCAACTTCCAACGCATATCATCATGTCTCATTAGTATCATCTGAAGTTTCCAGCCATCAATCCCGATTATAAATACTATGGTCTCTTTAGTTCTAAAGTTCAAATTCAAAAGTTTCTTTCTAGGGCTCTTTTTCTTCTTTGAGTGGCAACACTTCCAATGGCAAGAATAAAGAGGCAGCCTTCCCCCCTTTCCTCCTCCAGTGGCAACCATTGATCGTTCCTTTTCACAGCCCCCTCCACCTTCAACCTTGGAGGAAATCACTGAGGCCATCTTTTGCCTTCATGGCACCATTTTGGAGGTTATGGCGTGACTGGAGGAGTTGGTGGCAGTGTTGAACAACATTGTCGACTATTTGGACTAGGAGCGATTGTCTCCTGGAATGATGATGATCATCTAAAGGCATGAGTTTCAAGAACCCCCATTGTTATCATATTTTGATATAATTTTGATTTTGTGCTTGACCATTATCATATATAATATGTTGATGTAGTTTTGATTTCATGCATATATATTGTCGTCTTTAGGTGATGATTATTACTGAAAATGTTTCAATCTTTGTGTCTTTTGAGCTCTTATCAATAATCATCTCATGTTATTAATCTCTTATTGATGAAAAAGTTTCAATCTTTTTTTGTCTTTTAAGTTTCAAACTTTCTATTATTTCCTATTAATGATCATCTTGTGTTATAAGAGTATTCATATCATTGAAGTTCTTGTTTATGAATTCTGTTTCTAAAAGTTTATATCTCTGTTCTAAAAATTACATTTTAAACTAGTTGATTTAAAATACAACCTTGTTATGAATTGAAAATGTTTTTTGTACATATTGAGACCAATCTAGAAGAGGCTGCCCTAGTATATATACTCACTTTCGCGCTCAGTCTTCATATATAGCCTCTTTTAGTCTTGTGTGCATGCTCTTCTTCTCTTCATATCCTTCGGTCGCCATGATATCTCTCTCCTCTGTCAGGACAGCTTGGTATTCCATTTTGTTGTGCTCTCCCTATTCGTCGTTACCATTTTGCACTCACATTTAGTAAAAATCATTGCTTTTCATAAACCCTCGCTAGCCCTCTTCTGTTAATGTCTTCTTTCTCTGTCTTTGCTTACTCACTCCTTTTATATCTTTGTCGAAACACTGATTCTTTCGCCTTTTCACTTGTATAACCTTTGTGATATATATATATATATATATATATATATGCATGTCTTGTATCCTCTAACTACCACATATATCACAAGATTTAGCCTGCAATTGAAATGGACACGGTGCATGCATAAATAGCACAAAGCCTAGACAAGTGCCCATTGTCAAACACTAATGCTTACTCATTTTCTTTCTTTGTTGAAACCTAGATTGAAAGTTCAGTTTTTTTTCATTTATAAGAAGTATCTGATATGTGATATATGTGGTGGTGGTGGTTGTTAGGACTATTTTTTGCTTGCTCTAAATGCAATGTAAAACAGCAATTAGTTCTGGCCAACTAGTATCACCCCTTATATCACAAGTAATGATAATTTTGGCCAATCTACACCACCACGTATAGAATAGATGCTAGATAAGTGCCAAACTAACCATATATTCATGAGTGTGAAGAGTTTATGAAGATGTCAGGATTATTTAATTTGCTACTTCCTCTAAATGCAATGCAGTTCACCAATATATGTCATACATTACATATACAGTACGTTTGTTATGTATTACACATGTTGACAAGCTGCATTGCATTTGAAATTAAGAATTTTATATAATAGCAATTAACTCTGGCCAACCAAGACATACATACATAGCACAGAGGCTGAATGAGTGCCAAACAGACCATATATTCATGAATAAGTCAAAAGGTTTATTTTCATTACAATGGATTTGTATTTAGTTTTCTTATTACTAATTTATTCTTTTTAATTATAGATTGGAGTATAAAGAGTGCCGAGTTGAGTGGTTTTTGGTAGCTATTGCTTATATTTTTGTAGACATGTCAAAATCATTAAATAGTCTGATATACTAGGTAACTTCATGTAATTGAAAACTAGGAATGAACACATGCAGTTGAAGGTTGCAAATATAGGCCAACAAGCCATTCCTGTAGAACATGAAAAACAAAAAAAAACCTCCTTCCACAAGTATAAATATGATATTAATTTTTTGCTTTCTCGATATTCAATTAACATACACATATACAAATTTTTGTCCATGAAATTACTCATGATTGGAATTGTGAAACTTGTGATTATGATAATGATGTAATTTCATTGTATCATTCTCATTGTGGCAAGTTTCAAATCCAATCATCATAAATTCTATGGACAAAAGTTTGTATATACATATGTTAATTGAATCTTGTTTGTCAAAAACAAATACCTTTGTTCTTTTCAAGTTTTTGTTTTGTTTGGATGCCCTCTCCTTGAAAGGGCTTAGATTATTAATGAGCGTTGGGTGGGAGTGTCAATTGTAATTTTAAATCCGACGTGTGAGTGTTGTTGATTCCTAGTTCATATCGCAGGCCATCCTTATAGTCAATTGCGGCAACCCTTGGATTAGGTGCTAAGTTTACTAACCTTAGGTATTTTGGCACTTTTGAGATTTCAAATAGAATATGGCTTTGGCCTACCTCAGTTTTAGGTAATAAAGGTGGCGTATTTTATTTAATGAAGCTGAGTTTAACATGGTTGATATATAAACTTGAGAATTCTATTTTGTATGGTTGAATATGGTCATGTGATGAGGTTTTGGTTAAAATAGAAATCAAAGTGAAGGCCAATAATAAGGAGCTACTCGACTAGGTGGAGCTACTAATGACGGGTTGATCATTAAGACATCTAAATTCGATGATGAAAAATGTAGGCCAGGTGATCAATGCTTGTAAGGAAAAATTCGATCAACTGGATTACCACCCAGTCAAACAAATTTATCCTTTTAAGTGATGATCATCCAACCAATGTTTTTCATCCTCCAATTTACAATTATTAATCCTCACCTCGTTACTAGTATTTTCACCTAGTCATTTACTTCCTTGTTATTGACCTTTAGTTTGGTTTCCTTCTCAACCAAGATCTTCCCATGAGATCATATTAACATATATAAAATCTAGTTCTCATACTTGTATATTAACTCTGTTATACTAAGCCTCATTAAATGAGAATATTCTCCTTTATCGCCTAAGACTGGGGTAGGCAAAGCCATGTTTCATATTTGATCTCTAGAAGAATCAAAATGCACAAGTATGGTAACCTAGCACCCAATCCATGGGTAGCAGCATTCAACTTTAGGGATGCTCACTGTAACCCCCTCACCGTAATTACATCCGGATTACAAAATTTAAATGAAATAGAGACCAATAAGATGAAATAACAATTCATAATCCCTCATCCCAAGATGGGGTATTTCAAAATCATTTCTAAAACATACTTAATCCTGGTCTCACATTCACATGCGGATATAATTACTTGAGAAATCAGAGTACATAATAAATATCAAAGTGCGGAAACCAAAATCCCGGCAAACCTCGGGTTACTTACATATATAACTTGGGTTCAAAGTTTCCCAACAAGGGGATTACATCACCAAAACATTCATTTACATTAAATGTACAACTTGCAATCCCAAATCCAAAACTATAATAACCAACTACCACTTAGATCTCGGAGTAAGCCTAACTACTCCTGGTTGTCCGCTTCCCTTTCGAACCACTCGCCCTGTCTGAAAAGATTAATCATTTAGGAGGGTGAGATTCTAAAGAATCCCCGTAGTAACAACTATTTCATACCACATGCAATCATATAATATGCAAACACATCATCTCATATCAGCAGCAACACAAACTCACTCCACCCTCATCCCCTTTTACCGCCGGGAAGGAATACGACCTTTACCCGAACCGTTGTTAGCGACTCAGGGACTGTTGGCGTGGCAGTGCATACAAATAGCCACACGGCTCACATATAGCCTTTCGGCTTTCACAATGGCCCGTCGGCCTTCACAAATATCACACCTTAACCTCATCCCCTTTTACCGCCGGGAAGGCATACGACCTTCACCCGAACCGTTGCTCGTGACTCAGGGACTATTGGTTTAGCGGTGCTACCACAATATCACATAACGCATATATGACACCCTAACCTCATCCCCTTTTACTGCCGGGAAGGCATACGACCTTCACCCGAACCGTTGTTAGCGACTCAGGGACTATTGGTTTAGCGGTGTTTCCACACAAAGTCTTCACAAAACTTGCAGCATACAAAATCCATTTAATCACAATGATATAGCACACATATCATACATCACATAAGGTATAAAGATAGAGTCACTACCTGTATCCTTCCTGACTGGCTCCGGCACCGTGGTCTCACGAGGGCGACAAATGTCAAATCCTATATCAATTAGGGACAACCAATCAATCTCTTTTCCATATGTATATTTCAATAATACTCTATGTTGGTTATCATTTAGGACTCTTTAGGTGACTAAAATAGACCTAAACATATGCCTAAAGGGTTGGAAGAAACTACCCAAAAGACCCCTTACTCGAAGGCAAAACACTCATTTTTGGTCATCTCACTCGAGCACAAATGCTCTCACTCGAGCACAAGTACGGACATCACTCGAGCACAATAGCGAGTGAGACTGCGAGTGAGCACCCGAGAGCACAAGGAAACCCTCGAGCACTGGCTCACTCGAGCACGCTGACCCTCACTCGAGCACAAGGCCAAATGCCTCACTCGAGCACCCGCGAGAGAAATCCAGGAGGTGAGGACCCGAGAGCACCCAAAGCTCTCCAAGCACGGGATCACTCGAGCACAGCCATATGTGCTCGAGCACACACCTCACACCCGCGAGTGAGAAGGCACACTCGAGCACCTTACTCGCGAGTGACCACCCGCAAGCACAACTCCCACCTGAAGCACAACCTCACTCGAGCATGACCCCCAGTGCTCGGGTGAAACGGCTATGCCCGCGAGTGACAGAGCTCACTCTTGGCATCAGCCCACGAGTGAAGACCCGAAAGCACACCCTTCACTCTGAACTTACACCCTCACTCGAGCAGACCAAGCTCACTCGAGCAGGTTCTTCGCTCACTCGAGCACAAAACGATGTGCTCGAGCATTGCCCATAAGTCCCAGGCGCACTCGAAGCAGAACAGGGAAAAACTCCTCCCATCACTCGAGCATGATCATCCTGTGCTCGAGTGATGCTCATCCGAGACCCAGAAATGCAGAAAACCAGAAAACACCAGATGGTCAAATTCACTCCCAAAGGTTCCCAAACTCTACCAAAAGCTCACACATTCTTGGCACTACTTAGGGAACACAATGGCAACTTCATAAACACTCTAAAAACCAATTTGACCACAATCATTCATTAAGGTCTCTAAGATACACATTCTCCAAATCTCCCTTAACACATTTCCAACATTCCAGATTATTTCCAATAATCAAATAACTCATCATTAAACCATTTCCACCATCAAACACCTTAAAATCCACATTTCCATCATTTGGCCTAATTAGGTGAAATTTTCCAGATTCTTCCAAACTTAGCCAAACATCATAAACAATATACCAAAATACTCTAAATGCCTACCTCTTCTCTTTGCTCAATTCAGAACCTTGATTCCTCAACTTTCAATTTCGGCCAAAAACTCAATCAACACCATTCAAGGCTCTACAATCATCACAATGTAGCTCTCATTGAGATGAACACTATTAGAGAAAAGGTTTTAAGCAAAAGAGGATCACAACTTACCAAGATTCAAGCTTTTCTTCTTCCTCTTCCCTTGCTTGCTTCAGCGAAATGGAGAGAGAGAGAGAGAAGAGATGAGAGAGAGATGGAGCAATGATGATGAAGCTACACACACACTCCCTTGCCCATGCCTCCAACCGAATAGGAGAGAGAAAATGAGGGAAAAGTGATATTTGTCTTCTAGTGCTTCATCCTATGATTCACACCATGCCACATGTCCACATCTTAAGCACTCCATCAAAGAGCTCACATCACCGCAAAACATAGGATCCCGACCCATTATCAATGAATCTCAACCATTAATCTTAAATACCACAAGTATTTATTCTCAAGATTCTCATTACATTAATTCCAAAAGTACTTAATCGCTCTAATTACAATGATTATCATATTCATTAGCCCTAATTACAAATCGGGATATTACACTCACAATATAAATTATGCATAATACCATGCAGATGTAGGGCCTAAAATTGCATCCACTAAATCCAACACTAAAAAATCACCTAACTCCTTTGGAGGTGGGAAAATGCAAGCAAAAAAAAGTAAATCTTGAAAGAACAAATGCCGGAATATATACATCTATCAAATTGATTGAATACTTGTATGGCTTACATGCTATTCAAATGGGTCCATATATTTAAGTTTGATATATTTCCAGAAATTCAAAAATCCAATTTAAATCACAATTGGTGACATTCTCATAGTCAACTTTCTTTGAGAACAAGCATCACATAAGAATATATTGGCTATTCAGAAAGAATTGTATGGTTCTCTAATGGATATAAATACACAATATCTAATAAGTTTTTGTATCATATAAGTAACTTGGACGATCAAAATAGGCACGCCGTCAATAAATTTGCTTATATCACAAAACTTTAGGTTTTTTGTAACAACTTTTCAATTTCTATAACATTTGATAGAATTGAAATCTTCATCTAACATGACTCACGGTTGTATTCCAATAAAGGTATCAAAGTTACCCAAGAGACAACAAATTGCATCACTGGTGGAAAAATCACTTCTAAGACCGGGTAAAAATGACATTTTAGACCGATTCTGGATGAAACCTTGCTACAGTCGGTCCAAAAAGTTTGTTACTTTTTAGACCAGTTAAGCAACCAGTCTGAAAAATAAGTTTTCAAACCAGTTGTTTAGACAACCGGGCTAAAAATAACAACATTTTTTACCTGTTGCTGAAATAGCAGGTCTTAATGTCATTCTTTTTAGACCGGTTATTGATAAAACCGGTCTAAATAGTCACTTTTAATATTGGTCTTGTCAACAACCGGTCTAAAAAGTTTCCATTTTTTTAAGAAAATATTCCCATTAAAACATTTTACCCGGCAAGCCATTTCAACGACATTCAAATAAATTCTTCTCTTACACATTACAACAAACACCTTATACAAAAGCACTTTCATTAAGCAAAACACAATTTCAACTGGTGTAATACTTACATCATTCTTCCTACACCTCAAATAAATTCTTCTCTTACATTCCCATTTCATCAAGTACTTTAAAATGGTACAAAATTTCAAATGGTGTAACTTTCATTGTTCTTCCTACACCCCACATTCCCCAGAAGCAACAACAATAAATCATTGAAAATCAACACATTATCACACACAATCGGAAAATTAAGGTATGTTGCTACACATTTTTATTCCCCTATTTTAATATTACAGTTTGACAAAAAAAATCAAAACTTTAGCTAATAATAGAATCAAAACACTTTAATTGATGATAGAGGAATCTACCGAGAAAGAACACAGCAAACAGTAATCCATCGTTGATGATCACTAGCTAGCTCCGGAGCATCTACACTAGGACACCTCATATCCTTCATTTTCCTGTGATAATAACAAAAAAAAGTAGTTTTATATATAAAATAACTATATATATAATTCATGATAATTACTTTAGCTAGCTAACCTTCAAAGTAGTTTTATAAAGGGATATCCTTCCACATCCCTTCATAATCATCGTTTCTTGTGCCGTGTTCATTATTTGCTTCATCTTCTTTATTCAATTCTAGTAGACCCCCTAGAAAAAGGAGTCTCAAGAAGATCATACATTGAACAACTTTCCTCATTAATATCAACAACCCTTTTTGGAGAGCTACAGACCACATTTTATTTGCCTGATCAATAATATAGAACACTTGTTTCGCCTGATATGCCATAATAAAAGGTTCATCTCCAAAACTTCTACTATTCAGATCAACTAATGCAAATCCTAATTGATCGATCATCACACCATTGTTGACATCAACCCACTTGCATTTGAAAATGGGAAATTTAATTTTAACATAATCAACCACCTAAATCTCTTCAATAACCCAATAATAAGGTATGTCTATCAATCTAGGGTTCTTATCTTTCGAACTAGAGAAGTACATAGATTTAGCCACTAATATAACACCATTGTTCTGGATGGTGCTCTTATTATCTAGGGACTTTGTGTAAAATGTATTACCATTGATCACAAATGAAGAGCAACTTATGACATCAACCTCAAGACCACGTGCTAACCATTTAATTGTATCAGAAACACATTCTTCTCTATCAACCTTTTGTTTGAACCAATATGCAAAAGTTTTGTTATGCTCCCTAATTAACCTTTGTTCAGTCATTCGACTATTTTCTTTTCGTACAATTTCTTTATGAGTAATAATGAAATCTTGAACTTCATCAACATTATTCAAGATGTACAAGTGGACTTGTTGCAATTCATTAGGATCCACACTCTTTACTGTAGCCCTACGTCTACCCCTTTCTTCATCATGATGTTTAGGAAGCCCAATATGTCTTAAATTTGACAAGTAATGTTGACAAAACTCCATGGCTTCTTTAGAAACATATTTCTAAACAATATATGCTTCAAACTTATTTACATTCTTTACATACCCTTTTAGGATTTTCACAATTCTTTCAATTAGGTACATCTATCGTAAATAAATAGGGCCATACAATTTTATTTCCCTCACTAGATAAACAATTAAATGTACCATGATGTCAAAAAAAGAAGGAAGAAAAAACTTCTCAAGCTGGCACAAGATCATATATCCTTCATTTTCCAGTTCATCAAATCTTTCTGTCTGAATGACTTTACAAATAGCATTGAAGAAGAAACAAAGTCTAGTCAAAATATATTGAAGATCATATTCAACAATGCCTCGAATAGCTATTGGCAGTTATTGTTGCATTAAGACATGACAATCATGAGACTTTAGCCCTACTAACTTCAAGTCTTTCATCGACACGAATTTCTTAAAATTTGAAGAATACCCTGAGAGAACTTTGATGCCATGTAAATACTCACAAAACTTCTTTTCTCATCCTTAAACAAAGTATGAGAAGTTGGAGGACAAAAAGTTCTTTTACCATATAGCCTTGGATGCAAGTCTTCTCGTATTCCCATTTCTTGTAAATCTAATCTTGCCTTCACACCATCTTTAGAACTACCTTGTATGTTGAGCAATGTCCCAACAATACTATCACATACATTTTTCTCCACAAGTATGAAATCAATATAGTGTTTCACATCAAGATTAGGCTAATATGGAAGATAAAGAAGACATACATCTTTTTCCTTTTATTTTTTTCATTACTACTCTCTATGGTCTTATTAAAGATAACATTGATTTTTCACTTTTTCATAAACTTGCTCCCTAGTCAATGTCTCCAGAGCATCTTCAAACGTTTGTCCACCAAAAAAAGCTTTCTTTAATCTACGCTATGGGTGGCCATGTCTAAGAAATCTCCTATGGCCAAGATAAACCATCTTTCTTCCATGTTGAAGTTGATGATAGCATGTGCCTTCTTCACAAATCGGATATGCTTTATGGTCTTTAACACTATATCCTGACAAGTTTCTATATGCTAGAAAGTCATTTATAGCACAAAAGATCATGGCTCACATTTTAAAAACCTCCTTGTTCGTGTCAAAACCATCAACACCTTCATCCCACAACTCTTTCAAGTCTTTAATCAAGGGTTCTAGGTAAACATCAATGTCATTTCCGAGTTGTTTTGGTCCTAAAATCAACATACATAACATGATATACTTTCGTTACACTCGTAACAAAGGAGATAAGTTGTAAATTACCAACAGAACAGGCCATGTGTCAAAACCCTTTTTCATTTCGACATTTGCCATATTGATAAAGGCACAGTCCCACAGGCATACAAAAATAGCACAAGTATACTAATTAGAAAGACTTGTTTACATATAGGAGTCTCCTTGTAGGGTTCAATAATATATACAATTTTGTCCAAAAATATCAAAATAAACTAATTATAATCGATAGCTCCATCCTCTTGACCCGGACACCTTAGTTACCGGTATTTACCATTTTCCCCTAGAGTCGCTAGCTTATGCTAGAATATTTTTGAATTTGAAAAAGGGTGAGATTCAAACGAATCTCAGTAGTAACAGACAATCAATCATATAAAATGCAACAAATAATTATACTAGGTACCACATATAATGCAACAGAATAATTATACTGTAATAATGTTTCTCAGAATATGCACATTTCAAGGCCAACCACTATCAGAACCTGAATTCCGTATGTCAGCTTGGCTTTTGACCACAAACTGGGTAGTGTACCCTCTTGGTACTGAATTCTCATAACTGGATCCCCTTTTTAGGGCTGTTGGGGTATTGGTATAGTTCTCCCCTGGACGGTACTTGTGATTTTCTCGCACCAATTAGAGAGTTCATTATACATATCACAGAAGATAGCATACACAAAGCACATATAAGTTTACATAGTGTATGAAAGAGAGAATTACTACCTTAAGCCCCTTTTTGTTCACAAACTGCTCTTGAACTTTTGTTTCGGCTCGGGCTATTGATATATCCTAAAATTCCACATATACAAGAATTGAGTTATTACTCATTCATTGTTATTCTAAACACATTTGTTGGTTAGCTTTTGAGCTATTTAGATAGTCATTGGAAATCTAAGCAAGTGCCTATGGGGTTAGGAAAGCTAAACCAATCAATAGTATTTAAAAATATGAAATGTTGAAATAGGGGTCTTGGCCCTAGCCAAATCAGCCAAGAGAGGCCAGAAACTTTTAGGCCATAACCAAGCAATTTTCTGGCCACGGCCAAAAAATCCTCTATTCTTGGCTCAACTTCCAAATATCATAATTAAATCAATGAAAATCGAAATGGAGTGATTCAAAGTTCTATAGAAAGATCTTTAAGTTCTTTACACAAGAAAAATATGAACCACCACCATCTACAACCACAAAATTACAGAATTTCATAAATTCCCACACTATTCCATAATCAAGTCCAAAAACAAGGCACAACTTTGAAAATTCATATCTCTTAGTGTACAAGTCCAAAAAGAATGCACTACCTATAAATTAAAGCTCTATATGTCTACTTTAATCCTGAAAAGTTTCATTACATTTAGACTTGGTTTGACTAACGAAATGCATTGTACAACAACACTGCCTCACTGGAAGCAATCAAACAGCATGCACTTACAACTTCAATAAATTTCATATTTATATACAAATCTCCAAAAATCATGAACACCTATATTCCCACACAATTTTCCCTTCTAAATCCAATGGAATCATTAAAATTACAAAATTCCAACCCTTCCCCGTATTCTGTACCTGGACAAAATTAAGGGTTTAGAAGAGGAAAAAGTGTTTCCTTGATTTCTCTTGTTCAATCACTTCCTTCCCACTTCTAATAGCATGATTAGCTACTTAAACACTAAATGAGCATGATTTGTGGAAACTTTGGTGGCATAACATTTTAGGGTTCCTCATCACAAAATCACAAAACCAAGCCAAATCAAACTCAACTCAACAACAACAACCAAAACAGCAACATATTACCAAGAGGATTGAGATTCTTGAAGTTACTTTGATTTATCCCACCTTCTGTCTCTAGGCATCCTCTCTCTCTTTCTCTTTTATGAACCCATGTCGTGTGAGTTCACAAAATAAAACTAGGTTTAAAAATGTAGTGTAGTAGCTCAACCTAAGTTGTTCTTGTGAGGAGATTAATTTCCAATTTTCTAAGTAGTAAATTGAAAAAAAGCCTTAAAGTGGTAAGAAATCATTTTTGAGAAATTACATTTGTAAACTAATGAAGTGAACTAAGCTAAAACAATATTTTTGTATTTTTCAGTTTTTAAAACAAAGAAGCAAATGGAATTGAATTTAACACTAATAACAAAGTAAATTTTCTAAGTAGTAAAGTGAAAAAAAGCCTTAAAGTGGTAAGAAATCATTTTTGAGAAATTGCATTTGTAAACTAATGAAGTGAACTAAGCTAAAACAATATTTTTGTATTTTTTAGTTTTTAAAACAAAGAAGCAAATGGAATTGAATTTAACACTAATAACAAAGTAAATTTAATACACTAGAATAATAATGAAATGGGATTCCCTTGAGTTGGGGTTTTAGTCTTCCTTGCTTGCTAATGATATGAATTCCACAATATGAGTCAAGAGGATGGAACTAAGTTACCACTAGCTCCATACTTGCAATAATCATTTAATTCATTCTACCAAAGTAATTAAATGAATACCACCAAATAATTTAGACTCAAGGAGATGAATAATCAACTTCCAATTCTATCTTGTAATTACCATTACAACAATTCAAAACATTCAGTTTAATCATTTAAATCCACTTAACCAAGTTGGAATAAACAATTCAACCTACTCATAATATGAATCATACAAAGCTTAATTAATCAATTCCTAGCTCAACCACCAAGTTTATTCACTTGGCATAACAATCTAGATCACAATTACATAATTAACTAAGCTACATAATCATGAACTAAAAAGAGAGCTTAAAGAAATTCCATTGAAGTTTAGAAGCTCAAACCATTACCCTACTCAAGGAAATCACCAAGGCTTAGCTACTCATGGAAGAGGAAAATGAAGCTTGATGAAGTGAGAGGATAGCCATGGAGAACAAAGGGGAAAACACCGAAAAGTACTTCAACTCTAGATGCAACAGTGAATTCTCTTGTTTCCTTTCATATGGTGATGCTCCCTCTTTTCACACACACAGTCATAACCCTCCAATTCTTTTCAAATCTGCATTTTTCTCTTGGTCCAAGGTTTCGACTGCTCATTCATTCTCCTTGCACAGCCACCTCTTCTCTTCTCTATTCCATTGTGTGCTGCCTTTTCTTCAACCCTCTCGGTCCACTATGACGGCTGCAACCTCTCCTCTTTTATTTCATGTGTCTGCTCCCCTCCAGCCGCAAAAACCCTTTATATTAATTCATTCGGTGCTTTTGTTCTCAGGTCAGCCTTTAGTGCCAATTGGGTCAATAATGTCAGCTTGCTTCACTTTTTATCATTCACAGCTTCAATTTCCTCCTGGACCGAATTGATTCCATGCCACGGTCAGCTCCTTTACTCCTCAATGAATTCGGTCCAGCTTCTTCATTTGATTCTTCAATTGCTCACTTCGGTCCACCTCCCTCTATTTCAGCCCACTTCTCCAACATGGTCAACTGCTCTTGTCCTTTTTAATTCCATTTGGTTCAGTCTCTTTCTTTTGGGTCAGCCCTCTTTTCTCTTCAGCCTTTTAATTCAGTCCACCTCCTCTTCACATCAGCTTGCTTCTTTTCCCTCAATTACTCCCATAGGTCCAGCCCATGCTTCACGTCTTGCTCTTTTCTTCAATCTATAATTATTTTCATGTTCCCTCTACACGTCTCCTCCTTCATTTCCTTTTTGTCCTTTAATCCCAACTATTTAATTTGGTCAAGTCCTCCATTCTTCATTCAACTCAACTCGGTCAAATTACTTCTTTTCATTCAACAATTAATCCCAACACCACTTCCTTCTTCAATTCATCTAAGGTTAAATAAATTGTGCCATGCCATCACCTATAAAATTAGATACACAAAGGTAATATCTTTTGCTCACAATTAAAGAATAATGGGGATAACAAATATTAATTAAAAATATAACAATTTAACCAATTTAATTCCCAAATTATCCTTTCACTAAAATCTCACTTTAACACTTGATTATGCCCAAAATATTCATTTAAATCCCACAAAAAACCAAGATTAATTACTAAAAATATATAAATATTGAGCTCTATCACTCTTCCCTTGATGTTTTGCTTGCTACTCATGATTTTTATGAAGGAAAAGGACTTAGGAGAGATTCTACACAAGATAGAAGGCTAGATCACTTGGAAACACTATTGTTTACCTTGGATTTTTGCTTCTTGTGTTGTTGTTTACTCCAAGTTCTCAAGCTCTTCTCTCTCTCTCTCTCTCTCTATATATATATATATATTTTTGGTGTATGGCGTGAAAATGAGGATGAGGAAAGATGATGATGTGTTTTAATAATATCTCCACACCTACTTTAAGAAATATTAATTTATAAGTTTTTGACATGTGTTTTTGCTGTAGCATTATCCCTTCTTAATTGTTATAAACCTTTCCATTGGTTTTGGACTAATTCCCTTCCTTTCTTGTTAGCCCAAAATGACGCCACATTAGGGGCCTTCATAACCAAATGGGCTTTCTTCAATTACCTTAATCAATTGCAAAAAGTATTATATTTTATTGTTAATTCCACATGTTTTTGTTATTTCCCTTTACTTGGCCAAGGATTATGACACTTGGCATGATTAATATCCACACAGTTATTTGTCCCTTTTATTTCTTTATTTAGGAGAAATTAACAAGGGAAAAAAAGGAATTAATATTTATTTCATGTACTTTCATAATCTCTCTCATCATCTAGTTAATTTTGTGTACATGTCCACCTTTGACTTTTCAAACTTTGATTTATTTGATCAAGAATGCTCCAATTATGTATTTGCCCTTTATTTTCCTTAATTAACTGAATTAACTTCAATTAATTGGGAAAATAATTATTCTTATACTTTTTGACAAATTACAATTTTACCCTTACATTCTTGGATTTAATTTGAGCTTGTTCATTTTCTTCTTCTATTTGGCCAGAATTATCCTTAACATTGGGTCATATATTGTGCTAATTTATTTTTCCATTTTGGGCTTTAATAATAGGCTTTTTGGAACACCCAAAACATCGTTTCATGACTTGCTCTAGCCCAATTCTCATGAAAATTGAAATTTACTAGCTTATTAAATTCTAAACACATTAATATTCACCCTTCCATTTCATTAAATACCACAAATAATTACAAGGCATATTCATGAATAAAATTTGAGGTGTTACACCATGAACTATATATACTGCTTAGGCTGCTAGAAGGATTCATGCCATCCATGCTAAGCCGAAGCCTAAGGTTTCTAGGTTCTTCACCAAAGCTAAGAAATAATTTATATATTTTCTTCCATTGAGAAGATTCAATTAGATATCGAAGTTTTTCATTGGATATCCTTTCATCCGCATGTCATCTCAAATTTTTTGAATCGTTTTCATTAGCAAACAAGCACTTGAACCTTGGTATGATTAGAAGATACCACAACATTTTGTAAGAGTGTTATTTGATTTGTACCTCCGGGTTTCACATATCAAACACTGTTGTTTCTCTTCATGCTCTTTTCTATACAATATGAAATCATTAGGGCATGTATGGATCTTTTTATACTTCATCCCTAGTGAACACAGTATTTTCTTAGCATCATAGTATCGATAAGGCAACACATTATCATCTGGAAGCATGTCCTTAAAAGCCTCAAGTGTTTCTGAAAAACTCTTGTCACTCCATCCATGCCTTGCTTTCAAGTTTACCAATTTCAATACTGCTTCCATCAATTGGTATGTTTTACACCCTGGGTACAACGGCTCCTCAGCATCACAACACATATTACCATATGCATGTGATTGCTCAAAAGCCTCTTCTCCTACATCATGAATAATATCCTCTATCTGATCATCCATATCTATATCATTATCATCAAAGGTCACTCCCCCTGTTGAGACACACTTGGCATTTCTTATTCTTCACTATGCCACCCCATACTGTATAACTCTTACAAAATCCTTCACAAATTAAATGTATATATATCTGCAGCACTTAGTCATTTCTCATTCAAACATACTACACAAGGGAAATAAAATATCCCACTATCATCATCGGCATAAACATACTACACAAGGGAAATAAAATATCCCACTATCATCATCGGCATTTCTTCGAGCAAAGTCTAAAAAACCCCTCACCCCATTTTCATATTCAAAACTCACCTGTTTAGCTTTTATCCAACTATGATCCATATATTTCAAGACCTTGTAGCACCCTATCCAACAGCAAAAGGATAGACAAAAAAAACAACAACCATAGAGTTTTAGAGATTTCAATGAAATTAAGAAGTATACATACCAGGAGACAATAACTACACTTGTAGCAATAAACCAATAAATTATGGCATGATAAGAACCAAACAATATTTCATAATAAAGGTATATAGATACAATTTTTAAAACTTGCATTGCAAAGCTATTAAGAATGTTCATAACTTTATATTCAATTCAAACCCACATAGCAAATATCATAACGTGATCATTAATGGCAATCCAAGACAAGAAAGCATAAAATATCATAATATGATCATTAAGCTAGTATCTAAAGTTATCATCACTGAGCTCAATGGCAAGAGCAAGATAGAGAGCAACATTGGTCATATTCAAACAAAACCATAATCATAAAACAAAACACCTCCATTTCCTACTTCAATCATATCAGGATCTGATGCCAGACATGGTTAAACCCACCCAAAACAATATCAAAAGGATCAAGTTCAAATTATTAACAGCAATAAAAAAACTTGGAAAGTTGCTTCACGAGTAGTTGCTCTTGTGCTCCCGTTTGGAAGAAGAACTATCGGTGAGGCTTTTAAGGGGGGAGTCAGAGCTGAAATGTTATAGATTGCTGGTGAAATGAAGGTTGACTACCGGCAAGGTATGGGTAGTGACACTTCCTCAGCTAATACAGACCCAGCCCAATGCTGCCCCTGAAATTGTGAACAAGAACATTGTCGGTTAGATTGTGATATTAGGTTCAGAGAGAAAGAGGATGGCGGAGTTGTGAACAAGAACATCGTCGGAGAAATTTCAGGACAAAGTGAGTTTAGAGAGCGAGCTAAGATTTGGCGGGAGGACGAGAAGAGCGAAATTTTAATTAGGGCAAGCACATTTAAGATCGGTTGTTTAATACAAATGGTCTTAATGTATCTTTTAGACCATTTTTAAAAATAACCGGTCTAAAAATTTTCAACTTTTAGTCTGGTTATAAGATAAAACCAGTCTAAAAAGTTTTAAAAAGAAATTTTATTGCGGGTCTTTTATTTAGACCCGTTATAGAAATAACCGGTCTAAAAACTATATTTATTTTTAATTATTTTTATCCTTTTAAGACCGGTTTCTCATATATGAGGTCTAAATAATATATTTCAAACCTTATATCCAGGGAACCTATATTAGAAGTTCTCTATAATTACAAAAATGCCACCAGTCATATATTTTAGACCTTATCCATGTATAACCGGTCTAAATGAGTCGATCTAAAATACATATTTTGTACTAGTGCATATTCCTAATGATTAAGTTGTTTAGAGTTTAACTACTTTAATCTAAACAATAAATATTAACCTTTTTTGTGTGAAGATAGCCTATATTCAATATCTCAACTTTCTTATGTTTGAGGGGCTGATCTCACCGATATTCTAAAGAATTTTCAAATTTACTTGCAAGAGAACAAAATATAAATTCATATTTATAATAAATTTTATTTCTCTTACTTTTTGGGCACTGCACGATAAAGGGAACCAATAATGCATTCAATTTAAATTAATTCACCAAACACAGACAATTCATATTAAGATACTCAAAAGCCCATTTAAATGATATCTTAATAATACCCCACCAGTTCCCTTTTTTTTTTTTTTTTTGATAGTAAAAAGTTTAGATAGGTTCGGCACCAGTCCCCTACCAAGGCCAGGGCACGGCCCCAGGGCTCTTCGAGCGCTTACAAGGAACTTATGAGATCGTCTACCAATGAGGTCTCCCCATCGGTCAGAGGGTTCGAACACACTCCCTTGTGATCGGGGTAGCAAGACCTTAACCAACTGTGCCAAACGGGTCATATGCAATCAAATCCCAAAGACAAAATTACACATGCTATACACTATCTAAGAGCACAAACATTTGCTTTGAAACAATAGTGTGCAGCTGAACAATATAACATAATAATAGATCTTAAAAACTGACAAATACATATAGCAAAGAGAGCGAAAAATCTAGTTTGAGATTTCGATTGTAATCAAATCAAAGATATTTTGATATGATTTACACGGTCAAATATTTGACTGCATAAAACATCTTCATTAAATATTTTTTTTCCATCAAGCTTTAGATCTACAAGCAAGATTATTATCAATAAAAAAAAGAATATTAAGAATCGGTAAATAAAATATATTTTTAAGGGGATCAATTCATCCAAGATTTGATGAATATGCGCAAAAATCCATCTCATGCAAATATTTAATCAAGAACGTCATAATTTTATTTTCTAATAGCCCAAAAAAAAGGCACGTTCTTTAATCTTTAATCTCTTGGCAATAATCGGCATACTCCTACAAAAATATATTCCTAGCTATGTAACAGTTAAATTCGCAAAGAAGAAAGGAAAAAGAATGCCTCATTCGTGTGTTTCTTTAGAGGGGATTAAAGCAATAATGATCTGTTAGAGATATTGTACAAGTTGTTCAGGATTAAAGCAATAATGATCTATAAGTTGATTTATCGAATGCTTAGTTAGAGCTTTATGTTGATAACGAATTATAAATAAAAAGAGACATGAGAAGAAAAAGAGAGAACAATTCTCATCAACCATCATGGTATAACCAGTACATAACACATGCCTTCTATTTATAGGCATAACTTTACAATCTCAATCAAATATATCAATATCTACATATCTAATGATAATAGAGGATAATAGAGATAATGGGGCTATAGGACCATTCACACAAATATTATATTCATAACAATTAATAACTTGTAAACCGACTTATATTTATGATAACAGTTTTTTTTTCTACAGGTGAACTTATAATAAAAGCTAGAGTACTCCCTCTGGCCTTATATAGGACCTCCTTTAGAACTTTTTGTGGTCTTAAGGGTAATATACTCCCTTCAATCCACAATATGGGGTGCTTTTAGAAGAACAACATATTGCAAAATATAAGTCACTCATAAGATAATCAATGCTCATTCTTTTCAATTTTGCCCATGTAATTAATGATCATTTCCAATTTTGCCCACCAATTTTCAAACATATTTTCCAATAATGGTAAAAGTGGAAGAATTTTTGAATTTGTGACATATTTAATGAGTTAGCTGTTACTTCTTATTTGCTATGAATTAGTTAAAGTGCTATATATTATGGCTTGAAGGGAGTACCACCTTATACAAAAAGTTAATAGCATTAAATTTTTTTCACAAATACCCTTTTTAATTATAATGTAAAGATTGTATAAGAAAGAATTTTGGTATTTAAAATAAGTTGTTTAATTGGAGGATAATATTGGAAAGCAGTCGTTTTTTTCACTATTTTAACAATACCAACTACTTTTAATTATTTTTCTTAATCCTTATAAAGTACTTCCTCCGTCCCTATATATAAAGTCCTTTTAAATAAATTGTAGCGTTTTTTAAAAAAATTAAAATTAGTTAAAGGAATAAATATGTAAGAAATATAATTTTTCCCCAAATTGTCCTTATTTATGGATGAGTAAAAGAGAGAGTAATAATGAGAAAGTGATGAAAGAGAATGCATTGAGGAAAGACAATGTGAGAGAATAAAGAAAAGAGAATATTGGGGATAATTCCCCATTTGAGAAATTAATTAGGGAATATGACATAGAAAAAAGTAAAGTCTTGAGGTCCTTTGGGAAAAATAAATGACCCTTTGAAATGACCACTCTACCCTTGATGAAATAAGGATGTTCCATTTAACCTTGTTCACCTATCAGTTACCCTCACTACCATCACTACAAAAAAAAAGGTATTTTGTAGCGGTGAAATTGTAGCAGTTATAATTACCAACTACAAATATTAACATTTGTAGCGGTTTTAACCTAAACCGCTACAAATTTGTAACGGCAAGCTACGCTCCAAGTGGCGCGACAGATTCGTTGCTTTTTTTATAGCGGTTACCTAGGAAAAACCACTATAAATATCACACGGATTTCCCGCCAAAATTTGTAGCTGTTTAATTGTAGCGATTAATAAATAATAACCGCTACAGTTTTCGCGCCACATTGCATGACCAAGACACGCCAACAGTATAGCGGTTATTTGTAGCAGTTTTGCCAATCAAACCGCCACAAAATTCCAAACGTCGTATATTTTGTAGCGGTTATTAGGTTGTAACCACTACAGAATTTCAAATGTCCCCAAATTCGTAGTGGTTCTAGACCTTAACCACTATAGAACTTCAAAGGTTTTTGTATTTTGTAGCGGTCATTTTAGAACCGCTACAAAGTTTAGCTGCCCCTAGTGATTTGTAGCAGTTTATGTAGCCGTTATTGAAATAACCACTACAAATTTTCTGCCTATTTAAACTCCCCTCCCTCCTTCTTTTCTCCATTTGCTCATTTTGTTTCCTGAAGTTTCTCTGAGTGTTTTCTTTAGATTTGAGCATTCAGACGTCTGTGAACGAGTTTTTGCTGCAGTATTTCTTGGTATTTGTACTTGAGGTAAGGAGATAAGACATATTTTATTTTTATTTTTATTTTTATTATATTTTTGCATAATAATGTGACTAAAATATTTTTTTTAAAATTTTTACAATTGATATGGCTTCAAGAGAGGAGAGGGGGAAGGCACTTGAGGTCCCCAAACCGATTTTATGGGGTGGCAGCAGCAGAACAGGGGGCAGAGGGAGGGGGCAGCGCGGAGGGAGGGCGACCGCGGCATTTCAACCCATCCCCCTACAGGAGTCGGCCCTACCACAGGCACCGCAGATGATCTGTAATATCCCGATTTGTAATTAGGGCTAATGACTCTGATAATTGTTGTAATTAGTGTAATTAAATAATTTTGGAAATTTATGTAATATGAATTTAGTGTACATACATGTGGTATGTAAGATCAATGGTTGTGATTCCTTGACCATGGGTCGGTATCCTATGCTTTGCGGTTATATGAGCTTAAAGTGGAAGTAGATGGGATAATGACAAGTGGCAAGAGGGTAGCCATTGGATGTGGCACTAGAAGACAAAACATTACTTTTTCTCTTCTCTCCCTCTTGTGCGGTTGAGTGTGTGTGTAAGGAAGAGAATTTTCATCATCTTCACCATTTTCTCTCTCTCCTCTCCTTCCTCCATTTCTGGCGCTGGACAAGCAAGAAAGAGGAAAAGAAAAGCTTTGATTTTGGTGAGTTGTGATTCTCTAATGCTCTAATTCTCTTCTCTAATATTGTGTGTCTCATTGAGAGCTACATTGTGGTGGTTGTAGAGTCTTAAATGGTGTTAGTTTGGGCATTGATTCGAAATTGCAAGTTGAAGAATCAAGATTCTAGATTGGGCAAAGAGAAGAGGTAGACATTTAGAGCATTTTGATGTATTGTTTGTGATTTTTGGCTAAGTTGGTAAAATCTGGAATTTTGCCCTAATTATTCCTATTTCTGGAAATATGAAGTTCATTATGATTGATGATTGGAAATGATTTAGTTTGGAGATATATGAACATTTGATGCATTTTGGATAGATAGAAATTGATTGGGTTTGAAATTGTTAAGTTTGGAGATTTTGAGAGTTTGGTGTTTAATGTCACCCACAACGAAAGCATGATAATGGAATAGGATTTTGGTGATTTTGACATTCCCATTGGAGTCCTTGAGTGATTTTGTGTGGGAATAACCTTGGTTGTTGATTTTGGATTCATTTGGATCACTTGGGAAAAGTTGGAAAATCTGTTTTGTTTAAGCTCTGTTTTTCACTGTCAGTTTGGACGAGCGTTTTGAGTGACCAAATGGTATTGAAAAATTGTGAAACTTTCCAGTCTTAAAGTTCACATCCCAAGCTTCAAAATGGACATATATTTTGTGTCATTTCGTTTAGAATTCTGTGAGATATGGTTGTCCAAAGTTTGGGATTGAAACAGAACTCTGTTGTGGAGTAGTGTTTAGTTTTTGGTGATTCTGTATTTGTGTAGTGATTTTCAGTGATGGGCTATATTTTTCCTTGAAAGAGGACTCATATACCTTTCATTTGGCTTTGAAATCACCTCGTTTCAATTTTTCTAGAATTAGTGATGGTTTTTCGAAGTCAGCCCAGAGTTAGGAAATTTCTGGGCCGCGGCCCAAGAGTGGCTGACCTGATTTGGGCCGCGGCCCATGAGTGGTGGGCCGCAGCCCAAGGCCTTCTGACCATATTTGGGCCGCAGCCCAAGGAATGGTGGGCCGCGGCCTAACCCTGTGTTCTAGCACTTTGTGTTTTCGAAAAGTGACCTTCAAACTTTTGTTTCCCAACCTTTTAGGGCTTTCATTAGAGACATATGTGGCCTCTTAAGAGTCCTAAATGATAACCAACTTAGTGTATTATGGGATTAAGTAATTGGAAAAGAGATTGATCAATTGTCCCTAATTTGATATAGAATTTGATATCTGTCGTCCGCATGAGACCACGGTAACGGAGCCAGTCAGGAAAGATACAGGTAGTGACTCTTTCTTTATACCTTGTGTGATACATTGTATGTATATTATGTCATTGTTTTGAAATGAATATTGTATGCTGCAAGTGTTGTGAAAACTGTGGAAGCACCGCTTTACCAATAGTCCCTGAGTCGCTAACAACGGTTCGGGTTAAGGTCGTATGCCTTCCCGGCGGTAAAAGGGGATGAGGTTAGGGTGTGATATATGTGTATATGTGGGCCGCAAGGCTAATTGTGAGCCGAAAGGCTATTTGTGAAGGCCGACGGGCCATTTGTGAAAGCCGAAGGGCTATATTTGAGCCGTGTGGCTATTTGTATGCACTGCCACGCCAATAGTCCTTGAGTTGCTAACAACGGTTTGGGTGAAGGTCGTATGCCTTCCCGGCGGTAAAAGGGGATGAGGGTAGAGTGACGTGTGTTGCTGTATGAGATGAATTGTGTGCATACTCTGTGATTGGATGTGGTATGAAATTGTTGTTACTACTAGGATTCTTTAGAATCTCACCCCTTCCATATGACTAACCTTTTCAGACAAGGCGAGTGGCTCGAAAGGGAAGCGGACAACCAGGAGTAGTTAGGCTTACTCCGAGATCTAAGTGGTAGTTGGTTATCATAGTTTTGGATTTGGGATTGTCAAGTGTACATTTAATGTACATGAATATTTTGGATATGTAATCCCCATTGTTGGGAAATCTTAAACCCAAGTTATCTATGTAAGTAACCCGGGGTTTGCCGGGATTTTGGTTTCCGCACTTTGATATTTATTATGTACTCTGATTTCTCAAGTAATTATATCTGCCTGTGAATGTGAGACCAGCAATAAGTATGTTTCAGAATTGATTTTCAAAATACCCCATCTCTTGGATGTGGGACTATAAATTGTTATTTCATCTTATTGGTATCTATTTCACTTAAATTTCGTAATCCGGATGTAATTACGGTGAGGGGGTTACACGATCCCACAGGAGACGACCGTACCAGAGGTGCCTGAGTTTAGGGGGCAGATATTAGCATCGAGGACTATGACGAGGAGAACTTCAAGATCCCGATTGGGCTCAGGGAGATGGAGCAGTTCCTCGATGAGGAAGAGGCTCGGGAGTAGAACAACCCACGAGGGTCGTCTTCACGCTCACTGGGTTTGAGGTGTAGGTCCAAGGTAAATAATTTTTTTTATAAATTATTTATTTAAATTCGAAATATTAAATTTGAATTACAACTTATCTAACATGCGGTAAATTGTGCAAATGAGCAGGGGAACGTGTCAACGAGGAGGCTAGACGTGGCCGGTCTGAACAGCATAGACCAGACACTGCGAGTTATAGTGCCGTGGAATGAGGGCACAGACCAGCCCATCTACAATGGGGGTCACCTGTTCAACCGCTTCCTGAATGACCTAGGCACGAATTGGATGCGGTTCCCCCTGCACTTCAGGACGTGGAGGCATGTTCCGAAGGGGCCGAAGGACCAAGTTTGGGGGGAGGTGGTTCAGGTAATTAATAGTATTTAATTAATATTTTTTTAATTAATTATATTTAATTAATATTTTTTAATAGGATTTTTGTAATTATTGATATTTAAATAATTTTTTGTAGCTGTGGTTTGCCGTCCAAGCCAATCGGAAGAAGTACACCCTCGTGAAGATGGGTGACGGCTAGAGGAACAGGAGAAACCGTCTCTTCCATAGGGTGGAAAAGGACAAGACGATGCCTCTGGATCAGCTGATCAAGAGCATCCCGAACGGCGTGCCGCCGAACGGCTGGGCGAGTTTCGTCCAGTTCAGGAGGAGCGCTGAGGGGCAGGTAATGTATTTATTAGATTATTTATATATAATTTTGTAATTATTAATTATTAAATTATAATTGAAATGTAATTTATTTTAAATATTTTATATTGTTTTAATACATTTAATATTTTTTTTTTCAGGCGTTTTCTTAGAGGAACACTAGGATCTGTGGGCAGCAGACGATTCACCACACAGTAGGATCAAAGACTTTTACTGTCACCTACAGCGAGCTAGTAACTTTTCAAAATAGCACTGACTTTTAGCTGGTTATTTCATAACAGTAATTGAATTATGTAATTGTTTTTGGAGAAGAAGGTACAGCAAAAGAACCGTCAGACAGACTATGGGGAGTTGTACGCGATCACACACAGACATCGTGACGAGACCCCTACCTCTCAGCAAGCAGAGGCGACCATTGTAAGTAATTTCATTATTATAATTTTTATAAAACCAACATAATAATGAAAAATGTTATTTAGTAATTGTTTCATAAAATGGCAGGAGCATACTGATATGATCTACGCTCAACAGACGTAGTGGCGTGATATCACGAATAGCAAGTTCGAGCATGGATGGAGTCACCTGTTCCTGGACGAGAAGTATCCACAAGTTCCGCCTGTCTATCGGGTCATCGTGCAGTCTCCTCCTCCTGCTGATGATGATGGTGCAATTCACTCTGGCCAGCCGCCCAATCTAGCAGCACCTGATGGAGCCCCACCTGAGGGAGCACCAGATGATCAGCCCCCAGCTACTTAGTTTAGGACATCTTTTTTTTTATTTGTTGTTGAAACATTTGTAAATAAATATATATAATTGTTTATTTTAGAACTTCAATTCTTATTGTGTTTACCATAATTATATTTATATTCTTAGACCGCATTATTGAATTTGTGAATTAATTGCAACAATATTATTTATATTTATAAACCTTAAAAAAAATAAATTATAAATATATTTGTAGCAGTTTTCATGGCAACACCACTACAAACATACATATAATTTATTTTTTTTATATTTATAAGTAACGTTCCATATTTGTAGCGGTTTAACAATAAAAACCGCTACAAATACTCAACTGTGCAAATTTATAGCGATTATGTATGTATAGCCGCTACAAATTTAAAATGAATTTTTCCATTTGATTTCCAACGGTTTTAATATTAGTAGCGTTTTAATACATATAACCGCTACAAAAACTCAACTTTTAAATTTTGAATTTCCCACAACTTTGTTCAAAATTCCAACGGCTTGAACATTAGTAGCGGTTTTATATATATAACCGCTACAAATTTATAGTACTGTAGCGGTTAGTGTAGCAGTTTTGCAACAGCTACAAAATTTTAAACGTTGAAATTTCATAATATAAGGTTCCAGGCATTCATCATTCTCTATTAACTCATCTTCTTCTCTATACTTTCTTCTCTCTCACTAGTAGCTATGGATAAGTCATGGATAAGGTTACCACGCAATTCTCTGGAATATTTGTACGGATTAAACAATTTCTTGGATTTCGCATTCACTCACGCCAGTTGTAATGACAAGATTGTCTGTCCGTGTCGGAGATGCAAGTTCAAGAAGTGGCATGCACGAAATGTTGTGAAAGAACATTTGCTTCTGAAGCCTTTCCCTAAGGACTATACGTTCTGGGCAATTCATGGTAAGAAGGCCGACATTAGATATGATGATGCTCTTCCTCGAAGTTCTCAAGTAGGCGTTCAACTAGATGAAGATGATCCTGTGAATGATGCTGTGCGTGACGCATTTGGATTTCAAGGCGACAACTTCAATGAAGAAGTGCACGGTTCTAAGCCGGTGTTTATGAGGAATGAAGCAGCTCAGGGTTTTTTTAGCTTGATGATGAAGCAGATCGTCCTTTATATCAAGGTTGTCAAAAATATTATAAATTATCTTTCTTGATCAAATTGTATCATGGTCAAGGCTTGGAGACGTATGACGCTTACGGCAAGACTTTGTTCAACTTGCATGCAACTTTGATGTGGACGATTAGTGACTTTCCTGGCCTTGGCACATTATCTGGTTGGAATATGCATACTGGGTCAGCGTGTTCAGCTTGCAATTTTGACTCTGACTCAGTGCGGCTTCCCCACAACCGAAAGTGGTGCTTTATGGGGCATCGGAGGTTTCTCGATGGAATGCATAAGTTCAGATTGCAACAGAATCACTTCAATAGAAAACCAGAAAAAAGAGGACCACCTCAGACTTTTTCCGGTACAGATATCTTATAGCAGCTTGAGCATGTTGACTTCGAGTTTGGAAAAAGCGATGATTCAACACAAACTTGCCAAAAGACGCGCAGGACTTTGGCGTTGCAACAATGGAAGAAGATAAGTATTTTATTCACTCCTCCATATTAGAGATCTAATTTACTTCACCACAGTCTTGATGTCATGCACATTGAAAAGAATGTTTGCGACAATGTGCTATATACGTTGCTTAATGAACCCAGTAAGACAAAAGATCACTTTCAAGCGAGGAAAGATTTAAGTGACATGGGACTTCGTGAAGACGCTTGGCCAATTGAGCATGACAAATTTCAACCGGCAAAGTTTACTCTCACAAAACTAAACAAGGAAGTCTTCCTCGTGACGTTGAAGAAATTAAAAGTTCCTTATGGGTATTCAAGTAACATTTCTCGATGTGTTGACTTGCAAGCTCAAAAGGTTGCTGGCCTGAAGAGTCATGACTCCCATGTTCTTATGCAACAGTTACTCCCTCTGGCTATAAAGAATGCACTTTCTCCCGATGTTTCCATCATTTTAGTGGAACTTTGTTCTTTCTTTCGAAAGTTGTGTTCTAAGGTTTTGATCGTTAAGGAGCTCGATCAGCTGCAGTACAAAATCATTCTTATGCTTTGTCATTTGGAGATGATCTTTCATCCGTCCTTTTTTACTGTGATGGTTCACCTTACAATCCACCTCGTTCATGAAACAAAGCTTGCTGGACCAGTACAATATCGATGGATGTATCCGATTGAGAGGTACTCATTTTAAATATGTTCTTTATTCTCCATATTTAATGTTTGCTAGTCGTTCTTTTTATCATTTAGAATCAATTTTCTCTTCTTTACTTTGTAGGTTCCTTGGGAAATTAAAATCTTACATAAGGAATAAGGCGTGGCCAGAAGGTTCTATAGCTAAAGGTTATATAGGGGATGAGGTGCTGTATTTTTGTTTAAGGTACTTTGATGATCTTGAGACGCCTTTCAACCGCCCACCTCATGTTGACGATTGTCCTGAACTTGCGCCAGTATCAGGAGAATTTATCCCTTGTGTTGGTAAACCAGTTGGACCAACTAAGAACTTCAAACTAACGGCAACTGAGAAGTTGCAAGCACATAAAAATGTCTTGATTAATTGCACTCAAGTTGAACCTGTTAGAGCAAGCGTTTCACCCAAGAGGGGGTGAATTGGTTGATACTAAAAATTTCGTTGCAAATATAAAATTTGACAGTGAAATTAAAACAGTAAGGAGTAAGGAGAAATATCACCGAAGTGTACACCAGGAGTTATACTGGTTCGATCACAACCACTTTGACCTACGTCCAGTCCTCAGAGCTTCTCTTAGAGTTTCACTATAACTTCCAAGATTCAGTGGGTTCTTGTCACCTCAGTACAAGAAAGTTCCTTCACCTGGACACTCGCTCCCCCTTACAAGTTGTAATCCAATCCCAACTCAAGGTTCCACAACCTTAAGTTATCTCCATAACAAATATTGAGTTTGAATGAAGTATCTCTCTCACAGAGTGAATAAGAATCACTGAAGCATAGAATTACAAGTATAATGTAAAACAGAGTAATGAGCTTGATAATGCATTCATGTGTGTTCTTGTTGTTGTTTCTCTGTTTGGATGTTCCCATATAAATAGATATGTTGGTGATGACCGTTGGAACATTTTCTTCTCGTCTGTTGGTGAGTGCGCAGCCACTATTGACTTTTCAGTTTTTGAAAAATATCCGTTGGCGGTAGGTGGCATTTGAACTTCTCATTTGACTTTCCTTACTTGATATGATTTCTTCATTGTTTATCTGTAAATAAGCTAAGAATACTAACACAATGAAAGATTAATCATATAGGAAGCAAAAAAATGAACGTTTGGAATGATTTCTGAATTTCTAGGTTTGCTTACTCGAGTAGCTACTCAAGTATCCCTTAAAGTTTACTCGAGTACTTACTCGAGTATCATCGGGAAAACTTTGATTAATTTCAAGTCAACAAATAAATATAAGATTACTCGGGTAGTGCATGGAATAAACTAAACTTCAAACCTTAGGAAATAGTTGTTTACTCGGGTACCTACTCGAGTAATGCACTCATAACTTCATAGGTTACTCGGGTACCAACTCGAGTAAACCTTCAAATAAACTTTTGGTTACTCGATGCTTTACTCCAATAATGTTGGCAGGATTTCAAGGCCGAGAGCACTTCAAGTTTGATTTCCTTGTTACTCGAGTACATACTCGAGTAAACTTACTTTTTGTGCATAACTTACTCGGGTAATGACTTGAGGTTTTCCTTCAAACATAACACTGCATACTCGAGTACACACTCGAGTAATCCACTTAGAATAAAAAATTAAATACTTACATACTAAAGTAATGACTCGAGGAAAATGAGATAAAATTAGATCAAGTTATTCGAGTACTACCTTCAGGTTTTTGCTTACCTCAGTGAGTTACTCGAGTAGCTACTCGAGTAACATTGGCAAGGTACAAAATGCCGAGAGCAACACATTTTCTGAAACAGAGTAACTAGAGTACATACTCGAGTATCATTGGCAGGCCGAGAGCAACTTGAAAACTTTTACATGGTTACTCGAATAACGTTGGCAGGCCGAGAGCAACTCCAAGTATTTACCTGGTTACTCGAGTGACTACTCGAGTAACATTGGCAGGCCGAGAGCAACTTGAAAACGTTTACACTATTACTCGAGTACTTACTCAAGTAACGTTAGCAGGCTACTAGAAGGTGCTTCTGGTTACTTCAAGTTTTGTCTCATTACTCGAGTAGGTACTCGAGTAATGCCTTAGAAAAATTACTTCTGATCAAGTTTCTCAGCTTTTTTTCTTGGCATTTCTTCATTACTCCAATGCTTACTTCAAGTGATGCTCTTCCCTGTTATTACTTTATTCAAACTTATTTATTAATCAAATCTTTTTCATAATACTCTTTATTATCATCAAAACATGAGATCTAACAGAACCTTTCATACAGTAAGAATTGTACACTCATATGTTATTCTATATCTTTTGTAACATTTCTTACTTTCATTTCACTATCGCCTTTCCATTATTAATTACAGGGAATTCAGAAGTCATGTTAAGCGTCAACTCAAGATTCGTACACAAACATCCTCGGAAGTTGATAGGAGGGTCCACAGAGAATTTCCAAGTTGGTTTGCGCACAAAATACTAAATGACCACAACCCACACTCACTAGATTTCATAGCTCTGGCAATCGGCCCTCTTGATAATGCAAAAAGATTTACAGCATACAATGTCAATGGTTTTAAGTTTTGCACGGTTTCATGGGATCAAGGATTGCAAACTCAGAATTCAGGTGTTTATGGCACATTTGGGACAAGGAGTTATGCGAGCAGCAGTGACGCCAACATGCAGTTCGAAGGCGTTTCTTACTATGGAAAGCTTCTTGATGTGGTTGAACTTAATTATTAAGGTCGTTTCACCGTAACGCTGTTCAAGTGTTTGTAGGCAAATACCACTACTTCTCGAGGACTGACAACTGACGACTTAGGGATCACATAAGTCAATTTCTCACGGCCGATTCATACTGGTATTTCTCAAGATGATGAGCCATATATTCTTGCTTTAGAGGCACATCAGGTTTATTATGTCAAGGATGAGAGGCACAAGGATTGGACATGGTCGTTCATTTAAAGCCATGAGACCTTTATGACATGGGTGAAGGCGATAACATCACCTACGAGAGTGAGCCATTTCAGCCAGCCGATTTTGAAAACTACTTCCCTGAAGGCGATGACAATTTACCTCTACTGCGGTGAGTTTTTTTAAGTCCACCTCATTTAAATTAAATTTTTTAAATTTAATAATACATCCCTAACAATAATTTTTCTACATAATTTCTGTAGGGATGGCGACGATGAGTGATCAAATTCAAATTAAGCTTTTGTCTTTAAAAAATTTTAAAAAAAATAAATTAATATTTGTAGCGGTTTAATAACCGCTACAAAAACAAAAAAATAACCGCTACTAATTAAAAACCGCTACAAAAATAAAAATAACCGCTACTAAATAAAAACCGCTACAAAATGGATACATTAACCACTACAAATGGTATGTGAATCCCTATAAATACCCTTACCATAACTCATTTCAAACACTCCCCCATTTCTTTCCACCTTACCTTTCTTTCATTTTCTCTCATTTACAACTTGTTTTGTATGAGCTGAGGAGCTGAACAATATGATCAAATATGGTAACAAGTTTTTTAATTTTTTTTTTCAATACTTCTTTCCTTTGTATAAAATTTATTCTCATCATTTTTTTTCTAGATATTTTACAACTTTATTTCATTTTCATCTATTTTTCATACACAATTACATTGTAGTAAACAACATAATAGTTCCTTATTACCTACGTATCCTTAATAATATTATCAATACAATTTTTATACTAATCCAATTAAATTAAATTATTCCTTTTAATTTATAAATAAGTTAAAATAATGAATAATAAGCTAATTAAATTAGATAAACTAATAAAAAAATAAACTATTTAATTTAATATTTAAAAAATAGAAACAAATGACTGTACTTTTTTTTAAAAAAATTTTAAAATTTTGTTAAACCGCTATTAATTAACGCGCTTTTTTTAAACTGAAATTAATTTTTGGCGCTAATTTTGAATTTTCATGAAATTAATAGCGGTTATATAACCGCTACAAATTTCATAAAAATACAAAATTAGTAGCGGTTTTTTAACCGCTACAAAATAGAAAAAAAATTTCATTTCTCTTTCCCCACCTTCAAAATTTCAATTTTTTATTTTTGTAGCCATTATATAACCACTACAAATATCTCTGAACAAAATTTCACTAATGAAGATGTTTTAGCGGTTAGGTTGAACCGCTACAAATTATGTAGCGGTTATTTTCCTTGAGTAGCAGTTTTATATAACCACTACAAAACCTCTTGAAACATACAATTTAGTAGCGGTTTTGCTAACCGCTACTAATGTTATTTATAACGGTTAAAACCGCTACTAATACCCATTTTTAACCACAACCAAATCACCTTTTTTTTGTAGTACATCAACTCCCTCAACGTCTGATTTGCCTCCTTCATCTTTCTAATTCTGCCCTTCATAAGTTCCATATCCGCCTCAATCAAATTCTAGCAACGAACAATGGTGATTTTGGTAGCCAATGATGACGACCTCCATCTTGCACACCACGGGTGTATTTGGATTGGCGATTGGATAAGTAGCTTATTTTTACTTTAACTTATGGAATCTTAAGAATGCAAAAAAGTAAGATTGGGTAAAATAATTAATGTTTGGATTGGCAATTGGATAAGTGCTTTTTTAAAAGTGAAAGGTGTTTGGTTTGACGATTGGATAAATGGTTTTTGTGATATTTAAGAGAAAAAATTTTAAAAATTATGAAAAATGAAAAAATTAACTTTGAAATTTGACAATGGTCAAATACATAATAAAATTACAATAAAAATGCAGATAAATTAGAAATTATACAAACTTAAAGTTTTTGATAAAGTAAAATACAACATAACTAATTAAATCAAAGGTCCCGTACAATCTGGTCGAAGCTGTACTTACTCATTTTTTGTAATATTTCAAACATATTTTACAAAACTCCAAAAGTCATTTCTATTGTGTACTTCAAGCTTAAATTTTATAAATTATATCAAACTCTAATTTAAATATTAAATCCTAACTCATATTTTCACATAGCTCAAAATTGAAAAAAATAAACCGATTAAAACATCAATAATACCTCCAATAATCCAAATAAATTATTTAAACTAAATTTAATTGGTAACAATGCCATATAGAAACTAATTTATGACATATTTATAAAAGAAATTGATTATAAAATCATAAAACAACCAAATAATAAATCTAAAGTGATTAAAATTAATTATTAATTATTCTCTACATTTCTACAGTCATATATTGACAAAACTCAAAATTTTCCTAAACTTTTATCCCAAAGCATTCTCTAACAAACAAAATATTACTATCTAAAGAAAGAGAAAATTATTTAGAACATTTTTCATAGAAGAAGTTTTGTGATTAGAAGTGATTTTGAGTATCTTATTGATTCTCAAATATGTGAAAATACTCCTACCAATATTATTATTATATATATACACATATAAGCCACAAGAATTGCGCGAGTTGCATGAATAAGCCACACCAAGGAGCTTCAGAAAATAAGCTACTTGTGTGCATAAGCCCAATTTTTAACCAAACTAAACATGAATGAAAAGTCAAAAGTAGATGAACAGTGGTTTTTCCCCTCAAATCGCGCGATTGCTAGGTACTTTCGCCAAACCAAACATGCTGCACATCAGATCTAGCGACCTCATCCACCACTGCTGCACTTGCATTCTTCACTCCCCTCATTTCTTTGTTCTTTGTTGCCACTCCATCCCTCCTCTGCCTTCTTAACTTGGTTGAAAACAAAATCAAATTTCAAAAAGAAAAATAATAGATATTGTGTAGTGGCAAGCTGTAAAACCCTTATCTTATTTTCACATTTTTCAAAGTGTTTACACGTAGTTCAATGGGAACACAGGAATAGCATAAATATATTGATAAAAATTGCTCGATTACAGACATTCTCCTCAAGGATTGTATATAACAATTACAAATAATGTAGCCGCACAGGGCTACTAGGGTGTCTAAACCCGTTACAATGAAATGCAGACATCTTTCTGTCTTTATTCCAGCACTGCATTCCTCTTATGCAGTTCTCTTTTTTACTTTCACATGTCTAAATGGTTGGTTAGTGAGGGTGAGATTCAGGGGAATCTCAGTAGTAAACAGTTATCGTAATGCATGCAATATATATAATATATGCATGATATGTTAGCTTTAACTAGATACATGCCTCATAATGACATTACTGCATGCTCAAGTTTCATGCAACATATCTATGGCCACAATATAAAAAGAAACAGAGCTTCATTATTCAAATATGCTCTACACAATCAAGTAAAGCAATCACATACATCACTACACAAGCAGAAAAACTTGACAGGGGCAAAATATAGAGTCAAAAACTCTGCAAGTGCACGGACCATAGCATGTAATAAAGAGTGAGAAAGATATCATTCCCTCGATGACTTAGTATCAACAATGCAGTTGAGCAATGACGTTACACTTTTGCTTAAGTTGAGTCAACACTATTTGAATAGAAAGTAGGAATAAAAGCTAACTAAAAAGGAAAGACAAATAAATCTAACTATAATTATGACTACGGAAAAGGATGATTCTAAATCTTAAGTGGTGACTTGGATTATTATAGCCTTGATTACTTCTTAGTGTCTAATTTCTCCCATTAATTGCATTTAAAGTTATATTTGCCAATCTAGGACTCTTAATTACCTAAGAGTATCTTTCGATCCACTAAAAGGCATTCCAACTATGTTAATCCCTAATGTCTTAGATAATTAGTACTTAACTGGATAAATTTAAGTGCAAGCCTAATGAGACTATGTAAGGCCAGTAGGTATATATCTATCCTGCAAGCAAATTAAATCCGAAAACCTAATCCTACACGATTCAATTGAAGGTCTAGTCTAAATTTCCTACGTCTAGGATCCTTTAGAGAGCCAAAACAATCCCAATCAGATTCCTCTTGTTTCAGGATAATCAAGCACACAATTAAATCAACAAATATAATATTAAAGCAATTAATGACAACAATTATCATCCACTAATTCATAATCAAACTAAATAATCCAAAACCAAGGGTTTAGCTACATAAACTAAACATTGTCATTACCAAAATAATGGCTAGCCAAAGACAAAATGAAAGGACAAAAGAAAGAAGATAAAGGAAAGGAGAAACAAAAATTCAGTGCCGAATTTTTGTCTATGTTGTCGCTCTTCTGCATCTGCAAACTTTAATCTTCCGCCACTAAAGCTCTTGCCTTATTGTCACCAATCAGGAAAATAGAACACACCTCCCTCTTGCTACTCTTAGCATATATATATGTGTATATATATATATATATATATGTATATATTGCCTCCTTACGTGCATCTCTATCACAATATCTTGATTTATCTTTTTCTTTTTATCAATTATCTTATAATATAGATATATTGTATTGATATTTTATTCTCACTTGAATCTTATAATATCTTCAGCAAAATAAATTAAGATGTGAGCAGATTTTATATCAAAATATCCTTTTTATCCTATAATTAATTAAAAGATAGAAAAATATATAAAATATAATTAAATAAGTATAAAATATTAATAAATTTAGTCAAATATATCTCAGAATCTACACTTATTTAATTATAAAATATATACTTATCAAACTCCCCCACACTTAAATATTTGCTTGTCCTCAAGCAAAAGAAAGAAAATTTATTATCCGAACAAGAAGAACATTGCTTACGAAATTCCTAAACAAAGAGTAGAACACCACCACATTTACATCATGTGAACGAATTCTATTCAATTTAATGTCTTATAAGAATAGGTCACTAAGCCAAGAACCTTAAACAATTGTAATCATCCATTAACATCTCTATAATCAAAGGATCAACAAGTAATAAGTGTAACAGTAAGATTAGTCAAGGAATATTAAGTTACTTAACTCCTCTAGAAAGACTCAAATGTCCCATTTAACCAAGCTTTTCATTTAATTTAATAAGAATCATCAGATAGAAAATTGATTCATTATATTTTTTTCCTTCTTTTTTTCTATTTTTTTTTCATCTTTGGCTGTTATCAATCCCCTTTTGACGCAACCCTGCACATGGGTGATGCAACACCGGTTACTTAGTTACTTCAACAGATACCTCATGAGGGTTTTAGCCCAACTCATGGCCCTCTTTGACTTTAACGTTTGACACGAGTTCCAACGTTGGTGATGAAGTGCCCTCGGTTACTAAGTTAGGTCTAGAGAAGCCATTGGAGTTGTATTTCTTATTCTCTTTTTTTTCCTTTTCTTTCTGTTTTTTTTTCTTTCTTTGTTTTTTTTTTTTTTGCTTTGTTTCCACCTCAGTCATTTCCCTAAATATAAGGTTTGCTTGGCCAACAAGGGTCATCATTAAAGTTCTAAAGAAATTAAGTGGCAAAATATTCATAAACTAATAATCTATTGGTCATATTACAAACTAACCCTATTCTCATAGTTCATAACTAGATTCATACAAAAGATCAACGTTTAGAGGCTCAATTGAAACATTCTTTTCTATTTTAATTTTTTTCAAACAACATTTTCTTAGATAGGAAAGGCTCAAAGTTAAGTTCAATCACAATCAATGAAAAATTTTCAATTATGAAAATCTTGCAAAAAAAAAATATTTTCAATTGCATTAAATGATAGGCACAAAAAAAATCATCCTCCCCCACACTTAAATCAAACATTGTCCTCAATGTTGCAAAAATAAATAAAGAGGGAAAGGAACTAATACTCTCCTAGTTTAGGTCTCTAATTCTGATATAGAATTCTTCCTCTAGTGACTTCAATGACGCTTTAACTTTCCTACAATGAAACTTGAGAGAGGTGGTAGTGAGAAATTTGAGGCAGAGACGGCAAAAAAGAAAAAGAGTAATAATCGAAGGCAAAATTCATTATATTGGGTTGTCTCCCAATAAGCATTAAATTTAAAGTCTTCAGCCAGACTTCCAAACCCAATCATCTAATCATAAATATCAAACACCATAATCACCTTGTTTTCATTTCTTTTGAAGCAATAAGATTTCAACCCAAAAAAATGCTCATTCATGTTAATTACATGTACTTCCTCAATCATAGACAATTTCAAAGTGTAAGCATTCACTGAATTCAAAGAAGGCACAACATGCACATAATTTCAAATAGATATAGGCATTTTCAAAAATTTAGAGCATCCAACAAAATCCACTTAACTCTTATCAGGAAGAGTTAAAACATCCATAGAAGAATCATGCATAACAACTATTGTGACATCCATATCAATTTGATCATCAAAATCACAAACCGTAGGCTACACAATCGGAACCTCTTCTAGACACCAAATATTCTCATCTACATCAATTTCAAGCTCAGAGTCATCTTCTATATTATCTATAGCCTAATGCAATTCCACATCTTCAATTTTCTCACAATACTCATTATCAATACAAGAAGTAGTCATCATATTTAAGGAATTATCTTGCCTCATAGTCTCGAGAGTTAAAACAATTTGATTCACTTATACCCCAATATTTTGGACACTTGACTCAACTCTTGTGACAAGTTCCTTTTGCTCTCTACTAAATCTCTCTAATGCTTCTACACACTCCTCAAATAATCTTTCTAAATTGGATTTTTCCTTATACTCAATGGTGTGTTCTTCAATATGTGGATAAGAGTAGAACGGAGGGGTAATTGCATTAGAACAATACTTGACATGTGGATCCCAAAACTTTTGTTGCTCAAAACTTTCACTAGGACAAAAATGGTCAAAACAAGTTGGTTCCTAGCAAAATTATCTCCCATATAATGACAAGCTGTACTATATGGACAATGATCATATAAATGACTCTCTCCACAATAAAGACAAGAAAAAAAATATATAAGGAGAAGAATCAACATTTTCATTCTAACCGGTGTTTGCATATGTTTGTCTCATCCAATCCACATGCATTTCTACTAAAGAACAAAGATTTGACAATCTATCCACAAATGAATGCTTAAATGCATGCTATGAATAATCCATATGTTTTTTTCTTTTTTTTGAAAATATGATCCAAAAAAAACAAAGAAAAAAATCAAGAAATTCAAGCTTAAACTACTAATGCTCAATCAATTCCAACCAAACAATATGAGCACACAAGTCCCCGCAACGGCACCAAAAACTTGATAGGGGCAAAATATAGAGTCAAAAACTCTGCAAGTGCATGGGCCGTAGTAAGTAATAAAGAGTGAGTAAGATATCATTCCCTCGAGGACTTGGTATCAATAATACAGTTGAGCAATGACGTTACACTTTTGCTTAAGTTGAGTCAACACTATTTGAATAAAAAGTAGGAATAGAAGCTAACTAAAAAGGAAAGATAAATAAATCTAACTATAATTATGACTAAGGATAAGGATGATTCTAAATCTTAAGCGGTGACTAGATTATTATAGCCTTGATTACTTCTTAGTGTCTAATTTCTCTCATTAATTGCATTTAAAGTTATATTTGCTAATCTAGGACTCTTAATCACCTAAGAGTATCTTTCGATCCACTAAAAGGCATTCCAACTATGTTAATCCCTAATGTCTTAGATGATTAGTACTTAACTGGATAAATTTAAGTGCAAGCCTAATGAGACTATGTAAGGCCGGTAGGTATATATCTATCCTACAAGCAAATTAAATCCGAAAACCTAATCCTACACGATTCAATTGAAGGTCTAGTCTATATTTCTTAAGTCTAGGATCCTTTAGAACGCCAAAACAATCCCAATCAGATTCCTCTTGTTTCAGGATAATCAAGCACACAATTAAATCAACAAATATAATATTAAAGCAATTAATGACAAAAATTATCATCCACTAATTCATAATCGAACTAAATAATCCAAAACCAAGGGTTTAGCTACATAAACTAAACATTGTCATTACCAAAATAATGGCTAACCAAAGACAAAATGAAAGGACAAAAGAAAGAAGATAAAGGAAAAGAGAAACAAAAATTCAGTGCCGAATTTTTATCTATGTTGTCGCTCTTCTGCATCTGCAAACTTTAATCTTCCGCCACTAAAGCTCTTGCCTTATTGTCACCAATCAGGAAAATAGAACACACCTCCCTCTTGCTACTCTTAGCATATATATATATATAGGTATATATTGCCTCCTTGCGTGCATCTCGATCACAATATCTTGATTTATCTTTTTCTTTTTATCAATTATCTTATAATATAGATATATTGTATTAATATTTTATTCTCACTTGAATCTTATAATATCCCAAGCAAAATAAATTAAGATGTGAACAGATTTTATATCAAAATATCCTTTTTATCCTATAATTAATTAAAAGATAGAAAAATATATAAAATATAATTAAATAAGTATAAAATATTAATAAATTTAATCAAATATATCTCAGAATTTACATTTATTTAATTATAAAATATATACTTATCACATAAATGTCAAATACATGCAAATAAGGTAAGTTCACTACCTCTTGTCTTTGAGTCCTCCTCTTGTACCTTTTCTTTTCCAACCATTGAAGATGCTTCTTCTTGACTTCTCATGGCCCTAAATAAAATACCCATACTATTAGAGCCATGAATATGAATGTCCAACGGGACTATATGGCCCTTTAGGATATATCTCTTATATTTGGCCCAATACTTATGACAATTTAACACAATTGCCGTAAATTCGTAGGTTAACCCAATTTGCCAGTTTTGTTGACTAAACTTTGAAAATTCATAACTTATTCTATAAAACTCTAATTGGGGTGGTTCAAATTCCTACTTAAATCTCTTTGAGTCTATTTTAAAGATAAAATATTACTTAGAGCTAATTCTAGCCACATAATTCCAAAATCATGACCAAAGCAACACTGGTCTAGGATTCTGTCAAAATTCATTACCTAACTTTAGAAATTCACAATTCAAAATGTATTTGATCCAAATGGCACAAATGACCTATCAAATTAAAGCTTGATAAGTCAAATTTTATAATAGAAAGTTTCACATCTATTGAACATCATTTGTCCATTAAAAAACGTGCCACAAACTCACTGCCTCGCAAGAAACACAATCTGATAGCATAATTCCAACTTTTGTAATTCAAATTTATTTTTTCTAAAATTGTGCCAACAACCTATTCCTACACAATTTTTCCCAAGGAATCCATTGAAAATCTCAAATTTAGCAAAATCTCATTCCTTCTTGATGCCCTACACTTGGCTTAAACTAGGGTTCCAAAACAACAATTTGCAAATTCTTATATTATCCACTAAACTAGATTCATATGCTTCCTAAAAATCATATAGCCACATGTATATGATCAAAGCTTCATGAACCCTAACAAACCCTAAGTGGCAGAAATTAGGTTAGCTCCAAAGAATCTACAAAACTCAACCAAATCACAAGATGCTAAGCTCAAAACAAAGCTTAAGCTTACCTTTTTCACTTTATATGGCTTGTTCTTTGTTTCTCCAACTTTGGCTCTTGCTAGAAGACTCAAAACACCTCCCCTTGAAATTTTAAAACCATAGAAATGAAGTTCTCATCAAGAGAAACAAGGTTTGTGAAGATCATTTGAGTCATAGAAGTGGTTAAGAGGGTGAAAATCAAGCTAGAATCATACATTTGCTTCTTGTCTTTCTTTCCTCTTTCCTCAAGCTTTTGTTCTTCAAGACTCTCTCTCTCTCCCCCCCCCCCCCCCTCTTGAATTTGGATGTATGGTTTGGCCTTTGGAAGAGGATAAATGCTCTCAAAAATATCCTTATCCACCTCCTTCATTATTAATATTTTAATGCTAATTTTAGCATGTATTTCACTTTGGCTTCACCCTTTTTCCTTTTGACTTTTCTTTTAACTTGATCACAATTTCGTTTCCTTTCCTCTCTCCTAATTGATGTAATGGGCTGTTGGAAGGAACCAAATGAGCTTCCAATTTTAACTTCATCTATCTCCTTGTAACTACTATGTAATAGCCATTTAATCACAATCTTGTTTTTTTTTTACTTTTCAACCCTTTATTTTACTTGGCTAGAAATGCTTCCAATTGACATTAATTTGGGCCAAGTATATATTTCCTCTTTTCCTTTCTATTTGGACATGAATAAGGGCTTGAAAGAGAGGATAAGAGCTTATAAAAATATCCTTCTCAATACTACTTTTAATTTACCTATAATTGTTGACTTTTCAACACATCCTTTTACTTGGCCAATATTGCTTCAACTTTTGGCATATTTAACTCAAAGATTTATTTCCCCTTTGCCTCTCATTGTTGGGACTCCCGCACAAGAAAAATGGGAAAAAATATTGGTTTTTAATTTTTTTATTAACCAAATGACTATTTTACCCATACATTTTTGTAATTAAATTGGGTCTTCTTCCCTTTGCTTTGTGTTTGACCACAATTTACATGTTTCTTGAGTCCAAAAATTATACTCTTTTATTCTTTATTATTGGGCTTCAAGAATGGGCTTTTATGAAGACAAAATTGAATTCTTATATTTCATGTTGGCCCAATTTCGTGTGGTCACTATTTGGCTATTTAAAATATGTCAAAATTCACTATTTTATTCCCTTTGATATAAAAAGTTTTGGTGACTGAAATTTGGGATGTTACACAAGTCATGCTAGATTTGGTGATGGAGGGAGACAAAGAAGGAGATGAAGGTGAATCATGAATTGCAATTGACCTTCCATGAATTGCAACTGAGCTTTGTGGTGTGTAAATTAAGTTAAAATGCAAGTGAACTTCCACGAATTGCAACTAAGCTTCCAAGAATTGCAATTAAATTAACTTTCATGGTGAGCAAATTAAATTAAAATGCAAGTGACTATCCCTCCAATGCAAATGCAAGTGACCTTCCAAGAATTGCAAATAACTTTCTCTAGTGTGAAAATTAAGTTAGATTGCAAATGCAAATAATCTTCCACGAATTGCAACTGAGCTTCTGTGGGATGTAATTTTGTCATTTTCTCTACATATTTTTTTCTCCTAAAGGACCACATATTCCAGGTACCAATAGTCAATTAATTTTCCAATCAAGGACTTTTAGCGAATTCTCCCAAAAGAAAATGAGTCAATAATTTAAGGGTTAAGGTGCTAAAATTACCATAAACTTTTGTGAAAAGTGCAACTGTAACCATAAACTATTTTTTGGAGCAAAAGTAACCATAAACATTATAAAAGAAGGCAAAAGTAACCATGACGTTAACGGACGTTAACATCAGTTAAGATGAACTTTTCAGCAAAATGTTAAAATGCTAAAATAACCATTAACTAATACCAAAAGTGCAAAAGTAACCATAAACTTTTTCTTAATTGCAAAAATAACTTGTTGAACATTAATTCATAATTTTTTTTTTGCTTTTGTGTTATGAGTGTTTTATCAATTTAGAGATTAAAATGAAAAAACTTATAAATTAATATTCAAGAAGTCGACTTTTTAAATTTTGGCGAGAATAACGAAACGCAAGAAAATTATCACCTAACTCCAAAAGATAAAATTCATGGTAATTAAACCTGGACCTGTCTGTCAGTGAACCGACTGGGTTACTGGGTTAAGAGTTAGTGAGTTAGACCGGAGCTAAACTGGGACAAAACCGGTGAGAAATAGAAAATTTTAGGTTTATAGTATGAAATTTTAAAGGAAAAATAAAAAATAATAATTTTAAAAAAAAATTAAAAACTTGAATCGGATCTACTGACCGGTTGGTCGGTTTTTGGTCTGGTTCAGGTCAGATAACCATGATAAAATCCCTAACATTAATTATAAAATAGGTGACTTTTTGAACATTAATTTATAATTTTTTTTTACTTTTGTCATTTTAATCTCCAAATTGATAAAACATTCATAACACAAAAGCAAAAAAAAATTATGAATTAATATTCAACAAATTATTTTTGCAATTAAGAAAATGTTTATGGTTACTTTTGCACTTTTGGTATTAGTTAATGGTTATTTTAGCACCTTAACATTTTGCTGAAAAGTTCATCTTAACGAACGTTAACGTCATGGTTACTTTTTCCCTCTTTTATAATGTTTATGGTTACTTTTGCTCCAAAAAATAGTTTATCGTTACAGTTGCACTTTTCACAAAAGTTTATGGCCATTTTAGCACCTTAACCCATAATTTAATTAAGACAATGTGCACAATTAATTTAGAGTAAATGGGTAAAAATGCATTTTTTTTATTTAGACTAAGTCAAATGAGACTTTATAAAAAGGGATAGACCTATTCAAAAAATGGACCTTATAACCACGGAATAATTATAAGGGTAATATAATTAGGAGTATTTCTCATCAAACCACTACTATAGGTTGAAGATACTACTACCCTTATAAACGTCCCTATTTTAAAAAGGGAGGTTAAAAGGTTGAGGCGGTGGCATTTTTATAAATAAAAATGGGAAATGGGAACATTAGGCGTCTCAAATTCAAATTTGGGACACCTAAAGTAGATTTTAGACGTCTCAAATTTAAATTGGGACGCCTAAAGTTTCCCGCGGGTGCCAAAAAGAGAGAATTAAGAAAATTTGACTTACTTTAGGTATCCCAAAAAAATTTTGGGACGCCGAAAGTATCAGTTTAGGCCTAAACATGGGACTTTAGGCGTCCCAAATAATTTTGAGACACCTAAACCCACCTTTAGGGGTCCCAAAAACCATTTAGGACGCCTAAAGGTCCCTAAACGCATGTCAAATAAATGTCTGACATGCGTCTTCTCAAACACCACCCCCTCATTTACTCTTTTACCAACAACTCCCACCTTCTTCCTTCACTTTACTCCTCTATCGTTCTGCAACTTCGTCCTCCCTTTCTTCAATCTCAAACACCCCCCACCTTCTGCCTCCTCCCTTCTTCTTCAACGCTAACTCCTCCTTCTCCCTTATGTGTTATGCTCACTTCCTCACTCTGAACCAGAAGTTTTTAAGATGAGACAAAGCAGGCTCCTCCACCTGTTGATGCACACACCACTCCCTCCTCCATTGTGACGCAGGCTCCGGTCCTCCACCTCCTTCCTTCGCAGGCTCTCCCCTTGGTTAGTTTTATTTTTTAAAATAGATACTGAATAATAAGTATAATAGCTAGGAATAGTTTATGAGCCATAAAAAATCTACTTCCTTATTAGTAATTCTCTTGTGGGATATAACAATATTAAGAATGATTTGAAGGAACTTTTGCTTTAGGATTTTTGTATATTAGTATATATATAAGTTGGAATTTTCATATTTTATAAGTCGTAGTGCCACTGCCACTTGGGCGGTTGTAATGCTACGTATCTAGTGATGACAACTTTGTGGATGGATATAGAAGTATTGAAAAAAAATTTGGCGAATCGGAAGTTAAATTACAATAATTAAACATAGTAATTTTTTAACATATTTAATATGGTTGGTTTTATTTTGTTAGATTAGATTAGTATGATTATTAATGTAGTTTCCTTAATATTAGTAGTATGATTATTATTAGTGTAGTGGAGACCAATTGATTTTAACAACCAATTGATTTTAGACATACCTTTATTGATTTTAACAACCAATTGCATGCCTTTGATTTAAAGTGCCCTCGACAACCTGACAACACTGAATGCGGATATTATGTTATACTTTATATGTATAACATCACTCAAAGTGGAATTACTAGCGATTTTGAAAAGGTAATCGCTTCTTCATTCTCAAATGATAATATTTTTGGTGTTCTAATTGAAATGCTAATTAATTCATTTGCTTGATTCATTTCATCAAAGCTTATTTTCTAATTTTCAGATTTTTGATAATGAAGATGCCTACCTACGTGAAGACCTTAATTTGATTAGAGACCTTTTGGCTAGACATCTTCAAAATATAGAGCAGTAAACTTTTTATTTATAACAGTTTGTAGTTGTGTGATGATAGTGTTTTGACACTTTCTGGTTGTTATTGTACATATATATAGTAGTAGGTCATATAAGTTGTTATTGTATGTATATGTAGTAAAGATTATAGTGCTGGATATCCTTACCATTTTGTAACGGATATTGTGGTTTATGAATCCATTTTCTATTTTGTTTTTGCAGTTTGCATTTGCTGGATAATACAGAATGTAAATAATTATTTTAAAAAAAAATCAAACCTTTTAACGTCTCAAATCTAGAATTGGGACGTCTAAAGTCCCCTTATGGAAAACTTTAGATGTCCCAAATTGAGAATTGGGACATCTAAAGTCTCACCTTAGATGTCCCATTTTTTTGGGACGTCTTTTCTTAAAACATACTATGCCCCCCACATAGATGTCCCCCAGTTTTTGGACGTTAAAAGTGCCAAAATAGAGACGTTAAAACCCTTTTTTATAGTAGTGAACAATCCATTCAATATAATGCATTGATTGGAAAAGACCATATTTACTGACATAAAGCCATTTTGTTTATGTTATACTCCCTTCATTCCTAAATATAAGCTTTAAATTTGAGAGTATGTTCGTCTCAAAATATAAGTTTCATTTGATGTTTGTCAAAGCATTTATTGCACATTTTGTCAACTTTACCCCTTAACTTTATTTATTACATTTATTGTCTATCTCACTTATCCTATTTACAAATAAGGACATAGTTGGAAAAAAAAATACATATTTAATATTTTTAATTAATTTTAACTGCTTTCTTGATAACCGCAAATCGGTTATTCGAAGCTTATATTTAGAGACAAATGAAGCATTTAAAAGGGAAAATCCTAAAAAAATTCTTTTAAAATATGGAAACGACAAATTAGGAATTCCAATATCACAAATCCCAAGTCAGACTTGTGGAAGGAATATCAAATTATGAAATCTTTCCAAAAGACACCCTTGTCTTTGAGTTTTCACCAGTCATCTACACATCATTGATGACTTGCATGTAGGGAATTATTACTTAAGAACTGCAATTGACAACTTAAATATTCATATTTACTATTTTGTTCCTCCAAATGTCAACAACCTTGCAGTAGTATTTTGAAACCACCCTTATAATGCACCATTGACGACTTACATATTAGGCATGGTTACTTAAAAATCATAATATACAACTTTAGTGCGCCTTCAATTTTGTTCTTTATTCGCAAAAGAACTCAGAGGCAAAACAATCTTTTAGAAATATTTACTAATCCTAGATTCTTCTCTCAAGTCTAACTAGAAATCTGTGATATTGGAATAACTAATTTGTCTTTTCTATATTTTAAAAGAATTTCTTTGTGATTTTCCCTATTTAAATGAATAAACGTTTTTAATAATTCTCGCAAACATATACTTTTAATTAAACTACTCAAAACAAGTCCGTTATAAATAATTGGATTAAGGAGTAAAAATATCCATATACTTTTTTTAAATAGGCACTGAGCATCAAATATTTTTGTTGGGAGCACATATGCCTACAAAGAATTTAAAGGAGGCCTAAAATGCCAAGTTCGTCATAGGAGCATAACGTCCGTTATTTTAGTGACGTGGGCCCACTTTATTTTTGAAGTGTACGTTAACACCCCTTTGGAACATTAAGACGTGGCAGGTGGAAATATTTAATAGGTCAGCATCCTCCATTAAAGGCAACAGCTTCTTCCTCTGAACTGATTGATTGAAGAAGACGAAGTCGCAGCGAGACGAGAAGGGCTGAAGCGGTGAAGGCGTTGTCCTCTGGGTCAAGTTCTAGATGTAGAAGAAGAGTCCTTTGATTAGGCGACCCAGTCGTGAAGACGCATACGAACGACAAAGGAGGTTCTGCCATCATGGGTTCATAGCTCCACGATAGATGGCTTGGCTCGAAGGAAACCCCGGAGGAGGTTTTATGGATGACGGAACTATTATCAGGTAATTATGTTGTTATTATGAGGATAAATTTTGTACGATGAGAATAAGTAGCTCCGAAGAGAAAATGGTGGTGCTTGTTTGTGTGAAGAGGTGGATTCAATCCACTGTGAACTGAGCAAACTAAAGCGCATGTGTGAGAGACAGAATAGTGAAGTCAGAAATGGAGAGATAAAGTTAAAGATTGTGATGTTTACATTGTTAATGACATGGATTTGGTTGTTTATTGTGTATTTGAGAGGGTGCTCTGTTTTTGCACCATTGAGAGAAGAGAATTGCAGTGGCTTTTTTGATGTAATGGATAAGGGTGCTCTGTTTTTGAGGGTCTGCATAATTTCTTTTGGGAGTCTGCATAATTTCTCATATATTCTATATTCTTTATCATTATCCTCCTCGATTTGCTCTAGTTTTACTCTCTCTCACTTTCTCGATCTGATTTCTGAAACCTTCGACTCACTTTTCTGAGTTTTCTTTCCTTGATTTGTTTCACTCTCTTCTCTGTTCAAGATTTGCCTAAATTTGTTTGAACCGTCGAAGGTGCCAAAGGTGTTGTGTTGTTTTTCTTCCTTGAGTTTTTTAATTCCTTTCAAGTCACGTGCCTTGTATCCTAACACTGATCTCATATCTTCCATGCCACGTATGCCTTTCTTCCCTTGCCTACTCACCGTCCACCTCACCTTGTTTGGTCAAAATCCTTTAGGGTCTGTTTGGTGTGAGGGATTTGGAGGGGGGGAAATTTTATGAGTTGAATTTTAAAAAATTGAAGAAATGAGGTAATAAAGTTTTAATAAAGAGAATATATAAGATAAAATAGTAAGAAAAATTAATTAAAAATTTTTAACCCCACTTCTCTAATTTTTTTAAATTCAATTAAAAAAAATTTTCCTTCCGCCCACTTTCCCTCCCATCCCTCAGACAAAACAAGCCCTTAAGTTAACAGTCAACATATGCTTCTCTGAGGAACTTGGCATTGACTTGGTATTTTAGGCCTCTTTTTAAATGTTGATAGGCATTTTGTGCTCCCAACAAAAGTATTTGGTGTTCAGTGCCTATTTAAAAAATATATATATAGGTATTTTTACTACTTAATCCTGAATAATTGCCTAAAATTGGGGTTAGACAGAAAATAGAGAATTTGAATACACGTGTCAACGACAAATACACTCACATTTTTCTTGCTGTCCATGCTTGTGTCGAATCAAATGGATCTCTCCGAAAAAGTCAAATGCAGCCCTTTGTCGGTGACCAAAGTGGGTAACCCCCTCGCTCCGGTCCCTATACTAGACTTTCTAAAACGATTGTTCAATTTTTAATATAAGCCATTTGCAGAGTTATTACCTTAAACTTTATTAATGTTGTCCTAAAATTTTAAAATTTTACCCTTATTTAATACTTTAAGAATAAAAATACTCTCCCTAATCTATAATATATTACATTTTAACTAATTTATAAAAAATAAAATGTGACAATTAATTTATTAAATATATCATAAATTAAAATTTATTCTCATTTGTACCTTTATTGAAAAATGTGTTTGAAATAAGTAAGTAAATTAGAAATCAGTATTAATTATATGAACAAAGCTTAAAAATGATAATTAATTATTTTACAAGTAATTTATATTTTGAGTCAGACAATTTTTCTAGAAACATCCTATATTGTAGATTAGAGGGAGTATCCAAATACTAAATATTACGTAGCATTTATTAATTGCTGGTTGTAATAAATACCAACTACTGTTCTTCTTTGTGAACCAATCAGTTTTAGAAAATACTCCCTCCGATTTTATTTATAAGTAATTTTCTCTCTCATAGAATTGATCCCTTTTATAAAAAACTTTTACTGTTTGTCTGAAAATGTAAGCTTTTTTTTTTTCTATTCTACCCTTTTTGAATACTCGTTATCCACTACTAAAAAAGATTGAAAGGTGGCGCACATTTTGTGGCACTTCTTTAAAGAAGTGTCACAGCTGCCTCTTTTTTTTCTATTTAATTTTTTTTTTAAAATTTTTGGGACCAGCTGTGGTGTCTGGTGGACCAGGGGCCACAGCTGGTCCTACCCAAGGGTGGCGCCTGCCTTGACAGGCGCCACAATTGGGTCCTAAAAATTAAAAAAAAAATTAAATAGAAAAAAAAGGGGCAGCTGTGGCACTTCTTTAAAGAAATGCCACAATTGGCTGAATATGAATTTTCAACTCTCCTGCCAATCAGATTTCCCTCCTTTAACTTTACTTTTTATCGTTTCCCTCCCTTTTTCCTTTTTATTCCCTCTTCCTTAGCTCACGTTGACGCCTCTCCCCCTGTAAAAGATATCACTTTCTCTTGCACAACAAAAACACACACTCGTCTTCTTCATTAAATTCTCTTGTCCCTTTTTCCATTTTGTTTCGTCTATCCCCACTTTTGTTCCTAGTTGTTCCCTTTTCTTCATACTCTCTGTCTCTCTTCCTCTTTTGAACCCCACTCCAGTTGATCCCTACTCCACTCCATAGCTCACATTTGCTCATCCTCGTCACTCAAGCTAGCGTCACTAACGTAAGAAGATTGTTTCATTCTAGCTTGCTTTGTTTAAATTTTTTTTAGTACAGTCAAGATAAACCGTAATATAACATTTTCCTTTTTTCTTTGTTTAAATTTTTTGGCCGACAAGCTTGCGTTTTTTAGTAATCTTTTAATTTACTTAATTAGTTGTTGATGTACTGTGTTCATATATCAAGTTCTTGTATTGTAATATTTTTTATGTTAGCTTTGGGGAGTATTAATGTAAGAACATTATTGTTGAGGAGATGACAATAAATATATTGTTGTGTAAGAAAATTATTGTTGGGGAACTTGAATTTTAAATGTAAAAATTATATATATATATATATATATATATAATAGGTTGAAATATAAAATAGAAAGATTAACAATTTGAGAGATGATAAACATGAAAGCAACTCATTTTATATAAAGCTTCGCAATTAGGAAGCATAAAAAAGGGGCCACAAGAAATAAAAGAAAAAGAAAAAGAAAAATAAAAAGAAAAAGCAAAAAAAAAAAAAACACCTCAAACACCTCCTGTGGCGCCTGGCCAGCCAGGCGCCACAGGAGGCTATTTAAACAAAAAAATTTAAATAGCTGTGGCGCTTCCAAGCGCCACAGTTTTTTTTAGTAGCATCTAGATATGTGGCACTTCTCTAACGTCACAGTTAATACAATTATAAGCGCCACAGCTTTAGTTTTTTGTAGTAGTGATCTCTCATATCTTATATTCATTATCTCTCATATTTTTTATCTATTTTCTCTCTTATACTCTTTTCATAAATAGGGGTATATATGAAAAAAATATTACATTTTTTATATACTCATTGCTTTTAACTACCCGTTCGCTTTACACAAACCAAAGAAAAATTGTTTATAAATAGAAGGGAGTAAAAGTGTGTCCGGAACGTTGATATGGAGCAAAATTTCAGAGAGTATATAACTATATATAAGGGCGAATGAATGTATATGGCGAGATGATAGAAATTCAGCAGCTTACTGTTCATGGCATGACCGGCAATAATGATTCAAAGCGAGGGCCGCCTCTTCATGTTCTAGGGAATGCTCCACATTCGTGAGAGGATTCATTGTTACAGTTTATGGGAAGAAGGGGGAAAAAAATGAGGAAACTGAAGTTTTTCTAAGCGTTAGGAAGATGAACAAATAAAGAGAGAGAGAGCAATGGAGTGGAAGACAACATAATGGGTAAAACTCTCTTCACCCTATAGCCTTTCAACCAAATTGTGAGATTCTTAAAAGTAGTTAAAAGTTGATAAATATAATATTTATGTGGGATATTTAATCCCCCCAATAAAATGCTCTTATTTATGAACGGATGAGAGAAAGAGAGTAATAATGAGAAAAATATGAAAAAAAAAATATATGTAGTATAATAATTAATTAAAAAAATAGAATTTATTATTAAGATAAATTCAAAAGAGATTTTATATTTAGAAATAGGCATATTAAAAAAAAAACTCTTATACTTATAGATAGAGAGAGTAGTTTCATAAAAAGTCAAAATTGAAGAATAAATTCATGAGAGAAAGGGATGTAGAATGGAGGGCCAAGGGATAGAGGGAGAGGCCTTCTCATTTCCTTTACCGTTCACTTTTCTCAATTTCTTTACTCTCACCGTTAGATTAACTTTAAAAGGTTAAGATTCGATATCCTATAAAAAATGTGTGTGTGTGTGTATATAATACTTTAATAAAAATAAAAATATATCAAATTTAAATTATTTAAACTTATTTATATACATTTTTGTCATTTAATATTATAATAATATATTTATAGGATATCGAATCTCAACCGTTTAGAATTAGTCTAACGATAAGAACAAAGAAGTGAAGGGAAGTAAACGATAAGGGAAATAAAGAGGCCCGGAAATGGAGAGGCCCCTCTCCCTTAGGGATGAATGCCAATAATTTAATGAGGGTAAATATGTACATCTACATAGAAAAGTACATTATGTGTCTTGTATAAGACCAAGATTTATACTTTCTCTACCTTATAAATAAAACCATACAAGTATTTGTCAATTTTGATTCTATAATGAATTATCACTCTAGTTCTATTTATAAATCCTAATTAACTAATTCTCACATACTAAAGAGAGTTAGTTAACTTATTAATTATATGCAAAATTTCTAATTTTTCTCTCATTTATGAATGATTGTAAGAGTCAATATGAATAAAACCAAAATTTTTCTTTAAAAATGACTTATAAATATAACCAGAATGATAATATTTAAATATGTTTGGCCAAAAAAATTCTTAAATGTGGCTCTTTATATATATTTTTTCAATTCTTTTTTCTTCCCGGACTTTCTGATTCAGAACTTCATGAATTGGAGTAAAGTTAAAAAGATTTATTGATTTAAAACAATTCAATGTGCTAAGCCTCATCATTCATGAGTTAGTTTTGCCCAACATTTAATATACAATACTATTCTAAATCTTAACCATCTCTAATCAATGCTACCATTTAACATAAGTGTTATTGAAAATAAGTACTCATTTACTTCTAATATATTTAATTGGAATCAAGCAAAACCTTATATCTCATCAATTCTGCCTTAAATTTTAATAACTTTCCAACTTTTTCTTATATTGAGAATATCTGTTCAACAATACCTCTATTTAATATGGATTTTTATCTCAAAGGTACAAAGAAACACAATAATAAAGGAATGGTAAAATTATACATTTATATGGAAAATTTAAGAGTTAAGCTGCAAAAATAGTCATGAGCTTATACCCAATACACAAAAATGCATATAAAATTTTTTTGGGTGTAAAATTACTTATAAACTTTATATGTATCAAAATAAGCAAATTGTAGTATATTATTAGTGAGTAATGGGATTATATAGTTATAAATACTATATGGTAGTTCCTGGCAAACTATATAAAACAAAATTGTTATAGTTCTCAAAGAACTAATACAGATTTTTTCATATATCTATATCACAATTTTGGTTCGCCAGAGGATCTGAAGGTGATAGTCTAGTTGGATTGAATTCATGATTGTATGTGAAGTATGCGTACTTGAGCTTTAAAATGGAAGATAGATTATTGCCCTACTATATATTGGTCTGTCTTTAAAATACAGAAATAAAAAAAGTATACTTATATAACTCACACTTGAGGGGTAGATTATTAGAACACAAGTGTAAGTTAATATTGAAAAACTCTCTTCATATACTTCATCACAAAACCTATTGATCTCCCTAAAATGGATGTCATATTGAGATTTTAAATCAATATCTTATGGAAATTGAAAATTTTGTTGTTGGATAGGAAACATGTTGTTGGCACGACTTGTCTGATAATCCAAATCATATATATGATACAACAAATTATAAAAAGATTACATATTGATATCCACTGAAAAATCAGAAAATTCTTTATAAGTAACCAACATATTATATAATTCAATAATTATTATGTACTTGTTCTCAAATAAAATCGACTATGAGAATATCATTGATCATGATTAGCAATGGATCTGTGCATTTCTGGAAATATTTCAAATAGAATGATACGAGCCAATTGAAATAGCATGTATACGATACAAGTGCTCAATAAATTTGATAAATGCATCCATAAAATGGTTACATGTGAGATTATTATTAGTTTGCAATAATGTTTGAATAAATTAAACATGCAATTTTCAGATTATATGATCCAGAAATCTTGTATTAAAGCTTCCATAAATAGCTAGATCAATTTTAATGAGAACAAAATTTTTTTATTTCAATGTTGGTATATTTAATCTTATATATTGTAGCATTTATATAAGCCCACAACATTGACTAGGTAAAATTGACTTTTGGTCAGACGTTAGATATATTCCATCTTAAAAGGTTTGAATGTGCAATGGTTATTAATCCACCATAATACACATAGATGGATATAGAAATAAAATTGGGATAAATGTTGGATAAGAACCTCCTTCTGTCTCTAAAGAAAACAAATGAATTTATGAGACTTATGCTGCATGATTTATCAATTGTCATTTGATAATATTTTCTTAACATAAGGGGGAGAAATTAAATATATAGTTGGAAAAGAGAACACATGGAATGCATTATTACCATTAAGTATAGATCATCGAATATAGAAGTATGAATAAGAAGTTCATCAGGTCATGCACTTATGAAATATTATAAAATATTTGCTATATTGAATCACTAACATAAATTAGAGTTACTAAACACTACAAAAAAATGTGATTTAGTAGCGGTTAAAAATGGGTATTAGTAGCAGTTTTAACCGCTACAAACAAGGTTAGTAGCGGTTACTAGAACCGCTACTAAATCGTATGTTGCAAGCAGTTTTGTAGCGGTTATATAAAACCGCTACTCAATCAAAATAACTGCTACATCCTTTGTAGCGGTTCAACTTAACCGCTACAACACCCACATGGACGAAATTTTTTTCAGAGATATTTGTAGCGGTTATATAACCGCTACAAATATAAAAAATTGAAATTTTGATAGCGGAAAAAAATGATTTTTTTTTTATTTTGTAGCAGTTAACAAACCGCTACAAATATAAAAAATTGAAATTTTGTTGGCGAAAAAAAATGACATTTTTTTATTTTGTAGCAGTTAACAAACCGCTACTAATTTTGAATTTCATGAAATTAGTAGTGGTTTTGAAAACCGCTACTAATTTCATTAAATTCAAAATTGGCGCCAAAAAATTTAATTTGAATTATAAAAAGGCGCGTTATTTAGTAGCGGTTTAATAACCGCTACAAATATTTAATTTTTTTTAAAAAAATATACAATTATTTGTTTCTTTTTTTTCAATATTAAATTAAATAGTTTGTTTTTTTATTATTTTATCTATTTCAATTAGCTTATTATTCAATAGTTTAACTTATTAATAAATAAAAAGGAAAAATGTAATTGAATTGGATTAATATAAAATTTATATTAATAATATTATTAAGGATAGGTAGGTAATAAGGAATTATTATGTTATCTAATATAATGTAATTGTGTATGAAAAATAGATGAAAATAAGATACAGTTATGATATATCTAGAAAAAAAAATGGTTAGAATAAATTTTATAGAAAGGAAAGAAGTATTCTAAAAAAAATTAAAAATCTTGTTACCATATTTGATCGTATTATTCAGCTCCTCTACTCATACGAAAGAAGTTGTAAATGAGAGAAAATGAAAGAAATGTAAGGTGAAATGAAATTAGGGAGTGTTTGAAATGAGTTGTGGTAAGGGTATTTATAGGGATCCACGTACTATTTGTAGTGGTTAATGTAGCGGTTATTAGTTAGTAGCGGTTATTTGTATTTTTGTAGCGGTTTAATATTTATAGTGTTATTTGTAGCGGTTAATGTATCCATTTTGTAGCGGTTATTCATTTAGTAGCGGTTAATTTTTTATTTGTAGCGGTTTAATAACCGCTACAAAAATTATTTTAATTTTTTTTTTTACATTTTATTTTAAAATTTTTTTTTGCATTTTTTGTAAAGACAAAAGCATAATTTGAATTTGATCACTCATCGTCGCCATCCCTATAGAAATTTTATAGAGAAATTATTGTTATTGATGTATTATTAAATTTAAAAAATTTAATTCAAATGAGGTGGACTTAAAAAAACTCACCGCAGTAGAGGTAAATTGTCATCGCCTTCAGGGAAGTAGTTTTCAAAATCAGCTGGCTGAAATGGCTCACTCTCGTAGGGGATGTTATCGCCTTCACCCATGTCGTAAAGGTCTTTTGGCTTTAAATGAACGACCATGTGCCAATCCCTATGCCTCTCGTCCTCGACATAATAAACCTGATGTGCCTCTAAAGCTAGAATATACGGCTCATCATCTTGAGAAATACCAGTATGAATCGGCCGTGAGAAATTGACTGATGTGATCCCTAGGTCGTCAGTTGTCAGTCCCCTAGAAGTAGTGGTATTTGCCCACAAACACTTGAACAGCGTCACGGTGAAACGGCCTTGATAATTAAGCTCAACCACATCAAGAAGCTTGCCATAGTAAGGGACGCCTCCGAACTGCATGTTGGCGTCACTGCTGCACGCATAACTCCTTGTCCCAAATGTGCCATAAACACCCGAATTCTGTGTTTGCAGTCCTTGATCCCGTGAAACCGTGCAAAACTTAAAATCATTGATATTGTATGCTGTAAACCATTTTGCATGATCAAGAGGCCGATTGCGAGAGCTCTGAAATCTGGTGAGTGTGGGTTGTGGTCATTTAGTATTCTGCGCGCAAACCAACTCAGGAATTCTCTGTGGACCCTCCTATCAACTTCCGAGGATGTCTGTGTACAGATCCTGAGTTGACGCTTCATATGACTTTTGAATTCCCTGCAATTAATAATGGAAAGGCGTTAGTGAAATGAAAGTGAGAAATGTTACGAAAGATATAGATCGAATAACATGTGAGTGTACAATTCTTACCATATGAAAGGTTCAACTTGAGTGCAATTAATCAAGACATGTCTATGTGCTTGGAACTTCTCAGTTGCCGATAGTTTGAAGTTCTCAGTTGCTCCAACTGGTTTACCAACACAAGGGATAAATTCTCCTGATGTCGGCGCAGGTTCAGGATAATGGTCAACACGAGGCGGGTGGTTGAAAGCCGTCTCAAGATCATCAAAGTACCTTGAGAAAAAATATAGCACCTCATCCCCTATATAGCCTTCAGCTATAGAACCTTCTGGCCACTCCTTATTCCTCACATAAGATTTTAATTTCCCAAGGAACCTACGAAGTATAGAAGAGAAAATTGATATAAAATGATGAAAAGGACGATTAGCAAACATTAAATACGGACAATAAATGAAAGCACATATTTAAAATGAGTACCTCTCAATCGGATACATCCAATGATATTGTACTGGTCCAGCGAGCTTTGTTTCATGAACGAGGTGGACTGTGAGGTGAACCATCACAGTAAAAAAGGACGGAGGAAAGATCATCTCCAAATGACAAAGCGTAAGAATGATTTTTTACTGCAGCTGATCGAGCTCCTCAACGATCAAAACCTTAGAACACAACTTTCGAAAGAAAGAACAAAGTTCTACCAAAACGATGGAAACATCGGGAGGAAGTGTATTCTTTATAGCCAGAGGGAGTAACTGCTGCATAAGAACATATGAGTCATGACTCTTCAGGCCAGCAACCTTTCGAGCTTGCAAGTCGACACATCGAGAAATGTTGCTTGAATACCCATCAGGAACTTTTAATTTCTTCAATATCGCGAGGAACACTTCCTTGTTCGGTTTTGTGAGGGTAAACTTTGCCGGTGGAAATCTGTCATGCTTATCTGGCCAAGCGTCTTCACGAACTCCCATGTCGCGTAAATCTTTCCTCGCTTGAAGGTGATCTTTTGTCTTGCTGGGTTCGTTAAGCAGCGTATACAGCACATTGTCACAAACATTTTTTTCAATGTGCATTACATCAAGACTGTGGCGAAGTAAATTAGATCTCCAATATGGAAGCGTGAAGAAAATACTTATCTTCTTCCACTGCTGAGGCGCCGAAGTCCTGCGCGTCTTTTGGCAAGTTTGTGCTGAATCGTCGCTTTTTCCAAACTCAAAATCAACATGCTCAAGCTGCTGTAAGATATCTGTACCGGACAAAGTCTGAGGTGGTCCTTTTTTCTCTGGTTTCCCATTGAAGCGATTCCGTTGCAATTTGAACTTATGCGTTCCATCGAGAAACCTCTGATGCCCCATAAAGCACCACTTTTGACTGTAGGAAAGGCGCAATGCATCAGAGTCAAAATTGCAAGTAGGACACGCCGACCCAATATGCACATTCCAACCAGATAATGTGCCAAGGCCAGGAAAGTCACTAATCGTCCAAATCAAGGCTGCACGCATGTTGAACAAAGTATTGCTGTAAGCGTCGTACATCTCCAAGCCGACATTCCACAGGTCAAGCAATTCCGCAATAAGCGGTTGGAGATACACATCGATGTCATTACCCAGTGCCTTTTTGCCTGGAATGATCATAGACATAATGAAAGAGCTTTGTTTTATACACATCCAGGGGGTAAGTTGTAGGGAACTAAGACTACCGGCCAAATACTGTAACTTGTGCTAAGATTCCCGAAAGGATTGAAACCGTCGGTCGCTAACGCAAGTCGAACATTTCTGGGGTCAGTCGCAAAATCTGGAAAGTCGTTGTCAAACGTTTTCCAAGTAGCTGCATCCTACGGATGTCTTAATTTACCATCTTCGTTTTTATCAACGGCATGCCACCTCATGTGCTCAGCAGTTTTAGATGACATAAATAATCTTTGTAGACGAGGTTTCAAAGGGAAGTACCTGAGAATCTTTGCAGGTTTCTTCTTCTGCTTTTTCCCCTTCCGAATTATCTTGTACCTCGATGTGTGACATCTCTTACACGTTTCCCTTCTGGAATTGTCTCCCTAATACAGCATACAATCATTTGGGCATGCATCAATCTTTTGATAATTCAACCCCAACCTGTTGATAATCTTCTTGGCCTCGTAGAACGTTGTAGGAATCTCGGCGTCGGGGAATGCATCTTGTAATAAGTCGAGCAACATCGACATTCCCTTATCTGTGATCCCACACAAGCACTTGATATGATACAATTTGATTAAGAAAGATAATTTAGAATATTTGCAACAACCTTAATATAAAGGACGATCTGCTTCATCCATCAAGCTGAAAAAATCCCGAGCTGCTTCATTCCCCATAAAAACCGGCTCAGAGCCGTGCACTTCTTCGTTGAAGTTGTCGCCTTGAAATCCAAACGCATCACGCACAGCATCATTTACAGGATCATCTTCATCTACTTGAACGCCTACTTGAGAACTTCGAGGAAGAGCATCGTCATATCTAATGCCGGCCTTCTCACCATGAGCTGCCCAGAACGTATAGTCCTCAGGGAAAGGCTTCACAAGCAAATGTTCCTCCACAACATTTCGTGCATGCCACTTCTTGAACTTGCATTTCCGACACGGACAGACGATCTTGCCGTTACAACTGGCATGAGTGAATGCGAAATCCAAGAAACTGTTTAATCCGTACAAATATTTAGGAGAATTGGGCGGCAACCTGATCCATGATTTATCCATAGCTAGAAGTGAGAGAGAAGAAAGTATAGAGAAGAAGATGAGTGAGAAGATAATGACGAATGCCAAGAATCTTATATTCTGAAATTCCAACGTTTATAATTTTGTAGCGGTTCTTAAACCGCTACACTAACCGCTACAGTCATAAAATATTAGTAGCGGTTATATATATAAAACCGCTACTAATATTCAAGCCGTTACACATTGGTGGGAAATTCAAAATTTACTTGTTGAGTATTTGTAGCGGTTATATATATAAAACCGCTACTAATATTAAAGTCGTTGGACAATAAATTTAAAAATAATTTTTAATTTGTAGCGGTTATACATAACATAACCACTACAAATATGCACAAAGGCGGCAAATTTCAAAATTCAAATGATGAGTATTTGTAGCGGTTATTATTTTAAAACTGCTACAACTATATATATATAGTTGTAGCGGTTTTTATTTAAGAACCGCTACAACTATATATATTTGTAGCAGTTTTAACTTAAAACCGCTACAAATATATATGCTTTATTTTTTTTTAATTTAGAAATATAAATAATATTATTGCAATTAATTCATAAATTAAACAACGCGATCTAATAATATAAATATAATTATATTAAACACAATAAGAAAGTTCTAAAATACAAACTCATATATATATATATATTTACAAATGTTTCAACAAAAAAAATGTCCTAAACTAAGTAGCTGGGGGCTGATCATCTGGTGTTCTCTCAGGTGGGGTTCCCTCAGGTGCTGCTGCATCGGGCCGCTGCGCAGACTGAACTGCACCATCGTCATCAGCAGGAGGAGGAGGAGTAGTAGTACTCGGGACAACATAGCGAGGGACAGGGGGAACCTCTGGATGCTGCTCGTCTGGGAACAGGCGACTCTATGACCGCTCGAGCATGTTGTTCGCGATTTCACGCCACTGCGTTTGCTGAGCGTAGATCAAATCAACGTGCAGCTACATCTGCTGCACCTGCATCTGCTGCATCTGCGCCATCTGCTGCTCCAAATCTGACCACAGCTGGTCAATAGACTCGTCCCTCGGATGTCTGACCCCTCTAGAGTTGCCAACCTCAGAGGCGGCGCTCCTGCCGTAGACCATGCTAGGTCTGGCGCCTATCCCCATCCCCCGCACGCGTCCGGGGAGCTCAGCCTGAGCCAGACCCGCCTTCAAAGGAGCCGTCGGGTCCACTGACCCCTGTGACTCCTCTGCTGGGTTTGTCGTAGCTCAGCCTGCGACTGCTGCATCCGCTCCTGCCATTTTATGAAACAATTACTAATTAGCATTTTTCATTATTAACTTGGTTTTATAAAAAATATAATAATAAAATTACTTACAATGGCCACCTCTGCCTGCTGAGAGGTCGCAATCCCGTCATAGTGTTTGTGTGTGATGGCGTACAACTCCCCATAGTCCGTCTGACGGTTCTCCTGCTGTGCCTTCGTCTCCTGAAACAATTACAAAATTCAATTAGTATTATGAAATAATCAGCTAAAAGTAAGTGATATTTTGAAAAGTTACCAGCTCGCTATAGGTCACAGCAAAGGTTTTCGATCCTGCTGTGTGGTGGATCGTCTGCTGCGCCCGGATCTCGGTGTTCCTCTGAGAAAGCTCCTGGAAAAAATATATTAAATGTATTATAATTTAAAATTAAATACAAATTAAATTGAAATTATAATTTAATATTTAACAATTACAAAATTATATATAAAAAATCTAATAAATACATTACTTGCGCCTCAGCGCTCCTCTTGAACTGGACGAAACTCGCCCAGTCGTTCGGTGGCACACCGTCCGGGACGCTCTCAATCAGCTGCTCCAGAGGCATTGTCCCGTCCTTATCCACCCTGTGGAAGAGACGGTTCCTCCTGTTCCTCCAGGCGTCACCCATCTTCACGAGGGCGTACCTCTTCCGATTGGACCGGACGGCAAACCGCAGCTGAAAAAAATATTTAAATATCAATAATTACAAAAAACATAATTTAAAAAACATTAATTAAATATAATTAATTACAAAAAATATTAATTAAATAATTTTAATTACCTGAACCACCTCATCCCAAGCCTGGTTCTTCGGCCCCCTCGGAACGTGCCTCCACGTCTTGAAGTGAAGGGGGAATCGCATCCAATTCGCGCCCAGGTCGTTCAGGAAGCGGTTGAGCAGGTGACCCCCATTGTGGATGGGCTGGTCAGTGCCCTCATTCCACGGCACTATAACTCAGAGGCTCCGGTCCAAGCTGTTCACCCCGGCCACATCTAGCCTCCTCGTCGAAACGTTCCCCTGCTCGTCTGTACAGTTTACCGCACGTTAGATAAATTGTAATTCAAAGTTAACATTTATAATTTAAATAAATAATTTACTAAATTAAAAAATTAATTTACCTTGGACCTGCACCTCAAACCCAGTGGACCACGAAGACGACCCTCGTGGGTTGTTCTGCTCCCGAGCGTCCTCCTCATCGAGGAGCTGCTCCATCTCCCTGAACCCAATCAGGATCTCGAACTCCTCCTCGTTGAGAAAGTCCTCGATTCTTATCTGGCCCCCCAACCTCAGGCACCTCTGGTGCGGTCGTCTCCTGTGGGATCGTCTGCGGTGCCTGTGGTAGGGCCGACTCCTGTGGGGGGATGGGCTGAGATGCCGCGGTCGCCCTACCTCCGCGCTGCCCCCTCCCTTTGCCCCCTGCCCGGCTGCTGCCACCCCGTAAAATCGGGCTGGGGACTTCAGGGACCTTCCCCTTATCCTCTCTTGAAGCCATATCAACTGTACAAATCAAAACAAAAAAAAATAGTCACATTATTATGCAAAAATATAATAAAAATAAAAATATAAATAAAATACGTGTTATATACGTACCTCAAGTGCAAATATTGAGAAATACTGTAGTAAAAACTCCTACACAGACGTCTGAACGCTCAAATCTTGAAGAAATCACTCAGTGAAACCTTAGGAAACAAAATGAGCAAAAGGAGAAATGAGGGAGGCGGTGGCTTAAATAGGCCAGATTTTAGTAGCGGTTATTCAAATAACCGCCACAAATAATTAAATTTGTAGCGGTTCTACAATAACCGCTACAAATGATAACAACGTTTGAAATTCTGTAGGGTTATTGCCCAGAACCGCTACAAATATCGAGACTCTTGAAATTCTGTAGCAGTTATAGGGGTATAACCGCTACAAACTGCTAACCTTTGGTATTTTGTAGCGGTTCGGTTTCTGTAACCGCTACAAATAACCGCTACACTGTTGGCGGGGCTTGGTCGCGCCAAGTGGCGGGAATATTGCAGCTGTTTCTGTGCATTAACCGCTACAAAATCACCGCTACAAGTTTTGGCGGGAATTTCGCCCCAAATTTCTAACGGTTTTGTGTACCAAACCGCTACAAAAAAAAAAAGCTTGCCGCTACAAATTTGTAGCGGTCTAGGTGAAAACCGCTACAAATACTATAATTTGTAGCGGTTTAATATAACTGCTACAATTGCACCGCTACAAAATACCTTTTTTTTTTTTAGTGAAATCTCATATTCCAACTAAAAAAAATGCTCTAATAAGTATGAATAAAAGTAAGACATGTCCGAAGCATGAGAAATTATTCAGTTCCAAATATAAATGTTATGGATAAATTGGAGTATATAATCGAGATGATCATATTAAGAAGGCAGGTACTCCAGAAGAATGCTGAGACATAACTAATTGCAAAAAATTGCCAAAGAGGTTCAGATACTTGAAAAGTAATATAGATCTTATTAAGTTATGTCACAACTAAAAAAATAGAACTGAAAAGATGAAGTTGTCGACAACAATTTTGAAAATGATACCACGTGATCAAATGAGGATCTTATATAAAGATATGTTATATGAAGTAGACATAAAGATGATTGGCCAAAAGGAAAAGTGAAAAATGGAAAAAGACACAATAAAAATATGATTATATTGTGACAGTTAAGGACTTGATATGATTATATTGTGATAATTAAGGACCTGCAATCCAAACACTAAAAATATGATAGTGTTTTGAGATATATGAATGTTTATGTGAAAAGAAAGATTTTCACGAAATCTAATATGATTATGATGAGACATATAATTTTCTATATATTATTAGTCTGTCAATTTATGAAAGAAAAATTATGTGTTAGTTAGATATGATTATATATAGCCTATACATATGGCTCATTAAATAGTGAATTTGCATAAAAATGTTTAAAGGATAAAAAATGCCAGAAGTATATTCAAAGATGATTTTGTTTGCAAAATATATATTAAATTTGATATTCTAGATGTACCTTATATTTATGAGAATATTTAGAGATCATGTTAATATTGTATTCATTAAGATTTTATTGGTAAAATTTAGTTCTTATAGGTATACAGTAGATAATGAAAATACGATTGGGTGATTTTCATGATAATTCTTTTATTGTTCCACAATGAATAAGATAATATTTGACAGCTAAAAGGAAGATATATTTAAAAAGACATTGGAAGTAATGTTGTTATCAGAGAGAGTAACACTGACGTTGTCAAGAGGGGGAGTTGATACACGCTATACTCTTTTTCCCTTTTCTAGGTTTTGTTTCACTGAGTTTTTCTAGAAAAGGTTTTTAATGAGGCAGTATTGAACAGTGAATCAATGAATGATGTACTCTTTTCTTTGATTAGGTTTTTGTCCTACTGTATTTTTTCTAGTTAAAATTTTTAATGAGGCACATTCATCATGAACATCTAAGAGAAAGTGTTAGGAATATTGATTATGTGGAAGTTTATTGACTTATATCCTAATAATCATTCATAAATATGTTATTAAGAAATTAAATGCTATTTAATAATACGAAGGGTTATATAAATTAATTGTGTTATTTATTATATATTAATTATGACTCTTGATAGTTACTCTTTAAGGCATATAAATATAAATATAGGTAGTGTACAAAATATTATAACTACAAGAAAAGGAATGAAAATTGCTCCGTTCCTTCCTCTCTCCACATTTTTTGTTTTTTCTCTATAGTCCTGCTTTTCTCTATCTGTTATCTCAGAGACATTTTAAATACTATTAAATAGTCATTAATAAATAAATACTTGGACTACCTACGCCCTTACTCTTTTCATCGCATTCATGAATTGCAGCTAACGCGGCGTTGGTGTCCGATTTGAAAGAGAAGACCCTGAGAAAGGGGATTGTGACTTTCAGCTCCTCCTTCATTGAGTCTCCGCTTTGTTGTAAAGGGATCTCTTTATCCTGTCATGGATTGGATTTCATCTCTGTAAGCGCGGTAATGTCTATATTCCAAATCCAAGTTTTCTTCTGAAAAAAAAAAGAAGAAGAATATTTTTCTCTTTAATTCAAACAATTTCTGTAGTTTTTCTCTGAATCTGAACTTCAGAGCCTATATTTAAAATGTGTGGTTGGGAATGGCTTTTCACCTTTTTCCAAATCTATGTACGTTGGTGGGCATAATATTAGGGGGCAGATCGTGAATGAAACTGTGGATTTTAGATATTATAGAAATTTGATGGGCATGTTCTGGCATTTTCTTCTGCATTTGCAGATAAAAGATGGGATTAACCATGGTGGTTTGGTGATCTTGTATTACTCAAGTCTCAAGAGGTGATCCCCTCTTTTCTTCTGGCCGTTCAGAATAGGGTCTACTGAACTGAACGTTATAGATTTGTTATTTTATTCTTGAACGAAAGGAGAAAGGAATCGTTATCTGTTATTTGCTGTAATTAGATGGCGAGAGACTTGCAATAAACTAAGTTTACCCGATGACACAGCCCATAGTAACAAAGGTTAGGAATTTCTGCGTATAGTTTAAAGGTTAAAGAATAGACGACAGTGATGTACTATTTTTTTTTAAAAAAAAATAAGAAGAATGGAAGACAGAATTTTGACCCTTTTTAGGTCTGTATCTGGCCTAATCTTCATAGGCTGATGTTATTTTAGAGTTTGTTTTGGTCTTTACCATAGTAAGTAATTGCCAATGTCAGATTTTAGTTGTCTTGTTTCCTCTATGTATAAGCTTACGTGGCTACGTTTTATTTGGTGTTTTTATCTTTACTGAGAAATTTGGTAGAAAAGATGAAGAACAATAATAAAAACAAAATCAACAGAAGTAATATGAGAAATGGTAATGTTGAACTGAAACTCTCTTTTTTGTGGCAGTCATATGCACATATTTGGAAGATATAGTGCATCAGAAGATTCAGAAAAGAGAGACATACGATTTAATTGTTGGTATCCACATCTACCGGCAAAATGTCGTTCCGGAGTATAGTTCGTGATGTGAGAGATAGCTTAGGGAGCTTATCTAGACGGAGTTTTGATGTGTGGCTGACTGGTCATCACAGAGGAAAATCTCATGGTGCTATACATGATCAGCCAGAAGTAGTTGAAGATAGTTGCTGGGCTAGCTTGCCCCCAGAATTGTTGTATGATATCATTAGAAGGCTAGAAGAGAGTGAAATTACATGGCCTGCTCGAAAGCATGTTGTTGCATGTGCTGCGGTATGTCGGTCTTGGAGGACTATATGCAAAGAAATTGTTAAGAGTCCAGAGTTTAGTGGCAAGCTTACTTTCCCTGTGTCCTTGAAGCAGGTTGGTGTTCTTTTTGTAACTTGTTGCATTTATGTGGAAATGTTGATGTTTTTTTTTATGTGGAGTGTTGAAGAGTCCTAATTGTATGCTTTTATGATATTTCAGCCAGGACCGCGAGACGGAACCATTCAGTGTTTCATCAAAAGGGATAAATCTAACTTATCATATCGCCTTTTCCTTTCTCTCAGCCCTGGTAAGCTTTCTTTTCGTACTTTGATTTATCTGTTGCATTGATGTGCAAATGTGGATAAAGTAATTCCATACTATATATTCCTGAGCTGCTTCGGTTGTGTGTTTAATTTTGCAAGAATGCATGACTTTAGACGTCTAACTTTGGTGATTGAGTTGTGATTGAGCAACACTTGTATCTGGCTTCATACAATCTGGTGAAAAGGAATTAAATAAAAGTTTGGCATTTTCTACTATGTTCTATGCATGAGTTCTTTGCATCAAATAAACTTTTCCCTCTTCTTACAATCTTTCTTCATTATTTTTCCTTACAGCTTTGTTGGTTGAAAATGGAAAATTCCTCCTTTCTGCTAAGAGGACAAGAAGAACAACTTACACAGAGTATGTTATTTCCATGGATGCCGGCAATATCTCTCGATCGAGTAGCTCTTACATTGGAAAGCTGAGGTGAGTTTACTGGTTGCTTGCTTTCAACCCTAAACCTTCACATTATCTGTTTATACAAAATCCTCTGAAATTCTATATGTAGATTTGGACTTTATTCTATATTTAACATAAAATTTATGACAATCTAATATAATATATGTATGCATTTTATGGAAACCAAAAAACTAAACAATAGCGACTGCTATTACCAATTTATGGCAGTTATGGCACTAGGTAAATAAATTTGTTCCGTTAGACAGACCTGCTTGAAAGTATGAATCTTATTATGCTCCTTTTATTTTCGCTTACATTGAGATTTTCTTACTGAATGTCTTTTACCAGATCAAACTTGTTGGGCACCAAATATGTAATATACGATACACAGCCTCACTACAATTCTGCCCATATACCACCGCCTCCGGGGAGGACAAGCCAAAGGTTTTATTCGAAAAAGGTATCACCAAAGGTCCCATCTGGGAGTTACAGCATAGCTCAAGTGACATATGAATTAAATTTTCTTGGGACACGAGGCCCAAGAAAGATGCACTGCGTTATGCATTCAATACCGGCATCAGCACTTGACGCTGGTGGCATGGTCCCTGGCCAACCTAAGCTTCTTCCGCGCCCCCTAGGGGACTCATTCCGGAGCATGTCCTTTTCAAAATCCTTGGACCACTCTGTTGAGTTCAGCAGCTCAAGATTTTCTGAGTTGAGGGAAGGCGGCAATGAGGATGAGCGTGAGGACGGCAAGGCGGGGCCCTTGGTTCTGAAAAACAAACCTCCAAGATGGCATGAACAATTGCAGTGTTGGTGCCTTAACTTCCGCGGCCGGGTAACCGTTGCATCGGTTAAAAACTTTCAGTTGATTGCTGCTACCCAGCCGGCCGCAGCTGATGCTCCTGCGCCGTCTCAGCCTGCACCGCCACCTGAGCAAGATAAGATAATCTTGCAGTTTGGTAAAGTTGGGAAAGATATGTTCACCATGGATTACCGATATCCTCTATCGGCCTTCCAGGCTTTTGCGATATGCTTGAGCAGCTTTGACACCAAATTGGCCTGTGAATAAATTATCACAAAACAAAAAAGGGCAGTGAGATTGTGAGGATCAAGATTTGTGTAATGACAGTATCTTTTCTCTTATAGAATTCCCCCCACCCCCTCCATTTAATAGTTACCATGGTAATCAGAAATAGGCAATTGTTCGTGTTAATCTAGTAGCTGTATCAGACCTCAGATATGAAAGGGTTTGGAGCATTTCCACCTCAAAAATGTTGTTTTACTTCTTGATTTAGCCATGATATATCATCTTCAAACTAATGCATTTTCTGTATCAAATGATTCGGATTTAATACTTTGTAAAAAAACCTTTCTTAAAGTGTAAAGATTTTAAATCTGATGGTTATGAAAACTGAAAAGTGTAGTGGAGAGAAACGCATTATCTGGTGACGTGGAGCTTCATTGTCAAACTTTGTTAAAAAACCTAGACATGTATTGTATGTTCTGATAATATTTTGACTTAATGATTTGATTAATAGTTTAAGTTTTTGAAATAAAGTACTTGTTAAAATGTTATTCAAGTTTAATAACCAAATGGGTTAAAATGGTAGTATTCAAGTATTTTATATTAAAGTGATTCTAATCACATTGTGCGAATACTAACTTGGTGTTTGTTTTTGAACGCTCTGGACATAAGGAATTAATTGAGTAAATTACAATATCAGAATAATTAGATCAATATGATAAATTTGGAGATGATTTATAAATCATCTTTATCAAAAAAATCCAACATGTCTTCAATTAAGAAGCAAATAAACCAATCCCTTTGGTCTCAGGGGAGGGGAGGGAAAGTGGGCGGAGGGAAAATTTTTTTGAGTTGAATTTAAAAAAATTAGAGAAGTGGAGTTAAAAATTTTTCATACTCTTTTATCTTATATATTCTTTTTATTAAAATTTTATTACCCTATTTCTTCAATCTTTTAAAATTCAACTCAAAAAAATTTTCTCTCCCCTCCTCTTCCCTCCGAATCCCTCACACCAAACAGACCATAAGCAATGTTTTACTTATGGTCATAATTTGACTCTTTCCAATTCTTTTCTTCTTGCTTACCACAGTTAAGAGTTTACTACATAAATTTTCACTATTCTGTCGGCAAATATTCTCCATCTTGAAATAGAATCCTTATTCATCATGAATATTCTGATTCAATATAAGATAATAGAAAAAGTTCAAATAAAGGAAAAGAAAATCCCAAGTGATAAAAAGTTTAAGCTCATTATCCCAATTTAAAAAAAAAAAACCTTAAAACAGTTGAAGTGTTCAACTAACCTGATAGCTTAATAGGTCTAAATTGGCCATATCAGAGCAAGAGATAAAGAATTGAAAACCAAGATGACATTTAGAAGTGAAAATCAAAGCAAGATATAATGGAAATAAGCTTTTTATAATTAAAAAAAAATCTAGTTGCAATTTTATGTTCTTTCCCTCTTTTCACATTCCTTTCATTTAAAAACTAAGAAACCATATATTCTCATTATAGCAAGTGAGTACCTAAGCATATTTATTACGTGCAAATTCAGGAGTTACAATACAAGCAAGGAATCTGTAATGAAAGTTTAGATTTCCATTTCTGAGTGTACAATGCAAAATTTCTCTGGGTCCCACAGTCTACCAGCCTAAAAAATACTAATAAAAGCATGAGCAGATATACTGTACGTATTATGAGAAAGAAAATTCAGGCAAAATTTCCTAGATTGTTTGCTATAAAGTTCTCCAATAAAAACATATTATGTGGACGCTTTTTTTTTTTTTAAAGGATCAATTATATACATGTATTTCTATTGAAAAATCTTTTAGCAAACATTTAAGAAAATTGCATCAAATTTCTGACCTTTGATTCCAATCTACTACTTTTTTTGTACATCAGCTGAGTTGGCCTTGTGGACTAAAGAAACATCTCTGGGAAAGACCACATTATGAACTTGAAAAAAGTGTCAGATTCCAAGAGCTCGATGTGAGCAGTGCGTCCGATAAGTGTGCTTAAGTTCCTGGCATAGGAGGAGGTGTTGAAGTTAATGTCACAGCGCATGACGACGCGAAGATCAGCCGGGGCTCGGAGTTGGTCCAAGCAATTATTTAGCATCTCCAGGAAGATTTTCCCTCTTTTAGAGTTATCCACATAAGCTGCTGAGCATTGTTCTATTCTGGCAGAGTGGTATGGAACATAGCCATCCTGACATGCAATGAGGCAGGAAGCATCACAAAATTTAGAACATATTAAATAGCTGTGATTTTTGTTATAAGGGTTAATATCATTGTTGATCTTTACAATTTGATCGAATTTTGGTTTTGGTTACTATAGTTTTAAATCGTTGGTTTTGGTTCCTATAGTTTCATAAGGACTTGGTTTAAGTTTAAGTAAAGGGACTGAAACCAAAACTTGCTAAAAGTATAGGATCCGGTTGTTAAGTTTAGATCAAATCTTTTTGAAGCCATAAGGACTAAAATCAACGATTTGAAACTGTAGGGACCAAAACCAAAATCCGATCAAATTATAAGGACTGACAATGATATTAATCCTTATTATAATTATACTACTCCATTATTAGTAATGCATGATTATACTAGTAATAATTGTTATAACATGTTCAGAATCAGCCTGATAGTCCTAACAAAAATCAGTTTCTTGGGTCACCTGTAGTGAACTCTTACTAGCGCATCTTTGACAGAAAAGCAGATGATCAGCATGACCAAAGTCTAAATATATATATATATCCTAAAATGATCTACTGTAGTATATATATCCTAGTCCTAGATAGTGAGAAATAGTGCAGAGAGATTTTTTTCCCTATTAATGCTTATCAGAGAGTACAAGCTATGCCCATGGCAGTTCCAAAATGAGGGTGGCTACCTGAGGTGATGATAACAGAATCGCATTCCTGAATTTTTCCAGCGTCTTCTTCTGCAATACAAGAATAACATTATTTTTTATCAGCAGACAGAGAGTAAAGACTGACAATATAGGATTTATTCATAGAACAAACTTATGTGCAGTTCTTCAGATATTTGTTCTTCGGTTTTTTCAATAAAAAGAAGTAACAACTTAAAAATTTATATTTTAGATCTCTTTACTGTTAGTTACACCTGTGCAGTAATTTACTCACTGTAACAGAATTTTCATTATATATATGCGTATGTGAAAATCATATTGAGGCTCTCCCACATTGTGACCCTGATTCAAAATCTATTCCTTTTAGTTCTTGGTTTGGCTAAAGATAACATGGGGACATTCGCCTTTGATTCCTTAAAAAACAAGAGAGAGAGAGAGAGAGAGAGAGGAACTTTCACAAGTGGCAATTTTGTTGAAGAATATAATCACTAACACTCTAGATACATGCATAAATTTTATCCACAATCTTTTATTTTATTTCATTCCCTCCTCCTAAGGGGATAAAACCTGTGAACTTCATTAAAATGCTAACACCATAAAAGCAGATTTTTGCTCTACATTTTTCTTGAGTCATAATTAGCTAGAAAGAATAAAAATACATCAGACATTAGAAAAACTATAGCATATCAAGAATCATGAGACCTAGATGTCAAATAATACATATATTCTATACCTTGGAAAGATTGTAGATGAAGGTGTTTTCAAGCTCAGGGTCATCGGTAAAAGTTAGCTGATGGATGCATTGTGATCCATTAAGCGTCTTAAAGAGCCAAAGCCCTGAGTTAAATATAGAGTTTGAACTGTACATATAACCCAAGTGTGGACCAGACATAGAAACATATGTATGCAAGTATCTTAGATATGGCTCCATGATTTCCTCTGCATTAAAAAAAACATTAATTTTATTAGATTTTGATAACTATGCACTCCTTTGAAGATATGAGCATAGTACCCGTCAAAGCAGCTCGGATAATAATATTTCCGATAGAATGACCAACAAAGCTAAGCTTGATATGTTTTGGGCTTCCACTTTTTGAAGATTTAGTGATCTTCTTTTGAAGAAAATTGACCACTTCCTGCGCCAGCCGTGTTCCCATTCCCCTGAAGTCTCCAGATGTTCTGTCTTCGTTACTTGCTGACATAAGAAACTCTACATGGGGGTCTATTAAAAGCCACTGATTCCGAACAAGTCGTAAATCCAAATGATGTCCCTGTAAATGTTTGAATGGTGTGAAATTCTTATTATATCCACTTGCCCAAAAGGGGAAAAAACCTACAAAGTGACAAATAACAAGGGAAGAAAATACAGTATAAGACAGAGTTAGGAGATAAAGACGAGTGCAAGAAGATAGGACATGCCTGAAACCCATGTACAAAAACAACTACTCTTAAAACATGCTGATTTTGCTGTGGGCTAATTGCAGAAAATTTCATTGTGGATCTAGATGCATTCACCAATGGATATTTCGTTTTCTCCCCGAAAGGATTGAAGTAAGAATTCACACTGGTAGAACGCATAATGTTTGTCATGCGTTCAACAATAACAATAGGAGCACACAAAGGATCTCCAAATAAATGCATGTCTTGAAGCGAGCGGCTGTTGATCTGCATGGAATTCATTTTGTCACCAAGTCAATTTTAGCGAAGAAAAGATATAAAGTATTCCAGGAAAAAGCAGTTTCTCACCCTCATGTGAGCGATCCCTCGCCTTTGAAGTTCTGCACGCATTGATGCAGTCTGAACAGGCTGAAAGTGGAAAATACAGCATTTAAGAAGATGCATGAACCAACAATCTAGTGATGGATTCAAGATTAGAGGAGAATAAATTTATGAAACTTAAAAAAGGTATGCAAAATCTTTACATCATCTTTTGACCTCCTTATACTTAATGATCTCCGAAGAAAGCTACCATGAAAAGATGTCCTATTAGCTCTATTACTCAAATAGCGATGAGGCATCTCGACCCTCAAGTACACCATCCAAATTGACCATTCAGCTCTTCGGTCATTGGCCCATGAATTGCGGAGAAATTCCATTATCATCATTTTGTTTTCCCTAGGTGAAGAGACGTAATGATAAGGAAATGTTATCATTAATTTCATGCAGTGCAATGATATAATGTTCAAAGGCCCTACATAAGTGCGTCTTGGCTCACAACAAGAAGCATATATGTAGCTTCATTCAGAACATGTTAAACCTGACTTAGTCAGTTGGCCAGGGTTTGAATTAGCGCAACTAATTAACTTGTAAAAAGATCAGTCATGATCAAGAAAAAATGAAAAATAGTTTTTCAAGGTGCAATTAGGACCAAAATGAGACAATAAATGCAGTACCAATACTTTATGGGGAAATAAGACTATAATAAAGCAACTCTATAGTTCCCAAACTTGGATAATTATTAGATGATGTGCAATTAATTTGATAATAAATCTGAACATACCTATGGAATGCCAGAAATTTATTCCACAAATATAAGAGTTGATTTCCTAGAGACTGGAAAGATTTTGACAGATTTTCCAAAGATACAGGCTGGGAATCTCCCTCAATCTGAAGTTAAGTTAACCAGCAACTTTCAGACAAATAAAAGATGAAAGTGTCATGTAATCAATGTCTAGATCATAAAAAATGCAGATGCTACACTTATGACTTACCTCATCTTTAATTTCCATATCAGCAAGGAGAGTAGAATAATATGAATCCAATTTGGAAGTAATTTCAGTCCAATCAATAGTTTGGTCAATTCCCTTGCTCAGTGTTCTCAGATCTTCAAGCAAGATGTCTCGGGCAGCAATTAATGCTTTGTTGAGCATAACCTGATTCAAGGTTTGACCACTAATATAAATCCATAAGAGATTAAGCCAGTAATAAATATCAATTTTGCTAAAAACGTCTTTGTAAATTTAGAAATATTGCTATGAAGGGGAAAAAAGACATAGAAGAAGCATGATATAACTAGTATGATTCAAATATGCATAAGAACAAAACATCAGTTATATTATATTTACAGCAATAGAACATACTTTATTTGACAAAGCAGAGTCTTCACTGTGAGTGCCTTCGGAAGCCGGGGAATCACTAATATAATTCAACTACGTATATCAGTTAAAACTGCATAATATATGAGAAAAATAAAAGAAAAAAACAATAGATTACAAAGATGCAACAGTAACTAGGTATCTAATCGTTTACATACTTTAAGAATTGGAATTTAACAAACCTGGGTACCTTCAGTCGGGGTGTGCATAAGCCAGCTCTTCGTAGACTGATGTGGACACTCGTATCAACAAGGACAGCATGTGAAGCATCAAAATAAATAGGACAATATGAATGTAATCCCAAAAGAGCTTTAGGGGGTATTCTGTATTCATGAACCGCTGCAGCGCATTGATCTAGGGAAGCATGTAAGTCAGACCTGCACAATGATGCATGAAGTTTCACATTTCCCCCCTCAAGTTTACGTAATCATAATGAAATATAAAATCCTTACAAATTCACCTAAAGAGAGAAAAGGGAGCATGAACTGACCTAACATCAGACACAGGGGAATACATAAGCTCAAACCTCAAGATAACAGCAGAAGGAGAATGTCCCTAGAATGAATTTTGTAAATCATTAGCCAAGACATAAGTTTGAGAGAGGGATTGTCCAATTTTTTTTTTTAATATCCTATGCATATCATAGGTTATATCAGATTATCTAGAAATGGAGAGAGCTAACCTCATATCCACCTAAAGATAGGTAGAATGAGATCATGATTGAAAGAAACACATCCTGCCTAGCATATTTGATACGAAAAGGAGGTGTTGAAAAACTGTTGTCACTATCATCAATCCTCCAAACTCTGCATAAATTGTCAGAACTAGCTTCAGGTGCTGCAGCTCAAAGAAAAGAGAAATTATCAAATATTACTTCCTCTGAAGAAGAAATATAATAATGCAAGACCAAAAACTAACTAAAGACCATAGTAATTACTAAGAAAATCAAACATTTTAGGCTCAGAGCCTCAGGTAAAACCAAAAGTTAGATGTTTAACAACCACAAATGTGGATTCAACAGTTAAATAGAAACCTTAGGACTAGAGCATCAATTGATTTTAGTTTTGCTAGTAGCATATCTATGTTTGCTATAAAATTCTCAAAAGTTAAAACACAGCGAATGGTAAATGGCATTGGTAAATAGCATATCTATGCTCTATCCTTACAGAATTATGTTTGATTAGAAGCTTAGTCATGTTATATGTTCTACTCACAAATGATGAAGTAATGAATTTGCCAAAATTTGCAAAAACTATAGAAAGCATCTGAATTTAATGAAATGAAATGGAGATGTACAGCTTTCCTAAATAGGCTATAGATTGTTGGTTTGAACTCCTGTCTAGAAAAGCTAAATCTGGTCCAAAAGAAAATATTTATTATTGCAAAATCTACATCAAATCAAACTAAAAGAATTACTATATTAGCTAGCAGCAATCAGTGAGTCAATCGTTTATACTCCCATAAATTTGAAAGCAGAAAGCTCAACTTAGCTAGGTTTCAGGTTCTTTAATTTTTATTTTTATTTTTTTAAAAAAAGCAGAGAATAGCATATATATTTATAACTTGATACCACAGGATTGGATTTTTCAAAATAAAAGGTTCCCCACATTAGATCTTCATGGGAGAACTAGAACAGCAAGTAACTGTTCTAAAGTACAATCTTTTTGAAATAAATTATACCTTCATACTGAACAACCCTTGCCGGAATACCCGAGCAGCAGTTTACATCATTCTCCCATCTCATGGTAATCTTGATTTTGTACCATCTGCATTGCAAGTATAAGCATTGAAAAATAAAGATCGCACACAACACTAAAGAATAAAGCTTTCCAAATGTACACAACATTCACAAGAAAGCCGAACATACCCCTTTTCAAAGAGGTCAAGATTATGAAATCTATGAACATAAATGGCAACTTCATGGACAGCATCCATATTCATCTGCTTAGCCATTATTGTAGCTGCCGGCTCTGGTTGCTCCACATTGCTCAACCTTTTCGTTGATAAACTCCTTTGACTCAAAAGCCATCCTAATCTCTGAAACATATGTAGTAAATAGTAATAGTCGATATAGTAAAGCTCAAAGCTCAAATTATCATTCCCGATTGCAAGTTCAGTATAACCCACGAGTCCTGAACCATAAAGGAGCCGACTTTATCATCTTTTTCCCAATGCAAACCAAACCCATTAAAGATCTCTCACTCTTTGCTCACACCATTAAGATTGACCCCTCGAATTTTAGAAGGAAATGCTCAATGCTCAAATAGTCATCCCTCAATCATTCCATGCAAATTGAGCATAACCCTTAAGTCCTTTCTCCCCCACTTCCTTTCTCAGAGCAAACCAAACCCATCAATGTGGGTCCAGGTTGAAGAGATTGATGATAGGTTGGAGGAGGAGAATTTGGAAACAGGGAAGGTAATGAGAGAAGAACGCGTGGAGACAATAACTGTTTCCTTTTAGCGTTGTGGGCGACAATAATTCATATACCGGTTGGCATAAGGATATAACGAAGAGAAAATCTTTCCCGTCAAACCTATCGAATGTGACGCTATTAATGAATAATAATAATAATAATAATAATGGTGATGATGTTTTTTTAATTTCTTTAATGGAAAAATCCTATAAAATACCCTTAAAATAGGGAAATTTCTAATCAGTACATTGAAATGAAAAAATCCGGATTAGTCACACGTCAATATAGATGAACAGTGCGGGTGGCGCCAAAAGACGATTTTGCCCTTCAGCCCTTATTCTCGCCACTTCAAAAAGAACAACACGCGATTTTTAATTAACAACTCCGTATTCTTGTTTCACAACTTCTTCATTCAAGTTTTAAGGCCAATAACAACACCTCTTTTTTTATTAACAACACGCCCTCTTAATTAACAACTCCGAATTCTTGATTAACAACTTTATATTCTTGATTAACAACTCTATTTCATCTTTTTACTTTCACAATAACAACACCGGTGTTGTTATTAACAATGCTATATTCTATATTAACAATTCACATTTCTTGTTTCACAACTTCGTAATTTAAGTTTTAGGGCTAATAACAACACCTCTTTCTTTATTATTAACACCGTATTTTATATTAACAACATTATATTTTTTAGATGCGAATATGTGAAAAAATAAAGTGGAGTTGTTAATCAAGAATTCGGAGTTGCTAATAACAAGACCGGTGTTGTTATTGTGAAAGTAAAAAGATGAAACTTGAGTTGTTAATTAAGAATACAAAGTTGTTAATCAAGAATCCGGAGTTGTTAATTAAGAATCGCGTGTTGTTATTTTTGAAGTGGCGAGAATGAGGGCTGAAGGGCAAAATCATCTTTTGGCGCTGCCCTCACTGTTCATCCGTACCGACGCGTGACTAATCCAGATTTTTTTATTTCAATATACTGATTAGGGATTTTCTTATTTCAAGGATATTTTATAGTGATTTTCTCTTCGTTAATTCCCAAAAAGATAAAAAAGGATCTTCGAAAATTGGACCGTTAAGAATGTCGGGTTTGGGAAGATCTATACGGCCATTTCAGGTCACCTCGTGATAGTAGAATCGAAAATCACGGGTGTACTCCAAAAGGGTCGGGGTCGCCAGATCATTCCGTTATAAAACCTTTGACCATGTGCTATGTAGTGTTCTGGCATGAAAAATATCCTTTTCCCGCCTGATAAAATGAGAAATGGGCTAATCTTGTGTCAGTAGTTCCTTCCTACCTTGTAATATCAATATCATCAATAATAATAAATGTAAGCCCATAAGAAAAAATTAGCCAAGTTAATTATAACATATTCTTATTAATCATGTGCATTGTAATTTCCTTTAATGGAGCCCCTTGACATATACAATCAAAATAGATATTTTAGGTAAAAAAATTATAAATTTAGAAATAAAGTAGATTGATGAGATTCTACATTTAGGATCAAATAAACCTTTTGTCCAATGCTATTTTGATATAATAAGGACAAGATATATTTAGGTAAAAAAATTATATTAAGGACAAGATATAATAAAAGATCTACCTTTGGGTTTTTTTTTTTGTAGAGCTATCCTTTGACAAGAAAAAATAATAAAGTTGTCTTAGAGCCTGTTTGCCAAAGCGTTTAACAGCCTCAACGTACGATTATTTTCAACAAAAGTAGGTCAACCCTTAAGATGGTGTTTGTGTAAGCGTTAGCCTTTGCTGTGCTTCTGAAAAAAATGCCACGTCCTGCAAAAGCTAATTGAAGTAGCTTTTTTTTTTTCATTCCCCCACGCGGTGAGGCTATATGCCAAAGAGAGAGAAATGCTGGAAATACAGGAAAGAGATATGTGATGTTAATTATAAGATAAAGTTGATTTTTTTTGAAGAAATTAAGGAAGCTAATTAAATCACTATAGATTATTTTTATTTTTATTTTTATTTTTTCTCCAAACTAATTAGTTTGACTAATAAACTAACATATAATCTGAGGATACATAATATATGATATGATTAAGTAGCTTATTATCAAATTTTATTTATATTTTTTCATTTCAATTATCACAATATATACAAATAATATATATATGTAGTATTACATAAGATTCATGACCTTTTCAGTCATTTTACATTTAAACCGGCTTTTCAAACTCTAATCCAAATAGGTTTAAGGTTAGAAAAAAAAGTCACTTATTTCACCGCTAATCCAAACACAAATCACATTTACATTTTCACTTTTAATCCTACCTTACTTTTCCAAAAGTCAGGTAAAAAAAAAGCCACTTCTCTACCGCTAATCCAAATGGGCATTTAGTTAGATTTGACAACTAGGCATTGACAAAACAATGAATGGTTAAGGTACAATTTTGTGATGAAAATTGTTCTAAAAGAGTAATGTTGCTTCAGAAGCTTTTTAAGGAGCAATGTCAATCTCAAAAATTTTCATATCACAGCAATTTTTCCATGGGCTATTATCTAAGCTAAGTTTAATAGTTAATTGACCAAATATGTTGAACTAGTAGGGTCCACATGTCATCATATCATTTTTGTTAAGGTACAAATTTACTCCAAAAGTTTTCATTCATGAGCAATATCGCCCTGATCATTATCTAACCCAAGTTTAACCTTTAGTAGACCAAATATACTGAGCTGACAGTGTAAACAATATTGTAAAAGAAGTCATAGATAGAAGAAAAGCTTATACTCGCTATAGAGTAATGAAGAAAAAGATTCAATTACTAAATACAAGACACATTAAGGAAGAATATCTAAAAGTAAAGAAATTATGGTTATTAAAATCGGACTGGACTGGCCAGTTGATCACGAAATCGGCAAACCAGTCACCTAATCGGTCCAGTCCAGCCGGTTTGATGGGTTCAACATTTATTTAGCATTTCATAACTTCAGAAATTCATATCTAATTCTACATTTTTCAAAAAATTACAAGACTCTATGGAAAGCTTAAGATATTTACTTTCTAATGCAAAAAGAATCACTAAAAAATATTATCATTTAATCTTCGGAAATTCTCAAATTTCAAAACTATTCCAAAAAATATTATCATTCAAATTCACTTTCTCACCGTCCTGGCCTCGAGTTAGCTCCGATTTGATCCACTAACGCTTGAGCCACAACTCAGAATGGTTCAGTAGCTGGTTCGGGTTTAATAACCTTGAAAAAAATGTAGTGATGCATTTTTTTTAAATTTATTCCTTATTTATAAATCTAACTTAGAAAAAAATAAAGAGAATGACACATGGAGTAACATCCCAATTTCCCCCCTACTATTTAAGCACTATTAGAAAGTGATTTATTAAGTAATTTGAGGTCTAAAGTAGATCAAATGCATTATTTAATATCTATAAATATAAAATTGAAAAAAAAATAATGTAACGTGATTGAATATTAAAAATAGTACATACTTCCTAATATTGAGTTGAATTTGATGAAATTATTTTATTGTGATTTGAAATTACAATATAATTATTCCGTATAGATAATTTTTCTAAAATGAGTAAATTTTAAGCTCATAGTTCCAAATTATATTTTGTAGGAAAAACTGGAGAGAATAAATATATATGTATATATATATATAGAATAATATAATTTAGGTGCAAAAATACCACGAACTTTTTTTAAAAGTGCACCTAACACTATAAAATATTTTTTTTATGTAAACGTAATATTAACTTTTAAAAAGAGGGCAAAAGTGATGGAACCGTTAAAATTAGGTAATGACCATCTAATACATTGTGAAAATACCAAAATACCCCTAGCACAAAAAACAAAACAGAGTTTCCCTTCGACCCTCGACCTCTTGCTTCTTCATCATCAACAATAAACAGCAACAACATCTCCAGCTCATTGGAATTCATCAAACTCAACCATAAATTAAACCATAAAAAATCAATCTTAACCAAGAGTAAAGAAACAAGGTTTAGCTCTTACGCCTTCTCTTCCTCTTCTGCCATGGAAATTCCATTAACTGGGAATTTCAAAAGGAAATAACAATTTTTATGACTTTGGCGGTGGAATAATAAGCACGGTTTCAGTGGCAAAATGAAATATATATACCTAAGAAGCTAAAAGGGTAATAGAGTTGTTGCAATGAGCTATGAAATCAACATCAACTCACCAGCTCTAATATCATAAAAGAAGAATGCCAACTTCTCGAAAAGAACCTACTGAAAAACTCAGAACCTTCAAAAAGCACTGCACATTGATTTCTTCTAACTCATCATTTGGGTTTAGTGAGGAGGGTAAACAAATGAAGAGATCAACAGCGTCGTGAGTGCCGACGCAGAGATTGATGGAGCCATGAACGTAGATGAATAGATCGACGACGCTGTCAAAGTAGACTCAGAGATCAACGGTCACGTGAGACGTGAAACGCGAGTAAACAAGAAGAATGAGAGAGGATCTAAGAAGACATCATCAACCTTGCTATGCTTGATTCGCCGCTTGGTGGAGGATGAGGATGCCGCCATACCCGGATCTGAGAAGAAAATGAGGAAGTCAAAGGGATGAAGGGAGGGTCCAAGAGAGATGGATCCAAGAGAGATGGGTGAAAGGGGATTGGGAAGGATGGTAAAGGAATTTTAAAAAATTTTGTTTGTTACTAGTGTGGGGCCCACTAGTAATTTTAACAGATGCATGTGTTTTGAATAGAATGGTTATTTTTGCACATAAAAAAAATTTATGATGTTTGGTGTATTTTTAAAAAATATTTATGGGTATTTTTGAACCTTAATTAACCCTATATAGAAAATGTTTAAAAGGAAAAAAAGAATATATATATTATAATGGTGAGTCCACACCATTACAATATATTCCCTCACCCCCTTCTCTTCTCCCTCCCGTGCTCCACTTCCTTTGCTCCGTTCGGCCTTCTTTGTCTTGCAGCTCCATTCCTCCATTAATGGTGGAATTGAGATATTTTTGAGCTTTATTTCTTCCCCATGAAATCTTCCAAACCCACAAGTTATTTCACAAATATTTTTCTACCCGTGTATACATCTTGTGGGGATAAGAGCAAAGTTGAATGTTAGGGCTTGAAGCAAGTGAAGAGTTTCAACAAATGGAAACTATAGGCTTGTAGAGGTGAACAAATATTAACATTTAATAGGTTTAAAATTTTTATATTGCATTAATTAAGAGATTTAAAGTTAGGGTTTGAATGTTAGAGAAATGTTATGATTGAATATGGTTGTTTTACCAATTAACCTTGGGTTTAATGGTTAGTTTATGTTTATTGGACGTAGAATTGATGTTTAATATGTTTAGAATGTTATTAAAGCTTATAAAATGAAAAAGGGTATTTTGGTTGAAATTCTAAATTGAAGAAATTGAGGATTTTGATTAATTTGAATTATTGTGAGTTAATTGTTGGTTCAAATGAATTATTGGAATTTAGAAATGATGGGATTCGATATTAGTATGAAAAATTGGACATTATAAGTGAGATTTGGAGGTTAGAGGTAGAGTTGGAGGCTATAAGTCTATGTAATTAAATTGACTATTTATTTGACAATTTGAATAATGAGAAATTGTTTAATGATTATGTAGACTGAAGTTAGATTGTTGGACATTGGCAAATTGAAAGCACTCAAGTGTTGGTAATAATAAGCTTGGAGTAAGTGTAACATTGGTCAGTCTTTTATATACTTGTCAACTATATATAATATATACTAATTTTTTTTTAGATTAGTTTGCCCATGGAGAGCTTGATTTGAAATTGTATATTTAATATTGATGTACTTGGAAACTATTTAAGAATGTGTGCATATTTGAACTCATGGATATTTATTTTGAAAACTGTTCAAGCATGCTTGTGTGTTATGATGAAAATATTGTTATTATAAATGATTTGAAAATGAGGTCATATCTTATAGATGATGAACACATTTTATTATGGTTCCTTGACGTGAAATAGTATTGTTATATTAATGAGTATTGAGAGGATGTGTTATTTGATGAAATCAGACAAGTTAGAGGGACTTACTGCCATACGGGAAAGGAAAGACCTGGGACTTGTACTCCCCAACTCAGCAACTAGCGAAGGGAAGGAGACTCTTTTTATGTGACACTGCTATGGTGAAGAGTGAATTGAGACTCTTTTTATTGAGATTTCTCCTGCTTCATTCAAGTCTTAATTCAAGTAAGGACAAGTCCTTATCATTCCAATCGAGATAAACAAACAATAGGTAAATGAAGAGATCAGTGGAGGGATAGAAGGTCTTGCTACATTGCTTCAGGCTTGCTTCGAATTTAGCCCTTGATTGGCAATTGGAAGACCTACAATGAGCTTGGTTGTGGTTGTACCATAAATAAAGAACAATCGACTTGTGTCAATGGATTTAAAATCTTTTGTCGGATGAGCCTGATTCCGCTTTAGAAAAGGGTTCACATCCGGTGCGGTGGTTGCATTTTTATACCTAGTGAGGCCAGGAAAAGAGACTCATAAGCAAAATTTACTCGCATGACTATTCCACTTCCACTCGCTGGCTTGATTTGTTACTTGATCGAGCGATTGTAACACCATAATTTCATACAGTTCAAAATAGTTTAAAACGTGACATGAAGTCAAACCAGAGACTAGAAACAGTTTTAAGACCATTGGGGTCCCAAATTCAATACAGGGTTTCATCCTATACTTTAGTGGATTTTCGAAAACTTTTCAAATCATTTTTAATGTGGTCTCAACAGGTTCGCAAGTTTATTATAGCCCATTTATTTTAGTTTCGTTTCTTAATATTAGAGTGTTACCAAAACGTTCTCTGCTGGAACCCACTTTGCATTGGTTAACTAATGGGCCCTAAGCGCTTGATTGTCACTATTCATCATCAGTAATCATAGGATACATTTACACGTCTACCAGTACTGCCAGTACTAGACTGACTACATTTACATTTACAGCATGACAAATATCCAAAAGTAGATAACCGACAGGACTTTAATTCTAAGTCTTGCCTTCACTCACCCATGATTACCTTTTTCCCTGCTGAGCTACTAGCCCGAGCGGTAAAAGATATCGTTGGAAAGAGTGAGATTCAAAAGAATCCCAGTAGTAACAAGTGTCACCTCAAATAAAATGCATATATGAAACATGTTATGTCAACCAAGGTTACCATACAAGCAGCAGATTCAACATTCAGAAATAATTCACCATATGCATATATGCACCAATACCAGATATGCAAGTAGCATAGAATTGGGTAAATACAAGGACAACCATCCTTAGCCACAATGTTGGGTATACTTCTGGGCGTGAGCCCTTCTCATCTGAATTCTTAAATTCAAATTGGTACAAACATACATATAACATAACACATATTATGTGAGGGATAAGTTACTACCTGACAGTATGTCCAACTCCTAGCCTCGCTTACTATTCCTCAGTTGCCCTGGGCAAATGTCAAATCCTATAGATTATGATTTATGGATGAGTTATTACTTAGTCCAACACTTTTAGCATAATGTAAACTAAGTTATTCTTGACCTATCCTCATGTTTATTTGTTGTTTTAAACTTTTTGGTTATCATTTGTGTAAGTTGAGTATCCATTATTGGAACCTCAAACAAATGCCTATAGGGTTGGAAAATGCTAGACCAAATCCATATCTTTAAGAAAATATGGAGTGCTGAAGCAAGGGGTTTTGGCCTCAGCTAAGGACTTTGGTTGCAGCCAAAAAAGGTCCAAAAATCATCTGATGTAGCCAAGAAACAGCTTATGTGCCTGGCCGCAGCCAAGGGATTCTTTGGCCACACTAAAATCTAGATTTCTTGATTTCTCCTGTTTCTTGGCTGAACTTCCAAAAATCATAACTTAATCTAAAAATTCCAAATGGAGTGGTTCAAAGTCCTAATTGAAGTTTTCTAAGTCTTCTATACAGGAAAAATATTAACCACTGTCATCTATGGCAAAAAAAAAATACAAACTTCCACGAATTACCACACTGTTTCATAATCAATTCCAATTTCAGCCTTCAAATTTAACAATTATTATCTCCTAATGTACAAACCCAGATTGAGTATATCAAATTAAAGTTTATAATGTCTAGTATTGCTTTGGAAAATATCACAGTCATCAAACAACATTTGACTAATCAAATTCGTCCCACAAGCAATATGATTCTAGACTGGCAGCAACTAACCACAAGTACTTTAAACCCAAATTTTGGTTTTTCATTTCTACTAATTAAAATTTATAATTAGGGCATATTCCCACACAATATTTTGTGTAGAACAAAATGAAAGCCTCGAAAACACCAAAATCACATCCTTCCCTTCTTACCAGGTCTAGCCGAACAGACCCTTAAACCACAACCAATCAAAAATGCAAATTTTAACCATCAAATATATCCTATATCATCATAAATCATCATCCAACAACAAATACATGAATAAAGCATCAATATTCCTCCAAATCATAAGATGGCCAAAACCTTAGGCCCCCACAAAATTCCTGAAAACTCATCAAAAACTCAAAATAACCAGTTCAAACTAAAGCTTACACTTACCTTTACATATTTCTATGACCAGTTCTGAAATCTAACAGTATGTCATCTGGCAAGAGGTCACCAAACACCTCCAAACGAAATTCCAAAACCGCAGAAATAAGGCTTAGGATAAGGATAAGAAGGTTATAGAAGGGTTTTTCAGGTGAAAACACCAATTTGGTAGTGATTTTTGAGATTGAACTCAAGGAAAATCACTATTCACTTTTTCTCTTCCCTTTCTCTATTTCCCAATATTTTTTTGATTTTTTCCCCTTGCTTTTGGTGGGCTGATTGAAATTTGAGATGAGGGAGGGAGTATTAGATGATTATCTCCACCTACTTACAATTTGCTTAGCCCATATTGTGCCACTTGTTAAAAGCTTATGGTTCCTCAAAAAGGTAAGTTACTATAACTAGTTTAATTAGCCACTTAGTCCCCCTTCTTCTTCTTTTAATTGATGACCAATTTCTTCTTCCAAGAGGAGAGGAAATTGTTAACTAATTGACCAATAATTCCTTTCTTTCCCTTTTTGTCATTGACTATGGCAATATTAATTAAATTTCCATTTGGTGTTTTATTTAATTCCTTTTTCTCCTTTCATGCGCCATTCCCTCTTTTCTTTTAATTCCAAATTATATTTTGTATCATAATTGAATTTAGATAATGGATTTGGATATTTTCTACAACTAATTCGGGTTATAATTCACACTTTATTACTAAAAGTGTTTTTCTTTTGAGTCATTGAGCCCTTGCACATACTTTGGAATATTACAACGATTCTTCGTTTTGATAAGAAACTACTGATATGATTGATTGGAACCGTGTTCATACATTTTGGATCTTGTACATACATGCCATAGTATGATTGTTTGTCTTTGATGCACATGGATGGATGTGGAGTGGTGATGGTAGATATTGTGTAAGTAAATACCAAGTGGTATGCCACTACTCGGCGTATGGTGTGTGGCGATTCTCAGGGCGCCGTCTCCAATGTTTTTCCTTTAGCTAGGAATTATAGTGGGTTCCGTGGACAATGACACCTCCTTGGTTTCGTCAAAATTAAAGGAGGGGTGCCATAGTCCAATCATGATGAGCAAGGGACCTTGGCCTCAGAGGTGGTAATGAGGGCTGGCCCATGGGTTACGGGCTACGGGTTGTGATGCCCCCTTCGTGGGCTGGCAACTTCATGGGCTGGCTACAATTTTTTTTTAATTTCACTCTTTTTTAAAAATTTTTACTCTCTTTCTCTTTCACCCACTCATATCACACTTCTTTTCTTTTATACATTTGTGTTATGAAGTCAATTTCATTCTTACTTTCCTTTTTTTTCATCTATTTACATCATAAAACTATATAAACACATCTCTTTTAAATTTAATAATAGTAGAATAAATAAATATAATATGAAAATAAGTGTCAAATAAAAAGCATAGGGAATTAATTAAACACATTATCAAAGGAAATGAGATAAGGGTTAAGGGAGACTAAGGGCATTTTAGAAAAAACTAAAAAAAAATAATGGGGGCCAGCCTGCCAGCCCACGGGCTCGCCCGCATCAGCTTGAGGGCTAAACGGGTTGAGCATGTTTAGCCCGAATTTAAACGGGCCGTCGAACCCACTTAATTTGGGCGGGCTGGCCCGGATTACCGACTCTACTTGGCCTGGTGATGCCTCATGATTTGAAATCTTGTGTAGTCATTTGTTTGCTATGGCTCTAGTCAACGGTTATAAAACTGGTCAGGGCTAATAGGATGGTTTGTACATCAATGATTTGCTTGTCATGTTATATATGTGATTTATGATTTGAATATGATAAAGCTTTTGTATAAACATTTTTGGCAACAAGGTTGAGACATGATTTTGTGAAATTTCTTGTGAATAATATTTAGAAAATGAATTATGAATTTCAATCACTTTGGAACCTATTTGGAGGGGGTTTTGGTAATCGAATTGAGAGCTAGTTTGTGAAGGTTTTGTGTAAAGAATAATATAAATTAATTATTGTATGTTGAACTTGATTTTAGAACCGTATGTTCTCGATCTTAGTTTGCATGTATATTTCTGAATAACCACTGGTTACTAAGATATTTGGATCTCACGGTTGCTATATTTACATTTTTTAGGTAAAAAAAAAATTGAGTAGGGCTAGGGGGAAGTTATAAAAGGGTGAGCCTAGTTGTGTGCTCTCATTAAGGTTTCCCTTCCTTGCACATGTCATAATTTATCATTATTGTTTACATATGTAATGCCTTGACCTATGAACGATCAGATTATGATTTAGTAATTCTATATAACTCAAATATTGAGAACTACGGTTTTGGAAACTATGGGTTTTGATGTTTCATTGAGATTAGATAAATAAGTTTTATCGATATTGGGCAGAGCCTGATTGCCTTGATTTTGTGATATTGGATTTGGATTAAGATATTTAATAAATTGGTCTGAGCATGTGAAACAACCATTGTCATGTTGCACTTCAAATGCCAGAGACTCAGTTTTCTATCATAGACCCCTAGAACTTACTTTCACTATGTTTGAAAATGATGTATTAAATTGTTTTGATTACTTTTATGTTAATCATGGTAGACATTCTAGTGTGAAGTTTTTTTCATTTTCTACCCTGATTAGTTTTTCAAATTGTTGTTTAAAACTAATCTATTATGGCATATCCTTTTCTAGCATGATAATGTGTTAAAAGCTCTAAAGAAAGTAATTGTTTTCTAAATGACTATGATTGGCCTTTTATATGCAGTTTCTTTTCTTTTCTACCATGGTAATTTTATTGTTTGTGTTTTTAATCCTTTATTACGATGGAAAGTTACTTAAACAATAGTTTAAATGTGATTTATAAATTGGAATGTTACACATGGACCTACTAAATAAGCATATTTGATCAACTAAGAGGTAAACTTTGTAACATCCCAAATTTTTGTTCACCAAAAATATATTGTAATTAAATGAGAAAATGGGAAAATTAATTCAAGGAAGGAATTAAATTACAAAGGTGATAGCAAAATCATAATTTTGCCAATTTAGTCCAAGATTAATTGTTTTCTAATTAATTAAAGTTAATTTCAATTAATCAAGAAAAATAAAAGAAAATGTATAATTGGATTATTCTTGATGGAATAAATCAAGAATTGTGTGATTAGAGAGAATTATACATAATTCATTTAATTGAATTATGGAATTATTGAAACACATTTTTCCTTCCCTTCTCTTCCATATTTTTGCCCAACACATGAAAATGAAGAGGAGATTAGATGATGATTTAATTTCATGAGCACATGTCCAAAATGCTATAAGAAAAGAATAATGATGACAATGGTAAGGTGGTTATAACATGAAGTATGGACATGATGATCATGGTAGGGTGATGGTAAGAGGGCAAGTAAGTTAAATTATGAGGAAGTATGGCATAAAGTGAAGGCATGGAGGGAGGCATGGTGAAAGCAAGGAGGGAGGTATGGTGCAAGAATGGTGTTGCAATCTCAACCATTGATGAAATCAAGGGCTAGAATGAAAGAAGAGAGATTTCATAAAACACATCCATTTCCTTTCGCCATCCTCATTTTCTTCCAACACAAGAAGAGAAGAGAGAGGGAGAGAGAGAGAGAGAGCTCTCAAGTTCTAGAGAGAAGGAAGAAGATCAAGGTAAGAGTTGTCTCTTAAGCCTTTTCTTGTGAGTATGCATGAAAGATCCTTCTCTAAACTCCTTTTCTTCATGCATCCATGATCTTGAAGTGTAAAGAGAACTAATCCCTGTATATTCACTTGAAAAAAAGAAAACAATGAATAACTATCATACATTAACCAACTAGGCTAACCTGGCCTTATTTCAACAACTACATCAATCACGCCCATATGTGTATATATATAGGCAACCGAGTCACTAATTCCACTTTTACCTAACAGTAACTGCCCACAGTAAGTTCTTAGCTCAAGAAGAGAGAGAGGAGATATCTAGAGAGAGAAGATTTAAGATCTCAAGAGGTAATCTCACAAACCTTAGGTCTAAACTAGTATGTTGTTGTTGTTGTTGTTGTTAAGGTTTGTGTTTGGTTTTGGTGATTTTTATCAAGTTTGTAAATTTGGAAAGTCCTAACCCTAAGGGGAGGTTCTGTCCAAATTTAGTCTAATCATGTTTAGAATGTGATTAAGTGGTTAATCAAGTGATTAAAGGTCATAAGAAAGTGTTTTATGAATTGAAATCATAAAAACTCCATTTTCTCCAATTATTAAAGAATTTCATCCAGATCTGTGTTAGAAAGTGTTGGGACTGGATTTTGATGTTTTTGATGATTCCATTGCGTTTAGAATGGAAAATTGCATAGGGTTCAATTTGGGTGCAAAATGAGAAAAGCCCTAGAAAGTAAAATGACAACAATAGCCTTAAAACCCTCACATAGGGGATGCCAAGGGTAAATATGTAATTGGAGTTGTATTTTCATAAAATAGATGGTTCCATTGGATTTAGTGGGTAAAAATAGGTGGGGTTACAGTTGGTCACTTTTACGAAAAAACATAATTACGAAAGCGCCCATAAAACTCCAAATCGAGGCTATCAAGGGTATTTTCGTAATTTTATAGAGAATTTAGTGATTTTGAGCCTTGAAATGGATTCCTTGGGAGAAAATACGTCAAAATAGCTCTAGTAAAAATTTTGGGAAAACGTGCCATCGGGCCGGGTACGGCGGGGCCGGGCCCCGGGGGCATTTTGGTAAAATTTCGCCAAAGACTAATGTAATCACCAGAAACACTATGAAAGTGTCTAAACTATACATTTGACGTTCTAGTACCGAGTAGAGAGTCTTAGGGATTGGCACGCAAATCAAGGCACATTATTTGAGGATTATGAAAGGATAATTAAGGTAGGGAACTTACCTCTCATGCATGTATTTGATATTTGTTCTAGTGTATTGACGCATATTATTGCTTTGCCTGATGATGTGAAACATATATGAATAATTGAAGCTCTGTTTCTGTTTATGCTATGGCCATACATATGTTGTTTGAAACATTGAGCATGCAAATATGTCATTGTGTGAGCATGAGTTATGTAATGCAAGCACGTCATGCATTAAGCACGTATCTTGCATGCATATTGGTATTACTTTCCTACTGAGATTCCCCAGAATCTCACCCTCCCCTACCAACAATTTATGAGAAGACAGAACGTATGCTGAGAATGAAGAAGAGAACCGTACGAAGGAATTGCAGTGGTGGAATGAAGATGGGAAGATGTCTCCATTTCACTGGGATGGATTTAGACACCCACATAGCGCTGTGAGGCTACATTATCAAGTATGAATCCCTATGGGGAATTTCTGTAATCGCGCACGTAATATCAGTATATCTATGTTATTCCTGTGTTGTCCACTGAACTGCTTATCGTTTCCGCAAATACTCTGAAATAGGTGAAAATAAAATGAGGGTGTGACAAACTTAACATGAATAATAGTTGGGGTGAAATTGCTGAGATCGGAAACTTCCAGGGCAACATTGCTTATAAGTAAAAACTTTTAGGGTAAACTTGTACCTAGACCCAAAACAAAAAATGATATGGATGATACCTGAATTGCCCTGGTCAAGGTGAAATTACTATAATCTGAAAACTTTTGAGGCGACATTATTCCTAAAAAATTTTTTGGGGGAACATTGCTCTTTTGTGACAACTCCAGGAGCAAAATTAGAGCATAACCCAATTACTCTTTCGTCCCCCCCCCCCCAAATATTTATGTAACTTTTATTTATATTATTTTCATAATTTTTTATTTCTTTCAATATAATTTAAATATTACAAGTTAAAAAAGATTTCTTCAAAATTTTTCTCTTTATTTTCAATCAGAAAAGATAAGAACTACAAACAAGTTATTTATAACAGGGAGAGGAACGCCATGCATACCACAAAAAAATAATAAATGCTAAAGAAAACAAAAGGTCCAAAAATGTTAGATTAATCCTAATTGATAAAACGTATGATTTGTTAAATTTTTTATATTACATACTTACATACATACATATATTATATTCTAAGCTATATATTTTTTATGGAATGTTATTGCTATTTTAAACATTCAAAATATCTTTCTCACTTTGGCAAAAAAAAAATATCTTTCTCACAAACTTAAACCCTGGCATGGTTGTGCGGAGAAGAAATGATGAATGTCGACATATATTATCAAAGAACTTCCAATTATATATACAGAGAGTAAATTAAAATCTTGAGCACTCTAATGCAGAATAAGTTTTCAATGTCCCTTTTTCATGTCATGGGTACCCTATCCATCGCCAATTTTTGTATTAATCACTCAAATTTCGTACAAAGTCCATTAATTATCATGTTGTATAAAAATGTCTCGTTATATAATTTGATTAGGAAAGTGTGATTTGTTAGAATTTTTATATTACACACACACAGATATATTCTAAGCTATATATTTTTTATGGAATGTTATTGCTATTTTAAACATTCAAAATATCTTTCTCTCAGACTTAAACCCTGGCATGGTTGTGAGGAGAAGAAATGATGAATGTTGACATATATTATAACCCCTACCTTATAAACCGTAATTATAATTCGAAAATGCATAATTAAGGTAAATTAGAGACCAATGGTTAATACAAAATCTGTTTAAGTTTCCACTTTAAGACAGTCTCGCCCTGAAATAAAGTGGGTTTTTGAAATTTCTTTCAAAACCTGCTTGATTCGGTCTCAAACACACATTTTGAATATAATTAACATGCGCAGTTAAGTTGTATTCATAAATATCAGAGTGCAAACCAAAATTCCCGACAATTCCCGGGTTTTCATATAATAACTAAAGGGTTTACGAGGCTTATTCGCCTCTTACAATTTCCCATTAAGGGGATTACATAACCATATCCAAAATAATATTTACAAAATGTACAGTAATCCCAATCAAAATATGAGAACCAACCACAAACTAAATAAGAACTATCTGCCCTTGGTTGCCTGCTTCTCCTTTGAGCCACTTGCCTTGGCTGTAAGTTAGTCAATGAAAAGAATGTGATTTCAGAAAATCCCAGTAATAACAAATAACTCATACAATATATAATCACATAGCATGCGAGTAAATCACTAATAGCAATAGTAGCAGCAACACAGTGATGCATAGCTTTCGCCACAAATGACAACACTCACGACTATATATACATGATGCGTGACCAGCGTTACAATCGACAGCACAACGACTATATAGACATAGCCTTCACGGCATACACATAGCTTTCATAGCATACACATAGCAACAAGCTCCGCAGCATTGGCAATACACAATTCAATGATATTACTTACATACAGTATACGAGAAAGTGTCACTACCTTGTTCTTTCCGCTCGTGCTCTAGCACCGGTTTATCACGCGTAGGGAAAATGTCAAATCCTATCAATCATAATTAAGGACGAGGAGTTATTACTTATTCCAATTTTTTAATCACTCATAATACTTGGGTTGGTTATCACTATGGTCATTTAATCAAGTCAACTATAGAGCTAAAATGGTCAATTAACCTAAAAGGTCAATTTCTAACCTCAGAGTTCAACAATATTACATTATGCCATAACATCTTCAATTTTCGCATAAGCGACCAAATCTGCCAGAATTTTTCATCAACTTTGAAAAATCATAACTAAATCTATAAAAATCGAAATGGGGTATTAGAAAGGCTATGTGACCCTTATTTAGTCTAGTTTGAAGAAAAAATATCAGTCACAGCCAGTTGGATACATAGCATTCCCAGAATTTTCATCTATTACACACTGTCAGAATTCAACCCAGTTTTTATAACCTAAATTCAAAAATTCATAACTCCCAGTGTGCAAATCAAAATAACACAAGTCACTTATAAAATTAAACATTGATATGTCTACTATTTAACTGGAAATTTTCATAATTTTTAGAGATCATTCGGTTATCCAAAAACACCACACAATCAGGGTAACTCGCTGGAATTTTGTTAGGTAGAAAATTCAGTTTTGCATTTTGAGTTTCAATGATCCAAAATTCACAACCCGAGGCTATTCCCACACTTTTTCATGTAGAACACAATGGTAACATCAAAATAAACAAATTCTCACTCATTCCCCATGTCCTGTTTTGGGCAGAAATTCATCAAAATTCCAACAATTACCATACTTTCAATTTAAGCCCCTAACTAGCTTAATATGTCCTCAAAGCATCATAAAACACCATGAACATAATCAAATCACCATGACTCTTCAAAGCCCTAGCTTGGACTAAATCAAGGCAGAATTACACATGTCAAAATACTCATTCAACCTACACAACCAATAGCTCAAGTTGAAGCCAATACTTACCTCTTGCTTCTCTTTAGCTCCTTTCTTTGGTTTTTCAGCTTATGTTCTTGGATGATGGCTAAAAGCACCTCCTCTTGAAATTTTAAAAGCATAGAAATGAAGCTCTTATCAAGAGGAACAATGTTTATGAAGGGTGTTTGGGTCATAGATGAGGTTAAGAAGGTGAAACGCAAGAGGAAAGAACTCACTTACACTTTGCTTCTTCTTTTCTCTTTTTGTACAACACTTAAACCGACTTGGAGAGTGAGAGAAAGGGTGATTAAATGTTCAGTTTTTCTCTTCTGTTAACACATTAATACTTGGCCGAAAATTGCTTCTAGTATTAACTAAAAAGGAGCTCTTGAATTATCATATTTTATTTAGAGTTGCAATATTTGACCATAAAACTTTTTCCATCATCTTTTCTCTTCCTTCATCTTAACTTGACTGAAACTATACCTTAAAGAGGCTATAAGAAAGCTTCTTGAATTTCATATGTTTCCTCCTTACTTTAGTTGAAATAATTGACTTTGACTTCACCTTTTCCTTTGCTTCCTCATGCCACATGATCTTGCCCTCTTAAAAGAGGAAAAACAGCTTCTTACTTTAAACATATTTCCACTTCCTCACATATTGCTTTTAGCATAAGAAAATTGACCAAGTCCTCATCTTTTCTTGGTCTTACATATGTTTCTCTTTCCTTTCTCCAACTTGACGTAAAAATGGCTGCCAAAGGAACCAAATAAACTCTTAAATTAACTTCATTCATTCCCTTGCAACTAATGTGTAATGGCCATTATATTATACACTTACCTACTATCTTTGACTTTTCAATCATACTTTGTATGGTCACAATTGCTTCATCTTTTGGTTTATTTATCACCAAGTATCTATTCCCTTCATGCTCCCTTATTTGGACGTCCCAATATCATGAGGAAAAGGGAAAAATATGGGTTTTGGATTTCATTTAGCTAAATGACTATTATGCCTATTCAACTCATAATTTGCATTGTATTCTCCGAAAGTGTTTGTTTAACATTAATTACATTCCCTTTTGGAGTCATTAGCCCTTAATCATATTTTGGGGCATTACAATTCTCCCCCCGTACAATAAATTTTGCCCTCGAAATTTATTATACAACTTGAGCCATAAACTCTAGATAATGCTTTCGCATATCAGCTTCTACTTCCCAAGTTGCTTCCCTTTAAGACATTCCCTTTCAGACCACTTTCACAAATAGAATGCTTTGGTGTCTGAGCCGTCTTTCTTCCCGATCAATGATTTGTTCTTCTGGCTCTACTGCATCGTGAAGTTGTCTTATAGGTTAACATCTTCATACTCAATAATGTGCATCGGATCCGGTTGGTACTTCTTCAGTTGGGAAACATGAAACACATCATGGAGCCTGCTCAAGTTTGGGGGTAGGGCTTCTCGATACACTACAGGGCCGATTCTCGCAAGAATCTCAAAAGGACCTATATACCGTGGGCTCAGCTTCTTTCCTTTGATTGCTCTTCTAATGCCTATGACCGAAGACACTCTTAAGAATATATGTTCACCCACTTCAAACTCTAGAGATATTCTCTTATTAGCGTAGCTTTTTTGTCAATTCTACGTTGCAAGGAGCCTCTTTCGAATGATTCTAATATGCTCTGTGGTTTGATCAATAAGGTCTGGCCCATACAACTTTCTCTTAGACAGCTCTGTCCAGCACAAAGGTGATTGGCACTTCTTCCCATACAATGCTTCATACGAAGCATCCGGATGCTCGAATGGTAGCTGTTGTTGTAGGCGAACTTATCAAGTAGAAAAAAGTAGTCCCAATAAAGTCAAGGACACACGCTCTTAACATATCTTCTAGCGTTTGAATAATCCTTTCTAACTGTCAATCTGTTTGAAGATGATAGGCCGTGTTGAATCTCAATTTAGTACGTAGAGCTTCATGTAGATCTCTTCAGAATCTAGAAGTGAACCGGGGATCTCTATCAAAAATGATACTTTTCGGTGTGCCGTAAAGTCTCACTATTTCCTGAATATAGATTTCTGCTAGTTTGTGTGGAGAGAAACTAGCGTTGATTGGTATAAAATGTGCCGACTTCTTGAACCGGTCAACAAGCACCCAGATCGCATCATAGTTCCTGATTTTAGGCAATCAAGAACTTCAAAAATATTTTCTAGCCAGTTCAACCAGTCTTCGGCTACCTGAGGTTCAAACCACCCTCTAAACACCAGAGGTAGATGCCAAAACCCACAAATCCCAGGATCGAAACCTGGCTCTGATACCAAAATGTCGCCCCGTATTTTAATTTCACTTTTACCAGAGTATTCTCGGAAAATGATATGCGGTTTGGTGAGAAACACAGGAATAGCATAATTATACTGATAATATATGCATGATTACAGAAATTCCTCATAGAGGTTCGTACATGATAATTACCATCAATGTAGTCGTACAGGGCTACTAGGGTGTCTAACTCATCCTAGTGAAATAGAGACATGTTCCCATCTTTGCTCCACTACTACAACCCTCTCTCGTGCAGTTCTCTTCTCTGATTTCCACGTTCCTTCTGTATTCGCCTGTCTAAATTGTTGGTAAGGGAGGGTAAGATTCAGGAGAATCTCAGTAGGAAACAGATACCATAATGTATGCATGATAAATGCTATGTGTATGACATATTAACTTTAACTAGATGTATGCCCCATAATAACATTTCTGTATACTCAATGTTTCATGTAACAAAACTATGGCCACAGCGAAAACAGAAATAGAGCTTAATTTATTCAAATATGTTGTACACAGTCAAGTGAAGCAATCACATACATCACTACACAAGCAGAGATATCAAATGCATGCAAATAAGGTAAGTCTCCTACCTTAAACCTTTTCCTCCTCGAATTACGTGCCTCGTAAAACGTGTCATAGCTCGGCTCTCCACTCGATCCTACAATTGCAAATGTATCATTTAGACACTTCCATAGTGTTTCTGAGGGTTATATGAGTCTATATTGAAAAATTACTAAAATGCCCCCGTGACTCGGCACAACCCAGCCGTACCTGGTCCGGCTGTACTTTTCCCGAAATTTTGTCTAGGGCTACTTTGATATATTTTCGCCCAAAGAATCCAATTCCAAACACAAAATTACTAAATTCACTGCCAAAAGATGAAATTGCCCTTGGTAGCCCTTATTTTAGTGTTTCATGGGCGTTTTCATAATTATACTTTTTCGGGCTTTTTCAAAAAAGTGACCAACTGTAACCTCACCTAATTTTCCCTCCTAAACTCAATGAAAGCATCAAATAATTGAAAATCCAACTCTAAGGCCCATTTCTAGAGCTGGCTTAAATTTATAGGAACTCCGAGGAAAATTGGGGTTTTTTAAATCAAACTCCGCAGACGTGTTCCTTTTTACTCCTAACTATTGTAATAACTATTTAATTGAGTTATAACTACCATTTAAACCCAATTTTGGCAACATAACATTTCCAACACATATTTTCCAATTTTCAGAAACAAAGACAATCCGATGAAATTTTATTGATTAAATTGTCCAATGCAGCCAGAACAGTTAACATATGAAGGTTTGGAAGTTACCTCAAACTCGTTCTGGTTTTTCCCTTTAGACCGAAAACCCTAGCCCTCCTAACTCCAAAATTTGTGCTCAACAAACCTTAATTCATGTAAAAAAACAACTTAGGAGAAGGATTACGCAAGATAAGAGCTAGTTCACCAAAGAAATCAAGCTTACCTAGCAAATTTCTCCTCTTTCTCTCTCTAGAAATCAAAACTCTCTCTCTCTCTCTCTTCCCTTTATGAATACAAAACCGTCATGAAATGAGGAAGAAGAAGATGCAGGAATGCTTTTTAATTCATGCTTATGTCATCCTATCATAAGCTTAAGTCATAATTGGTTAATTTCCAAAAATACCAAAACTTTAATTTTATGTACATAAGCTTTCATCTTCATGTAATGGGTCAAAAATCCCAATTAAAATCCAACTAATCATTCCCTCTTGGTCCACCCATTATCATGTCTAAGGGTCCTTTAATCAGCCCAAATGGCTTTTCCATGTATCTCATAATTTTAAACATTGCCATAACATTTATGTTCCATTTTCGGATTATTTGACAGATTTTTTGTCTCATCTTTGAAAATTCATAACTAAATTTGTAGATATCATTTCAAAACGATTCCAAAGGCTATGGAACCCTTATTGAGTATAGTTTCAAGAAAAAAAATATATAGACTTTAGCCAACTGAAAGCACAAAAATCCTAGAATTTAAATCTTTAAATGCTGTTTCAGAAATTTTCCAGTTTTTCTGGGCTAAATTCAAAAATACATAAATTTTTGTATATAGTTCTCTAATTAAGTCATATGACCTATCAAATTAAAGTTTAGGATGTCTACTTTCAACCTGTAAAATTTCATAATTTTTACTCATCATTTGGTCATCCAAAACCATCTGACACATTCACTGCCTCATAGGAAATTTCACTGGAAACATAATCACATTCTTCAAAATTTACCCCTCCATTTTAATGAATGACACAAATGTTCACAAGACATATTAAAAAATAAAATTTGAGGTGTTACATATATTATAAAAAAACTTCCAATTATATATACAGAGTAAATTAAAATCTTGAGCACTCTAATACATAATAAGTTTTCAATGACCCTTTTTCATGGGTACACTATCCATCGCCAATTTTTGTATTAATCACTCAAATTTCACACAAAGCCCATTAATTATCATGTTGTATAAAAATGTCTCGTTATATAATTTGATTAGGAAAGTGCAAGTTGATTTAGTGCTTGTTTGGGATAGCTTTTAAAAAGCTTATAAGTACTTATACACGTAAGTCAAGATAATACTCATCTCACATACTCACCTCGTATACTAGAGCCGGGAATTTGGGCTGAGCCCGTCGGGCCGGCCCGAGCCCGTCAAGGGCCAGGCCTATGATTTAGAGGCTGAAAATGGAAGCGGGCCTAAAAGGGCCGGCCCTGTAGAGCCGCAAGCCCTGTAGGGCCAGCCTTGAAGCCCTGCGGGCCGGCCCTTTTAGGCCCGTTTAATATTTTTTTAAAATAAATTAATAAATATAATATTATTATATCAAATTATCAATATGAGAGACACTTAAGTTCCTAATAGAGTATTAATAACAGGCAAACACTTATTAATTGGTTTGATTTATTTTATTTTCTACAATGTTTTATTCATTTAAACTTAAAAAAAAGGCTAATTTAGACATTAGATGATTATTTTAACTAAAAATTTATGAGTTTTAAAAATAATGTATACCAATTTAAAGAAAAATAATAAATACATTGTAAAACTTTAAAAAAAAAATTTTTGAATTAAAATAAGTTTAAGCCCGAGCCTGTGAAGGGCCAGCCCTGTAGGGCCGCGGACTTAAAAAATATGGTACTTTTTAGGAAACGGGCCGGCCCGTTTAAGCCCGAGCCCGTGAAGGGCCGGCCCGTTTTCCCAGCTCTATCGTATACCGTAAACCACAATTGAAAATCTACTTTTAAATACTTCAATCGCTATTCCAACCGAGCTTAACATAGTTTCAAGTTCAAAAGTCAATGCCAAAAAACAAAAAGTCAAAACCACAAAAAATTATAGTTTTGATGAAAATCCTGTTTCAATGCAAACAGACATAATTTTTTATATAAAATCAAACATGTAACTATTTCATACTTCTCTAGTATTTAATACAAGACATATTTGAAGAATTAGTCTAAGTATAAATATAAGATATTTTTTTTTATATCTATCAACATTTTCCTAATTTACCCCTATTAATGTCCCCTCAACAATAATCAAGAAGAAGAGAGAAGAAATGAGTAAAGAAAATAATTAGAGTGTTTAGAAAAATACGTGCCATATTAGCTAACTTAATTAACTTCCTTAATCTAATCAAATTAGATAAATATGTCTTATATTAAAGACCGGAGGAGTAATAGTTAGAGGATCAAATCAAAAGTCTGTATAATTTAAAATGAAGACATTAATATATATATATATATATATATATAACAAATTCAAGAAGCAGAATACTGTGATGGCTAAAATTATACATATTCTTCTTAATTGGTCCTTGTTACAACTTTCATAAGGCACTTTTTCCTAAAACCCAGCAGAAACAACAGATCTTCTACATGGAAAGGATCTACGCAGACTATAAAGACTAGAGTATATATCTACCTTCACAATGTAAATCAAATAACTCTGAATTGTTCTGCTGATGCAATTTTTCTCTATAAAACCCAAACCCCAACTTATCCTGCAAAATATATAACTAAAGCACATGTATTCTGAAATTTCCTCCCCACCTTCCATTGTTTCATTTCCATCTTGTCTGTAAAACTCTATCAATCTTTGCTCTTTTTGATGAATATCTACAGATGGCCACAAAAACAACAGATACCATCACCATTGAGCTGAATTCACCCTCCGGTGCATGCTTCGAGGCTTGCAACTACACTTTTCCATAACTGGAACCAGGTATTCCATGAGCTACAGACAAAAAGTTCAGAAAAATTAGGGTTGGCTTCATGGTTCAATATACTACCTCCGCTTCTAAATAACTAGGTCCTACGTTTAGCACTGGAGGAGGAGGATCAAATATCACGATTTGCTCCAAGATAAAACAGTTAAACCCATTTTAGATAATCATATGTACACCAGAATCCGTACTCATATAAACATGGCAACAGTTTATGCTGCTACAAAAATATGGTTGACATACATAATGATTTTCCCATAATTAGTTGGATCTATTCATTTTTGGTAAAATCAAATCTACCTAAACAGATTTTCACCATTAAAAAGCATAGAGTAGATTCCCACTCAAGATCATATAGACAAGAGTTGATCGGAGGCTGGGTATGTTAACCTCAAGCCAAGCTCGCAATCAAATCTAGATCAAGCCAGACCATTGAAATAGTCTCAGGATCATCTTTCCAGTCTTTTTACTCATGGAAGAGAAGTGTTAGAGACTTAAAAGAAAGTGAAGAGATATATTCTACATACCTGCTTGAACCTCTCATTGTTTCTCTCAGCCTGCATTCATTAAAGACCCCAATAATTTAGTAACTCTTCAGCAAAGCAAATTCTTAGGCACAACAGAAATAGAAAAGAAGTAACACAAAGGTGTTACCATCAAGTTTATAATACTTAAACTTATCAGACCAGTAATTAGACAAGTGTCAGTGGACACCTGTACTTATTTGAAACAATGCAATGGTTCAAATCAAATGGTGACACTTTGATCATCACCCAAGCGTTATAAGGTTTCAATAGCCTCTAAATTTAGATTTAAAATAAATAAATAAATAAATGGTGGCACATCAAATTTTGTTGTGTCCATGAGGAAAACAGCAATCACTATCCATGAATCCCCTGACTGTAAGAAGAGTAATCACTTTTTTTTTTGCCAGAAGAAGAATAATCACTTCACCAAACATAAATTCCAAGTCATTATTATATAAGAATACCTCTTCCTTTCTTAACTGCTCGTTCTCTTTCTCCAGCTGTGCTACCATAGCCTCTAGCTCAGATGTGTAAGCCTGTCAGTAAAATCAGGTTTAAAAGAAAACACTTCCACAAGCAACCGAAAGATCAAAGAGAAAACACAGCCAAAGGAACAAAATACAATTAAGAACTCCGAAGAATTTTCAGTTTGGAAACCCAAAACATCAGATGATGAACAGAAATATGCAACTTTATTGGTTTCCCAATTAACATTCACTTACGAATTTTCGCTAACCATCATGCTCTATATCAATATCAAAATCAAACCAAAACAGGCTTATTATCAATGGTTCTTTGTTGAATTTAAATTTCAAATTTAAACAACAACCTGCTTGCGTTCTCTGGACCTAGCCGCGGACTCTCTGTTTTTTATCATTCTTCTATGTTTCTGAAGCGAGGCCTTGTCCATGGGTACTTCTTGAACCCTCTTCTTTCCCCTTCTCGATGATTCTGCAGCTACTCCTCCAATCACCGGCCCCTCAATTATGTTTTCAAACGCCGGCATGGATTGCACCAGGAATCCACCACCACTACCACCACCAACACCGTCGAACGCCGCAGCGTGCTCCCAATGGCTCCCTCCGTCAGCACCCACCGCAACGGCGGGAACGCCTCTGACGTCCTCCTCTCCGACAGGTCCAGCTTTGGTCAAGAAATCCTCCAGCGAAGTCTCCTCCTCCCCTGAGTCCACCGGCATCTGATCACTCCCCTCTACGATCCCCTTCCACACCTCGTCCACCGTCCTAGCGGCCATTTCCGTCGGAGGCAACACGCTCACCGGCCGGGGAATCGAACCGACGACATCGGATCGGGCATTAGCAGCCGAACCAGGTTGGGATTCGAAGGGAGGATTGATGAGCTTCAGGATATCATCCATGCTCATGGAGGGAGAGATCTTGGAGAGATCAGCGAGGGTGGAAGAAAGAGAACAGGAAGAAGAAGAAGACTGATAAGGCAGATCTGTAATCGCAGTAACAACCTTAGAAGTCGCCATGGCGTGAACGGATTTCCAACAGATTTCTGCGTTTCTGTGAAAAGATTCTGAGCTCTTTGTTCCCTTTTCTTTCAATTCAGGCTTGTGGATGGTGAACAAAGACAACATGAACAAACAAGGCACTGAAAGTGTGACCCGTTACTTGCATTCGGAATTTGGATATATACTTTGCCTTCACAAAATAAACAAAAATCCAAAAAGTTCATTAAATGTTTCTTTTAATAATGATGCATTTATTTATTTCTTTGCCAGCCTATCAACACCCAACGCTTCGCTTGTGTATCTGCAAATAAAACAATCAATGAAGTTAATGAGAAGTGACTTTATTTGATTTGATTTTCGAGTGTATCTTCGGTTTTCAAAACCATTGAAATCATATTTCAGTGTTCGGTTGCAGTAGCTGGTTTCGCTAAAACCATAATTTTTGTTTTTTTTCTTGGTGATATAATTTTTGTTTTCTGCACTCTCATCCCCAGTTTAGCTCACTGAAACTCAACAGATTTAGAGTTAGGAAGACGGATCGTACGGTTCGGCCCGTTTTTTAAAAAGTCTCATATTTTTAAAGTTTGTGGTCCTACAGAGTTAGCCCTTCATAGTTTCGGGCCTAAACGGGTTTAAACTCATTTTAATTAAATTTTTTTTTTTCAAGTTTTACAATTTATTTATTATTTTTCTTTACATTGAGATATATTATTTTTAAAACTCATAAATTTTTAGTTAAAATAATCATCTAATGTCCTTATTAGTCTGTTTTTTTAGATTTAAATGAATAAACCATTGTAGAATATAAAATAAATTAAACCAATTAATAAGCGTTTACCTGTTATTAATACTCTATTAGGTACTTAGGTATCTCTCATATTGATAATTTAATATAATGATATTATATTTATTAATTTATTTAAAAAAAATTAAACAGGTCTAAAAGGGTTGGTTGTTCTACAGGGCTTGCGGCCCTATAGGACCGGCCTTTTTAGGGCGACTTCCTTTTTTTAACCTCTAAATCATAAGCCCGACCCTTCCTAAACAGGCCGACCCGACAAACTTAACCCGATTTTCCGACTCTACTGAAACTGAAGATCTAAAATTAAAACTGGAAGTGGAATTCACATTTGGGCTGTTTGTTTTGTTTGATCCCATTTCCATGAAACTGCCACTTTATCAAATTTGACAGAATTGGTTTTTAATTTTTTATGTCCTATTCCATAGAATTGGGTTGAGTTCCATGGAAGTGAGACTTTCTCACTATTATAGTTTTATAATGTATGGACGAGTTTGCCCCTCACATTAAAATCCTATTTTCTTCCATTGTCGAGCAGCTGCGTCCACCTCCACCTATAATGACAACGGTGATAACAAAGCAACAAAGATGAGAACAATGATGATAACGAAGTTGATAGTGGATGGCGGAGGATGCGGTCTGTAGTCTTCATCGCATTCTCCCTCTTGAATTTTCAAAGGTGAAAAGTGTGTGGTGATGGTGGAAGAGGCAACAAAGTCCATTGCTTTGTTCTTCAGTTCTTCCTCTGGCTTTCGTTCCTCTCCTCTTGTTGCACCATTAACCATTATCACCGTTGTCGTCCCTCTCTTCCTTCCTTTCGCCTGACTCCCTTTATAATAGCTAAAAAGTTCTTAAAGTTTTAGATGCAAAAATGAGATGGTTTTATTTCTAGATCTAGTTTGTAAGTTCTACCTTGATTCTAAATTTGATCCCAATTCAGTGCTAATGTTAGTTATTCCTTATTGTTGTCGTGTGAAAAATGAGACATTTTTGGTCTGTTGTGCTGTTCTAGTGGTTTTTGTTTGGTGGTTGGTTGTTATTCTTTGTTCGGTGGCCAATGGCTATGGTGGCTGATGGGTTTTTTGAGATGGCAGGTAGGGTAGGGTGTGCTTCCCTAAGGGCATGAAGGTCTTTTTTGCATTATAAATAGACATATTAATTAAAATATATATAATAGTTCCAAAGGTATATCAAATAAACTCCCTAGCAAGGGAAAAAAAAACAAACTTTTAACCTCACTTCCATTTCTATATAAAAAAAAACAACTCATTTCTGTTTCTATTTTCACTTCCAATAATTTATAAAAACTTTTGTCATCATACCAAATAGAGGTGTTCAAAGTGTCCCGGTCCCGGACATTTTGATCTCAGAAATTTTCCGTCCAAGTCGGGGTTGGGATTGGGAAAACCGGGACCATGATCTATTGGACCCGGGACTGGGATTGAGCTCACACCTTGTGATCCTAGTCCTGTCCCGATCCCGATTTTTTTTTAAATTTTTTTTCTTTAAAAGCTAAGTTATTCTTTTATTTTTGTATTTTTTATTCTATAAATTAAGTTATCATTTGATAAAATGTGTATAACATATTTAGTTGGAGTTAAATTGTATATATCATGATACTAATCCTAACTATATAATGTATAAAGATAATAACAAAAATAATGAAGGTGATAATAATAATAAAATGTTATTCTTCAATTCTAAATTAATTTGTGTGATTATGATGGCCTTATTAGGTTTAAATAATCACTTAACAAATAGATTATAGAAAATTTAACTAATATAATAATATATTTTAAATTTAATTTTAAAAAAAACAGGGATTTCCCGGTTTAGTCCCGGTCCCGCTTAGGATTATCGGGACCAGGACCGGTACCAGGAGTGGGGTCCCGGTCCCGGATTTGAACACCCCTAATACCAAACAAGGCATTATTCTTTTTTTTTTTTAAGTTTAAATGGGAGATATATTAAATATGTATAATATTACAAATAACTTAAGCCTTAGCTTCAATAGATCGAGGCATTATAGTTATGAAGAAAACTTCTTAGTTGTTAACTTTCTCCATCATATCTGTACATTAACTTAAAGCTTCAAGGGTTAAATACATATAACCCAAAGTTCGTTTTGTGGAGGGTATACACACAAAAACATGGTTCAGGATACGCGCGCGCGCGCGCGCACTTGATGGTTGGGGTTATCTATACAAACTTAAAAGTTTAGTTGATTTATTATTAGTTTATAAGTATTTAGAGAGATGTTTGTATATATGATTTCATGTTCATCACGAGAGTTTTGTGCAGTTTAAACTATTTATAATACCAAACTAAACATGCTATATAAATGAGGTTGAGAGTTTGAATTTTATTAATAAAAAATATTTTGAAAGGGCTACTCTTAATTAATTCTTTTTGAATATGATTTGATAAAATTTAATATTTACATATTCAATATTTATTTATTAAATACACTCCTTAATTTACATTCATATGCATGTCCTTTTGCTCTATTCGAGAATGTAGGGGTTGCAAGCGTAATTGGGGTCATCATTGTCGCAACTTGGTTTGCAAGAGTTTTACAATTGCTGGGTTTTAGAAATTCTTGAGCCAAAAAATTCATATTGCGGATTTATGAGCTGATGGATCCACTCAAGCTTAAAATTAGGGGTAAGCAAATCATGATCGAAACCGAATACTGAACTGAACAAAACTCAATTCCGTCATTTGGTTTCATGTAAGAAAAATATGATTAAAAGGAGATTAGGCGTACCTGAACGAATCCATATTCGGATCCGGGTCAAAACTCCAATACTTCATACTTGTGCCCACACAATTATTAGACTACTAGAGCTTAATTATGATTTGCACAGCAGATCACCAGAACTAGAAAGATGGTAGGAGAGAAGAGAATTGCTAGAAAACTCAATGGCGGGGTGAATTGCAATTGAGGAGGCACATCCTATTTATAGTGGTTTATCGAGGCCACTAATTAGGAAACGTGTGCACTCCTTCTTGCCCTCTAAGACAGCAATTAATTGATTCTCAATTAATTCCCTAATTATGGTGATTTGTTTCTCTTTTAACAAATCCATAATTATTGCTGAATTATTCCCCAATCTGCAATTAATGCTAATTTTTATTCTTATTTGATTAGGCTACTTATTTCCTAATCAAATAGTCCGGCCCATCAAGGGCGGACTTGGACCCAAAGTCCAACATCTCCCACTCGTACTTGATGGGCCTCCCATCGTGCGTGCGTTACTCTTTCTTGTTTTATACTTGGCGTCTGCCGTGACTGCGTGGGCAAAAACGTTTTTAAGATTTGGTGCTTGTGATACTAGAAATCCTTTATATCGGATCAGTATCCAAGGACACCCTTTATATATAACCGTAAGCCATATATTCATTGCCTCATATGCCCCAGATTCTCCCATACATATTACTCATGGCATATCTAATCCCTCTCGAGTTAATATGTTGATTAACTCAGATTGCCTTCCACGCACATAGTATTCGCACTTACTAGCTACACATAGAGCTAGTAAGGGGTTGACCACAGATACTAGCACATCTTATGTATCTAGGAGTAAATATTCCTTTTTGACTAAACATCAGTCCATCTTGACTTAGTCGCTTTCCTAGTTTTCACTTATCTGACCGAATCGAGTGTGATCATAGAGCTTCAGCTAAAGTAGCTGTCACCAAACCAAGCTTTCATGATGCCGTCTAAGTCTTAAGGGCATCACGGAAGGATTTTTCCTTCCTGGGACTCACACTGTAGTGAATTAAGGATCTTTCACCTACATCCCGTGTTGCAGTTTAACTCTTAAGCACATGCAGTATGAATTGCATGCTATGGTGAGGTTTACGTCGATTTCTTTATCTTTCACCGTACAGACATTAGTTCCAAAATGTACTTAACATTCGAACTAGAACTTTCTTTTTCACAATATCTCTTTTACAATCTCATTTTGTGAAAAAGAGTTCTTTGCCTGGCTATAGGTCTATATTCATGCTTCGATCCATTTTCTGTGTACACACACACATGTAGATCTCATCTCGGTCTAACCGAGGCGACTTAAATGCAAAGATTCTTCTTAACCATCTCCTGGTGATCATTTGCTCTTCTTACCCTCCCATACCCCCGCAAAACATGGGAAGATGGTTGTTCGTGTGAGTGAACTAATCTTTTCTGACCTGTACGACATACAAACTTGTATACCTTATATGTATTTACTCATAACATACATACTATTTCTTTTATCTTCATATAAAAGAAGTTCATGACTTTACATTTTATTTGCGCCCCAAGATTTTCACTAACTCAATGAAAATCAAGCTATGGGCTCATTAAGGGGATCTACCAACATTCTGTTAGTAGAAGGTCATTGAACTATCGCTTTCCCTCTTTAAAAGCATATCTCTTATAGAGATATATCAAAAAGTATGTTTTGCCTTGCTGTGATACTTAGGACTCTCATCATAAGATGTTATCGCTTGGATTCTTCTATCCACCATTCATTCCCAATCTCTCATGGCATTTTGAATGATGGCAGAACATGCCCTGTGTTCTATTTCCATGGATAACAGGAAAAAAAATATTTTGTATATTTCCTTACTCCATCACCATTTGCCTAGGCCTTGTATTGGAGTATCCTTTCAAAAAAGGAAAGTTGTTGTCTTGACAACTTAATCCATGGTTATTCTCATAACCCATTTCACAGCAGAACCAAAAACAACTTCCAAGTCTGACCCAAAAACATTTGGTCTTATGTACACCGATGTGTACATTCATATTACCAACTATAGTCTCACATGGGACTCTATCCACCTTTCTTATGTTGGATTCCTCATAGGACATGTAACCTCTTTAGGTTTATGCCCTTGACTTCAGGGGTGTCCATGGGTTTGCAATTTGACATTCTAAGATGTCTAAGGAGTACACTTGTACATGTCTTAGGTGGAAAAGATTGTATCTTTCTTGTGCAATCTCCGTTGATCTTGTCAATCAAGATATTTGTTCAACCCATGACTTTCTCAACTCAGAATTTAAGGATTCTTTGATCCTTTATTCCTTTGACTCCCTTGACACTTGTTTCATATGTCATTTGACAAAGGATGACTTTACAAAGAATCATCACTATACCATTTGGGACTTATATAGTGTTCTTCGATTATTTCGAAGTTGGTGAGGCTTTCACCTTGTGAAAACCTCATATACTACTATTTGGGTGGTTATTTCTATGAAGCCCTTAAGCTGCTTCATGTAGAGTTCATCATCCAATTTTCAAAATTCTAAAATTGGAAGGTGGTCTTTACATCATCTTGATGCAATTTCAAGACTAAACTTGTTGTTATAGCCAAAGTTCAGAGTTAAAACGCACAACGGACAACCTTCCATTGTATTACCCCCTAGCCACTAAGTGTTTTAGGTTCTACATGCCCCCAACAGATTTGAGAACCTACTTGTTCCCAATCACCTCTTAGCTAGGTGACAAATTACCCAAACACGTATTCGGCTTAAAAAAGAATCCAAATCCTCCTGCATGACACTTTGCAATTCATCTTAACAGGTCTTTCTAGTGTCTTTCAGACACTTATAGGTAGTTATCATCACCTTCTAAATGATGAAGAGAGCATTCAATCCATTAGGGAAACTATCCCTTATAGTCATACGCTAGATGACAATTTGCTCCGAGGTGGATTTCATAGGGTTCTTTTCCTATGTATGAGTGAGGTAATTCTCTCGTAACTTACCTCTTACCTCTTTCATTGTGAAAATGGTCTTAATCCTCCCACTCGGATTAGTGAACTTAGGAACACTTGGTTATTCCTTGTCACTTGTGAACCTCTTAAAGAGATTTATTGTGATTAATGCTCATTTCCTGCTAAGAAATCTGGGTTTTTATGAACGTTGTGTCCCGCGGTTTTCTCTCAGTCACTGAACCACCATCATTTTCCCTAATGAAGACGTGTCATATCAAATTCTCATGTCATCTCACAAAGAGATACCTTATATACCTTGGCCCTAATCTTCCTTACTCATAAGAAGAATTATGAATATAAAATTTGATAACCTTTATGGTCTTAACGAGCTTGGCCTTGGTTTAAGGCTCATCCACGATTCATAGGGTAAGATTGTGACTGACATAGAGGGCATTTGGTTAAGTGTGAATATAATAGCTGTGAGTCTACCTACCAACATATGGTTGATAGTCTCATTGATGCCATTATGTTTACAATCAAATCAAAGGAGAGGTTTATCTCTCTATTTCAACATCTCTATTATGTTGAAGGGTTCTAGGTATTGATAGTTGCTTAACAATGCCTACACAAAGCAGCTTGAACTAATCACATGGGTGTATCTAACCCTTGTTAGTTCAAAAAAGGTTTTTTCCTTTTAGTTTAACCGATTTCTGACTAGTTCAGCCATTATGTAATAGCTTCACATTTGCCAATAATCAAGTAAACATTACTGTATTTTGAGTAAACATCCACAACGTTAACGAAACACCAAGCTCTTTGTGTTTTGGCCTCACGTTCATTGGTTCACTAACGTCATAATTTGCCAATTGCAGTGGATATTCTCAAAAAATGTTTCTTTGTCTTTCTTGCTAGGTAGAATAAGTTCTCAATTTATTCATAAGGGTATTAACCCTTTAGCACACGTTGTTTAGCAAATACTCTTTTGCTAGTTTGATCATTCCCTTTGATCAAGGTGTACATGTGACAAGAAATGGAATCTTTTATCCCTAGAAAAAGAAACATCAAAATCCAACAAAGGATTTGAGAATCATAGTCCCATCGATCCTTAACTAAAGAGATAGCAAAGATGTGATTTGTCAGTTGCAATTGCATGGAGTGAATCAGGGTGGTTTATCAGTGCAGAGTTAACATGTAAGTTCCAATCCCTTGATTCTATCTTTTTATTGCTTTGTATTTGACATGAAGCCATATGCTTCGCTGAAATATCCACAACCCATGTGGATTGCTACTTTTACAACCCTTAAGGATTATGAATGTAGCTTTTCATCTTTGTAGAAACCATTTGACCTCCTCTAGATCAAGTTTACCTCATAGGTTTCTTGCCCTTGGGCTTAGAGGATGAATCCTCCCACTCTTTAGCTAAGTTTGTTTGACGGATGGATCTTGGATCCTTTAGTCTCTCACACTTAAGTTCAATGTGGTGAATCACATTGCTGAAGGTTACAATATGCATATCAGGTGCAATTTGTACTTTTGTATACGCCCACTCATCGGAAGACGTGCCTTACTCCCACTTACTGGGAGACACCTTGTCACAACATTCACTTGTTGTTTGTTATAAATAACTTGGCATTTAGTTTGTCTCAACTTCTTAGTTTGACATTTGCCTCAAGTGTTGCCTAAACGACATGTTAGGACTTAGCACACTGTGTTAAAACTTAATTTAGTTTTAACTTGGAAGAAGATCACCTATTCCACTATCTTCCAACACTATCCACATAGCTTGGATAAGGTTACATTGCTCATACCAACATAAGTTTAAGCAATGTTGTTCTTTCTATACTTGATAGCATAAACCTTTTGTATTTGCTTCAACCTTTAAATGCTGAAGACTAGTTGGTAGGATGTCCCTGACATCTCATTCTTCTTGAATGAAAGAGATTTGAGAGTTTTTTACTCCACAGATATCTCTATTGAGCTTGTCTTCATAAGCTCAGTTAAATAGACTTGGTCATAATTGGTCACTCAGATGATTATGGTATACAAATATTATTTGTTCAAATAAGACAAAGGATAATTAGATAATAAGTTCACTAGTTTCATGTTCAGGAGACAACTATGTTGACTCCCATCCCAATCATACTAGTTAGCTCATCACCCTTTTATGGGGATCCGGCTCCCGTCCGCTGCCCCCCGTCCGCTGCCCATTCCGCTGCCTCAATCTGGGCCGTTGAAATAAGATTTCAACGGTCCAGATTTAATATATTATAAAAATAATATTTTTATTTTTATTATAATAATATTATTTTTATAATAAAGGAAAAATATGGACCGTTGAGATCTTATTTCAACGGCCCAGATTGAAGCAGCGGAATGGGCAGCGGACGGGCGCGCAGCGGACGGGCGCGCAGCGGACGGGAGCCGGTTCCCTTTTATGGTCCAACTTTTTTCTCTTCTCATGGTCAACATTAACAGAGTTAGGGTCTGATCTGTGTTAAAATTGCTCCATTTTGTAAAATTTATGTACATTTTGGCACCTAAAATAACTTAATGATGCTAGATGCTCCCGTTAAAAAGTTTGTTGTTAAACTTTCACCTTTACTCTTTATATATATACACTATCTTGAAACACTTTTTTTGTTTTTCTCTGGTTTATAAATATGGGGTTCTCCGAGTATGAACAATTTGTTAGTGTTGAATGAAAAATTTGTCTTTTAGCTTTTAGAAAGTTTCCCCTCGCGTCTTTTAGCTGGTGAAGGCTTTTAGCTTTTTTCTTAAAGTTTCCCTCATTGTATTATTGTAATATTTTGTTTCTTTCCTTTTATTTAATTTATCCTTGCTTTAATTGCATGCTACACTCAATATCTTTCATGTTTTGGATCAAGTAACGTTGGATTTGTTATGGTTGAGTCGCTGCAGTTGTTTTTGATGCTATGAATACACATAGAAGCAGACTTTTGAGTTGATGATGTGATTATAATTTGTGATGGTTGAACAAATGTAGATCTAAATATTTTTCTGTACTGCTTTTGTTTATACTTTGATACTCCAATTTCTCTGAATTGGAAACATTGCTGTCAAAGTTGCCTTGTTTGTCATATGGTGAATGAGCTGCAATAGACTTATGGTGTTATTTTGTATGATAATTAGCCAACTTCTAATGTTACAACTCATTTCATTATATGAATATGATAGTTTAGAATACTAATCAGATCTTTTCAGACTTTTGGTTTAAGATTTCTTAATTATTAAACTTCCACGTGTTTTGTGCTGGCAAAGAATCTTCAAAAATTGTAATTAATTTATCTTATCTTTAGATTTTTTGAATTGGCATGCTTCAAACAAAAAGGTCCAAAATTTAGCCCAAACACCAAATTAACCGGAAAAGCCGAACTGAAATAATTCAGTTCGGTTTTCTCAGTCACTTTGATTTTGGTTCGGTGGTGAAAAAACATGCATTTTGGTTTTTTCAATTTTAACAGAACACCTAACAAATAAACCGTTTGCTCACCCCTTCTTAAAATGGGTAGTGTTATGCCTGCATATGCTTGCCTGAGGCTACTCTCTACTTTACATTTCACTTTTAATTTGTTTGATTTGGTGTTTTTAGGTACTACGTTGTTTTTCATCAGCTTGCCACATCAGCTCTGACCCTGTTCCATGCATGTTGGGTGCGCATAACGTTCCAAACTAATGTCTCTGGCGTGTTATACCAAGGTCGTATTCAATACCTCAAGGGGTATGGACGCACTGAATCATTGACTCTTCTCACGTTTCGTAGAGACGTGTCTCAATTTCTTGGTTAGTTGTTGGAACTTTAAGTGACATCGTGCATGGAGGCGTCACGGCTTTATGTGGTTTTTTTCTGGTTTCTTGCTCTATTTTCTTCAAATAATCAATACTTTTCTTATTTTATCATATTACTTTGAAGTGAAATTTCCTTTTCATTAAACAACATGGTAAATTTTATGATTAAAAAAAATTTGATTAACTTTTACTTGGTATTCGTTTTTAATTTGCCAAAAAATTCTCCAAAATGTACCGCTTAATTTCATTTTTTTACTAATATTAATGCATTTCACTAATAATTCTCAACATGCTAAATTCCCTCATGCCTCATTTGGTATGATTGGATTTGATCAAGAGCTGATCTACAAAATTTCCCATATATACATTTGGTTAACTACTAAATTTGATGAACTTAAAAAAACTATATTAAATTAGCTCACTTGATAGCATTGAAGGCACCTTGATGTGGAAGTCGGTTCCATTATAAATGAAGGAACTGGCATTCTTTTGCACTACCAATATCTAGATATATAAGTCCAATATTTGGACCTTTTTGTCCTCTAGACTCTTTTCGTTCCTCCACCATCTCCACTACAAAAAAAAAATCAAATTAGCGACGGAATTAGAGACGGAATTTGTTCCATCAGTAAAAAGACCGTTACTAATTAATTAGGGACGGAATTTTGAATTCCATCGCTAATTTGAGACGGATTAGCGACGGAATTCCCGTTTCTAATCCGTCGCAAAATATTTTTTTTATATAATTTAAATTACCACATGTCCTCACAATGAGCCTCCACATGTCCCTCGCTAGCGGCCGCCACGTGTACCTATCACAGGCCACGTGTCCCTGTCAGCCACCACCACCTCGCCTCCACCCTCCCATGTGTCCCGGTCAACCGCCACGTGTCACCCTCCATGTGCGCCACGTGTCCAAGTCACAAATTGGTTGCATTTTGTGACCAAGTTGGGATTCAAAGCCTTGACCTCTCACGCGTGTGCCAATGCCTTTACTAGTTGAGCTAAGAAGAACCTGTGTAATTTAAATGCAAAATCATATATATATATTTTGCTTTGCGAACAAAATTAGAAATACAAAATTTAATCTATTATTAAATATTTGAATTTAGTTTTCTTATTTTATTTTATGTAAATGTTCAACCTAAATTTTTATTATTAACATCTTTTTTATTCATTTTATGATATATTTTATTTTTTGTTTGCATTTATAAAATTTTTATTTTTTTATTTGTATATAATATATTATTAAAAATTAAAATATATTATATTATAATTTCAATTACAAAAATAAGTTTGAATTAATAATTTTATTTATTTATTTTAATATTTATATTATAAATTTATAATAATTTAAAATTTAAATTATTTAACAAATTTATAATTATAAAAAAATATAATTATTTAAAAAAGTAATTATTTGTGACAGAAATTAGCGATGAAAAAATTCCGTTGCTAATTTTTAATGACGGAATTAGAGATGGATTAGTGACGGAATTTAGCAACGGAATGGGATTCCTTCTCTATTCCGTTGCTAAATTAGTGACGAAAAAATTCCGTCGCTAATTTTTAATGATGGAATTAGAGACGGATTAGTGACGAAAAAATTCTGTCTCTAAATTCTGTCACTAATTTTAGCAACGGAATTTGTGAGGGATTAGGGACGGATTAGCGATGGAATGAAATTCCGTTGCTAATTTGCAGTTTTTTTGTAGTGCTCTTCTCCATAGTTATTGAGCTTATATATCTCTAACTTCAACATGATCAAGTGCTTGTTTGGGAAGATGAAAAAATTTCCTTTTTAAGCATTTTTTCACACACTGAGACAAAACTCTTCTCATATACTTATCTCATAAATCATAAAAATACTTTTGAAAAATTAAAACAAACAAGCACTAAACCATCGCTACTCTTCTTCTCCATAGCAACCTCATCCTTATGCTATGTGTTTCATGTTGGATTTGTAGTGCATTAGGGTGTTAACAAAAGTTCTATACCGCGTGAGATTGAGGAAACCTTAGTGTATATAATTCTAGTCCTATTTATAAATATTTTTTGATAAAAAAATTTGATCCTATTTATAAATCAAGTTTCAGTAAAATAAATGAGATTGCGACAATTTTGCCCCTATTTATTGTACCAATGAAGAAATAATTTAAAGATAGAAAGAGAAGAAAGAGTTGAAAAGTACTCATTCATAAATGAGGGCATAGTTGGAAATTTAACCCATAATCATTGAGTTAACTAACTCTCATTGGTATGTGAGATTTAGTTAAAAGAGACTTATAAATAGGATCAAAGTGGTACTAAAACATGGGTTTGAGGCAGTATAAAGACTAGAGTAAAATACTCTAACCTCTCTTGCGTTTTGCCTTAATTACACAGACCTCCCCTCTATTTTGAAAACATACACTTAAGTCCAAATCATTAACTCCGTTAAGTATTTTTATTTTTAATTAAAATTTATATTAAAATAAATTTTATTTACTAATTTATCTTTCATCGTTACTAATTCCTAATTTTGACTAAAATTGTTTAAGTAATTTAAGAGTTTCTTTTTCTTTTTCTTAACTTATTTTTTACTTTTGAACATAGTTATATGTTAATTTTTTTTTCATATTAAGATAAATACTTAATTAATTTAATTAATGTAGACATAGAAAACTTAATTAAAATATGATTAATCCTATTAATAGATGCATACTAAAATAAACATGTTTATAAATTTTTGTGCAAAAAATGTATTTAAAAAATAAAAATTTAAAATTAATATAAATCATATACTGGATCAAATTTACATTATTAATAACATATTGTGAATAAAACATATTTCTTTCTTTTTCTTTTTGCCTTTCATTTGAATGGCATATTTTGCAGTCATTTAAAAGAATACTAAATAAATAAGTTTCAATAAATATGATACAAATTTAAAAATTTTATAATATAATAAAAATTAAAAAATTTTATAATATATTGGAAATTTTGAACATACATGTATTAGAACTATTTTTGTATATAAAAATTTATTTTTAGGCAAATATAAATGTTTATTCATTTGTTGAAAAAGGGGTATTTTGGTCAAAGTAAATGTTTAATAGTCAAATTTAAAGGTCAACTAACGGTTGGGTGGATGGAAATGGAATATTAAATACGTAAGGGAGGTTTTTGTAAGTTGCATTTTAATTTCAAGGGAGGTCTATATGTGTTTTCAAAATAGAGGGGAGGTTTGTGTAATTTAGGTAAAACAGAGGGGTAGTCAATGTCTTTTACTCTAAAGACTAATAAGAAGATGATTTTTAGAACTTATTGTTAAAGTTCATTGTTGGAATTTTTGTGTAATTTAATAAGTTCCCATTATTTTTTCATTAATTGGTTTTAATTGCATTAAACCACCATTAATCTAATGTTTTAAAACTGTCTTTTTATTCATAATTAAGTTCTCTTTAATCATCATTATGTTGCCGTATGGTTTTATCCGTGTTCTTTGTCTATAAAAAGCTATGGATGGTGTATGATTATATGTCATCTAACTCTCCTCCTCTCTTCTCTTGAATTATTATTTTATTTTTCTACTATTCAAAGGGAGGGGATGGAAGGGGAGGGACTTATTTTTTATCCCCTCCAAAACCCCCCAATTTAGAGGGAACAAAAATGAGAGGATGAGAGAAATTTGGACTAGGGTGATGTTAGGGCAAATGAGTGATGAAGAAGATGGAAGGAATTTTTCAGATGGTGGAAGGTTAACCACGATGGATGCGATGGAGTTGCAGCCATTGTGGGCGGCTGAGGTTTTGCTGGACATTGGGAGGGGTTTGGAATCTAAAACTACAACTGAAGGACTGTTTGATGAGCTGTTTGAGAAAGCAGTGGAAAAGTATATTCACGTAAGTCGAGGCAAAACTCCCTATCACAAATTTACCTTGTATTTCGTAAATCACGTTGGAAAAGCAGCTTTTACCGCTAATCTAAAACATGCACTGAGTTAGCGTTTGAGAAGCACGTTTACACAAGTCGAGATAAAACTCCTCTCACATATTTATCTCGTATTCTGTAAATTACTTATAAAAATAACTTCTACCGTTAATTCAAACGAACGGACACAGAAAAAAGAAGAAAATGAGTGCTTGCGGCGGCTCTTTTTTAGAGGAAAGAAGGAGAAGAAAAGTGGGTGTTAGGTAGGACAAAAGTTGGATTATGTATTATCTTTTTATTAGTGAGTTTAAGTAAGGTGGCAATTCATTGACATGTGTTGTTTTTTTAATTTTTGCCCTACACTGCCTGCCACATAAGAAATTATCATGGCCATGTCAGATTACATGTATGCATTTTTAGTTAATTAATAGGCAACTTAAATGTGGTGATATTTTTGCTTTCATTTTAAAAGGTTATGGGTATTTATATCTAAAAAGTATATGGTGTTGAGCATGCTTTGGGCAAAAGCATGAGTAATTTTGCACCTTTACGCAATAAAAAAACATACCAAATTCCCTCCTTCCATTGTCACTGTGTTCAAAAACTCTTTCAAGATAGCAAATGGGTCATTACATGTACTATTTACCAATGTTGACAAAATTATGTCATATTTAGTTACAAAGGTTCGAATCTCCACTAGAAAATATATCCATATTTAATATCCAACAATGCTACGAACAAGTTTGTCTCTAATAAAAAAATATTTATTCCAAGCAAAACACACACACACACACACCATATTGGCTAGTCTAAGAATCGCCTATAGTCCAATCCAGACATACAGTGGAACTGGGATTAAAAAAAAGTGAAGCAGTAAGGAATTGGTTGAAACAGGTTGAACCAATAAAAACCAGTAAATTAACACTAACAATTTGAATGGTTCTTTAATCCACACCGAATAGGGGAACCAATTTTAATGCCTATTGCAATAATAAGCGCTAAGAGCTTATCACCGCCACGGACGGTTCATATCTAATTTAAATGATTTAGATCAATTTTTTTTTACTTTTACTTTTTTTCTTGAAAAAATTATTTTACATATATAATTTAAAATAAAGATAATTTCTTAACTGTCATGTATTTTTCAAAAAAAAAAAGTTGTTATTTAAAAACATTAATTGGAAATTCTTAAATCTAGATCGTTAAAATGCTATTTGAACTATACAAATTTTATTATAGCGATGAGCTTTTAATGCTTATCATTGTGATGAGCACTGAAATTAGTTCTCCGATTGGGTTCCTTCTCTGGAAACCCATTGTCTCTGTTATGAACTTCATTGCCTCATTGCTTTTCTTTATCATTGTTGCCTCTCATTCGTCACCATCATGCCTCCAATAATCTCCATTTTACCTTCCCTTACATCGACCTAGAGGAGCTTCTCCCTCCTATTTTTCTCTCCATCTTGCTCTTACATCTATGAATTAGTTGATTTGTCTCTGACTTGAGTTTTGATTGGTTGTTCTGAAGTCATATGAATTTGTTTCATACTTTTATGATTACCTTCAAATAAATGCCATGCTTTAATTATTGTTATTCAGATTAAGAATATGGATAATATGCCTAATTAATGTAGCAATCAAAGTTCATCCAAGCAAACCACAGTTGTTTCGTCGCTATGGAGGAAGAGTGACCCTACATAGATCATTTTGCATTTGCAAAAGAAGTGTGAATGAGAAACTATAAAGAAATCAAAAGTCAAAATTTCCCTAGGTTCAGGAATCCGGACCGGACCGGCCGGTCCGGCTCGGAAACCGGCGAACCGGCTAGTGGACCAGTCCGGTTTGAGTTCCAATTTAAAAAAAAAATTTATATTTTTTCTTTAGAATTTCATACTATAAATCTAAAATCTTCAATTTTTCACCAGTTTGGTCCCGGTTTAGTTCCTGTTTGGCCTCGGTCTGACCCACTGACCCTTAACCTAGTACCCCTACTGGTTCAATACCCGATCTGAGTTTTAATACTTTGAAATTTCCACACAACAATTGAAAGCTTGATACGTGTGTTTGTTGTAGTATCACCATAGTTGACAAATTTGGATAGATTAATCAAATTAGTTATATTGCTTAAAAAAATGAAATTAGTTATGTTAATTATTTATAATAAATATAGGTTGGTTTTACTAAAATACCATATTTCATTATGACTATCGTTAAATGAAAACTCTTAATGTGAGCCATCAATAAGGATATTTTAGAAAAAATTATAAATTTTAAAAATAAAATGGATCTTACTTATATGTAGTACTAAATTCAATTATCAATTAACTTTTATATCAAGGATGTGTGGTCATCTCTAATAAAAAAGATAAAATAGCTACAACTTCTATGACAAAGCCCAATTCTTGACAAGTCTTGGTTGTTATACATCATCATCATAATACCAAACCGTAATAGATGCTCCCTTCATTTTAATATAATATATATTTATCTAATCTGATTAGAATAAAGAAGTTGGTTTGGTTAGTTAATATAAAATATATTTTTTAAAACACCCTAATTACTTTTCTTAATTCCTTTATTTCCTCCCATCTTTAATTATTTTTTATGGTATATCCAAAAAATAAGTTAAGAAAAGATTGATAAATATAAAAATTTTATTTTATAATTAGGATCAAGATAAATTTTTTAAATATATTTTATATGAGGTGGAGTATTACTTTTTCCAGAGACACGAACCCAGACTAATGAAAAGTTCTATTACAGGGCCTGGCCTGACCCTTTGACTCCCCCCAGAAAAAGGCATATGGGAAACAAAAGTTGAAAACTTCATGTTGAAGGGGTATCAAGTATTTATTATTTGAAAAAAAAGGGGGAAAAAAAAAGATGAGAGGGTGGGAAGAAACAGTAAACCACAAGAAAAAGTAAAATAGTGGCCCTCACGTTCTGCAGATATTTTAAAACCCGCACGTAATGCTAAAGATAATGCTTTAAAAGTCGGTCACAACAGTAAATTGTATGAAGTAATTAATTGCCCCCATTAAATGGAATAATTGTCTAATTGAATGAGTATCTTTCCCTTGGAGATAAGTAATCCTAATATTATGACGTACAAGATCTTTTATCATTTACAGAGAAGTTACCAGCTCCCCCGGGGAGACACAAAATTTATCAAACAAAGAAGACATATAAAGGAAAAATAAATAAATAAGTCGATTATTAAATTACTGAATATTTTTAACTCTAAATACAAAATAAATTAATTGTATATTGATTGGACCAATTACTAGAAATCTAAACGTATTATACAATGAACATAATGTTGTATTTAACAATTAACTTTTTTCTAAAACATAATATTCTAATTTTATTTTTAATATGGATGTTGGAATAATTAAATGAGAAAACATACAAACTAAATATACTTTTATCCCATAAATAAAAAGAGTTTGTCAATGCATAAACAATAAATAAAAAAATTCAAATATTTAAATTTAACTGAAAGCAAATATCTTATGTTTATAAAACTAAGTAAATAAATTTTCTCCGTAATTAAACTAGCACTAAACTTTGAAATAAAAAGTATTTTACTTCCCCTATAAGTATATAGGAAAAATATATTTAACTAATTTTTTTTTGTTCAAAGAATAAGTATTATACCAATAAATCAATTTTATTGACGGCAAATAATTTTTTAAGAACAATAAAGTATCATATTTAATTTTGTAAAAAAATTGTCAGTTTAATAGCAGCAGGCAACTCTAAATTGGACTTAAAAAATTGGGAAATTTCAAAAAAATATATTGGAAATAGCAAAAGGACAATTCAGTATATTGAAATTACAAAAAGACAGATCAGGCGGTGTCAAACGGACAGATGAATTTTGGATTTTGAAATCTCAGCCAAATGACGGAAATGCCCTTCAGCTCTCAGTCGGAATAACAACATATGAGTTGTTAATGGCGAATCCGGAGTTGTTAATGGTGAGATCGATGGTGTTATTGAGCCTGGAACTTGTTATTTGTGAAAGAAGAAATTTGAGTTGTTAATTTCGAATCCAGAGTTGTTAATTAAGAGATGGGTGTTGTTATTGGCTCTGAAATTTGTTAAGTGCGAAAGAAGAAAATGGAGTTATTAATATCGAATCTGGAGTTGTTAATGGAGAGATCGGTTGTATTATTAGCCCTGAAACTTGTGAATTGTAAAAGAAGAATTGAAGTTGTTAATAACGAATCCGGAGGTGTTAATTACGAGGATCATGTTGTTATTCTGAAGTAGGAATGGAGGGCTGAAGGGCATTTTCGTCATTTGGCCGAGATTTCAAAATGGCAGATTTCTCTGCCCGTCTAACACCGCCTGATCTATCCTTTTACAATTTCAATATACTGAATTGTCCCTTTATCACTTTCAATGTCATTTTTTGGAATTTTCCCTAAAAAATTCGATACGTCCAATAAAGTTATTATAAAAGGAAAATTACATATATTGGCAAAGTCAAGAAAACGATTGATAAAAGAGGAAAACTACCGCAGCAAGTTTTGCAAACCGACCTATGCTTTTCTGAAGCTTACTATAACAACAACAACAACCACAAGATCGATAATACTTCGTTTTCGTACCTTCATGATGATTCGTATGGAGAAATCCAAGTCTTCATCGTACTCATTCGACGATAAGAGCATCATCGTCCCGAAGAAGAAGCAGAAACCGACGTTGTCGGAATCGGAGATGGAAGCAGCTCGGCAACTCATCGAGCTTAGCAACGGAGATTCTTCCTCCGGTCATCGTTCCCTAACGGCCGGCGATTTCAACGACGTCGTCGAAGACAACAATAGCAGCAACAGCTTCAGCGTACAGGGGAGGCCACAAGAAGAAGAACAACAACAAAAGAGCAAGCTCGACGATGTCGATGTATCTTCAAACGTCGAAACAATGAATGATGGTGAAAGTTTGGGGGAAATAAGGACGAATCCAAGGAGAAGGAGAAAGAATAAGAGGTACCGATTCGTTCTTGATCTGTATAGAGTAACAGAGCCTGTGATTTCCTGTTAGTAGAGGATTTCAAAAACGTTGGAATAACGACGACGATATTGTGGAAGATCAAGTGTAGAAATTGAACAGAAGTTTCTAGAATCAGATGTAAGAAAGAAATGAGATCCATGGAGAGAGAGAAAGAGGAAGGGTTTGTTCACCTTTGACTCTGCGAATCATTTCCCCTCCTTTTTTTTTTTTTTTGATCTCGCTGTGTGATCACTTTACAGGAAAATCAGTTTATTAGAGAATGTTGTTCTAATTTCTTGACTCGTAACGTTGTAATGTAACCTAACTTGAAAATGGCGTTCAAGGTTAGACTTTGTTCATAGTGTATAATGTATATATTCGTTTACCATGAGGCTGTTTTGTTTGGTTGTGCCTTTCTTTCTTTTTTTTTTTAATGGCCTAGTATTATGCCTTTCTTTCTTTTTTTTTAATGGCCTAGTATTAACGATTTGATATTACAAATGGGATTATGTTGTGACCTTTTACTTACAAGAGAGTTTTGGTATCAATAAGTTGCAGGTACCAAGAACTGTTTGGTTGTGCCTTTTAATTCTTGCTAATTGCATTACTTAATGCGGCGCTCCAAGCTAAGAGCTCATATGACTCTTGCTACTATTTGCGTTAGGTTGCAGAGAAATTGTAAGAAATGAAATTTATAGTTAGTTATTGAAATTAGAAAAATTGATGAAAAGTCTTTGTTTGAAAATTTTATTGGACAGAATGACATGAATTTAATCAAATATTGATACTTTTTGTGTTTAAAATCCTGCAGTGTTGATACTTTATGTATATAAAAATATATTAGGTCCATTTGATCAATAAAATTTTTCAACAAAAAGTTCACCGATTTTCACTTGAAAAATTTTCTTTTATCCTTTCTCTTTTTAAAAAAAATGTTCTGTTGACTCCATGGAAAGGAAGGTAATTCGATTAGATGGCTTAACACAATGAAGCTTAGTTTTTTAGTTTCTTGGGTAGGAGGAAGTTATGAAGAATATATTGAGGGCGAAGAGTGGCCGAGGAATGAGATTGTGATAGCAACATTATGAATTATTATATTCTTTTCTTTAATGAAGTGACAACTTGTTTTGGTAAGGTTAACGTCAAAGTAATTTGGGCCATTGAATTTATAGGTTAGGAAGCTGGCATTATCATATGTGATCATTTTCAATTCTACACTTGCACATGCTTCTTGGATGTTCCCTTCTTAATAGTGATTGATATGATTTTCTTCATGGCATGAGAATCCAAATTGGTATTGTTGGTTCAACTCAACATCCCGGGCATCTCAAATATCAAATCTTACAATTAATATGAATATCGATCTTATTAATAAATAAATACTAATACATCAACTAAATTTTTTGTTTATAAATAAATAAAGAAATACTCAATTCCCTCTAAGATTGAGAGTTAACCTGTGTAAATAGGAAAAAACGAATTTCATTGGACAAACTACTAACAATGCTTGAATTTAATTTCACAAAATTGATAAAAAATAAATAAAAACAAATTGAAAGTAAATAAAATTTGATATATTAATAAAAATTCGATTGACCCCGCTTCACTTGTAATTAAACTGGCATTTTCATTGTGTGTGTGTGTTTGGTTTAATCAAGAGTTTCTCTTTAAGGCTTGAAATGTAAAGGATTTTCATCTCTCACAATAAGTACGCTTCGCGATATTCAAACTGGTGTTTTCTGTAATGAGTGGACCCACTTACTACCTCAACTAACAGCTTGTTGGTTTAACAAATATTATTTCACAACAAACTCAGATTCCTAGACCAAGGATAACTCATACTAACGTATTAATTGATTCAAATCAAACCCATGAAAAGTTATTCCATCACACACTACAAAAAAAAATCCATCACGAACGGGAAAATCTTCAGTTCAAGCAAATGCTCAGTCAGTAAATGCTATCCACGAATGAGGTTTACTTGTAATGCAAGCAAAGTTTAAGTCACTAAATGGAAATCCATAGAATGAACATTAATCTTTGTTCTACGAAATGTCAAAGGCACATTAGAGCAGGCTTTACACAGCATAATCTAGAAGCCACTGCTTTGAGGTGGTGGAAGTGAAAGAAAGGGTAAAGATTATGAAGGAAGAGGCATCTATCTATGTCTTCACCAGGTCAAAAGATTTTAATGCTCAAGATGGAAGACATACTCTGTCAAACGCTGCAATTTACCAGGATCCACCTTCTGCTTTGTCACAATAGGCTGCTTCTTCACAGTTAACATTCGAGAAGCCGGTTCAACAGCCCAACCTTGCTGGAGCACATCTGGCATCATACAAACACAAAATTTCTCATAAAAAACATCTAGAGAGAAATGAAAAGGTTCAACGATTAATTCAATAGAAATTGAAGCATATTGGAAGTGACTTAAAAAGAGGAGAATGCAACTTATTCATTTAAAAAATAACATAATTTGTTATAAAATTTTTTTACAAAAAAGCCATTATAGATTTTAGGTTTAATTATATATAAGATCTAAAATTTGGGTTATGTATTAATATCTTTACATTTTAAAATGTAGATAAAAACTGAATGAAAATGGTAACAACACTTAAATGTTATCCATCCTTGTTATAAATTTAAAATACCACTTGTAACATTCTAATAAGATAATTGTTTCTATAAATATATTGTAAAATGGCTCATACTATCATCTTAAAACTTATCAACATGCTTATATGAAATTTTCATCTCAAAAAAAAGAAACCAAGACAAGGGGAGCACTGGAGAGGACGAAGTTGAATCCAAGAGAAGAAAAAGGCATTGCAAGATATGGGGATCAATCAAATTAATCCTACTTATTCTGTATAGTGCTGTATTTAAACATCTATAGAATAAATAGAGTGTCAATACCAAACTTTCAAATTCATCATAGGAGGTGTTTTTGTCTTTTGCAGGTTTCAAGGTCCTTACAAGTAATTTCTACAGATATTCTAAACAGGGTTGAAGGTCTTCCCTAAAAATCTTCACGTTTAAGGTACATGGGACTTTCATTTATATATAATCTCAGGGTTCTCCATCATTTTATTCTCTCAGTCTCTCTTCTTTTTTAGTGATAAAATGTCATTTTAAGCAACATACTTGATCCTTTCAAGGCGAAATAATATTTTTTGTCTCTTAATATGGCCCATGGAATAGTATTAATTTTGAATTCGTGTGTTAATAATTAAAAAAAAAGGCAGCCCAGTGCACAAAGCTCCTATCAAGTGGGATCTGGGGAGGGATAGATGTATGCAACCTTACCCCACAAGTGGAGAGGCTATTTCTAGAATTTGAATCCGTGACCTCTAGGTCATATGGCTGCAACCTTACCACTGCGCCAAGGCTCACTTTCAAAATTCGTGTTAATAATATGGGTAAATCATGGCTACATATATTAAATAAAAGTAGTTGGTTATCGATTTTTTACATCTTCCAGACTTCCAGTTTAAAATTTCATTTGGTAAACCTTAAAACATTTGCTCTGACCTAAGAAGCAAATGAAAGTTGGAAAAGTGGGAAAATAACCATAGAATCACACGATTTTAATTCAAACAAAGTAACATGATTACTTACAACTTGTAGCATCATCCTCAGTCATTCCAAGAAATAAAGCTGTATCCTGAATGCTTATGGTAGAATAAGCAGAGAGCAGCAGCTGAAACATCTTCTTTGTGTAAAGCTCTGCAAAGAGTTGGTATAATATGCAGTTAAGTAATATAATTGCTCCTACACTAGAAAGCATGGTAGCAAAAAAGACTAACGCGCTTTGTTTTAGGGTTTTAGATAATCATGCCATAGTGCTTAGATCTTTGAAGATCCATTCTTTTTCTCCTTTCAGGGTAAAAATTTGATATTTTTCATTGCATATAAATGAAAACCTAAAAGAACGTGTTCCAACTAAAGTAACACGTCCATGTTGACCCAAATATCTCTTAAATCTGAATATTTGTTACAAGTCATGGCAAATTTATATTGGTGGACATCATCAAATCAATAACAGTTTAATTGAGTGACAATGTGCCTTGTTTTAAAGATGCCCTCACATAGAATTAATCTCATGATTATGTATTGTTGATTGTTGATGAACAAGAGTAACATGTAGTGGGTATGGTGAATGCAATGCCATTATTCAGATCAGAAAATAACTATAGTCTTGGGTCTCAAATAGTTAGTACGGACGCTTAAAACTGGTAAGTAACCAAAAAAAAAAAAACAAAATAAGAACATGCCCACAAGGAAATATATTCAGCAAGATGTTTTGGCTATTGCAATCAAATCAAACCAATATATAAATTGGTTTGGGAAAAAAATAATTACGTTTCATGAGGATATGCACATCTATCTCAAGACAATAACAAGACAAACTTAATCATCGCCAATAAATAATTAGATTATTTGGTATGAGTATATCATGAGGATAGGGGGGAAATCTCTATATTTTGTAAACGACACAACTACTATAGCAACAATAACAACATGTGTTATCCTATTGATTGAGGTTGGCTATATAGATCATGGATCACAAAATGCCATTATACTCCAGCAATATCATTTACCTAAAGATTTTTTAAAACTCTTAAATATCCTTCTTGAACTCCGTCTACATCTTTTCATAGGGCTATAAACCATATGCTCAACTATTCAGACCACTTACTAACATCTCTACTGACCTTTTTTTACAAGTCCAAGCCATCTTAAATGATTTTCTATCATTCTTTTCATCAAAATAAATGTGACACCAACTTTTCCTCGTATACATTCATTATGAATCTTATATTTTCTTACAGGTATGCACATCCATCTCAACTCCTTTTGTAAACAATATAGATTTAAATATTCTTGTTTTGATATTATCCCTGATAAGATTTGAGGTTTTAAAAGTTAAACAACTACGATATTACGGAACCACCATTCAGGCTTGCAACTTAACAATGATACGCTGAATAAAGCTGCTGTAGATTGGATTGACTGAAATAATTCTTTGCTTCCATAAAGATCATTAAGAAACAATCAACGTGGTGTTAGCTCAGGTCATTTTGCACTTACATATGTTCCATTTATAAGCCACAACGACTTCTTAGATAACAATTGACAGTTGCTTTACTTACTAATAACATATTACTGGCTTCTTTTAACAATGATTCCTAGTTCCACCAAACGTTGCATCTCTGAAAATTATGCCTTAGTTCACCTAATAGTTGCTAAAGGTTAACAAAAACTGCACTGCTTGTCTGCCAATTACCAGGAGTAGAAGGGGCAGGATAGTGAGGAAACATAATGAAATCTCTATGTTATGGCCAGAATAATCTTCTGGAAAGATCTCCCATACTATACACTAGGCCTTTTCGGAGTTCGTAGTTGAAAATTGAAACAACATATAACTTCAACTGCCAATTTCATGCTGCGGTGAGTGAATTTGATAGTTATCATAGAGTGATATCTGAAACATATCTCCTCACAACTAAAGTCAAACTTTTGCCCAATTTTTCCTTTTTAAAATTCATTTCAATCAATATAAATTAGAAACTTCAATTCTTTGCAAAGTACAACAGCAAATTTCAGCGAAGACACAAGAGTTCTCAATCATCCCTGTGGGATAGGAAAGGAAATTTTAAAGCTTGCCTGAGTATGAAGCTACAAGGCCATTAAGCTCCTGACTCCAGTCAAACCCACGAATTGCCTCATGAACTCCCCCATAGTCACGAGTCCACAGCTTCTGCCCAATTTTCCAAGCCGCAACTACCTCTGGCTTGTTTTCTTTGATCGAGGAAGGTATTGATTTCCATAGAAACCGTGCACTGTTACTGCAATATCACCACAGCAAGTATGATACTGACAACCCCCCAAAGGCTCTACACTGGCTAGGGTAGATGAGTAGCAGAATTTGTAAGGCATGCGTCTTAGTGCATTTGATTTTCCTTTAGGACAGATTTTAGAGCAAGCAAAGCCTCAGTTCACCCAAAAATTCAATCAATTAAAAAATATATCTTTTAAAAGAATCGTATTGAACAAAGATGAAGGAACGTAGATGTCACTCTCGTTTCAAAATTAATATTCGAAAAACAAAGACGAAACTTGCAAGGAGAAGCAACAAGAAGAGAATGAGATTACATGTCATCAACATAAATGTGACCCAGAAGATGAATCGCATAAGGCCATTCGTCCTGATAAGAAACGCCTTCTGCTGCAACCTGCTCAACAGTCCGTTTAGATTAATAGATGCAATCGAAATACCTAGAGGAAAAATTATGAACTACCTGAATCATGAGGTTGTCGCAGATATTGGCAATCTTATCATACGATTGGGAAGCCAAAGCCGAAGATATAGTGGAGTAATTCATAGGCGCAACTTGGTTAGATTCTCAACTCAGTGAGTTACCAGTGACTAAAAGGATCACCAACCTCTGTGTCTCGTTTGTTGATTGCCCTGGGGTGAAACGAAAAAAAGGAAAGGGGAAAAAAATGAAAATCAAAGACTACCATATACTGTTTCAGCAACAAAGTCTCATAGGAATTGGACGGAGGAAGCAAGCAAAGCAAAGGAAGAGCAGGGCAGTATAGTACCTCAGTAGCAAAGCAAAGCAAAGGAGAGCCAGAGACGGAGCCACGGAGGAGATGACTGAAGAGACTGAGGAGGAGCTGAGATTGGAGGAGGAGCAGGAGACCAAAACACGATGGAGGAGGAGGAGCCGAGCAGACAACGCCGAGATTGGAGGAGGCGGAGCCGGTCGCGACTTCGAGAGATTGAAGGACCGAAGGGGGTGTACTGGTCTAGTGTTAGGGTTCAATTGAAGTGGGCAGACAGGAGAGTCAGGGACTCGGGGGCTCAGGCAGCCACAGAAGAAGGACACGATGCCACGTCGTGGGAGGGAAGGGACTCGGGGAGTGTTTTCGTTTACAGAGAAATCATTAAAAAGAAAAAGAAAAAAAATACAGGCTGGTGGCTAGCCCGTCAAGGGTTCGGGTGTGACGGGGTCGGATCCAAAAGATCCACATTGAAACGGGTTCATTTTTTGGCAACCTAACCCACCTAATTTTACGGGTTGCGGGTTCGGCTAACGGGCTCCAACTCACATTATCGGCTTTGTAAATATAGTGTGTGTTTGGAACAGCGATAGGGAAAATGATTTTTTCTTATTTGACTTTTTATAATCCTACTTTTAGTAAAAACCAAACTGTGTAATGTGATTTATGTTTCGATTGATAATTGTATAAATGACTTTTACAAAAGTAAAACTTATTTGAATTGACTTAAGCATAAGTGACTTTTATGATAATGGTAAGAGAAAGTGGGTGAAAAAATATTTAAAAAATCAAGTAAATATTTAAAAATTACTTTAAAATATTAGGTGCTACTGGAAAAATATTTTAGAGTGGGAGGAAATCAATAAATTAGTATTATAAGTATTGGGTGCTCTTTGCTACTAAAAAAATACATTAAAGGTAAAATTATAGTCAGTCTCCTAAGACTGGGTAAAGGTTAAAAGCACCCAAAAATATTTTAAAGCAATTTTTGGAGCTGAAAAAGTACATTAAGGGTAAAATTGCAATCAGTCTGATAACACACTGGGTACAGCTGAAAAAATATGTTAAGGGGTTAAAAGCACTAAAAAATATTACATAACTAATTGGATCACATATCCCGTACAATATGGTGGAAAATTAATGTCAAAGTCAGTATATTTGGATTATATGTCGGTTTATAAGTTGGGCAAAATAGTTTGAAAAAAATGATAAATATAAATATTTTCAAGTAATTTAATTAGCTTTCTTAATATCACTAAAAAGTCGACTCTATCTTATATTTAGGATCGAAAGGAATATAAATTAGTAATACATATAAATATTTTTCCTATCTCTTTCTCTTTCTCACATCATCCTTCTCTTTTTCCTATCTTCCTCTCACGTCACTCTGCCTCTCTCTCTCTCTACCAAATACCACATGCCCTTTCTCTTTCTCTCTTTCACAGAAAAGCTCCAAAATGGAGCTTATGTTTTTCGTAAGTTTCCTAGTCACAATCATCAAAATCGCGATTTCCTAATTGTTTAACCAAACACTCCAAAATTTGAGCTGTAGACAATCACAATTTTGACTCAAAATCGCACGAATATACCCTGAAAAAGCAATGCCAAACACACGCATATATGTGTTATATATAGACATGCTCTATCTTCCCCATGTCATAATTGAATGCTTTAAATTTAGGGAAAATTAAGGAAAATGATGAGAGAAAAGAAATATTATTACCCTAATAAGGATTTTAAAAAATATAATTATTTTCAAGGACTAAAAATTAGAATATAAATGTTCAGTTACAAAATTAATCCGGACCAAACTCTCTACAACTATTTAATAAGGGCCCGTTTGGTTCGATTCCATTACACCCTGCAATGCAGTGCAATGCGATGCAATGGTAATGCAATGTAATATTAATTACAAGGGTAGTGTTTGGTTTGATTTTTAAGCAACATGCAATGAGTTAATATTTTAACAATTATTTAAAATTAATATATTACACAAAGTCCATTTTACCCGTTAATATAATCTTTGTAGAAAAAATAGTTACAAGCCGATGATGGAGGGGATGGAGGAGGAGGAGGTAGTGGTGGTGGCAATGATGGGGGTGGCAGGGGAGGAGTAGGTGGTGGTGGTGGCAGTGGGCGGCGGGGGTGGAGGAGGAGGTGGTGGTGGTGGCAATGGGTGGTGGGCCGCCGCCGACGACGGCTGAAGAGGTGGTGGTGGTGGTAGCAGCGAGGGTGGTGGAGGAGGTGGTGGTGGTGGTGGCGGCAGTGGGGGTGAGGGTGGCAACAGAGGAGGAGGTGGCGGTGGCGGTGGGCGGCGGGGGTGGAAGAGGTGGTGGTAGGCGGTGGGCCGGTGGCCGTGGAGGAGGAGGTGGTGGTGGTGGCGGCGGCGGCGGCGACGGGCGGCGGGGGGTGAGGGCGGCGGCGGAGGGGGAGGTGGCCACGGTGGCGGTGGGCCTGTGGTTGGGTCGGGGGTGGCGGCGGGTGGAGGTAACAGCGGTGGAAGAGGTAGTGGTGGCAGCAGAAGGTGGAGGTGACGGCGGTGGAAGAGGAAGAGGTTGTGGCGGTGGCAGTTGTGACGTGATACGGCAACTGAAATAAGATAAGTGAAATAAAGATAAGGAAAACAAAGGGTAAATTAGACTTTTTAGACCATGCAATAGGATGGTAATGAGGATTCATAGGGGGGGAGGTATGAATGTGGATTACCAATTTTTTGGTAATCATCATTACCATGGTAAACCCTATTACCATGCTAAAGAGCAACCAAACACTCTTCTCTAGGTAATGCAATCATGATTGCCATTGCAGGCATGCAATGCGGTCGAACCAAACGGGCTCTAAGTAGTTGTAAATTGATATTCTCTTCCAATATATCTTAAGTTCCCCAAATTAAAATAGCCTTTAAAATATAAAAATAATTAGAAATATACTTCTTTTTTAGTTTTGATTAATTTAAAAAAACTAAAAAAATTAAAAAAATCATCTTATAATGTATTTCTTTTGAAAATATGTGATTTTTTATTGACAAAACAATGTAGAATCTTAGTTCCTAAATAAATGCATGTCCAATTTAAGGACACACATATGATTTGTTTACAGGGTTAAGGTGCAAAAATAGCAACAAATTATTTTTCTATGTGCATCCAATACAAATAACTATTTTTTAGTGTAAAACTAGACATCAACAATTTTTTTGTTGCAATTATAACAAGCCAGTTAGTCAAACTTAACTTCTGTTAATTATTACAGTTGTGGGACCCACAATTGTTCCATTTGGCATGTATTATACAGGAAATGTGTTGAAACGTGGCATATCATCTTAAAATATGGCAGATGGAAAATTCAATGCTTAATTGATCTAAACACCTGCCTTATCTCTTCACCCTATCAACGGTCTATGTGTGACCGAAGCCATACGCGTTCGATGGAGGTGAAGGAGCAATTCGACGAAGGTGAAGGAGTGTGGAGAAGGCACAGTGATTTGGAACGAAGGTGTTGTCCTCACCCATAACCCAATTTGACAGAGGTGATCTATTCATCCATAACCCAATTCAACACCTGTGAAGCAGGTATCAGCTTAATAGACTCATCGTTTTCTTCGAGTACAACAAGATGTAGAAGATGAGTAGCTTTGCTTAGACAAGCAAGTTGAGAGGAGATGTACGAAGCTTCAAGAAGGTTTTGCCACCATAGATTGATGGTGCCACGATGGATGGCGTGGACCTACGTGAACCCAGGTAGGAGGCTCTATGGATGCCTATACTACAATCAGGTATGTGGTTCTAATTGGGTGGGAAGGGAATTGTTGAATTTTTTCAAAGTTCATAGGGTTCTATGGAGCTTCTTGACTTGTGTTACATTTTTTAGTATAGGATGGAGGTTGCAGATATTTCTCGTGGCATGATGGTGAGTTTGGGGAGTGAGCAAATACTGTAATTAAGGAGCTTGTTGATGATATTGATAGATTGTTGATGAAAATATCAAGATTAGAAGAGGAGATCATAGGAATAGGATACACAAAGAGATTGATGCAATTCATAGTGAGATAAGGAACCTTAAGCACAAACAAGATGTGGATGAAGGCGAACTGAGGATGTGGTAGTTGAAGTTCAAAACAACAATAACATTGTTATTTGTTTTATGGGTTTTGTTTATTGTATTTGTTTTGAGAAGGTAGTTGATGTAAGGTAGTTATGAATGATGTACAATTTGGAGTGATCATGTGACTTTGAGATGAATTGTTGCTGTATCAATGAAAAGACTAAAATTGTTGTGGTGAAATATTAGGGTTGAACACAGTTGTAAACCATAATGCGGTCTTGTAGTATTCTTGATGCCCATAAGAACTCTTGTTCTTCTTGTCAGGCCATAATGACTTGAAAGGTTTGAACTTCTATTATCTACTTCAGTGGAGACAAAATCAGAAAAAATGCTTCCCTTTGTTAGGGCTTCACAAGGTTTGGTACTGTTAGACTCCTTAGATTTAAGAAGAGTGCCAACAAAATCGGTCCATGCTATAGGAATAAGCTCTGGTGGAAGCAATTCAAGATCTATGGCCAGTGAATGACATCTAACAACCTTCAATTATGAACAAAGATAATTTTAAAATGCTACGCATGGATCAAATATTTCATTATTAACTTGACACAATAAAAGAACATATTTTAGGAAAACAAGTGTAGACAAACAAAAGAATGATATGGAAGGGCAATTTATAAAGCTATTACTTGTTAGATATGATTAGTTTTAATGATGTCAAATATTAAGAGCAAAAAGTTTGCATAGTATACTCCTACATTAACTAACTACTATATTTAATGTCAACTATCTTGCAGATTAGTCAAGCAAAGAAAAAGGAAGAATGAGAAGATATTGAAGAATGAATATAGGAAAATGAAGTCAAGAAACAAACAAGTGATTGAATTAATGAGAATGAATAAGAGGGAGAAGAAGAAAGAAATTGAAGATATTAGTCAAGAAAGTAAGGAGTTATAAAAGGATTATGGAGAAAAATCAAGAAGGAAAGAGGAAATTAAAGAAAGAAGAACTTACAAGATCTAACGAGAATATCAAGATTCAAGCTCTTAGAAGTAATTCTGGAGGTTCCTATGTCAGAAGTTAAAGTTCTCGGTCTTTCAAAATATTGGGTTTTATTCGAATAAAAGGAGTTCTATTCGAATAAGAGGACTTCTATTTGAATAGAAACAATATTATTCGAATGACGTAGCGGACTTTGTTTCATTCAACATGAGCAAGGTTAAGTAATTTGGTCATATCTCCCAAACCACAACTCCAATTGAGCTAAAACTTGATTCATATAAAACTAGACTTCTAATGCATCATTTTGAAAACAAGATCAAGGTAAAAGGAGTTTAGACGAGATAGATATGAATTTTGAAATATGACACTTATTTTTAGTGTTGTATTTCATAACAGGTTTAATATTTTGAACATATCTCTCAAACCACAAATCTGATTGAGGTGAAACCTGATTCATATGAAACTAGACTTAAAATGAGACACACAAACACTAAGAGAAAGCTCAAAGGTGTTCATATGAAAGAGATATGAATTTTTAAAGTTGGTGCTAAAATTCAACGCTCTATTCCATAATACTCTATACAAATTGGATCATAACGTTTGGACTACAAAGTATTTTGAATTGATTCCAATTGCTAAGAAAAATAGACTTAAAGAGCTTGCTGATGATATGTCGTTTGCCAAATTTGGAGTTATATACAAAGAGTTATACCTGTTAGAATCAGTGGTTTATTTGGATAGAGGTTGCAGTATTCGAATAAGCTCTCCTTATTTTGTAAGAAGTTTATTCGAATAGCAACAAGTCTATTCAAATAAAATCATATATTTTATGTGAGAAGCTATTCGAATATGGGGCTCTTCATTTGTTATCAATTTATTTAAATACTGAAGTGATTATCCTAATATGCTTTACTCTTTGAGAAAACTATTCGAATATAAACATGAGTATTTGAATACAAGTGCTCAAGAAAAACAAGAGTCTATTCGAATACAAGAGGGATTATTCAAATAACATCACCTTTTTTGAAGAAGCTATTCAAATAAGGGATTGATTATTCTAATACACTCTAAGTTTTGAAAGTTTATTCGAATAGAGGATGAAGTATTTGAAAAAAGATTACTCATTATTAAAGAAGGCTATTCGAATACAAGTTATTCCATTTAAATAAAAATCAATGTTTTACAAAGGAAGTTATTCAAATACAAAGGATACTATTCGAATAACTGATGTTCTAGAAAACAAAGCATCACTTCGAAACTTCTAATAATCATTGAAATGATTTTGTAACTCAATCTTCTTACTTCTAATCACTCTAACACTTCATTATATTAGTGATTAAGCATTTTTCAGGTGATCAAACAAGAATTAACGCACAAATTGGAAAAAGAACGTTTATCATCAGGTCATCAAAATACAAAAGACAGCAAGTGCGTAGTCACCAAAATAAAAAAGACTAGTAAGGCTAAGTGTCTAGTCACCAAAATCAAAAGATAATAAGGTAACATAATGATCCACAAAATACAAGAGACACAAGCAACCTAAGTATGAGACTTGTCAGATGTAATCTTGCTTCTTGTTATCTTCCTTTGAGCTTGATGTTAGAGTTAGGAGCTTGTGATACTTGGATTGCCCTTCCATATCAATCCAGGAGGTTTAACTGAAAGTGTTGGTGGCTGAGAAAGAGTGTCTTTGTCTTTAAATTGTATCCTCATTGAACCAACTATTGCAGAAGAATAAGGATGTACTGGCATTCTAAGCTCCTTCTCATTTGGGATTGGGAATTTCTTCTGGGGGTTAGTGTAACCCCCTGCCTCTAAACATGTAATTATAATTCGATAACATATAATTAAGATGGTTTAGAGATCGTTGGATAATTTAAACTCTTTTTAACTTCCTACTTTACCGTAGGGTGTAATACCCCAAATTTTGAGACTCGAGGATAGAGAATAAGCCTGAGATTAGTGGATTGCTAAGCCCCGGTTTAGCAAGATCCCAAATTGTGATTAGGGGTTAATGACTACAAAAGTGGACATGGTTAGTGATTAATGAACCCTTTTAGAGAATATAAAGAGGATTGTAGTCACTTGTGTTATGAGCAACACCAAAACCCTGTATTTGAGTTCAATTGTGGATTAACATCCAAATTGACTTAGAATAGAGGGAAGAATTGAATGGGGTATTGTGATGGAAATGGTGTCATGTTGTGCTATTTAATCATTGGAATTGATTTAAATTGGATTGGACACATTGGTTGCAAAACTGGAAATGCTGTCCAATGAAACTCTATTCTGGGCTGTCAGTTTGTGTGAACGTTTTGAATGACCAAATGGTGTCTAAAAATTCTGAAACTTTCCAGTCTTATAGTTCATATCTCAAGCTTCAAAATGGACATATAATTTGTGCCATTTCGTTTTAGGAACTGGGAGATATGACTGTCCAAAGTTTGGGATAGAAACTGAACTCTGTTTTGGGGCAGTGATGAGTTTTATGTAATTCTGGAATTGTGTGGTGATTTTTAGTAATGGCCAATATTTTTCCTATGAAGAGGAATTAAATATCTTTCATTTGGCTTTGGAATCACCTCATTTTGAGTTTTCTAGAATTAGTTATGATTTTTCAAAGTTTGGGCAGAAAATCTGCCAGAAAATTCGAAAATGGGAATTATGACATCATCTCAATAAAAGATGACATCATCATGGAATTAATTATCTTCTCATCTTCTTCAGCTCTCATTTTCTGTCGTGAGTTTCAGCTGAAATAGAGAGAGAGCATATGGGATCTTTAGAGAGAGAAAGAGGAAGAAATCTCGTAAGGTAAGCCGATTTCTCCGACGATCTAGCTCCTAACGCGTATAACTCCGATCCTAAGCTACTCCTTTATGTTCTTTAAGGTTTGGAAGATCTTCCTTTGGTGTTAAAACAGCTAGGGTTTCAGCCAAGACAAGGAAAAGCTAGTGGGAGCTTGAGGTAACTTCCAAACCCTTGTGTATTGACTTTCTGGCTGCTGTGGACAATTTAATCGGTGAAATTTCGCCGGATTGTCATTGGTTTCAAAAATGGAAAATGGGTGTGTGGGGCTGTTATGCTGCCCAAATTGGTACTAAATGGTAGTTGTAACCTAATGGAATAGTCAATAAAGTGGTTAGGAGTAGAAAGGAACGCGTTTACGGAGCCGAAACCGAAAAACCCCAATTTTTCTCGGAGTACATGTATATTTCGGCCAAGGCTATAAATGGGTCTTAGAGTTGGATTTTCAATGATTTGATGATTCCATTGAGTTCAGGAGCAAAAATTAGGTGGGGTTACAGTTGGGCACTATTTCAGAAAAGGCCGAAAAAGCATAATTACGAAAATGCCCCTAAAACCCTTAAAGTGGGGCTGTCAAGGGTAATTTTGTAATTGACATTGAATTTGATAATTCCGAGTCCGAAAATGGATTCCTTGGGCGAAAATATGTCAGAATAGCCCATGTCAAAATTTCAAGAAAAGTACAGCCGGACTGGGTACGGCGAGGCCGGGCCGGGCCCCCGGGGGTATTTTAGTAAATTTTCAATATAGCCTCATATAACCCCCAGAAACACTTTGGGAGTTTCTAAATAGTACATTTGACATTGTAGGATCGAATGTGAAGCCCTGAGTTGCTGGCACGCAAATCGAGGAGAAAAGACTGGAGGTAGGGAACTTATCTCTCCTGCATGCTCTGATAACTGTGTTAATGTGTTGATGCATGTTATTGCTTTGCTTGATTATGTGGAATATGTATGAATGATTTGAAGCTATGTTTCAATTTATGCTATGGCCATATGTGTATCGTTCGAAGCATTGAGCTTATAGATTTGTCATTGTATGTGTGCATGAGTTATGTGATGCAAGCATGTCATGCATTAAACACTTATCTTGCCTGCATATTGATAATGTTTCCCTATTGAGATTCTCTCGAATCTCACCCTCCCTTACCAACAATTTAGACAGGGCAAGTGGCTCGTGGAGGGAGCGGCTAGGACTCCTTCGAGATGCGAATATGTAATCCTCATTTGAAGAATTGTAATGGGCAATTGTGCCCTGTGTATCTTTAGCGAAGGTATGTACCCGGGATTGCCGGGATGATTATGTTGTGCACTCTGATATTTATATGAATGTGATTTATCTTCGTGTAGTAATTGTATTCGAAATGTGAATATGAGACCAAGTTTATAAATGATTTCGAAAGATATTTTTGAAAACCCCATCATGTGATGGGTTAGTAAATGTTATTTGATTATTATTGGTCTCTATTTCATTTTAATCACGTATTTCGGATATAATTACGGAGGGGGTTACATAGGGTTTTTCACAAAATCCTTCAAAAATTTTCCCCATCCTGGTCTTAATTTCGAATATTCGAATATATTCACCTGTGCAGTTAATTCACATTCATACATATCAGAGCATATAACAAAAATCCCGGCAACCCCCGGGTTCCATTCATTCACTAAAGGGTTATAATTCCCATTTAGGGGATTACACAACTGTATTCAACTAATATTTACAACCCAAAAATAATTTACAGAAACCCTGTCCAAGATGAATAACCAATATATCTAAAACAAACGTCCCTACAGGGTTCTAACTGCTTCTAGTAGTCCGCTTCTCTTTGGAGCCACTTGTCCTGTCTAAAATGTTAGTCATCGGAAAGAATGAGATTCAAAAGAATCCCAGTAGTAACAATCATTCATACCACACATAATCACATAGCATGCAAGCAAATCATCACACAGGAACAGGAGCATAAATTACACTTCACCCTCATCCCCTTTTACCGCCGGGAAGGCACACCGTCCAAACCCGAACCGTTGTTAGCGACTCAGGGACTGTTGGTATGGCAGTGCATACGAATAGCCTTACGGCTCACATAATAACAATATCACACCCTAACCTCATCCCTTTTTACTGCCGGGAAGGCTCACAGCTCTTACCCGAACCGTTGTTAGAGACTCAGGGACTATTGGTATAGCGGTGCTTACACAATTCCACAGATATTGCAGCATTCGAATTCATCACAAATCAATGATATAACACACATACAATGCATCACATATGGTATAAGAGAGAGAGTCACTACCTTGTTCCTTTCGAACATTCGCTAGCACAGTAGGCTCACGAGTGCGACAGATGTCAAATCCTATAAACCAAATCAGGGACAACCGATCAATCTCTTTTCCAAGTTCTTAATTCCATAATACTTGGAGTTGGTTATCATTTAGACTCTTTATGTGGCTATTAGAGGCCTAGACATATACCCAAAGGGTTAGGAAAGGCTATACCAAAAACCATCTTTCAAAAGTGTAAAATACTGATTTTTGGGGGTTGGCCGCGGCCCATAAATCCATTGGCCGAGGCCAAAAGGTGGTCAGAAACATTTGGGCCGCGGCCAAGAAAATTCTGTTTCTTGGCTGAATTTCCAAAAATCATAACTAATTCAAGAAAAATCGAAATGAGGTGATTCCAAAGCCAAATGAAAGCTATTTAAGTCCTATTCCTAGGAAAAATATTGGCCATTACTGGAAATCACCACAAAAGTATAGAATTGCACAAAACTCACCACTACCCCCACAACAGAGTTCAGTTTTCATCCCAAACTTTGGACAACCATAACTCACAATGTACAAAATGAAATGATACAAATTATATGTCCATTTTAAATCTTGGGATGTGAAATTTTAAAATGGAAAGTTTCATAGTTTTCTGACATCATTTGCCTATTCAAAATGCCAACACAAACAGACTGCCCAGCATAGACTTCCAATGGACAGATTTTTAGTTTTTCCACAATTGCTTCCAATGGTTCCCATTTTCACATTAAACACCATTCCCACACGAATTTTGCCCAAAGAATCCATTGGAACCATCAAAACAATCAAATTCCATCCACATAGACATGTTCCACAGAAATCTTAACATGTCAACAAAAAAATATACACAATCCATCACAATGCAATTCCTTCCATTCCAAAATTCCAAATCAACTCCAATGTCATAAAGACACAATTTAACACCACATTCTACACAACATACTAACCAATTCAAGCATTCAAATTAGACCAAAAATCAGGGCAAAAATTCAAAATTCCCAAAACCAAACCAATGACCACAACAATTATACCAAAAGGTATCAAATACTCACTTCAACTTCTTCCCAAAGCTATTTCTTTGATTCTCCTACTTTCAAATCCCTACAAGTTCTCAAACTCCACTAATAAAAAATATGAAACCATAGGAATAAAGCTCTCAACCTCTTGAACAATATGAATAAAGGTGAGTTGAGCATTTAGAGACAAACCTTACCTAAAACTCAAGCTTCTTCTTTCTCTTTCTTGCTTGATCTTAGCGACAATGGAGGAGAGGAGAGAGGTGAGAAGATGATGGAGAAATCAGGTTTTTCTTCCTCACACATACACATAACCGACTTAGAGGGAGTAAGTGGAGTGTTTGAAAAAGTTGACCAATCCAATGGTCCTCATGTTAACACTAGGCACCATCCTGCCCACTCTCTATGATTTCCTATGCATTCACCAACATAGGATTCCGCCCCATGGTTAAATCCTAGCCTTTGATTCCTTTGACTTTTAATCTCAACCGTTGATCTTCAAGTTACCAATGAGTTTCCTCTTCGGTAACCGACCAATCGGCAAGTGAATTTCCAATTTCGCCCTTGACTATCATAACCTTTACCAAATCACCATTAAACATGAATATAAGCTTAACATTGCTTACCACACATTCACAATGAGTTTAGCAATAATTACATCATTAAGATCATAATTAGCCCTTAATCACAAGTTAGGGCATTACAGTTAGCATAGTGTGCCATATTCTCCTGAGCCAAACCTTCCTCCATTACCACCTTTGAACTTAGTCCAGGCTAACAAAGGAAAAGGAATTGCAATAACCAAAAAGGATATAATAAAAAATGACAATAGAAAATAGGATCAAGGAAATTGCAAGGTGTTTACTCATATTTGTATGTTCTTCCATTTTCTTCGTCTACGGTTATACCCATTCTACATGGAACTCTAGTTTTGTATAGACACCTGCTTTTTGTTATAGAATTGGATGGTTGGGAGGGTTCGTGAGGCTGTTTGGAAGAAGATTGTTGGGTCTGTGGTGTAGGAGTTGGTGTTGATTAGGTTTGTGGAGTGGGATTTGAGTTGGTCTGAGACATAGGTGTTGTATTTATGTTTTTCTTAGATCTTCCTAGGTGACGATTGCTTGATTGGGGTGCCTAAAAAAACAATAAGCAAATATGTTAGATTGGGGTGCATAAGAGAAATAATAAGTAAATATACAAAATGATATTACCTCTTTGAATATACGTCGGTTGTGACCTTCTTTGCGGCAGAACCTGTTAGTGCAAGCGTTTCACCCAAGAGGGGGGTGAATTGGGTGATTACAGAAAAATCGTTTTGTAAATAAAAATTGACTAGGAATTTAAAGCAGTTAAGAGCTAAGAGAAATATCACTGAAGTGTACACTGGGAGTTATACTGGTTCGGCCATAACCACTTTGACCTACGTCCAGTCCTTACAGCTTCTTTGAGAGTTTCACTATAGTTTCTAAGATTTAGTGGGTTCTTGGCACCTCAGTGTACAACAAGTTCCTTTACTGGACACTCGCTCCCCCTTACATGTTGTAGCCAAATCCCTAACTCAAGGTTCCACAACCTTAAGTTGTCTCAATAACAAATATTGAGTTTGTAATAAAAAAACTCTCTCTCACAGAGTAAATAGATAATCTCTGAAGTACAAAGAGTGAGTATAAGAAAATATAGCACTAAGAATATATTGATCGATGTGAGTTTGCGTGTTCTCAATTGTTGTGTTGTTCTTCGTTGAATGCTCTATATATATAGATGAATTGTAATGTCCATTGGAAGCATTTCAAACATGTCCGTTAGAGTCGCGCAACTTTGTTTGACCGTTCTTCGAATTTGAAAACTAGTCGTTTATGGTAGGTGAGTGTTTCAGACATTGCAGATGATATGTTTAACTTTTCTCTCAAAGCATGCTCTCTTCATTGTTATTTTGTAAATATACTTAGAAGACTAATACAATGAAAGATTAATTATATGGATAATAAATTAATAAACAATAGATTAAAATATACTTTCCGTACTGCATTACTCGAGCGGCTACTCGAGTGAGCCCTTAAAAATCTTGGCAGAGAGTTAAGTCAATGACTGTGACCTGATTACTGGAGTGATTATTATCCATTACTCGATTGGCTACTTGAGTAATCCATTGAAAAACTTGACAGAGACTAAAGTCCAACACTTCTGACTTGATCACTAGAATGGTTACTGGAGTGATTTAGAAGCATTACTTAAGTGGTCTTATCAAAACATTGCCAGAGTCTTTACTACATAAAAACTTACCTGGTCACTCGAGGGGTCTCTAGAGTGAGTTTTTGTCATTACTCGAGCAACATCATCCAAAACTTGGTAGAGAGCTCAGTGACTATATTACTCAAGTAAGTCCATACAAATCTTGATAGAGAGCTCTGGAACATCTTTACTCGAGTGGTTACTCAAGTAATGGGGACTCATTACTCGAGTGATCCCTCGAGTATCCTTCTTTTGAAATCTACCAGTGCTTCTTTCCATGTTCAGTGAATTCCTGCTCTTCTTTATTACTCCAGTGGCTACTCGAGTAATAGTTTTTCCTGCCACCAAAGGCTTAGTTCCTTTGTTCAAATCTCTTTTGTTTATTATCAAATCTTTTTGAAGGATTAATCTAATCTTAGTTATCGTCAAAACTTGTAGATCTAACAGAAATTGCATCTTAGGAGTTTCCCTTTCTTGCTTAATCTCTCAACTTGAGGCACTTGTGGTGCCTCTTTATTGGTAGGCTGAGGGCAAGAGATCTTCTTTCTCCTTGTTGCTTCTTCTATTCTCTTTCATTTTTTGGGAGGTCTTCCAGGCATTGTGGAAACTAGGGGAGGAAGTATAGGGAGAAATCTCTCGGCATCCTAAAATTGTTTGCCTCTTACGGGTTCAAACTTGGTCCTATAGCTAGTAATATATGTCTCCTTGTGGTAGTACCGGGATATTTGGGTCATAAGGTCAATTTTTGCATGATACATGGAACAAATACTATGTTGGCATAAGATTCCAGGTAAGTCTCATGCCCTATAAGTGCATTTGTTGCTAACCATAGATACTTTATGCCTATCTTGACCCTTACTGACCTCATAACCCTCGTCTCCATTGAAATAGACTCTATAATTATTAGCCAAGGACCTATTTATCTCAAATAACTCTATACATTTAGGGCTATAATCTCTCCTCTAGGTCCTAATGTTTCGATCACTTGAAGCCCATTTTTCGATCATCTTAACCCTAATTCCATCGAACATCCTAATTACTGGCAAGTATCTATATTCATCAATCCATGCATTTAAGCTCTCACTTATATTGTTATCTATAGCCCAAGACAGACACCTACATGTGAAGTTTGCTCTTACCTAAACTTTTATAGGATAGGTACATGCTATTGCAGCTGCTCACTTGTTTATCTTCTCAAGCGCCTTTTATATTGTCTCTGAATTGCTCCTCAAAGGTACTTTAGGCGTAAGAGAAGAACTCCTTCTTCATCTCGTTGCCCTCCATTAGTTAGACAAGTTGGTGTAAATATGCCTCACACAAAGTTCATGCTCGGCCAAAGGAAGAATTTCACTTACAACATTTAACAGTCCTTGAATTTAACAAATATCAGTCCCTCCATTATTTAACAAATATAAAAAATTATACAGATAGAAGGTATACCTTTTGCATGTCAGACATCAAGGTTACTTTAGAACCATCTGCAAGTTCTAGAGATAAGTTAAGACTTTGTAAGAACTAACTCCAATTGATGCCATTCTCTTTTTATGTTAAACCAAATGTCAATGGATAGAGAGAATCATTTGCATCAACCCCAACAACGGTTAACAAGATCCCCTTTGCTTTACCCTTCAAGAATGTCCTAGCAATTCCTATAAATGGTCTACATCCAAGTTTCCAACCAACTTGAAACATAAACACAGAGAGAGATTCAAGGCAAACATTTAAACAAAGAGACATAATTGATGGCAAACACAAATATACACCCAGTTCGGCAGAAACAGGGTTCCAAACAACCAAAATAGAAATAAACTCCACTTTTTATGACAATAAATAATTGGACAAATACCTTGGAAGCATGGAAACATACGAGCATCCTTCTGAAAACATGCCTCCCTTGTCCTAATGCCTCCTCACTTACCTCTACATTCACATCTGACCCTGGATTTGTCACTTTGAGTTTATTACAGTAGGCTTCTAGCTTAGCAAATTCATCCACATAACTACCATCCATTTCAAACATTATTTTTCTCTTTTCCTTTTGCATTTATGTGTGCTCCCATGAACTCTCAACTTGCGTCGAACCTCATCCTTCATCTCACTAAGTTTGAATTGTGGCCTCTCCTAAATTTTCTCCTTGAAGTGTTCAGCCAGAAATTTCACACTTGCCTTATTGTTCTTATAAACCCTTGCACATATATGCTCACTTACCAACGTCTTCACCTTGTAGCCCACATTTTCCCCATCTTTAGATGCATATAACCTAAAGGGACAGCCCACTTCACATGTAGCAATCAATAGTTTCTTGCTACTTCTACTTGTTTTCACATTAACAGCATTTTGGATAGCATATCTATCTAGGGCCCTCCTCAACACTCCCTTATCCAAGAATGTCATACCTACCATGAAAAAAGGCCTACTTTGCTGCCCACTTAACTCATTAAGCCCATTCCTTTCTTCTGGAGGCCTATCAATATGGTTATGGCCCATATCCTCCTCTTCCACATCACTTTCACATCCATTGCAGTCATCCGACTCATCATAATCATCTAACAAACTTTCCTCAGTATTTGTGCTATCACTCTCTATCATATAGCTCTCATCTTCACTATCTGAGCCATCATTATTGTCATCCTCACTCTCAATATGACCCCTAGCTTCATCCAACCCACCAACTCTTGCCTTTATACATCCAACATCATCAAACCATGTTCTATTAATTTCTTCAATTCCAGTAAAATCATCCTAAAGTTCAATATGTCCTTCAACATCATTTATGAATCCAATGTCATCTAAGTCTCCTATGAACTCAATTTCCTCTTTCTCTACAACTCCTTGATTACCCACTGCAACATTAACATTGACATTTTCTACATTTTCCTCTTGCTCTAAAACATTGACACTGACATTTTCATATACCAAATTCTCATTTTCAATTCCCTGTTCCACAATCTTATTGACATTTTTAGCTAATTTTTGGATGCTCTCAACTATACTGGAATGGCCTTCTCTTAGTTTTTCCTTCGTTCTAGCCACACCAATTTTAGTCATAACAACAATGCTATTTACCTTGCTCACAAGTCATGCATACTTCTTGTCAAGTGTCTCCTCCTTGTTCCCATTAGCTTTATTGATCCTATTTGCCTCACCATTCCCTTCATCTTCCTTGTTTGTCACCATTTACTATAAACAAAGACAATACCCAAATTAATGAAGGGCTTCTCTGGGATTTCACTGTTGAAGTGGAAACAAACAAATTTCTCCACAATCAATACCTACCTGTGAAGAATCTTTGATTTTTGTCTCCTTGTTCGTAACCTAGTCTACAATCTCACTATGCTCGTGGTCCCCTCTTGAAGTATTTCTCCGATTGTTCAAGACCATAGAAGAAGCTTTATCTTCGGTCATCTCTATTTGCTCTGTCTTGATGGACCTTCACCTTCAGTTCACTAACTTGATTCACTCACTCGACACACCTTCACCTTCCATTCACTCACTCCATGAACCTTCACCTTCGGGCCTCTCAATTTGCTCTCTCTCTCTTGATGTTAGTGGAAAAATAAAAGGAAAAAAAAATCTTGTCATGAATGATTTAACATTCTAAATTTTATTTTAGTATTTAATTACAATTAAGAAAGAATTATTGATGATGAATGGATTTATTATGTAATTATTGGAATAAAAAGTGTTTAGTAAAAATATGATTTGTAATTAAAAAAATTTATTTTGAAATCAAAACATTAAAAACAAAGAAAAAAAATACACACACACACACACATTAACTAAAGGGGCATGAGGCCCCTTTAGTCAAACACATTACAAATATTTAAGTTATAATTATGTGAAGGTTTTAAATGTTGTTTAATAATTAGGTTATGCTTATATAAACTAGGAAAGAGATTTAATTGGTCTAGGATGTTGATATTGATTATTTTATGACTATGGGTATGTTGGAGGTGAAATTTTAACTTATGAAATTGAGTGATTAAAGTGAGTAATTTTGAGGATTTTAAGGTGATTTGAAAGGATCATTTGAGGAATAGATAAATTGTTGTCATTTTTCTAAGCAAATTAAAGTGAGTCAATCATGAGGGTTTAATTACTGTTATTTACTATTGTATTATAGCATTATTATTAATTTTAATAAGATGAGATTATATATTTATTGTAGAGTGAACTTGAATTTAACTTGTTGAACTTGAATTCTCTCCAGTTTAGTTGTGTCAAGAACTTGAGATAACCACTTTCCGATTTACCTTGTATGCTTGTTGAGATAATTACTAGTGTATATTCGTATTCAAATAATATAAGTATCTACCATAGTATTTTACATATGAAGAATGTATATATGAGAAATTTATATATGAGCAAAACTTTTTAGTTAAGTAAGCTTAAACTACTTATCTTGAGATTCTAATATTAATGATACATAGCATTGAATACTGAATATATGAGAATAAATTATTGATATTTAAGTTTGTGATGTTGAGATGTTGAATGTGGTGAGTTGTGCTTGGGGGAGGTTTGGCTCTTTTATACCACATGGTATAGCTGCCACTATGCACATAGTGGATGGCTTTCACATTCTTAGGGCCTTTGGTATCAACTTTTCCTTTGGCCGGGTTAAGTGTCAGCTCAAGGGGCATGTGACACATTTCCATATTTGACGGAAAGGAAACCCATGGTTTGATATGAGTTTTTTAGCCTTTGGTCAGGCTACTCCTCATTATTAGAAAGCTTGGTGCAGTCTTGTCAAAGAGACTAATCCTATTATGTGTTGTAGCTCATGGGTTCTGTCAACCGTTAAAAGGATGGTTGAGGGACTTATATGCATTTGAATGATTCTCTTGAACTACTAATATTTTTGGAAAACTATATAGACTTTGTTATATAAACGTATATCCTTCTCGATTAATTATCTTGTAATCATTCCATGCATATTTGTTAAATGGAATTGTGGTTACTGGGTCTATGTGACTCACCCTGTGGTTTATTATTTTTCAGGTGAGAGTTCAGGCGGTGCTACCAAGGGGAAGGCGTACGAGACTTGAATCGATATCAACCTTGTATTCCTTGGTTGGTTACATGAGCATAGTTTAATGTATATTAACTTAAGGGCCCTTTTGGCATACATTGCATATTTTGAATACCGCTGCTATCACACTCCACCCGTGTACCCTTCTAGGGCTCAGCCAATGGCGGTGTCTCATAAGAGTGTCCTTATCCCTAGGGCTGTGTCTTCGAGTCTTGTGGAGGAAAAATGAATGCACTAAGGGAGTGCAGATATTCCTTTGAGTCCTCGCCACGCCAAGCGTACTTAAGAGTATAGGCTGTAACCCCCTGACTTTAAACACGTAATTATAATTTGATAATGCATAATAAAATTGGATGAGAGACCATCAGATGATTTAAACTCATTTTAAATTGCTGTCTTACAATGGAATTTTCACAAAAATCTTTTTCCCATCCTTGTCTCAATTTCAATGTTCGAATATAATTACTTGTGCAATTGATATACATTCATTCATATCAGAGTGTATAACTAAATCCCCGGCAACTCCCGGGTTCTATACATAAATAATCTGAGGGTTTATAAGTTTATACCAGGGGATTACACAACCAAAAATCGAATCTAGAATTCGCATATCAAAATATACAGTAATCCCAAGTTCAAAATGGATAACCAACATCTCCAAATCAACTATATACCCCTAGGGGTCCTAACCGCTCCGGGGTGGCCGCTTCACTCTCGAGCCACATACCCTATCTGAAATGTTAGTTATTGGAAGGAGTGAGATTCGAGAGAATCCCAGTAGTAACAAATCACTCACACAATGCATAAACACAAAGCATGTACATAAATCACAAACAGTAACAGCAGCAGCAACTCAAAGAAACATGGCTTTCACCACAAGCGACAACACTCACGACTGTATGCACAATACGACAGCTCTCGCTGTAATCACAATCACGACAGCATACGCTGTAATCACAATAACGACAGCTTACACTGTAAATGACAGCTTGCGCTATAAAGGACAGCTATCACCAGCTATAACCGCAGCAACATCAAAGATCATCACAAAACAGTGATACAACACACATACAGTGCATTACACATAGTATAAAAGAGAGAGTCACTACCTGATCCTTTCCTAACGTCTCCTGGCACTGCGGGTTCTCGAGGACGGCAAATATAAAATCTTGTAAACCAGGTTAGGAATAACCCGTCAACCTCTTTTCCAAGTTCTTAATTCTATAAAACTTTAAGTTGGTTATCATTTAAACTCTTTAGGTGACTATTATAGGTTTAAACATATGCCTAAGGGGTTGGGAGAAACTACCTCGAAGATCCTCCTTCTAGGGGAAATTTTTGACTTTGGGCTGGTTCACTCAAGTGACACCCATAATTGCACTCGAGCACTAGCGAGTGGAACACAGAAAGTATTTGCCCGAGAGCAAACCTTGATATATCATACACTCTCACTCAAGTACAAGAGGCTGTACTCGAGCAATGACCTCAGGTGCACTAGAGCACCAGGAAGTGAGACCCAGCGAGTGACTACCCGAGAGTAACCATAGATTCCCAAGTCTTAAACTGATTCCCTCACTTGAGCATGCCCATGCTCACTCGAGTGGGATCATATCGCACTCGCAAGTCAGGAAGTGTGCTCGCGGTTTCTACCTGAAGACTTAACCAATATACCAAGAATTTCACATCATGCTCAAGTGAGTTCCTCCCTCACTCGAGTGATGTCTATCAGATGCCAAATCGCAACAACTGATATGGTTTTCCAGAATTGACCAATTTGCTACCAATGGTCCTAAGACTTATACCACAACTAATTCTTACTTATTTTAACACAAAAAACCCATTGGTAACCCAAAACAACCAAACTTCCACTCAAACAACACATTCTCATCTCTAAACTATAAGATCACCAAAACCACAATTTGTCAAACTTCTTCTTTCCAAATCTAACCCAAAACCATTAACACCCATACACTATTTGGCATCTATTCTACTACATTACATCACTTAATTCATATATTCTAAAACCACAAGAAATCAGGGCAAAAAATCCAGAATTTACAAAACCAAACCAATGGCCAAAACAATTATATCAAACTTCATCAAAAACTTACCTCTTAAGCTTGCTGAACTCAAAACTTTGATTTTTCTACTTTCTAATTCCCTCAAGTTTCCACACACCACAAATCAAAAGTATGAAAACATTGAAATAAAACTCTTGACCATTTGAACAAAATCAATGAAGGTGAAGTGAGCATCTAGAGTCAAATACTCACCTAGAATTTAAGCCCTTTCTTTCTCTTTCTTGCTTCAACTGCACCGAATGGAGAGAATGGGGAGAGAGAAACAAGATATTGATGAAGTGCAGATTTTTCATGCTCCCATGCACATAGCCGACTTGGAAGGGAGAGAGAATGAGTGTTTGAAAATTTGACCTTATCTATAGTTCATATTTTGCCACTTGGCACCATCTCCTTCTTCCTATCATGATTTCACATGAGCTTGCATGCATAGGATTTCACCCCTTGTTTCCCTTAATCCTAGCCATTGATCTCGATTACTAAGGAGTTTTCTCTTCGGTAACTGACCAATCGGTTGGTAAATTTACCGTTTTGCCCCTGATTGTCACAATGCTTAATAATCCATCACTAAGCACCTTTATATCACATTGCACAACATATACTTCAAAAGTGCTTAATTATCATTAATTACATCACTTTGAAGTTATCAATCTCTGATTACAATTTAGGATATTACATAGGCAGGGTGGGCACCGCCATCGGCCGATCCCTGGAGGGGTACACGGGTGGGGTGTGACAGCTGCATATTGGGATTTGTAATGTGGGCGGAGCCTTTGATGTGTTGTTTATTGTGTAGGCTACTTTATTAAACGCTGGATCTAAATGTTTATGAAACAAATTTAAACATGCAGATACAGATATATCTTTGTTATGATGGGCTGTGGTGATAATAATTATATTGAGGGCTTCATATGCCCTAGCCCATTTATAAATTGTGCTTATATCGTATCAATATTATGATTAATTATACGGCAATTATATGAGGTTGTTACAAATGATTATGATGGTTTTAAATTCGGTGGAAAATAAAAATAAAAATATTTTTAAAATAGAATGGGGAAGAGATTGAAGGAGAGACTCTAGGAAGTTTAGTTGACTAAATAAACTCTAGAAAGTTTGACCAATGGTAATTTAACATTTTTAAATTAATATTTTGAAATTCAATCCGTCTAATTAATTATATTTTTTAAGATCTTTTACTAGAGTTTTCCTAGATCCTTCTCCCTAATTTTCCCTTTTATTTTTTTTGTAATTTTAATATTAATATTTTTGTTAAAATTATCACATTATATAGAGTATAATATAAATATTTAGGGAGAAAGACAGTTAAAAACCATTTAAAATAGTAAAGGATAACCAACATGGAGTTGGTCTAGTAGTGTAATGCCCAGCTAGTTCCTCTGTGTCTCAAGTTCAAGAGGAGACACTTGTTTTTGGAGGGGTAGCCACAAACTCCTAACCAGATAGCAGATGATAATATTAAAAAAATGGTAAAGGATAAAGAGGTGTTTCCAATTTCAATATGTTTATAAGACGTAAGGGCCCAATTTGTTCTTTTTGAAATTAAAAGGAAATGACACAAATGCCCTTACGTATGTGTTTTAACAAAAAATTAACCTCTACCCTACCGGCGACATACCCACCGATGCCAAAGCTCCAGCGAGAATAATTTTTGCCAAAGTGGTGGTGGTGGGGCTTGAACCCCACCACTTTGTTTACCCAATAATATTGGTGGCTAGTGGGCTACTAATGGCTTTCAATACATGTTATGTGTGTGCGCACGCACACACACACGTGTTAACTTTTGATCTTTAACTCAAACTCATTAAAAAGTTTAGTTAAGAAATTCACCACGTTTCATAAGGTTTTAACAACTTTCATTTACCAAATTAAAAATTTACATTGTTAGGCCATTGATAAGTTTAGTTAAGGAATTCACCACATTTCCTTATGTTTTAACAACAATCGTTTATGAAGTAAAAAATTTATACTATCAAGCCATTACCAAGTTTAGTTAAGGAATTCACCACATTCCATTTGATTCTAGCAATAATCATTTACGAAGTAAAAAATTTACACTATTAGGCCATTGACAATTTTAGTTAAGGAATTCACCACATTGTCTTAGGTTTTAATAACTTTTGTTTACCAAGTAGAAAAATTGACACTATCAGGCCATTGACAAGTTTTATCAAGGAATTCATCACTTTTCATTAGCTTTTAACAACTTTCGTTTACTAAGTAAAATGTTCACACAATCAAGTCATTGATAAGTTTTGTTAAGGAATTCACCATTTTTTATTAGGTTTTAACAATTTTTATTTACCAAGTAAAAAAATTCACATTATCAAGTCATTGACAAGTTTTGTTAAAGAATTCACTACTTTTCAATGAGATTGACAAGTTGGTAAACGAAAGTTGTTAAAACCAATGAAAAATAGTGAATTCCTCAACAAAACTTGTCAATAACTTGATAATGTTAATTATTTACTTAGTAAACAAAAGTTGTTAAAGCAATTAGTGAATTTTGTAACAAAACTTGTCATTGGCTTGATAATGTCAATTTTTTACTTTGCAAACAAAAGTTGTTAAAACCTAAAAAAATGTGGCAAATTCCTCAACTAAACTTGTTAATGACTTGATAATATACATTTTTTACCTGGTAAACGAAAGTTGTTTAAACCTTAGGTGAATTCCTTAATTAAACTTGTCATTGAGCTTGAGTTAAAAATCAAAAGTTAACATATAAATATTTGTTTGCATAAAAATATTTTGGGCAAACAAAGTGGTGGGGTTCAAAATTCAAATCTCACCCCTACCCCTTTGGTAACAATTATTCCCAAGTCGGCAAGCCATGTTACTGGCGATCGGGTGGGGGTTAAAGTTTCTTTTTTTTTTTAGAAAAAGTTTGTTAAGGCATTTTTGTCATTTCTTTTTAATTTTAAACATGACAAATTGGGCTTTCACATCTTATGAGAATATTGAAATTGGAATTACCTCTCTATCCTTTACTATTCTTATTGGTCTTTATGTGGGATTTTCCCAAATATTTAATAAAATTCATGTCGTTTTTTAGTTATTTTACACCTAAACTTGTTTTTCATTAAACATTCAAATAATTTTCATTTTATGGATTTTTTTTTTAATTCAAGTTAATTTAAACATAAATTACACTACATCTAACTCTAAATATAAGACTCGGTTGACCTTTTCTTTTTGAAGAGATTAAAGAAGCTAAATAAGTTACTTAATCATATCATATGCTATGAATGGTTCAATGTTATGAAAGCTGGACCGGACTTGACAGTCCGATTGTCGACTGGAGAGGAAGGCTGTCCGATTTTCAGAGTTTAGCTGTTCAAGGGGTTAGCCTGGATTAGGCCATTCAGAATCGCCTTTTCAACTAGAAGCTGGAGTTGAGCCGTTACCCAAAGCGGATATATGAAAATCGAACGGCTTAAACATAGAAGATCATCAAAAGAGAGAAAAAAAAGGAAAAAGAGGGGAAAGAAGAAAGACAACGAGGTGGATTCTTCATCCCTTCAAGTATACGCTGCAATAAATGCGATGTCCAGCCTAAGTGCCACCACAAAATATGATTTTTAGAGTAGAAGTAGTGAAGGAGCCCCTCCGGTAACACTCAACAAGTATACTCACATCTCAGCGAACAAACTGAAATGAAGAAAGAGGGAGGTGTGGAGGAAAGAGAAGGTACCTTAGAAGTCAGAAGTGGTTAATCGTGTTCTATATGAAAGAGAGATTTGAATAATGAGCCATAATTAATAATTGCTTATTAATACTTTTTTTGAATTTTTTAAAGGGAACTTCCTAAAAAAATACACTAGAAGTTATAAAAAGACAAATAAGTTATTCCAATTTACATATTTCCAGATCAAACTACAGGCATTAAAATGGGATTACATATGTTGGAGAAAGACCTCATTACCCAATTCTTTCCTCATTCTCACCCTCTCCCTATCTGCATAATTTTTCACTCTCCGCCGTGAGACACTCATTCCCCTCACAACTGCGACACCTTCACTAGCAATCAATTCCTCCATCAGCCGTAACTCCCTTACACATTGGCATCATTTCATCCCTGTGAAATTGAAATAAACTTGAAACTATATTACATTCATATATCAAAAAGAGAGGATTACAAGTTATATATACACAAAAAATGAAGACAGAGGAAGAGTGATTATCAGTGAGATAGAGAAACCAAAGACAACAAAATCATGCTACCGAATTGCTTCTGACTTTCTATGTTTCTAATACTCCCCCTCAAGTTGGAGCATAGATATTTATCATGCCCAACTTGTTACAAAGATACTTAACCCGTGTCCCATGTAAGGCTTTCGTCAGAAGATCTGCCATTTGGTCGTTTGATTGCACATGCCCTATAGATACAACATTTTCTTTAATCTTATCATGAATAAAATGACAATCGATTTCAATATGTTTGGTACGTTCATGGAGTACAGAGTTCGATGCTATACGAAGTGCTGCTTTATTATCACACTATAGCTTTGCAGGCAATGTCGTGGTAATACCAATTTCCTTCAAGAGTTGAAATACCCTCACAATTTCTTGTACTAACTGTGACATGGCTCTGTATTCTGCTTCTGCACTTGATTTTGACACAACTCCTTGCTTCTTACTTCTCCAAGATATCAAATTTCCACCAACAAATACATAATAACCCGTAGTAGATCGTCTTGTGGCTTTAGATCCTACATGATCCACATCATTGAAATACTCGACTTTAGTGTACCCATAATCTGTATAAAGAATACCAAGACCTGGAGAACCTTTCAAATAATGCAAGATATGTTCTAAAGCTTCCCATTGTGCCATCGTTGGTGATGCCATGAATTGGCTGAGCCTACTGACTAAGAATGTTATATCAGGATGAGTTACTGTCAGATAATTCAACTTCCCAATGAGTCTTCTATATCTTTCAGGAAATACAAACGGCTTCAGTTTCTCTGGATCAATCTTCTTCTTCAAGTCATCAGGAAGCTCATCAAACATACTAGCATCAAGATCCAGGAAAGGATTCAGAATCATGGGGATGCTGCTGGTGCAGCTCCAAGCTTTCCAGTCTCCTTTAAGAGATTGAGAACATACTTCCTCTGACTCAAAAGAATGCCTTTCTTGCTTCTCAAAACCTCAATACCAAGGAAGTACCTTAATGATCCCAAATCTTTTGTCTGGAAGTGAGAGTTCAGGAAGATTTTAAGTTCTGAGATTCCAGAAATATTACTTCCTATAATCACAATATCATCAACATATACTACTAGAAGAATCATGCTTGTATCAGATTACTGGTAGAACACAGAGTGATCACACTTGCTTTGACTTAACCCAAACTTCTTTACTACTGCACAGAATCTATCAAACCAAGCTCGAGGACTTTGTTTAGACCATACAGTAACTTCCGGAGGTAGCACACTTTCATATTCTCTGCCTGAGCAACGAACCCAGGTGGTTGCTCTATATAAACTTCTTCAAGAAGGTTGCCATTCAAGAAGGCATTCTTAACATCTAATTGATGCAAATCCCAATGATGTGTAGCAGCCAAAGAAACAAGAAGACGAACTGAGGTGAGTTTGGCCATAGAAGAGAAAGTCTCAGAATAATCAATACCATAAGTTTGGGCATACCCTTTGGCAATAAGTCAAGCTTTTAGCCATTCCAAGGAACCATCAGCCTTAGTCTTAACAACAAATACCCATTTACATCCAATGGCCTTCTTTCCAGGAGGGAGATCAATAAGAGTCCAAGTACCAGCTGTTTCTAGTGCTAAGAGTTCTTCTTCCATTATGGCACGCCAACCAGGGTGAGTCAGGGCTTGGTGAAGGGTAGTAGGGGTGGAGATGGAATCAAGGGTGGCCACAAAAAAAGAGGAGACGAAGGATAATGACTTATAGGATACAAAAGATGAGATATGATAGGTACAGTTAGCATATCTTTTGGGAGGATAATGAGGACGAGTACCTTTTCGAAGGGCAATGGGCAGGTCATCAGAAGTATCAACAAGAGAATCAGGACTAAGTGGTTCAGTAGCAATAAGAAGAGAATCGGTGGAAACAGGAGTAGGAACTAAGGAGGCATCAACAGAATAAATCGGTGAAGTAGGAGCTAGCGAAGGTGAATTATTGGCAACATCAGCATCATTGGTAATATTAGGTTCCAGAACAGCAGCCTGTACTGGTGAGAGAGAGACAGGATAAATTAGGATATCATCATATTCATCCATGATAGAGGGAGACTCAGAGACGGTCAAAGTCTTGAAGAAAGGAGAGGACTTATGAAAAGTGACATCAATGGACACAAAGTAATGACGAAGATCAGGAGAGTAACACCGATAACCTTTCTGAATTCTAGAATATCCAAGAAAAAACATTTTAAGGACTTGGGATCAAGTTTACTAATACTAGGATGAACATCTCGAATAAAACAAACACAACCAAAGATTTTAGGATCAACAGGGAATAGCTTAGTGGTGGGAAACAGAATGGAATATGGAATATCCCCACCAAGAACAGCCGAAGGCATGCGATTGATGAGAAAACAAGCAGTGGACACGGCATCAGCCTAAAAACTTTTAGGGATAGAGGAATAAAACATGAGAGCTCTAGCAGTTTCTAAAAGATGTCGGTTTTTTCTTTCAGCAACACCGTTTTAAGCAGGGGTATCAACACAAGAGGATTGGTGAAGAATACCATGACTTTGCAAGTACTCACTGAATGGGGGTGGAAAAATATTCTTTTGCATTACCACTTCATAAGATTTTCACATGAGTATTAAACTGGGTTTGAATCTCAGCACATAAATTACAAAAGTGAGTAAATAATTCATAACGTTGTTTCATTAAATAAAGCCAAGTAGTTCGAGAAAAATCATCAACAAAAGTAACAAAATAACGATAACCAATTTGAGACAGGATTTGACAAGGACCCCAAACATCAGAATGTACTAACTCAAAGGGGGACGCAGCTCGTTTATTGACTCTAGGTGACAAATGTACACGATGGTGTTTGGCAAACTGACATGACTCACAATTTAAAATAGACACAGAAGAGAATTGAGGATACAATTTTTGGAGAGATGACAGAGACATATGACCCAGATGATAATGAACTTCAAATAGAGATGACCTACCAGAACAAGCAACAGAACGTGGCACCTGATCATCAAGGATGTAATGGCCACCAGATTCATAGCCTTTACCAATAACCTGCTTCGTCGTGAGATCCTGAAACAAACAATGGTCAGGAAAGAGTGTGATAAAACAATTTAATTGTCGAGTAAGTTTGCTAGTAGACAAAAGATTAAATGCAAGGTCAGGAATATAAAGGACAGAGGATAAAGGAACAGACGGGGTAGGTCTGATAGTGCCAGATCTAAGAACATGAGAATAAGAACCATTGGCAATGGTTATACCAGAGGGATTGGCATAAGGTGCATATGAGGAGAACAAATTCTTGTTACTTGTCATATGATCAGTGGCACCAGAATCGATAATCCACTTTGAGGAACAAGTAGCAAGACTAGAAGTAATGTTACTTGTAGTAAGAGCATCTGAAGGTTTGGACTTAGATTCAACCATCATCAATGAGAAGATGTACCAAACAACAAGTAAGCAAAGATGCAACTACAACAAATTCTCTGAGCAAGAATAAGAGAATCACACAATCATAAATTACGGCAACAATCTGAAATATCCCAAATGAGGCTTCAAGGTCCTTTAACCATAACAGCAAACATCACACTAGTGACCAAATAGAGATTTACCAGAAATATCCCAAATGATGAACAGTAACCGTCAAATGAACAGTACCTTCGAATTTGCAAATGGCAAGTTGGTTCTTCAAATTTCAAAAATACTAGTTTAGACCTTCAAAATTTTAAAATGACAGTTTGGTCTTACAAATTTGTAGAATGACAGATAGGTCCTTTGAATTTGTAAAATGACAAAATAGTCTTACGAATTTACAGAATGACAAACAAGTCTTCCAAATGACAGATAGCTTACGCATAAAACAGCCCCATAAGAACCAGAAGCAATAATATCAACCAAAAGAGGCTCAAAAATATCAAAACGGAAGCTAATACAAGAGGTACCTGAAAAGCCAACTTTAGAACTAGATCACATAGCCCCCGAGGATGAATGGGCTCGAAGAGTTGATCAAAATGCACCTAGAACTTGTCTGAAACAGTCGCCAAAAATTGCTCCACGTGCCGTCACATGGTATGACGGCGGAGGAGACAGTAGCGCGTGAAGGAAGACGCATTGTCGAAACTTGACGCCACCAACTGGGTTTTTCCTATCTTGGGCCTGAGAAGAAGGATGAAGGGCGCGTGTGGTCAAAGGAGGCTCCGGCGAAGGAAGATCTACAATTGAACTTAAGCAAGCTTTGCCGGAAAAAATGGAGTTTTCACCGAAAAAGAAGAAGAAGAAAGAACACTGAAATCACACTGGCTCTGGTACCATGTGAAATTGAAATAAACTTGAAACTATATTACATTCATATATCAAAAAGAGAGGATTACAAGTTATATATACACAGAAAATGAAGACAGAGGAAGAGTGATTATCGGTGAGACAGAGAAACTAAAGTCAACAAAATCATGCTACCGAATTGCTTCTGACTTTCTATGTTTCTAACAATCCCCAATGATGCCCATCTCTCTACCCAAGGTTCATTTTCGTTTATCCTTTCCCTCATTTGTTCCTATTTGTTCCTATAACTAATCTTAGTGTTTGTTGTTCCTTAAAGGATAGATTATGTATGAATCCCTTTTGTTCATACAAGATTTTTTTTATGAACAATATTATCCCATAAATTTATCCATGTTATAGTGTTAAAATAATTATGAACAGATGGTATGAATGCACAATCAGCTATAAAATTTGGTGGTTGGCTTCAAAATCAGCTATGAAATCTAGGATTTAGACAAAAAGCCTCGAAATCATAAGGATAAATCCCCTATAAATCATAACCATAGGCCCTTTAGCCTACACTATCTTAAGCGCACAGTCTAAAGGCGCCCTTATATGGCAGCGCCGCCCTTGGCTATGTTTATCACCCTCATCTTGATCACTTCCATCGAATTTGATGCTACGACCACCATAAACCCCGATGCAAAACTTGCCATCTAGCAGGTCCCAAGCCCGTCCTTCATCAACCCCTTGGCCAGAATCATCTCCTTGAATGAATCGTACATTACAAACTGCAAAGCCATCACGATTATGGCTCAGTTCACCATTGGCGCCGAGCCATGCTACAAGCTAGCCACCCTTTCTTGCTTTGATATGCTATGATTGCATCGAACACTTCATTGTAATTGTCCGCTAAGCCACCAGGAGCCGACCATTAGATTGCACACAAACCATCGCCACATAGTAAGGTTTCTGACAGTCACACCAACCCCGCTGACAGTAAGCCCTGCCACAATTTTTCAGCCCACATGCATGTTTCCCTTCTCTGGATATATCCATTTTAACAAAGAAAGAATTGGGTAATGAGGTCTTTTTCCAACATTTGCAAATCCTATTTTAGTGCCTATAGTCTAATCTAGAAATATGTTAAATGGAATCATTGATTTATCTTTTTATATTTTCCAAAGTATTTTTCTAGAATTCTCCCTTTTTTTAAAAGATCCTGACTCCGGATTCAATCAGACTGGGAGGGAGTTGAGATATATTTGGATCATGTTTTTTAATGCATCAAAATATCTCCTTTTTTGTTAAATATATATAGGAGAAAATTAAATTAATTATGAGTTTAAATTAATCAATTGATGTAAAAGTTAAAGATTTACCATGTCATAAAGACAACAAAAAATATTTATCTGTAATGTTGCGATTATTATAAAGAAAAATATTATTGCAAAAATTAACACTTTAGTTATTAAGTTTTTAATTATATTTCTATTTTATGATTGTTAATAATTAATGATTTGTGTTTATTTTATGGGTTACTTTATTAATTCATTCAACACTTTTTTTATAGAATTGGGTTAAGGAGCAAATTTATCAATGAAGTTTTGTCCGAGGAGCGTCTAGCACAAATATGTTTTAAAAGGGGCAAAAATACCAATGAACAGTTAAAAAGGGGCATCCAGCATAAAAACTGTTAAATCCATACTAACGCCGTTAGGGGTTTTTTTCTATTACAATCAAAGATCCTTCTTATTTACTATCAAGCATTCTTCTGAATCAAAGATCACCCAGTTATCTCTATCAGTACTTTGACTTACAATTAGGAGATTGTGGCATAATCCTTCAACGTAGTATACATCATTGATTTGAGCACCATCAAATTTTCCCACTTCACTAATTCCAGTAATACGTCCAGATTAGTTTCCTCCAAAAGTTACCTTTCCTCCTTCTCTGGTTTCTAGCATGGTGAACTTATTTCTGCCACCAATTATGTGTCTCGAGCATCCACTATCAATGTACCACTTGTTTGCCCATAATGCTTTGAGACATACCTAAAGTAATGTGATCAAGCTTTAGATACCCACACTTTCTTGGGTCCTTCGTGGTTAGTATACATTACTCTTAGTACTTGCGTCCCTTTCGGAACCCCTTTGTACGTACCAATGACCAGTCCTTTTCTAAACTAACATGATGAAGTATAATGTCCTTTTCTATTATAGTAATTACATGATGCAAATGGATTTGATATATGCACAAAATTCTTAAAATATCTAAGATAAGTCCTACTGCCCTTTTTCTTCTTACCTTTGTTTTTATCCTGATAAGAATTATATCCAATTCCAGATTATTAAAGGAAACTCTTTGAGATTTTAAAATAACTTTCAAAGTTTCACTTCCTTTAGTAAATCTTTCCATAGTTTTTGTTAAGTCACTTATTTTCTTATCTTTTTCTTCACACAATGCACATGATGATATGACAATATTTTCTAATTCTTTTACTTTCTTCTTATGTATAACCATTTCCTTAGCTACCTTGATGAATTCAGTATGCAATACATTATATTCAGATAATAATTCATCATAAGTAGGTTTAGAATCACTTACCTCAGAGTCCGATTCTTCTTCTTTGGCCACCAAGCATAGATTTGCAACTTCATCGTTGTCGATTTCTTCATCCGATGAGCTATCACCCCATATAGATGATATGTATGCTTTCTTTTTCTGCTTCTTCTTGTCTTTGTTCTTGAAGCATTCAGATTTGATTTGTCCAGGCTTTCCACATTCGTAGCATACTATCTGTTGCTCCTTGTTTCTTTCTTGCTTGGTCCAACTTGATAATTCTTGAAATTCTTTTGGCCTCTTTTATAGAACATCAAATTTGCGTTGTTGCCGAGGAGGATGATTGCCAAGGTTTTAAGTAGTTAAGTGTTCTTTTTAGTTTTCTTAGTTTGGTAGGAAGTGTGTAGTTAAGTGTTCGATTAGCATTGTCTTGCTGGAACTGAAATATTTGTACCCAGAAAATTCTGAAATTTGATTGGTTAAAGTTTTTCAGTATTCTAAGCAAGACTAATAGCTATAGCTATTAGGTCTGCTAGATTTTAGCCAAATTCGAAGGTTTGCTATACTTTTCTGAATTTTCTTTCTTTTTTGGTATTTTTCTAAGTTTTTTATTTAGTTTGTTCTTAGGGTTTTCTTTGATTTTTCTTGGTTGTTAGTATGTTTTTGAGTTTTTTTTAGGTAGTTGTTCATTGTTGGAGTGTTTGATAGTGGTTTAGTCATTTTTCATATTCATAGTTGTTTTGCATTCCATTTGCATTTTAAAAAAATAAAAACAAAAAGAAATTTGCATTTTGTTGCTTTGCTATCATGTTCTTAGTGGCCATTATGTGGTTCGTTATTGTTTTATGGTGAGCAACTTTGCATTCTTCATCCTTGGAAATTTGTTGGTTGCAACTTGAGATTTCAGGTAGCTATCACATTCTGTAAGTTGTGCTTCCAGTGACTCTACTTACATACTTGCGGTTTGAGGTACTACTTCACTGATATACCAACTTGTTCTCCTAAAAGGTGAATTCTTACCTTGCAACTCCTATTTGCCTCTTGTCACATTGTGTTGCACTTGTCTTGTTATTGCTGAAACTAGTCTTACTCTTTAGACACTTCAATTTTATTGGTTGTGGTTAACTCTTTTGGTTGTCAAGGATTAGTTAACTTGGTTTCCTACAAGTTGCTAATTTTTGCTGTATACAACCCTTCTTCAATTGACCATTTGACCAATTACTTTGCTGTAATTTATGTGTCTATATGAGTCTTCTTACTGTGCATGACTAGATCTCAGAAAACTGAACTTGTGCCTTTAGATAAAGATATTAACAAGACAATTAGGTTGCTTAAGAAAGGTAAGAAAGCTGAATCATCTAGTGTAGGGCTTGGACAAGTTATTGACACTGAAGTTGTTTCACATACTTGTGATAATTCTTCTCATATTAGCTCTTCGTTCATTGTAGATCACCATCTTGCCATGGATCCAGTTCCACCTCCAGAAGACGTACCTCTACCCATTGGGGAGCGTAGAACTATCAAAGATCTTACCTCTTCTACTAATATTATTGATCCTTTTCTCTCTTGTCCTGAATTTAATATTAATTTTGAGTTGAAAGGTCCTTTGTTGAGTCACTTACCAAAATTTCATGGTTTACCTGTAGAAGACCCTAACAGGCACTTGAGGAATATGTACATTATGTGCAACTCCATGAAACCAATGGGAGTTGATCTAGATGAGATGTGCCGGAAAGTCTTTCATTTTACACTAGAAAACAAAACTAAGGAGTGGTTCTTGATGCTACCTCACCACAATCCTAATGCTTTAGTATCCTAAGACAACTTGAAGAGTGCATTTTTGGAAAGATACCTCCTTTCTTCAAAGATAACATCTCTCACTAAGGAAATCTTCGGTGCTAAACAAGGCCTCCATGAATCTTTTAATGAGTATTGGTGTCGTTTCCAAGAACTTCTAGCCAAGTGTCCACATCACCAAATCCCAGAAGCTCGATTGGTGCAATATTTTCATAGTGGGTTATTTCCTCAAGATAGGGAGAGTTTGGATTCATCTTCTGGAGGCACTATTCAATTGCTTACACCTGAAGAAGCTTGGGCTTTAATTGAGAAGATAGCTAGTAATGATGAACAATTTGAAGGGTTGGATGCTAGACAAGTCCATGAGGTCTCACATGCTTCAAGATCTTCAAGGGAGTATAATAATTTGTCATCCTAAATGACAGATATGAGAACTGACCTCAATAAGCTCATGGCCCATCTAAACAATGTGAACATTCATGGGTCACATTCTCAAGCTCTAGTGGCTCCTAGCTGTGACATATGTAGCTCTCACATGCATATTGCTCCTAATTGCCCACACTAACTTGGGGAGGTCTCGGCTGTTTTTCAAGGGAGACAAGGATAGAATCAAAGGCCTTGGAATCCCTACTCTAATACATACAATGAGGGTTTGAGGTCCCATCCCAACTTTGGTTGGAGGAACCAGAATCAATTTCAAGGGAGTTCTTCAAATCAAGCTCCAACTCAAGGACCTTCAAATCAATCTAATCCCCAATAAACAGTGGTTGCTACACCTGAATCTCATGCTACTAAAGATGACATCTCTCAACTTCTCAAGTGTATGAACAATATGTCATCTTCAATGGGTAACTTAACCTCGAGATTTGATGAAGAGAGAGCTCAAACCAATTCTAAATTTTTTGACATTGGGACTAAGTTTGATACAATCTTTAACAAGTTGGAGTTATTGGATTCTAAGAATTCTAACCTTACTTCATTTGTCACTCAAATGTCTGATAGCCTCAATGAGCAACAAGCCAAAAGTAGACAAGGGTTGCCTTGCAACACTGTAATCAATCCTAAGGATGTACATGCTATCTCCTTAAGGAGTGGTAAACAAGTGGGTAAACAAGTTCGATTTGAAGAAAATGTTGAGAGTTTCAAATCTGGAATGAATTCTAGTGATAGGCACAATGAAGAGGTTAAGATTCCATTGCAACCATAAGGGGAAGATATTGATGGTAGTGATGATTTTGATCACAGCACTCACCTTGCTATTGGAAAATCTGAGAGTATGTTTGAACGGAAGCTTCTACAAAGGCATTCTTCTCCAAATTCAAATATGGATTGCAAGCAAGGAGTGTCAACTTCAACAAACACTAAGGTACTTGACCCTTCAACTTCTTCTTCTTCAAGCAAAAGGGAAGGTAAAAAAGGTAAATCTCTCTGAAATTCCATTCCCTAATTCATATGTGCTTAGCAAAAAGGTTTCAAATGAAAAGAAATTTGTTGATATGATGGATATTTTCAGTAAGATTGAAGTTAATTTGCCTTTGCTTGATGTGTTGAAAGGAATGCCTGCTTGTGCTAAATTCTTGAAAGATTTGTGCACCCAAAAGCGTAGGTGTAAACCCAATGAGTGTGTTCAGTTGAGTCCTAGTGTGTCTGTTATGTTTAAACCCCATCTTCCAATTAAGTGTAAAGACCCTGGCTCATTCACTGTTCCATGCACTATAGGTACCATGCCTTTTAGTAATGCTCTTCTTGATCTAGGAGCCGCTATAAATGTCATGCCCTACTCTGTTTAAACCTTTCTTGGCCTCACAAACATCAAATCCACTAGTGTTATCCTACAACTAGCTGATCGCACCACTAGGAGACCTCATGGCTTATTGGAAGACATCTTAGGCAAGGTCAAAGACTTAGTGTTTCCTGCTGATTTTTATGTCCTAGACATGTCTATTGAGGTCTCAGTTGAGGAACCATTGATTTTGGGTAGGCCTTTCATGCGCACAGCTAATACTATCATTAGCATAAAGGATGGGTACATAACTATGGAAGTAGGTGATCATGTCATTCGGTTCAATGTTTATGAAGCTATGAATCACCCATTTGAGGACTACTCCCTTTTTGACTTGAATATGATTGATTTGGCCTTGGAAGAGGCAATTGATGAGTCTGCTTTCTCATTGTATGTGAAAAATGATTGTTATGATGATGTATGTGCTACCATTGGTTCAAATTCTTCTCCCTCTATTGATTGTGATGATGATGTGTGTAGTATTGATTGCATGTCAATTGATAGCTCACTTTCTACTTCCAATCCTTTTATTTTTGATTTTTCTAACCTTGGTAGTACTATATCTTCATTTGATAGTTATCATGGTGTTGGGAAAGAATTATTGTGTAGCTTTGCAGAATTTGAGAATGTTAGTGAAGTAGATTCCACTTTTGGAAGTGAAGCAACATCTATTAGCACTGAATCTACTCCTATGGACACAAGTGGAATCATTGTTGAAGATGAGGAAAGAAATCAATGTGCTACTGATAGCACGGCTGCAATTCATGGGTTTAATCTTCACATTCCTCCATCTTACATATTTCAAACTTCTCCTAACCTCAAGGATGATTGTGTGGGTAACCTCACTTCTTTCCAATTATTGAAATACTTACATTCTCCTTTTGGTGATGAACTTAGCAGGTCAAAAGTCATAAATTTCTTTGCTGACAATTTTGGAAATAATGGACAACCATATGTCAAGACTGCAACAGGGGAGAAACTCAGTTCTAATCAATTACTACACTGTTGCATACCAATTCATGATGCTACTTCTCATATATTTCACTCTTTGAATGATGTAGGTGGTAGTCAAGGTTGCTATGTGAATGAACCACAATCTCAATCCACATCTGAACAAAGGGGGCATACTTTCAATCCAACAATTATTGGGGATTCTCATAAGAAAGAGAAGTTTCTTGGTTCACTTGAGTTGAAAGAACTTTTACCTTCAATTGTGCAACCCCCTGAACTTGATTTAAAACCCCTTCCCCCTAACTTGAAGTATGCTTTTCTTGCTGAACATGATCAATTACCTGTCATTATCTCTAGTTCCTTAAGTACATCTGAGGAGTTGAGTTTACTCCATGTGTTGAAGAAACATAAGAGGGCAATAGGGTGGACTTTAGGTGACATTCCAGGTATTAACCCAACTGTATGCAACCATAAAATACTTTTGAATGAGGGTTCTAAACCCGTGAGATAGCCCCAACGTAGACTCAACCCTCTCATCTTAGATGTAGTTAAGAAGGAGGTCACCAAACTCTTGAGTGCATGGATCATATATCCTATATCAGATAGTGAGTGGGTCAGTCCGTTCCAAGTTGTTCCAAAAAAGAGTGGAATAACAGTTGTGCGAAATGAGAAGAACGAACTCATTCCAACAAGAGTCCAAAACTCTTGGAGAGTTTGTATAGACTTTAGAAAGTTGAATGACACAACTAGAAAGGACCACTTTCCCCTCCCCTTTATAGATCAGATGCTAGAAAGATTGGCATGTAAATCATATTATTGTTTCCTTGATGGTTTTTTTTGGTTATTTTCAGGTTCCTATTGCACTGGAGGATCAGGAAAAGACAATATTTACATGTCCATTTGGGACGTTTGCATACCGAAGGATGCCTTTTGAGTTATACAACGCTCTTAGGACATTTCAAAGATGCATGCTCTCCATTTTTAGTGACTTACTTGAACAAGGTATTGAGGTATTTATGGATGATTTTTCTATATATGGGAATTCTTTTGAAGAATGTTTGCTGAATTTGGAGAGAGCATTAGAAAAGTGTGTGCAAAAGAATCTTGTGCTAAATTTTGAGAAATGCCACTTCATGGTAGATCAAGGAATAGTCTTAGGCCACTTGATAAGTAAGAGGGGTATAGAAGTTGACAAATCTAAAATTGAAGTAATTTCATCTCTTCCTTATCCCTCTAACTTTAGAGAACTTAGATCTTTCTTGGGGTATGCTGGGTTTTATAGAAGATTCATTAAGGATTTTAGTAAAATAGCTTGTCCCCTATCTAAGCTTCTCCAAAAGGATGTGGATTTCATCTTTGATGATGCATGCAAATTGGCTTTTGATGAAATTAAGTCTAGACTCATTTCTCCACCTATACTCATTGCTCCTAATTGGGATCTTGATTTTGAGCTTTGTTGTGATGCTTCCAATAGTGCTGTTGGTGCAGTTCTAGGTCAGAAAATTGGTAAAACCTCTCATGTTGTTGCTTATGCTTCGAAAACATTGGATAAGGCTGAAATCAATTACACTACGACTGAGAAAGAGCTCTTTTCCATTGTTTTTGCACTTGAGAAGTTTAGGTCTTATCTAGTGAATTCTAAAGTGATTATCTATTTTGATAATTCTGCTGTCAAGTTCTTATCTAGGAAGACTCATACTAAGCCTCGGTTACTAAGGTGGATACTACTACTTCAAGAATTTAACACAGAGTTTAGGGACAAAGCAAGTACAGAAAATCTTGTTGCTGATCATCTAAACTGCTTGCCTCTTGCTACACAGGGAGTAGTTGATGTTGAAGTTACTTGTGATAGTTTTCCTGATGCCCATCTCCTTGCTATTACACTTCATGACCCATGGTTTGCTCATATTGTGAATTATCTTGCTGCTGGAGTGTTACCTCATTCTTTGTCTCATTTTCAGAAACAGAAGCTAAAACATGAATCTCAATACTATTTGTGGGATCCTCCTTACTTGTGGCGGTATTGTAGTGATCAAGTCATTAGGAGATGTGTGTCGGATGAAGAAGTTTCTTCTGTTATAACATCTTGTCATTCTTTGTTGTGTGGTGGTCACTTTGGGGCAAAGAGAACTGCTAGGAAAATCTTAGACTATGGTTTATATTGGCCTAGCCTCTTCAGGGATTGTTATGCTTTTTGTAAAACTTGTGATGCATGCTAGCGTTTTGGGGGTTTATCTAGAAAACATGAAATACCACAACAACCCATATTGTTTTGTCAAGTTTTTGATGTTCGGGGCATTGATTTTATGGGTCCATTTCCTGTATCTCATGGATATCTATATATTTTGTTGGCTGTTGATTACCTTTCAAGGTGGATTGAGGCCATTCCTACAAGGAAGGATGATGCCTCTACTGTTATAAAATTCCTACGTACTTATATCTTTTGTAGGTTTGGTGTACCAAGAGCAATTGTGAGTAATAGTGGCTCACGTTTTTGCAACAAATTGATGGACAACTTGTTATCCAAGTATGGTGTTCTCCATAAGACATCTACCCCGTACCATCCACAAACAAATGGGCAAGCTGAGGTGTCTAATAGGGAAATCAAGTATATCTTCGAGCGAATTGTCAAGCCAAGTAGGAAAGATTGGAGTCTTCGGTTGGATGATGCTCTTTGGGCATATCGTACAGCTTTTAAAACTCCCATTGGCATGTCTCCTTTTCAGTTAGTCTCTGGTAAGGGTTGCCATCTACCTGTTGACCTAGAGCATAGAGCTTTCTGGGCTGTGAAGACTTGTAATATGGATCTTTAAGGTTCTGCTGAGGAAAGGATGCTTGAGATACAAGAGCTTGAAGAGTTGAGGTTGGATGCATATGAAAGCTCCCGTATCTACAAGGAAAAATCCAAATTGATTCATGATCAAGGCATCTTATGGAAGCAGTTTCATGAAGGAGAGCATGTGCTTATGTTCAAGGCAAGATTCAAGTTCAAAAATGGGAAGCTTAAAACCAAATGGCAAGGTCCCTACAAAGTGGTCAAGGTGCATAGCTTTGGATTAATAGAGCTCAAAGATATTGCAAGTGCTGTAAAGTTTCAAGTGAATGGTCACTTGTTGAAGCACTACCATGCTAGTCATCAACTACCATAATGCACACGGTAGTCTCTTTCCTTACCTTGTTTCTTGTTTTATTTGATGATATATGCTATTGAACAAGTGTGGGGGAAGGACTTACCAGTAGTAAAAAGTAGTCTGTTTGTTTTGCATTTTCCAATTGAATAAACTCCATTTTGAATCATACTCTTATGCTTAACCTTATCCTACACTACCCTTTTCTCTATATCCTTATGCCTAATTTCTGAGAACTATTTCCACTTATGTCTTGTCCTCAATCTCCTTGTGACGATGATATGTTGTGCTTCAATCTTGAATTGGACTTCACAACATTCACTTCACCCAAGAGATAAGTGCGTTTAGGTTCTTTGTTTTTGTGCATTATATTGAGGGCAATGTAAGGATTGAGTGTGGGGGAGTGTGTGTTATTCTCATGAGAATTCACTGTGATATCATATGCCTCTGTCTCCTGCTTGTGTCCTTTGTTGTTTTTGGTCCAATTCACTGAGATTTTTGAAGGCTTTAGTCATGATTAAGTATCTTAATTACTCTTAGTTGGATTCATAGTTGAAACTTGTTTTGAATTAGTGAATTGCCACAAAATGCAAGTGTTTTAATGATGCACGGTTTAATTTTGATGATTTTGTTAGGAAACAAAAAGCCTAGTTGGAAGGTATTTTGGGCCTAATTGTTCATTTCATTGTGTGATTCATCTACTTAGATTATTTCTCTCTAGAACTTTTTTTATTTCTTGCTTGAGGCTACATTTTGCAATGGTATAGATAGAGATGACATTGATATTCATTTCATCACCCATTTACCCAAACACAAACCATTTACCATTTACCTTTGTTTAGCCCCTTGAGCCCTTCACTTTCATTTCTATTTCATTATACAAATCCTATGTTTGCATCCTTTATCAAGTTCTTTATAGCACTATTGAAAAAAAAATATAGTACTATTATATATTAGAAAAGAAAAAGAAAAAAAACCATGTGAATAGTCAAAAGAAAGAAAATAGAAAAAAAGAAAAAGAAGAGAAAAAGTGTAAAAAAAAATCAAAGAAAAAAATAAAGTCACAATAGTGAAATATGTGAATTAAGTTTAGTTTTATAGTGCTAAGAGATCTAGAAAATTATTTGGTGCAAGCATAGTGTTTGTTACATTGTCCATCATTTGGCCTATTCAACATTACAACCCTACAAAGTCCTTTGGATTTATTTATGCCATTGTTGCAAGTAGTGGAGAGCCTAGAAATACTACAAGCCTATGGTAGAGTGTGGTTAAAGTGGATGCGAGTGAAAAACTACCTTACATGAGGGAAGAGTGCAAACACTTATCCTAGTTAAGGTTTCCAATTAAGCTCATTATAATTAAACGTTGCATTGCTTTGACTACTTCAATTTTTGGTATGTTCATTGAATTTGGATAAGAGGATACCTTGTTATTTGACTAAGTGTGACTTTTGAAGCTTGATCTTGCCTATCCTTTCAACTTTCATCCCTCTCTTCCTATTGTGATTTTAATGTTTTGCTCAGGAGTGCAAAAGCTTAAGTGTGGGGGAATTGATATAGCTCAATATTTATATATTTTTATTAATTAATCTTAGGCTTTTGTGGGACTTAATTAAATATTTTGGGCATAATCAAGTATTAAAATGATATTTTAGTGAAAGAATAATTTGGGAACTAAAGTGGTTTAATTGTTATATTTCTAATTAATATTTGTTATTTCCATTATTCTTTAATTGTGAACAAAAGATATTACCTTTGTGAATTTAATTTTGCAGGTGATGATGTGGCACAACTTGAGTGGTCAAGGTTAAAGATGTTATTTTGGAGCTTAATGAAGGACAAAAGTAGAATATCACAAGTACATAATTTATTTTCACATTTTTTTTCTAAGAGGAGGTTAAATGATTAAGGGCCTTGTTTGGTGGTTGCAATTTTGTGTCTAATGCCAAAACAGATTTTTATCTCTTATCCAAACATACCTTTAACTCATTTAACCTAGTGAATTGAAGAAAGAAAAGGAGTGGGGACCATTGTTTGGAGGGTGGCAACTAAAAAGAAATGAGAAGGGAGTATGAATTAATAATTGAAGATGGAAATCAATTGGACCGAATGAATAAAAGAGATGAACCAAAATGGTTGAAGGAGAAAAGAGTATAGCTGGACCGATTAATTGAATGGAATAGAAGAGGAGTGGAGGCTGAATTATGGAAGCAGCTATTGGACTGAATTGAAATGAGAGAGCAACCAGAATGGGTGAATTAGAAGGAGAGGAGTTGACTGAGTTAATAATGAAAGAGTGGACCGAATAGGAATTAAGAGAGGAAAAGGGCAAGTAATGGCTGACGTAAGAGGAGGAGGACCGAATATGAAAAGGAATAGAATGGAAAGGATGGGGTGCTGTGTGAAAAGGGAAGGACTGAAGACAAAATAAAGAGAAAGGAAGGGAGGCCGCTGCAAAAGAAAAGATGAGAAGAGACATACGACACAAGGAAATAATAAAGGGTTTGGCGGTTGATGAAGGAAGGAGGACCGAGGGGAAAAGAAGGAGAAGAGACCACTGAAAGGAAGAGGGACAGCCGAAACTTTTGACCAAGACCGATGGAATGAAGAAGGGGAAGGCTTGTATGAATAAGAGAAAAGCGTGAAGAGCAGCAGGAGAGGCGTGGCTGTGGTGAATAATTGAAGAACTATTTCAGTGACGTTGCTGTTGCATCTATGGCTATTCTCCTCTTCTTTCATCAAGCTTCATCTTCCTCCTCTTCCATGAGTAGCTAAGTCTTGGTGATTTCCTTGAATTGGGTAATGGTTTGAGCTTCTAAACTTCAATGGAATTCCTTAAGCTCTCTTTCTATTTCATAATTGTATGGCTTGGTAAAGTATATGGTTGTGATCTAGATTGTTCTATGCCAAGTGATTAAACTTGGTGGTTGAGCTAGGAGTTGATTAATTAAGCTTTGTATGATTCAAATTAGGAGTAGGTTGAGTTGTTTATTCAATCTTGGTTAAGTGGATTGTAAATGACTAAACTGAATGCTTTTAACTTTTGTAATGGTAATTACAAGTTAGAATTGGAAGTTGATTATTTATCTCCTTAAGTCTGAATTATTTGGTGATATTCATTTAATTGCTTCGGTAGAATGAATTAAATGATTATTGCAAATATGGAGCTATTGGTATCTTAGTTCCATCCTCTTGACTCATTATGGAATTCATATTATTAGCAAGCAAGGAAGACTAAAACCTCAACTCAAGGGAATCCCATTCCATCATTATATTAGTTAATTGAATTTATCTTGTTATTAGTGTTAATTTCAATTTCTTTTGCTACTTTATTTTAAAAATTGAAAAATACAAAAATATTGCTTTAGCTTAGATTACTTCATTAGTTTAAAAATCAAATTCTCAAAATGATTTCTCACAACTTTAAAGTTTTTTATCACTTTTCTACTTAGGACTTGGAAATTAATCTCCTCACAAGAACGATCTAGGTTGAGCTACTATGCTACATTTTCAAACCTAGTTTTATTTTGTGAACTCACACGACATGGGTTCATCAATAGAACTTCTTGAATTTCCTCACTATCATGCCCATGTCATCATCATCAGGGACATCTTCATTTTTCGAGGATTCATCTTCCTTGATGGCTTTAAGTGCAATTCCTCTCTTCTTTTTATCATTGAACTCTTCTAGTTCCTTCTTGAACCTTAACTTTCCTTCATACTCAGAAAGGCTACCAAAGAGAGCAGCTACGGATCTCATTGATTCTCCTTTAGCTTCTTCGATAGCTGTTACCTTTGCTTCCCATTCTTTCATAAGAATGTTAAGGATCTTTCTCACCTGGGAATTTTGATCAAATGATTTCCCAAGTGCAGATAGTTGATTAACAAGATGAGTATATCTGAGTTTGAATTTTGAGATTCTTTCTCCAGGTTTCATACGAAATAGATCATACTCTGTAATTAGAGTATTGACTCTATTTTCTTTGATTCCGGATGTGCCTTCGTGAGCAATCTCAAGAGCATCCCACATATCTTTGGCTGTTGGTAGTGTGAATATTCGAAAATATTTCTTTTGATTAAGGGCACTCTGTATCATTAAAATAGCTTTTCTATTTAATGTTACTAACCTCTTGTCTTCTTCGTCAAACTCCTCTAGGCTCTTTTTAATGACTCTATCTTTGATTTTCTTCATTGGAATATAATCACCGTCTTGTATCGCAATCTATAGACCGTATTCATTGGCCATCACGAACACTCTGAACTTAGCTTTCCAGAACGAAAAATGTTCTCCAGCAAAACTAAGAGGTCTAGTGATAGAAGCTTCATCTAGAAGAATATTCTCACCCATTGTTGCCATTTACTGGATCCTTCTCAAGCTGTTAGGCTCTTCGGAGAAGACCTCACTCTGATACCAAATGAAAGAGGCAAGCTTAACCCAAAAGGGGGGTGAATTAGGTGATGTTTTAAATTTTTTGATTGACACGGTGATATAAAAATAACTGTAGATAGAGTAGAGATGAGAAGATTGGCATACAAAGAGTTATACTGGTTCGGCTCAAAATCCAAGCCTACGTCCAGTCCTCAAAGATCAAGACCTATTAAGATTTTCATTATTCTTCCAAGATTCAGTGGGCTCTCGAAACACCGCAAAATAACAGTCGTCCTTGAATGAACTACGAGCAGAAATATTCTAACATCTAGAAATTTCTCTCCCCCTTACAACAAATCTTACGTGCAGAAAAACAAACCTATGACCTTTCTCTCTTGCTTACTTATACAAGTCTTATGAGTAGCAATGTTCTCTCCTGCTTACACCACTGTAAGTCTTATGAGCAATAACATTCTCTACTACTTGTATCTTGTATGTCCTATGAGCAGAAAGTCCTACTAGGAATTCTCTCAACTGCTTCTCTCGTAAGGATATCTACCCTCTCAAGGACCTTATACCTTGATATCAAATGAAAATTGAATTTGAAGTGTATACAGACTCTCTTACAGAGCAAATATGATAAACACTGAAGAGCAATATGAATACAAAGAAAATATGAATAACAGAGACTCGTGAATTTGCTTATGTGAATTCTTGTTCTCAGTTTATATCTGATGCTCTCAGAAATTTTGTATTTATAGTCAGAAGATTTTGTCCATTGAATGATAGTCGTTATGGAGCAGAGCATTTTACTGTGGAACAGCATGCATACGTTTGAAATCTTTGAATAAAATATTGTGGTAGGTATGTGCTTAGTTGGTTGTAATGATTATGTTCGCTGTTGTTTGACTTCCTCTGCCTTTCTAATTCAAACAATGAAACTCCTGTATCACACTTGTAATATATGTTAAATAATAATATCAAGTAGAAATAGAATGATTAAATAATATTAAACCATATTTGGATTGATCGTTGTGAGTCAGTGACGTTTTGGCTTCTGACAGACGTTTCCTCGAGTGCATTGAAGCCTCACTCGAGTACATCTTCATATTTGCTCTTCTACTTCTGATTTTGTGTTGCACTTTCATGAGATTTTGAGAGAGTGAATTTTCACACTTGCGAGTGATGTGGGTTCTCACTCGAGTACAAATTCTCTCACTCGAGTGTACATGTAATTTACACTATGAGCTTACCTCTCTGGATAACACTCATATCCCATTTTATCAAGAGTATGATTTCGCACTTGCAGGTGATGTGGGGCCTCACTTGAGTACAACGATCCTCACTCGAGTGAAGAGTTTGTTTTTGTATAAGATACACTTTTGCTTCAGTACTTGCATTAGAATGGAGAGAGTTAGATTTCTCACTTGCGAGTGCTGGGGTATCACTCGGGTACAAGTTCCTTTGCTCGGGTGCACTTGCTCTTCCATGCTAGCTAACTCTCAGGCATACACTTTCTATGCTTCACTCGCTTGGACTTAGGTGCAGTTCTGATTATCACTCGGGTGTCACACTGAGTACTCGAGTGAGCTTTTGCTTTTAGTATACATTGCTCTCGGGTAAGCACTTCTTGTACAACACTTGGTAGGACTCGGGTGCACTTGAGGCTATCACTTGAGTAGAGAGACTGTGCTCAAGTGAAATGATAATATTCTGCCTCTGTGATTGCTCTCTACCAAATACTTGCACGAGTGTCCCTTTATGCTCGGTATAAATCTTATCATCACTTGAGTGCTGTGACCATCACTCAAGTTGTCCTGCCATTTTCTGCTGAAGTACGCTTCTGTCAAACACTTTCTAATCAACACTTGCTTGTGCCCAAGTGCAAAAGTGATTAATGCTCGAGTGATAGCTCCATCACTCGAGTGCATCAGTTAAAATAGTAGCAATGACCTCTGAACTTTGTGATATGCAGTTGGTACTATTTTCAACTATTGCAAAATATGATTTTCTTACTACAACACACAATGATCTTTTGTTATCATCAAAAATTGGAATCTAACAGGAAAGAGTTCTAAGAATGATGAGAGATAAAAAGACTCTCAAGGATTATGTGATCCCGCCCTACCTGGCAAAGGGCCTAGTATGCGTAAGCAGTAGGATTAAAGTGTCAGTGCAAATAGGCACAGGACATATATATGGTGCCATTGGGTTGGTAGAAAGATGCCAACCAGCTATGTTATGAGGTATGAGACTGATTGGTCATGCAAAATATATCGGTATAGGTGTACATATGACATTTTCAGTGCAGACATTGTACCCTACATTTTTGGAGAAACCGAAATGTGGCGTCATGTGGGGCCCATATACATACTCTGACTTGGTTTCATCTTTTAAGCCTCAATATGTGTGTCATGGTCCTGAGTAGAATTCTGAGTAATGCACTAATGAAGCAACTTTATTAAAATAACTTCAGTAAAGTATGTAATTACGGTTCATGATGACACAACTTTTGTGTTGGCACCACAGGAAATTGACACGTGTCCCCTCATCATGACAAAGTATCATGTCACGTTTGTGTTGGCTTGATAGGAAGGTGACATGTGTTCCTAATGATGACACTTACTTTATGCCTTTTGTGTTGTCACCTCCAAAACGCGCCACCTAGCGCCTAAGTCTAGGGAATCCACTAGTCTCCCATCCGGACACCGAATTGACTTTCTCGAACACCAAGCCCAGGAGCCAGGGAAAATCAGTAGACCCCTATTTTCCCTAACATACTAGACAGCTAGAAGCTCAATGAAAGAGGCAGGTCCCACTTTGGTAAAGTAATTGACATATGTCACCGAACTAGTAGATTACCGGACAAATGGCACCATAGGAATTTGACACATGGAGGACAACTTTAAGATTCATTTCAGGCCTTAAAATTTCATCCATATACCCCCAAAAATCAGAAAAAATGCCAAGAAATTGTTAGAGGAGAGATAGAAGATGAATAGTAACCGTTCTTGAGCTCCGGAGCCAATTTCACTTCCGAATTGGCGTTTTCTCTCAAACTACTCTTTACAAACCTTCTTCTACTCATCTCAAGCGTCATTTCTATGATTTTGGATTTTCATTTGGAGGTGTTTGGAGCCGTCTCACTTGCCGAAGTACTGCCGGATTTTCGAATCGATTACGGAAACTCGTAGAGGTAAGCGTGGGCTTCATTTTGAACTGATTAGTTTATTATTTGGATGAGTATTATCGGGGTGGGTACTGTTCATAATTCATACAAGGGTATTTTTGAGGTTTAATCATGTGTTTATCGTTAAATGATGATTTATAATGATTTTGGAAGTTTATGTTAAAGTTGTCTGAATTTGTTTTCTGGAGGCAGAGAGCTTGTAATGTGTTTTTAATCAGTCAAACTTAATCCAAATATTATGGGATTTTACAGGATGATAGTAGACATCTTGAGCTTCAATTTGATAGATAATATAAGCCATTTGACAAGTATATTGAAAATTATGATTTTTAAAAATTTGACCACGATTCTGGAATGAAATCTGTGACAGTTTGAGTTTGATGAATTTCTAGGAAATATGTGGCTATGATTTATACTTTTTGATATTTTTCTCTTAAACAGTACTTAAATAGCTTTAATTATCCACTGGAACCAACCCATTTATATTTTTGTAGTATTAATTATAAATTTTTAAAATTTGGTCTAAAAAACCAAAAGTTGAGATTTTGTTTAGGTGCTGCCAGATTTCATTTTCTGGAGGAAGCTTTGTTTTGGTGAAGATTTCACTATCCAAACTTCATCTGATGATGATGAGATTTTCCAGAATTATAGTATACTTAAAGACCTTTAATTTGATAGGTATTATGAAGGATTTTGTTAAGTATACTAGGAGTTATGAGTGTATGAATTATATCATTAAAACTGGTCAAATTTTCTGGCAACAAGGGAAAACATAAAAACTGGGAATTTTGTGTGGATAGACAATTGTGGAAAGTATTTTTTTCCCTTAAAACAGACTTAATAAGGGTCACATAGAATTTTGGATCGCCCCAATTAAATTTTTCTAGAATTAGTTATAATTTTTCAAAGTTCAGTGAAAAATCTGCCAGCTTGGGACTAGAATTAGACCTTAAAGGGATAAGTTCAGTGAAAAATCAAGGTAAAGAGTTTTTGTAATAGAATTGGACCTTAAAGGGATAAGTTGAGCACTTGGGACTAGTGTAGCCACACTATAGGTTCATTGATCATGGCTTTAATAATGCCATTATTTATTTAAGACCATGAGAAGCTAAGAAAGATAAAGCATGGAAGAATTTCGAAGAAGCTTCAATGGTTGGAAGAAAATGGGACAAGAAGAAGGACTTTATCCATAAGGTAGTGAACTTACTTACTTGCATGTATGTGATGTTTATGCTGTGTATTGATTTGCTGTATTGTTTTACTTGATTATGTGAAGCATATATGAATGAATGAAGCTCTATTTTTGTCTTTGCTGTGGCCCATAGGTATGTTGCATGAAACATTGAGCATGCAGAATATCATTATGTGAACATGAGCCTATGTAAGGCAAACATATAATGTACTAGGATTTATTTTACACGTATTGTCTGTAATGTTTGCTACTGAGATTCTCTTAAATCTCACCCCCCACCAACCATATACGTACGAAAGTGTGACAGAAAAATAATGCTGAAGATGTACTGAAAAGAAAGAAGACAAAGAACTCAGAAAAAAAAGTGTAATAATTTACTGTATGTAAATTATTTGCACGACCCGGATATTTGTATGAATAGTAAGAATAGACACGTATAAGAATTGAACGATAATCGGGATTACTGAAACTAAAAATAAGAGCGAAGAAATAGAACTAACTCTGATATATGAATATGGTAAGAATAACGGCTAAATAGCCTGAAATGATAAATGAACCCCTAAAGAATTGAATAGTAATGAATCCAACACATTTAAAAGGGGCAGAAATGTAAGGTGTTACAAATGGCAACATCCATATCCTAATTGTAACCCCCCTTCACGCTTAAGGCCGAGATTTAGTTCATAAACATGTAATTAATATGGAATTAGGGACCGTAATTGATTTAGGACTTATTAAAGAAATATTTTGCCCAAAATCAATTTTCAAAAACTTTTCTAAACTTAATTACAATGGTCTCATATTCCCATTTTAATACCATATGGCCTGTACAAGTTGATTTCATTTACAAATATCAGAGTGCAAAATATATTCCCGACACACTCGGGATCCATTCATAACAAAAAGGGATTTACACAAGGCACAAAGCCTACAATTCATACCCTTTTACTTGGGGATTACACAAAATCCACTATATACAATTCCAAAATATACAATGATAACCATAAATTCCAAAATACACTCCTAAACAGGAGCTCTAACTACTCTTCGTCGCCCGCTTGCCTCTCGATCCTTCGGCCCTGTCTAGAAGGTTTAATTTTGGGAGAGTGAGATTCTAAAGAATCCCCGTAGTAACAAGTCAATCATATAATGTACAATAATAATGCATGTAATCAAATCACTATCCACACAAGCAACTACAACGGCAGTTACAACGGCAATGGTTAGTATGACACATGTCATCCCTGACGATTGCTCACACTGAATTGCTCACGTTGTATTGCACCACAACAATCAACACAGTATAATTCACCACAGCTGGGATCCATATAAAGCATATCATATTCGCAAGCCACATAGGCAAGATACACACACACAGCCCACGGCCGGTTTTCACATACGCGCCCCCACGGGTCGGATTCACAAAGATCCATGTCGATTACGACGGCAGTCCAACGGCCGACCTAGAGATGACCACTATTACTCTCTATACGGCTCACGATGACCTGCTCGTGCCGTAATGGACCATGGCACACAATTCACAAGTTCAATGATAAGATATGCATACCAAAACATCATACAAGATATGAGAGAAAAGTCACTACCTGAGTTCTTCCGGGCGTGTCCTAGCGCCGGTCTCTCCCGAGGAAGGCAAATATCAAATCCTAATTTTCACAATTAGGGACGAAGAGTTATTCTCTATTCCAAGACTTAATTCACTTTATAATACTTAATTGGTTATCATTATTGCTCTTTTAGAGTCATTAAACACCCCTAACCAAACTCCTAAAGGGTAGGAAAAACTATCCCAAAGATCCCCTTTTGGAAGCACAAAACTGAGATTTTACATTGTTTCACTCGAGCACAGATGACCATGCTCGAGCACAAGTACGGACATCACTCGAGCACAAATGCTCTCACTCGAGCATTGGTACGGATAGCACTCGAGCACAAGAGAGTGAGAGACAGCGAGTGAGCACCCGAGAGCACAAGGAAGTTTTCAGAAGCAGGCTCACTCGAGCACAAATGCCCTTACTCGAGCACAAGTACGGAATTCACCTCAAGCACAAGGAAGTGAAGATAAAAAGCACATGCCCGAGAGCACAACACCTTTCAAGGAAACAGATCACTCGAGCACACACAGCTCACTCGAGCACAAGGCCAAATGCCTCACTCGAGCACCCTTCGAGAGAAGTTCAGGAAGTGAGGACCCGTAAGCACACAAAGCTCTCAAAGAACTGGATCACTCGAGCACAGCCATTTGCACTCGAGCACACACACCATTCCCGCGAGTGAGAAGGCACACTCGCGCACCTTACTCGCGAGTGACAACCCGAGAGCACCACCCCCCACCTGAGGCATAAGCTCACTCGAGCAGACACCCAGTGCTCGAGTGAGAAGGCTATGCTCGCGAGTGTCAGAGCACACTCTTGGCATTCACCCGCAAGTGAAGACTCGAAGCAACCCTTCACTCTGAACTCCCACTATCACTCGAGCAGACCATGCTCACTCGAGCATGTTCTTCGCTCACTCGAGCACAAAGCGATGTGCTCGAGCATTGCTCATAAAAACCCAGACGAACTCGAAGCACAAAAGGGAAAAACCACTCAGCACTCGAGCAGAGTTCATCCCTGCTCGGGTGATATTCATCCCTCACTCGAGCAGACCCATCCCTGCTCGAGTGAATCCATCATATAGCAGAAACGCAGAAACAAAGGCACTCTCCCTCACACTTGCCCAATTGATTCCTATGGACACAAAACTTAACCCAAAGCCATTCCCACACAAAAACACCCAATAACTCAATGGCATCCTCAGAATCATCAGAATCCTACTCCATTATCATGCTTTGGGTTTTGGGCAACAATCTCATCAAAACACCAATCTTAACCAAACTTCACATTTCCATTACCAATCAATCTATCTATCCTAAACTCATCCCAAAACACCATTCTCATGCCAAAAACATACCAAATGAACAGTGGCATCCAATTTTCGGATTCAAGGCAAAATTTCCAGAATTTAAAAACTACTTCAAATGGTATGAAACTTAGATAGATAGATTAGTTTCACTCACCTTATCAACTTCTCCAAAGGGAGTTCTTGATTCACCAACAATCAGATTTTTGTGTGGCACAAATCAACACCAAATGGCTACATTACACACACCAAAATGAAGCCCATGATTCAAGGATCAACATTTAGGAAGGGAACTTGAGCAATGGAGATCATTTACTTACCCAAAAATCAATCTTTTCTTCCTTCCTTTGGGCACAAAACTGACGAGAGAGAGAGAGAGATGGAGGGAAGAGTGTGAGAGATGAAATGATGATTGTGCTACCCCATACTCCCATGTCAGCCGAACAAGAGAGAGGAGAGGAGAGAGAAAATAATTTCTTATCCCATTTGACTTTTATACACACCTACTCTCTCCGCCATATGTCACCCTACCATTGGCTCTCACCAAATAAGTCACACATTAACTTATCTAATCCCTCCATTAGCCATTTTAATCACACATCTCATTTCTCTTAGTTAGTAATTAATTTCTCTCTTAATTACCAACTCATGACCAATAATTCCATTATTCCAATTTTTCCATAATTATGACATATTAATTAAGATAGCCATAAATTACATAATAATCCCAATTAAACCCATAATTATCCATAATAATCATGATTATCCCTTAATCAAAAATTGGGATATTGCACTAATCATCTATGTTGATGACATAATCATTACAAGTAACGATGAAGAATATATTGCTCAACTAAAATGGGATTTGTCAATTGAATTCCAGGTGAAAGACCTTGGACAAATGAGTTACTTTCTGAGCATGGAAGTAGCAAGAACTAAAAAGGGCATCAACATATCTCAGTGAAAGTATACCTCGGACCTATTACATGAGACAAGAATGTTGGGTGCCCAATTTGAGGGGCTATCGATGGAAGAAGGATGTCACCTTAAGATCAAGCCACAAGATGTTCCAGTTGATTCAGAAAGACACAGAAGACTTGTGAGAAAATTGATATGCTTAACCCACACACGTCTAGATATCAATTTTGCAGTTGGAATAGTAAGTCACTTCATGCATCAGCCGCAAGAAAAACATATAGAGGTTGTATACAGAATTTTGAACTATCTGAAACTTAATCCAGGTAGAGGAATTTTCTTTAAGAAAGGCACTTCCAGAAACATCAAAAACTACACCGATGCAGACCATGCAAGGGGTAGAGAGAATAGGAGGTCAACCTTAGGGTATTGAACATATGTGTGGGGAAATCTACTTACATGAAGAAGCAAGAAACAAATTGTGGTGTCAAGAAGTAGTGCAGAAGCAGAGCTAAGAGCTGTTAACGATGGAGTATGTGAAGGAATTTGGATCATCAGGTTATTGAAAAAGTTGGGAATCCCACATGAGGGATCAATGCAGCTCTAGTGTGACAACAAGGCTAGCATTAAAATGGTCAAGAACCCAGTATATCATGATAGATCGAAACATGTTGAGATAGACAGATACTTCATTAAAAAAAAGATAGAAGAAGGCACCATAATTATATCCCATATACGATCTGCAAACCAGATTGTAGACATTATGACAAAACCACTAGGCAGAGTTAAGTTTGAAGGATTTCAGGGTAAGCTGGGAATGATTGATATCTACTATCCAGCTTGAGGGGGAGTGTTAGAAATCTATTTAAATTTTAAATTAGAGAATCACATGATTATCTCATTGATTGTAATCCCTGATTTAGTGCTTTCAGTTTAGGATATAATATTTGATTGCAATCGATTTATTTTTTCCTCTAATTACTCTATCTAGAGTCTATATATTATACCCCTTTCTAGTTGATTAAGTAACAAGAGCGTATTATCGTTTCGCTTCTGATTTAACATCTTTTACCTTCATGCTAATTGGTCCTATTTTGTGGCATCTTTTAACTAAGTTAAAAGTAACCTCACGGGGTGTCATATTTACAAGGAAGTATTTTACAATGCAGTGGTCTAAAGTAGTGTATTAGATTTAAGGGTTAAGGTGCAAAAATACCCAATGAACTTTTCTAAAAAGTGCACCCAACATCATAAACCTTTTTTAAGTGCAAAAATACCATGAACTTCTCAAAATGGGGTAAAAATGCCCACACCATTAATTGGTACAAACGTCTGTTTTATGGAACTCACATCATTATTTTTGAGATGCAAAAATATCTTTGAACTTTTCTCAAAAGTGCACCCAACACCATAAACTTTTTTCCATGTGCAAAAGTGCCCATGAACTTTTCAAAAGTTTATGATGTTTGATATACTTTTGAAAAAAGTTCATGGGTATTTTTACATCTCAAAAAATAATAATACGGGTCCCACAAAATAGACGTTTGTACCAATTAACAGTGTGGGCATTTTTGCCCCATTTTGCGAAACTCATGGTATTTTTGCACTTAAAAAAAGTTTATGGTGTTGGGTGCACTTTTAAAAAAAGTTCATGGGTATTTTTGCATCTTAACCCTAAATTTAATGGTTCCATTTTGTACTGGCAACGAATCCAATGAAGTTGTTTTGTTGACTTTGCTAACTTCAATTTTATTCTTCTTACGGAGTATTATATACCATAGCAAAAATCAATTTCTTCGTGAAAATTAGAGATATCATATCTCATCCATTGATAAAAATTCTCAAACGAATGAGGTATAACATAATGTTGGAATCAGCGCATAAACTTAATTTCCACAATGCATTACAATAGACCCAAATCAGTATAACAATGATGGTAAAATGAATATAGTACATTTTTCGCTAAAGAGCTATACGAGGGTCAGGTAGTGCAATGCATTGGAAATAATGACGTCAATCACACAAATGATAGCACCAATAGTCATGAGCATTGAATCTATACAATATGGGTGTTATTAGAAAAAAATTAACATTAATTAACATCAATGTCAAAAATGTAGTTAAGAAATTTAGCATAATATGCTTAATTACATCCACTAGTCTAAATAACAAAACATAGGTAAAAAATGCCACACACAACTACCTGTGCATCGTACATGACCGATCTAGTTTATAGAAATAAAATGAGAAATTTATTTCTCAAGGAGGGTTTTCTTTCTTAACGCAATTGGATTGTTCATGGTTTCTTGTCTTCTTTTGCTTTTTCTTGGCAATTTCTCAAGTTTTCTTGCTCTACACTCTTGTTTTCTCTTTCTGCGGTTCTTTTTTCGGCTGTGTATTCCTCCTTGCCACCTTAAACATCTGGAGTTATCGTTGAAAGCATTTTCTCATTGCCAAGGTCCTCTCTAACCGAATTGTTCATGCTAGCAAGTTGCAATCTCTCATAAATCTTCATTGGGAGCTTCAAGAAAGGGATTTTATAGTTCAGCAACATGGCAACCATTTTGTTCTTTCCCTTTCAGAACCCCTTAAGATTGGTCGTTCGTTTTAAGTTTGGTTCATATGGGCATGTTTCTTTCTCTACATTGAGATATGTGTATCATAAGGATATTGGGCTGAAAGTTTGGGCTTCTTTGTGCATGGATCATCCTCAAGGTCCTATCTGCTCTTTGGGCTTTACAGTTGTTTACCCTATCAGGTTAGCTATTGAACTCTGTTTTTTTTTTAAATGTATCATTTTATTTAGTTAGTAATAAAATTATCTCCTATTAAAAAAACAACATTAAAATTTGTAAAAACTTTTTAATAATTATGTATACAGAAAACTATTGAGTAAGCAAACTTAAAATGTCGACATGTTCAAATTTTAATACTCTAATATAATTACTTTTATATTTTAATAGTAAAACCAATCTTTTAGAAAGACATATCAACGTCTTAAATTTGTTAAGTTAGTAAAGTTAATGGTTTTAACTTAAAAGGACTAAAAATACTCTTTTTAAAGTTAAAGGGCTAAAATAGAACCTCATCTAAACTTAAATGGCCCGTTTGATTCAACCGCATTGTATGCTTGTAATGGTAATATTGATTGCATTACTAAAATAAGAGTGTTTGGTTACTCTTTAGCATGGTAGTAGGGTTTACTATGGTGATGATGATTACCAAAAAATTGGTAATATTCATTCATAGCTCTTCCCCTATGAATATTCATTATCACTTTATTGCATGGTTGAGAAAATCCAATTTATCCTTTAGTTTTAATAGTCTTTGTTTTACTTACATCATTTCATATGTCACACCATGCCACAACTACCGCCGTCACCTCCACCATTGTGGCTGCCACCACTACCTCCTCCTCTTCCTCCATCACCGTTGTCGCACCCCACACCACCGCCATCAGCTCCACCACTGTGCCTGGCACCACTACCTCCTCCTCCACCATTATTGCTACCTCCACCTCCACCGTTGCCACCTCTTCCACCGTTGCTGCTGACACCCCACCATTGCCTCCACCGCCCCTACCTCCTCCTCCACCTCCATCGTTGCCACCACCCCCCGACCACTGCCGCCTCCACCTCCACCATTGCTATCATCGCCACCACTACCTCCTCCTCCTCCACCGTCATCGTTGCCAACCTCACTATCGCCACCTCCATCTCCACTATTGCCTCTACCGTCACTGCTACCTCCTCCTCCACTGCCGTCGCTGTCACCCCTCACCACCACCATCACCACTGCCTCTTCCTCCACCGTTACAGGTGTTACCAAGCCACCTGCCACGGCCACCGCACTATCATTGTTACTGTCGCCTCCACCACCACAACCATCAACATTGAACAATCCTTAGCGAGATAGCATGACAGTTATTATGAGGCAACGCTATGGCTCTTAACTATTTTTTCTATAAAAATTATATTAAGAGTAAAATAAATTTTTTGTGATATATTAATTTTAAATAATTATTAAAAAATAACTCATTGTAACTTACTTGAAAATCAAACCAAACACTAACCCTGTAATTAATATTGCATTGTATTACCATTACATCACATTACATTGGGTCGCACTGTAGGGTGTAATGGGATCAAACCAAACGGACATATACTATAGTCAAAAGAAAATATAAAAAGATAAGGACTCCCCTTTTGTATTTAACAAGAAAAACCGACGGTATCCCTTTTTTAATTTTTAATTTGTTATGTTTTTTAAAGAAATAAATTTAGAAACAACATTAAATTGAGTTCTAATATATTAAAAATTATTTTTCAATTGAAAAAATTAATAAATTGACATAAAATTTGTGTAATTTTTTAACAAACATATGTTTAATGAAATCTATTAAAAAAATTGACTTATAATATATTTATATAAGAATCTCAAAATTATATCATTCTATAATTTGATAATTTAAATGAAAATACATATACATATACATATATATATATATATATATATGTATGTATATACATACATATATATATATATGTATCTATATACATACATATATATATATGTATATGTATATATATATATATGATTGCAAAATATTTTAGCCAACTTATGTATAAAAAAGATTAAATTATAAATACGTTTTAGGGGATAGACGGGATTAAACACTTAAATTTATTGGAAAAAAAATTATTATGATAAATTAATTAACTTTGTAATATGGTAATCAATTTAATTGTAGAACAAAAATTTAAAAATATATATTAAAATTAATTTTAAATTTTGGGTAAAGATATGTAATTAAATGATTATTAAGTAATGTTTATGTTAAAGAGGGGCATTTGGAAAAGGGGGGGTTGAGGCTATAATTTAATGGTCAACTAATGGTTGGGTTGATGAAACACTAGTGGAAAATTGACTTTTTAGACCGGTTGTGAACTAGGTTTTTTTACAACAAGTCTAAAAAGTATGTTATTTTTTAGACCGGTTGTTACAACCGGTCTTAAAAGTTATACTTTTAAGACCGGTTGTTCTTAAAACTAGTCTTAAAGGTCACCTTTAAGACCTGTTCTGCCCGCAACAGGTCTTAAAGGTCAGACCTTTTAAGACTGGTTGTCGGCACAACCGGTCTTAAAACTTCTATTTTTTTAAAAAAATGTCCCTTTTATATATACACGCACTGTATGCTCCAATTTTAACAGCAATACAGAACAATCACATATTTCAATTTCAACATTCAAAAGCAGCAGTCTATAGTAGCAACAAATTTTCATACAAGCCAGTCACACATTGATGATTCACTTGCAGCACTTTAATTACAGTATGGAAAATATGGCTGCATTTAATGTATAAACTCCATTGGCTCAATTTCAGCCCAAATGCACTTGTAGTTTCAGTCCCTAAGTCACAAGTAGAGTGCAAGCAAATTTGTCAAGAATTTAGCCAAAGGTAATGACCAACCTTAGTTTAGCACTAAATAACACCAACAGTGCAATTAGACAGTAAGGAGGACCAAATGACAGCAGTAATAAATCTTGAAGCAACAGAGAACAATGCAAAATGCAATGGATGAAATGGAGTGCATGTATTTGTCTATCTATATGCAACTCCCTAAGTATGAAGTAAGTAACAAATTGCACAGAAGCAACATAACAGATTTCATAAAAGCAATTACAGTAGCAAGATCAATAACAAGCACAAATAAAGGTGTAAGCCAGGTGACTTTAAATAAACTTCCAACAAATGGTAATTAGTATAGAACAAGGTTCAAGATCAAATGTCACAATTTAAGTAACAAGTTAAAATCAGATTCTAGGAACTCCAAATTCACTCCATTTCTTGCAATTTCAATGTGCAACATGAAGTTGTCTAAAACTAAAAACATGAAGGAATGTCCAAACAGAAGAATTTGCTTAGAAATGGATGCAAAACTTTGAAATACCAACAGCAGCAATAAAATTCAAGTATTGATACAAGCAACAGCAGAAATTCCTCAACTTTACATAATACAAAGGGAAGAAAAATTACAAAGGTTAGTCCCTCAAATCCTATGCCTCCTGTATCACCCATATCACAGAAATTGTCCTACACAGATACATAAACCTTGTTAGCAATACATATGAGAACAATAATGTACAATGTAACGTTGGATTCAAAAAATCACTATTTTTGTAATAGCTCATAGATGAATTCAACACAACATGTGCGAATGAAATCAATATATTTTTTAGGAAAGGGATCAGCAAGATCAAACATCTGTAACACCAAAACCAAACGAAACATTAACTTAGTAACTTAAAAATAATAAATTAATACAAAAGTTCTGAAATATAAATTGACCTCTTGAGTAAAATCAATCGTGCCTAGAGTGATAATATTGTAAATGCATCTCAAAACATAAAAACCACATAAGTTGGACCCCTGTGGTTGCCTATGGCTCTGAGAAAAAACATGATATCATTAAAACAAATATAAAGGCATGGCTTATTACATTCTTTAAACAAATCAATATGTACTAACCTTTGGCATTATCCATGTAGGGTCCTTTAAGTCACGAACATGCTTACCACAAGCAATGTGTATGAATGTCCACATAGCCCTATGATCATCACAATGACAAAGGTTATTGGTTTTACACAAATTCCATAAACTTTGCATACAAAAGGTAATAATGCAAGAAAACTAACAAGTTTATGCCCTTTTTCAAATCATTCCCTGGTTTGAAGTGGAGGGAACATAAGAGGATGACAGTGTAACTACTCTTGCATAGAAGAAGCAACTACTAATGATGACTGAAAAAAAAAGAAGAATATTAAGCAAACATAAAACATTATATAAATTATAAAATATCAGTTTGCTTCTTACCTATGCACATATGGGGCCAAGAAACACTCAGTTCCAATTTCACTAAGCCTATCTGATAAGTATCTATGTCTGATAGCAGTAGTGGTCCCTTTCTCTTGGATGTGATGGGGGCATAAGAATCCAAATTTTTCGCTTTTGCTAGAGGAGACCAACATACGATGCATGTACCTACAATAATGCAAGCACATAAATAAAAAGTAAACGGTGAAACTTTTAAAATATTTACTTTGAGTTACAGAAGATACTTACATTAAGAACAGTTGGACAATCCCAATCGTAAGATTTTGTCTAGGAGCTACCAGGGACATCAAATCATCCCTCTCAAGATAGCATGTCACCCCTGACTGTCCAACAACTGAATCCGTAGGCCAATCTCTTGTTTTAAAGGATGTATCATATGCCATCAGAATCACTTGTTGCATGATATTCAGTGGAGGCTGTGAAACTTCTTGCTGAGTGAAGGGAGCTGGACTTGGTGGGGCTTTAATCGGACTTTCGTCGGCTCGAACAGAAACAAGGTTCGTTGGCCACAAGATAAATGTACCCAGGACATCGCTTACAATCTTGAATTCATCAGAAGGGATAGGGACAGGTGCATCTGCAATGATCACCTCATCAACTAACACTCAAACTTGATCAACTTCCGTTTGTCAGTGGTGGATAGTTGATCCCAGGTTATGCACAGTACCCCTACAACTAACCATCTCAGAGGATCCTCAACAAAAATATCACAAGGCTCAGTAATTTCTCTTGCAGGACCCTCTGATGACTGCCTGATGTTGCAACAACTCCCTTTAGTGCTATGCTTATTAGGATCAATCGATTGTGGTTGGGGAGCACTGGTATTTTGTCTTAAGCTTATAAACACTATCATTTCCTCTTTCATCTTACTCAACCGGGTCTCTAATAGTGCATCAAATGATGCTTCAGCCTTGGCCTTTGCTTTTGCTCTTGTAGTGGCCAACATAGTCACCAATTCCTCCCTAGTCACGATGATTGAGGAATGGCGTACGGGGGCTCCAAAGTAATCCTGTATCCCTACCCCTCCTCCAACTACCCTGACACGGCCTGGATGCTCATGTTTGCCAGTAACAACTGTTAGAATATCATTCCTGCCCTCCGACTTAAAAGATCCCTCAAATTGTTTTTTTCTAAGTTTCTCCTGTAAGATAATACAAAATAAAAAACATAAGTAATGATGTACGTTTCTTATGTAATTAATAACAGCAATGATATATACTTATAATTCTTTCACCTACTATACGAGATTGTTCACTAGTATAAGACCCACTCTTCTTTTGGTGGGCAAATTACCATTTTTCTTCGCAACAAATTGGAGATGGTGGAGAAAGAAGAACAAAAGGATCGGATTGAGATGCTTCTTACAATCTCTTCCATTTGGCCGCCAACAAGTTTCTTTCAGCCTTTGCATAACCCCCACGAGACATTGTATGAGGGCAATCATTCTTTCTACCACTCTCTTGTGATTTTTGCCTTTTTGCCTGCGAATAAGAAATGATATAAAAGGAAAGTGTTATAATCAATTAAGATAATTGCTAAGTAAATAAAACAAAAAATAAGTCAACTAACCAAAGATTCTGGAGTAGTCCGAAGCCTAACAAATGCTTGCCAAGTCGCTTGATCAAGAAATATATACTGGTCACAAGGATTAGGATGAGGCTGACCATCTTTCACCTCGATATGAATGTAATTGTTGGTCAGATTTGTCTTAAACTTGCTTCAGCGCTCATAACAATATGTCATTATCTTGTTGTACAAAATCTCACTCTAAGGAACGTCGTATGTGAGCTGGAATGCATGCATTGAAGGAGTAAGTGACAAATTTGTGACTTATTTGATAATAATTAATTACATACTTAAGGGAATTGTATACCTGGATAGTGTCCCAAATATGTTTCTTCACCTTTTCATCAACATTTCTCCACTTCTCTATCAAGATGCTCGACTTGTTGCGTGCAATGAGACCGACAAAACTCCTATACGGTTGGGCATTAAGACCGATTGGTTTCCAATATCTATCAAACTTAATCGGTATCTTTTGGCCTGCACTCCGACTAAGGGAAACGTCTGTCAACCATGTGCCACGTCTACCCCTCCGTACATACTGGCTATTGCACTCACTATGACCCTGGCTCCGAGCATTGCTAGGCTCGCCCTGATTAACACTAGCTGGCTGACTCTGTTGAGCACTAGCTAGCTGACTCTCCTGAGCACTAGGAGGCTGACTCAGAGGTGCAGTAGGTGGCTAATCCTCTGCAATAGGATGCTGGGGATTCATCATTTGCCTGTAACGACAACAAAGAAAGATAAATCATAAGCTGACATGTGAAGACTATATCGATAAAAATAACTAAACATATTCTTAGGATATAAATCATAATTATAATTACTTTAGTTAGTTAAGTTCAAAGTAGTATCATGAAGAGATATCCTCCTATATTCCCTCTGATGATCATTTCTTGTTCCGTGTGCATTATCTGCTTCATCTTCTTCGTTCAATTCTAGTAGACCCCTGGAAAAAGAAGGAGTCTCAAGAAGATCATAATTTGAGCGACTTTTCTCATCAATATCAACGACCCTTTTTCCTTGAATAGCTACAGACCACATTTTATTTGCCTAATCAATGATATAGAACACTTGTTGCGCTTGATCTGCCATAATGAAAGGTTCATCTCCAAAACTTCTACTATTCAGATCTACTAATGTAAATCCTAACCTATCGATCTTCATACCATTATTGACATCAACCCACTTGCATTTGAAAATAGGAAATCTAATTTTAACATAGTCAACCACCCAAATCTCTTTAATCACCCCATAATAAGGTATGGCAGCCAATGTAGGGTTCTTATCTTTCGAACTAGAGAAGTGCATAGATTCAGCCACTAATACAACACCACTGTTCTGGACGGTGCTCTTATAATCTAGGGACTTCATGTAAAAGGCATAACCGGTGATCACAAATGAAGTCCAACTTATGACATCAACTTCAGGACCACGTGCTAACCATTTTATTGTATCAGAAACACATTCTTCTCCATCAACCTTTTGTTTGAACCAATGTGTGAAAGTTCTATTATGCTCCCTAATTAACCTTTGTCCAGTCATTCGACTATTTTGTTTCCGTACAATTTCTTTATGGGCATTCATGTAATATTGAACTTCATCAACATTGTTCAAGATGTACAACTGGACTTGTTGCAATTCATCAGCATATATGCTCTTTACTATTGCCCCACGTCTACCCCTTTCTTGATCATGACGTTTAGGAAGGCCAATATGTCATACATTTGACAAATAATGTTGACAAAATTCCATAGCTTATTCAGAAACATATTTTTGAACAATAGATGCTTCAGGCCGGTTGGGGTTCTTCACATACCCTTTTATTATTTCCATAGTTCTTTTGATTGGGTACATCCACCAGAAATAGATAGGGCGCACAACTTTATCTCCCTCACTAGATGAACAATCAAGTGTACCATGATGTCAAAAAAGTAAGGAAGAAAAAGCTTCTCAAGCTGGCACAAGATCATATATCCTTCATTTTCCAATTCCTCCAATCTTTCCGTGTCAATGACTTTACAACAAATGGCATTGAAGAAGAAACAAAGTCTAGTCAATATGTGTTGAAGATCATATTCGGCAATGCCTCGAATAGCTACTGGGAATAGTTGTTGCATTAAGACATGACAATCATGAGACTTTAGCCCTATTAACTTCAAGTCTTTCATCGATACAAGCTTTTTAAAATTTGAAGAATACCCTGAGGGAACTTTAGCACCATGTAAGCACTCACAAAAGCTTCTTTTCTCAACCTTAGACAAAGTATAAATAGCTGGAGAACAAAAAGTTCTATTACCATATGGCCTTGGATGTAAATCTTCTCGTATTCCCATTTCTTGCAAGTCTAATCTTGCCTTCACGCCATCCTTAGAAATTCCTTATATGTTGAGTAGTGTCCCAACAATAGTATCACATACGTTTTTCTCTACATGCATGAAATCAATACAGTGTCTGACGTCAAGATTGCGCCAATATGGAAGATCGAAGAAGACATACCTTTTTTTCCATATATTTTTCTCATTTCTACTCTTTGATGACTTACCAAACATAGTATTGATATTTTTCACCTTTTCATAAATTTTCTCCCTAGTCAATGCCTCTGGAGCATCTTCAAACTCTTGGCCACCGAAAAAAGCTTTTTTTTAATCTACGATAAGAGTGGCTTCGTCTAAGAAATCGCCTATGGCCAAGGTAAACCGTCTTTCTTCCATGTTGAAGTTGATGGTAGCATGTGCCTTCTTCACATATCGGACAAGCTTTGTGGCCTCTAACGCTATATCCTACAAGTTCCCATATGCAGGGAAGTCATTTATAGTACAAAAGATCATTGCTCGCATATTAAAAGTCTCCTTCTTGTTCGCATAAAAAACATCGATACCTTTATCCCACAACTCTTTCAAGTCTTCGATCAAGGATTCTAGGTAAACATCTATGTCATTTCCGGGTTGCTTTGGTCCCAAAATCAACATAGACAACATAATGTACTTTCGTTTCATACATAATAAAGGAGATAAGTTATAAATTACCAACAGAACAGGCCATAAACTATGTATATTGCTTAGGCTACCATAAGGATTCATACCATCTGTGCTAAGCCCAAGCCTGAGATTCCTAGGTTCTTCACCGAAGCTAGGAAATAATTGATTGATTTTTTGCTATTGAGAAGAATCAGCTGGATGTCGAAGCTTTCTATTAGAAATCCTCTCGTCTGCATGCCATCTCAAATTTTTGGCATCAAATTCATTGGCAAACAGGCGCTTGAACCTTGGAATAATTGGAAGATACCACAACACTTTTGCAGGGCCCTTATTTGATTTATACCTCGGAGTTTCACATATCAGACATTACTCCTTCTCTTCATGATCTTTTCTATACAATATGCAATCATTAGAGCAAGCATGGATCTTTTTATACTTCATCCCTAGTTGACACAGTATTTTCTTAGCATTATAGTATCGACAAGGCAACACATTATCATCAGGAAGCATGTCTTTAAAGGCCTCAAGCGTTTCTGAAAAACTCTTGTCGCTCCATCCATGCCGTGCTTTCAAGCTTACCAATTTCAGTACAGCTTTCAGCAATTGGTATTTTGTACACCCTAGGTACAGTGGCATCTCAGTATCACTGCACATATTACCAAATGCATGTGATTGTTCAAAAGCCTCTTCTCCTACATCATGAATAATATCCTCTATCTGATCATTCATATCCGTGTCATTATCATCACAAGTCACTTCCCCCTGTTGAGATGCACTTGGCATTTCTAATTGTTCACCATGCCATACCCATACTACATACGTCTTACAAAACCCTTCACAAATTAAATGTATATATATATCTGCAACACTTAATCGCTTCTCATTCAAACATTTTACACAAGGGCAATAAAACATCCCACTATCATCATCGTCATTTCTTTTTGCAAAGTCTGAAAAACCCCTCACCCCAACATCATATTCAACACTCGTCCATTTAGCTTGTATTCAACTACGATCCATATATTCAAATACCTTTTTTTTTGTTTTCTACTTTTCCCCCTAGAAAAGGCAGGATTGAAAAGGTTTACTAGTTGTGATCCATTAACACAGAATTTAGCTCAAAACAGAATTCAAAATCTTTATTATATAGCTTTGCTTGTAAGTCAAGAGGAAAGCAAGAAATGGGATAAACAAGACTATTGACTTTTTTACTTCTTTGAAATATAAGAAAGATTTTGGCCACAAATTTATATGAATGGGGTTGAAGAAGTTAGATATCAACCCCATTCATGCATATTGAATGTGTAATGACAAGAGCTGGCAACATTGCTCTTATAATCATTTTCTATCACACTCGCACTTCAAGGCCATAAAACAGTCAAATTAACTGCAAATGTTAAGTTTAAGGTAAGGCATTGACATTGTCATTCAATACATGTCAATCAGATTTATTCGGTCACCATCAATACAGGATTCAAAGTTTTAATTAAATTGAATCCCTTTCACCCAATTCAGGGGTTTCTAATAATACTTTGATTAAATTCTCATGAACCTATTTGATATAATAATCAATGAAAAAGAAATAGATGAAGCTTAGGTCCATTTATTTATATCCATTAGGTCAAATTCCTCGATTCAATCAAGACATATGCACCTATTTTTAAAATAAAAACTCATATTGATAACATTTCAAAATGTGAATTGCTCATAACATAATTTAACATCTTTGAACCATAGGAACTTTCTCACATCATAAGTCTACACCCCTATGTTCCCCAATTTCCTTCACATTGGTTTTTTATGTCTGCTTCCTTATTAGTAATACTATTATAGTAATTAAGGCTAATTTTTTATCAATATAGTATAACTAAAAAATAATAGTTAACTTATCAAATGTCTTAAAATGAAAATTATATACTAAATGTCTTAAAACTAACGCATTGTATTTAAAAAAACAAACAAACCTGCAATTGGAGGGAGGCCAATGGTGTAGAGGGAGAGGGATATATAATAAACCAAATCCTGCCTAAACAACCTAAAATTGCTCATCCTCTGCAGAAAAAAAACATCAAAACCTCTCAGACCAAGGCCAAAATAAATATTTCACCTTTAAAACCTCTCAAACCGAGACCAAGGGAGTAAATATTTCACACTGTTCGGCCTCCCATCATCATTATCCTGAGATATCACCTAAGAAAGGTACTATGGTTTCTTGACATGCACATATATACTACTCCCTCCTTTACTTAATAAAAATACCCACATTAATGAATTGTCACTTGTCAAGCACAAAAAACACACGCACAAAAGAGAGCTCTACATAACTTTCTCGATACTTGCCAATAACCACAAAAGCTTGGTCTTGTTGGTAACAAGTATGGTGACAATCTCAGGAGGCTTGTTTTGGTTTGCAACAAATAATTGTCATTACCAAAATCAAAATAAGTATTCAATCCAAATGGCAATTTGAAATGCAGAATCAGATCATAGTAGCTTCTCATATCCAGCCAAAGAACGTTCTTTCAGCAGAAAATTGTTAAGAACCAATGACAGTCACTCAAGCACTCACCTTGACAACAATTTTATCCACAACAATCAGATTCACAAAATATCCAGTGAAAATTCACTGAAGAAACTTGATTTCATAACAGCTCAACTTAAGAATTTAGAGTTGATTTCTACAATATCAAAAGCTCAATCACAGCAACATCAATTTGGAACGAGTTAAGTGCAACAGCAATAGCATTCAACAATAACCAAATTAGTACTTAGCAAGGCTAAAAATTCCGATGTGGGTCAGCTTTGAAGTTATAAAATCTATGCAATATCTCAATATATACATATAGGGCACTCATCAGGGATCAGCTTTGAGAGGGTTTTAAACACCAAACACACCAGAAAATTTATATTAAGCTACTATTTAGTTCATGCCCTTCTCTAGCCTAGGCCGATGACCAAATCTAGAGGTAACTGCTTCTATATAGTAATTGTAGAGGGGGAAATGTAGCGGATGATGAAGCATACCTCAAAAAAGAGATTGAAGATGAAGATGTCCCAGAAATGCAGTGAATAAGGGACGACAGCACCCACGACGACAACCACGAGCAGCTGAAGCAATGTATGACAGCGATCGAAGAGCGACGATGGACTCGATTCAAAATGGGATCAGGTAAGGGACGGGGAGTCGAGGGATGAGGAGAGAAAAGATTGGAATCAAAGTAGCTTGGGTGATTCAGAATGGAAGGGAATTCACAATGGAAGAGGACGGGAGTGAGAGGTGCGGCGGGAAAATAAATTGGGGAATATTTTTTAGACCGGTTAATAGGGAAACCGGTCTTAAAAAAAGGGGTTTTAAGACCGGTTCCCTAACAACCACCTAACAACCGGTGGTTGTTAGGGAACCGGTCTTAAAACCCCTTTTTTTAAGACCGGTTTCCCTATTAACCGGTCTAAAATCAATATATTTTAGACTGGTTCTCTCAGTAACCGATATAAAAAATAAAATCCTTAATTTTTTTCGACCGGTTAGTATAGAACCGGTCTAAATAATCTTTTTTAGACCGGTTATTATAATAACCGGTCTCCCAACTTGTTCATAATTATGAAAATGCCACCACGCATTTCTTTTAGACCTAATCCACTACAACCGGTTTAAATAGGCCGGTCTAAAACGCATTTTTTCTACTAGTGAAAGTTGAATTTCAAAATTAAAAGAGAGGTTTATGTAATTTAGAGTAAATAGAAGGGAGGTTATATATTTTACATGTTACTTTATTACTTATTTATCAATTTTATCCTTATAACTAATGGTTAGATGTTGCTCCGTGTTTTTTCTTTCCTAAAAAGATGGCCTTACTTTTGTTAGTGGGAGAACACAAGTTCAAATTTCAGAAAGCGTATCCATTGTAAGAATGAAAAATCCCTTTTTCACTCTAAATTTCGAAAAAAGAAACATGCGATCAAATAAAAAAACCTCACTAATAAATAAAATCAGAGGATTATATATATATGTATATATGATACGCCATCTTGAACTCGGAACCCCCAAAACATCCAAAGAAGATGATCCAGAAAGCTACGAGGGAGACTGGTCATGCATGTGGATATATATAAAATAATATATTGAGACATATTAAATATGGGTAATAAATAATTAAATTATTCTTTCAAAAAATAACTTAATTTGTTATAATTTTTTTTTTTACAGAAAGCCATCCCAAATTTTAGGTTTAATTATGCATAACCTCTAAAATTTGAGTTATGTATTAATGTCTTTACGTTTTAAAATTTTAGATAAAAACTAAATGAAAAATATATTAACACTTAAATGTTATCTTTATTATAAATTTAGAATACCACTTGTAACATTCTGATGACATAATTGTCTCTATAATCAGGGTGATGTACTAATAAAATTTTTACTTTTTTAAAATTTAAATAGAGAAGTAAATAAAAAATGTAACTACACTTAAATGTTATTGATTTAGAATATTACTTGTTATAACTTTAGAATACCACTTGTAACTTTCATTGAAAAAAGGAATACCACTTGTAACATTTTAATAAGAAAATTTTTTTTATAAATATATTATAAAAGCCTCATACTTACTATCCTCAACCTTATTACATTTTCAATTAATAAATATGAACTTAACTGATTAAACACTGGACTGCATTTCACCCTCCTCTTGTCCTATGTGGTTGGGTTAATGAGAATCCATTACAAGAATTAACCCGGAAAAGGGTACATACAAGAATTTCTTAGTTACATTATACCGATTGCCATATTTCAAACAAAGTTATAGTTCAAATGTTCAATTATCTATATATCAATCAGTCACGGTGAAAGTATGATTACAAATAAGTGGAAACAAGTAGTAGAGTATTTTGAAAAAAGAAATCTTTCGGCAATACATAACCACCACTATCATAATTTTGACACAAGAGTTCAAATGCTTCGCATTTGGCAACATACAGTTTTGACAGGTTCTTTTAATTTTTATTTATGATTATAGAATGAATGCAATGTTAACTCAAAACAAGTCTTGCAAATGTTAAAAGAATAACTTATTTATGACTATCAGAATAGCAATACTTACGCTTGAGAAAACTGATTTTATTAGTGCTTCATCCTTTTTGTCTAGTTATTTCTCCTGACAACATAAAATGTGAAACCAAATAAAATTTGTCAAGATAGAAGTATAAAAAACTGAATGACCAAAAGTTATACCCTTGATGTCAAGCATTATCTGTTTTGTTGAAAAAATAAAAGAAATTGTCTATCTTAGGTTTAAAACATAAAATCGTTTACTTTTTTTTTTTTTGCCATCAACTGTTGGTAAACAGTTAAAAGGTTTGAAGTTAAGTTTGCAAGATAACCAGGATTGGGCATGAAAAATATGCATAAGCAGATTATGTGATTTAATCCGTCATCCCATACCTAGTAAGATAGAAGCACTGCATCTGATTTAATACAATTTCCAATAGATCCAAGATTTATACAATCATATGCCAATGTCAAATTAACTATCCAATCAACAACCAAATTCACACTACATAATTAACATAAAATATATACCAACTCAATTGATTAGAGGATTAAATGGATAGAGGAAAGTTAAGGCTATATAAGTTAAATGCGTGCCAAGAATTTATTATATTTTTCATCACATATTTTAATTGTAGAATCAATTATAATTACTTGCTTGACAGTAGCAAATAAAATATCAATTGTCAATCTTAAAACCTCCATTGTTTTATCTGTCGTGAAATCCTGTTTCGGCCACAAAATTTGGGCCACGTAACACTTGTTTTAATAATCAACTAACACTGAGGAATTAGTTAGTGATCACTATAACCTAAGAAAATCCATATGCTAAATAAAAAAATAAAAAATAGATTATTAAAACAAGTGTACATCAAGGATAGTATTTTGGAAAGAATGCAGTACGTGGAGGACATTCTTTTAATGTTGTTGTTTCTCGGCTCCGCCACACGTCGCTGCTCCATATTTCCTAAAAATGCAATTCTTCTTGACCCTCTGGTGGTTCGAACCCAATACCTCCCTCGTGCGTGCGATCTCTTACTAGTTGGTCTAAAATACTTTAATGTTTTATTATTACACAATTATATATACTCAATTATTTATAAATATATATATTTGTTTCTTATACATAAATATAAATTATTATAAAACACTGAATATAAATTTAATAAAAATATAAAATAATTTTATATATCCTTATACTTATATAATTTTTTAATCATTAAATTTATCTAATAATAATAATTTTTTAATATTTCCGAAATAGTGATTAACTTGAATAAATGAGTTTTATTAGTGTTCATGGTGATGGTGTTAGTACATCCAGGTGCCAGGTGGCATGCATGCAAGTTTAAGCTAATAACAGTGATCATGTGAAGAAAAGCATTTGGTTTATCTGAAGGTGAGGGGAAATGATGCTTATTTGGTGACAATGTGCTTGATATGTTATGAATGATATAAACTTGTTGTCAGAATTATTAACGATGAACTTGTATTAAAATTCAAAATCTAAAATTTTTTTACTAATCTCCTCAAGTTTTTGTCTTCATTTTTCCAAAGGACGTCAAATCATTTATACATTATACCTTATAATGTTGGACTATCTCTGTTGATACAATGCCGGAGGACGCTCCAAACGAACACCAGTCAATACAATAATGAAGCCTGGAGGGCTTTGTTAGAACCGGCTGACACCCAAGAGGGGGGTGAATTGGTTGTAAGATAAAAATCTTAAGAACTTTGAAAATCTTTTTGCATCTTAGAGGAATCAATAAATATGAAAGTAATGAATCATAAATCAATAGTTTATATATGCTGGAAATATAAGAGTTTAAGGAAGAGAGTGTGCAAACTGTGATTTATCCTGGTTCGGTCCAATCTGCGATGGCCTACGTCTAGTCCCCAGGCTCCTTCTGAGATTTTCAAATCCACTATCTTCTTGTTTAATCCAGGCACAAGAAAAGCCTGTACAACCCACAAGTTTAGCTAGGCACTTGCGAAGCCGTTTACTAATCTCTCACCGAGTTACTCCCCCTTACACACCGTAAGGTTACAATGGAGTTACTCTCCTTACACACCCCGTAAGGATACAACTTTGATGATGAAAGATTACACTCAATCTTCTCTCTCAGAAGAAAATAGATGAATACTGAAGCACAATGAAAATAATCTCTCTCTCTCAAATATATATGATATAGAAAATAGATAAGAACATAGAGTAGTTGGGTTGGAGTAGATGATTCATGATCTTTGCATGTTTCTCGTTGTAGTGTCTTCGTTCGTTGTTCTAAACTCTGAATGCTCTTCTATTTATGGTTGATGAAGGTTGATGACCGTTTGAGCATTTCAATATATCCGTTGGAGTGTGGCTTCTTCAATTTGAAAACTAGCCGTTATAACATTGACGCTCTGCTTCCGTAAATTCACCTTTTGACTCTTCACATCATATCTTCATTTTATTCCAGGAGAAATATATTAAACACTAATACAATGAAGTGTTAGAGTGATTAGAAGCAAGAAGAATGAGTTATATGATCATTTCATTGATTTCCAGAATCTTCGGGACGTTGTTCTGTTTTCCTGGGAAGCATTACTCGAGTGCTTACTCGAGTGGACATCAAGTTTCTTCACAGCTTACTCGAGTGGCCTTCCATTTTCTGCATAGCTTACTCGGGTAGTGACTTGAAGTTCTCTTCTAAATAACTCTGCATACTCGGGTGGTGCCTCGAGTGAAGTGTGATAATAACATTGCAAATTAATCGAGTAGTGTTAACTTCAAATTTTGCTTATCACAGTGCTTTACTCGAGTGGCTCCTCGAGTAACATTGGCAGGATTGAAAATGCCGAGAGCAACTAGAAGTGATTTCCCTGATTACTCGAGTGCGTACTCGAGTAACATTGGCAGGCTGAGAGCAACTGGAAGTTTTCTATCTGATTACTCAAGTACCTACTCTAGTATGGTACAATTTTCTTTATAGGTTACTCGAGTGGCTACTTCAAGTGAATTCTTGATTTTGATTTGAAACATTGCAAATTATATATCATCGGAAGCTCTCATCGTTTACATTCCAACGCAACAAGAATTAGCTCCAAACACGTTGTATACTGAAAGTTATGATCCAAAGAGTATCTACTGTTCTTAGACCATTTCTGAACTCACGAACCATCATGAGCAGCAACTTCCAGAAGTCATAGCTCTTAGGATATAGCTTCAAATGTGACAAATTATATATCCATGGAAAGCTCTTTGAGTCTACTTTGATATGGCACCAGTTTCGTTGCAATCCGATGTGTAGTTTGGGAGTTATGTCCAAAATACCAAAGCTGTCCAGGAATATGACGCTGATTCATGTGTCAACTTTCGAAGCTTATATCTCTCTCATCTGAAATTTTTTGAATGTGATCTTGGTGTCAAAAGTTCGTGTTGGAAGTCTAGTTTCATATGCCACCAGTTTCAGTTCGATCCAACATGTGGTTGGAGATATATCATCAAAATATCGAACCTCTGTTCTACCGCGCGAAAACAGAGTGCCCATTACTTCAAGTGCCGCCTCGAGTGATTCATCAAGTAACCCGGCAGATTACTCGAGTAGCTACTCGAGTAATCACCTCCAAAATGAGGCAGTACCCTATTACTCGAGTAATTACTCCAGTAATCATCCCCGGAGGCACCATAACTTCCGTATACATCATTTTAGCTTCGTATTGATCCATTCCAACTTCCGTTTGATCATAGAAACCTCCGATATCACTTCTAATAGCTTGGATCTTGATATTCTCATGTGATCTTGCAAGTTCTTCTTTCTTTAATCTCTTTCTTCTTCTTTCTTCAATCTCTTTCTTCTTGTTTTGCCATTTAATGATCATTCTTCATAACCCAACTAGATATCTTCTTGAATTGATGATCGTTCTTCATAAACCAACTAGATATCTTCTTGAATTTCTTCAATCTTTGCTTGATATTCCTATTAGTTCTTGCAATGCCTTCTTTCTTCAATCCCTTGTCTCTTGATTTTCTTCTTGATGATCATTCTCCACATATAAGGCATTATAACATCAACCCACAATCGGGTTTATGACTAATCTACAAAATATGAAACATTAAATATAGTAGTTAGTCAATGTAGAAGATAATTATATCACACAAACTTTTTGCTCATATTTAACATCTATATTTGACATCATCAAAACTATTCATATCTAACAGGCTTTACAATGCACAACAATTGACAAGGTAAGACTTTCAAGATATATTTGATTTGTTTCCCTCTCAAGTAAATAATTATAATTGATTATACAAGTAAAATATGTAATATAAAACATGATAACATTTTTAACTTCAAACCTTTCAACTTTCAGCCTGAAAAAAAAGCTACAAAACCAATGTAAACAATTTCATACCCTAAACATAAAGATAGGAGATGTGTTCAAGGTTATAACTTTTGGTCTTTCAGTTTAATATTTCTGTCTCAACAAATTTTATTTGGTTATACGTTTTATTTTATCATGAGAAACATATGGAAGAAGAGGATGAAGCACAAATAGAATCAATTTTCAATTGCGAAAGTATTAATATTCTGGTAGTCATATATAAATTATTCTTTCAATGTACAATGTCTTATTACAATGTTACAAGCGGCACTATGAATTTATAACAAGTAATATTCTAAATTAATAACATTTAAGGTTTATTATATGTTTTTATTTACCTCTCTATTAAATTTTAAAAATGTAGATATTATTATTACATCACCCAAGTTATAGAGAAAAGTATCTTGTTACAAATGGTATTCTAAATTTATAACAAATATAACATTGAAGTATTATTATTTTTTTCATTTAGTTTTTACCTAAATTTTAAAAATGTAAAGATATTAATACATAACTCAAATTTTAGAGGTTATATATAATTAAACCTAAAATTTCAGAGGTTATTTTTCATACAGGATTGTAAATGACATTTCTTCATTTCATTATATAAATTTTATTTTTGTTCCTTTCTTTGTCTCGTAGAAGCCGCGCGGTGTTCAAATCTTATGGAGCAAGTAGAGTTTTGCAGGATGTTTAATTTGTCATAAGAGAGTTTATGTTGCCAAGACTTGGTGTATTGTAAGTTGCAAGATTGTTGAGCTGGACCTTTTCTTGTATATCAACCATATGAGGTGGTCCATTTCTTGTCATAAGAGAGTTTCTTGCATCGTAATCAACATGAAGAAGTGATTTTTATTAGTATCGGTTGGAATACAGCTAGTCCACTCTTAAGTGGATTAGAGCCCAAACCAGACAGCATTATGATCAAAATAAAAATAATAGAAAAGTTTGGGTAGATAACAATAATATTCCATAATAGTATTGATGAATTGCTACAATATATCTTTTGATGAGGAAGGGGTACATCGATTGAGGAAGAGACACATGGAACCCTGTGTGTGATTGTATAAAGGTTTAGGGTTACAAGACACGTTACATATAAGTCTATTCTCCTCCTCTTAAACTTATTCTCTTCTTCTTCCATCTATGATGAATTTGTTATTTTCCGTGTGTAGCATAATCGAAGTCCGTGTTGGTACTCCAGTTTCATGTGAGTACTTCAGCAAGTCAATCGGATTCCAGGTGCACCAAAATTCTTACCGTATCCATAGTGATACCCACAACTTGTAATGAATACCATCAGCTTTAATTTTGTAAGGGTATGGTTAATGTGGAAAACTCAAAAGCAAGCTTAATCTAACAACAATGAGCACGCGAAGAAAAGCATAGGTTAGTGAAAACGGATGTTTATTTGGTCAGCCCTTGATAAATGTTATATAATTAAGTTATAAACTTATTGTCAGGTTACCTGCTTTATAATTCATAAATTATTAAGCATAAACTTATATATTAAAATCCAATATCTAAAATTCATTCACTAATCTCCTCATGTTTTTGTCTTCATTTTTATTAGAAATGAATTCGTTTATACATTATAACTTCCAATATGCACCTTTAATTCATATTTTATACATATTTCCCTCATCCTCACATTTATTCAAAGACCACAAAGTCAGTTGGTAGTGTCTAAAAGGTTTTCATGCAAGGATTGTTTATTATTAGGAGCCATGACATTAGGCAAGCCTTGATATCCTAAATAAGAACAACACATTTGAAAAGGTTGGACTGCCTTTTTAATAGATTCATGCTTTTGATGTTATATTATGAAACGTGCCAGTACGGGATATTGTGAATGAGACATGTAACCTCTCAATTATCAAGCCTAACAAATTAGGTTTTTGTGGTATGTAAATTGATTTCATACTCAAATGAAAGGAAATCATACTACTGAAGCTATTTCCATGGTGGTTCTCCCTTGAGTTCAATTATGGTCATATCACACGAGAATCAAGTCAAAACAGGTATATACAAGAATTTCTCGGTTATATTAGATCCCACTGCCATTGAAAACAAAGAAACAACTCAAATCTTGAAATGAATATGCATCGGTCAGCCACAATGAAAGTATATATGGTTGCAATTAAATGGTAGCTAGTAATCTTTCTGCAATTTATGACAAATACTAATCTTTCATCACTATCATAATTTTGACACAAGGATTGAAGTCCACTGATTGTGCTAATTTTACCGTCTTCCTCTATTTTTCTCCCCAATCATGTTCGACGGCTTTCTTTACAACGTTGATCATCACAGAGTGATGAAAAGGTTTTGCTCCACCAGAAGTCCCAGAATCTCACAAATTTTCTGCAAAACATCGTGAGTTAGATAATTACATCTTAGCCAGAAAAAAGAAGCAGCATGCATTATGTTCTGAATTAGATTATAAAAGCATACAACCTCTTTCACATCCCAAAATAGTTGAAAAAGAAAATGAATAAATCACAACTCAGGTCACAAAAAGACACTACATTTCATTATAGTTGACCGTAGAAACTTCTTTTAAAATCCTCTCCATTTTCGCAATAGCAGCAATTGGAGAAAGACAGTTACAAAATATACCACAGCAGGTACATCAAAAGTGAGTCTTCTACCTCTCCAGCTATACCTAAAGCAACTAAAGAGGATCCAATCTCCGTTTGATCACATTTTCTTTTCTTTTTTTTTTTTGATAATAAAAAGTTTAGGCAGGTTCGGCACCAGTCCCCTACCAAGGCCAGGGCACGGCCCCAGGGCTCTTCGAGCGCTTACAAGGGACCTACGAGATCGTCTACCAATGAGGTCTCCCCATCGGTCAGAGGGTTCGAACACACTCCCTTATGATCGGGGTGGCAAGACCTTATCCAACTATGCAAAACCTCATTGGCCGTTTGATCACATTTTCAATATACATGAATCCACTACTTTTGGATAACAATGCTAAAAGTTCAGCATATATTTCATTTTTTATAATATAAAATATAAAATTTTTTAATTTCTAATTTCATTTAAATATTTAATATTAATATAAATATATATAATATTACATATATATTTATATATAATTATATATTTATTTTTTATAATATAAATTTAAAATTTTTTCTATTTAAAATTACCCACGGAATTCCGTGGATAATGCCTCAGTAATGACCCACAGAAAAAATTCCATGGGTAAATACTGACGCATTACCCACAGAATTCCGTGGGTAATTTGAATGAGAAATTACCCACGGAATTCCGTGGGTAATGCGTCGGTAATTACCCACAAAAAAAAATTCCGTGGGTAATCCTTTAGTATTTACCTACGGAATTTTTTTCAATCGATAATTTTTCCAACGGAAAATTTGTCGGTAAACTGTCAGAAATTACCGATGGAAATAATTCCGTCGGTAATAGTATGTTTTTTTGTAGTGTTATACCTGGTTTGCCAAGATTATCCAAACTAGCTATAGTCAAAGTATGAATTTCTTTGCTTGGAAGCTTTTCAGAAATTCTTCTTCTCTGTATTTAGGGATGGTGAAACATGTGTCATACTGTTGTTAACAAGTTAATCTGAGGAGAGATTATTGATAACTAAAAAAAAAAATACCTAGTTAGCCGGATCCTAGATATGAACTTAATATAATAATCTTGACTTAAATAGTTATACTAATAATAGATTAAGATCATATTCAAGGTCAATATCAATTTATAAAAAGCAAACCAAATGAATATATTAACATATATGAAAAATTCATACCTTCATATGATCGTTAGATGTTTCGCCATCCTTGTTTGAAGGTTTAACAATAAAATCATTAGTTTATAAATCTTCATCTCGAATTCTTTTGACAAGTTCTTTGGATTTCTGTTTATGATCATAAAATGAAAACCAGTGTTAATTCCAAAACAAGTATTATATACATTGTAAGATCAACTTATATTATTACCAAAATAGTAAACCCCCTCCGATCCTAAATATAAGATTGAGTTGACCTTTTTTTGGAGAGATTAAGAAAACTAAATAAATTAGTTAATCATATCATATGTTATGTATTCTCATATTATATATCAGTTTATTAGTCAAATTAATTAATTTAAGAAAAAAATAAAAATATAAATTCTCTAAAGTAATGTAATTAGTTTCCTTAATCTCTCCAAAAAAGTCAACTTTATCTTATATTTAGGATCGGAGGGAGTAATACTTATACAAGAGAAAACTGATTCTATCAGTGCTTCGTCTTCTTCTTCCAGCAGTTTCTCCTGACAATATAAAGCATATAAAATTCTTTACATTGGTTGTCTCACATGTTTTTCACAATTAAAAGGTTCAAAGTGAATTTCGCAACCCAAGCTTCCACCTAGATAACCAGACATTGCAGGTAAAATATGCATAAGCAAATTATATATCAGTGATTTAACCCGTCATCCCATACTAAGAAAGATAGAATCTAAGCACTGCATCTGCTTTAATTCAATTTCCAATAGATCCAATACTTATACAATCATCTGCCAGTGTCAAATTAGCTATCCAATCAACTACCAAAATGACCATCCAAAATTGACATAAAATACCAACTCAATTGATTAAAGGATTAATAGAAGTAAACAAACTTATAGTTAAAGCTATAAACCAAATGCATGCCAAAAATATTATTATATCAACTTACATAATCAATTATAATTACTTGCTTGAGAGAGAAGCAAATCAAATATATATACATTGCAAGTCTTACCTTGTCAGCTGCTGTGAGTTGCAAGCCCTCCAACATTGCATCAACAGAAACAGTCCCATGCCTCGACTAGAAAATAAATGAGGCATTAATTAGTCATCACCATATATTGACTTCAAATTTATACACAATTGATAATGATTAGAAATAAGCCATGCCAACATGACACCATGAAACATATGCTAACCTAAAATATAATCATTTATGTGAAAGGGTCAGATTTAAAATGTTTCACATAAAACAATCAAAGTAACAAGTGCAGTGCCTTCATAGAATTCATCTCATCAAGGGCGGCTAGAATGTCCATCTGCCTTTTAGAGTCCAAAGCTCTATTTTCTAGGGATTTCATAGCATCCCCCATCTCTTCAGCTTCCCTCCTCTATTTCATTTTTTCTTCATCCTCTTCCCTTGGACACCAGGGTTCAACATTCCTTGTTGCCCCAAATTCTACGACATAATCCGAATTTTGTGGGCCGGTCTTAAGTGTCAGCTCAGTTTTGCACTAGGTGCATTTTAGGTAAAACCTGAATATTTGAATTCCAAGATATGTCTGCAAAAAAGATTAAACAATAAAGTAAATTCCCAAAGCATTGTATTTAAAAGGTCAAACTCTGAACCTAAAAGCAAAGCTAATACCAATCAAATAATCAATTTAGGTTACTCAAAATCAAAATCCAAAATAAAAAGCGAAAAAACAGATAATTCCGCATGCCCATTAACCGATAAGATCCATATTAAATTACCCCTAGAAAAAAAGAAAATGACAATAACAAATCACAAATGTGAAGTAGAAAATGAAACCTCGCCAATAACTTTTTCCTTTCAGAAGTTGAACTTGGTGCCTTTATAGATATAATTCCCACAAGTACTGCATCTGATGCTCATTGGAAGCATCATGCGAACAATAATCTGTTCATTTTCAGGGCTCGAAGGCATCATCGAGGGGTCAAAGTCTGGCTGGTAATACTTATTCAACACTTTTCTTCTCCCATCTTTTTCTACCAGGTCAAATTTCTCGCTCAACTGTGAGCGGTGGAAGGGTTAGTGGACAATGTCTTCTTGTCTCAAAGAGACTGCAGATGGCACTCCAATAATATGATGTAGTTTCGACAAAAGAAATGAAGACTTAATGGAAAATCAGGATAATCATTTTGTATTATATACATAATAAAAAAACTCCAATAAGCCACACTATTCCTGGTTTATAAACAGTACAGCTCATTTTCCAGATTCTAAGCAAGACATGTGACCCACACACGTTATACATTTATACAACTCATAAGATTATAATAATAAATGCATAGATATCAACAATCAAATTCTTCCAAGGATTCATAAGCATAAAGTGCAACATCAGCAAGGAATGCTATTGCATTTAGTATCAGTAACTCTTATAGCGAGTATAAATCAAGGTCAAGACATCTCAGAATAAAGGTATACACAGTCTGCGCATTACACAGTCAACAAGGAAAAAAAATGAAAAAAGCAATTTCAAACTGAAATTAAATTCTCAAGTCCCTGCCTGAAATAAGATAAGCCTACTGACATCAACGCATTGAAAGATCATACCTGAGAGATAGTATAACATCTAGAATTTCAGTCACCAAAATTCATTGTATTAAAGGGAATAAAATGGTAAATTAAAGAGCATATGAAATGGGCAATTAGTGGTTACACACGACATGATTATGTTTGAAATACAAATTGTAAAATGTGGATTCTGCCAGTGTAATTTTCCAGTTTGACAGTCTAGTTGTGTGACATTTTTAAATAGGCAAATGATGTTCAATGCCTACTATATTTTTCAAAATGAAAGTAAACTTATTAAAATTTAATTTGATAAGTCATATAAGTCATTTGGATCTATACACAAAGAATTATGAATTTTTGAAGTTAGCCTAAACAAACTGGCCAACTTCTGTGATAGCGTTTAAAAATGAAAATTCTGGGAATTATGAGCTTCCAGTTAGCTAAAGGCTATATTTTTTTTCCTAAAAATAGATTTAATAAGAGTCACATAGCCTTTAGAACCATACCAATTCGATATAAATTTTCAAAGTTTGATGAAAATTCTGCCAGATTTCCAGCAAAGTGCGAAAATGGGAAAAAATATGTAAGGGCAAAATGGTCATTTAATTTGACCAATAAAGCAAGAAACCATATGTTTCCCTTTATGTGAGATAAATTTTGGCTGAAATAGGGAGCAAGAAAGGAAAATAATTTACTTGATCCATATTAATTCAAGAGGGAAAAATTTTGGGCCAAGTAAATCATGCCCATGTTGATTTTGCATTAAAAAATATTAAACCAAAAGTAAGACTAGAGATATTTTGCCAAACAATTTTCATTCTCTTCTTCATATTCGACCAAAGCACAAGCGGGGCGAGGGAGAGAGAGAGTGTGTGTGTGTGTGTGTGTTTCAAGAACATAGAAGGCAAGAGAGAAGCATAAGGTTCAAGCGGCACAATCAAGGTAAGTTGCAAGCAATTTTCACTTGTTCTTGCCTTGAAATTCATGGAAACACTCTTCTAATCTCTACTCCTTCTTAAACACACATGTAGCAAGAGCAAAATCAAGAGAAAGAGAGAGGAGGAGGCCACGATTTAGAGAGGGAAAGAGGAGAATCAAGAGGTAATCCAACAAACCTTGCTCCTCTTGTTGATTCTTGGTGGTTGTTGTTGATATTGGCTTGGTTATGTTGATTTTGTGAAATTGGGAAGATGAAACCCTAGAATGTTATGCTGCCAAAATTTCCATGAATTGTGTTTATTGAGTGTTTAAATGGTTAATCATATGATTATATGCAAAAAGGAAGTGTTTAATCAAGTGGAATCAAGAAAACACAACTTCTCTTCTAGGGTTGTAAGTTTTGGCCAAGTGCAAAACATAGGGGAGAAGTTGGAATTTTATAATTTTGATGATTCCATTGGATTTAGAAGGAAAAATTGTGTAAGAATACATGTGTTCATAATTTTTGGATGATTGTATGCAAATCTGGAAATTTTTGAAGTTAAGAGGGAACTCTGTTTAATTAATTTCAATAGAGGCAGTTCTGTTGTGAAATGAATTTTGTTAGTCAAACCTAGTCCAAATGTTATGAAACTTTACAGACATAAAGTATACATGTAGAGCTTTAATTTGATCGGTAGATCAAAATTTTTGGACTAGTATACTAAAAGATATAACTTTTCAAAATTGAGCCCTGTTTCTGGAAGGGAATATGAAACAGGGGAGTTTGGCTAATTTCTAGGAACAATGTGGTTAAACTGGCTAGACTTAAGTATTTTTCTGTAACAATACACTTAAAGAGCTTCACTTAGGCTTTAGAACCAGTCAATTTGGAATTTCCTAGAATTAATTATGATTTTCCAAAGTCGACCGCAAATCTGCCAGTTTTCTGGAAACAGTCAAACTGCACTATGCAGAATTGTACTGTGTAGAAATTGCTGAAACTGTGATAGCTAACCAGCAGAATATGACTAAAAGGAAGTAGTAATGCAAGTAATAACCAGTTACTTGTTAACTTTGATTTATAGGAATCAATAATAGCTCGAGCCGGATCAAAGGTATTGAGCAGATAGTAAAGCAGGAAAGGGCAATTCCAAGTAGTAACCCTTTCTTTCATGCACTATGTGAATATTGTATGTTTGTGAATGCCATCTTCTGTCACATGAGCACAGTGTCTTAGACACGCATATTAGCTTAGTTGTGGTCTGAGACCCAACGGAGGCATAGAGTTAAGCCAGGGTTGCAAACAGTCGTTTGGCCTTAGACAGTATGCATACAACATTCTAGCAGTTTACATAACATGGTGCATGGCATATTTATTTTCACATCGTATATGTATAATTGTATGTTACTACTGAGATTCTTTGAATCTCATCCTTTCCATAAAATGTAAAAGGTTTTCAATAGCAGACAGTGGCTCAGAGGGTAGAATCATAATTACCGACAACAGAAGGTTTCGGATGAGTACAAGAGGAGATGTTGGTTATCTGAAGACCTTTTATTGTTTTAAGGTATGTAATTATTATGTACGAAAACCCCTGTGGGGAACTCCTGTAATATATTCAAGCAATATTATTTCAATAATATTAGTATATTTTTGCTATTCCTGTGTGTCCACCGAACTGCGCAATTGCTACTCTGATTAATATCGATAATGTGGTATGTAAGATGGGGTCTTACATTTTGGTATCAAAGCCCAAGCGGTCCTGGCTGGGCAAGAGTTCTGGCAAAAGCATAACATGCTGATAAGGTATTGATTATATGGTTAAAGGAAATACGCACAGAATAGGGCACTAGAGAAGTGAATTACCCCTCTTCAGTGAATCAGCCCCCGAAGGATTATTGAACACCTGGGGGGCAGCCAGTATCATAATACTGGTTTGAGGGCGGTATAAGGATGTCACGGGCACCGAGGGAGTGAGTCTGAATGACAGCTTGGTGGACTTCAAGAAGCATATCACAAAGTACGTGACCAAGTACATGTATCGGCACCAATATGCAGCCTATATACAGTATTTAGTCAGTTGGAAGCAGCTGGCATAATGTTTGAGACAAAGGTAGTCTCAGGGCACCGGTGGTCAGAAGTAGAGAGAGTTGATATATGGCTATTAGCAAGGGTGCACAAAGTTAAGCATGCTAAACCTAGGGAAATCTTAGGATGGGTGATCCCCTAGGAAGTTAAGTTGGTAGGGTTATAGAGACTTGAGGAATAATGATTGCGTTGAGATTTCTCCATGGCTAATAATCATCTTAATTAGATGATTTAAAGAATGCTTAGAAGCATGGAGATGATGATGATAGAAGTATTGATTTTTAATCTAAACCATTTCTGTTGCAGTAAGTACTACGCAAAAAAGTTCATTTGATAAGGTGATAGGAAACTTGAGGCGTAATAAATGTTTTGAGGTTTCTCTATGCTAAGTGTTGATCCTTAGTAACACCGTGGCATTAAAGTAATGTAGATATGATATACGGTGCTGTGTGATTAGTGGTGATTATGTCGTATATCGATTCTAGAGGATTTGATCTGATGATACTGAAGGTTGATGATAGGCCTGAATCAGATCTAAGCTGAAATAGTGCTTAGGTTGAAATGTGAATTGGTTGCACTATAGTTCTGTTCTGTGATGGAAGTTGAAACCTTGTGAATAGTATTGAACCTTTAGCAATGTTCTGAAGATTTTGCTCAAATACCGTGATGGTTAGAATAGGCGTTCTTGATCCTGATTCTTAGCATACCTATTGGGTATATTAAGGAAAATGATTTCTGATCTGTGTAATGTCGAGGTTCTAGATTTCATGATGAACCTAGAAGTTGAGAAGAGACAGAATACTCCTAATGATATACTCAATGAGATTTGGGTCTAGTTAAAGTACCTACGATATCGTTGAGGTGCCTAATCAGAGTGTTTGGGCTAGTGATAATCCGTGGAATCGAGTAACAAGATTCTTACGGATACAAATCCTTGCTAAAAGGGATTGTGAAAGGTTGCTAGCTGCTAAGTCTAGCATAGGGAAAGATTATGATAATAGAATATTCCCTTAAAGGATTGATTGAGGTGATAGCTCTCTGATGAAATGAGAGTTAGAATTGATCTACCTACTAATCCACTAACTTGAGGCTATATTAGAAGTCAATTGGTGGATGACAAACAATGTGTTGAAAGGTATAAGTAGAGAAGGGTTGCCAAGTAAACCATAATCCAAGAATCAACTGTTAAGTTTGATTCCACAAGAATTTGAAATAGCCTAGAATGTTTGAGTTGAAATGGGCCAGGAACTAGTACAGAGGAACACAGATTTTGGGTGCAGTTAGGTGTTATAGGAGGTTCCTATGGGACTCCTATTAAATCATCCCGACATTATTAAAGCTCATATAAGGAGATAAATATCAGAGTTGGCAGCAGAAGCATAGTGAATTTATATGTAATATTTGAGGACAATAAGAGAGGTTGATATTCATACCAATAATTGATCATCCCAAATCCTAAGTAGATCTGTGTAGCCTAAAGTGATATAACCTGTATGGCATATAGTGATTTGCTCTAAGTAGTGAGGCAGCCCATCAGAGCATGTTAAAGATGTGACTAATCAGTCTATGATCGGGTGGCTTTTACCCCAACATGGCCAGGTGGGTTGTACCGCACTGGTTGCTTGCAGTCGAGAGGCTAAGCGTAAAACATCATGTGTACTGAGGCAGTGTGGCCAACTATAACACCTTACTTCTGTAATTGATCTGATGAGTTTTACGCAGTTAATTCAAACCATGAAGTAATATTCATTTATAAAGTTCTTTCAATTATCAACCTCAGGATAGGATTTGAACCTATAGTTGAGTGGGTTTTCCAGAAAATTTCAAAATTTTATGGAAGCATCATTCAGTGGTTTGCAACTTCATTACTATTCATTAATTCTTATCTTTATTTAATTCAATCAGACTAATTTGCTACTCATTTATTTAGCTCGATTATTCCTTTGCTCATTCTTAGTTCATTTATATTAAAACAATACAAATTCCAGACAAAATATATAAACAGTGCGTTGCACTTACTTCTTCAATTCTCTTTCGTACTTCGCCCTTACATATCTTCATGCATTCTTCTCCTATGCTCATCATACTTGTATGGTTGGTTGGGGAGGGCGAGATTCAAAGCCAATCTCAATAGTAAACAATGCTAATTATGCACACAAGATAATGCTTAGTTATGACATGCTTGCTTACATAAATTTATGCCAACATAATGATATATGCATGCTCAATGCTTTATAATACACTCATGGTCATAGCATAAGTACAAATAGAGCTTCAATTATTCACATATGTTCCATACAATTCATCAAAACAATAGCACGTATCATCACACAAGCATACACATATCAAATACATGCAAGTCAAGAGAGTTTAACTACCTCTTGTCTTCGTGTCCTCCTCCTGTAAATTTTCTTCCAACTATTGTAGCTGCTTGGAAATTCTTCCATTTCGTCTTCCTTGACCTATCAGGGCCCTAGATACTCAATCACATCATCAGAGACATAATAGAGAGCCACTGGAAGTGTTTATCAATGTCCAAAAGTTAGGAAGGATAAAAAATTTGAAGCTTCTCATAAAAATATGGAATGTTGGAAGTTGGAATCTTAGCTGTGGCCAAGGAATCCTTTGGTCGTGGCAAAAAATGGTCCAGAAACATTTGGGCAGTAGCCAAGAAATCCTCTGTTTCTTAACTCAATTTCCAAAAATCATAACTTAATTTATAAAAATTGAAATGGAGTAGTTCAAAGTTCTATTTGAAGATCTCTAAGTCCTCTATATAGGAAAAATATTAACCACTACCATCTACAACAAAAAAAACAAAATTCCATGAATCCCCACATTGTTCCAGAATCAATTCTAGTTTCAACCTCAAACTTTAACAATTAATATCTCCCAATGTACAAACCCAAATTGAGTTTATTATATATCAAATTAAAACTTAGCATGTCTACTAATATTTTTAAAATTTTTGTGGTCGTTGGATAAGATTTAGTCATTCAAAAACTCGTCACAAGCAGACTGCCTCCATAAAAACGAAATCTAGCAGTACTACTATTTAAACTTCAATCTTTGGGTTTTTAATCCAATCCTTCAAAAATCATGTTCACAACCTATTCCCACACTATTTTTCATTCTAAACACAATGGTAATCTCAAAATCATCAAAATCACAAAGCTTCCAATCTCTAATCCAACTAATCGAACATACCCAATTTTGCCAAAATCACCAAAATAGAATTTTGTCCAAAAACTTGGTCTAATATCATCAAAAATCATCATTTAACCATAAACACATGATTAAACCATGATCAAACCTCAAAACTACCCCTTGGATGAAAATAAACAATACCCCACCCTCATGAAAACTCATCCAAATAACAAACAAATCAATTCAAAATAAAGCCCACGTTACCTCTACACATTTCCGCAATCAGTTTGGAAATCCGGCAGTACTCTCTAAATGAAAATCTGAAATAGTAGAAATGAAGTTTGGTATGAGTAGAAGAAGGCTTTTGAAGGGTATTTTGAGAGAAAATGTCAATTCGGAGGTGAAATCAACTCTGAAGCTCAAGAACATTTACTATTCATCCTTTCTCTCTCCTCTAACAATTTTTATTTATTTAATATGATTTTTCCCTTATTTTTGGGCAGCTACAAAAAAAATTTAAGGCCCTTAATGAGTCTTAAAAGTTGTCCGCCACGTGTCGAAACCTTATGGTGCCATTTGTCCGGTAATCCAGTGATTCGATGACATGTGTCACTTGCTTTAGTAAAGTGGGTCCCGCCTCTTTTCTCGAGCCTTTAGCTGTCTAATTTGTCAGGGATAGTGAGGGTCTGATGGTTTTCCCCTGGCTCCTAGGGTTCTATGATTGAGAAAGTTAGTCAGGTGACCAGATCGGAGACTAGCAGATTTCCCTGACTCAAGTGACATATAGTGCCTCATAAGTGTGCCAACACAAAAGGCAAAAGCAAGGATCATCATGAAGAACACATGTCACCTTCCTTTTAAGCCAACACAAAAGGCACTTGGTACTTTGTCATGATGAGAGAACACTTGTCACTCTCGTATGGTGCCACTACAAAAGTTGTGTCATCATTAGCTATCATGATTAACTTTATTAAAGCTACTTTAATAAAGTTACTTTATCGGTGTCTACTCGGGACTTACTCAGGATTGCTTTAGGTATACCGAGGCCCACCAAATGATGCCAGGTCAGAGTATATGTGTATTGGCCCCACATGGCACCACCTACTGATGTTTTCTTTCAAAAACGTAGGGTACACATGTTTACCTTGAAAATGCCATATACACACCTACACTGGCATATTTCGCTTAACTCATACCTCATGACATAGCTAGGCGGCATCTTTCAACCAACCCAAAGGCAATATATATGTGTCCCGTGCATATCTGCACCGACACTTAATCATAGTGCCTATAAATGCCGAACCCTCTGCCCGGTAGGGCCAAATCACATAGTTCCTGAGAGTCTTTCTATCTCCCATCATTCTTGGGTCTCTTCCTAAATTTGGCTTAGTAGTCTACCTTATTTAGGCTTATTCTCAAGCCTTTAGTATCGAAATTTGGGATATTACACCAGCAATATTATATCATGAACAGTGACGTAAACCAATAGGGTTTATAGGGTACGACCTGTATGGTCGATAGTCACACAACCAATGTGATTCGTGATGACACATGTAAACAGAAATTGGGATGAGCCCTAGTGTAGTAGGGCATAATGGTGGCGAATCACTCTCAATAGTTGTAGCCTCACATAATTAATTACCCACACAGTGAATAGTGCACCTAGTGAGCAATGCACATAGTACAGCCAGTAAGGGTCAAATAGTCATTTGATCCTAAACATCGAAATGGTAGACATGCTGGCAGTAAGCCCCAATTTACATATTTATACAGGGCAGTAATACCTAATAGACTGCATGTCTTGAGGTTGTTGTCTCGATATGTATTCAACAAAGATGATGAATTATATGTGCTTAGGCCATAAGACCTTATGGGCAGTATGTCCTTAAGCCGGTAGAATGTTATGTTTTAAAGAATGGTGACGAGCAGAGGCTCGAGGTAGTAAGTCTCAAAGTGCTTGTAAGCATAAGGGTGATTCCCTGGGCAATAAGACCCGGTGTACAAGATTGTATGAGACAGTGTCCCTAAGCTAGAAGATCTTATATGCCAGTTGTGTATATTGCACATTGATTGTCGAATGTCATTATGATGAATGTGAATGCTGAATGCTATCTGAGATCTGAGTTAAGAATATAATTATGGTTGTGTTTCATGGTTTGTTAGCATGTACATGAAAGAGATATATTAAGTGATAAAGAGGGATTCCCCAAGGTATAGATGATTCTATACGATATTCAAATTTCAAGGATGAAATTTATCGAACGAAGGGAGAAATGTAACATCTTGAATTTCAAGCACCAAAATTCCTTATATTAAAGAGAGTAAAATGGTGAATTAAAGAGCACATGAAACGACAAAATAGAGCAATTAGTGGCCATACACAACGTGATTATGTTTGAAACACAAATTGTAAAATGTGGATTTTGCTGCCAGTGTATTTTCCATCATGGCAGTCTAGTTGTGTGACATTTTTAATTAGGAAAATGATGTCTAATTCCTATTATATTTTTCAGAATGAAAGTAGACTTATCAAGCTTTAATTTGATTGGTCATATAAGTCAATTGGAGCTGTACACAAAAAGTTATGAATTTTTGAAGTTAGCCCAGTAAAACTGGCCAGCTTTTGTGACAACATCCAAAAATGGAAATTCTGGGAATTATGAGCTTCCAATTGGCTAAAGGCTATATTTTTTTCCTAAAAATAGACTTAATAAGGGTCACATAGCCTTTGGAACCATACCAATTGGACATTTGTACTATTAAATATGAATTTTCAAAGTTTAATCAAAATTCTGCTAGATTTCCAGCAAGTGTGAAAATGGGGAAAAAATGTAAGGGCAAAATGGTCATTCGACCAATAAAGCAAGAAGCCATATATTTTTCCCTTTAATTGGGATAAATTTTGGCTGAAGTAGGGAGAAAGAAAGGAAAATAATTTACTTGGTCCATATTAATTCAAGAGGAAAAAATTAATGGCCAAGTAAATCATGTACATGTTGATTTTGCATTAAACAATATTAAACTAAAAGCAAGAAGAGAGATATTTTGCCAAACAATTATCCCTTCTTTTCTTCATATTCGGCCAAAGCACAAGCCAAGAGAGAGAGAGAGAGAGAGTTTCAAGAACATAGAAGGCAAGAGAGAAGCATAAGGTTCAAGAGTCACAATCAAGGTAAGTTGCAAGCAATTTCCACTTGTTCTTGTCTTGAAATTCATGGAAACTCTCTTCTAATCTATACTCCTTCTTAAACACACATGTAGCAAGAGCAAAATCAAGAGAAAGAGAGAAGAGGAGGCCATGGTTTAGAGAGGGAAAGAGGAGAATCAAGAGCAATTCAACAAACCTTGCTCCTCTTGTTGATTCTTGGTGGTTGTTGTTGATATTGGCTTGGTTATGTTGGTTTGGTGAAATTGGGACGATGAAACCCTAGAATGTTATGCTGCAAAAATTTCCATGAATCATGTTTATAGGGTGTTTAAATGGTTAATAATGTGATTATAAGTAAAAAGGAAGTGTTTAATCAAGTCGAATCAAGAAAACACAACTTCTCTTCTAGGGTTGTAAGTTTTGGCCAAGTGCCAAACATAGGGGAGGAGTTTTAATTTTTTAATTTTAATTATTCCATTGGATTTAGAAGGAAAAAATGTGTAAGAATACATATGTTCATAATTTTTGGATGACTATATGCAAATCTGGAAATTTTAGAAGTTAAGAGGGGACGCTATTTGATTAATTTCAATAAAGGCAATTCTGTTGTGAAATGAATTTTGTTAGTTAAACCTAGTCCAAATGTTATGAAACTTTACAGACATAAAGTAGACATGTAGAGCTTTAATTTGATAGGTAGATCATAATTTTTGGATTAGTATACTTAAAGATATGATTTTTCAAAGTTGAGCCCTGTTTCTGGAAGAGAATCTGACAGGGGAGTTTAGCAAATTTCTAGGAACAATGTGATTAAACCAGCCAAACTTAAGTATTTTTTGTAACAATACAGTTACAGAGCTTCACTTAGGCTTTAGAACCAGTCAATTTGGAATTTCTTAGAATTAATTATGATTTTCCAAAATCGACTGGAAATCTACCAGTTTTCTAGAAATAGTGAAACTGTACTGTACAGAATTGTACTCTGCAAAAATTGTTGAAACTGTAATAGATAACCAGCAAAATATGATTAAAAGGCAGTAGTAATGCAAGTAATAACCAGTTATTTGTTAACTTTAATTTATAGGGATCAGAAATAGCCCGAGTCGGATCAAAGTTATTGAGCAAATAGTGAAGCAGGAAATGGCAATTTTAGGTGGTAACTCTTTCTTTCATGCACTATATGATTATTGTATATTTGTATATGACATCTTCTGTCATATGAGCATAATGTCTTGGACACACATATTAGCTTAGTTGTGGTGTGGGACCCAATAGAGATGCAGAGTTAAGCTAGGATTGCAAATAGTCATTTGGCCTTGGACAGTGTGCACACAACATTCAATCATTTTACAGAACATAGTACATGGCATATTTATTTTCACATCGTATATGTCTGATCGTATGTTATTACTGAGATTCTTTGAATCTCACCCTTTCCATAAAATGTAAAAGGTTTTCAGCAGCAGACAGCGGCTTGGAGGGCAGAATCATAATACCAGCAACAGAAGGTTCCAAATGAGCACAAGAGGAGATATTATTTATCTGAAAACCTTTTATTGTTTTAAGGTCTGTAATTATTATGTGCGAACTCCTGTGGGGAACTCCTGTAATATAATCAAGCAATATTGTTTCAATAATATCAATATATTTTTGTCATTTCTGTGTGTCCACGAACTGCGCAATTACTACTTTGATTAATATCGATGATAAGTGGTATGTAAGGCGGGGTCTTACAAATAGAACATTGCAACTTCAAAAGATCATGCATATTTTTACAATTTCTTTCTATTTCTACGAAAGTTTGCTTTCTACATAGAGTATGCCATATTATGAATCATGCACGCATAAAGTCAACATATCAGAACTCAATCTTGCAAATTGAATTGGGAATCAATTTATTTTTTTCAACATTCATGTACAATACAATGCTTATTACATCAAATCATATTACATCAAATTTTGAAAAGGCATGTATTTATCGAAATAAATAGTTCATCCAAATTCTCTCCTTTATTCTCCAGATTCATTGTTGTTTAAAAACCTCATCAAACAGCAGCAAAGTATATGCAAGCTAACAAATGCCACACCCATGGACGGATCTCAATTCAAGGTTGAGCCTCCTCACCAAAATATGAACAGATCAAAATTCAAAATAAAAGAACAGCATCAGAGTTATCATTTTTTTCACAAAGCAAAACGGTGGCTAGCTCCTAACATTTTTGAAAACTAATCATGAATCCTCAACATACTTTTGTATTCTTATCAAATCAGAACAGGTCATTTATCCTCAAAATAAACTCAGTCAAATTCACAAAGTTCTCAATGCCTCAAAAATTTTAGTGGCTACCAGGCATAAATCTTCCTTGAAATCCAATAACAAACAGCTAAATTCCCAACTCATAAAGCAACAATTATCACATTGGTCTTCAAGTTGACTCCCATTAAACTAATCTCAAATCCAACAGCAGCCGTCACAAATTAAAAATTTCAAAAACCCATAGCCAAGTAATGAATCATCAGAAAAATAACATCCTAAGTCAAAATGATACCTTTATTCCTCTAAGCAAAGGAAAGGAGCAATACAGACACAAGAAACAGCAGAAGTAACAACAATCGAACCACAGAGACAGTGAAGTTCACGGCCGAGGGACTAATGCAGAGTGATGAGCGAAATCAGTGAGGATAGTCGTCCTCGTCGTTGAGAGCCATAAGCGTTTGGTCTGAAATTTGAAGCGGAAAGTCAGAAACTGAGACGGTACTAAAATTCTCAAACAATATAATAAAATTAACAAGAACTTACAGGGATGGACAAACAATGAAGAATCCCGAGAGAATGCCAAGAATTCTGTTACATGTTTGTCCCAATCCTCAACGGAATTAGTTGCCAGAATAGGAGCTCCTTACCCAATGCAGAGAGAGAGAGTAAGATGAGCACTTCCCTTACTATCCACTTCTTAGGGCTCCTTTATTCTTATACTTGGATCAACTCAACTTTCAATACTTGAGAATTAATATAGTATAAAAAGTAAGTAAAATATAGGGTTAAAGGGTAATGAGCATTCCAATATAATTTTTTGAGGCGCAATTTTGACCTAAAGTATTAAAAGTGGTTCAATATCAACCCCAACTAACAAAACTAAAAACGTCCGTTTGGCATCTTTTTTCTTTTTCATTCGCCGTCTTCTCAAGCATTGAGGTTGAAATAGCCGCGATCAACGGAGCAACACCGGTGAATCTGGTTTTTGCTGTTAATGGAGTCAGATTTGGGCTTTCTGAGCTTGACCCCTCTACTACTTTGCTTGACTTCCTTCGTAGTCTCACCCGCTTCAAGAGCGTCCAGCTCGGCTATGGTGAAGGTCAGTTTGTTTGCCCCACTAAGCATTTTCAAGTTTATCGGGTTTGTGTTCATTGTTCAGTGTTGAACTAGTTAGTCCCAAATATGGTATCTCTCTCCCGAAGATTCCTTCTGCTTTAATCTTTGGGATTTTCTTGTTTTCCTCTTGTATTCTGTTATTTGACGCTAAGTACAGGAATTTAATGATCTCTTCTCTGTACTTTCTGAGTTTCAACTTTCAGTACTAAGCGTTGGCATACACCTTGAATGGAAACGATTGGCTATACATATTTACATTCGGCGACTGTTGAACTAATTTTTCACTTTCGCATTCAATTATTTCAACATCATGCTCTCAGTTTGCCACCACTACTCTCAAACTCATAGCCAACCACAGCAACCCGAGGCCTCTTCTTGAGTTGTTCATTGCTCTCCTTACTTGGTAAAAAGGAGAAGACGGCGACGTGGAAAAAAATAAAGATGCCAAACGGACGTTTTTAGTTCTGTTAGTTGGGGTTGAGATGGCACCACTTTTAATACTTTAATACTTTTGGGCTAAAATTGCATTCTAAAATATTTTAGGGTGCTCATTGCGGTGTCTCCACTAACACTTCTCTTCATTTCCTCTACACTTTATTTTTCCACCATTGGATTAGCTTTTTTTTTTTTTTTTGTAATATCAAGGGTTTTTCCTTTCAAGGTTTAGAGGACAGAGAATTTTCACCTCTCCCTACAAATATGCTTTTTGAGATTCGAACTTGTATTATCCTCCTTACAGGGGTGAGATCCCTTCTCATCTCAACCAACAGCTTGTTGGTTGAATTGACTTTTAATGATTGAGATTTATTTTGTAAAAATATTAGTATCATTTAATATTTAATATTTAATATAACAATAATCTTTTTAATATACTATAAAATCTCCATCATTAAAAGCCAGTCCAAAAGTAGAGAAATTAAGTGGTGAGGAAGTAGAGAAAAAAGTTGGTAAAGACACTATTACAATAATCTTTTTAATTTAGTATAAAATATCTACCATCGAAAACCAGTCCAATGGTGGAAAAATAAAGTGATGAGGAAGTGGAGAAGAAAATTAATGAAGACACCATTACAATAATCTTTCTAATTTAGTATAAAATCTCCACCATTGAAAGCCAGTCCAATGGTAGAGAAATTAAGTGGTGAGAAAGTGGAGAAAAAAGTTAGTAGAGACACATTTTTCCCTTCTTTTTTTTTTGGTATAATGTAGGAGTTTTCAAAATTAGAACATAAAGGGTTTTCACTTTTTACCCCTAGTGCGCAAATATATAAAATACTTCAATATAAGTATAAAGGCCAGGTATGATTTTTTTTTTTTTTTTGACAAAAAAGGTATGAAATATTTAGATCACATTTTAATGACTTAAATTTAGGCAAAATAACAGAAAAATAACTTTAAAATTGTAAAATCCTAAATCAAGTTTGTTACCAAAAGTTGATTAAGAGAATGGCAAAACTGAATAAGTAATTCACAACTCATTTTATAGGAAATACTTGATTTGAAATTTTGTAATTTCAAAATTCTTTTTTTGTCATTTTCCCTTAAATTTATTTATATACATTTTTTATTTATTACTATAATAATATTTTTATAGGATAGTAAATCTCAATTGTTTAGGGTTAATTTAACAATGAGAATAAGTAAATGTTTGGATTAGCTTTTAGATAATAGCTTTTATGATTTACAAGGTAAGTATATGAGAAAATTTTATCTTGGTTTGCGGAAAATGACTTCTAAAACCACAGTTTTATGGATCGCCAAATATGGTGCTCATTTGAAATAGTGATTGGAATCTTCAAAAATAACTTTTCAATTGTGATTTAATATAAGAGGAATATTGTCTCAATTTACGCGTATAAGCACTTATAAGCCTTTCAAAAGCTCATCCAAACAAGCTTATACACCTAAAGAAGTGGGGCAAAGTGGAAGCCGTAGGGTGAGTCAAGAGGTTCCAGTCCTGTAAAAAAGTGCCCGTGGTCGCAAAGAATAAGCATCTTTCTTATTGATTAGAGGCGTGCTTAGACTTTAGTTTTTAGAGAAAAGCTTCCGAACAAAAAAATGTGATTAAAATAAAAGATTTGGAGTAAAATAAATTCCAAACAAATTGCATTACGAACTATGTCCCATATAATATAGCATTTAATTTTTCATATAAAGTTAATATTATTGTTGGTTCTTACCGTGCTTGATCCATTTTAGTTCTTGTGATTTAGTTTCAAATAGTAGTCTTCAATCCATATAATTTTATAATAACTTTTTTTAACAGAAAAGTCAACTTTATTAATATTCAAAAAGCAATTACACTCACTAATTCATCAAAAAGTAAAGCAGATAAGACAACCTATACATATCCATTATGAAAAAGTAAACACTACCAACAAACAAAACACTATCAAGACTACAACTTATATCAGCAACCTAATGTATCAACCAATACCTCCTCTATCTGGTCCTTCATTTGCATCAGTCCGAGCTTCCCTTCTGCTACCAACTGCATCAGCCAAAATTATCTCACTTAAGAGGGTTGGTGTTGTCACCAGCCACCCATTGGGCTCCAGCCCCGTTCGACTAGTAGCTACCAGAAAATCTACAGCACTGTTACCTTGGCAAGCTACCAAGGAAAAAGTAACATTTGGCGTTTCATCAATTAACAACAGAACTTTAGCTAATATGATACGCAAAATATTTGCATATTTATTTTCCCTTATATGATGATTTTATGGACGATATTTGAGCTTAATATAATAAATTTGGATGCAATTGATAAATAAATAATTTTTTTGGAATAAATAGGATTTAAAAATAAAAATAGAAAAATGGAAGGTACTGTAGCAGACGCGCGACATGCATTGTAGCGGTTCACTATAGCAGTCACTGGACACTGTAGCTATTGCCGACATTCACTGTAGCAACCGCCTGATCATTGTAGCAATCACTGTAGCACACGGTTTTTCCCCTATAAATAGAGATCAAGGCCAAGCTCAAGAGGAGAGGAAAAGAAGAGGTTTCCTTTTCCGACAGGGAGAGGTCCTTCTCTAACTGGGAGAGATCTTTCTCTAACATTTCTAAGTTCATTGTATTAATTTTTAGATTTAATTTCATGCATTGTATTACTTTTTACATGTCTCCATCTTAGAAGGCTTAGGATTGTATTACATTTTTGCATGCCTACATTTTGGAAGGCTTAGGATTGTTTTACATTTTGCATGCCGCCTATTTGGGAGGTTTTACCTCCTAAATGGATGGCTAGATTTCTCCATTTTTCATGCATCTTTTGGTTGTATATTTATGTTTGAAATTTAATATTCAAGTTTATGCAGTATTTTTGAGGTTTTCATTCAAGCTTTATGCAATGCTAATTTATTTTTGTTTTGCTTTTAATTTTATCATGAGCTAAATTTCCATTTTCCTAGGGTAATGACTTAGCTTACTAATGACAGATTGAATCTTTACTTATTAAATCTAGTTTGAATTTCTCCTTCATGATTGAGTTTTAATTATTATTCTTAATGTTTTTGATTGACTGGCCATCTTTTGAATGATTTCAATATGTATGTTGAGACCGGAAGGAGATACATGTGTGTAAACCATATAATTAAAACCATGACTTGCATATGAAATAGAAATATATTCATATGAGTTGTGTAGTCTTACTGAGTTCCATAAATTTTAATGCAAAATTAATTGCTTAAATTCATATAGGAATATATTGGATCAGCAATTGATTATAGAATTGCTTGACCTTGGAAGAGGCTGGCAATTAAATAAGGGAAACTTGACTATCAATCATGTGGAATAAATTGGGCTAGAATATATAAGTGATTCAATCCAGAATTTGTTAAGTGAAATCTAATCCCTAGGGCTTTTTTTTCATAATTGTTTCATATCATTTGCATTCATATTTAATCATCTTTTATTTCGTACTCTCAATCACCAACTAATCGATCGACTGAATAGAGTTAAAATTACTCATTTTGGTACTTAGTGATCAATCCTCGTGGGAATGATACTCTACTCACTTCTATATTACTTGATTATAACAGTGTACGCTTGCACTATTTAATTGATCATTTACACTCGTATCACACTACATTTTCACTTTGCCACTCTACTTTATTTGCATCCTTGGCTTTAACTAATTTGTATAGTTCTTCACAGTCAACCTCAATACAGATTCCTTATTTACTAAAACGATCACTATAGCCAAAATTGCTTCCTTCAAGGCTAAATATTCAACTTGAAAAGCAGTACAAGCTTTAACATTCCTCCCCAATCCTCCTAAGAAAACTCCATTGCTATCTCTACAAACCACCCCAATTCCTGCAGAACCATTATTCTTCAAGAAAGCCCCATCCGCATTAATCTTGACTCTACCTAACTCAGTGCTTCCCACCCTATCCTCCTTACACTCCCCTTCTTTTCAGATCCATTCCCTTTACTAGCATCCAAATCTCTTGCTTTTCAAACTTTTATCACTAGTATTGAAGCCACTACTATAACCTTCCCAGAATCAACATTAATTGATTTAAACACCAATCACATTTCCCCTTCCAGATGCCCCAACATATGCCAGCCACTAGAGCTTTACCCTCCTCATCAATACCTTTATTCAGCAGAATCTCTTCACACCACTTTCTAATGTTCCTTGTTTGATCATTGCAACATATCAGGACTAGAGAACTGCCAAACCAGCATCTACTAGCCTAAGGGCAATTTAGAATCATATGTTCAACTGTTTCTACTATACTGCTACAAATCAGACAAGCATCATCCTATGTACACTTCCTTTTTTAAGGCCTCTCTAGTTGCCAGGGCCCCATTAAGCATTCTCCAAAGAAAATGCTTAATTTTAGGAGGAACATGCAATTTCCATATACACTGCCAAAGTTGACTTGGTGTTTGATGCGATGGACCAGGATCCAAACTTAAATGAGATTCATCCTCCTCCTTGGCTACATGATAACCAGACTTCACAGTGTACTTCCTAATAAGTAAAATATTTGCATATTAATTTTCCCTTATATAATGATTTTGTGGATGATATTTAAGCTCAATTTAATAAATTTAGGTATAATTAATAAATAAATAATGATTTTGGCATAAAATAGAATTTCTTGAAAAATACTAAATTAGACCTTCTTTCAGTTTTTAGGCAATATCTAGAGCTCTAGATGTCAGATTGGGACCTTCTTTATATGGATAAAAAGCTAAGAAAGAACTCTCAACTTTTATGTTGAGACCAAAATCCAATTCTATTTCTAAGGGTTTCGAATTTTGCTTCGAAGTTGAGAGCAGGAATCATCTACTATTCCACCAACCATTTCATCTATTACTTCATCTTCCTTTTCACCTACTACTTCATGTACCACATTTCATCTACCACTTCATCTACCCTACTCCATTCTTCCCTATATATAGCCACCCTCTCCTTCACATTTTACACACCAATTCATATCCATTACTCTCTTCTCTTCTTCACTTACAACCATTTTTCATATCCATTACTTTCCTCTCTTCTCCACTTACACCATCATCTTAGAATTAATTTCATGCATTGTATTTATTTTTTGCATGCCTCCTACATGGAAAGTTTTACCTCCAACATGGAAGGCTAGTTTATTGTAATGTTTATGAAGTTTTCAATTTATTTTATTGTTGTTTTTAATTTCATCATGAGCTAAATTTCCATTTTCCTAGGGTGACGACGTAGCTTACTAATGACAGATTGAATCTTAACTTATTAAATCTAGTTTGAATTTCTTCTTCATGAATGAGTTTTAATTATTATTCTTAATGCTTTTGATTGGCTAGCCATCTTTTAAATGATTTCAAGATGCATGTTGAAACTGGAAGGAGATGCATGTGTATAGATCCTATAACTAAAACCATGACTTGCATATGAAATAGAAATATATTCATATTAGTTGTGTAGTCTTACTGAGTTCCATAAATCTTAATGCATAATTAATTGCTTAAATTCATATAGGAATATATTGGATTAGCAATTGATTATAGAATTGCTTGACTTTAGAAGAGGCTAGAAATTAAATTAGGGAAACTCGACTGTCAATCATGTGGAATAAATTAGGCTAAAATAGATAGGTGATTCGATCTGAAATTTGTTAAGTGAAATCTGACCCCTAGGACTTTTTCTCATAGTTGTTTAATATCATTTGCATTTATATTTAATCATTTTTTATTTCGTACTCTCAATCATCAACTAATCGACGACTAAATAGAGTTAAAATTACCCATTTTGATACTTAGTGATCAATCCTCGTGGGAACGATACTCTACTCACTTCTGTATTACTTGATTACGACAGTGTACTCTTGCACTATTTACTAGACCATTTACACTCGTAACAAGTTTTTGGTCTAGTAATTTTAATACTAATATGGTCTTTATATTATATTTGTTCTTCTTTTTGGTGTTTTGTGTTTCTTTTCAGGCTTTTGCTCAGTATATGACCAGATCGAAGGAGACTGAACTACAACCTCTTGATTCTGAGATCTAAAGAACTTGTTGAAGAAATCGAAAAGTTCAAAAACAGTCTACTTCAATCCTAAGCAATCCGATGGCAAATCCGGGGGAGAAACAACAGATACCAAAACACTCCGTGAATATGCAACATCAATAGTCATGGGGACAAATTCTGGAATCAAAAGACCACCAGTAGCAGCTAACAACTTTGAAATCAAGCCTGCAATATGCAGATGATGCAAGCAAATCAGTTCAGTGGTTTACCAACAGAAGATCCTAATGCACATATAGCCAACTTCCTAGAAATATGTGACACATTCAAGCAAAATGGTGTTACTGATGATGCCATTAGACTTAGACTTTTCCCTTTCTCACTCAGGGATAAGGCTAAGAGTTGGTTACAATCACTACCAATAGGAAGCATAACTACATGGGATCTCTTGGTGCAGAAATTTTTAGAGAAATACTTTCCTTCAGCAAAAATTGCTAAATTGAGGAATGAAATTGCCTCATTAACCCAGCATGAACAAGAAAGCCTTTATGAAGCATGGGAAAGATACAAGGAGTTGCTAAGGAGATGTCCTTATCATGGGTTACCAAATTGGTGGCAACTGCAAACTTTCTATAGTGGAATGACGCACATCTCCAAAATTCTTGTAGATGTTGCAGCTGGAGGATCTTTAATGGGAAAAAATATAGATGATGCTTACAATCTACTTGAGGAAATGGCAGCCAATGCATATCAATGGCCTTCTGAACATAGAAATTCAAAGAAAGCACTTGGAGTGCACGAGCTAGATGTCCTTACAACTTTGTCTTCTCAAGTTGCATCTATATCCAAGCAAGTAGGATCATTGACAACCCAAGCAAATGTAATCAGCACTCCTATTGAAGCTTGTGATCAATGTGGAGGACCTCATGTGAGCACGCAATGTTAAGAAGGACACTCATTCATGTCGGAGCAAGCTCATTTCATCAGAAATCAAAGGAATGACCCATTCTCAAACACCTACAATCCAGGTTGGCAAAATCATCCAAACTTTAGTTGGAGGAATAATCAAAATGCATTCAAGCCACAAGGGAACTACCAGCAACAAGCTCTTCAACAACCAAATCCACCACAACAGAAAGTAAATGTGGAAGATGTACTAGCTCAATTCATAGCTAGGACTGATGCAACACTCAAAAGCCAAGACGCCTCAATAAAGAACTTAGAGATCCAGATGGTTCCTGAGTTGCCCTTACTCTTAAACACCCTTTCAATCTCATCCTTTATCCCCAGCATAGTATTAGCCAAAAAAGAGATGCAAGATTTGTTTAAGTTCATCTCTTGCCTTGAGGCTATACTATACATACTCAGTATCTTATTCAATATCATGCAATTCTCTTTTTGTGCTCTCATGAAAAGCAAAGCATCATCAGGAAAAAAACAATAGGATAAGATAGGACCTTGTTTAGATAACCTCATGCCTTTCAAATCACCATCACTAATATGATACTTAACCATTAAAGAGAGCACATCAGCTGCAATAATAAAGAGGTAGGGAGAGATAGGGTCACCTTGCCTAATTCCTCTTTGTGGTATGATCTTTGCAAACTTTTCCCCCAACATTAGCAACTCAAACTCAACAGAAGACACATACTCCATAATCCACTCTACCCATTTATCACAGAAACCCATTCTCAACATTACTTCCTTCAAAAAACTCTAATCGACATAATCATAAGCCTTGCTTACGTCAATTTTTAGTGCCATATCACATCTTGTCCCTTCCTTTCTTCTCTTAAGATATTGGAAGGCTTCATGTGCTACAATCACATTATCCTGAATTAGTCTTCCTACTACAAAGGCCCTTTGTTGTTCTAAGATATATTTCCTCATTAAACTTCTTATCCTTACAGTCATGATTTTTGCAATAATCTTATATGAGACATTGCATAAACCAATAGGTCGGAACTGATTAACTGATTTAGGAGTTTCTACTTTAGGTACTAAAACAATCTGCGTGAGGCTTAGCTTTCTCAACCTGGAGCTACCACCAAAAAAACCTTTCACTATCTCAAATACTTCTTCCTTAACCTTATCCCATACTGATTGATAAAACAAGGCTATAAAACCATCAACCCCTAGAGCCTTAGTTGGTCCTAAGTCCAATACTGCAGCTTTAAATTCAGAGGCAGAAAATGGTTTAATTAACAATTCATTTTCCTCCATTGTAACCACTCTTTGCACGTAACCTAATACCTCATCTAAGTGCTCAGTCTCCTTAGAAGAGAATAGGTCAGTATAGAAGTTCTCAAAACATTGAGTTGATATTCCTAACATCTTCCACCCAAACTCCATCTTCATATCTCAACTTCAACACCTTATTCCTTTACCTTCTTTGGATCACAGTATTGTGGAATAACCTAGTATTTCTGTCCCTGAATTTAATCTAGTTTAATTTGGATTTTTGCCACCAAAACACCTCCTCACAGTCCCAGGCTTCCTCAATTATTTTAATAATAGTTGCAGCTTCTTATGCCTTCACTTCATTCCATGCTCCCTCATAGAAAGCTTCTAATCTTCCCCTTAATTCCTCTATTACCTTTTCGTTATTTGGGAACTCCTTTTTACTCCATTCAAGAAGAAGCTTTTTGCAATTATTCAGCTTCATCACAAAATCATCAGTCTTGCTTGCCATAGTTCTACTATCCTTGTTCTAACCATCCTTTACTACTTGGTGGTATTTCTCATGATTAACCCAAGTAGCATTAAATTTAAACACTTTTAGGATTCTTTCATTATTGTAACAGCAATCTACAATAACCAAGCAATGATCAGAACCAACCGGTCGACTATGGAACACTTGAGCTTTGCTAAGAGATTCTCTAAAGGCCACATTACTATAGCCTCTATCAATCCACTCTTTAATATTTGCTTCTCTATCTCTTCTGTTATTCCAAGTGAACCTTGATCCTTTAAATCCTAGATCCATTATACCACAGTTATCAAGCAACATCTGAAAATTTAGGAGTTTTCTCACTGCTACAGGTCTGCCTCCCTCATTCTCACTGTGAGATCCGACTTTATTAAAATCCCCAACACATAGCCATGCTCCCCTCACACCTCTTGCCAAAGTTTGAAACCTTCTCCAAACAATCTCTCTATCCCCTTCTTTTAGTGCACCATTCACAAAGGTAATAAATTCTGGTACATTTTCCATAACCGATTTAACCTTAACATAAATAAGGTTTTTTGACTGATACAGAACCTCCATCTCAATCCCATCATACCACCATAAAGCTAGACCACCGACCTACCCCTCAGCTCCACAAAAAGATCTTTATTCATACCATATGCCCTTCTAATTCTTCCCAGTTTCTCACTCTTTAATCTGGTTTCCATCAGAAATATGATCAAGGGTTTATATCTCTTATTACAATCCTTCATATTTTTAACTGTCAAAGCAACCCCCAAACTTTGACAGTTCCATGATAGGACCTTCATGTCTCCATGGGGGCTGTTTGAGGCCAGCCACCTATGCCCTCAGTAATTGCTTCAACCTCCAGCATCTTATGTAATATACCAAATTTTGCAATACTAAAAATGTGTAAATATGGAAATAGTGGAATAAAATAAATACTAGTATTTACAAATTAAAGGTAGAGTTACTTTTGGAATTCTCAGATGTCCATTGTGTCATTCACGGAAATCGAGAAGTCAAGATTGTAAAAATACAAGTGTAAGAAGTCAGAGAAAAATTCGTCGGTGGCTACAAGGTTCAGGGGCGTCAGTTGCGAGATCGCAGGAATTCGGGCATTTCATGATGTGCCTCGATATGTGTGCCACGGTCCCACCTGGGTCCCACGTGGAATTCCGGGTAATGCACCGATGGAGCAACTTTATTAAAAAGAACTTCAGTAAAGTATGTAATGACAGCTCATTATGACTCATGATGACACATCTTTCATGTTGGCCAAATAAGGAAATGACAAGTGTCCCGAAATTATTACAAAGTAAAAACATGTTTTTATGTTAGCCAAATGAGGGGGTGACATGTGTCCCTCATCATTACACATCATTACACCCACTTTAAGCCTTTCATGTTATCATCTCTGGAGTACGCCATCTAGCGTCTGAGTCCGGGGAATTCATCGGTCTCCAGCCGGGTCGCTTACTTTACGAGTTGAGCACCGAACCCAGGAGTCCGGGGAAATTGTCAGGCCTCCCCTTCCCCTGACCATTTATGACTGACCGAAGAAAGAGAAAATTGGAAGACCAATAGTTGCATGACACATGGCACTCTTAAGCCTTAAACTTGTGACACGTGGCAAGATGAGATGAGATCATTTTATGTGATTAAATCACAACCATCCATGCCTAATTAAATGGAAAAATTTCGTGCAAGCATGGAAAGAGAAAGAGGAATCAGATTTCTTAAGCTTAAGAACACGAGAAGAGAGAAGGAGGAGTGAATAGTGAGTTTTCTTGACTACCGGAGCCGATTTCAACCCTGAATCGCCGTTATCGTCCGGTAAGTCCTTCAGGAAACTTCCTCTGCTCACTATAAGCTTCAATTCTATGGTATTAGATTTCTCATCTAAGGTGTTTTGTGCCAATTAGTCTACTGGAGTACCACCGAAATACCGAACCACTTGTAGAAACGCAAAGAGGTAAGCGTAGGCTTTCTTTTAAACCGAATACTTTGTGATTTCATTGAGTTTTTCTTAGCTCTTGAACCACCCATGTATTTCATTCAAGGGGTGTTTTTGAAGAAGGAAGATGTTTTAATCATATATAAGGTGATATATGATGTTTGGAGAAGTATTAGACTTGTTGGTTGTTAAAATCATAAAATGGAATTTTTGTTGTTTTGGGAGGCAGCTTTCGGCTGGGGGATAAATCTGGTAGAAATAATTTGACTTTGGTATTTTTGAGCTTTCCATTGGATTCTACACAAAAAATTGTGTGGGAATAGGCTCTGGTTATAATTTTTGATAGACTAGTTTAAAGATTCAAAAATTGGAAATTAAGTCTGCTTGTGCAACAAAGTTGCCAGTGTGCGTTTTTGTCTGGCAGTTTTGTTGTGGTGAAACTTTCACTATCCAAAATTCATCTGTTGATTATGAGATTTTCCAAAATTAAAGTATACTTGTAGACTTTTAATTTGATAGGTATTATGAAGGATTTCGATAAGTATACTAGGAGTTATGAATGTTTGAAGTAGACCATTAAAACTGGTCAGATTTGCTGGTAGCAGGGAGAAAAAGAAAAAATGGGAAGTGTGCGCAGTCAGACGACTACTGAAAGTATTTTTCCCTTAAAATAGACTTAATAAGGATTATATAGAATTTTAGATCACCCCAATTCGATTTTTCTAGAATTAGTTATGATTTTTCAAAGTTCAGTGAAAAATCTGCCAGCTTTTGGTAATTGTGCGAAAATTCAAAGCAAAGTGTTTTTGTAATAAAATTGGACATTTAAGAGTTAAGTTAAGCATTTGGAGTAGCTTGAGCTCATTAGCTTCATATTGGGCCTAATGTAGTGACCCTAATGGTAACCAACATAAGAGAATAATTTATGAAGAGTTGGACTAAGAAATAACTCATTGCTCGTAAATTATAATTTATAGGACTTGACACTTGCCCAGGACGTTCAAAGCACGTCAATCAAGATCAAGATTTGGAAAAATTGTCAGATAGTAACTTATCCCTCACATACTATGTGATATGCTATATGCATGTTTGTACCATTGTGAATTTAAAACATTCAGATGAGAAGGGCTAAGGCCCAATAAAATTTCCCAGCGCTATGACAAGGGACGGTTGTCCTTAAATTGGTAACTTTATGCTTTCTGCATATTGTGAATTTATCTCTGAATGTTGAATATGTTGATTGTACTGTAACTTTGGTTGATATGGCATGATATATGTGCATTTTATATGAGTGATATATGTTACTACTGAGATTCATTGAATCTCACCCTATTTTTCCAAAACAAATTTTCAGCTCGGGCAAGTAGTTCCTCAAGCAAGAAGGTAAACACAGGCAAATGAAGCAAAGGACTTAAAATTTAATTTTCTGTTAGTTATCTATTTTGGAGATTGTATGTAATTTGTATTTAAGTGTGGTCAGTCTCGTGCTGACATGTATGTAACCGCCTGTATATAAGCGAGCGCGCAACGACATTCGTACCAGTAGTGGACAGCCGTCCACCTAGGGCCGTTAATTAAACATAGTAGCTTGGGTTTCAGCAGAGAACTTATTAGTAAACACTCTGATATGAAGAAATGAACCTAAAACGGATGGCTTAAAATAAATCATAAAATAATGAGACCCAATCTGAAAATGATTTTTGAAAACATTTTTGAAAACCCATTCAAGTGCAGCTCCACACTCTGCTTGAAGTTGGGACTTCTGCTGTTTACAAAAGATTACTGGTCTCCTTTTTAAAGATATTACTACACTTATGCCATCTATATGCTTTCAAAACATGGGTGTTACATCTTACCTCCACTTTCAGCTGTTCCTACGCCCATCACCTTCCCTGCACTTCCAATGATTACTTCCTTATTTCTCTTTAGTGTTTGCCTTCTACTCTTTGCTTTTGTCTTCCTTAGATTCTCAGCAAAGACAGACACAAAGTTCTTTGGTATACATTTCTCCTCACATATCTTCCTCCTTTTACTTACACTTTCTTCCTATACCATTTCTAATCCACGCTCTAGTCCCAATATGCCAATATCATCCACAATTGCATTTATTACACTACTTTCATACAGAACTAAAGCTTTTAAGCCATCTACTACCTCAAGAGGTTCCTCAACTTGATACGTAACCTCTTTCAGTTTATTAATATTCTCCTTACCATTTTTACATCCACTAGGCCCTACTTCAGCTTTGTTGACTTTAGCCAAATCAACAATATTAGAGATATCTTTCAGGCCCCTACTGCCCCTACCTTCCAATCCTTCTTGGTTTTGTTTCTTATTAATTTTCACCAAATCCTCCTTCACCTTTATACTCGAGGAGCTCCCTGTATTGCTCTTATGCTCATCCAACTCAATGGAAAAGACATCTACCAGCTTCTTGTATAAACTTCTCTCTTTGAACAACCTTCCTCCTTCTGTATCTTCCATTTGATATTCACCTCCGGCTAGCTCTCTTTAATCATGCATAGAGCCTTCTCCCAAGTACGCATTTATGCAGTAGTAGTCCATAATCCATACCTCGGTTCCTCAGGATTATGGCTTGACAATAACCTCACACAAGAACATCCGCGAAAATCATGGCCTACACTTCCACACTTATAATAGAAATCCTGCAATTTCTCATACTTTACAGATAACCATATCTTATCAGCATTAGGCTTCAATATCCAAAACCCTTCAACCAATGGCTTCCTTAAATCCAAAATTATATGAATCCTCATAAAATTGCGTAATAAACATTTATGATAGATTGGATTCTCAGCCATAGCAATATCACGGATTCAACTACTAATTTGAATTGCATTTTCAAGATTCATACCTTCAAGTGGCATGCCATGCAACTGAATCCAGATCAAACATTTACTAAAGTCACAAGTATCAACTGCCATAAAGCTATGCCACTCAAGCATATTCAAGATTTGACTATTGAGAGACCAAGAACGACCTCTCAAAATACGATTGTATTCTTCCTCATCGGAGAATTTGAACAAAAAGGCATTTTTTGCAACACCAGTAACGTCTAGGCCTCCCTATAGATTCCACGCCTTTCGCATTACTGCTTCCACCATAGCTCTACTAACTTCTTTCTCTAATAAGAGTTTCTCGATTAGAACTCGTTTCGTCTCTTCATCATTTCAGATCAAAGGCTCCTCAAACGTGTTCGCTTCGGAACCATTGCTCACTGCATCCATCATATCATTATCGGAATGATATTCTGACAACCTACAACCACCGTTAACTTACCTCGATAGCCTCCCACTACCACCACCACCCTCCAATTACTACTACAGCCCCCTAACTGCCTTTCCAGCCAAAGAAAACTACCTCTCTCACATAGAGAGAACTTTTTACTCCCACGTGCTAATCACGAGGAGAACTGATTAGCTACTGAGTTTTTTATAATTTTATAGTAACTTAATTGTTGATATTACGGCACAAAAATTTTCCATCCTCATATATTAATATGTATCATGCATTCCGAACAAATGGCATAAAATTTTAAGACATATGGAGAAACTTAATATGGCAAGCATATAGTTTTGGCAAAAGTAAATTTACTGTAAATATTTTAAAGAAATTTGGTTAACAAACTAACATTTATTTGAATAATGTAAATCAAATGTACTTTTACATGTATAGATATTGAAAGGGTATAAGTTTTATGTTTTGTGGCGTGTATAATTTTGATTTTATGGTTAAATTTTTTTTTATAAAATACGATATGAAAGTTTTTCTTTAGTAAAAACGCTATGAAAAATATTTAGATCAAGTTTCTTATATCCATTTTGTCAAATTTTTTTATCATATGTAACTATATGTCCTATTTTTGAATTGTTATCATTTACCTATAAATTCATATGGAAAAAATAGGACACATGATTATTGGTGATTGAAAAACTTGATATAATGAATATAAGGAATTTAATACAAGTATAATCTAAATGCTATATAGGAGCTTTTCTGACTACAAATGCTCTCTTAGTCTTAGAAAGCACATGGTTACTTAAATATGTTGACCATAAATGACTCTTTTTTGCTGCAAATAGTAGTTAGAAATATACTAATGGATAAGAGGGGAATAGGCTAAAATAGACAACAATTTTATTATATAACCATGCATATACTAAACAATAAGGAGAACGTACGTAAAACAGAAGTGTACGTCCAAATATTAATGAACGCTTTGATGATAAAGTACAAAGCAACGCTAAAAAAAATATTGAATTTGTCACAAAATTCGGAATTTTCAATGGATTTGCAATGAAAATGAATTTCCAACATAATTTTCCATGGAATCTGTTTCCTCGCTAATTCTATTGTGACAAATTCAATCAGTTATAGTTCTAAGAAGAAGCCATGTGTTACCTCCGTAGAAGGTCATCTCATCATCGGCATTCGATACCACATGTCACTTATGACTATTGCTGCCAATCCCTGCTTCACTTTGCCACATGTTACATCACCATAATCTTGAAAATGTGACTTCTCCCTATCTCAAACCCACGGCCTAGTGTACGTGCATGTGTGCCTTTCCTAGTTTAACTACAAAACACCTGCTAAGGGTGAAAGCTAGGCACCCTATTAAGGGCATTTGGCTTGACCTGTTTAAAATAGGTACATGCCCAGGCCTTTTAGGAGGCAATATGCCAGACAAAGGCTCTTTATGAAGCCTATCAAGCCTGTTAGACCTAACTGGGCCTATTATGCATTTATAATAAAAAAATTTCAAAAATGACAACCAATACATAAAGCTCCTACGAGAAGAGTTACTGAGATGTGAGTTACTTAAGACGAGAGATTTGCAATAGTGTATCCACAAATTTCATTCCACTAACTTAAATATATAATCCCTCTGCCCTTAAATATAAGCTTCAAATATAACCAATTTGTGGTTATCAAGAAAAAAGTTAAAATTAGTTCAGAGCATTAAATATGTACTTTTTTCAACTATGCCCTTATTTGTAAAGAAGACAACAACATGTGAAATGAAATTAATTAAACTATTTCACATTCTTTTTGCAATACGGGGAGCCATAATGAAATTAGAAAACATGTCAAACCCCTTAACATTTCGATATTTGCCAGAGTGACAAAGGCATAGTTCCATAGGCATATAGAAATAGCACAAATATATTGATAATTAATACTTCTTTATAATATAGGAAATCCCCATATAATTTGAAAAATATTTACAAATGGTCTAAAATTATCAAAATAAACTAACTATAATCCAAATGTGGTCTTTGTTTACATCGAAGCCCTCAAACGCCAGTATTTACCATTTTGCCTTTCGAGCCGCTAGCTTCTGCTGGAATATTTTTAAATATTGGAAAGGGTGAGATTCAAATGAATCTTAGTAGTAACATACAGTCAATCATATAAAATGCGACAAATAAATATGCCAAGTACTATATAATACAACGGAATAATAACATTGTAAAACTCATAATCATTGGAATATGCACATGTATTCAAGGCCAACTATTATTAGAACTCATACTTGTCCGTACCTCAGTTGGGCTCATAACCACAGACTGGGCAATGTGCCCTCTTGGCACTGTGTCTCATAATCGGATCCCCATTGGGCCATTGGGGTACTTATGCTTTTCCCCCCGGACGGTACTTATGCTTTTCCAGCCCCAAATAGAAAATCCATTATATATATCACAGAAGATGGCATACACAAAGCATAAAAATAATCATATATTTTATGAACAATAGAGTTACTACCTTAATCCCTTTTTCGGGCTCTAACCTTGTCCCAACGCGGGTAAATTGTCTAGTCCTAAAATTCCAAATTTATAAAGAAATGAATTATTACTCTTTCATAAACTCTTCCAAACTTAATTTATTAGTTATCTTAGCTTCCAAAATACCCAGAAGGACCCCGTCCAAGTCCCTTTGTACCTTGTCCAACTGTACTTTTTCAAAAATTTTGACTTGGGCTAATCCTACACAATTTTGAGTGTAGAATCCATTTTTGAACTCAGAATTGCCAAATTCACTATCAAAAGATGGATTTGACCTTGGCATCTCCTAACTTAGGGTTTTAGGGATAATTTTGTCATTTCACATTCTAATGTTTTTCACACTTCACACTTAACATGAACCCTATACAATTTTTCCTTCTAAACACAATGGAACCATCAAATTGATGAAATTCCAACTCCTTCCACCTGACCTAGGTCTGACCGAAACTTTACAATAAAAAGGGAAAATTGAGTTTTCTTGATTTACCCCTTTAAACTCCTTCCTTTTCACTCATAATCACATATTTAACTTCTTAAACACTTATTAAACATGATTTGTGAAAATTTGGGTAGCATAACCCCATAGGGTTTCATAATCTCAAATTTAAAAAGTCAACAAAAACAATCACAAATTAAGCCAACACCAACAACAACCACCACAACAACAACATATTAATCAAAAGGATCAAAGTTCTTGAGATTACCTCTTGATTCTTTCACTTTCTCTCTCGAGGCATCACCCTTCTCTCTCTCTCTCTCTCTTCCCTTGGATTTTTGCTTGCTACATGTGATATTCATGATGGAAAAGAGATTAAAAGAGCTTTTCTATGGATTTTAGAGGCATAAACTGTAACCCCCGCCGTCATCAAGGCCGAGATTAGTGTTTAAACTCGTTTTATAATTGGATAAGAGATCGAGAGTAATTAAAAACTTTTTTCCAAAAACCTGTATGACAAGAACTCCATCCTTTCATTCACAAAAACAATCGGTCTATTCGGTTCGTCACATATACAATATCAGAGTACTAATAAAATTCCCGACATTCACCCAAGATAATATCATTAATCCAAGAGTTTTACAGGGCATCATTGTTGGAAATTGTGCCCTAAGGGCCAATCATTGTACTTTGAACATTATTATTTTAATGAAATTTCTCCATTCTGTTATCATATTATTTGCATGTTAACTATGATAATTGTATCCTTGGATAATTCATAAAGATTGTCCTAAAATATCCCTGGTCGGTCATCTATGCAGGAGCAGAGATGAAACAAGATCAGTATGACTTTGATAAGATATGGAGATACGAATTAAAGTCTTAGGCACTTGTAAGAGTACAAGGTGCTGGACCGACCTACTATGAGAAAGCTACATGGATCAAGTCATAAGCTTTTCTCATGTATAACCACGTCACAATGCCCTTAGACCTGAGGTCATCATGGATTCCTACATGAGAGTTGCTAAGCTTTGAACTAGTCAAAAGTCACTTTTGACCGGGTGATGATAAAGGCTACGATCGGGCTTGTGGTTTTTCATGCAAAGGAATATGGATGATCAAGATGGAATTTGTCCCTCACATTAGTAGAGAGATATTACTGGGCCCCTCGATGAGTGAGTCTGAGAAATGTATGGTTATAGTATGATGAAAGGAGTTTCTGTCTCTGTTATCAGGCTACTCAGGAATCGAGAAAGTAATGGTCAGGAATAAGAGGATGACATTATCCATGCCTTATCCTTGATCAATATATCGTGTGACAAAAGGGACGTGACATGGTTGTATGACAGGTTGCATCATGATAACGATCCTTATATGAATTGGGTAGTCTTAATGTCTTGCTAGAGGCCGCTTGCGACTTTTGGGTTAGTATAGTTATTGGCCCACTGCCAACTTCATATGGGCCTACAGGGTCGCACACAAGAATGGCCCAACACGAGATAATGTTTAATTTAGGGTGGACGAATTTTATTTATATATCTATATATATATAATATAAAATTCATTAATAATATTAAATAGATATATATATTTTCAAAATATATATCTTATATATATATATATATATATATATTATATAGTGTTAGTTTTAAATTTAATTTATTAAGATATATTAAATTTAATAACTAACATGATAGAGATATAGTATCTCATATTTAATTTATGAAGATAAATTAAATCTAATAGCTCTTTATTTGGATTAAATAAATAGGTTAAATTAAAACTGTTTGACAGATTTAATTTAAACTAAATTTATTTAATTAGCTCATCAAGATAATTAATTGTTAATTAATTTCAAAATTAGTGATGATTAATTTTGAAATTTGAAAATAGCCCTCATAGGTTATAAACTTGATAGAGCAGATATATTGATATGCACATGAGAATTGAGAGCCACAAGTGAAACCCTATGAGACATTGGAGGTGCTAGCACGCAGTCTCGGTTGGAGAGCATTCGTGTGGATACCGGTAGAGGGAGCAGACCTGACATGTTGGCTCCTAGAGATCGTGAAAACTCTGAATCATCAAAAGGTATGAATCCTTCCAACTTGGTTTAAAAGTTGTTGATAGATCCTCGATTAGGATCGGTGAAAATTTTTAAAATTCTTCCGCTGTGCCTACCGATTCTAACAATCATTGCTCATCTCAGTTTTCCAAACCGGGGATTACACAACAATTACAAATCTATGGTCAATCCAATATATACATGCAGTTGTCCAAATGATAACCAAAAATCAAAAAGAAAGTAAGACTACCACCGGCAATCCTAGTCGCCCTTGCTCACTTGCTTGTCCCGAGATCCACTAGTCCTAGCTAAAAATTGTTATTTGGAAAGAGTAAGATTCAAAAGAATCCCAATAGCAACAGTTTATGTATATGATGTATAATTAAACAAAGCATGTAAGTATATATCATAATTCAGCTACATAGCATTCAAAGCTAGGCTACCCGCCGCGACTCAATCATTCATTCCAGGCTGGGCTAACCGCCACAAACCCAATCAACAACATTCAAGGCTGGGTTACTCGCCACAGACCCAATCAGCATCATTCAATGATAAATACGTTCGAGCAATGTATTAAACATGATATAGGATAAGGTGTCACTACCTTGTTCTTTCCGTCTTTGTTCAGGCATAGGCCTTCTACGATCCGGGCAAATATCAAACCCTATAGTCATAATTAAGGATGACACATTATCACTTACTCCAATACTCCAATGACTTCAAAACACTGAGTTTTGGTTATCATTAAAGTCCCTTAAGTAGCTATGAAAGTCTCTAACAATCGCCTAAAAGGATTGGGAAGTACTAGGTTGGAAATTACTTTTCAAAATCACAAGGTGCTGAAAACAGGGGTTGGCTGCAGCCAAGAAACCTCTGGTTGCGGATAGAAACAACCCAGAAGGTTTCTGGCTACAGCCAAGAATTTTTTGGCTGCGGCCAGGAAAATTCTGTTTCTTGGCTGAACTTTGAAAAATCATAACTAATTCTAGAAAAATCGAAATGAGGTGATCCTAAAGCCCATTGAAAGCTACTTAAGTCCTCTTTACTAGAAAAATATGGACCATTACCAGAAATCACCACACAAATAAAGAATTCAAGAAATGTCCACACTGCTCCAGAATTGATCCTAGATTTAACATCAAACTTTGGACAGTCATAACTCCTAGCTCACAAATCGAAATGACATGAAATATATTTCTATTTTGAATCTTGGAAAGTGAACTTTAAGACTGGAAAGTTTCAAAATTTTTCAACACCATTTTCTATTTTAAAAAGTCCATGCAAAACCACTGCCACCACAGAGTTTTTCACTAACCAAAACTTGCCACTTTTAAAACTAAGTTCCCAATGGTTCTAAATGCATATCCAACACTAATCCCACACAATTTTCCACAAGGAACACAATGGAACTATCAAAAGAACCAAATTCTCATTCCATCTATATGTTCTATTTTTGGCATATATTCAACAAAAATCCCAAAATTGTCCAACTTGGCATTTAAGCTTCAATCAAATTCTATCTATCCAAGATACATCTCAAAACATTATATCCATGACAACAACAACTCAAACACCACAAGACCCTAATTTTTGAAAATATGTCTAAATTCCTAAAAATTCCAACTTAACCAAATGACCACAAAACTTATATCAACATGGTCAACTCACTCACCTCTTCAACTTTCTCCAAAGGAGTTCTTTGATTCTTTAAACTCTATATCTCCTTGAGAGTTCAAATCACCACCAATGGTAAATCTACAACCATAGAATCGATACTCTCAATGCAAGGAGCAAGATTGAAGAAGAGAGTTTTTCCATTAGAGGTCATTAAGAGGGTCAAAATAGCAAGAACTTACCTTGGCACCTCCTCTTTCTTCTGCAGAAAGAACACCGAAAATGGAGGGGGGAGAAATGAGAGAGAATGAGAGTGATGAAGAGTGAAGAAGAAGGAGAAATGATGGCTCTTCCTTAGGCCACACCATTCCAGTGAAAGTGAAGGGGAAGAGAGGGGAAAAAATAATAGATAATGGATATTTGACTTTTCTTCAACTACTCTCTCTCTATATCAACTTGCCACATGTCTAAATCTCCTCATTTCTCACCAAATAAGAAACCATATAATTACACTAACTAGTCCATTATCCATTTAGTCACAAATCTCATTTCTTCTAGTTAGTAATTAATTTCTTCATTAATCACTGACTAATTGCTGATAATTTTTCATTCTTCCACTAATTATGGCATATTAACTTAAATTACCACATAACATATAATTAAATTCTTTTCCTTCTTCCATGCGCCATTTAACCCTATATTTAGCCCAAATAATTACTTTGTCACATAATTGAGCAAAAATGCAGGGTGTTGGGCATTTCCAATAACAATTCATATCTCAAATCGATTTTGATTTACAAAATCATTCACAATAATTATCATTATCCCTTAATCAAAATTCGGGGTGTTACATAAACACTTGAAATCACAAGCACTTACCTTGATCTTTGCCTCTTTCTTCTCTCTAGCTCTCCCTTTGTTCTTGCTTCTTGAAAACTCTCTCTCTCTCTCTCTCGAGTTGACCGAAATTACGGCCTAATGAAAGAGATAAGAAGGTTTCTAAATATTTCATCTCCACCTCCTTAAGTTTAATATATTTTAATGAAATTTTATCATGTGAATTTTGCTTTTAGGGCTTCATCTTTCTACTTGACCTAAGATAATTCCACATGGCATGTCTAATGTCCAAGCATTTATTTTTCCCTCTAATTTCCCTCTTTGGTCAAAAGTTACAAGGAAAAAGGGAAATAATAATTGCTTCTTGAATTTCCCTAATTCTCTTTTTTCAAATAATTAAATAATACATCATATTTACTTTTTGACTTTTCAAACTTATTTTACTTGGCCACAATTGCTTCACATTTGAACATTTATCTCCAATTTATTATTTTCCCTCCTATTTTCTTTATTTGGCTGAAAATTGCCTCATGAAAATGGGAAAATAATTATCTTTTTGCTTTGTTGACAAATTACCATTTTGCCCTTACATTTTTTTCATTTAATTGTGCCTTCTTTTTTCTCTCTTCTTGGCCGAAATTCACCCTTATTATTGGGCCAAAGATTGTACTATTTATCTCTCAAATTTGGGCTTAAATAATGGGCATTTTGGAAAACCAAAATTGGCTTCATGTCTTATTTTAGCCCAATTTCCATGTGACCTCAGCTAAAGGTACTCTTGTTATTTGAATTACATCAAAATTTATCATTTTATTCCATTGAATGCCACAAATATTTACAAGGCATATTGATGAATAAAAGTGGGGTGTTACAAAACATGAGCTTCCTACCCACTGACTTTGATCAAATCTCAATGTTTTCTTCAGCTATACTAACAAATCGTCTTCATTTAGAAAACCTAAGAGAGCAAGAATTTTGGTCGAGTTTGTTGATGGCAACACCATGCAAGATAGGTGTAATATCCCCAATTTTGATATTTAAGGCTTGAGAATAAGCCTGAATCAAGTGGACTGCTAAGCCCAAGTTTAGCAAAAGTCCCAGGAATGAGGATTTGCTGCCAGTGAATATTTTCTATGAGGCGGTGACATTGTTATATGGTTTTGAATGATCAAATGATGTCCAAAAGTATGAAATTTTACAGGATGAAAGCAGATATGCTGAGCTTTAATTTGATAGGTAATGGGTAATTTTTGGAACTATATGCAAAACATTATGAATTTTTAAAATTAACCCAGTGAAATTGGCTAACATTCGTGGCAGCGTCCAAAAACAAAAATTCTGGAAAGTGTGAGCTTCCAGTTGGCTAAAGGCTATATTTTTCCTTAAAACTAGACTCAATAAGGGTTCTATAACCTTTGGAATCACTTTAATATGATGTCTACAATTTTAGTTATGATTTTTCAAAGTTTGGCAAAAAATTCTACTAGAATTTCCAATTAATCCAAAAATGAAGGAAAATTATGGGATAAATTCATGTCAGCTTATTTCTCTTTCTCCTATGAGCTTGGATGTGTTTGAGAGCTAACTAATGAGGAAGGAAAAATTAGTTAAATGTTAGTTGGGCTTATGGTATACAATTTCATGTACATAAAGTTTATGTACAAAAGTCTTTGACTTGTTAAATAATTAAAGGATAATATAAGATATTATAAAATCATTTTGCCTTCATCTCTTTCCCTCCAAACTGACGCCATTTGCAAAGAGGAGGGGGGGAGAGAGAGAGAGAGAGAGAGCTTATGAGAATTTGTAGAGAGAAGGAGGAGCAATTTGGCTAGTGAAGCTGGATTTCTTCGGTGAATTAGCTTCTAACTTGTGTAATCCTTCATCTAAGCTTCTTTTCTATGTGATTCAAGGTGTTTGAAGCAAGAATTTTAGTGTTGTTGGAGCTAGGTTTCGGCCAACAAGGGAAAAGCCAGAAGAAAGCTAAGGTGACTTCCTAAACTTCAATTTTTGGTTATTCTGGCTATTGTGATTAGTTTAATCGGTGAATTTCTGTTGGATTTGCTGTGATTGTAAATTTGGGACAATGTTGAACCCTAAACGTTATGCTGCCCACATTGAGTCTAAATGGTGTTTATAACATAATTAAATAGTTAATAAAATGATTATGAGTAGAAAGGAGCAAGTCTGTGAAGTCAGAATTGGAAAACCCCAATTTTTCCCAAAGAATCTTGGGTTTCAGCCAGCTTTAGTTTAGGGGATTAGAGTTAGATTTTTTATGTTTTAATGATTCCATTGTGTTTATGAGGGAAAATTAGATGGAGTTATAGTTGAACGCTTTTCCAAAAAAATCCTAAAAAGCATAATGACCAAAATGCCCCTGAAACCCTAAATTGGGGGTTGCTAAGGACCTTTTTATCTTTTGGCAGTAAATTTGGTAATTTTGAGACCAGAAATGGATTCTTTGGGCAAAAATATATTAGAATAGCCTAGGTCAAAATTTCAGGAAAAGTACGACCGAACCGGGTACAGCGAGGCCGAGCGAAGTCCTAAGGTATTTTAGTAATTTTTCATTATAGACTCATATAAACACCTAAAACACTTAGGAAGTCTCTAAAGTGGTATATGAATAAGTTTTAACCTAATTCTTGTACATTTGGGGTTTTAGGATCGAACAGTAGCCCGAGCCGGACACAGAACATTGGACTAATGGAAAGGTACAAGAGAAGGACTCAGAAACCAGAGGTAGGGAAATTACCTTGTATGTATTTAATATCTTTGCTTGTGTAGTGATGTATGTGATTGTTTTTCTTGATTGTGTATAGCATATTTGAATAAATGAAGCTATGTTTCTGTTTTCGTTATGGTCATAGTTTTGTTGCATGAAATATTGAGCATGCAGAAATGTCATTATAGGGCATATATCTAGTTAAAGCTAATATGTCATACATATAGCATCTATTATGCATGTATTATGGTATCTATTTCCTATTGAGATTCTCTCGAATCTCACCCTTCCCTACTAACAATTTAGACAGGTGAAAACAGGAGATGTACTAAAAGCAAAGAAGATAACCATACGGGAGGAATGCAGTAGTGGAACGAAGATGGGAAGATGTCTACGTTTCATTGTAATGGGTTTAGATACCCTAGTAGCCTTGTGCGGCAATATTGATTGTAATTATCACGTACAATTCCAACGGGGAATTTCCATAATCGAGTACTTTTTATCAGTATATTAATGCTATTCATGTGTTACCTACTGAACTGCGTATCATTTTCCACAAATACTTTGAAAGAGGTCAAAATAAGATAAGGGTGTTACAATAGGCTTCAACTGTTGAGCCTTTGGCTACTGCTCACTAGCTAGACTCTAACTTGACTTTTAAAACCTTGCTCTATGAATTTTATATTCTTATCTCCATCCATTATCAAACTTCAACTTGGCCCCCTTACATGAAATTTAACATTGAAGTTTTATACAATTTGTATTCAAAATTAATTTTTTTGTACCAAATAAAGTTAATTTTCAGAAAATATCATTCTTGATATGTATAATTTCCTTTAATTTTTAATTTAGTATCCATGTATTTTTCTCTCTTTATTAAGTTTTTAAATTTTACTCTATGAGCACAATTAGCCATTGGCAAAGGGACTAACAATGTTAACAAATCATGTTAAAAGGATAAAATTAAAAGATTTAATAAGAAAAAAAAATATGCAAATACCAAATTTAAAATTGAAGCAGCCTGTTTACATAAAAAAATTGATGGAAATTGGTATAAGCATCTCAAGTTTTTTTTTTTTTTTGGCTAAGCACACATATACTCCTATAGGAAGCCATCTTGTTCAAGTCATTGTCATGTATTAAATGTAGGCACTTCTCTTAAGTGATATTCAAACATTAGTTTGCTACGTAGTGAGAGACTAATTCTTTCCGCTGGATCCAACCCCATTTGATTGGTTGCATCTCAAGAATTATTTTCTAATATTTTATAGTTTATAATATAAAATATTATAAAATATTTTATGGTTGCATCTCAAGAATTATTTTCTAAAATTTTATAGTTTATAATATGGGCCAGTCACTAGATCCCACGGGCCCAAATTTGGGAGTCTTGGGCTTATTCTAACCGCAAACCCTGAGTCCGTTTTTATATAAACACATGTAGCGCTTACCCTAATGTTCTCAAGTCAAGTGAGCATTTCTGAGAGCCGCTTCTGTCTCCCTCCGGAGTTCGTGTTCAAGCTTCAGAAGCAGGTATGTTTTTGTGTATTCGATCGTGTGTTTGCTCGTTTTCTTATTCTTCTTTCAGTTCTTGCTCAGTTCGTGGAAAAAATACCCATGATAAGTGAATCCATTGATTTGGGTATTTGAAATTTGTGAGATGTTGATGTGATGGGTTATAATAATAATACGGTAGATCCAACTTTTCTGTGTCTTTCTTTGTGACTTAGGTGGATCTGCTGCTGTTTAGCTGTGAATGAGTCTTTTCAATATTGAATTTGATTTTGTTTGATATCTGAAATATAATTTCATCGTCCACATAGCTTACTTCTTATTTGTCCGTGACGAAGTTTGATTTGTTGATGTGACTGCGTGTTATATGTCTTATGCTACCTAAAATTCGTTCTTAGGCATATGAATGCTCTATTTGTTGAAACAGGAAATATGTCTCACAGGAAGTTTGAGCACCCAAGGCATGGTTCCCTTGGCTTTCTCCCTAGGAAGCGTGCTGCGCGTCATCGTGGAAAGGGTAATTAACTGTTCTCCTGTTAGTCTATTAGGCAAAGTAAGACCTGAAAACAATATCTTTAGACTAATTTCATTCATCTAAATTTGCTGAGCACTGAAAGGCCCCAAGGATTACTTGTTCCGAGTGGTCCTTGCAAGTTAATTTTCAAAGTTCATTAAAAGTGCCAATGCATTTGTGAGGCATAATTATCACGTTGCCATTTCTATGCGATGATTGAAATTGCTTCCCGAAAAAACTGATTAATCAAGGCTGGAATCTCTGAAAGGGCTCTTCTAGCCAAAGATCCTATAAAGGATTTTTGGGAAGGAATACCCAGGAGCCTGAGAGAATTGGCATTATTTGTCCATAGGCTTTTGGTTTGGGAGCATTTCTTCATTGCAGATTGAACTTGGCATCGATGATTTATGTTTTGCAATGCATAGGTGCAAAATTTACTCTCAAAAGGAATATTCTTTTTTAATTTGAAGCACCATTTTTTTTATATTGAAGTAAAATTATCGGAAGTATGCATACATATATGCTATTATATGCAAAATAATGTACATGCACGCTTATGGTAATTTTGAAGGGTTGTGTGGGTTTGTTTCTACAATATATTTCTTAACATCAAATGGCTATGTCTGCATTCATCTATAAAAATATAATTTTATTTTTGTTTCTATGTACCTTTGTCCTTTGTGGTGTTTTTGTTTTTTATTTCTCATATTTTTGGTTAAACAATGTGAGATAATTACATTTAAAAGCACAACGTACCTGAGGTGATGATTATTGGTACTAAACAACGCTGAATGGCTTAATTCAATATTTATGTAGTATGTGTGCTTACAGTTGTATGGTATACTTGTATATTGTGGTTGGCTTCCCCCATTCTGTATGTCCTAAGATGCTTTTATATGTAAATCAAGAACAGAAATTTGTGTGAAAATACTTTTGGGTTCCATCTCTATGAGATGTAAAGATGAAGTGCGAAATATGCACATGTCGATAGTTCTATGAGATGTAAAGATAGTACTAATTAAGTTTCATATTGTGTGGTGATCTTTCTTTTATTTTTTTCCCAACTCTTTCTTTTATCTTAATTGGTCAAGTTGTCATAAAATTTTGCTGGTAAGATAATGATTTTTGCTAATATAAAGATGTCAGAGTGTTTAGTACATCATGCATATAACCAGTATATGTTGGATATGAGGAATTCCTCACTACAGTGGCCCAAAGTAAGCGATGAGGGTGGATTTCACATATGCGGAGCTATTTGATACTTGGGTCTTGTCTTCTGCCCTCTTCAGAAGAAAATGACATGGGATTTTCACCCACAGCCCATGCAATGGATAGTGGTCCCTAAACCAGTCTCAGTATGATATGTAAATATACTAAAGAGTTAGAAGTTGGTTTGTTAGGGTGTTGGAATATAGCCGTTAGAATTAGTTAGAGTTAGTAAAAGGGATTAGAAGAGTTAGTTAGGAAAGGCGGTGCTAATAAGCCTATAAATAAGAGTCCATGCCTATTGTATCTGGGTCTGAGATTGATAATGAAATAGCTCGAAATTGTTTCACTCTTTCTCTCTTCCTCTTCTCTATGTTTCTCTATCTTTGTTCCTCTATTCTTCTCTCTTGAATCCCTCTGTTTCCTCTTCTCTATCTCTCTTTCCCTCTTTCTTCCTATACAGAATTATGATTCTGTAACAGTGGTATCAGAGACACCAATTCTTGGCCCTTCCTCTGCAATTCGAAAAGAAAAAGAAAAAGAAAAAAAATCCTACCAGTCAATGGCTACTGCAGCTTCTCTATCCCTTCCAAGAAGTGTGGAAGAACAACTTCAGAGTTTGACAATGATGGTTGAACGAATGGCATCATCCATTCTGCAAGAACTTCAGTCCGTGAAAACAAATATGGCAGAGTTACGAGAATTGTTGCGGGAGGAACAACTTCAGCCGGAAGAAACCCAAGAAGCTTCTGAAGTTCAAGAAAGAGGTGAGTTTTGTTCGGACTCCACCCATGAATGTATCGAAGTGCAAGAATCTTTTGTTTGCCCAGAACCTACAGAATCTTGTTCGAACTCCTTCCAAGAAGGCGACAAAATGCAAGATGTGACATCAAGCTCCAGTGATTTTGACGTCGGGTCCTCCACATCTGATCTTGTTTCTGATTTTCACAACCCAAAGACTTGGAAATGTCTGAAAACAGGGGATGCAGCTGATGAGTCATCGCGTTTTGACACTCCTGGTAGTTTTCTGATTGTGTCACACAACGAGCCCTCGTGTTCAGCGCTGTCTGTTTCTTCTCTTTCCATGCCGAGTTTCATTATGCCTTTGAGTCCCAGTTCTTCGCCAGAAGTTTCCATCACTTTTCTGCCGTTGAGTTGTCTTCCTTCATCACTGTCTCGGTTCAATGCGATCGTCCCAGTTCTTGATTTCTCGCTAGTCAAGAGGAGTGGACGTGGCTCAAAGAAAAAGATTGATGACAGGGTTGCGTGGCAACCAACAACATTTTCAGAATGTGAATTTCTTGGCTTGGTTGGGTTCACGTGGCTGAATAAAGTGGAGTTAGAAGATTCATATGTACAGCTGGATGCCACTCTTTTTAATCTGCAGAAGGGTCTTGGTGGGTCACAGCTGGATAACGTTTTCTTCCACTGTCAGAGATATTGTAGTTATGTCCTGAATATTTTAATACTCCATAAGGATTTGGGCATTCAGAATAGTAGCCAAGTAAGAAGCCCAATAGCGTTGCATTCGGGTTGCATTATTTCTTTGGGTATTTTCAAGTCAAGGCTGCCGCAAGAATGGGTCTTAATTCTTCAATGTTCTCCTACAATAAATCTGCTGCACGTGTGGTTCAAAGGAAAGTTAATTACAATGCTCTTTGGGAGGATCTGTCCTCTGAGTGGAAAAGAGAAGAAAAGAAGGGTGCAGCAGTACTGAAAGGCAATTATGGGAGCAATATCTTCTGGGTTCAAGTCACAGATTTCTGCTATGCCAAGAAGTTTTCCAGATTCTGTTTTGTGCATCAGTTTTGCATTGTTTTTGTGAGGTTCAGATTTTATATGATTTGTTGTCAATCATCCTTGAGGGCAAGGATGTTTTTGGGAGGGGGGTATTGATATGTAAATATACTAAAGAGTTAGAAGTTGGTTTGTTAGGGTGTTGGAATATAGCCGTTAGAATTAGTTAGAGTTAGTAAAAGGGATTAGAAGAGTTAGTTAGGAAAGGCGGTGCTAATAAGCCTATAAATAAGAGTCCATGCCTATTGTATCTGGGTCTGAGATTGATAATGAAATAGCTCGAAATTGTTTCACTCTTTCTCTCTTCCTCTTCTCTATGTTTCTCTATCTTTGTTCCTCTATTCTTCTCTCTTGAATCCCTCTGTTTCCTCTTCTCTATCTCTCTTTCCCTCTTTCTTCCTATACAGAATTATGATTCTGTAACACAGTATGATGCAAGAGTTGCTCGCATGGAGTTAATGACTTAATGAAGCTGCCTTGTTTCAATTCTCTATATCTATCCAAGTCATCATTATGGTGAAATTATTATAAAGAGAAGTATATTTTTTCCCAGAACAAAATAAAAACATTACACAAGTGTGTTTTAATCCTTATTTTCTTGGTATGGTGTGCTTTGTTATCTATTTTTTATTAGAAGTACTCATTATTTGTGAACTGATGTATTTGTGGGGAGGGAATTGAACTTTTGTGTTAAAATGACTCTTTTGAAAGAAGGAATGGTTGTATGTAAATTATTTGACAAATGCAGTATTACTTAATTTTTCTGCCTTTGTATATCCTAATTCAATTTTGCAGCAAAGGCTTTCCCAAAGGATGATCCCAGCAAACCTTGCAGCTTGACTGCCTTTATGGGTTACAAGGCTGGGATGACCCACATTGTCCGAGAAGTTGAGAAACCTGGATCAAAACTTCATAAGAAGGAGACTTGTGAGGCTGTTACTATTGTTGAAACTCCTCCAATGGTTGTTGTTGGGGTTGTTGGATATGTGAAGACTCCTCGTGGACTTCGCACATTAAATACTGTCTGGGCTCAGCATCTAAGTGAGGAAGTTAAAAGGCGGTTCTACAAGAACTGGTGCAAGTCTAAGAAGAAGGCATTTACCAAATATTCAAAGAAACATGAAACTGACGAAGGAAAGAAGGATATTCAAGCACAGCTTGAAAAATTGAAGAAATATGCATCTGTCATCCGTGTTTTGGCCCATACTCAGGTATGACTGTTTAATATATGGATTTGGGGCCTCTATTCCCTTGCATAATCTGTGTTTTTGCCATGAAATAATACTTTCAAGGTAGTGCGTGATTTGTTCCTTTGTTATGTTGCCTTGGTGCCAATTCATAGCATGTCCAATTGATGCACAAAATGTTTTTGTCCTGGAATACTGCTCAAACTGTTATGCAAGTTCATGACTTTCTGTTTTGTTATTTGAAGATACGGAAGGTGAAGGGTCTGAAGCAAAAGAAGGCACATCTGATGGAGATCCAAGTTAATGGTGGGACAATAGCGCAGAAGGTAGACTTTGCATATGGCTTCTTTGAGAAGCAAATCCCAGTGAATGCTGTTTTCCAGAAAGATGAGATGATAGACATCATTGGTGTGACAAAGGGTAAAGGTTATGAAGGTGTTGTAACTCGTTGGGGTGTCACTCGCCTTCCCCGCAAGACACACAGGGGTCTAAGAAAGGTTGCTTGTATTGGTGCATGGCATCCTGCCCGAGTTTCTTTCACAGTTGCCAGAGCTGGTCAAAATGGATACCATCACCGTACTGAGTTGAACAAGAAGATCTACAAGGTTGGCAAGGCAGGGGAAGAGTCACACTCGGCCATTACTGATTTTGACAGGTATAGTCTCGCTCGCACCAACGACGAGCGCACATACACACATTCTTTATCTTTTAGAGTAGCTGCTGTCTGACTCGGATGCTAAGTAGAATGGCTGCTTGCCCAAAAGAGAGCTTCTCTTGTGATTCAAGCAAGTAACTTGGTCAACTTTGTTGCCCAAATTAGTGTTAGGAATTTGGCAGTTATGGAACTTTTAGCATGCACTAACGGTTTCATAATGGTGATATTTCAGGACTGAGAAGGACATTACTCCAATGGGTGGATTCCCTCACTATGGTGTGGTGAAGGATGATTTTATTATGATCAGGGGATGCTGTGTGGGGCCCAAGAAGCGTGTGCTGACCCTTCGACAGTCACTATTGAAGCAGACTTCTCGTGTGGCCCTTGAGGAGATCAAGCTTAAGTTCATTGACACTTCCTCCAAGTTTGGACATGGTCGCTTCCAGACCACCCAGGAGAAACAGAAGTTCTATGGTCGCCTGAAGGCCTGATTTTGTGTTTCTTGCGTCTTGTTTATTACAGCTTCTAGGTGCTGAATAATCTGGCTATTTTTTGCACCTAAGATTAAGATGCAGGAGAGTCAATTTTTAGACCTTATTTTGTAGTTCTAATACTGAGTTTTAGGCCTTTTTTTTTTTGAATCACGCTTTATGTGCTCTCTTCTTTGAGGGACAGTCTTCTACTTGCCGATTGAATTAGTAGTTTTCAATATGAATTAAGCTTTGTTGTCTGTGATTCATTATTTCAGAATTTATTTTGTTGTCATTCTTTCCTTGAACCCGAATCCTCTTTTGTTTATCCGGCGTTTTGCTGACTGTTTTATGTTCGGATTAGTTTTTGGAGAATAATTTTTACGATTTACGAAATAAGTATGTGAAAAGGGTTTTGTCTCGATTTATGGAAAAATGTTTCTGAAATCATGGCTTCATACCGAGCACACTTAAATAAGTTGATTATAAGATAGTGAAAAAAGTAAATGAGATAAATATTATTTATAAATTTCGGAGCACACTTAAACAAGTTGATAATAAGATAGTGAAAAAAGTAAATGAGATAAATATTATTTATAAATTTAGGACTACTTAGTTTTAAGCAGAGGCTTCCTCCGGCGCATCGCATGGGTTGTGTATTATATGATGTAAATTTTAAAATAATATCTCAATTGTTTTAAAATTTTTGATTAGTTGCACTTGTAAATAATTTGTTTTTGTTAGTTTAATTTTTTTAAGTGGTGCAAGTTATCAAGCATAGATCAAGTAGTTGTTTTTTAATTAATGGGAAAAAGCTTATACTTTTTTGTGTTTTCCCAATAATCATATATGGGTGGATTTGAAGTATGTGGGTATATATATATATTTCACCATTTTAATTTTTCTCTTAATTGATAATTAATAATTATTTGTAGCACAAAATGTGATTATGTTCTCATATGTTTTAGTTAATTAATAATTAAAAATAATTATGTGTGCTCCAAAAAATTAAATCTAACATTTTTTGTAATACTATAAGGAAATTGTTTTCAAAATGGGTATTCTAACCGTTGATATTTCAAATCTCAAATAATTTAACATTGGATTAAGATTCATGCATTTTTGTGAAATATTTTTAAAGGCATGTAACACCTTAAAATATTTTGTGGTGCAATTTTACCCTTACTATATTAAAAGCATATCAATATCTCCCCCCTCCAAATTAATAGCCTTATGGAAAATTGTTTTTGAAATATTGACATTAAAATTCCAATAGTAAGTTCTAGTAGAACTTTAAACACCTGAATAAAAAGGAAGAAACACCCAATATGAATATGTAGTTAACTTGAAGAGGAAAATCAAAAGTTGTTGACATAATGATTTATTGGTAGAAACTTTCTGAATTTCTCTCACTTCTCTCCTAATTCTTCCAAACCTTTCTAGCCTTTTTGCTTGAATCTTCGATGCCCAACAACTTTTCATCACCCTCTTCACTGATGCCTAACCAACCCCTACTCCGTCCTCCTCCGCAGGCAATGGCGGGTCATACTCCTCTATCATATATAATTGTGACCTAAATCTGATTACCCCATAGTTACATTTCTTTGTTGATAGCCTTGTCATCGATTGAGTTCAAATTCTCTCAAACTGTTGAGATCTGCTCCAAGGGTGAAATTGTCTTCCTTTTCCTTATCCCATTTTTCCATGTATAAAGGAAAATAAGTTGCCGCTAGAAAATAGGTTGCCAAGAAATTTGCAGCCAAATGTGCCCACCATGATGGAAAATGCTAATTTTCTATTTCCATGTCGCCTCATTTTCCGTGTAGCAAACAGGCCCTAATAGTAGTATAACTTAAGAGGAGAGGAGAGGGAGGTTTCGAGATAGAACTCGGTGTACACTGACTACAACGACATATTGCTTTTTATAAGTAGGGAACGTGACATGACCGTTGATGAGCCATAATGTTGATTAAAAGTGGCTTGATGATTATTAAATATGTCAATTTCTAAACATTCACAATTATTGTGATTTATGGCAATTAAATGTGGTTAATGAAGAGAATAAAACCAAGTAATCAAAATGCATAAATGCTCCAATGGTTAGTTCTAAATACTTCTCTTTTTCTCTCTTATTAGCTCAATTTTGCATCTTACTTCTTCCGGTCCTATTTATAAATAATTTTATCTCTCTTAGGGCTAGTCCTTAATACAAGCAACTTATTTTTTGTGTCTCGAAATTTAAACCACTTTTTCCTTTTTTACCCCTGTTAAATGCATATCTTTATATTAATGAACCACTATCTCAGCCTCTTCGTTCTTTGTTGGTAGCCTTGTAATTAATTGAGTCCAAATTCTCTCAAGCTGTTGAGATATGCTAAAAGGGTGAAACAGTCTTCCTTTTCCATATCCCATTTTTCCATGTATAAAGGAAAATAAATTACCGCTAGAAAATAGGTTGCTAGAAAATTTGGCAACCAAATGTGCCCACTATGATGGAAAATGCTGATTTTCCTTTTCTATATCGCCTGATTTTCCATGTAGCAAATTGACCCTAATAGTAGTATAACTTAAGAGGAGAGGGGGGTCCTAAGATAGAGCTTGGTGTACATTGACTACAAACCACATATTGCCTTTTACAAGTAGGGAACGTAACATGACCGTTGATGAGCCATAATGTTGATTAAAGGTGGCTTGATGATTATTAATTATGACAATTTCTAAACATTCACAATTATGGTGATTTATGGCAATTAAATGTGGTTAATAAAGAGAATAAAACCAAGGAATCAAAATGCATAAATGCTCCAATGGTTAGTTCTAAATACTTCTCTTTTTCACCCTCTTATTAGTTCAATTTTACATTTTACTCCTTCCGGTCTTATTTATAAATAATTTTATTTCTCTTGGGGCTGGTCCTTAATACAAGCAACTTGTTTTTTGTGTCTCGAAATTTAAACCACTTTTTCCTTTTCTATTCTTATTAAATACATATCTTTATATTAATGAACCATTGATTGTCTCTTCATTCAATCATCTGTTACTCATTTTCTCTCATATGCTTTTTTAATAAATAGAAGCATATTTGGAAAAGACATGACATGTTCAACACATTTGTTGTTTTTAACTAATCTTAACCTCTAGTTTCTTTTATGCAATCGAGAAAAACTTATAAAAAGGACCAGAGGTAGGTAGTGTTATATACTAAAATTTCCTTGATCTTATGTGATATGTGACTTTTTCTTTTTGAAATATTAATATTCAAGTAGTGAATGACCCATCTCATTTTTTTCCTCCTAAAAAAGCTCACGTCTTATGCACACTTTTGTTAGCTTTGTGAGGTGGCTTTTTCACTAATACTACAAGTTTTTTTTGGTAATATAATACTTCAAGCTTTTAAGTGCCTTTTCATTTTCCGACAATTTATAATTAACATTCGACTGACTTTTTTGGCAGGTATATGAAAAGTGTACAGTTGGATAATAAAAGCACTTGCTTCATATTAAAATTTAATATTTCTGAGATAATATTCAAGTGTCTTTTCATATTCCCAACAATTCACAATTAATATTCAATATTATCAAAAAAAATATTTCACTCTCAAGGTTACAAAGTTAACACCCTTAGTATGTATGACTTCATTTATCTAGGTTAAAAGTTCAAGTAGTTTTTTTCTTCCAAACTATCTTTCCACAGTTTTGTTAAAAAGTTTATACTTTTATTTTGTTAGAATATTAAAACTAATTTCATGTTGCTCCTAAAATTTTAATATTTTATTTTCAATATTATCAAAAATAATATTTTATTTTCAATCCCTTGGTCCAGCCATCAAAAGATATTTGAAAACTCAAATAGCTCATCTTTTTTTTTTTTCCCGAATGAAAAGCTCACATCTTATACACACTTTTGTTAGTTTTGTGAAGTGGCTTTTTCACTAATATTACAAGCTTTTTTTTTTTTTTTATGGTAATATAATACTACAAGCTTTTAAGTGGCTTTTCATTTTTTGACGATTTATAATTAACATTCAACTGATTGTCTTTGGGCAGGCATAAGGTGTACAGTTGAATAGTAAAAGCATAAGCTTCATATTAACATTTAATATTTTCTAGATAATATTCAAGTGTCTTTTCATTTTCCAAACAATTCACAATTAACATTCAATATTATCAAAAAACTATTTCACTTTCAAGATTAAAAAGTTAACACCGTTAGTATTTATGGCTTCACTTATCTAGGTTAAAAAGTTAACACTGTTAGTATGCATAGTTATTACAAGCTTTCTATAGATAGATAGATAGGCTTAAAAGAGTAGGGTTATTTTTGTCTTTAACTCTATCCTTTCAAAGGAAATTGGATTTTCTTTGGCTCATTTTCACGGCTTTAGAGGTGGGTTTATTAATGTATGAGCTAAAACAGTTAAGATGAAATTATCTAAATTTAGACTTTCATTATTGCTTTATTTCTAAAAATTTGATCGGTATCAAAATTTAAATTTTATAGTTTCTTTGATAAAAATTACTCCGTCCGATCTTAAATATAAAATAGAATTAATTTTTATAGAGATATTAGGCAAACTAATTAAATTATTTTTAAATATTTATATTTATCATTTTTTTAAAAAAATTATTTTGTTTAACTTATAAACTGATATATATTAAAGATACACGATATGATTAACGACTCGGGAGTAATCTATTTAGCAAAAGAGAACTATCCATCTAAAACCGCCCATTGATTCTGAGTCAGGATCAAATTGGTGGCCCAAAGCATAATACGAAGTTTTTCTTTAATCATAAAACGTCTTGTTCTGCGTCCGCCATGCTATTTTCTGCAGATTTCTTTGCTTCTCACCAGCGCATGTCTATAGCTTTTGAGCTATTCCCATTTCACGGTAAGTAGCGAATAAAGATGCCATTTTCTGCTACATATTTTCTGAGTTTCATAAAAATAATTCTTTATAAACTATAAACTCAATACATAAAATATGTTTAAGATTAAGGTGTAAATCCGCCTCGGATGTATTTACGAAGGCAATGTTGTCATAGAAGTTTTTTTATCTCAATGTCGCCTTAAAAAAGTATAGAGCAAATCCTTCCGATGATGATTGAAGTAGAAAGTGAGGAGAAATCGAAGTAGGGATGAGATTCAAAGTTTTATCCTTATTTCTTAAGACAGCAATGACTCGATCCATCCTTCAAAATTTAGGAGTCTGAGCTATATTATAAAGGATTCAGCTTCTCTCCCTTGCTATTACCATCCTTTACTTCTCCATTACTCAAAACTATGTTGTTTTAGGTGTTAAATGGAGTCTCATCAACTTTTTTTTCAAAAAAAAAATAATAACATTTGGCGTCTTAAAATATCTTTTCGGTAACACTTAATATCCTAAAGTAATTTTTTTTTGGCACTTCGTAGCATAAAATACTTTTTCAATAATATTTAGTATAAGGCAATTTGCGCTTGAAGGATTTTTCTAGCAATCTCAATATCTTAAATTAATTTTTTTAGTATGTTCAGCACTCAAATAATTTTGAGTGCTGAATATACTAAAAATTAGCTAGTGTAAAAAAAATATTTTATGCCATAGAGTGTAAAAAAAATTATTTTAGTATATTGGGTGCTACTGAAAAAAATACTTCAGAATGCTAAATGTTATTTTGAAAAAAAAAAAAAGTTGATGCATTTAACACCCCCCAAACGATGTAGTTTTGGGTAATGGAGAGGCAAATGATGGTAATTGTAAGGGAGAGAAGATGAATCCATGTTATGACCTCAAAGCTCAAACCATAAGTCCCTTTTCTATATAATGACACAAGTAGTACTCAACCAGATGCTATCAACTAAAGTAAGCATTTCAGAGCTCGGCTTCTATGGTCTTATTCCTTAGTTCTTGTTCAAGCTTCAGAAGCAGCTATATCCCCAACCATATGCTTCCACGTGTTTATGACCAAAAAAATTCTAATAATAATAAAGTAAAACTTAAACTAATATTCGTCAATTGACTCTGATAACAAGCAAAAAATTTTAAATATCATAGCATTAGAAGATAAGTAAACATTTTTTAAAATGTAAAATACTAGTACCTTGTAATGAAATGTACTGGTATATTTTCATAGATGTTCAGCTCCGATTTACTTTAATAAAGTCATAATATATGACTCTTGCTAGAAAAAATATTAGTTCTCAACCAACTTGTAGTATTTCTGATTTCTAAAATACTTTAAATTAAAATCATAATCTGATTCCCAGCTAATCTAATTTGTATAACATAATTTAGCTATCAAGGGGGTAAAAAAGTTCCCACGTCATGCCGTACAATAATTAACAATTAAATTAGCATTAACTCCTCTAAACTTTCCAAAAGCAAAAAAGTAGAAAGAGATGTCACCAAACAAAGAAAAAGGGGGAAAAGAGAGGCAACAAACCAACAAAAGGGCATCAAATAACCTAATCAGTAATTACTCATCTGATTGAAAACTTTACAGTTACACATTTGTCCGCATAATTAGCCTTCCAAATGAAGCAACCAATTTTTTCAAAGAAAAATCTGCACAATCTTTTGAGAAATGTGTATCCTATAGACACTTAATATTTCCTCTAAGTCCTTCCACATTTGGGTTTGTATTTTCACAATTGTGTGAAACTGAAACGTTTCAGGTCAACATTCAAAAGGTCACACTACCTAGAAATACACCTTATGAATGAGAAACCAACTTTTTCCTCCTTTTTTTCATATACCATGTTTTCTCATTTCTTGCTCAAATTACTCGAAGAAATGAGAGCTCAAGTGAGTGAGAGAGGAAAGGGCATCCATGGAGGAGGAGGAAAGAAGAGGAAGGTCACTTTCATGGATTTAGGTGAATGGAGAAGAAAGTGAATTTAAAAAACAAGAAAAAGAAAAAAGAAATAAGGATGAAACTTTGAATCTCATCCCTACTTCTATTTCTCCTCACTTTCTACTTCAATCACCACTGGAAGGATTTGCTCTGTACTATTTTCATCAAACACTCAGTCCATCAAATCCACATTGCTTGTATGTCAAAGTTTGCTTCCTTGGACTGATCACTATGGCACAATCGACCGAAACCTGCATTATATAAAATTGAGTTCATGATCATTCCTCTCTCTTTTTCTTGCCATTTGCAGATCGGAGAGTTATATAAGAAATTTTTAACATAAATTTGGTTTGTTAAAAGACCATCATAACCATCAGATGACTTGCAGCTGTTTGGAACAACAAAAAAGCGATTTTGCATTTTATATGACAAAATTCCTCTCACATATATGCTTTATATAGCACAAAATCACTTAAAATAAGTTAATCTAAACCAGCATCACTTGGTTAAAAGTGTTTAACATGATAAGCATGGTTTGAACCATCAGAGATGCTAAGAATATAATTCATGCTTTAAATTTTAATATCTTCACAGAGGATCTTTTTTTAATTGAATCAGTGCATTTAATTTTTATTAGAAATTATATAAGATCTGTATAATTTTTTTTTTTTCAAGTATATTCATAATTTTATCTACTTTTCCTAACTCACGAGTGTCTTCTTTGGTAATCTTAACTTCTGGGGAACAGAGACTGCAATGAGAAAAAGACAAATGACAAAGGAGAGTTCCACTAGACCGCATAGATCTGGTTTGATATACAAAATAGAACAGAATAAAATGAAGACTAAAATGAGAAAATGTTCTCTATTGAGCAGTTCCTGTGAACCATACCCAAAAAGAAAAAGCAAGGACAGAAAGGAAAAAAAATACATAAACACAAATGAACAGCCGCTGTTTGGAGGCTGAAACTGCTGGTCAAACCAGACCACAGCTATGCCGGTGTAAATATGATCCATTAGTGCTGTAGTGAGCACTAATAATAAAAGATTATTTAATATTTGTAATGAAAGAGTGAGTGAACGATAGGGAAATGCTCCATGTAATCCTAAATATAAGGCCTATTTAACTGATTTACAGAAATTAAGAATAGTTAAATACTTAAATTAGTTATTTTCCATTATCATGGAAAAATTGCGTGTCAGTTTCCAAAAATGCCCTCTTTTAATGAGGGTGATGCGGGAAAAAAAATTAGGGAGACTGGATCAAAGTTTTATATTTAAAAACAAAACACATATAAAAAAGGTCCTATATTTAGTAGAAGTGGAGGAGCAGCAAACTTCAATTTCATTGATGCCTTGGGAAAAGAAGTAAGATAGAGGATGTGTGGGGCTCAAAATTGAGACGTGAAAGATCCATGTGCTCCCCCATGAATATATATGGGCATTGGACAGGAGGGTGACCCCATGTGCCCCACAAAAAGGAAGTCACATGGCTAAGTCTTTTGCCTTGGCCTAAAGAAAAAGAAAGAGATTTGAAAGGCAATGTTTATTTCAAAGTTTTTTTTTTTTGGGTTATTGAAACTCCCTAATTTTTGAGTTTGATAACTTGGGTGCATATAAAAATACACATAATGAACAAAAATCTCCATACTTAGGAAGCAAAAAAAAAAAAAAAGCTTCAAAATGAAAACATTGACATTATGCCATTATCTATAGTACTATTATTTAGAACAGAAACCTATAACAGCAAAATACCAAAAACAAGAGTGGAATAAATAAATTCAGGTAAGTAATTTATTAAGGAAAAAGGTGATTGGTTCCATGGTGTAGTGGTTAGCACTCTGGACTTTGAATCCAGCGACCTGGGTTCGACTCCCGGTGGGACCTGTATCTTTCTTTCTTTTTTTTTAAAATGATTTTGTACTAATCATTTCTTAGTTCTATTTGGATTCTAAAATAGAGTTCTACCAAGACTAAGACCAAATAAATAAGAAAGAGCTAAGAAAAAGTTTTGAAGTAAAACTAAGAACCTTACACATGTAAAATCCAAGATGAAAGACCTTATTACCAACTAAGATTCCTCAAAATTATAACTAAATCCTCTGAAAATTATTTTTATTTATTATATTCTAAAAACAAGAGAGAATCTAAAAAGTGAGATAAAAATAAAATAAATAAATGAAGATTACAGCAAGTTTAGCACATAGGGGCGAGGCTATTGGAATGTCTAAATTAGTATAGAGACAAATGCATAAAAGAGTGCAGAAAGAAAGTATACTTACTAGTAGGATCACTCAAGAATTCATTTCAAAGATCATCTAAACATGAGCAACCAATAATTCATATTAAAGTCTTCTTAATGTGACCTTTTGATTAGACAATAAAACAAATAAGTGTGAAAGAACTAATAAGAAAAGCAACATGAGAGCCCAAGAATCCCACACTGAAACAAAAATTGCATTTAAAAAGCACACCATCCCTACCAAGACAGGGAACAAAAATGCAGATATAGACACCACGGCCAAGCCATGCATAACACCAAAGTAGAGCGGACACTCACTAAGATTTTTAAGTTTTAACCAAAAATGTCTGTCACTCTGAATTTCCACACAAACAGTTGTTTATAGATTCTGCAAAAACACACAAAAAGAGAAGAAAAAAAGCATCAAATCAAATGGGAAGGTTATCAATGGAAGAACACTGTGGCTAGTTTGACTATAAGGCCCTCTGTAAATATTATTATCATGATATTCCAGAAGACTAGTATCCCCTAAATTGCTTTCGGTGCACGCTATCACAGGAAACTCTGGGACATTCTTAACGGCCCACGTTAGCCACAGGAAAAGGAAGACGACAAAGCGGAGAAAGGAAGAAGATAAGTCATGAAAAAGCGCAATGCGACAGAAGGTAAAGAATCCGCAGATACAGGCACATCCCACGCCACCTACCGTCGGTACTCTCAACAGTTAACACATTCTCTCTCTACACCTCAGAGGAAGAGAAAGAGGAAAAAAGAACCAGAACACAAATGAAATCCAACGAATAAGGCTTCGTTGTAGTTCGCAAGCAAAGTGTGGAGAATTTAATCAGGAAATGTCTAACTAACAATAAAATTGAAGCCAAAATTAGAAGAGATAAAAATCAGTGAAGCATTTTAACTATGGAAGAGTAGAGAGAAATTGAAGAGGTCGAACCTGAACGCCGGGAGAGTCGAAGTTCATTACTCGGATCTTGGCTCCAACGTCGCCCAGGACCCGTAACTCGACCCGGTCATTGAGGGAAGCATCTCGTATTAAATCGGCAGCGTCGGCCTGAAGCAAATTGACCCGATCGACGGAAATGGTGGCCACGACCTGTCTTACACTGTGAGCTTCTTGATAGAATCCAGGCACAGAAGCTTTGCCCAGCGGGATTCCCCTGTACATGACGGTGAATCTGGACTCGCCGTACTTGATCCCCACCTTGTTAGGGTTCACCGCCGTAAAGAGTAACCGGATTGTGAGGGACAGCGAGGCCGTGGCGGCGCCGGTAGGGTCGTTGGAGGCGACGCCGGCGACGGAGGATGGCGTAATGCCCATATATTGAACTCCTACTTGCTGGAGATCGAACTGAGGCTTCTTGGGCTTCACGGCGAGGATGATGACAAGAACTATTGCGAGGACGAGAAGAGCAAGGAAGGAGAAGAGAAGGAAGAGACAACAACAACAGCCTTTAAATGAGGCAGAAGACGACGGCCGGTAAGGCGTCGGAGCGTAGTAATATGGGCGGGGGAGTTGTGTTTGGGGCTGGGGCTGGGGCTGGGGCTGGGGTTGGGGTTGGGGTTGGGGTTGGGGGAGGTGTTGGTTCCCACCTGAAGACGTTGCCTGTGATGGAGGTGGCGCCGCCGCCGCAGGTGCAGGTGCCGGCTGCCTTGGCCTGTGGTCTCCGTTCTGAAGCGGTCTCTTCTCTATGCGACGAGGCAGTTGATTAGGCCTGGTAGCCATTTTTAGAAGGCTCTGTGTCTTCCTTCCTCTCCCTATAACGCTCTCGCTAGCTTCAATGGCTTTTTCTGATTCTGAAGCGTTGTTCCTATTTCTAAAAGCAATGAGTGAGTGAGGGAGTCAGCGTCGGCGAGAGAGATGATGGGGACCATGCCGTTGCTTTTTAATGGATAGATAGTAGAAACAAAATCATAAGTTTTAATTAAAAATTACGCCATAATATTTTATAAATATTTTTAATATATATCATTGAGTTTTTAATGCAAAATAGTTATACCATTTTTAAGTTTCTACATTCAAATTAATTTTTGCAAATAACCTTTATCATATTCGTAATTTAAATGAATTTTTAAAAGCTTGCTGGCAAGAAAAAAAATTTTAAAAGCTGCAATGTAAATCAAGTCAGGTTGGAATATATATATATATATATATATATATATTTTTTTTTTTGAGTAAGAACTGGATATCATACAACAACGAAAGCAAATACAAAACGAGGACAACTAGTTTTACATTATTTCATCATGATCCACCTCTTGAATAGGAGGTGGAGGATGATCAAAGATACAAAAATTATCGGATATAGTATGAGCAAGTTTAGCTAATCTATCAGCTAGCAAAAGATCCTCTCTATGAACATTAACAAAATTAACCTGCCAATCTCTATAAAGAAGAGACCTAATCTCATCCAAGAGGTCCTTGAAATGATAATCAGAATCACACCCTCTGACAGCAAAATTAATTGCCTCAACACAATTCGACTTCAGACAAACTTTTCGAATGCCTTTGCTCCAGCATAAATATAGGCCATGAATCATACCTATAAGCTCAGCAACAGCTGGCGGAACTCCAATAAGTTTACAAGTAAAGCCACACACCCACTGATTTCCATTATTTTTAATATATCCACCACACCCGCTTCTTCCATTCCTCAAGACTGATCCATCCACCTCTAAGAAGTAAGAATCCGTGACATCATACAACACACTTCGTTGGTCATCACCCTTGAAGTGTATATATATAATTTTTTTTTTTGGACTGAAATATATATATATATATATATAAGTGAAGCTCTTACTGTGATTTTTCTTCTTAAATAAGCACTACTTGGAATTTTATTTAACAAAATAAGTATCAACTTACTTGAATTAAAGTGAAGTTTTCTCTTTTTCTTAAGGGAAAATTTCAAAAAACTACATTGAAAATAGTAAAAGGACAATTCAGTACATTGAAATTGGAAAATGATAGATCAGGCGGTGTCAGACGAGCAGATGAATTTGGGATTTTGAAATCTCGGCCAAATGACGAAAATGCCCTTCAGCCCTCAGTCGAAATAACAACATAGGAGTTGTTAATGGTGAATTCGGAGTTGTTAATGGCGAGATCGATGATGTTATTGGCCCTGGAACTTATTATTTGTGAAAGAAGAAATTTGAGTTGTTAATTTCAAATCCAGAGTTGCTAATTAAGAGATGGGTGTTGTTATTGACCCTGAAATTTATTAAGTGCAAAAGAAGAAAATGGAGTTGTTAACATCGAATCTGGAGTTGTTAATGGCGAGATTGGTAGTGTTATTGGCCTTGAAACTTGTGAATTGTAAAAGAAAAATTGAAGTTGTTAATAACGAATCCGGAGGTGTTAATTACGAGGATCATGTTGTTATTCTAAAGTGGGGATGGAGGGCTGAAGGGCATTTTCGTCATTTGGCTGAGATTTCAAAATTCCAGATTCCTCTGCCCGTCTGACACCGCCTGATCTGTCCTTTTCCAAGTTCAATGTATTGAATTGTTCTTTTACTATTTTCAATGTAGTGTTTTGGAATTTTCCCTTTTCTTAAGTCATCTAACATAAATTACACACGAAAAAAATATACATTTAATTTTACTATTTTTATTTGACAAAAATATAATTTTATAATAAATAATACTTACCCGTGAACTTGCAAAGGAATTTATTATTGATATGAGTGTTGCGTATTATTTAAATATTTTTTTTATAAACTTTCAATTTTATTTAAAGAGAATTTAATTTTTTATATCTAACAGAATACAAAGAATAAATCTATTGTTCTAAAAATAAAATAATTTTTTAATCAGGTTTGAATTTCTATTAGAAGTATTAGAAGAGCCATATATATTAAGTTTGAAAAAGTTTCGTGCCATTAAACCCTGATTTTATTTGTGTTTGGTTCAAAGTGCATTACAGTTTTTATAAGCTTTTTTTGGACACACACAAGCTAATGGCAAAATCACCTAACGCGGGTGGTTATAAGCTTTAAATTATGTAGATTATTTAATATGACAATAGATCTTTAAAATTTTTATGTGCAAGGACCCCATTTCTCTCTCGTTGCAAGTCAAGGTCCGTGGAAATCCTAGGTTGAGTGGTGCATTAACATGTCCAAACAATAATGTAAGAGATTTATTATAAAATTTTAGATGAAAAAAAAATACTAACTACACATAATTTAGACAGGGTTTTGTACATTATTTTGATATCCTATAAGATTTTATTTATCATGTATGGTGTGCCTATGTGAAATAAATTAACGAATTTATTTCCATTTACTTAAATAGTTCAATTAAATCTTATCGTTGTGCTTGTTATTACCAATGATAGTTTAACAAAATTTTAAAATTCTATTGATGTAAATTTTCAATACTTAATTTTATTTATTTATAACAGCTCATTTTAAATGATTTCACGCTATATACAAAAATATGTAAGAAAGTTTTGTTAAAATATTAAAAAAAAAATCTTATTTTTAATGCTCTCCAACAAGTGCTAAACACAAAAAAAAATGCAAAAAATTAATATTTTTTATGGACAAAAAAAGTAGGATTATTTCAACATCAATTTGATAAATAATGTTTGTGAAAGGAGTCCCAGTTTGAGCAAAAAGAAAGAAAGGAGTCCCAGTTGGGTGAACATGTGAGTAATTATTGAATGGACTAAAGCCAAGGCCTTTCTTTTCCATTAAGCCATCTCTTTAATGATTTCTTTACTAACTTCTCTTTCTCTCTTTTTATTTAGGGAAAAAGAAAGAAAAATAATTTTAAAATTATAAAAATTCTAAATCAGATTTATTATCAAGAATTAATAAAGAAATGACGAAATTTAATAAGTAATTTACAACTCTTTTTTTTTTTTAAGAAATACCTTATTTAAAATTTTACAATTTCAAAGTTCTTTTTCTATCTTTTTCCATTTATTAAATTCCTTTTGTCAAAATTATTTAGTGATTATTAATCGTTGCAAGAAGAATATCCCCAAATGATGATGATCACAAAACAAAGTGAAAGGCAGAAGAAGAAAAAGAGATCGGCTTCTTTCCTTAAACCTTGAATTAAATTCTCACCAAAGAAATAAAGAGACCATCACAGAATCAGTTTTAACATTTTTATAAAAATTAGAAGTCTAAAGGAAAGTTATGAAAAAATCTCTCATTAACAATTTATTTGTTAAATGGAACCTTCACGTGTAGATTATCTTTCGCGTGTGTAGAATATTTTTCCTGGTGTGTAGATGATCTTCCCTGTGTGTAAAATTCTCCCCTATACGTGTGCAAAAATCTTCCTTCGGTGTGAAGATATCTTCTCAGGTCCCATTTGGCAATTAAGTTGCTAATAAGGTCTTTTTTCACAATTCTCCCAAATCTAAATACTCTATATAGTCTTTTTTATAAAAGCTTAATAACTAAATTATGTGGTTTAAAAAAATATTAAAATTAGTTAAAAGTAATAAATATATAAAAAATGAATTTTTTTAAATAGAAATATTATATTCAAAACTTCAAAAGAAACCAATACAATTCAAAGCGATGAAGTTTTTTCTCCAAAATATGTAACTATTTTTTGGGGCAAGGAAGAGAGAAATATAATACTACCTCCGGTCCTAAATATAGGACAAAGTTTGTAGTGTAAATTACACTACAAACTTTGTCCTATATTTAGGACCGGAGGGAGTAGTAATATGAGAAAGTATGAAAAAAAGGGGATTGACTACCGATATCTTCTCCTATTTTACCCTTCATTACTTATCTCAACCTTTATATTAAAATTTGAACGATTCAGATTTAATATTTTATTAAAATATTATTTTTAAATATTTTTTTATTACAGTTTTAAATCATCATAACTAAAATTTAGCAGTTTTTGAATTTAGTTATTTATTTTTTAATAATTTCATATTTTATTAATATTTTTATTAAACATTAAATCTAAGCCGCTCAAATTTCGATTTAAAAACTGAGATGAGTAGTAGAGGGGAAGGAGATGAGAAGAGAACAGTAAAAACAGAGGTCCGTAGTTAAACCTGAAAAAAAAACATGAAGTATGAGAAAAAAGTTATGGAGAGAATATAATTAATTAGGAAAAAATAGCAAAAGCACATTAAATTATAGGATACACCAAATAAGATCTTTTATAAAGTATCAAAATCGTTAGGGGTGTGTTTGAGCTAGTAGTGGTAGAAATGAATTTCTTTCAATTTGATTTTTATAAATATAAGATAGGGTAAAAATTAAATTATGTATAATGTAATTTATATTTGGATCGTCCTTTAAAAAAGTTAATTTGTTAAATTGAAACTTGTTTGAATAATTAATGTAAAAGTAAGTTTGGAAGTAAAATAACTAAAAAGGATATACATTTAATAAAAATAAAAATAGTTAACTTATTATTAGCAAAAATTTTAAAATGCTAAATTACTTAAATTTTGGGAAAAATTTTAATACGGCAGGAGGTATTTTACACCAAGCCATAGGCGTCGATCTTTTATTTGGGAAAATGAAAATTCAAGATCATAAAAAGAGAATTAATGTAAAACGAGGACTGTTATATTATAAATGAAAAAAATTAAACTGTAAACTTAAAATGGAAAATCCCACAAAAAGAATTATAAAAATAGCAAAGGACAAAATAATGTTTTAAATATTCATAATAATACTTAAGAGATGTTAGTACTTGATTTATATTTTTGAAATTTAAAAGAAATGACGTAAATATCTTTATATACATACACACTTTCAAAAAAAATTACCCTACCGTTGGAACTCTAGTAGCTGGTAGCTGGCAATCACCCCTGCCAGTAGCCAGAGCTCCGATGATCAACGGGAGCTCCGACAAGAATATTTTGGTGGGAATTAATATTTCAAAAGTTGTGGAGGTGGGACCCCACCACTTGGTTTGCCAAAAAAAAATTAGTGGTTATTGGGCCAGCAATGGCTTTCAAGATATGACATGTAAAGATATATATATATATATATATATATATATTAACTTTTGATCTTTAGCTCAAGTTTATTTATAAATTTTGTTTAGGAATTCACAATATTTTATTAGGTTTTAACAACTTTTATTTACTAAGTAAAAAATTCATACAATCAGGTTATTCACAAGTTTTATTAAGAAATTCACTACACTTTATTAGGTTTTAATAACTTTCATTTTATCAAGTAAAAAATTCACACTATCAAGTCATTTATAAGTTTTGTTAAAAAAATTTTCATATTTCCTTAGGTTTTAACAATTTTTCATCAAAAATTCACTAGTTGTTAAAGCTCGATAGTGTGACTTTTTTAACGAAAATTGTTAAAACCTAATCAAATGTCGTGAATTTCTTAATTAAAATTGTGTATAACTTGATAGTGTAACTTTTGTATTTAGCAAACAAAAATTGTTAAAACCTAATGAAATTTCATGAATTTCTTAATAAAACTTGTAAATGACCTCATTGTATTAATTTTTTACTGAGGGAACAAAAGTTGTTAAAATTTAATAAAATGTTGTGAATTCCCTTAACAAAACTTATGAATAACCTTATTGTGTAAAGTTTTTACTAAGTGAATGGAAGTTGATAAAATCTAATAAAATATTGTGAATTCCTTAATAAAACCTATGAATAAGCTTGAGTCAAAGTTAAAGAGCTAAATTATATATATTTGTTTGCACAATATATATTGAGAAGCATTAGTAGCTCAATGGCCACCAATATTTTTGGCAAAATAAGTGGTGGGGATTCAAATCACACCCCCACCACTTTGGGAATATTCATTCCCACTAGAGCTCCTGCGGCTGGTCACCCGCTGGGATCTCCGGCGACTGGCAGACTATGGTGCACTTGGGTAGAGGGGGGTTTTGCATTTTAAAAAAAAAAAACATGTAAGAGTATTTTATCATTTCCTGTTAATTTCAAAAAATATAAATTAAACCTAATATTTTTCTAAAATTATGAATATTTGAACCACATTTTTATCTTTTAGCATTTGTGGAGTCTTTTTACCATGGTTCCCGGACCCGGACCGGACCGGAAACCGCCGAACCGGTCACTAGACCGGTCCGGTCCGGGTCCCAATTTAAAAAAAAAAAAATTTTTAACTTTTTCCTTTAGAATTTCATACTATAAGCCTAAAATTTTCAATTACTCACCGGTTTGGTCCCGGTTTAGCTCCGGTTTGATCCCGGTTTGACCCACTGACCCTTAACCCAATACCTCGACCGGTTCAATACCCTGTCCGGGTTTTAATACCTTGCTTTTTACTGAAATTTTTCCAATTTAAAGAGCAAGTCCTTTCAAGTCAAAAAAGGGCAAAAAAAAATTCATGATTTAAGTCCGCATTTTTTATTACCTTTATTGCCCGCTTCTCAATTGACGTTCTCTCTTTTAAAATTTCGCCAGAGCCACAAGAGCCTCACGTGTCAGCATTGAAGGGATCTCATTTTTATCTATTTACTCTTAATTTGCAGGATAATATATCTAATTTTGACAGTCTATAATAAATTTACATGATTCAGACTACTATTTTTTCTTTCGTTGGAAAAAAGGGTATATTTTTTTCTTATTAGTTATTTTAAGAAAATGTGTAGGAGATTAAAACTTCTTGGTGCATGCATTTGCATCAATTATTGAGAAAAAGAGTGGATAGTTAATAAGCAGCACAGAAAAGAAGGTGCACTGAAAAAAGAAAGCAAATAGTATTTGTTTAAAAGGGTACTTTCTAACATCTTAAAAGAAGGCCTCTCCTCTCCGCCAAACAAACTGAAAGAATAATTTCTAGAAGCTTCATTCAATTTCATTAATAATTTGATGCATAGAAAAATTTTAATTTAATTTAATTTTTTGTCAAGCTTAATTGCAATTCTCCTGCTGAAATTTTAGAATCAATATATACTTCAAAATTGTTTAAAAATCATCCCAACTAGACTAGTTAGGTCACTTGCATTAATAAAAAGCTCAAAATGGCAGCTGCTGTTTTTTTTGGGAAAAAAAAAATTGGCATGTTAGTATAATTTTGTATATAGAGAAGTAAATGGAGCAAAATGTTTAGGAAGTTAAAGAACTTACTGATAATTTTTGTGTCTTTGATCATCCTCCAATTTTTAGCTTTGGAGTTGACAAATGATGAAAGGTAATTGTCAGAATTTAATGGGACGTTTTTTTATTTCCTCCGATTCCAAATATAGGAGGCGGAGCTAGTTAAGGTGTTTACCTTGATCTTATATTATTGCCATCTCACTGACAAAATTGACAAATCCTTTATGCTAGCTTATAAATTTCATCATAAATCTATTGATATTTTTTTCCTCCATTCATTGTCTACGCGTCTTCTGATTAAATGTTTACAAGCTTCAACTCGTTGGATTTCTTCACATAATCAATCCCATATAAAATCCTGTACTCATCATTGTTATAGACATATTATATTGGCAAGAAAAGTTTAAGACTTTTCCTCGGGAATTCGCTTAGGATCCTCTCCAAGTCAAGTTAATCAAAACTGAGGGCAGCAGCATAATGAATCCACATTCCATACTCATCCTCATCCCAAAATTAAGAGTTTTTTTTTTTTTTCAAAATGAAAAAATTCATTAATTTTTTTATTTGTTCGAGTTAAGTTGTATTTATCGACTTGAAGTATTTTTTAGTAATACCCAATATCTTAAATTAATTAATTTTTAGTGTATCTAGCACTATAAAATATTTTTTTTAAATTAATTAAGTTTTAATGCATCCAACACCATGGAGTATTTTTTTCTTATGGTGTTGGATGCACTAATAATTTGAGATACTAGAAAAATATTTCAAAATATTAGATGTTACTTGACAATATTTTAGGATAACGGGTGGTAAAGAAAAACTATTTCTAGATGTTAGATATACTAGAAATTAATTAATTTTAAATACTGAATGTCAAAAATATTTCAAGATGCAACATATCATTTAATTCAGGTAAATAAGAATTAAAAAAAAATAAAAGAAATGGGTTCCCTCACTCCAAAATTGGGGGATGAGCATGCTCTGCTCATAGATATGAGCAAGACATGAGGACCCACAATATAATAGGCCAAAAGATGAGTCTTTTTTGCTGGGGGAAAAAAGATGAGTCTTTTTTTATTGAAATTCTATTATTTTTTCTATTCATGCTCACTTGTGATTGTAGTGAGGTAAACTCATCATGACATATACTACCATCATCTCTTATTATAAAATTTAAATAATGAACTATTTGATTTAAAAAATTGTTAAAATTAGTTAAAAGTAATAAATACGTAGGAAATACACATTTTTTTTAAAATATGTCTTTATTCATAAGTTAGTACGTGGAAGTGAGAAAAAGATGAGAGAAAATATATAAAAAAGATAATGAGAGAATGTATATAAATAAAGGGTAAAATGGGTAAGAATATATTTAATATTCATACAAACTCAAAGTGGATCTTATAAAAAGGGACAAATCAATTCAAAAATTTGGATCTTATAATAAAAGGTGGATGGAGTATTATTTAATAATTTCTTACACAAGAATGGCAAATATTATTTTCTAGACTGATCCAATAATGGTTAATATACATAAGTAAATACATAAGAGCATTCTAGATATGGTTTTTATACCTCAGTTATAAATGAATCACTGTAAAAAGTATTCGGTGTCATTTTTAACATAGTGTTAATCATCTTGGACTTTCCACATAAGTTCTTAAAATTATCGATGTGAAAAGTATGACAGATGACATTTTTCTGCATAATCTTTCATCTATATCTACAACGATTCAAGAACCAGTGTGAAAAGCCTAGACTTTTTAGGTCATATATCTCTACCCAGGTCCAGAACTTGTGTAAAATGTCAATTTTAACTGGGTAAAAAAATCATTTATAGTAGTGATGGAATGCAAAGGGGATAACTCTTGGAAAGCTAAATTATTATCTCAAGCTAGTCGATTGACTTTGATTAAATCTGTGTTACTTGCTGCAAATATCCACATTATGTCCCTTTGTCAAGCTACCATCTCATGTCTGTGAAAAAATTGATGGAAGATGTATTGATTTTTTCTGGGGTACAATGGGAGATCAGAAGAAAATTCATTTGAAGAGTAAGAACAAACCTTTTGTTCCGATTCAGAAAGGAGGTCTAGGTATTAGGAGCTCAACTGCAACCAGTCTTTCCCTCTGGTCAAAGCAAATATGGCGATTTTTTTCTGCACCATATTTATCTTTGTTGTCTAGTACTCTCAAAATCAAATATATAGATTGGGAAAGTCCAAACTTCTTGAACACGCCCTATAATTTTTCTTGAATGTGGAAGGGCATTTCAAAATGTGCACGTTTAATAGTGTCCAAGCTCAAATAACAGATAGGAAATGGCTCCCAAACTCCCATCTCCCACACTTTGTGGCGGCCTATGCAAAAAAGCACAAAAAATGTACTGAACTTTAAAAAATCATAAAAAATTGAAAATAGTTCCATTTTTTGCTCATAAAAAAAATCAAAATGTCACCAATTTCATGTGGAATGTAATGATCCAAAGAATCATGAAAAATACATTTGGGAATGGCCCCAAACAGCCCGCGCAATAGATGTGCATCAGAGAGCCGCACATCAGACACCCCTTATCCCCTAATATCAGGGTTGTCGGAGGTAACGTATTAATGCATACCTCTATTTCTTAGAATCCAATTCAATGGGACACCGATTTGGTTTGAGCTATAACTATTCCTTTACTACTGCTGAATATATTTTTGACACTCCACTTTCCTTATCTAATCAATCTGATCGAGTTATTTGGGAAGGACATCCTTCGGGACAATACTTGGTAAGAGAAGGGTACAAACATTATGTTGCTTCACACATTGACTCATCTTCGTAGTCAATCTCACTGCCTCATAAGTAGCTCCTATTGCTTTGGAAAATTTTCATCAAGGCAATTCCTTCTTTTGATATCCTTAAAGAACATCATCTCAAAGTGAATGGTAATTTGTCTCTTTGGCTATATGGTGGAGGAATCTCTTTATCATAACATGTTCTAATGTAGTTATTCTCGTGCAATCTGGTTTGGTTTTCAGTCCATAACACCACTAGTTTCGGATCTCTCACAAGCTTTATCTCGGCTAAAAAAATTTTCTGATACAGTTGTCTAAGGATGATCATGAGGAGCTGATAAAGGCCATTATTATCCTTTTGCGCACTCTTTGGCATAAAAGGAATATTGCCCTTCGTCAAGCAAAAATCCGTGAACCAGCATTGGTTATTCAAGAAGTGTTTGGTTCGATCTCCTTTTCAAAATTAGCTTTTCTACAATCACAAGCCACCCAGGATATCCTTTTTTCCCTTGGATCTTTTAATGTTGTTACTTATGATGTTATTGCAATGTCTAGTTTTAAGTACCTAGCTAATTCTCTTCCTTTTCGATGAATAGCTATGATCTGTAATAACTCTAGCTATATAAATATCATTGGAAAAAAGATAAATAAATACCACTTGAATTTTAAAATTATAAATTATTGATTTCCCAAAAATTCGAGTTATCAATTACTATACTCTTTTTGTCAATTTCATTACTCTTATTATCAACATAACTAATTTGGGATTTCGAAGTTTAAGTGGTATTTTTTTTTATCTTTTTTCCAATATCATTTTGCTTCAATGTTCATGAACCCGGATCGAATAGGCCGGTCCAGCCTAGAAACAGGCGAACCGACTAGTAAACCAGTCCAGTTCGGCTTCCAATCTGGATCACTATTTTATAAAAAAAAATATTTTAAAAAATTTCTTTAGAATTTCATATTAATAAACCTAAAATCTCCAATTTCTCATTGGTTTGGCCCCGATTTAGCTCCGGTTTGGCCCCGGTTTGACCCACTAACCCTTAATTTAGTACCTCGACCTGTTTAGTGCCCGGTTTGGATTCATGAACCTTGTTTTGCTTTGATTCCCAAAAAAAAAAAGAGTGCTGAAAGAACCACTTTGGTGAGTTCAAAGAGATATGCAGGTTGATGAATGGATTCCTTAATAAACAGGCGAACCGACTAGTAAACCAGTCCAGTTCGGCTTCCAATCTGGATCACTATTTTATAAAAAAAAATATTTTAAAAAATTTCTTTAGAATTTCATATTAATAAACCTAAAATCTCCAATTTCTCATTGGTTTGGCCCCGATTTAGCTCCGGTTTGGCCCCGGTTTGACCCACTAACCCTTAATTTAGTACCTCGACCTGTTTAGTGCCCGGTTTGGATTCATGAACCTTGTTTTGCTTTGATTCCCAAAAAAAAAAGAGTGCTGAAAGAACCACTTTGGTGAGTTCAAAGAGATATGCAGGTTGATGAATGGATTCCTTAATAAGCAGATTTGGCTAGGCCTTGATGTAGATGGATCTATGGTTCAACTTCTGATGGCCTAATGGGCACAATAAGTCCAAACCCAAAATCAAATTGTTACTAAATTATGGGCTTCAAACTAGGCCTTATAAAATGTTCAAGTTTAAGCTTGAATATGAATGATCAATTAAAGACACGATGGGCTTGAATCATTTTGTTTTTCGGCTGTGGGGAGTGAGTATTGGCTTGTAGGAGAAACAAATATTAAAAAATTAAAAATTTGAAAAATAAATTATTTTAAGTCTTATATTTAGAAACAAAATAAACATAGTTGGGGCATATAGAACTAAGTGAAGGATTATTTTTAAGTCTTATATTCTGAAACTTATGATATAGACCGGAGAGAGTAGCTTGCAACAAAACCATAAGCTACTTATATATACGAACATTTTTTTCTGTGTGTGTATATAATCTTTTTATAAACAAATTTAACAACTATTTATTCCGTAAGAAAATTAACTATGTGTCTACATCTATGCTGAAAAGAAAGTCAACGTATAAAAAATTAATGACTGAATATAAAACTTTTGCTCACCATTTGAAACAAAACAAATTAACTTTGACATAACAGCAAGCAAATACCCTGTGCGTTGCGTTGGGTATATAATCACTATACCATCTTAGCTCTCTGTAAATTGAAAATTACTTAAGATTAGTGGGAGCCTTGAATTTGTCCAAAAAAAAAAAGTGGGAGCCTTGAAGGAAAATTTTTGTTCCATGTGAAGGGACTATGATTAAAGTGACGAGATTTGGTCAAGCTGTTGCACTAAGGTTTTATTAAAACTTGATTGAAATTAGTGAAAAATCTCAAACGAAGACTTGTGTGATCGGATGTAGGTTCAAGTGATGGATGACGTGCAATAATATTGCCAGAATTGGGGAATTTTGCTGAATACAACTTGAGAGAAAAGGTGAAGTGCTCGTTTGTGATACTACTTCCGGTCCTAAATATAAGATTAAGTTTGTAGTTGCACTACAAACTTTGTCCTATATTTAGGATCGGATGGAGTAGCTTATTTTTGGGCAATAAGTGTTTATAATTCTTGATTCACAGTATACGAGATAAATATATGAGAGAAATTTTGTCTTGACTTATATAATAAATGTTTATTTTCTAAAATTAATTCATTCCAAACACTTACGAAATCTTCTACCTTTTGAATGGTTTCACTTTTTCAATAAAAGAATATAATAAGGTGATGTGAGATAAGGTAGAAAAGGTGAAACTGCTCTCGGCCAGAACAAGTTTTTCATAAAAGCAAAATCGTTTTTGACCTAAACAGTTTCCAATGCAGTATTTCTGTATATGCTTTCCACACATAAGATTTAAGTAATTATTTCACTGTGTGCAGTATTTTGATAAAAAAATCAAAAAAATCTTTTATTTAGTTATGATATTAGAGATAACAAGAGTATATATAGAGATGGATTTAAATAAAGTGAATTTTGTGCCAAACAAAGGACCCTTAATTTATTTAAGAAGAGGTCTCTTATTTTAGGGTAGGCCATGTGAACGCCGCACCTAAAGGTGTCAATCTCCGCAAGCAATCGAAAATTAAATTATTGGTCAACTTATAAGAAGTTATTAGAAGAAATAAAAATCTCATTTCAACTCTTCATGTATTTTAAATCCTTTTTTTCTTCTAATAATTATACTACTTTAAAGCGCATCAAACCCCAGTAGTTTAAATCATACCTACTCCTTTAAGACTTGGATATGCCTTTAATTTTAGTTTTTATATGTTTTCCTTATATTTTAAACCGTCTAAAATATTAATCCTTTGCATATGAGTTTAACGGTGTTAGTTTTGTTGATGTGGTATTAACACCATTAAATAGGCTGACGAGATTACTGGCTAGGGCTAAAGTATCTTACATGTAGGGACTACAATGTAAAATCAAAACTCATTTAATGCATAAAGATCAAAACTGATTAAAAGTATAAAGATTTAAATAAAAAGAACAATTTAGATATGTGGCAAAGGATTAAAAAATCAATTTTGACCATGGTGTGAAAAACTGGACTGAACCGGCCGGTCCGACCGGAAAATCGGTGAACTGGTCCTCAATCCGGTCCGGTTTGCTGTTTTAGAGAGGGGGGAGGTCGAACCGGTTCAAAATTGGTCAAAACCGGTGGGTCACTGGTTCAACCGGTTTGCTCTTTTTTTTTTGAAAAATGAGATATCCGGTTCAAAAAAAAGCTGAAAAAGAAAGAAAACCATAGATTTAGACCGATATATATACAATCTATAATATTTTACTAAATTATAAGAACAAATTTTAATTTCAAGGCTACAAAAATTTAAAAAATAAAAAGAATAAAAGAAAAAATATTATATATTATATACATATAATATATAATATTTTAGCCAATTAATTTTATATGATTCAAGTAATCAAATATAATATAATCAATTGATTTTATCTATAGAAGTTTAAAAATATATTAATATATATATATATATATATTGTTACTAATAAATTGTAATATTTTAATATGACCGGTTCGACTACCGGTTTGATCACCGGTTTGACCCCGGTTGAACCATTAACCCTTGAACCTGTTTCGTAACCGGTTCATTGACTGGTCCGATTTTTTGTTCCTTGATTTTGACTAACAAAATCAATTTTGAGTGGATAAATTATTTTCAACAACAAAATTCGATTTCCAACATTTTAATTTGTACCACAAAAAAGATGAAAATTGGTTTTCAGTAATAAAATTTGATTTCCACTCTTAAACTTGATACATCTCTTAAGTAATGTTCACAAATTTTATAATTTTAGGTTCATATATTTATAGAAGTTAGATGAATTAATCTTACTTAATTCATTTCAAATTGATGAACTCAGATTTAAAAGTGAGAAATAGAGAATGATTTCAAATATTTTTTTTGGCCAAACAATGAATTCAAATATTGAAAATTGATTTATCCACTCAAAATCAATTATATCAATCAAAGTTATTTTCCCCCTTCTTTTTTTTTTTATGGTTTATGCAATGGACCATTTTTGGCTTTCGATGCACCCACCTTCCAGGTATCCGGCGTTAACCTGAAGGACAACGCCGGATTTACCGACATGGGCCCCGGACAACCAACTAGTCCTGGCGCCCCCAATCTGATAGACCCGACAGGAATTCACCTCTTTGAGGCGCCCCAGGGGAGAGAGCTCCCAATGGAAATTCTTTACACCTTCCGTTTCCTAGAATCGAACCCAAGAACGGATTGGTGTGACGCAGATACCTACCCATCTGCACCAACTTTCATTGATTATTTTCCCCCTTCTATCACTTATTTAAGTTACCTTAGCTTTATAGGGTTAAAGACACTTTAGATCTCTCTACTTTTAATTGGCTTCAGTTTTGGTCTCCATATTCTTAATTAATTTTAATTTTGCTCTTTACGCGCAAACACATCAGTCTAAAGTCTTATCCAGGTCATTATAAAACTATGAGAATCAATGTTTTGGAAAGCATAAAGCATAACAATGAAAAAGGTTAAAGTATACTTTTAATCTTTTAAATTTTATATGAGGTATAATTTTAATCCCTTAATTTTATAAAGTATACTTTTGATTTTATATTTCTAACACTACTAGTTGATAGTTGTTAATGGAAAATGTTGACGTAACAAACTTATGTGATGACTGTGTAGCTGACAAAGAATATTTGAGTTTTAATTTTTTAATACAATATATTTATATTATCAAAATAAAATAAACCGAAAAATCGCTACAAATAAAATTGAAATTTTGATATTTAGATTATTAAACTAATATATTTATATTATTTATCCAAAATTTTTAATACAATAGAGGTTTTGATATTTACTGCCTCATTAGGATTTTATATATTTTTTAATTTACACATATTTAAACATAAGATTAATAACATTTAATTACATAGTCATAACTTAAGTTTATACAATCATCACTTGAGTTTACTACACCCGTGATTTTTATTAACAATATCAACGGTGTTAAAATTATAGGACTAAAAGTATTCTTTATAACAATGTTTTAAAAGCCGGACCGGAAGTCGAGCCGGAAAGGTCAACGGGTTATGGTTCAACCGGTTGGATCGGTTGAGCCATTCGGTCGGACCGGTGACATAATAATTAAATTTAAAAATAATATATATTATATATTACAATTAATCTTCAGTCCAATTTCATATGAAGGTAATAAAGTAACAAAATATCATTTAAGGAAGACCATTAAATCAATCATCAACATAACAAAATGTATTAACAATAATAATTTCATGACTTGCCAAATATTAGTGGTTCTTGATTGATCAAAGCATGGGTTTCTTGAAAGATATTAGACCATATCACTTAGCTTGAGGATAAATATCATTGCCTTTTTCTTCAAAAGCATTTTTATAAAATAGTTTATAACAAACCAAATTATTAAAATTAGTAACATATAATATACTTGGCAAAAAAAATAGTAACATATAATATTAATAAAATAAAATAACATTTCTAAAATTTATATGCCATTTTTAAAATTTTTTTTAGCATAAAATATTAAAAAAATTGCAGAAAAAAAAATTTCCTGCTTTTTTTTTGGACCGGATTGTTTTTGAAAAACCGGTCCGGTTTCCGGCTCAATAACGGTTGACGGCTCAAAACCGGCTAAACGACGGTCCAAAACGGCTCCTTAAGAAAAACGGCTCAATGCATAAATCCGGTCCGCTTCAATGACCGGGTGACGGTCCAACCGGTCCGGTCCAGTTCTCTAAACAGTGCTTTATAAAGTTAAGGGAAAAAAAATATACCTCATATAAACTTAAAAGATTAAAAATATACTTTAGCCAACAAAAAAATATAAAAAGAAATCAAAACTTATTTAAAGCATTGGAGAAGTGGAGTGTTAACGTAATTTTTTTTTTACTAAATGAAAATTTCAAACTTAGCTCCAAGTTCTGCTCGGATTCTACCACGAGGTTGACAAAAACAATAATTGAACGGAAAATAATGTTTACATGAATTCATACTCCGTTATATTTCTTGTATTAATTTTAGATGATATTTTAAAATTACTCTCTTAAATTATTATGACATGAAAATTACTCCTAACTGATTAATACTTTTGTTTACGTAAGTGATTGGCTTTCATAGAAATAAGACTCAAAATGACGACTAATTAATGATCAAAGTCAAGTACATATCATTAATTCAATTGGATTTTTTCGTTAATTAAACCGTATCATTCCAAACTATTCTTTACATACATACATAAATACATGCATATGCGCGCGTGTGTAAATTTATCAAGTTAAAAGAGAATATTTTTTGTAAAAAGAACACACACGCCACCTAAAGTTTTGTGAAAATGATGAACTTGATTTTGTCTTTTTTTCCTCCCAGGAAATACACCGCCCTATATACCTCTAAGTTTCGAGTTCGAGCCTTATATGAGACATTTGTATTGGGAAGGACAGCCATAAGCCCTAAACCGGATAAAAGATAATAATATCAAAAAAAAAATTTTCTTTGGCAATATAAAGAAATGGGTCGTCCATCTATATGGACTATTATGTTATAATCTCTTACTGTTTTCTTTTTTGGTATGGTCGATCAATTGGAATCACAAAATTGTGTTGATTTAATCTTTAAAAAATAACCCCTAGGCTCTTACATTACATTTATACAAATAACTCTCATATGATTAATTTCGTACATCACTTGTTTACACAAAATTTACAATTTAGGGGAATATCTACCTATCAATCACAATATGAGGGAGTTATATGCGCACAACAATAAAATTTACGGAGTGAATAATTGATAACTCAGGGTTACTCGCAAAGACTTGAAAGCTCAATGAGATTTATTATTAAGTTATAAAAGTTAAGAAGTTGTGTGAACGTATAGTTCAAAGTTAAGAAAAATTTTGTGTAATTTAGCCTTTAATTATTTTATCAAGATACCTTTAGAAGAAAGGAAGGCCTCATCCACTCACTACTACAGAAGGGATTTTTAATGTCCATTTTTATGCTCTTTAGACAACCGTTTTTAGAAAGACGTGTATATGAATGTCGTTAAAAGTTTTAAAATAGACGACCGTTTCAAAACAGTCGTTGTAAGAAACTTACAATGACTGTTTTTGCAAAACAATCGTTAACCCTCTATTTTTTGTAAAAAAAATCTTGTATAGAACTCGAGTTTTTGGATAGAACTCGAGTTTTGGTCTAAGATGAACTTGAGTTGGCATTTACACTCTTGTGAGTTTTATCCAGAGACTTCTTCAGAATCTTGCAATACTTGGAGAACTAGAGTTTTAGATCAAAACTCGATTTTTAGAAAAAATTTTCCAATGAGTAACATTCAAACAAAATTTCAAATTTTTTGTTTCAGGAAATAAACCCCAAATATAATTGCAATTCAACTTTCAAAAATGATAACCAAACAAAATTAAATATAAAAAGGCAAGGAAAAAAACCTCAAATGCTTTGTAAACACTCTCAAGCTCAGGCAAATATTTAATCTTTTGGGCTGTCATTACAACCTCAATAACACCCAAGCAAATGTTGCTACTTTGCTCAAAAACTGGAAGTGCTAAAGGTCCACACACATCATACTTTTGAGCATGGACTAAGCATGTTCCTGATTATCGGAGTGAGGCCGAGGAGGAGAGGGTTTGTGATAATGCTGGCAGAGAGGAGGGTGAAGGTCACGATTGGGTCAGAGAATAGGCTGGAGGTCGTGTCTGGGGTTGGAGGGGCCAGATGATGTGATTGGAGGTTGGACTAGGGCTCAGAGATGGATCTGAGAGGGAGAGGCAAGACTAGGAGAGGAGATACGATTGGGATTAAAATAGATCTGAGCTATTTTTAACGACTGTTTTTGAAAAACAGTCGTTAAAAGATAAGCCAAAATTTCAAAAATATCACCATCTCCTTTTTAACTTCCGTTTTTTTAAAAACGGACATTAATTAGTGATGTTAAAAGTGCTTTTTGTAGTAGTGACTATTATAGATTCGGGCATATATAATGCTTAATAAATAACGATTACAATTAATAATTAACGTCATGTATGTCGAGGCAAAGATCCCGCAAGAATATATAACGCTAAAATATAACGGTTAAATATATGCGCCGTCATGTATTGAGAAGCGGAATTCGCAAAATACGAAAACAACGGTTGTAATTTATAATTGTAATTTATTTAGTGATAAATATAACAATTCTAATTAAACAACTGTCATGTAATACTTACAAACAATTTTTCTTCCAACATTATATCAATAAAAACAAATACATAACGGATTATAATTGATTGTAAAGTATGATTATAACTATAATATGTTAAGATATAATTATATATAATATCTTAGATTTATTTTTTTAAGATAAATACAATATGTCAAGATATAATTATGCATAATATCTTAGATTTATACTTTTAAGATAAATATAATATGTTAAGATACTAATCTAATATGTAATATCTATTAATATTTTAAGTAAGTAGGATTTTGAAAAAAAAAATTATTTGACAACACTTGATAGTTCTTGACAAAGAACTATTATGTATTCTTTAAGAATACTTAACGTTTATCCATGAAAACCGTCATATATAAGAAGGCGATATTCTAAAAAAATTATTTTATAATACTTGATAGTTTTTCATAAAGGACCATTATATATCCTTTAAGATTATTTAACAGTTAAAAATGATAACTGTGATGTATAAGAAGGAGGGATTTTGAAAAATGTCAAATATAAGGAGGCAAGATTTTATATAAAAAAATTTATTTGACAATACATTATGATTCTTCATAAAAAACCGTTAAGTATATGATTTAATATAAAAAGTTGGGATTCTTAAAAAAATTATTTGACAATATATTACAATTCTTTATAAAAAACAGTTAAGTATCCTATAATATAAAAAAATATTTGATAATACATTACGATTCTTCATAAAGAATCGTTATGTAATCTAATAATATATTAATATATTCTTTATTGATATATTAATTAATATTATGGATAATACATTATAATTCTTCGTAAAACCGTTAAGTATTCTTTTATCTAAAAGGGGGGATTATGAAAATATCAAATACAAGAAATCGAGATTCTGAAAAAAAAAAGTTTATTTGACGCAACTCTTCCAATTCCTTCTTAAACACTTTTTTAACTTCCCCAGTGAGTCTTACACTCTTCTTTCCATGGGTTTTGTAATAGCCAGGGACCATACATAGTACTCACGGCTGGCTGAGACTACACGCAACACTCGACAGGATTTGTCCCACCCTCCGCTCGACGGCTTAAGGATTTTCCTCTTGGATACTCCAATTTTCCCAAGAGTCGCCTTCCCAGGGATTAAAGACTTGACCTGAGGGTCAAGTATAAACCTTATGTGATCCTTGGTAGTTAAGTGCGTTATAGCACACTTGGTTACCAAGGAGTTCTTAGACTTTGGACTTATCCATCAGGTCCAAGGTTCGTTCCTTGGGGAGGAAACTCTTGGGGAAATTAGGAGTACCCAAGAGGAAAATCCTTAGGCCGTCGGGCTAGGGGAAGCTGGTGCTGTGTGTAGACTCAGCCAACCATGGGCGCTATGTGTGGTCCTCGGTTGTTACATAAATCTGCTCGATGGCTTAGGGAATCCTGACAGCTTAGGGATTTTCCTCTTGGGTACTCCAATTTCTCCAAGAGTCGCCTCCCCAAGGACATGAGCACGTCACCCGAGGGTCAAGTAGCACCTTAAGAGTCACTTGATAGCCAAGTAGTGCCTTAAGAGTTACGATTATTAACAAGTAACCGTTATATATGCCCTCAACATATATTACGGTTCAGAACTGAGTATATATAGCTAGTATATATGACGGTTCAGAACTGTAATTTATGACCAATAATAACTGTCATGTATCAGTATTTCTATAGTAATGATCATCAGATGACAAATTTTGTTATCACAATAAGATGGAGAGACTTAATTAATTATTTGATATTCATTTTATATTTCTCTCATCGATCTTATTGTAGACTTATGATTAACTTATGTGTATATACTCCTTTTGGTTTTAAATATAAGATAGAATTGACTTTTTTTGAAGAGATTAAGTAAGCTAAATAAAGTATTTAATTATATCATATGTTGTGTATTCTTTAATTATATATTAGTTTATTAGTCAAACTAATTAGTTTTGAGAAAAAAATAAAAATAAAAATAAAAATATTCTAAAGTAATTTAATTAGATGCTTTGATCTCTCCAAAAAAGTTAACTTTATCTTATATTTAGGACCGGAGAGAGTATATACACTTTGACACGTTATATATGATCACCGAATTAATTAGAGATTGTTATGTGTTAATTCGCAACTTAATTAAAATTGATGGTAAAATATGTAACTTGGTGATATTGTTATATACTACCTCCAATTATAAATATAAAATCCAATTAACTTTTTTAGAGATATTACAAAAATTAATTAAATTACTTTAAAATATTCATATTTATCTTTTTTCTTCCAAATTATTTTACCTAATTTATAAATTAATATATAATATAATAATACATACTATATAATATGATTAAGTAACTTATTTAGCTTTTTTAATCTTACTAAAAAAAATCATCTAGGTCTTATATTTAAGACCAAGGAGACTATTTTATTATGTTAACGTCACATAGACATTTTCTATTTTACCTCTCCTTGATGGATTTGAATTGAGTTAATTTGTATTAGAAGTTCATAACAGGCTATATATAATACTATAATGTTAGGAAAAAATACAAGAAAAAGAAAATTTTATATGATTTATAAAAATTAATATTTTTAGTGTGGTTTATACTAATAAAAGAGACAATACATAGCTATTACACCAATTTCTTTTGATGAAAACAGTGAGATGAGCATGATGTGATCATCAGATCTATACTGTTACATTCAAAATCTTTTTTAATGATCTAAGTTTAAAGTTTCTAATTTATAATTTCTAAAATATCTTTTTCTTGTTGAAAATTTGACATTTGAGATATTATTTTTATTTTAAATTTTTTATCTATTAAAATAATAATTTTTTTGCCATGCGAACATAGAATGTGCTCCCAAGTGGTCATATCCTTTCACTCAAATGTTCTGATAATAAAACGACATAATAATTATATAATTCAAGTAAGATTTAGAAACATGCACTACAAAGAAAATGGTATTATATAGCGGTGACATTGTAGCGGTTATACCAAACCGCTACAAATATTAACATTTGTAGTAGTTTTAACCTAAACCGCTACAAATTTGTAGCAGCAAGCTACGCGTCAAGTGGTGCGACAGATTAGCAATGTTTTTTATAGCGGTTAGGTAGAAAAAACTGCTACAAATTTAGTGTGAAATTCCCGCTAAAACTTGTAGCGGTTAATAAACAAAAACCGCTACAATATTCCCGTCACTTGGCACGACCAAGACCCGCCAACAGTATAGCGGTTATAGCAATAAAACAGCTATAAAATCCCAAACATCGCGTATTTATAGCGGTTATAAGGATATAACCGCTACAGAATTTCAAGTTTGTAGCGGTTCTGGACCATAATCGCTACAGAATTTCAAAGGTTTTTGTACTTTGTAGCGGTTATTATAAAACCGCTATAAATTTAAGTCGCCCTTGGTGATTTGTAGCGGTTTACATAGCGGTTATTGGGATAACCGCTACAAATTGCTGGCCTATTTAAGGGCGCCGCCTTCCTCCTTTTTTCCGTTTGCTTATTTTGTTTTCTGAAGTTTTTCTGAGTGTTTTCTTTTAGATTTGAGCGTTCAGACGTCTGTGAAGGATTTTTTGCTATAGTATTTCTCAGTATTTGCACTTGAGGTACGAAGATAAGACATATTTTATTTGTATTTGTATTTGTATTTGTATTATATTTTTGCTTAATAATGTGACTAAAATATTTTATTTTGAATTTTTACAGTTGATATGGCTTCAAGAAAGGATAGGGGAAGGCCCCTGAGGTCCCCAGACCGATTTTGCGGGGTGGCAGCAGCCGGGCAGGGGGCAAAGGGAGGGGGCAGCGCAGAGGCAGGGCGACTGCGGCATATCAGCCTATCCCCCCACAGGAGTCGGCCCTACCACAGGCACCGCAAACGATCCCACAGGAGACGACTGCACCAGAGGTGCCTGAGTTTGGGAGGGCAGATATCAGTATCGAGGACTACGATGAGGAGGACGTTGAGATCCCGATTGGGATCAGGGAGATGGAGCAGTTCCTTGATGAGGAGGAGGCTCGGGAGCAAGACAACTCACGAGGCTTGTCTTCACGGTCCACTGGGTTTGAGGTGCAGGTCCAAGGTAAATAAATTTTTTTATTTAATAAATTATTTATTTAAATTTGAAATGTTAAATTTGAATTACAATTTATCTAACGTGCGGTAAATTGTGCAGATGAGCAGGGGAACATGTCGACGAGGAGGCTGGACGTGGCCGGTCTGAACAGCATAGACCAGACCTTGTGAGTTATAATGCCGTGGAATGAGGGCACTGACCAGCCCATCGACAATGGGGGTCACCTGTCCAACCGCTTCCTGAACGAGCTGGGTGCGAATTGGATGCGGTTCCCCCTTCACTTCAAGATGTGGAGGCACGTTTCGAAAGGGCCGAAGGACTAGGCTTGGGAGGAGGTAGTTCAGGTCATTAATAGTATTTAATTAATATTTTTTAATAGGATTTTTGTAATTATTGATATTTAAATAATTTTTTCACAGCTGCGGTTTGTCGTCCGGGCCAACCGTAAGAGGTACACCCTTGTGAAGATGGGTGATGGTTAGAGGAACAGGAGGAACCGTTTCTTCCACAGGGTGGATTAGGACGGGAAGATGCCTCTGGAGCAGATGATCGAGAGCGTCTCGGACGGCGTGCCGCCGAACGATTGGGCGAGTTTCGTCCATTTCAGAAGGAGCCCTAAGGGGCAGGTAATGTATTTATTAGATTCTTTATATATAATTTTGTAATTGTTAATTATTAAATTATAATTTCAATTTAATTATTTTTAATTTGAAATTTATTAATTTTAAATTTTTTTTATTGTTTTAATGCATTTAATATTATTTTTTTTCCAGGAGCTTTCTTAGAGGAACACCAGGATCCGTGGGCAGCAGACGATCCACCACACAGCAGGATTGAAGACATTTGCTGTCACCTACAGTGAGTTGGTAACTTTTCAAAATATCACTGACTTTTAGCTGATTATTTCATAATACTAATTGAATTTTGTAATTGTTTTAGGAGAAGAAGGCACAGCAGGAGAACCATCAGACGGAGTATGGGGAGTTGTATGGCATCACACACAGACACCGTGACGGGATTGTGACCTCTCAACAGGCAGAGGCGGCCATTGTAAGTAATTTTATTATTATAATTTTTATAAAACCAACTTAATAATGAAAAATGCTAATTAGTAATTGTTTCATAAAATGGCAGGAGCGGATGCAGCAGTTGCAAGCTGAGCTACAAGAGACCCAAGCCAAGGAGTCATAGGGGTTAGGTACTTCCCTTTGAAACCTTGCCTACAAAGATTATTTATGTCGTCTAAAACTGTGGAGCACATGAGGTAGCATGCCGTTGATAACAATGAAGATAGTAAATTAAGACATCCCCGGGATGCAGATGCTTGAAAAACATTTGACAACAACTTTCCAGATTTCGCGACTGACCCCAGAAATGTTCGGCTTACGTTGGCTACCGACGGTTTCAATCCTTTCGAGAATCTTAGCACAAGTTACAGTATTTGGCCGGTAGTCTTAGTTCCCTACAACTTACCCCCTTAGATGTGTATGAAACAAAGCGCTTTCATTATGTCTATGATCATTCCAGGCAAAAAGGCTCCGAGCAATGACATCGATGTGTATCTCCGACCGCTTATTGCGGAATTGCTTGAGCTTTGGAATGTCAGCTTGGAGACGTACGATGCTTACGACAAAACTTTGTTCAACTTGTGTGCAGCCTTGATGTGGACGATTAGTGACTTTCCTGGCCTTGGCACATTATCTGGTTGGAATATGCATATTGGGTCGGCGTGTCCAGCTTGCAATTTTGACTTTGATGCAGTGCGTCTTCCCCACAGCCGAAAGTGGTGCTTTATGGGGCATCGGAGGTTTCTCGATGGAAGGTATATATTTAGATTGCAATGGAATCGCTTCAATGGGAAACCAGAAAAAAGAGGACCACCTCAGACTTTGTCCGGTACAGATATCTTACAGCAGCTTGAGCATGTTGACTTCGAGTTTGGAAAAAGTGACGATTCAGCACAAACTCGCCAAAAGATGCGCAGGACTTTAGCGCCTCAGCAGTGGAAGAAGATAAGTATTTTATTCACTCTTTCATATTGGAGATCTAATTTACTTCGCCATAGTCTTGATGTAATGCACATTGAAAAGAATGTTTGCGACAATGTGCTGTATACGCGGCTTAACGAACCCAGCAAGACAAAAGATCACCTTCAAGTGAGGAAAGATTTACGCGACATGGGAGTTCGTGAAGATGCTTGGCCAGATGAGCATGACAAATTTCAGCCGGCAAAGTTTACCCTCACAAAACCGAACAAGGAAGTCTTCATCGCAACGTTGAAGAAATTAAAAGTTCCTGATGGGTATTCAAGCAACATTTCTCGATGTGTTGACTTGCAGGCTCGAAAGGTTGCTGGTCTGAAGAGTCATGACTCACATGTTCTTATGCAGCAGTTACTCTCTTTGGCTATAAAGAATGCACTTCCTCCCGATGTTTCCATCGTTTTGGTGGAACTTTGTTCTTTCTTTCGGAAGTTGTGTTCTAAGGTTTTAATCGTTGAGGAGCTCGATCAGCTGCAGTCTAAAATCATTCTTACGCTTTGTCATTTAGAGATGATCTTTTCCCCGTCCTTTTTTACTGTGATGGTTCACCTTATAGTCTACCTTGTTCATGAAACAAAGCTCGCTGGACTAGTACAATATCGTTGGATGTATCCGATTGAGAGGTACTCATTTTAAATATGTGTTTTATTCTCCGTATTTAATGTTTACTAGTCATCCTTTTCAGCATTTTATATCAATTTTCTCTTCTGTACTTCGTAGGTTCATTGGGAAATTAAAATATTACGTAAGGAATAAGGCGTGGCCAGAAGGTTCTATAGTTGAAGGCTATATAGGAGATGAGGTGCTATATTTTTGCTCAAGGTACTTTGATGATCTTGAGACGGCTTTCAACCACCCACCTTGTGTTGACGATTGTCCTGAACCTGCGCCGACATTAGGAGAATTTATCCCTCGTGTTGGTAAACCAGTTGGAGCAACCGAGAACTTCAAATTAATGACAACTGAGAAGTTGCAAGCACATGACATGTCTTGATTAATTGCACTCAAGTTGAACCTTTCATACGGTAAGAATTATACACTCACATGTTATTCGATCTATATTTTTCGTAACATTTCTCACTTTCATTTCACTATCGCCTTTCCATTATTAATTGCAGGAAATTCAGAAGTCATGTTAAGCGTAAACTCAGGATCCGTATACAGACATCCTAGGAAGTTGATAGGAGGGTCCACAGAGAATTCCGAGCTGGTTTGCTCGCAGAATACTAAATGACCACAACCCACACTCACCAGATTTCAGAGCTCTCGCAATCGGCCCTCTTAATCATACAAAAAGGTTTACAGCATACAATGTCAATGGTTTTAAGTTTTGCAGGGTTTCACAGGATCAATGATTGCAAAATCAGAATTTGGGTGTTTATGGCACATTTGGGACAAGGAGTTATTCAAGCAGCAGTAACGCCAACATGCAGTTCGGAGGCGTCCCTTATTATGGCAAGCTTCTTGATATAGTCTAACTTAATTATCAAGGCCATTTCACCGTGACGCTGTTCAAGTGTTTGTGGGCAAATACCACTACTTCTCGGGGACTGACAACTGACGACTTAGGGATCACATCAGTCAATTTCTCACGGTCGATTCATACTGGTATTTCTCAAGATGATAAGCCATATATTCTAGCTTCAGAGGCACATCAGGTTTATTATGTCGAGGACGAGAGGCATAGGGATTGGCACATGGTCATTCATTTAAAACCACGAGGCCTTTACAACATGGGTGAAGGCGATAACATCGCCTATGAGAGTGAGCCATTTCAGCTAGTCGATTTTGAAAACTTCTTCCCTGAAGGCGATGACAATTTACCTCTACTGCAGTGAGTTTTTTTAAGTTCACGTCATTTAAATTAAATTTTTTAAATTTAATAATACATCCCTAACAAGAATTTTTCTACATAATTTCTGTAGGGATGAAGATGATGAGTAATCAAATTCAAATTATGCTTTTGTCTTTAAAAAAAATGGAAAAAATTTTTTTAAAAAAAATAAAATAATATTTGTAGCGGTTATTAAACCGCTACAAAAATAAAAATAACCGCTACTAATTAAAAACTGCTACAAAATGGATACAATAACCGCTACAAATAGTACGTGGATCTCTATAAATACCCTTACCACAACTCATTTCAAACGCTCCCCAATTTCTTTTCACCTTACCTTTCTTTTATTTTCTCTCATTTACAACTTCTTTTGTATGAGTAGAGGAGCTGAATAATACAATCAAATATGGTAACAAGTTTTTTAATTTTTTTTACAATACTTCTTTCCTTTATATAAAATTTATTCTCATCATTTTTTTTCCAAATATTTCAAAGCTGTATCTCATTTTCATCTATTTTTCATACACAATTACATTATATTAGACAACATAATAATTCCTTATTACCTACGTATCCTTAATAATATTATTAATATAATTTTTATACTAATCCAATTAAATTAAATATTTCCTTTTAATTTATTAATAAGTTAAACTATTGAATAATAAGCTAATTAAATTAGATAAAATAATAAAAAAATAAAATATTTAATTTAATATTAAAAAACAGAAACAAATGATCGTATTTTTTCAAAAATTTTTTTAAATATTTGTAGCGGTTATTAAACCGCTACTAACAAATGCTCCTTTTTAAACTCAAATTAAATTTTTTTGGGCTAAATTTGAATTTCATGAAATTAATAGCGGTTTGAAAAAAATGTTATTTTTCTTTTTCCGCCTTCAAAATTTCAATTTTTTATATTTGTAGCGGTTATATATTTCTGAAAAAAATTTCGTTCATGGGGATGTTGTAGCGGTTGGGTGGAACCGCTACAAAGGATGTAGCAGTTATTTTCCTTGAGTAGCGGTTTTATATAACCGCTACAAAACCGCTTGCAACATACGATTTAGTAACGGTTTTCCTAACCGCTGTTAATGTTGTTTGTAGCGGTTAAAACTGCTACTAATACCCATTTTTAACCGCTACTAAATCAATTTTTTTTTTGTAGTGTTGCATTATTGGTATAAAATATATTTGGAGCTTTATAGTTGTGTCTATATATATATATATCGTATATGAGTTATAAATTTTAATATCTATAGTTAGTTCAAACACCCAGGCTGCATTAATATTTATAATTAAACAAGAATCTTATCTCTAGGACTAATTAATAAGTTTATTGAAGAAATCTCAGTGAGTCAATATTAAATACAGCCATAAAGACTTCATCATCTGTGAATAAAATAAATGGATGCATGTTGCCGGAAATTTTGGGATAATTAAATCAAAGTTTTTAAATAATTGAAGTTTGGAGACTGACCAGGTGATGTGAAACTTCCACTGTTCCATTCCATTTGAATATTAATTGTTCTACTTTTATCGGCTTTTCATGCAATTATGTGATTTTTTTTTTCTTTTTTAGTCTCTAAATTTCTAAAGTGTTTGCCAACCAATGTCAGATTTGTTTTTTTAGTAAATTGCTGGATTTGAATTTGAAGCATCTAGTATATGATTATGGCATAAATTTGCTTGACCATTATATTGGTTCGGTTATTTTTTAAAATAAAAAAAATTAAGGTGCATCTAGCATCCTGAAACATTTTTTTCAGGTTCATCTAGTGTACTAAAGTCTTTAGTTAGCATCTAGCATTTTGAACTTTTTTTAATGTGCGTCAATCACCCTTTAATTACTTTTTTTGTTGTTGCAATTTTACACTTAATGATTTAGATAATTGAGGGCGTTGAATACACTTGAAAGAAATACTTTAGGATGTCGAATATATCAAAAAATAATTTAATTAAGATGCTGAGCACACCTACAAAAATATTCTAGGGTGATGGACACGCAATGAACATAGAAGATAAGGGAGAGGTCAAACGAGTTTAAACAACACAACTAAATATTTTTCAGTAGCTAATTGGGGAAATGGACATAGGATCAATGATACTTTGAATCAGAATATTGTTTTTACGTTTGAGCCATGAGGATCGAAGTTAAGCTGCTATCTCCGGTCTTAATTATAAGATAAATTTGATTTTTTTTTTGAAGAAATTAAGGAAGCTAAATAAGTTACATAACCATATCATATGTCGTGTATCTTTAAATTATATATTAATTTATTAGTCAAACTAATTAGTTTGAAGAAAAAAATAAAAATAAAAATATTCTAAAGTAATTTAATTAGCTTACTTAATTTCTTTAAAAAAAATCAATTTTATCTTATAATTAGGATCGGAGGAAGTATCATAGTATCATTGAGTGGAAACTATAAGAATTATACCAATAACTAGAACAGCTTTTAGAAAACCTGACGAATTTTGGATTTGACTGAAAAAGGATTGGAAAAAACAAATAAAAAACCTATGAAAATAAAATATTATAACCTTACCACAGAAAAGCCCAATATATTTTGAGACCATTTGTAGCTATGTCCTATGTGATGTTATTTCATTGAAAACTTTGTATATTGTAGTGTTTTTATTTGACAATTAAATTTATTATGGATTCATTTCTTATATGTTATTATATACATATAATTATTTTTTATTTAATTATCATGATATTGATTCGATCATAGGTCTAACCGATTGAATTGAACCATGAAAATCGATACAAGATGAAGTTTTGAATTTTCATCATAAATAATTATTTTCAACTTTTGAGCTAGGAACTATCATTATTCATTCAAGTCATACCATGAGCTAGCAAGTTTTTATATTTCTAATAAGTCATATCATTAATTTTTTTCACATAAATATATAATTTTAACCTTTATTTATTATTATGTAGGCTTTATTCTCATAGGATATAGTGTATACTAAATTGGGATAAAATTAAAAATTATTAAATTTTAAGTTTTTATAAGTGAAATATAAATAGCACAAGAGGATAATAACATTGTTAAACTAAGGGCTTGTTTGGTCTGAGGGGAGGGGAGGGAAAGTGGACAGAGGGAAAATTTTTTTGAGTTGAATTTAAAAAAATTAGAGAAATTGGGTTAAAAATTTTTAATTAATTTTTCTTATTCTTTTATCTTATATATTCTTTTTATTAAAATTTTATTACCCCACTTCTTCAATCTTTTAAAATTTACCTCATAAAAATTTTCCCTCTCCTCCAAATCCCTCGCACCAAACAGACCCTTCACCTCCCCAAATAGGCATATACAGAATTGGTGAACCCAAGTGGCCTAGTGGGTAACCATATCTTGCGTATCATAGTATTATAGGACCGAATTCTAAAGAGGCTAAATAAAAAAACAAAAAGTTAAAGTGCATTTAGTACCTAAGTTAAAGTTTTTTTTTGTTTTTACGTCCATTTAGAATTTTAGTATATAAATTATATTTTTACAAATCCCACATTTTAAAATATTTTTCAGGTATATTCAATACCATAAATTACTTAAATTGTTAAATATAAAATTTATACAAAAAAGTATTTTAGGATAAAAGAGGCACATAGAAAAGCATTTCATGTACCTAAATGTACAAAAAAATATTTTAAAATATTAGATATATTTAAAAAATTATTTTAAGGTGTTAGGAACACATTCTCTCAATATTAAATAACTTTTTGACTTGGTAAGCAGGAGGAAGTATCTTTATTAGGGCACGTATCTCCACGAACCATTAAATACATTTCTTTTTTCTTTTTGAAGTTGGAACAAACCATAAGATATCAGGTTGACCTATGCGGATATATGGGCGGAGACGGGTATATAATTTAAATCGGATTTATTGGCAAAAAAAATCGGAATTAATTATCGCATTGCAAAAAATAATGTACTAATTAAAAGAAAGTCATATCATTTTTGTGCCGGAAAAAGAAAGTCATATCATTAAAAAATGAAAAGGATTAATTTTTTTTAAAGATAAAACATAGTCACATTTACTTCTACTCCATTAAGTCCAATTCTCCAGTTAAAACTTAGCACGTGATTTATTTTTCTAATAACAAAAATTCATAAGGAGAAAATTTTAAAATTATGTTAAAATATCATTAATAATAAAAATCACTAATGAAAATGTTTGATAGGAAAATTAGACTTGATAGATATAAGTAAATGGACCTAAGTTTTTGTCTATTTTGTTTTAGGTAAACCCTGTCTAATTAATTACTCATAAAATTTAATTGTATAGAAACAAAAATAAAAAATATTAAGTGCTTTAGATATTTTCATAATGCACTTAATTATATTTTGGATGAAATCAAATTGAAAAAAAATGACTTACTGCTAGTTTATTAATCAGTGGTGAATATAAAAAACAAAAGTTTTGCATGTTGTTCAATGAACTTAACTGACATTAACCAATTTTATTGGTAAGTGTAGAGAACTAAAAATAGATATGGATACCTTACAGTTGGGGGGAAAAACCTTATGGTCGGTTTGGTTTGATTCCTTATGAGAGAATTACATCTAATCATGATGTAACTGACGGATTGCAATATTTGGTTGGTTTATATAATATAAAATGGATTATAATTTGTTACACGGCTAATGCTAGGACTAATAAATGAGGATACTAACCTCTTGTAATCATATTGAAAAGATAACATTGTCATTTTAATTTTTTAAATTGACTAAAGTACCTTTAAAGACAACACTGCCCTTAATTTTGTGTCTTACTATATTATTCTCATCTATTCTCAGAGATTCATTGTAATCCAACTAAATGTTTTTATATCTTTGTATCATATTTCTTTAATGACAAATCAAATAAGTTCATGTTATCATCATTACATTATATTCCATTTCATTGCATTATATTTTCTCTGATTTTGTGAACCAAATGGGCTATTATAGTATTTGGGAAGAGGATACTCTCATTGTCCTCTTTCTCATTATCTTCTCATCATCTCATCTCTATCCTCAGATTATGAAATTGATGGCTTAGATTTAATATTTTATAAAATTATTATTATAATATTTTGTAAATTAAAATTTATTTATTTTTTATGGATTGCAATTTTGAAGGCTATAGATCAGATTTTAAAAGTTTAAATTTACTTATTTATGTTTATAAAAATAATTTTATAAAATATTGAATCTAAACCATATATTGCTTTAATCTAACGGTGGATATGAGATGATGGAAGAAATTGAGAAAAAAGACAATGAGAGAAACCCAACCCATGTATTTGAGGCAAGAAGTAGTATTTTCCCCCCCATCGGTAAGATTTCAATTTGAAGAAGGTCAAAAAAATTTTAATTTTGAAACCTTATTCAAGGGATATATGTAGAGTCGGGAAATCGGGCTGAGTCCATCGGGCCGGCCCGTTTAGGCTCGAGCCCGTCAAGGGCCGGGCATATGATTTAGAGGCTGAAAATGGAAGCGGGCTTAAAAGGGCCAGCCCTGTAGGGCCGCACGCCTGAAGCCCTGCAGGCCCACCCCTGAAGCCCTGCAGGCCGGCCCTTTTAGGCCCGTTTAATATTTTTTTAAAATAAATTAATAAATATAATATCATTATATCAAATTATCAATATGAGAGACACCTAAGTTCCTAATAGAGTATTAATAACAGGCAAACACTTATGAATTGGTTTGATTTATTTTATTTTCTATAATGTTTTATTCATTTAAACTTAAAAAAAAAAGGCTAATTTGGACAGTAGATGATTATTTTAACTAAAAATTTATGAGTTTTAAAAATAATGTATACCAATTTAAAGCAAAATAATAAATAAATTGTAAAACTTTAAAAAAAAAATTTTGAATTAAAATGAGTTTAAGCCCGTTTAGGCCCGAGCCCGTGAAGGGCCAGCCCTGTAGGACCGCGGGCTTAAAAAATATGGTACTTTTTAGGAAACGGGCCTAAATGGGCCGGCCTGTTTAGGCCCGAGCCCGTGAAAGGCCGGCCCTCGTTTTCCCAGCTCTAGATATATGTTGAGTTTCATGCCATTCAATCTAATCATATATCAACTCTCAATTTTTTTTAATATTCGCCAGACCTATTTGTTAGGTATATAATTATCAACAATTTTTTAAAAGTATTTTCAAATTCAAAATCACGTACACATTAATTTACTACTAACCGATATATAATTAATGTCAAACAGCTGTAGTTTGTTTGCTGCACCTTACTTTTTCGGGTAGTATAAATTGACTTTTCTCTTTTCTCTGTTTTTTTTTTTGAATAATACGGAGTCTATTGGCTCAATAATAGAGCATACAACATAACAATCAAAAGGCTAGGATCCTTCATCAATGACCGCCTCCTGAGTAGACGGTGTTTGTTGATCAAAGATGCAAAAATACCCTGTCAAACTATGAGACATCCTAACAAGATAATCAGCTAAATCGTTGTTTTCCCTATAGAGATGACTGTATACAATATGTCAATCTCTGTAAAAGAGTAATCTAACTTCATCGACAATATCTTTAAAGGATGGTTGTTATTACAACCTTGAGTAACCAGATTAATAGCCTCCACATAATCAGAAAATAGACAAATTTTCCTATAACCCCTGGCCCAACATAGGTAGAGTCCATGTATTATCCCTATAAGCGCAGCCACAACCACTGGTACAGAAAACTTTTCTCATTTTTTACTCCTATACTTTATATTTTTCTTGAAAATTTAGATTTATTTAAATATCCTAATTAAATTTGATTGAGTTTTGATATCTAAATTATATATATATATATATATAAATATAAATATTAAGTTTAAATCGTTCAAAATTAAATATGAAAGGGAAATACAGAGAGAGAGAGAGAGAGATTTGAAAAGCGTTTTGCTTTTCTAATTACATTAGCAAGTACAATAATACAAGGTCTATGACCCATTATTAAGAAAAATTTAATTGACTATAATGAAGCGTCGCTAGCTAGGAAGCATCTAGGGTTACGTTAATAGTAAATATAATTTTACTTTAATTAATTAATTTGGTCCATGCATGAGAAGGCTTCAATCAATGAATTATATAAATTAAAAACGAAGCCGCCGGTGCCCACAGACCCTATATTTACATCTTACAACAGAAATTATTGAAAAAAAAATAACTTAAAGATCTAAAGTTGAATAAAATATATTGTAGATAGATTAAAAATTGACAGTTAAAAAGTTAAATTAATTAAAGTCAAACTTAAGATGCGTCCCAATGTGTCCAAAACGAAGAATACGTGTTTATGAGACGAAGGAATTGACTTTGGTGCGGCCTCAGAAGTGGAATTTATATTATTTATATATATTTATATATATATATATATATGTCACACAACACAAGGGATATACAAAAGATATATAGATCATCAGACAGATTCTGCAAGAATTAAATGGGTAGATCAGAGGAGGAAGGAGACAAAAAGACGCAGAAAATGGATCTCTCTTTGAAGATTGTTCATCAAACGTCTGAACCCGAAGAAGCAGATCACAAGGTAGAAGAAGAAGAAGAAGATGATGATGATAAGGAAGAAATGGCGAGAGCAGCGAAGGTTGACAAAGAAGAAGAAGAAGCTCCTCATGAAGCCGCCATGGCGGCAGGAGATCAGATAGAAGAAGATAATAATGGATCAATGGTAGAGAACACTAAAGCAAGAGAGGTACACTCACTTCTTTCTTTCTTTATTGCACATAAGAAAACCTCATCGATACACTCCATCTTTTGGGTATTATGCAATAATAGATCGATCGAGATCTCACTGTCAATCCAAAATCTATAACCGTTGGTCATTAAACGAGATGATCTTTTAGTTAACAATATATCTAAAGACTTAATTGTTAAAAGATCATGTTAGTAAACCACGTGATTTACAGCCAACTTTATATAGTAGGATAAGGCTTGTTATTTATCTGACTCGGGCAAGAGCGAGCTTGACCAGATATCACCGGTGTTTAGGTTCAGCTCATGCTTTAATTTTTTTAAGTAAGATGCCGTTTAATTGCATGTGTTTTAATTATGGTTTGTTTTTATGGAATAATGATAGGAGTTAAGTTTGTTGCAAGTGGAGACAGATCGCATGAGAGAAGAAAATGAAGTTTTAAGGAAAGTGGTGGAACGAACCATGAAAGACTTCTACGATCTTCAGATGAAATTCGCAGTCATCCAGCAGAACCACAGAAATAAACACAAGGTATAATTCAATTTAATAACTAAAAGATTAATTGTCCAATTTATATAAATATACTCCTCGAGTCTTAAATTTAGAAGTCGTATAACTAATTTTACAGAGATTAAAAAAAGTAGCTAAGTTAGTTATTTATAATAAATATGTATTCATTTTCCTAAAATACCCCCTTAACCATTAAAATTGGAAATTGCCCACATTGATGAAAATCCCCATTAGTAATTAACATGCAATTAATATAATTGTTTCTAAAAGGAATTATAACTTTTGTGAGATAAAAGTGGATTGAAGAATTATATTTAGGACCAAAGCAAACCCTTAACCAATAACTACCAACTGCTATATTTTAGAACTAGATGAAATACTATGTTTGATAATTAATTAATCTTTTTTATATACATTATATTTGTTCTTCATCTTAATTTGGAATAATATGTTTTAGGAGCCTCAGATCTCTCTCTCACTTGAAAACAATAGCGAGGATGATCATATGAAGAAGATTGGACTGGGATTATCTCTGAGGTTAGAGACAGGTAGTACAAGTGAAGCAGACCAAGATCATCAATTAGAAGAGTCTAAGAATAATAAGGAATTATTACAAGAATTGAAAAGTTTTGGGACATTATTATCATCAGTGCAAAACAAAATACCTCAGACTATTCATCATCATGATTCGCCCGGTATAAACACTAATAATGCAGGCCATGTTGCTTCTTCATCACCTCCAAATAAGAAGGCTAGGGTTTCTGTTAGAGCAAGATGTGAAGCTGCCACTGTAAGTATATACTCTATCTATACATGTAATTCATTTATACACATTCGCTTTGTTTCACCTTATATGCGTATACTATATACAATAATAGTGCATTTTTTTAACTCAAATTTAAAATCCCGGACACCTCAAAAGAAATAATTATAGTGGCAGCTCTTATTAGTTAATAGATGAAATTTACTGTTATATCTATCTCTCTATTAGTGATAGAAAAAGAGTTCATTTTAGTTATTTCCTAAAGAAAATGGGGTCACCTTAACAGAAAGGGACTGGGACTAATATGTGCTTTCCTCAAAGACAAAACAAAGGGATTTTTCGCCTCTGTTTATTTTTAAAAGTGTTTTGAGGTATAACGATATATTTCTTTGATTTAATTGAGTTATATTATCGATAAAAATCGGATGACTATTTTTAAGGCAATACAATCAAGATTTTAAATAAACAATTAACGTTGAAGTAAGGGATATGATGAAAGGAATGGAATAAGAAAGATTTTAAGGGTAATTTAAGAATTTAATATTATTATAAGGATAGAAAGGTCCCCTCCTTGCTAATAAAATTTTGAGTCAAAACTTGGGGGGAGGAGCAATTATCTTTCTCTCCTCTTCAAAATCTCATAACAAATACAACATTAAAGAATAGTATACTAAATCACAGTTTTTGAGAAAAAGATAAATATAGTGATGGCCGGTTCTTCTTAACAAGTGGAGTTTAACTGTTATATTTATCTTTCCCAAGTCGATCACATGATCTATGTACAGTTAGAGATATTTCATGTATGTGGTGTGTGTATATATACACGCAAGATATTTTGTGTCTCAAAGAGTTGTGATATGAGAAGTGACTAAAATAAAGTGAGGAGAACTTGTGCGTTGATGATTATGCAGATGAATGATGGGTGTCAATGGAGAAAATATGGACAAAAGATTTCCAAAGGGAATCCATGCCCTCGTGCCTATTATCGTTGCACTGTTGCCCCTGGCTGTCCTGTAAGAAAACAGGTACTACCGATTAACTAATACTAGTTTCAATCCTTAATATAAGACTAGTTGGGTTGGATTTGGTTTTAAATATAAGAATTTAATCTATTTTATCTTCGATATTCATCATTTTTTCCTAAACTATCCCTATTGATTACACATATTAAGAGAGCTGGCATCCATAGTTAGTTTCAATGCAAATGATTTAAGAGGATATTTTAATAAAACCAACACACATTTTAGAAAAATAACCAATTTAACTATTTTCTTGATTTACCCAAATTAATTAAGTAGGTTTAATATTAAAGACCAGAAGTAGCATTCATTTGTTCAAATTCAAAATTTTATGATCTTTTCGTTCAAAATCATATAAAAAACGGTTTTAGTTAGAATAAACATCAGAAAATTGTTGACATAATTTAACCAAACATATAAGGGGTGTGTTGGAAAAAGGCTTATTTTGATAAGCTATTTGGAATAGCTCATAAAAAAGTTGAATTTTTTAACAAAACCTTCATGACTGACTGAATTTCTTCCAACATATCAAGTGAAGTTAAACTTATTTTTCTCTCTCCCAATTTTGAAGAAAACTGGCTCATGGTTTCATTCTTTTTTTATATATAATTCATGCTTGCACAATTCAAAGAATAGTTATGCTGTGTCAATGTAACGTCTCATATACTTGTTGGGCATTTTAATACAATTACTAAAAAAACTTGCTAAAAGATCGCCTATTACAAAATTTATTGCATAAAAGGTACCTAAAATTTATTTAAGAATTCAAATGCAACCCATCTTCAATGCAACACTTCTTTAATTATGCTTAACCTATATCTAATCCTAATTATGTGTAAAATGAAAGACGCATGCATATAGTTGAAAACATGTTACACACAGTTAAGAAAGAGATGCAACCGCTCAATGGTCTAGGTCCTTTTGTACCTTTAGATAATAAGTTTCGCAATAGGGAATTTCTCAGCAATCTTCCCTTAAATGTATGTCATTACACACACACACCCCAAAATTGTTAGGTGGCTTAGGCTATTATATTCAGTTTTCAATTTTTACTATTCTTTATTTATTACTCTTTGACAACAATTTTATATATCTTCTATTATAATTTGAATGTGATTCATTCATGTGAATTTATACATGTTTCAGGTGCAGAGATGCTTAGAGGACATGTCGATACTAATCACAACATACGAAGGAACACACAACCATCCTCTTCCTGTAGGTGCAACAGCCATGGCTTCCACTGCTTATGCAGCTCATTACAACAACACCAACACCGCCTTCCTCCCATCATCGTCATCAAACCCTAATCATAATAATATCGACCCTTCGAAAGGACTCGTCCTCGATCTAACCTCATCTTCATCTTCTTCACCACCCACATTTTCTTGGCCCCCAAATACTACACCCTTCACCAATAATAATATTTTCCCCACTTCTTCTTTTTCTGGGGATCATCATCATCATAGTGTGTCTGCGATTGCTTCAGATCCTAAGTTTAGGGTTGCTGTGGCGTCTGCAATAACATCTTTCATTAATAACAAAGACATTAATCATAGTAATAATGTTTATAATAATAATAATGGAGGCTCTGGTAGTAGCAACAGCAACAGATGGATCTTAGAGTCCCTATCATCATCACCAAAAGGGAAAACCCATCAGTTTTAAGATGCTTGGAGGAGATTGTGTAATTCTTCTGATTCATTTGTTTTTTTTAATATTTGCATATATCTACACACACACACACAGTTTTAATTATATATGAAGAAAAGTTTAATTGCTTTACATGCTAGGTAATTAAAGTTAAATGAAGGATCAATATATCTGTGCAAAAAGTCTGTTGTGTTGTGTAGGATCTTTTAGTGTACTGTACTCTTTTTATAGGAGGATATATATATACACACACACATACTGGATACATGGCTTTCCTCTTTATACGATTCCTTTTCATTATTTTAGATTTTATCATTACACTACAAATTAAAAACAAAGACTTTTGGCGGCGACAAAAGTCGCCACTGAAAGTCTAAAAGTCGCTGCTAAAAGTCTTTCAGCGGCGACAAAAAGTCGCTGCCTATGCGACTGTCACGAATAGTATTCGCGGCGACAATTTTTGTCGCTGCTGAAGGTGACTTTCAGCGGCGACCTTTGTGTCGCCGCTGAAAGTATTAATTTTTTTTGAAAAAAAATTGAAAAAATTCGATTTTTTTAAAAAAATAATTTTTCAATTTTTGGCGGCGACTTTTAATGTCGCCGCTGAAAGTTAAAGTCGCCGCTGAAAGTGAGACTTTTGGCGACGACAAAAGTGTCGCCGCTAAAAGTTACACCTTCAGCGGCGACAACACAATGTCGCCGCTGAAAGTGAGACTTTCAGTGGTGACTTTTAATGTCGCCGCTGAAGGTGTCACTTTCCGCGGTGACATTGTGTTGTCGCCGCCGAAAGTGTGTTTCAGTGGCGACTTTAGTGTCGCTGCTAAAAGTCTTATTTGAAATTAAAAATTTTTTTTTTTAAAAACACTTTCAGCGGCGACTTTAATGTAGCTGCTAAAATTCTTATTTGAAATTAAAATTTTTTTTTTTTAAAAACACTTTCAGCGGCGACTATTAAAAGTCGCCGCTGAAACTCACTTTCAGCGGCGACTTTAGTGTCGCCGCTAAAAGTCTTAATTAAAATTAAAAAAAAAATAATTTAAAAACACTTTTAGTGGCGACTATTAATTGTACTTTTTAAAAAATTATGACTCGAGCTAATCCTATACAATTTCATATGTAGAATTAATTTTGACCTCAGACATGTCAAATTTACTTCCAAAAGATAATTTTGCCCTTGGCAGCCATTATATATGGTTTTAGGGCTTATTTTATTATTTTACATTCCAAGGCTTTTCACACTTCACACTCAACATGAACCCTACATAATTTTCTATTCTAAACATAATGGAATAATAAAAAACACCAAAATCTAGCTCTAACTGACCAAACTGCCCTTGGCTGAAACTTTCATTAATTTTGGAAAAAATGAGGCTTTGTGGTTTCATTCACCCAAACACCTTCTTTGGACCTCTAATCCCTTTTTTAACCACCTAAACACCTTTTACACATGTTTAATCAAAATTTGGGCTGCAAAACCCCTTAGGGTTTTATCATCCCAAAATCACAAAATCAACCACAAATCAACTAATACAAACCAACAACAACATTGAATCTAACAAGAAAACAAGGTTTTGGAGATTACCTTTGATTTCTCCTCTTTCTCTCTCTAAAACTCCATCTCCCTCTCCTTTCTGTTAGAGCAAGCGTTTCACCCAAGAGGGGGGGTGAATTGGGTGATACTAAAAATTTCGTTGCAAATATAAAATTTGACAGTGAAATTAAAACAGTAAGGAGTAAGGAGAAATATCACCGAAGTGTACACCGGGAGTTATACTGGTTCAGTCACAACCACTTTGACCTACATCCAGTCCTCAGAGTTTCTCTGAGAGTTTCACTATAACTTCCAAGATTCAGTGGGTTCTTGGCACCTCAGTACAAGCAAGTTCCTTCACCTGGACACTCGCTTCTCCTTACAAGTTGTAATCCAATCCCAATTCAAGGTTCCACAACCTTAAGTTATCTCAATAACAAATATTGAGTTTGAATGAAATATCTCTCTCACAGAGTGAATAAGAATCACTGAAGCATAGAAATACAATTATAACGTAAAACAGAGTAATGAACTTGATGATACGTTCGTGTGTGTTCTTGTTGTTATTTTCTCTGTTTGGATGTTCCCATATATATAGAAATGTTGGTGAAGACCGTTGGAACATTTTCTTTTCGTCCATTGCAGAGTGCGCAGCCACTATTTACTTTTCCAGTTTTTGAAAAATATCCGTTGGCAGTAGGTGGCATTTGAACTTCTCATTTGAATTTCTTTATTTGATATGATTTCTTCATTGTTTATCTGTAAATAAGCTAAGAATACTAATACAATCAAAGGTTAATCATATAGGAAGCAAAATAATGAACGTTGGAATGATTTCTGAATTTCTGGGTTTGCTTACTCGAGTAGCTACTCGAGTATCCCTTAAAGTTTACTCGAGTACTTACTCGAGTATCATCAGGAAAACTTTGAATAATTTCAAGTCAACAAACAAATACAAGATTACTCGGGTAGTGCATGGAATAAACTAAACTTCAAACTTTTGGAAATAGTTGTTTACTCGGGTACCTACTTGAGTAATGCACTCATAACTTCATAGGTTACTCGGATACCAACTCGAGTAAACCTTCAGATAAACTTTTGGTTACTCGATGCTTTACTCCAATAATGTTGGCAGGATTTCAAGGCCGAGAGCACTTCAAGTTTGATTACCTTGTTACTCGAGTACATACTTGAGTAAACTTACTTTTTGTGTATAACTTACTCGGGTAATGACTTGAGGTTTTCCTTCAAACATAACACTGCATACTCGAGTACATACTCGAGTAATCCACTTAGACTAAAACATTAAATACTTACATACTAGAGTAATAACTCGAGGAAAATGAGATGAAAATTAGATCAAGTTATTCGAGTACCACCTTCAGGTTTTTGCTTACCTCAGTGAGTTACTCGAGTAGCTACTCGAGTAACATTGGCAGGGTACAAAATGCCGAGAGCAGCACATTTTCTGAAACAGAGTAACTCGAGTACATACTCGAGTATCATTGGCAGGCCGAGAGCAACTTGAAAACTTTTACATGGTTACTCGAGTAACATTGGCAGGCCGAGAGCAACTCCAGGTATTTACCTGGTTACTCGAGTGGCTACTCGAGTAACATTGGCAGGCCGAGAGAAACTTGAAAACATTTACACTATTACTCGAGTACTTACTCAAATAACGTTGGCAGGTTACTGGAAGGTGCCTCTGGTTACTTCAAGTTTTGTCTCATTACTCGAGTACGTACTCGAGTAATGCCTTAGAAAAATTGCTTCTGATCAAATTTTTCTCTTGGCCTTTCTTCATTACTCCAATGCTTACTTCAAGTGATGCTCTTCCCTGTTTTTACTTTGTTCAACCTTATTTATTAATCAAATCTTTTTCATAATATTCTTTGTTATCATCAAAACATGAGATCTAACACTTTCCTCTTGATTTGTCTTGTTACAAGTGTATTTTATGAAGGCATAGAGATTAGAGAGAGTTGTGCATGAATTAGGAGGCATAAACATGTGTAAATCACTACTAACTCACCTTGTTTTGCCTCTTGAACTTGCTTCTCTTTTCTTTGTTCTTCATTTTCATATGAGCTCTCTCTCTCTCTCTCTCTCTCTTGGCTGCTATGTTTGGACGAAATGAAGGCTTGGAAGAGGATAAGAGGCTTTTAAAAATATCACACTCCACCTCCTTGAATAATTATTATTTTATCACAATTTTACCACATGCTTTGCTTTGGACTTTTCCACCTTCATCTTTTTGTTTTAGCCATAGATATTTTCTTTTCCATTTAACTTGAACGAAAATAATGACCCATTGGAAGAGGATAATTGCTTCTTGAAATTTCCAAATGTTATTTCTTCAATATTACTTTTAAGTTGCCTACAATGTTTGACTTTTCAAACTTTCACCTTTTTGCTTGATTTAATTACTTCAACTTGGCAATTGGAGTTCAATCATCAATTCCCTTTTCCTCTTGCCCAAAAGTGACAAAAGTGGGCTCTTGGAATAACCAAGTATACTTCTTCAATTATCACATTTACCTATAATTGTTGACTTTTCAACTTAAGTTTACTTGGCCAATAATACTCCATCTTACTTTTAATTTGGACCAAGTATATATTTCCCTTCTCCCCTTTCCTTGTTGGACGTCCAAGAGCACACGATAAAGGGAAAATTATGGCCTTTGAATTAAATATAGCCAAATGACTATTTTGCCCATACATTTTTTGCCATTACCATTTCAATTTCGTACATAGAATAAAAGCTGGTAGAATTTTCATCAAACTTTGAAAATTCATATATTTATTTATAGAAATTCAATTCCAGTGGTTCTAAAGGCTATGTGACTCTCATGAAATCTATTCTTAAGGAAAAATATTTGCTTTATCCAACTAGACGTACAGGATTCTAGAATTATCATTTATTGGAAACTGCTATAGAAACTTGCCAGTTTCACTTGGTTAACTTCAAAAATACATAACTCTTTGTGTACAACTCTAAATGGCTTATATAACCCATCAAATTAAAGCTTGAAAAGTCTACTTTCATTTTGAAAAATTTCACATTTATTGGACTTCATGTGATTATCCAAAACCATCACACAACCAGATTGCCACGCAGGAAAACACACTAGCAGCAAAGTTTACATCCTTGGTGTCACACTCAATTGACATACCCCTTATTATTAATATTAACTAGAGTAGCAATACGCAATTTAGTGGGCACACATGAAAATCATAAATATACTGATATTATTGATATAATATGCTTGATTATATTATAGGAATTTCCCCATAGGGGTGTACATAATGTTTACAGACCTTAAAATAATTAAAAACTTTTAGATAACCAACGTCTCCTCTTGTACTGGTCCAGAACCTTCCATTACTAGTAATTACAATTATGCCCTCTGAGCCGCTTACTTAAGCTGAAAACTTTAAATGTTTATGGAAAGGGTGAGATTCAAAAGAATCTCAGTAGTAACATACAATCAAACATATAAAATATGAAAATAAATATGCAATGCACCATGTTATGCAAGATGCAAACTCATACTATGTTGTGTGCATACTGTCCAAGGTCAAACGACTGTTTAGACACTACAAAAAAACGTGATTTAGTAGCGGTTAAAAATGGTTATTAGTAGCGGTTTTAACTACTACAAACAACATTAGTAGCGGTTCATAAAATCGCTACTAAATCGTATGTTGCAAACGGTTTTGTACTGGTTATATAAAACCGCTACTCAAGCAAAATAACCGCTACTTTATTTGTAGCACTTCAATCTCACCGTTACAACATCGCCATAAGCAAAAATATTTTTTTGTGATATTTGTATAACCGCTACAAATATCAAATAGAGAAATTTCAAGGCGGGAAAAGAAAAATAAAATTTTTTTAGCTATTTTGTAGCAGTTCATAAACCGCTACTGATATTAGAAAATTTAATTAGTAGCGGTTATATAACGGCTACTAATTTCATCAAAATTCAAAATTCGGGCAAAAAAATTAATTTTAGTTTGAAAATGGTGCGTTAATTTGTAGTGATTTAGAAACCGCTACAAAAATTAAGAAGATTTGTTTAAAAAATACAATAATTTGTTTCAGTTTTTTTGATATTAAATTAAATAGTTTATTTTTTTAGTAGTTTAGCTAATTTAATTAGCTTATTATTCAATAGTTTAGCTCATTTATAAATTAAAAGGAATAATTTAATTTAGTTGGATAAGTATAAAGATTGTATTGATAATATTATTAAGGATACGTAGGTAATAAGGAACTATTATGTTGTCTACTACTATGTAATTGTGTATGAAAAGTAGATGAAAAGGAGACAAAGCTCTAAAATATCTAGAAAAAAAATGGTGAGAATAAATTTTATGTGAAGGAAAGAAGTATTCAAATAAAAAATTAAAAAACTTGTTACCATATTTGATCGTATTGTTAAGCTCCTCAACTCATACAAAAAAATTTGTAAATGAGAGAAAATGAAAGAAGAGTAAGGTGAAAAGAAATGGGGGAGTGTTTGAAATGAGATGTGGTAGGGGTATTTATAGGGATCTCATAGCATTTGTAGCGGTTAATGTATCCATTTTATAGCAGTTTTTAATTAATAGCGGTTATTTTTATTTTTGTAGCGGTTTAATAACCCTACAAATATTATTTTATTTTTAAAAATATTTTTAAAGTTTTTTTAAAGACAAAAACATAATTTGAATTTGATCACTCATCCTCGCCATCCCTATAGAAATTATGTAGAAAAATTATTGTTAGTGATGTATTATTAAATTTAAAAAATTTAATTTAAATGATGTGGACTTGAAAAAATGCACCACAGTAGAGGTAAATTGTCATCGCCTTTAGGGAAGTAGTTTTCAAAATTGGTTGGTTGAAATGGCTTACTATCATAGGTGATGTTATCGCCTTCACCCATGTCGTAAAGGTCTCGTGACTTTAAATGAACGACCATGTGCCAATCCCTATGCCTCTCGTCCTCGACATAATAAACCTAATGTGCCTCTGAAGCTAGAATATACGGCTCATCATCTTTAGAAATACCAGTATGAATCAGCCGTGAGAAATTAATTGATATGATCCCTAAGTCGTCAGTTGTCAGTCCCCGAGAAGTAGTGGTATTTGCCAACAAACACTTGAACAACGTCACAGTGAAACGACCTTGATAATTAAGTTCGACCACATCAAGAAGCTTGCCATAGTAAGGGATGCCTCCGAACTGTATGTTGGCGTCACTGCTGCTCGAATAACTCCTTGTCCCAAATGTGCCATAAACACCCGAATTCTGAGTTTGTAATCCTTGATCCCGTGAAATTGTGCAAAACTTAAAACCATTGACATTGTATGCTGTAAACCTTTTTGCATAATTAAGAGGGCCGATTGCGAGAGCTCTGAAATTTGGTGAGTGTGGGTTGTGGTCATTTAGTATTCTGCGTGCAAACCAGCTCAGGAATTCTCTGTGGATCCTCCTATCAACTTCCGAGGATATTTGTGTACGGATCTTGAGTTGACGCTTAACATGACTTCTGAATTCCCTACAATTAATAATGGAAAGGCGATAGTGAAATGAAAGTGAAAAATATTACAAAAGATATAGAATAACATGTGAGTGTACAATTTTTACTGTATGAAAGGTTCAACTTGAGTGCAATTAATCAAGACATGTCTATGTGCTTGCAACTTCTCTGTGCAATTAAATGCTGAAAAGGATGACTAGCAAACATAAGAACTAACAATGAAGCATATATTTAAGATGAGTATCTTTCAATCGGATACATCCATCAATATTGTACTAGGCCAGCAAGCTTTGTTTCATGAACGAGGTGGACTGTAAGGTGAACCATCATTGTGAAAACAACGGAGGAAAGATCATCTCCAAATGACAAAGCGTAAGAATGATTTTGGACTGTAGCTAATCGATTTCCTTAACGATCAAAACCTTATAATACAACTTTTGAAAGAAAGAACAAAGTTCCACCAAAATGATGGAAACATCAGGAGGAAGTGCATTCTTTATAGCCAGAGGGAGTAACTGGTGCATAAGAATATGTGAGTCATGACTCTTCAGGCCAACAACCTTTCAAGCCTGTAAGTCAACACATCGAGAAATATTGCTTGAATACCCATCAGGAACTTTTAATTTCTTCAACGTCGCGAGGAAGACTTCCTTGTTCGATTTTGTGAGGGTAAACTTTGCCGGCTGAAATTTGTCATGCTCATCTTGCCAAGCGTCTTCATGAACTCCCATGATGCGTAAATCTTTCCTCGCTTGAAGGTGATCTTTTGTCTTGTCAGGTTCATTAAGCAACATATACTGCAAATTATCACAAACATTCTTTTCAATGTGCATGACATCAAGAATGTGGTGAAGTAAATTAGATCTCCAATATGGAAGAGTGAATAAAATACTTATCTTCTTCCACTATTGAGGCGTTAAAGTTCTGCGTGTCTTTTGGCGAGTTTGTGCTGAATCGTCACTTTTTCCAAACTCAAAGTCAACATGCTCAAGTTGCTGTAAGATATCTGTACTGGATAAAGTCTGAGGTGGTCCTCTTTTTTCTGGTTTTCCATTGAAGCGATTCCTTTGCAATATGAACTTATGCCTTCCATCGAGAAACCTCGGATGCCCCATAAAGCACCACTTTCAGCTGTGGGGAAGGCGCACTGTGTCAGAGTCAAAATTGTATGCTGGACACGCTGGCCCAATATGCACATTCCAACCAGATAATGTGTCAAGGCCAGGAAAATCACTAATCGTCCACATCAAGGCTGCATGCAAGTTGAACAAAGTCTTCTCGTAAGTGTCGTACGTCTCTATGCCGACATTCCACAGGTCAAGCAATTCTACAATAAGTGATTGGAGATACACATCAATGTCATTACCCGGTGCCTTTTTGCTTGGAATAATCATAGACATAATGAAGGAGCTTTGTTTCATACACATCCAGGGGGTAAGTTGTAGGGAACTAAGACTACCGGCCAAATACTGTAACTTGTGCTAAGATTCCCAAAAGGATTGAAACCGTTGGTAGCCAAAGCAAGCCGAATATTTCTGGGGTCAGTCACGAAATCTGGAAAGTCATTGTCAAACATTTTCCAAGTGTCTGCATCCTGAGGATGTCTTAATTTACTATCTTCATTCTTATCAATGGCAGCCACCTCATGTGCTCCGCAGTTTTAGACAACATAAATAATCTTTATAGGTGAGGTTTCAAAGGGAAGTACCTGAGAATCTTTGCAGGTTTCTTCTTCTGCTTTTTCCCCTTCCGAATTGTCTTGTACCTCGATGTATGGCATCTCTTACAAGTCTCCCTATTGGAATTGTCTTCCCAATACAGCATACAATCATTGGGGCATGCATCAATCTTTTAATAGTTCAACCCCAACCTGTTGATAATCTTTTTGGCCTCGTAGAATGTTGTGGGAATCTCAGTATTGGGGAATGCATCTTGTAATAATTCAAGCAACATCAACATTCTCTTATCTATGATTCCACACAAGCACTTGATATGATACAATTTGATCAAGAAAGATAATTTAGAATATTTTCGACAACCTTGATATAAAGGGCGATATGCTTTATCCATCAAGCTGAAAAAATCCCGAGCTGCTTCAATCCTCATGAACACTAGCTTAGAACCATGCACTTCTTCGTTGAAGTTGTCACCTTGAAATCCAAAAGCATCACACACAACATCATTTATAGGATTATCTTCATCTAGTTGAACTCCTACTTACGAACTTCGAGGAAGAGCATCATCATATCTAATGCCAGCCTTCTCACTATGAACTGCCTAGAACGTATAGTCCTTCGGGAAAGGCTTCAGAAGCAAATGTTCCTTAACAACATTTTGTGTATGCCACTTCTTGAACTTGCATCTTTGACACGGATAGGTGATCTTTCCATTACAGCTGGTGTGAGTGAATGCAAACTCTAAGAAATTATTTAATTCGTACAAATATTCTGGAGGATTGTGTGGCAACCTGATCCATGACTTATCTATAGCTACTAGTGAGAGAGAAGAAAGTATAGTGAAGAAGATGAGTGAATAGAGAATGACGAATGCTTGGAATTTTATATTTTGAAATTCCAACATTTAATATTTTGTAGCGGTTTAAAAAATGCTACCTTAACCACTACGGTACTACACATTTGTATCCGTTATATGTATTAAACTGCTAGTAATTTTAGAGCCGTTGGAAATCAAATTGAAGATTTAGTTTTAAAGTTGTAGCGGTTATAAGAAAAACCGTTATAATATTCATTTATAGCGGTTATAAATAGGTAACTGCTTGTTAACTCTCATAAATTGATAATATTCCAGCATATTTTCTTCTATTTTTAACTATTTTTTGGATTTAAATTTAGTATAGAAAGAGTTAATAGAAGAAAATGTGCATATCAGAGTAACAAGCTAAAGTTGAAGTAGAACAATATATTTGTGGGCTTTAGTTCAAAGGAAAAGTTAAAATTTATGCATCCTCTCTTTTGTAGGAGGATAGAGACAAGTTTGGAAGTTTTTAAAGGATTGAAGATCAAGAGGGTGGAAGATGACAAGTCAAAAGCTAGCTAATGGGCTAAGAGGAAGTTGTTGTGTTGTTGGCTTCAGCTAACAATACATGTGCTGAAGCCAATGGACTTTCTGGACTTTCTGTGCTATATGCTTCAGCACTTGGCGCTGTGCTGAAGCCAACAAGGACCAGAACTTACTGTGTCATATGCTTCAGCATACACATATGTGCCGAAGTATACGACAGACTATGCAACTATGCGTTTTACTTACTGAAACGTATATGGAGGGTATTTAAGCAAGGGATTGGCCGAAATTAGGTCATTCTTCAGTTTTCAAGTGTTCCTAGGAGTTGGGTGTGCTAGGGTTTTGCCCTCTTGAAGAGTATTGAGCTTGGGTTGGAGTCTAGAAGCAATTTAGGGCTCAAATCCTTGGTTTTTCTCATTCCTCTTCTCTTTCTTTGTTAAGTTTTTGTAATGATTGTAATTATTCTGCATAATTATAGCTTTTTCATGACTTTGTGTAGCTAAACACCTCATTTTAGGGTTGTTTTGAACCCTTGTATGGATTAAGTACTCATTTTCCCCTTTATATTTGTGATTAATGAAGAGATTATGCTCATTTTACTCTTTACTTAAAGCTTCTTGTTGATTGGCCACCAATAAGATTGTTGGGTTCACTTGATCAATGCTTGAGAGGGCTAGATTAAATGTAGAATTTGAGTTAAATCGTGTGAGAGCTTGAAATTTGTGAATTGAATGGATAGCTTTGTTAATGAGATAGAGATACACTTATTGACCTCACGTAGCCAAATAGGATTTGCAATGAAATCAGGGTTTGATTAGTTAATTAAGAGATTAATGAATTAATTAAATTAGACACCTATTTGGAGACTTGAGAGAGCACTTATAGGTAAATTAGTATCCTTGGTTAGTATAATCTTTCATTAAGTAGCATATGTTAGGGGATTTAGTGAGTTCTTTTGAAATACAAGGGGGATAAACAATCCTAAGTTTCATCCAATACTTGAATTCAAAGATTCATTTGCTTTTATAAATTTTCCGTTGAAAAGTAGTTTTAAATTTCTTTTTTCACCCAACCAACAAGTTTTGTTCCAACTTGATCAATTTCAAATGAATTTATTCAACCTAATTGAACACATGATTGTATTCGTTAGTTCGCTTTCGTCATAGTCCTCGTGGGAATGATCTTTACTCATCACTTTATTACTTGAGACCCGTATGCTTGCGGAAGCTAAACGGCGAACACCGCTACAAATTTGCACAAAGGGGGGAAATTTAAAATTCAAAAGTTGAGTATTTGTAGCGGTTATTTATATAACCGCTAAAACTAGTCAACATTTCAATTTTGGATTTCCCGCGCACATGTTTTTACATTTGTAGCGGTTGTTGTATTAATCGCTACAAAATGGAACTATATTTCTAAATCTAAAAACAAATAAATTATATATTTGTAGCAGTTTTACAATAAAACTGCTACAAATATAAAATTTTTTTATTTGTAGCAGTTTTTCACATTAACCGCTACTAATATAATTATATTTGTAGTGGTTTTATAATAAAACCACTACAAATATATATATAATTTATTTTTTTTAGTTTTAGAAAAATATAAATAATACTTTGCAATTAATTCACAAATTCAATAACGCGGTCTAAGAATATAAATATAACTATGGTAACGCAATAAGAATTTAAGTTCTGAAATAAAAAATTATATATATTTATTTACAAATGTTTCAACAACAAAAAAATAAATATGTCCTAAACTAAGTAGCTGGGGACTGATCATCTGGTGCTCCCTCAGGTGGGGCTCCCTCAGGTGTTGCTGGATCGGGGCACTGGGCAGAGTTAACAGCACCAACATCATCAGCAGAAGGAGGAGGAGGAGTAGGCTGGATGACGAACCGAGGGATAAGGGGAACTTGTAGATGCTGCTCGTTCGGGAACAAGCGACTCCACGACAGCTCGAGCATGTTGTTCGTGATATCACGCCACTGCGTCTGTTGAGCGTAGATGAAATCAGCCTACTGTTGCATCTACTACTGCTGCTGAGCCACTGCAGCATGTGTCCAGGCCAAATTTGCACATAGCTACTCAATAAACTCGTCCCTCAGACGTCTGACCTCTATAGAGCTGCCAGCCTCAGAGGCAACTTTCCTGCCGTAGACCATGCTAGGTCTGACGCCTATCCCCATACCCCGCACACGTCCGAGGTGCTGAGCCTGACCTAGACCTGCCTTTAAAGGAGCCGTCGGGTCCACAGACCCCTGTGACTCCTCGGCCTGGGTCTCTCGCAGCTCAACTTACGACTGCTGCATCCGCTCCTGCCATTTTATGAAACAATTACTTATTAGCATTTTTCATTATTAAGTTGGGTTTATAAAAATTATAATAATGAATTTACTTACAATGGCAGCCTCTGCCTGCTGAGAGGTCGGAGTCCCGTCACGGTGTTTGTGTGTGATAGAGTGCAACTCCCCATAGTCCGTCTGATGGTTCTGCTGCTGTGCCTTCCTCTCCTAAAACAATTACAAAATTCAATTAATATTATGAAATAACCAGCTAAAATTCAGTGATATTATGAAAAGTTACCAGCTCGCTGTAAGTGACAGCAAAGGTCTTTGATCCTGTTATGTGGTGGATCGTCTGCTGCCCACGGCACCTAGTGTTCCTCTGAGAAAGCGCCTGGACAAAAAAAATAATATTAAATGTATTAAAACAATATAAAAAATTTAAAATTAATAAAGTTCAAATTAAAATTAATTAAATTTAAATTATAATTTAATAATTAACAATTACAAAATTATATATAAATAATCTAATAAATACATTACTTGCCCCTCAGCGCTTCTCCTAAACTGGACGAAACTCACCCAGTCGTTCGATGGGACGCCATCCAGGACGCTCTCGATTAGCTGACCTAGAGGCATTGTCGCATCTTTATCCACATTGTGGAAGAGATGATTCCTCCTGTTCCTCTAGCCATCACCCATTTTCACAGGGTGTACCTCTTCCGGTTGGCCTGGATGGCAAACCACAGCTACAAAAAAATTATTTAAATATCAATAATTACAAAAATCCTATTAAAAAACATTAATTAAATACAATTAATTACAAAAAATATTAATTAAATACTATTAATTACCTGCACCACCTTCTCCTAAGCCAAGTCCTTCGGCCCCTTCGGAACGTGCCTCCACGTCCTGAAGTGAACAGGGAACCGCATCCAATTTGAGCCCAGCTTGTTCAGGAAGCGGTTGAACAGGTGACCCCTATTGTCGATGGGCTGGTCCGTGCCCTCATTCTACGACACTACAACTTGTAGTGTCCGGTCCATGCTGTTCAGACCGGCTACGTCCAACCTCTTCGTGGACACGTTCCCCTGCTCATCTGCACAATTTACTACATAGATAAATTGTAATTCAAATTTAACATTTCAAATTTAAATAAATAATTTATTAAATAAAAAAATTTATTTACCTTGGACATGCACCTCAAACCCAGTAGACCGTGAAGACGACTATCGTGTGTTGTTCTGCTCTCCCGTGCCTCCTCCTCATCGACGAACTCCTCCATCTCTCTGATCCCAATCGGGATGTCAAAGTCCTCATTCGCGTCATAGTCCTCGACGCTAATATCTCCCTCCCTCAAAGCAGGTACCTTTGGTGCAGTCGTCTCCTGTGGGATCGTTTACAATGCTTGTGGTAGGGTCGACTCCTGTAGGGGGATGGGCTGAAATGCCACGGTCGCCCTCTCTTTGCACTACCCCCTCCCTCTGCCCCCTGCTCTACTATTGCCACCCCGCAAAATCGGTCTGGGGACCTCGGGCTCCTTCCCCCTATCCTGTCTTGAAGCCATATCAACTATAAAAATTCAAAAAACAAACATTTTAGTCACATTATTATGCAAAAATATAATGAAAATAAAAATACAAATAAAATACGTATTGTCTCCATACCTCAACTACAAATAATGAGAAATACTACAGCAAAAACTCTTTCACAAACGTCTGAATGCTCAAATCTAAAAGAAAACACTCAGAGAAACTTTAGGAAACAAAATGGCCAAACGAAAAAGTGAAGGGGGGCGGTGGCTTTATATAGTATTGGCTTTTGTAGCGGTTCTTGAAATAACCACTACAAATAAGCTAGAGTGGCTAGAATTTGTAGTAGTTCTATAATAACCGCTACAAATTACAAAAATGTTTGAAGTTTTGTAGCAGTTATGGTACAAAACCGCTAGAAATTTTGAGACCTATGAAATTATGTAGTGGTTATAACTTTATAACCGCTACAAATAGGTGACCCTTTTCAATTTTGTAGCAGTTTAATTAGTTAAATTGTTACAAATAATAGCTACATTGTTGGCGCGTTTTGGTCACGCCAAGTGGCAGCAACTTTGTAGCGGTTATTATTTAGTAACCGCTACAATTTTCCCGCTACAAGTTTTGGCAGGAAATGCGTGCCATATTTGTAGCGGTTTTTTTATACTTAACCACTACAAAAAATGTTGCAATCTGTCATGCCACTCGGTTCTTAGCTTATCGCTACAAATTTGTAGCGGTTTAGGTTATAACTGCTACAAATTTTAATATTTGTAGTAGTTAATTGTAACCACTACAATGTCACCGCTACAAAATACCATTTTTTTTGTAGTGAGATCCTTGACTTAACTCATTTACCTCAGCTAGATCTCAGACCACAACTAGGTCGTGTACCTTAAGCACTCTCATGTTACAGAAGATGGCATACACAAAGGATACAATTATTCACATAGTGTAACCCCCTGACTTTAAACACGTAATTATATTTCGATAACACATATTTAAATCGGATTAGAGACCATTGGATGCTTTAACCTCGTTTTAAACTTTCTGTCTCACAGTAAAATTTTTACAAAACTTTCAAAACTCTTTTTCCCATCCAGGTCTCAATTTCAATATTCGAATATAATTACCTGTGCAGTTAAGATACATTCAATCATATCAGAGTGTATAACCGCATCCCCGGCAACTCCCGGGTTCTATGCATAAAAACCTGAAGGTTTCTAAGTATACACTAGGGGATTACACAACCAAAATCGAATGTAGTGTTCCTGATTCAGAATATACAGTAATCCCAAGTTCAAAATACTTAACCAACGTTTCCAACTCAACTATATACCCCCAAGGGCCCTAATTGCTCCGGGTTGGCCGCCTCTCCTTTGAGCCACACGGCCTGTCTGAAATGTTAGTCATAGGAAAGAATGAGATTCGAGAGAATCTCAGTAGTAACAAATCACTCACACAATGCATAAACACAAAGCATGTATATAAATCACAAACAGCAACAGCAGCAGCAATCTCAGAGATACATGGTTTTCACCACAAACGACAGCACTCACGGCTGTATACACAATACGACAGCTCTCGCTGTAATCATAATCACGACAGCTTACGCTGTAATCACCATCACGACAGCTTACGCTGTAATCACAATAACGACAGCTTACGCTGTAAACGACAGCTTACGCTGTAAACGACAGCTTGTGCTGTAAACGACAGCTTGCGCTGTAAACGACAGCTATCATCAGCTGTAACTGCAGCAGCATCAAAGATTCATCACAGAACAGTGATAACACACACATACAGAGCATTACACATAGTATAAGAGAGAGAGTCACTACCTTGTCCTTTCCTGATGTCCTTCGACGCAGTTGGCTCACGAGGGCGGCAAATATCGAATCCTGCAATTCCAAATGCACCATTTAGACACTTCCATAGTGTTACTTGGGGTTATATGAGTCTATAATGAAAATTTACAAAAATACCCCCGGGGACCCGGCCTGGGCCCGCCGTACCCGGTCCGGTTGCACTTTTCCTGAAATTCTAATCTGGGCTATCCTAACATATTTCCGCCCAAGGAATCCATTTACGGACTCGGAATTATCAAATTCAATGTCAAATTACGAAATTGCCCTTGGCAGACCTACTTTTAGGGTTTTAGGGGTGTTTCTGTAATTATGCTTTCTCGGCCTTTTTTGAAAAAGTGCCCAACTATAACCCCACCTATTTTCGCCCACTGAATCCAATGGAATCATCAAATCATTGAAAATCCAACTCTAAGACCCATTTACAGCCTTGGCCGAAATATATATGTTCTCCGAGAAAAATTGGGGTTTTTTCGATTTCGGCTCCGTAAACGCGTTCCTTTCTACTCCTAACCACTTTATTCACTATTACATTAGGTTATAACTACCATTTGAACCAAAATTGGGCAGCATAACCCTTAGGAAACTCAATTTCCAAACTTTAAAACCAATGGCAATTCGGCGAAATTTCACCGATTAAATTGCCCACAGCAGCCAGAATAAGCAATATACGAAAGTTTGGAAGTTACCTCAAGCTCCCACAAGCTTTTCCCAAATATTGCTGAAAACCCTAAGTGCTCAACAACAGATTTTGAGCTTCCAAACCTTAAAGAACAAAGAGGAGTAGCTTAGGATCGGAGTTACACGCGTTAGAAGCTAAATCGTCGGATAAATCGGCTTACCTTGTGATTTTTCTTCTCCTTTCTCTCTCTACAAACCTCAACATTCTCGCTCCTCATTCAGCTGCTGTGTGCGACAGAAATGAGCTGAGGAAGATGATAACATATTTAATTCCATGCTGATTTCATCTTTTATTGAGATGATGTCATAATTCCCAATTTCGGATTTTCTGGCAGATTTTCTGCCCAAACTTTGAAAAATCATAACTAATTCTAGAAAACTCAAAATGAGGTGATTCCAAAGCCAAATGAAAGATATTTAAGTCCTCTTCATAGGAAAAATATTGGCCATTACTAAAACTCACCACACAATTCCAGAATTACATAAAACCCATCACTGCCCCAAAACAGAGTTCAGTTTCCATCCCAAACTTTGGACAGTTATATCTCCTAGTTCACAAAACGAAATGGAACAAATTATATGTCCATTTTGAAGCTTGAGATGTGAACTATAAGACTGGAAAATGTCAGAATTTTTAGATACCATTTGGTCATTAAAAACGTTCACACAAACGGAGTGCCCAAAATAGAATTTCACTGGACAGAATTTTAGATTTTGCATCTTTGCTTCCATTGGTTCCATTTTCATACCAAACATCATTCCCACATAAATTTTCACAAGAAATCCATTGGAATCATTAAAATATCCAAATTCCCATCACACATTCTTCAAAAGTGTTTATTCAACAATAATTATATCCACTTTTAAAGTCATTAGCCCTTAATCACTTTTTGGGATATTACACATAGTGTATGAAAAAAAGAGTTACTACCTGAAATCCCTTTTTCTAGCTTATACTATCCATCCATGTTCTTTGATCCGGCTCGGGTAATTGCCAATTCCTATAAATTAGAGTTAACAAGTAACCAGTTATTACTTGTTACTACTATCCTTTAATTACATTTTGTTGGTTATTTAACACAGTTACAGCAATTTCTGCACAATGCAATTCCACACAACGCATTTTCACAGCTTTCCAGAAACTGCCAGCTTTATAGTCAACTTCGAAAATCCATAATTAATTCTAGGAAACTCCAAATTGACTAATTCCAAATTCCATAAAGAGCTCTTTTAAGTGTAAGTTTATGGAAAAATACCCAAGTCTGACCATAACCACCACATTATTCCCAGAATTACATCAAACTTCCCCTGTTCCAGATTCCCTTCTAGAAACATGGTTCAACTTTGAAAAATCATATCTTTTAATCTACTAGTCCAAAATTTATGTTCTAACGATTAAATTAAAGCTTTATATGTCTACTTTATGTCTATAAAGTTTCATCATTTCTGGATCAGGTTTGACTAACGGAATTCATTTTACAACCAAACTGTTTCCAGAGAAACCAATCAAACATCTTTTCTTAACTTTTAAAATTTCCAGATTTATACATAATCATCCAAAAATCATAACACATGTTTTCCCTTCTAAATCCAATAAAACTATCAAAACCATGAAATTCCATCTCTAACAGGATGAAAATGCCCCTAGACGAAAATTCTATAATTATATGGAAAAATGTGTTTTCATGTTTAATCTCTTAAAACACCTTCTTTTCTCTTATAATCACATGTTTAACCACTTAATCACACTTCCCACATGATTAATGTGAATTTGGGCAGCACCTCCCCTTAGGGTCTTAACATCCCAAAATCACAAAACCATGAAAACAAAGCCACAAATCAACAACAACCACCAAGAATCAACAAGAGGAGCAAGGTTTGTTGAACTACCTCTTGATTCTCCTCTTTCCCTCTCTAAACCGTGGTCTCCTCTCCTCTCTTTCTCTTGATCTTGCTCTTGCTACATGTGTGTTTAAGAAGGAGTAGAGATTAGGAGAGAGTTTCCATGAATTTCAAGGCGAGAACAAGTGGAAATTGCTTGCAATTTACCTTGATTGTGTCTCTTGAACTTTTGTTCTCTTTGTGTTCTTGTGTTTCTTCAAGTTGCTCTCTCCTTCTTTCTTTCTTCAAGTTACTACGTAGCTCAATGGTAGCAGCCTTGTTCACGCGCTTGGACTTAAGCCCCAGGTTGAACGTTCAAGGCTGCGGAAGGTGAAAGGAATGCACAAGGGGGTGCAAATATTCCTTGTAAGTTCATCCTTCCTTCTTCGGGGGGCTACCCGGTATTGGAAGAGGGGCCAGGATGTGAGCCAGTGCCAGTACCAAGTAAGGACTGGGTTGGGGGGATGTGACAATAAAAAGGCACCTTTTATTGTCACACCTAGTGCTTCACTCAGTCCACAGACTGGTCAGCCCCCCTCCGGATGCCCTCCCCACACGTACTTGTGTGGTGGCAGGCTGGGTACTCGTATATGGGACCTAGGACTCACAAGGAATATCATCCCCCCTATGGGAGTTCCTTTCACCTCCGCAGGGTTCGAACACAGGACCTGAGGCTTAAGTACCATGCTTGGTAAACCCCATTACCATTGAGCTACTATGAAGCACAGGGTGTGACATACTGGGCTTTCATGGGTTTATATAAGGCAAGCTATAGTAGTTTGTGAACCTAACTTTAGTATTATGATCGAATAAAGTACATAAGCTTTTATCCTATGGGTATGGTACCAGAGCCAAAACTCTGATTTTGGGCCCCATCAGGTTAACTTGTTTCCATCTATCATACCTGACTTAATCCCAATCCTCGATTCCAAGCTTCTTCGATCTTTCTGGCCGCTTCGAGCCAACTTTTACATTATCGTCTTTCTTCGTTCACTCTTTCTTGACTCGTTGCCACTGTTTGTTAGTGCCACTCTTCATTCTTGGGTTGACTTCGTCGCTCCAGCCTACCATTTATCATATCGACTAACCTCATTCCTTTGATCCGACAAATCTTGGTCTCAACCATCCATTGTTTCTATATCCTTCCAACGTGCAGGCTATGATGCTTGTTCCCACCATCCTCACTAGGTTTGATAACTATCCGGTTTGGAGCCACGCTATGCAGATTGCATTATTGGGTTGCAACAAATATGGTTTTATTGATGAAACCTGCACACACATGGACCAGGCTAAGAATTTCAAGTCAACTTGGGATGATGCAATGTTATGGTCCTTTCATGGTTAAGTAGTTTCTTCAAAAAATTGTTGTGTGGAGGAATTACATTTTCTGAAAGTGCTAAGTCCGTATGGGAAGACCTTAAGGAGCGGTTTAACACAAGGTGCTTTGTATGTTGCAAACTTTTATTCTAAACTGAAAGATGTTTTGGAAGAATTTAATAGTCTTGTACTTCTTCCCTCTTGTTAATGTCGCACCTCCTAGGATTAAACTAAAATTGTGCAAGAATAATGCCTATTTTGGTTCTTGATGGGACTTAATAAGAGTTACCATCAAGCTTGTACTCATGTATTGATGCTATCGCTATTGCCTACTGTTAATCAAGCATACTCCATGATTTCTCAACTTGAAATTCACAGGTCTTTTCATTCTCATCCTTTAGAATCTTCTCCTAAAAGTGCTATCATGCTTGCACTCAGTGGGAGAGGTGGTCGCAACAGAGGTTTAGGCTCTCAAGGCAGAGGAGGGAATCAAGATGAGTACTCCCACAGCTATAGGAAGGGCCACAAAATGATCAGTGTTTTTATCTCATAGGTTTCCCTGCAAATTGGAAGCAAGACCTATTTGAGAGCCATCAACTGCCCTGCTTCAACACTTGGCGCTTCTAAGTCTGTTGTTATTGTTGCCAACCTCACTGCTCAGCAATATGAGTAGCTGTTGTGTCTACTTGAGAAGGATTCACATGACACAAAGAAGGATGTTAGTAAAGATGCCTAAGAGACCACTGTTGGTACGATTGGCACCACCTCAAGTTTACTTAACTTTGTCTTATTTACTCCTATCTGGTTATAAGATCTAGGAGTCATTACGTATGTTGTAAGTAGTCTAACTTATTTGCATTCGTATAAAAGATATTATGGAACATTAAGCAATTAGAGTACCTAATGGTGAGAGGTTGATTGTTACACATATAGGGGATGTAAAATTGGCAGTCACATTATATTGAGGGATGTTTTATATACTCTGAGTTTGAAATTTAATTTGGTATCCATTTCACTACTAACCACTAGTGAGCATTGTGTAGCTATATTTTCCCTAATGTGTGTGTGTTTGTAGGACACCTTAAGTAGGAAGATCAAGAGGATTGGTAAACTCTATCATGGGCTTTGTATGCTGCAAGAAGATATTCAATTAGATTGCCTTTCTAATGTTCAAAATGTGTGTCTTTCTTATTTTTAGAATGTTTGCTCTTTGGATGATGTAAATGTTGATATTTGACATCATAGACTTGGCCACGCCTCTGCATGTGTTGTCAAACATTTAGTTGAAATAAAGAACCATATTACTGAGTTTGATAATGCTCATTGTGATATTTGTGTTCAATTGAAACAAACCCACCTCGGTTAGTACAATTAAATCTACTTATTATTTTGAAATGATTCATATGGATGTTTGGGGTCTTTACAAGGAATCTACACATCATGGATTTCAATATTTCATAACAATTATGGATTCTTTTTCATGTGGGGGGTTGGATATTGCCTATGTCACACAAGTATGAAACTGCTATGCATATTAAGACCTTTCTTGACTTTGTTTCTTTTGCTCATTTGTCATCTTAGTAGAATTGCATTCAACTTTACAAATTTGAAACCATAATTTACATGGTGCGAGGCAATATTTCCACTAGAACCCATGGTGGAACATGCCCATATACAAGTTATTGGGCCACCAATTTACCTCCTAACGAGTATGAATTCAGATAATGCAATGGGAAGTGCAAACCAACCCCAATGCCAACACCCCCATAGTAAGTGACATGACCATAGGGATGACAGTGACTAAAACTAGCCCATTTCCCAATCTCCAGACAAACTATTCAAGTAGAAGATTGAAATACATGAGATGGTAGCAATATACATGCAGAAGAACAATGCATAAAATAAAAAGACATGTGCACACAAATGAAAACCCTAAGGAACAGTAACATTATCACATTATAATGGCAGTAATAGTAACATACACAAATCAATTACCATAAGGAAGAGAACACAAGTTAGAATACAGGCGAGATGTCCACTAATTGGGAAAGACGAAAACCCTTTACATTGTAAGTCTTGAAAGGGAAAACCCTTGACCAAATTAAAAAAAAATAGTTACCTTATTAGATGCTTTCAATAATCAACACAAAACATTAAAAATATAAGAGCTGTATTATTTACAGGCCATAACCAGTATAGCTCATCTTTAGCTCTATACAAATGCATGGAGATCAAAAAACCTTTTCTTGTTTAGGAGTTAACAATGAGGGCATGATGTTAGTGGAGGATTTCAAATCAATTTACTATAATACTCCAACGTTCTCATTTACATTTATGCTGTTAGTAGTAAAAAGGGGGTAGATAGATTAAAATAGCAAAAATATGTATATACTCAACACCCAATATATTCACAATCCCCCTATTTATGACCCATTATGTTCTTACTGAGAAAGCATGGATCAAACAAGTGGGCTTACATCTAGAAGAGACCCAAAAAATGATAGACACATCTATAATGCCGCCTGTAAACTTAGCAACCTCTAAAACTATTCCATTATTGTAAATGTAGGGATAATCATGCTATACAAATAATTATCAACTCAGATAAAGCATAAAACATCCTACAAAATAAACTTTAGGGTTACCTCTAGCAATTGGTAAAGCTTTGATCTTTGAGATAACTCATGAACTCTGTGAAGAGAATTGCAAAATAGAAGAATGTCAGAAGATAATTGACAGGTTATTCTTCTGACTGACTATAAGGCACAACGATGACAATTAGTTAAAGTCATGGCCAGTCAGGGCACCTCAGAGAGTAGTCTAGGTTGATGCTCATATATCACTCGACCGTAATCTTAATTGTGTGTAATCTAATCATCAGAGATATTAAATACACACAAATATATATAGCCAATTAATAAGATAACCCCAATCTTGAAATGGGGTCTGAACCTGACGTACGAGCCATACTTATGATATTTTAATAATTACCTAATTAATAATAGCAAATAATAATTATAATATATATATATATATAAATATAATATCTCACATTCTCCCAATTGGCTCGTAACTATATGTTAGCTGCCTTGTTTTGATTAATTAAGGCCATGTTGCAAGAATCATGGCAGTAAGTTCTCATAATTCGAGTATTACCTTTCATGCTTTACGTAGCAACACTCTTACTTAAGGAGTTAAAACTTAATGAGTAAACCTTAAATATTTATTTAGTTCCTACTTGAATATTTGTTAATCTTGATAACTAGGTACCAATCTGGGACAACAAACTCTAACATGAATTTCATCATTTAATAATACTTCATCTAAATCACTTAACATGATCTATCTCACAAATAAGGTATGTGATCCTTCAATATCTTTAAATGCATGCAATTCATTTAAGGATCTATACTTTATGCTTTTATAACCTATTAACTTGATGGTCATACGACACCTTTAATGGTTTTCAATTAATTCAAAACCACATGATTAAATTCTTTAATCGACAGTCTTGTAATTGGCCTCAAGATAACTGGATTAAGCAATCCATGGTGGAACTAAGCAATCAGTGACTATTTAGCAATCTTATGCTCCTCCAAGATGCAACCTATTCAGTAAATGTAAAAATGTGCCATAATGTTAACTATTTTATAGTTAACACAACATACTAAACTAAACAACGCTAATCACTCTCCTATATATAGAGCATGAGACTTAATGTACATTTTGTACTATACTTCATGACTTACATCTTTTCAATTATTATTCAACCAAGAATATGCTTGACAATCCTCTTAAAGTTTCCTTACAATGGCATTGCTTGTTTGTGTGCACATTCAAGCAAGCTTGCACCTAGGAAATTAAATTAGAAGGAATACTATGATATATATTAGAGACAAGTGGATAGTCTAACCATATTTTCATGATAGATGTTCCTCACAACAAGTACCATCTATACATGAAAGTTTTTGTAGGTTACTTATGACATTCTCAAGTATTTCAAGAATAATCTCTTTATGTATTCTAAAAGAATACCATTTAACATGATCATATCACAAATATGAACAATGGGAATTTTGTTATGTGTAACACCTTAGGGTGTGTTTGGTTTGAGGGGATGGGGGAGGGGGAGGGGGGATGGGTGGGAAATTACCTTTTTGATCGGTTTTGAATTCCTCCCGCCCAAAAAGGTAATGTACCCCCGTCCCCTCCCCTCCCCTCCCCTCAAACCAAACACACCATAAGTCAAAGCTCATAAGCAATAAGTGAATTATCATTTTGTACAATATAGATGACTCAACTCCCACTAATCTAGTGATATAAACAAGACTATGATGCTTTCAAACTTATCATGTATGTAATTGCATCATAACACCTTATTTACCACTAAGGTGAGACATGCTTATGAACGCAGTTTCTCAATTTTGCTAACCGAATTCTCCTCATAGTTTATTTGACATTTTCTCTTAATTTACATATATCTCTCCTTATGACTATATTGGAATGATGCTAATGGAATTTTGGGTCATTCTCATTATTTATGTTTCAGTTAGATTACTTGAAATATATGATGTAGTTGGTCTTAACCCAATCTGTTGATAGATTGAAGTTACATAATAAGAGCACCATCTATCAATTTGAAATACCCTTCCTACTAATTGATAGAGTCCTTATTGTTGATACTTCTTATTTCAAGATTGACCAAATGAAAATTTCAGGACTTCATTATGTTGTACATTTATCTCAACAAGGAGAGAGTCATATAAAACCAATGTTCCATCATGATTAAATGTTACAATTTGTTATATAGGATTACCCTGAATGAGCTTGATCACTCCCACTAATCATGTCATTTCTTAATAATTTGCAATTTCAAAATACTACACAGCTTCTAAAATGATATGGACAGTTCATTAAAATTGCCAAGGCCTCTCTGCATTGTCACCAAAATATGCAGTCTTAGTCTTTCAGGATGTTTTCCTTCCATACTCTTTCATTTATAAGATAGTTCTATATAAAATGAACTTCCAACTTTTAGATTTTAAAAGGGTTTAAATGTAAACTTGTTAGGATCTCATATAAAATATATAATTGTCCTGAGTGCATTCCTTAAGAGAAAGACCTATAGGCTTAGTTACTGTCCCCAATCATGTACCCATCATGTCATCTATTACGTCCAATTGACTTCACTATATTAATATGTGTTCCAAATTAAATCACCTAATTTTGCTTCATATATTCAAAAAGTGTCAAATGACACTATTTAATTATAAAGCAAATAGTGTTCAGGTATTGTGAAGAGTCAACCATAAGTAGAATGAACTATTTCATCTATTAGAACATAACCAATAGCAAGTGTATATCCATTATTGCCTCCAATCAAGCCTCTACTTATAGACATATTAAACTTTATATGTTTATTACTTTATGGCTTTAGGGTTGATAACTCGATAGCCCTTATTTAAAATCTCATACATTTCCAAATAGGAGCAAAACTTATATATACATATTTCCAATGAATACGTAGTGTCCATACATGTATTTATGAAAAAGAGTAATGACTCATAAGATAATAAAATGAGCGTCTGTTCCACCCAGATTAATGGAGATATCTTACCCTATTGTGGAGAACCACTCTATAGTCAACAAAACAAGGCACTAACATTTATGAGAATTTCTAAACATGTTCTTCAGCCTATAAAAAACCATTAACTTTGTTTTATTCTTTATGCACTTATGATGACTAGCTTTTAATTGAGGTTACTTTATAGAAACAATAATGTTATCTTATTTCACCAGTATCATAAATACTAGAACTTTTCTCAATGTCAATTTTATCCTAATGGAAGGAGCTATATTTATCTCCTTATAGACTTAACAATTGTCTCTAATAAATTATATCAAATTAAACAATTTAAGAGATAACATCATGCTGCAAAGTCAAAATAAAGGTAAATCATGCTTACAAAATTACTATAAGAGGCAAGCAACCATTGCATATAGGCATATATTTACCAATAGAAATCACACAATTATAAATTCGTACAACTAAAGTCTACTTGTAGGCAAAGACGTTAGCATAGCATGAATTTTTCTCGAATTGATGAAACTAGAATACATTTATATCCTCTAACACCTATGGGCTACTTTAGAAATATAATGCCGTTTTATTCCACCCAGATTAAACTATAATTATAGTTATCTATCTATGAGCAAAGATTAATTATAACCACACATTTAATTACAATTGATGTCTTTAAATCTTTGTGTGATGTATTTTGTTTGTTAGAACAAAATAGAATGCATGTACCTAGCAAGGATGCTATGGTTACTTCTCAATTCTACATGCTCATCACAAAAACATCACACCATTATGTATGTTAATTGTACATATAATCATAATTGATAACGTAAAACCTTATGTGATTAAATATGCATACAACTTGTGTATAAGGATATTATGGCTATTCCTTAAACAAAATGTGTATGCTAATCATCAATATCGAATATGTACAATTTAAATTCCATATACACACACAATGTCAATGAGAATCTTAATTTAATTAACTAAATCATTAATGTGGATAAAATAATATTTACTCACCTTCAAAAGATTGATATTCTAAAATCCATATGTGATTATTTATACATGTTTTAAGAGGATGTTGTAGCTTCCACTCTAACATAGAAGTTAATCACAAATATCAATCGTGTACATTTAAATTCTGTGCAAATATCATGTGCACTTAAATTCTGTATATGCATAACTTAATGGAGAACTTAACCAATTAATTTAATCAATATAAGTGACTAAATACAATCTTCCAATTTTGATTAAATTAATATTACCCATTAATTATAGTTGATATTTTAAAATACATATGTGCATACAACAGAGGATGCATCAGCAATTCCCCAAGATGCATGCTAGTCATAAATATCAACTTTGTGCATTTAAATTCCAAATATACACAAACTTTAATGAGAATTTAATTGATTGATTTAATCAACAAAATGTGACTAAATAATCATCATAGATAAATTCTCCAACTATTTTGTACATCTAAATTAAATCCAATATATGCACATCTTAATGAAGGGATTAATTAATTAATTTGTCAATAACGAACCTAAATAATTAATTAAAATCCTCCCATTGCTTTATGCATCCAAAAATTGTTTAAAGAATTAATTTCAGTGCATTTCAATTTGAATTAAGCTTTACATAATTTGAATAGTTAGATAATTGCCTCTAGTTAATTTTCCAAATATTTAGACCATTGAATAACTCATAAAGTAATTTTGCAAAATTTTCCAGAATATGAAAAATGCCAAAATTAACGCTTTTCTCAATTTAAACAATTTAATATGATATAATCAAATTATACATTAAACAGAAGTTCACTTAATAAAGAGCGAGCAAAATGTTTATTTAACCCAAAAATCATTTCTGGAGATTAAAACTTCATGGCTAAGGAAATGAAAAAATGTTACAGGGCCTATAAGGTTGCTCAAAAAGGGCACTGTTAAAATTAACATGAAAAGCCCATGGCACAAATGTTCTTTAATTATTTTAGAATCCAAAACATGGCCCAAAATGCAAGTCCAAAAAATATTAGGAATAAACATTTAATTCCCAAGTCTAATTAAGTATTTCAGCTTAGGTGGATTGTTTGATTAAAAAAGGGCTGGAAATAAAAACGAAGCCCAAAAAAGTAAAATCAGTGAGCCCAGAGCACAACAAACATTAAACCCATTATTGATTTCCCTCAGCCCAAAATGCATTAAAAACTCAACGTAGAAAAAAAACTAAGGCCCAGAATTGAGCCCAAACCGCACCTGCCCCCCTCTAGACAAGTGAAACGCAGCGTTTCACTTAAAGGCAAATGATATTTTAATGAACGAGGGAGAAGAATTTTTCTCGCGCGTGGAGGGAAGATTCTCTTAATATATGTTTGGATCAGCTTTTGAGAATAACTTTTATAATTTACGAAATAAGTGTGTGAGAGAAGTTTTGTCTCAGGTTGCGCAACCTAGATTTAGAAAATTCCTAAATACTCACTTGAAAGAGCAATCAGTCGTCTCCCTTACGCAGCTAAAATCCCAACTCAACTCGCCAACCCGAAAACAACTCGTAATAGTTCGCCGTGACCCGCAATCTCAATTGATCCTATTAGGCGACCAGAGAGCTTGAAGGACGATTTCAATGACAATAATCTTAGAAAACAGTTCTAGGACATAATATTTGCATAATCTATCAAGATCTACTCAAAATCAAAATGAATAATTTGAGTTTGAAATCAAAATGGAGAACTTGATTTTTGGGGTCTTTGACCCCCTGATGAAGAACCAATAGCGACAATATAGGCTGGCGTTAACAAAACTAAATCCAGTCATCCTTCATTAATTGATTACAAAAGCAAAACGAATTATCATAAATTCAAAACATATATGCAATTGAATCGAGAATAAGAGGTTCCATCAGTGATAACCATGGTGAAACAATAACACTTAACATTAGCATGCAAAAATCCAGGCTTAATTCATCAATTGATTCAAATGATTAATTGCAAAATCCAAATGAAAGCAATATGGATTAGAACTTTAAAAGCCATTGATGAAGGCAGAGAGTGGAGTCATCGAAGAACTGAGAAATTCTTCTCCCTCGTTCATTAAAATGAGACAAAAAATAATCAAAAAGCAAAATTTTGAAAACCAAATCTCAACACCATTATGTGAAAACCTTTAATAACCAGAAGATTAAAATTCCATGAATTTCAAATGATTTCATATTCAAGAAATAAAATTAAGAAAACCCAAAATAAACGTATTGATCATATTCAATAATTGCAAAAACTACTATAGAAAATAGGAATAGAATGTTCTCAGGTTATAGGACACATTCATTTGGGCTTGAGCCCAAAGGGCCTGACAGTTTGTACATTGGTTATATAAGTGTGTTCTCAGGTTTTGTATAATGTGATGTACAATCATATATTCAATAACGAAGTGGTGAGCACATGACTCACAGTATTACACAGATTTTCTGGGTTATTCAACATGGTATCAGGCCCTAGGTTTCTCAACCAAACTAATCCTGTCCATTCAAAGAAGGAAGGCCAAAGCCCAAGAAAGTTGCTGGACTTCCACCATGAAATCAAGAAGGATCCAATAACTGGGTAGAAGAGCCACGGACAACCAACCACAATCAGGTCTAAAACAAAAGATCCGACCAGTAAGACTCGGATCCAAAGAAGTGATCTAATCCACAAGTCAATTCAGTTCTAAGCAGCATCAGAACTCGACACGCATCCATCGTGAATCCTCTTTCATCCTGGTTCTTCCATCTCTCTTTCAAACTACATTGCATAATGAATCCTTACGGTGATTTAGAGTTTCTTACCGGTCCAAGGTCGATTGAAGACTGATCAATTGAAGACTAATCCAAGAACGGTCAATTGCGAATGGCTGATCGCACCTGACTTACAATATCGTCTTCAGAAACACGCCCAAAAATAATCCAAGAATGATCGATCATGATCGAAATAACCCAAGAATGGTTGATTGTGATCCACAAAATCAACTTTGATATCGATTTAGAGCAAGATACCCACTGCTGTAATTTTCCATCAATTTCTGATTGCTATGGCTGAAAGGAAATCAGGTGAAGGTTCCATCCCATCTGAACTAAACTTTACCCATCCTCTGTACCTATACCCTTCTGACATATAAGGCACTGCTATTATGTCACAAATCCTCACTGGCAGTGGGAATTATGCAATCTGGAGTAGAGCCATGGTCATAGCTCTGAAGGGCAAACAGAATATGGGATTCATTGACGGTACATGCACAAAGCAGACTCAAGATGAAGCTCTCTATAGTCAATGGGAGTGATGCAACGCCATAGTAATATAATGGCTGCTAAACTCAATTTCGAAGGATATAGCCAATAGTGTTATATACCTGCAAGAAGCCAGACAAGTTTGGGAAGATCTCAAAGAAAGGTATGATAAAGTCTCTGGGTCACGTATTTTCTCAATCCATCGGGAGCTGAGTTCAATTCGTCAAGGAGACTCCTTTGTTTTAGCTTATTATACAAAAATTAAGGGATTATGGGAAGAACAATCCTCCATAATTCCCATACCTTCCTGTCAATGTAATACATCTATAGTTTATAGGGAAGTGATTCAACAGCAGAAAATCCTCTAATTTCTACTAGGCCTTAACGACAGATATGGCATGGCAAGAAGCCAAATCCTCCTGATGCACTCCCTTCCTAACGTGAATCAGGCCTTTACTATGATATTAGAAGATGAGGCACAACAACGCATCACTCACACAAATAAAGAATATTCCACTGAAGGCATAGCAATGATCAGCAAAGGAAAAGGGCGTGGAAGGGGGAGAGGAAGAGGAAACTCGACTGTTGAATGTCTACACTATGGTAAAAGAGGACATACCAAGGAAGGTTGTTGGCATTTAATTGGTTTCCCATCTGATTTTAAGGGAACCATAAACAAAATCATTGAGGATAAAGCCAATTCTGTGAATGCAACTGAGGGACAAGGTCTGGTAGCCAACATGATAACACCAACACTGACTCAACAATAATATGACAAACTACTGGAGTTCCTGAGAAAGGAGGAGGAATCGGACAACACCACTCATGCCCTATTCTTCTTGTACTCTGCAAACACATACACACACATGAATTGGGTTATTGACTCAGGTGCCACAACACACTTGGTAGGTAGTTTATCATTATTAGATCACTATTCACCATATGATAGACCCATTAAGACAATTAAAATACCCAATGGTACCAAAGTTAGAGTAACATATATTGGGACAGTGAGATTTTTTGATGATTTAGAATTAAAGCATGTTCTATATGCCCCTGGTTTACAATTTAATTTGATTTTTGTCTCCCAATTAACTAAAGATGAACATTGTATGGTAGCCTTCTTTCCTGGCCATTGTCTAATGCAGGGCCTTCAGGGTTGGAGATTGAAGGCGACTGGTAGAATAGTTTCTGGCTTATACATTTTACAGTTTAAGTCAAATAATGATGCTGTCAATATTGCACACAACAATTCTGTTTCGAATGATGTATGGTTAATGCATAACAGGCTTGAGCATGCGCCCCTATCTATAATAAGACACTTGAATTTTGCACAGTATAGCAAAACTGACATGAATAAAGGATGTGATATTTGTTTTCAGGCAAAGCAAACCAAACTCCCATTTTCCCCAGCTGTATTAAAATGACACAATGCTTTGAATTACTGCATATGGATGTATAGGGTCCCTATAGGACACCCACATATTCTGGTCATCGCTATTTTCTCACTATTATTGATTATGTTTCTAGTGCCACTTGGTTGTTTCTTATGCAACATAAACATGAAGTTACTGCTCATATTTAGCATTTCATAGTATATGTGTTAACCCAATTTACATTTCAAGTTAAAAGGGTCCGTAGTGATAATGGCACATAATTCACCAATAATGTTTTATGACATTATTTTTTGACTCATGGCATAGTGCATGAAACTTCCTGTCCTTATACTCCCGAACAAAATGGGATTGTTGAGAGAAAGCATAGAACTGTTATGCAAATTTCTATGGCTCTTCTCTTACAATCACGTTTGCCTATTACATATTGGGGTGAATGTGTTAAAATGGCAGCTTATTTGGTCAATTGTATTCCTTCATGAATTTTACATTTTCAGACTCTTTATGAACGGATTTATGGCACCAAACCTGATTATCATCATCTGAGAATTTTTGGGTCCCTTGGATACGTTACTGATTTAACCATTTCTGACAAATTTCAATCTAGATCTTCCCCTTGTGTTTTCTTGGGTTATCCTAGCAATCAAAAAGGCTATTTACTTATGAACTTAAAAATTAAAACCATTTTGGTTAGTAGGCATGTTATCTTTCAAGAAGATAAGTTCCCTTTCAAAGATAGTATACCCTTTAACCAAGGGGGAGTAAGTAGAGAAGTAAATGAACTATTTTTATTTGATTATGTTGATTCTGTTGCTATACCCACTGTCGATGCACAACATCAAATGAATGGAAATGATTCTGCGATCAGCAACTTTGAAGGGCCAGAAGAGGAAGATGAAAACCATATTAGGGACCCAGCAGTACCCTCAGGGGACAATAGGAGGCCTACTAGAGAGAGGAAAGCCCCAATTTGGTCCCAAGATTACATTTGTAACCTAGCTAAAGATAGTTCTAACAAGGAGAAAGGTAAATTAAATAGTAAGTGTCTTTACCCAATTGAAAACTATATTACATATGCAAATATTTCTTCTTCTCATATGTGCTTAGTATGCAATGTTGACATAATCATAGAACCTACTACATATGAGGAGGCTAGTAGAAATAAAGAATGGGTAGAGGCAATGAATATGGAAATTGAAGCATTAGAAAGAAATCAAACTTGGGAAATAGTAACCCTTCCTAAAGGAAAAAGGCCCATAGGTTGTAAATGAGTATATAAAGTTAAATATAAACCTAGTGGTGAAATAGAGAAATATAAGGCAAGGTTAGTAGCAAAGGGATATACACAAAAAGAAGGAATAGATTACCATGAAACATTTTCTTCGGTTATCCAAATGGTCACCATTAGGATAATGCTTAAACAAGCCTCTAGACAATGGAATCTTAAACTAACTATTGCTCTTATTGAAGGAGGTTTCCAGCAAAGTAGACCAGATTATTCTCTCTTTTTTAGACAATATAATGATGATGTAGTTTATATTCTGGTCTATGTTGATGACCTCTTGATTACGGGTAGCAATGAAGAACGGATTGAAGAGGTAAAAGAGTTTCTGCACATAAATTTTAGGATTAAAGATTTAGGCATGATGAAATACTTTCTTGGGATAGAATTAGCTATATCTAAGATGGGGATAATTTAATCTCAAAGAAAATATGTGCTTGATTTATTGTTGGATACAGGTTTGAGTGGGTGTAGGCCCTTAGAGGTGCCTATGGGACAAAATGTAAAACTTTTGGCATATGAAGAAGGCAAGGATAAGAAAGAAGATTTGTTACCTAACACACAACGATATAGAGCTTTGATAGGTCATCTCATATACTTAACTGTAACTCATCCTGATATCTCATTTTATGTGCAGACCTTAAGTTAGTTCTGCAAAGTCCTCTAAAGGTTCACATGGCAGCAGTATTGAATGTTGTCAGATATCTCAAAGGCAATCCAGGGCGTGGGGTATTGATGAGCTCAACAAGGACCATGTCATTAGATTGTTTTTGTGATTCAGATTGGGGAGCTAATGGGAAAACTCAAAGGTCGGTCACTGGTTATCTGTTGAAGCTTGCTGGCTCCTTGATAATGTGGAAAACAAAGAAGCAGAGTACAGTTTCCAAGTCATCAGCAAAGGTCAAGTACAGAGCTCTGGGATTGGCTGTTTCTGAAGTGGTTTGGGTAGTTGGTTTGTTAGATGAACTGAAAATTGTGCATTGTATGCCAGTAAGTGTTCATTGTGGTAGTAAGGCTGCAATTTATATAGCCTCGAATCTTGTATTCCACGAAAAGGACAAAGCATATAGAAATAGATTGTCACTTTGTCTGGGAAAAGCTCAAGAAGAAGTTGATTGAGTTGCTGCATGTGAAGTCAGCACATCAAGAGGCTGATATTCTGACCAAAGCTGTGAAGGCAGAAACTTTGAATAAAATGCTTAGCAAGTTAGGTGCAGTTGATTTTTATTGCCCCAAACTTGAGGGGGAGTGTAGAAAATAGAAATATAATGTTCTCAGGTTATAGGACACATTCATTTGGGCTTGGGCCCAAAGGGCCTGACAGTTTATACATTGGTTATATAAGTGTGTTCTTAGGTTTTGTATAATGCGATGTACAATCATATATTCAATAATGAAGTGGTGAGCACATGACTTACAGTATTACACAGATTTTCTGGGTTATTCAACAACTACAATGTGGGTTTAGATCCCTCGACAATTGAGGTCGGTGATGATTACTCAGAGAAGGAAAACATAATCCTCTCATCCCGTTATCCAATAAGCAACATATGAGCATTTTAATATAGCAATCAATTTATTAATAATAAACTGCAAACAGATTAGATCTTTGATCTAAAAGGTAGAATCCGTGAAAAATTACAATGGTGAATTAAAACATTTAATTCCATGCTTAGATCATCCCCGATCAAAGATTAAAAAGTAGAGAATCAGAAAACCAGACTATGATATCACATGCAGGAATAATCATGCTATACAAATAATTATCAACTTATATAAAGCATAAAACATCCTAAACAAACAACAGAAGACTTTAGGGTTGCCTCTCGCCATTTCTAAAGCTTTGATCTTTGAAATAACTCACGAACTCCGTGAAGAGAACTGCAAAACAGAAGAATATCAAAAGATAATTGACATGTCATTTTTCTAACCAATTGTAAGGCATAATGATGGCAACTAGTTAAAAGTCGTGGCCAGTCAAGGAGCCTCAGAAAATAGTCTAGGTTAACACTTGGCCATAATCTTAGTTGTGTGTGATCTCACCATCAGAGATATCACATATATATAACTAATTAATCCTGAACTTGACTGCATACTCAAGATATTTTAATAATTACCTAACTAATAATAAGTAATAATAATTATAATATATATAAAAAATATCTCACAGTAAACCCTAAAGTGAAACATTAAACCCCACAATATCAGACTTATTGTCATGCCAAGCTCTACAATAAGCCTGGAAAAGAAAATGAGAGTGTCAATTCAGGCATCTAATGATGCAATAATTGCAATAACATAAAAATTTTACCTGAAGGTTTCCAGGAAACTGTGTCAATTTGCCACCAAGTGTCATCAGATTTTGAATATGGGCTTGTTTGGGACAACCGTTTTTTTTGGGTGAAAGCCATTCTAAGGATTTGACCGCTTTAAGTCGTTCTTGGTATTCAAAAACTAGATGGCCTGTGTCCGCAGTGGGTTTCCCGAGTCAAATTTCTTTTTCTGGCAAGCAATGGAAGGAGAAATGTTGCAGACAAAAAAGGAGAAGATGGAAAATGTTGTAGAATGATGGGTCAGTAATCAACAATCAGTAATAATGAATAAAGAAATATATAGATGATGAATACCTGCAAGAAAGTAGAGGATGGAAGAAGAAGCTCAAACAAAAGTGAAGCAGAGAAGATACAGAGACCAGTAGAGAGAGGAAAAGGAGTGAAGAAGGAGATGGTAGAATAGCCGTTGAGGATGCTTTTATTGATGTGAACATGGGTAAAAGCTGTTGGATAATTTCGTAAATCCCCAGATTTTTATTAGGGAAAATGTCAATTAAATATTATTTGAAAATAGAAAATCCTAAAAAATATATTAATACTTTAAAAAAACTTAAAGGTATCAAGTACTAAATTGGGTTTTTCAAGTTTTGACAAATTTATCATTTTAAGTCTCAATTTTTTTTAAAAATAATAGTGGTGCCCCCGCTAGAGCGGTCTGGACCCCCGACGACCAGAGCTCCGGCTGCGGGGAGCTTTTTTAGCGGGGAAGGGTATTTTTTTAAAAAAAAAATTAGTTGAGAAATGGTAAGGGGTGGGTTCAAACCCACCCCACCCCTTAGTAAAGGAGCATGGTGGCCATTGAGCAACCAAAGCTCTTTTGATATATATAGCTATTATTAATTATATATATATATAATATAATTAAAGGAATAATAGCTTTGACAAAGTCAGTAATGGTTTTAACAAATTTAGTAATGGAATAACAAAATTCATAATGGTATTGACTAAACCATTTGTTGATGAACCTCAACTTGCATGTTTTCATCAGCATTTTTACACAAAACCCTTTTGTCAAAGCCATTACAGCTCTTGTCAAAATAATTAATAAACTTATCAATCTCATTTCTAAATTTGCTAAAATCGTTTTATTTATATTATGAATGTTTTCATAATGGAATCTCATAATGGGATTGTCAAAACCATTACAATTCTTGTCAAAGTTAATACTAAACTTGTCAATCTCATTACTGAATTTGTTAAAATCCTTTTATTTATATTATGAATGTTTTCATAATGGAATCTCATAATGGGATTGTCAAAACCATTACAATTCTTGTCAAAATCATTAATAAACTTGTCAATCTCATTACTGAATTTTTATAAGTAATATACATTATAAAATTATTTAGGGAGAATTACACTGTAATCCCATGGAAAGTAAAATACAAAGAAATGGTCCCGGGAAATGTCCAAATTACTGTCAAGTCGCATGGGACCATTTTGTAATAAATTTCACTTGAGAAATGTCTGTAATACCCTTAAGAATGGGCAAAAAGGCAAAGAAATTGGAGCTTCTTTCCTCATTCGATTACCTGAGATTCAGCTACTCCAGTGAACCCCGAAGGCGACATCTTCGGCAAATGGAAGCTAGCATCATGTGCGACGGTGTTTGTGGGATTTCTCTAGTGTGGTTCGAGGGCAGCCAGCTGAGTAAAGCAGCTCTGATCTTCCCTCATTCGTGGGCTTAATTTCTTCATCGTCGTTGGAGTGTTAGCGCTGCATTGCTCCTATGGCGGAATTATTGAAGGTTCGTGATGCTGTTTTTCTGCCATTAGTTTCATGTTTTTCTCACTGCCAAACCAAGAGGTAGGACACGTGGTTTGCAATCTTCTAAGGTTGTTGGTCATGACAAATAATGGACCTCAAACTAACTACTCACACTTCAGCACTATACATTAGAGCATAAGGATATGCTATATTTAGTATTCACTGTACTCAATGGACTAATCACTAATAGTGAACAGCTGACTATATAGGCATCCAATGCTGGTATAACCTGATGAGCCAAGAGATAATTATAGTCAGAGAAGATATTATATAAGAGCGAAATATGATATTCAAAATAAAAGAAAAAATCAGACATAAAATTTAAGCAGAATTGTTTCATAAAAATCAGATCTAATTCTCTCTCTACACAATTTTAAAGGTCTTTTAGGTCTGTTTCATAAAAGACTTTCTATGAACAGAATTAATTATATTGATTCCAAAGGACTTTTACTTTTAGGGCTAACCTATACATTTAAACATCCTTTTTTTCTAGGGAGTTTCACTATTGATAACAAAAATTATTTAAAATAACCGTAGCCATACAAGTTAAATAGGGCAAGAGCTAGGAAAGGAAACAACGTATATCAAGTCACATATAGAGTAGTCTTTATGTCATTGACTGATATTCCATAAGTTTGAGCCAGCTTCATTAAGAATCCACTTCATTTAATTTTATAATAGAACCTGTCCCATTCTTTTCTATTTTAAATCCATTGCTTTCCATGCTAGTTATTATTAGGGGTGAAACAAAGAAACAAAGAATGGCATAGAAGATATGGTGCCTTGATCTGTATACCCAATCACCATAACAGGACATCGAGACTGCATCGAACGGACATTATATGAAAAATGACATTAAAGATTACTCTTCATTTTGGGGATAGAGCATGAGTTGTGATCTTGTTATGATTGTATTGATATAGCATTTCCACAACAATTACTGGATACTTTTATTATAGTTCATGTTACCATGACATTCTAAAATCTATTTCTGAATTACCCAAAAAGAAGGAGTCAAGGGTACACTATCCAAAGCATTAAACTAGCCACAAAAACATTCCATCCTTGAACAAAATAATAGTTTATTAATTTAATGTACTTTCTGTAACCCCCTCACCGTAATTACATCCGGATTTCGAAATTTAAGTGAAATAGAGACCAATAAAATGAAATCAACAATTTATAATCCCTCAACGCGGGATAGGATATTTCAAAAATTCAATTTAAAATGTAATTAATCCTGGTCTCACATTCACAGGCGGATATAACTACTTGAGAAATCAAATCACATAATAAATATCAGAGTACATAAACTATAATCCCGGTAAACCCCGAGTTACTTTCATACATATAATGGGTTTAAGGTTCCCAAAATGGGGATTACATGTCCAAAGTATTCATTTACATCTCATATACACTTAGTAATCCCAAAACCAAAACAAAGATAACCAACTACCACTAAAGTCTCGGAGTAATCCTAACTACTCCTGGTTGTCCGCTTCCCTTTCGAGCCACTCGCCCTGTCTGAAAAGGTTAGTCATTTGGAAAGAGTGAGATTCTAAAGAATCCCTGTAGTAACAAATTCTTCATACCACACGCAATCACATAGCATGTAAACGAATCATCTCATAACAACTGCAACACGAATCACACTCCAACCTTATCCCCTTTTATCGCCGGGCAGGCACACCGTCCTAACCCGAACCGTTATTAGTGACTTAGGGACTATTGGCGTGGCAATGCATACGAATAGCCTTATGGCTCACATATAGTCTTTCAGCTTTCACAATTGGCCCGTCAGCCTTTACAAATAGCCTTTCGACCCACATAATCACATATAACACACCCTAACCTCATCCCCTTTTACCGCCGGGAAGGCACACAGCCCTTACCCGAACCGTTGTTAGCGACTCAGGGACTATTGGTATAGTGATGCTTCCACGATTTCACATAAACACATATATGACACCCTAACCTCATCCCCTTTTACCGTTGGAAAGGCACACAGCCCTTACCCGAACCGTTGTTAGCGACTCAGGGACTATTGGTATAGCGGTGCTTCCACAATTTCACATATCTTACAGCATACTAAACCATCACATCACAATGATATAGCACACATATAATGTATCACATAAGGTATAAAGTAAGAGTCACTACCTGTATCTTTCCTGATTGGCTCCGGTACCGTAGTCTCACTAGGGCGACAGATATCAAATCCTATACTAAATCAGGGACAACCGGTCAATATCTTTTCCAAGTTCTTAATTTCATAATACACTTAGTTGGTTATCATTTAGGGCTCTTTAGGTGACAACTAGAGGCCTAAACATATGCCTAAAGGGTTGGAAGACACTACCCCAAAGACCCCTTTTTTGAAGGCACAACACTGATTTCTGACAGCCTCACTTGAGTGAAGACGACCTCACTCGAGTGATGAGAGACTTGTGCTCGGGTGAGAATGACTCTCACTCGTGAGTGTTTGACAGTGAGCAACCTTCATGGCCAGGAAGTGCTCACATCACTCGAGCATCAAGCTCTGCACTTAGGTGATGACCCTAAATATGCTTGAGTCCCCGAAAGTGCAACACTACAAGTGACAACCCGAGAGCACAAACCACACCAGAGGCACCAGCTCACTTGAGCATGACACCCTGCACTTGGGTGAGACAACTATGCTTGCGAGTGATAGAGCACACTCTTGGCATCAACCAACGAGTGAAGACCCGAGAGCAACCCCAGCTCTGGGCTCACACTATCACTCGAGCAAACCCAAGCTCACTCGAGCATGTTTATCCCTCACTCGAGAACAAAAAGTGCACTCGAGCCTGATTCAAAGAATCCAAGCAAAACTGAAGCAGCAAAAGGGAAAAATGCACACAGCACTTGAGCATGATCCTCCTCTTCTCGAGTGTTGTGCATTAGAGACCAAAAATGCAGAAAACAGCAGAAAATAGCAGATGGTCAAATTCATACCCAATGGTTCCCAAACTCTACCAAAAGCTCATACACACTTAGTACTGACTAGGGAACACATTGGCCACTTCAAAAACACTCCCAAAACCAATTTGACCACAGTCATGCTCCTAGGTCTTTATAACACAACAAATATCCAATTTCCCTTAACACATTCCCAACATTCCAAACTAAATTTAATACTCCAATATCTTCACAATGGATCATTTCCAACATCAAACACCATAAAACTCATATATTCAACATTTGGAATAAGCTAGGGTAAATTTTCCAGATTTTCACAAACTTCATCAAAAGTCACAAACCATACATCAAAATGCACTAAATGCCTACCTCTTTACTTTGGCAAATCCAGAATCTTGATTCTCCAACTTCCAATTTTGACCAACTCACAAATCACCACTATTTCAAGATTCTGAAATTACCAAGTTGAAGCTCTCAATGAGATGCATATCTTTAGAGAAGAGATTTAGGGCATTAGAGATAAATCAAAGCATCAAAATCTCACCTTTTCTTCTTCCTTTTCACTTGATCACCGGAAACTATGGAGAAAGAGGAGAGATGAGATGAAACAATGATGATGATGTCTTTCTTTCCTTCCCATACACATTTCTACCGAATAGGAGAGAGAAGAGAGAGGAAAAGTGATATTTTGTCTCATATGCCACATCCAATGGCTCGCCACATACCACTTGTCACCATCCTACTCATTCCTTCATGAGCTTTCCCAATCGCAAAGCATAGGATCCCAACCCATAGTCAAGGAATCACAACTCTTGATCTTAAATACCACACACATGTATAGCAAAATCACATCACATTAATTCCAAAAGTGCTTAATTACACTAATTACAATAATTATCAGAGTCATTAGCCCTAATCACAAATCGGGATATTACACTTTCATTTGTAGAATATCATGCCCATTTCCAGCAAAGCTAAAGCAGAAGGAAATAATTTCGTTGTTTTCCAGAGTAGCAGCAAGGTTCTCCATGGGAATTCTTTCCTAGAAATTATGCCATTTGACCCTTTGGTCCAGAATATCCAGCACTTTGAACATGTTATATGCCAGTGAAAATATATGAATAAATAACAACAAAACGAGTTGACATACAAAATTCTCAAACTTTTAAACATCAACAAATTCTTCCGTTGTTTCAGAAAAACCTATAAACGAGCTTATCAGCCATTGACTTTTGAATCTAATGGAATCTCATTTCTTAGTTTAATAGCAGAAGTTAGATAAGATAACAACATGATCTCAAGAGAAGAGCTTAGAAGATTTAATACCACCATGGTGAAATTAGACCGCAAATCCTGTTTCCAAACAATAATGAACTAACAAGCTAACAGGTTGACTGTTCACTCTTAGTTATTAGTCCATTGAGGACAATGAATACTAAATATAGCAGATCCTTATGCTCTAATGTATAGTGCTGAAGTGTGAGTAGTTAGTCTGAGGTCCATTATTTGTCAAGACGAACAACCTTAGAAGATTGCAAACCACGTGTCCTGCCTCTCGGGTTTGGAAGTGAGAAAAACATGAATTTATAAACAATCAATTATGGCTTAATCTTGCAAAATCTCTAATGGTAGAAAAACTGCATGAACCTTCAATAATTCCGCCGTAGGAGCAACATAGCTCTAACGCTCCACCGACATTGAAGAAATTAAGCCCACGAATGAGGAAATATTAGAGCTGCTTTACTCGATTGGCCGCCCCCAAACCACACCGGAGAGATCCCACAAACACCGTTGCACATGATGCTAGCTTCTGTTTGCCGAAGATGTTACCTTTCGGGGTTCACTGGACTAGCTGAATCTCAGGTAATCAAATGAGGAAAGAAGCTCCAATTTCCCTGCCTTTTTGCCCACTCTTGAGCGTATTTCAGACATTTCTCAAGTGCAGTTTATTACAAAATGGTTCCATGGGACTTGACAATAATTTGGACATTTTTCGAGACCATTTCTTCATATTTTACCTTTCATGGGACTACAGTGTAATTCTCCCAATTACTTATTACTTATTTATAAAACAAGTACTAGATGCATTAGTTACTAGATATAGTGTAATATTTAACTCTAAATTAAGATTTCAAATTCTCATCTTTATTTATCTATTTTTTAATTATGTATGATTTATATATAAATTTTGTAACATTCTAATTTTTATATTAAAATTTAATTATAATTAAAAAACAACTAATCACGATAAATAGATTTATCATGTAATTATTGAAATATATATGGTTTATTTAAAATATGATTTATCACTCTAAAAGAAATTAGCGGAATAAAAATGTAGAAATCATAATAATATTTTATTGTTATTGTTAATATTAAAAAAATAGGAAATAAAAATAATAGGATTAAAAAAATAAAATAAAAGAAGATGGTCTTAAATTTAAAAGTGCATGTGTGTGTATGTGACGTTGGGAGGAGATTTAATAAAAAAAATATAAAACAAAAGTAAAGAAAAAGGGCCTGTGGCGCAATTTGTTTTAACAAAATAAAAAAATAAATGATAAACTAAAGGGCCTGTGGCCCTTCAACTACTTTAAACAAGGTACTGAAAACAGGATCAGATAGTAAATTGGTCCAGGTACTGGGTTAAGGGTTAGTGGTTTAGACTGGGATCAACCCGGAGGTCTGACAGGGGTCAATTAAAAAATATATATGTAATTTAAATGTTTATACATACCATTCAAAAAATTATATAAGAGTTTTTTTTCTAACCAATAATCCAATGTAACCTCCTAAACTTAATATCCACAAAAATATCATTAAGTATATAAGGACTTTTCTCCAACCAATGTCAAAAGTATTCCATAATCTTTTTAGGGCTCCTTACAAATCAAAAAAATTTAGGAAAATAATTTTTGTTAAAAAAAAGCCAAAATGACGTAGTTTGGAGCATAAAAATGTAAAAGAAAAAAAAAAGGGGGCAACTCGAGTCACTCGGTTCACACCGGTTTGACAGGGTCGACCCCGAGTCAATCGGGTCAGTTGAATTGGTTTTCTAACCCTCAACCAAACCGGTCCGGTGACCAATTCACTGGCCGGTTCGGTCTGATTTTGCATACATTTAAATGGCTCACATGGATGGACTTTAATATAATAGGGAAAATCATAGTGAGATCCCAAGGACCTTAAAGATTTACAAAAAATTTTCATAGCAAATTTCCCTATCAAAAATATCTCTAGGGATTGCATTGTGATTAATTCCGAATGTGAAATTACCAGATTGCCTTTACTAATAAAAAACACATTGTCAGGAATTGGCAACTTCATCATCCTATTTTGACAACTACATCTACCTAGTTTGACAAGTTTATTTTCCCACTTGGATAATTGCATTTGCCTACTTTGACAAGTTCAAAGTACGTAGAGGCAATTGTCAAAATAGGCAGAAAAACTTGTCAAAATTAACATAAAAGCTTGTGAAAATAGACACATTAATTTGCCATTTTAGAACTTATTGAAGTAGGTAGATGCAATTGTCAAATTAGGCTGACGAAATTGTCAATACCTGATAATGTGTTTTCGATTAATAAGGGCAATCTGGTAACTTCACTAACTGTGATTTTCCCAATATAATATATATACTTTACATCCTTCATCTTGTCAAATCAACTATAATAATCACAAAACTCCTTTCACAAAAACTATTCTAAATAATTTTTTTTCTTTCTTATATTAGTAATTTTATACTTATTAGATAATATTTTAGGATTATAGTTTTGCGCAAGTTTTGAGTCTTCTTAACTTAATAGATGACTGTAGAAATGTAGAGGATGATTAATTGTTAATTTTAATTGGTTTATCTTTGTTATTTAGTTGATATAAGATTTTATAATGAATTTTTTTATAACCAATCTATAAATAATTATATGTTGGAAATTTTTAACTGATTAAATTTGGATTAAATGATTTATTGGGATTATTAGAGGTATTTTTAAAGTTTTAATCGGTTTAGATTTTTTATTAAAGTAAAGATTTAAAATTTAGCAATTTCATTCCCTACTGTAATGTCCCAAATTTCAGCTACTAAAATTCCTTATACCTTTGAGGTATTAAAGGGAACAAGCATGTGCTACCCGTGCGTTGCACGGGAGATTTTACTAAACAATAAACTATGTATCATGAATTAAAAAAGAAAATTACATTCTTCAAATTTAAGCGTATTTTACATGAAAATGGAAAAGATTAACATAAACAATAGTTTGGCTTAATGTAAACAAACAAACACAAATATGTCATATAAGAAGTTCAATCGGAAGAGGACCAACACCCTACCACATTACATTTACATTCCAAAAAACCTTTCAGTAAACCACACTTTTTGTTGTGGATTTCCCTCCATCATCATGGTCTCCCAAAACAATCTTTAAACCTTCCATACTTCTTATAAGCGCCAATTGCTAACATTGAATGAATAGAGAAAGCACAGGCTGAAATGGACAGGCCGGGCATCGTATCAGCAAAGAATTGGGCTCAATGAGAGAGTTGAATAGGGATTTCCATATATCTGATGTTTGAAAAAAACATGAAAATCAAATACGAATATCCTTGTAACATGTTAGCAAAGGGAGTGCGCAAAAATAAGATGGGAGAAACCATAAAAAAAAAAAGGAAGGGTCAATCATTATATCCATTATATCAGAAAAAGAGACAACTTATCAAAAAAGGAGTGCGCAAAAATAAGATGGACTAAATAGGCATTACATTAAAGTGAAAAATGTGTACAGTAAAAGAGACAACTTATAACATTATAACCATTATATCAGAACTTCAACAGACCACTTATAACATTGAAGAAATGCCAATCAGATGAATATATCCATATTTTTCAACTGTAGTTGAATTTTTAAAAAGCAGACAAATCCCATAAAAATTGAATCATCTACACATAATCCATATTTCAACCAAAACGGAAATAGCGAGTAATAATTGATGTGAAATAGTATCCTTGTGATATTCAAAACTTCCTTTCAACTTAATATGTCCAAAATAAGAATATATAGCAAAGTTATGAATCATATAAATCAAATATTCTAACACTAATATAGTGATAGGATTAGTCCATATTAGATGCAGAATTGTTTACATGCACAGGTGTTGTACAATTATCATTATGTGGGTGATGTACCTGAGATGAAGAAGTTCTTTGCCTTTGTCAAGGTCTATTTTCTGTTTTGGATCATTGGCAAATGTTTAAGTTTATTGAAAAGGCAAATAAACTTTATTTAAGTTGTGCCATGCATGAGGTTCTGTTCTCTGCTCATTAGACAAAAAAGAAACCATTGTTCACAGTATCTACATTATGCTACACGGATCAGATTTCTTTTTCTGTCATTATGCTCATTAGATGTCACTGATGGAAAATAGTAAAGTGAAAAATGTGTTGAGTAGAAGAGAGTTGGTATTTGATTTATAATGAAATTAGGCAGAGTAAAAGGTATAAAAGAAAGAATAGATAAAGTAAGCATCAAAGATTTGTACATTGCAAGTAAAGGGGACAGGGCTAGTTTGAAATTGCATGGGAATGAATAACAACAAAAAAGCACAGTAAAAGAGAAGTAATCATATTGCAAGTAATAATGAAAAGGTTGACAATAATAAGGCGGAAGAAGAGGAGTGCAGCAAAACGTAGAATAGAAAAAGAAAACAATAATAAGGCACATTAAAAGAAGCAGCACAGTAAAGGAGAGGTAATATATAATATAGGATGACAATAATAAGGTAAAAAACTGTATAAATACCTCCCCTAACAAACAAACAAAATGCATAAATATATAATAGTATTCCTGCAATTATCTCCTTTAGGGAAGAAGGCATCTCCCAAGTATATATATAATATGCAGGGTCGCATCATACTCACAGATAAATAGAGAAGAATCACGAAGACAAATAAGTGATAATATATTTTTAAGTCCTCGTAGGTCCAAGGCATTCACTATATTTGAAAGAAACAGCGAGTTGATACCACCAAGCACTGAACACGACATCACTTTCCATTGACAGATCAATCAAAGTTTCTTCTAATTCTATAGCATTTTAAGTTCACTAATCACGGACTGGGACAGTGATGATGTTGATAGGAACCAACTTTTTTTAGTGAGAGAGAGAGAGAGAAACTCATCACTCACGGGCAAGGCAAACAGATATTTTGGGTTTGTAAATATTCTTTGGTATTATTATATTAATAAATGGTCACATTTAGAAAATTTGGAAGTCATGATGACATGTTAAGAGTCGGTGGGGCAAGAGGCACTCGGGAGAGATATGAATGACTGATAAAAGAAAGAATTGATAAAGTATTACTTAAAGTGCAAGATTTGTAGGCTACAATTAAAGGGGACAGGGCTGAAATTGCATGAGAACTTTGACCAAAAAAAAAAAGTGCATGAGATTAATAAGATCAAAACAGAACAATAAAAGAAAAGTAATCATATTTCAAGTAATAATACAAAGGACATAAACAAAAACAGATATGAAAGATCGTTTTCAATGTTCGGGCCATATGCTTTTGTTCCGTGCTAAATTTCCTGATAATAACGGAGGCTATAAATAAATAAATAATTGAGGCATGTTTAGTAGCCAAACCATATATGAGCTTACCTATTACTTAAAAGTATTACTTCTTTTTTTTTTTTTTTGCCAAGCTTAAAAGTATTACTTCCAAACCATATATGAAGCCTACCTATTAATCCAACTATTGTGTTCCCAAGACATGTGCAGCTTGCAAACTACTTTAGTGCGTGGAGCAATGTGACATAAGAGAACCTGTGATGCCAAATGATTGAGTGGAATGCTTTAGTATAGCTTTTGAGATAATTAAATAATTATTTTCCTCATTCATGAAAACATAGCATAGACCTACTACTGATACAAACACAATATAGCCTTTGTAAGAATGTGATGAAGAAAACATAGCATAGACCTACTTCTAATGCAGTGCTTGTCCTCTTTTATGACCACATAAGCACATGACCTTCTTTCTCTCTCAACTCTCAATGCTACACCTCACTTTATTATTTTGGTTTAAAAACATAGCATATATAAGAATTATACTCAATTTGAATGAGAAATTTTGGTTTAAAAATGCTTTGGTTTAGCAAATGGCTCATGCTCTGTTGCAGCTAACGTGCTGCCCAAAGTAAATCAAGTTTCCTAAAAAAGAGACAAATTGTAGCTTATAAATCATAATGGCAATAAATCCAGATAAATCAATATATCAAGAAAAGTAGAAATATGGCAATATCCACAAAAATCACATGTCAGTGTAGAGCAAAAATATTTCTTAAAAAAAATGAAGCATACCTTTGTGCCATATTTACCTCTGGTTCATGTCTTTCTAGCTGCTCTTTTTTTCTTTGTCCTTTTCAAAGCTTGGCAGCTGCCACATTCTACGCAGTTAAAACTAATAAGCAAGGTTGGGTAGGCTGGTTCATACAAATAATCTGATCTTATTATCTATCATCAACTACCATATTTATTATACTCATCTAAAATGTTTTATTATTTATTGGTCTAAGAAGTTCCATGACTCAATTCATTATCACCAGACCAACCAATATGAATCAGTGAAATAAGGAGAGCATGAGAAAATAACATTAATGCTTCTTTTAATAACAGAAGATTATTTGTAGAAAGACAACGTCATGCTGTATTGTAAATCATAGTTCTTAACCGAACATATGATTGTATGTCCTTAATAGAGGTTAATGTGAAACTCACAAAGTTCGGCAAACTAACAACAAAGTAGACTGCGGATAACACAGTCAATAATAAATAAATTCACTAACAATGGTTATAAGTTGTAACATTGAAACAGGGTTTATAGTGGTTGGTTCTCCATCAGGAAATAGCGAGTAAAATGACAACTTCATGACCATGTTCAAGCTATCCCTAATTGTGAATCATCATTTCCTTCAAATACTGAACTTTTCGCATTACTGTAGGAGACGACCGGCGGAATTCTAATTGTGAATCATCATTTCTTACGGAAACGGCCTGAACATGATTGGAAAAAAAGGTCAAATTAATATAAGCACAATTTGAAAATGTAGACACACAAACCCAAAACAAATTATGTCAACAAATAGGTCAAATTAATCTACAGGCAAAATTCAAAAATCAAAGTTTGGATCCATAAGAAATAGCTGTGAGTAGTGTCAGACAGAGGAGAAGCAAGAAGAAAAAAGACACATATCCGCAGCCCAAAGATTCCATAAGAAGGCCATAAAAAAGTAGGGATTGACAGTAAGAGTGTAAAATCCACAAAATGACATAGAAATTAAACCCGTCTCCCTCACATCTCAATACGAAAAAATTAGTGACAGACATCAGATCGAAGGAGTGTCTAGGCATTGAGTCCCCTGTTTGCGCCAAGATGTTGGTGGGGTGAAGTTGGAGATGGTATCTCTCACGTATATATCTGCCAAACTCACAAACCAAGAAGTCAGAGATGGCCAGTGGTGTCTCGCAGGTGGGAAGAAAAAGCCACAGCTTTTCTGCAGTTGCTTCTTCGCCGCTGACACCACCACAAACTCTCAAATAGGTATGCAAGAAGAGAAACCGATTAAGAAAAAGTAATAGGAAACTCGATGGAAGGAACCTGGAGATTAGACGCCGACAAAGACCCAAGGTGAGAGAACAGACGATGATGGTGGACCGGAGCTTTCGTGTCCAGCAGGTGAAGCATTTTGAAAAACCCTAAAGCTATGGCAAAAGAGAGATCGGGAAGGATGGGCGCAAAGAAGAAACCGAGGAAGAAGATGAAGAGAGAGAGGAGAGGTCTAGTAAAAAAAGAAGAATCAGGGTGCATAAAGAGGAAAGAGAGAGAAAGTGTTTTTTTATTGGGTGCCAACCTAAAGGCATGTGATTTTGATTTGAATTTTAGCCATCTGTCATCGAGGTTTGGCTGTCACGGAGCCCAAAAAAATAGGAGGCGGCTTATGAACAGTGAAATGTGTCTATAGCTGATGGATAAGCCGCATAAGGAACTGGCTTGGTGGAATAGTTTTATATGTTATATTGATAAAATGGTAAATTAAAGAGCACGTGAAATGACAAAATAAGACAATTAGTGGTCACACACAACATGAGTATGTTTAGAACACAAATTGTAAAAGTTGGAGTTGCTGCCAGTGTGTTTTTCTGTGAGGCAACGATATTGTTATATGGTTTTTGATAAACAAATGATGTCCAAAAAATATGAAATTTTACAGGATGCAAGTAGACATTCCAAGCTTTAAATTGATATGTCAGATGAATTATTTGGACATGTACACTAAGAATTATGAATTTTTGAATTTAACCCAGTGAAACTGGCTAGTTTTTGTGACAACGTCCAAAAATGAAAATTCTGAGAATTATAAGCTTCTAGTTGGCTAATGACTATATTTTTTTAAAACTAGACTCAATAAGGGTCAAGTAGCTTTTGGAAACACATCAATTGAATGTCTACAAATAAAGTTATGAATTTTTTAAGTTTAATGAAAATTCTATCGATTTTAGGCGAAAATCACAAAATGTATGGGCAACATGGTAATTTTCCATATAAAGCAAGAGGAAATTATTTTTCTCAATTTATTAGGCCATTTTTCGTCCAAAAAGGGTTATGAAGAATTGAAGAGGGACAAATAAATATTAGATGATAAATATCTTGTTGGAGGCATTTTTGGTTAAGTAACAAAATAATGATGATAGAAAAGTCATATAGTCAAAAGTTGTAACTCATATTAAATATGCGGAAGAGGTTAATTGTGATAATTGAAGGCATCTTTTTACTCCCTTCCAAACTTCACATTCGGTCAAGTATTTTGAGAAAGAGAAAAAGAAGATGAGAACAATTAAATAGCATGTGATCATTTGTAATAAAATACAATATTTAAAGGAGGTGGAGTTGGATATTTTAAAAGCACTTTCCTCTTTCTCTTAGTCTCATTTTCGTATCAGCTGAACCAAATACAGAGAGAGAGAGAGTTGAACAAGGTTGAGAGCTCAAGAATAACAAGAGCTAGGGTTCAAGCCAAAAATCTAAGGTAAGTGGTTGAAAATTTGGAGTTTATGTCATCTAGTGCTTGAAATACCCCTCTAACTTTCATATCTTCATAAATATCATGTATAGCAAGCAAAATCAAGAGAGAACAGAGAGGGCAGTGGCATCCTAGAGAGAGAAAGTTGAGCAATCAAGAGGTAATCTCCAAAACTTGATCCTCTTGAGTAATATGATGTTGTTGTAGTTGCTGTTGTTGTGTTTGGTTTTTATTTGATTGATTTTGTAAATTTAGGAATATCAAACCCTAAGGGGAGGTGTTGGTACTCTAATAATGTGTAATTGGTGTTTAATGGGTTAAAATGTGATTAGAGGTGTAAAAAAGGTGGTTTATGGATTGAAATCAAGAAAACATGATTTTCCCTTAATTTTCCAGATTTGGACGGGGGTATGTTTGTCATGTTTGAGCTGGAATTTGGTAATTTTGATGGTTCCATTGGATTAAAAGGGAAAATTGTGTGGGAATTTGAGTGTTCATGATTTTTTGAAATTTGTATATAAATATGGAATTTATTGAAGTTCAAAGTAATGCTATTTGATTTGTTTCACTGGAGGCAGTGATATTGTGCAATGAAATTCGTTAGTCAAACATTGTCCAAAAATTATGAAACTTTCTAGAATTAAAGAAGAGATGTAGAGCTTTAATTTGATAGGTAGATGATAATTTTTGGACAAGTAGATTAAAAGATATGCTTTTTCAAAGTTGAGCCCTGCTTCTAGAAGGAAATTTGGAACAGGGGATGTTTTACGAAATTCTAGGAAAAATGTGTTGACTATGGTCAGACTTAGGTATTTTTCTGTAAAAGTACATTTAAAGAGCTTCACATAGGCTTTGTAACCAGTCAATTTAGAATTTCATAGAATTAATTATGATTTTCCAAAATTGACTGAAAATCTGCCAGTTTTTCTGGAAACAGTGAAATTGCACTCTGCAAAATTGTACTGTGCAGAAATTGTTGAAATTGTGATTTTGAGTTATGATAACTAACACAATGAGTTTAGAATAAATTATGAGTGAGTAATAACTCTTTTATCCTAAACTTGGAATTTTAGGATATACCGGTAGCCCTAGCTGGAACAAGAATTTTGGATCGACAGACAGGCAAGGAAAGGACATTCTAGGTAGTAACTCTATCTTTCATACATTATGTGAATTTTTATATTCTTTGTTTATGCCATATTTTGTAATATGTATGATAAACACCGATTTGCTGAGTAGGGCAATTGTGTGAGGAGGCACATTTACCTGGTTGTGAGTAAGAACCCAACCGAGGTTTACGGATAGTAGGGAAGTAACCCCGACTCATATGTACATGCCGTGTTGTTTGTGTTATTATTATGTTGCATTACATGGTATATAACATATTTATCTGTTGCATTTTATATGACTGATTGCATATTACTACTGAGATTCTTTTGAATCTCACCCTTTCCATAAATGTATAAAGTTTGTAGCAGCAGAAAACAGCTCTGAGGGCAAAATCGTAATTACCAGAGATTGAAGGTTCCAGTCAAGATCAAGAGAGGACGTTGGTTATCTAAAGACTTTTTAATAATTTTAATCTTTGTAATTTATTGTACAATACCTTGTATGGGAATTCCTGTATATAATAGAGTGTATCAATATATATATAAATACTATTCCACCAAGTTACTGTTCATAAGGAATCTATGGCTTAGATTTCTCCTAACCTCCTCACAACAATGCCTCGAGATCCTGAATAATATATCACCAAATCTCTTTTTATTTCCTTCCTCTCTCTTCATTTATATTTCTGTCTGGAGCTTTCTTCCTTCTCTACAACCAAAAATCTTGCCTTTCCATTCTGTATAAGTCTCGCTCTCTCCGCCTAGCCTTCACCCCCTTTTCTTCATCCCCTCACTTTGCCCTAAAGTAGCCTTCTGATCGGCAGATCTGGTGATGACGCGGCGGCGACGGAGTGGACGTAAAGATGAGGCTGTGAAGGTGATGATGGAGAGTTTGTGACATATTTGTTTTTATCTTTAAGGTAATCTTTTTAGTTGTAAACCCATTCAAGAACCTTATTTAGATTTCCCTTTTCCTCTTTTTGCGTCATCTAGGTTGTATGAGGTCTCTGTCTTCTTTGTATGTGGGGCAAAGAGAGAGGGATAGAGAAGAATCTGGCTGAATGACTTTGTGGGCTTTATTTTCATTGAATGTATGAGGTCGCTGTTTCCTTCACACTATTTTGTTTGGGCTTTATTCATATACTTACTCCCTTGGGTTTATTAGTCGAACACTGAATCTCCATTGGTTTTAATAGAAGAAGATATATATACATACATACATATATATATATATATATATTGAAATCAAAACATAGAATATTAACTATAGAATTTCTCATGTACTCACTCCCTTGGGTTTATTATTCTAACACTAAATCTCTACTAGTTTTAATAGAAGAATGATATACATATATATATTTAAAATCAAAACATAGAATATCAACTATAGAATTTAATGCTGGGGAGATTTTTTCTTTTCTTTTTCTTTTTTGCAAAAGAAACATGGCCTGTACCTGTAGGATTTGTCTTGAGACTAGGTCCTGAGACTAGGATTTGTCCTAAGTGTTTGGGAAAAATTGAAACAGTTGTTTTTGAAGTCCTTTTCTATAAATTGGGATAAAACTCCTCTCATAGACTTTCTATAAACCGATGTTTCTGAATGACTTTATGGGCTCTGTTTTCATTGAATGTATGAGATCGCTATTTTCTTCACACAATTTTGTTTGGGCTTTGTTCAAAATGGCAGTAAGATTTTGAAGTTCTGGTCTGGTTTAATGCCATGTGAAGCATGTTCTTCTTAACCCTTTCTCTTGCAAAGAAGCAGGGGAGCCTTAGATTGTAGGTTATTTGTTTTTACCTTTTCTCCATATAATAACTTCATTACTTAATGAGTATGCTTTCTGACTTTGATAATGATAATGCAAGCTTTTGTTTGTGATTAATCATTAATCACTTAAGGTCTATCAGTTCGTTTGCAAGAGAAGAATGAAAAGGATGGGAATCTAAATGGAAAAAGATGTGTTAAAAGGATGGGAATCTGAATGGAAAAAGTTGTGTTAAAAGGATGGGGAGACAGACCCAAAGAAAGGAAAAGGCATACATTAAAACATGAAAGGTTTGTAATCTTGCTCCCATCGTCCCTTTATTTCTATTCTCTCCCCTTATTCACATTACTTCTATTTTAATTTGAGAATGGTAGATTAATTAAACAACACATTTAATTAAACAACACATTATGACAGTTTCCTTTTTGTATTTTTGCGGGCTACTTTGGTTTCGGGAAAATAGGTTATGGAATATCGATAGAGGAAGCTGTTGGTATGAGAAGTTATAATGCTCTCTTGCACAACTCAAGAGACCTTTGATTTATCTCAAAAAGCCTTCAAATAATACATATAGCCCTAGCTGTGCACACACATGTAATTCATGTCTTGGTGTAGGATTTCTTAGCATTCATTACATTAACAAGATTCTTCATCATAATTTAAAATATATAACTTAATAACTTTTTGTTTTCAAGACTTGATATGGTTTTCTAAGATCTGTTTTGGAAAGTGGTGCCAAGGGATATGAGGTTTGCTCAGGAGTACACATCTTTTAGCTGTGCCTTGTAGCAAAGTTGCTTTAGATAGATGGTAATTACTGTTTGATTTGTACGTAGGTTAGTGTTAGTGGAAAATTGATGGCTCAAATAGATGCACTTGGTAATCTCTTTCACTCATTCTGTCATTGCTTTTCCATTGCATGCTTTTCTCTTCTCCCAACCAATTTTATTTTGATGATATATTGTTTCAGCTTTTGACTATGTCAGAATGATAATAGCTTCTTTTTTGTTTGGTTTTTGGGTAGATGTGATAATGACTTTTTTGTGAAATATTGTATCTACTTTTAAACCATCATTTAAGTTATATATCATCTGAAATAGGAAAGAACATCATTTTCAGTAATGCTAACATTTGCTCTTATTATTTTGTGGTTTTGTGTAAGGCTGGCATTGACCATGTATGATCTGACATGCATACTACCCAATGGGTCTGTTTAGCAAGGTACCTTTTAGTGTTACATGTTTAAGGAAATATTGTAAATGTCACATAAATCTGACAGCCCTCCAAGTCAATATTGGTTTTTTATTTCGCATTATATATGTTGGGAATAAAAAGGTCAGTACAGTAGTTTGAACTATTCCCTAGCTATGATGGGGAGTATTAAAAAACTTCAATTTTATGAGCAATTGAAATCTATAACTTATTTATACAATTAAGGTGGCAGTTCTTTTGTCAACCTTGAATCCAAGAAATATTTTTGTGGTCCATAATAAATTATAAGCACTTTTGACTGGCCTACTAGCCGGTTTTTGTACCATAAAAAACATACCAGTTGTAAGGGTTTTTAAGTTTATAAAAATAATATATTGTAAAAGGCAAAAGTAATGAATATGAACCACTAATAAGTTTGCTCCACTAAAAATGATGCATATGTAGTGATATTTTTCCATCGTTGTCATTTTTTTCATTTTATTACTAAATATTATCTGCAATGTTCGGTATACCTATATATTTAATAACTATTCTTATTCAAAGAATTTCCTTTTCATGTTGTTTAGCATAATATGGTCTTATATATCATTCCATAAGCAATCTTTAACACTTGTGTTTATTGCAAGCCATTGTGTCTTTGTTGCAGGGATAATTTTGTGATACATATGCTTCTCATGAGTTATGAGATGTGCAGTGATTCGTTAGTTCTCCTCCCCTTTATAAGAGGGAAGGGAACTGGAAAGGAATAAAAAGTATGAATATAAGAAACTACTAACAAAGGAGAGAAGGGTTGAAGGAATGGTATTGGTTCTTTTTGTTTAGATCCTTGTGGTTGTTTGTATTTATGATTTAAATTGTTTTATTTATTAAACTCTGATAATGACTTGTCTGCAGATATTTGTTTGCTTTCTTGCAGAATATGGGTTTACTCCATCTTATCTATTGAGACAACTTAGAGCTCATGGGCTTGATTTTCTCAACCTTTTGTAGAGAGAGGTTAGATAGGGAGTGCTCTTGCAATTCACATATTTTGATTATTATAGTATGGTCATCTCTTCCTATTAGTATGCAAGAACTTTGGTAGGATCTCAATCTATGCATACCCTTTTCTGGAAAATGGATGTCTACATATTGACAAGTGATAAAAAAAGGTAAGGTTTATTTTTGTCAATACATTCTACCTAAGCTGGGCTCAGATTGGTTTAATAAGTTTCGAGTCAAGATAGTCATAAATTGGTATTCAAATCAGAATGAAAAAAGCCAAAACAAATTTTTTTTTCTAAAACCAAATTTATTTGCTTACTTGTATAAAAATATATGCCATTTCTCTATGAACATCTACAATCTTCTTTCTAACATACTTGTCTGTTTCAAAAAGTTTATAATTGTTATTGGAATTATCTGCAATTGGTGATACAAAAACTATCCCTCTCTTTTCAAAACGGCAACTGAGCGCATCCATGTTCTACTGATATATTAGCATTGAACCTTGATAACAAAAAGTTCATAATTTGTTGTGTGTTATCTGGTTTATGTTCTTACCCCTTGGTTATTGGTTATTGGTTAATATCTATTGTTGAAATCTGTCCATTTCAGCTTTACTACTTTATCCGATACTAAGAAGTGTCATCAAGGGTGTTCAATACAACCAATAACCAGTTGAAGGTAACATCTTCATTTGATTTTTTTTCTTTGTATTATAAGAATGAGATTTTATTTTTTCTTGGATGCTGATTTTGTCAAGACTTGGATACACTTGTAGGGTGGCTGTGTTGACTAACTTTGTCGCTGCTATAAGGGTTGTTGGGGGTTGAAAATATGAGGGCAGCATTATGGCTTCACCCTGCCTATACATTAATTTTAAAGTTGATATTTTAGTACTTCCTATTTTTTCGTTAATTGTATTTTATTGGCCTTTGGGGTGTGTAGCATTATTTGTTTGTTTGCTATTTCAATGCAAGTCTTATGATGCTCAATAAGTATGATTAAATATTTACTGCATAAGTGAACTTATTTTTAACAGAAATTAAATGTAGGAGAGGAACATGGTGATTTAGCAAGAAAGTTCAGTGTAATTTAGCCAAGATTCTATTACCTTGAACATAATTATGTCCATGTGGACTTCTAATGTGAAAGCTACTCATCAGCTGATAGATAAAAAATTGCAATGGACATCTGAAAGCTCTATATCTAGCTATAGTAGGTGAGCCTAAGTATAGACAATATCATTTGGAAGTGTGTGCTATGGAAGACATGTCCAAAAGGTGGTAAACACTTAACCATTATAGTATAGAGTATTTTACAAGGCTTGGTGTGAACAATGAAAATAGTGTTTTTAGCTTTGTATTTCTATATGTAACCATTGAAGTGTCCATGATTATGCAAAAAGGAGTAACAAAAGTGTCTTCAAGGATCTTTACTATTTGGATATCATAGGCAAAAAAACAAAAGTAGTTTCAGGGATGTATCTTTTGACTAGAGTTTCATGGATGTATTCGTTGCATTCTTTTATATATTTAGATATCATAGATGTAGATTTATATATTATAGATTAAATATATGTTGTCGCTTCATATCTTATGAGTGAAATCAAGTATAATCATTTTAATTGTACTATTGCAATATGTTTATAGCAATGAGTCAATATTGTTACATGGATAGATGTGAGAGTGTGTGTGTGTGTGTGTTTATTAGCCCCATAATGATAAACAAAATAATTTGAAATTCATTATGTTCTACACTGAAGCATTTGTTATGTTAGTGCAATGTTCAGAGTGGAAGACTTATGTTAATCAATGGCCAGGCCTCTTCTTTTTTGTAGCAGCTCTGTAGGAATCTCTTAAGGTTGCTTCAATTATGATGTTAGGCCCAAGAAGATACGATCCAAAAGGCGGTATTATTTGTCATTGAACCAATCCTTTCATGGCAATAACATAGCGTGAAGGAATAAAATAATTGTTAAAGTAGATCAATATGATTAGAAAGTAATTATATTGCAGAAGCTATGTTTTAGTCCAAACCAAGATCTAAGTAATTCATATGAGGAGAAAACAATTCATAGTCATCCTAAGCTTTACAATAACAATCAACAAAAGTAAGGGGAAATCACTTTGCTATGTTAGAGAATATCTCTCGAAGCATATATTCACAAATTGTCAATTATATGTTGTACTCTCTAAAGCTAGAACCATAGATGTGTTAAAAATATGCATACCTAACAATGGACATGATGCTCGAAAAACCACAACATATATAGTTTACAAGGAGATTTTTAGGAATTTGAATACTTGATTTATTTCTCTTTATCAAATTAAATGTATATTCCAGATGTTGGTAAATTTGTGAGGTTTTGTAGTTTGATCATGGTATAATATCCATGACGTCAAAAATATCAACGAATGTTAAACATATGGAAAATTAAATTCTTTAGTTATAGATAATGTATGTTAGAAATAGTGCTCTCCACACAACGCGTGGGGGAGGAAATGCTCGTTGTATCATTAATATCAGTATATCTATGCTTTCCCTATGTGCCCATTGAGCTGCGTATTGCTACTCTGGTTAGTTTCTCAATATTAAGAGATATGTAAGATGAGGTCTTACACCTAAACTTTAAATTGGGGATTTTATGTAATGTAATGAAATTGATGATAATCTATGACTTAAATGAGTTGTCGGGTTAAGAAAAATATTTGAATTAATGTTAAAAAAAATAATTGTAATTTTAGTGTGAAATTGAAATTGTTAAGTATTAATTTAAAACTTTACATTTATAGAATTAAGTTAATTAAGTTAATTGTTCTAATAACTCAGAGTTCATAATGTGTATAAATTGATTTTTGTGGATTGATTATGGCTTGTATTTGAGCTCTTGGATTTAGAGCATTGTGGTAATACTTTGCTTTGGTAAGAGGTAACTACTTTCCGCTTATTGTACATGCTTGTATGATGTTTGTGAGTGATTTTTAACTATATGGAACTATAAATTTGCTATTTGTCAACACCCATTTTCATTTAGATATTCATAGAGTAATAGAGACCAAGTTCGGCAGGCCTATAAAAAAAGAACAAATATACTGATAAAAGTATTTGTTTATAGACCATAGTCAACCATACATAGTTTGACATTGTTTACAAATATGTACATAATATCCAAAAAGTATTCCAAACACAGACTATATATATAATCACGATCCTCATCTCGAGAAATATGCCCATCAGTTCCCCGTATCTGCTTTCTTTCCTTTTTGAGACGCTGGCACCCATTGAGACATTTTTGTTTCAACAAAGGGGTAAGATTCCAAGGAATCTCAGTAGAAACATACGATCAACATATAAAAAGTGAAAATTAAATATGCAACTCCATGTATAATGTAAAATGAAAATTCATATCAACTGTATGGGTATACAAAACTCAGGGCCAACTGTCCAGTTGGAACCCCCTGCGTGTACCTCAGTCGAGTCTCCGACTACAGCCAGATAATACTAGTGTACATTAACTAGGTCCTAGACCACAGCTAGATAATGTGCCTCCAGCACGTTTCATACCACAAAAAATATTAACACAATCATATAATAGTCACATAGTATATAAGAGATAGTAGTCCCTACCTTAACCTTTCTCTTGCCTTAAATCGTCCGCTTCATAAAACGTGTCAAGCTTAGGCTCCCAACTCGGTCCTAAAATATCAAATGTACAAGAATTAGGTTATAACACATTCATGTACCATTTTAGACACTTCCATAGTATTTATTGTGGTTATATTAACCTATGGTGAAATTTTACTAAAATGTCCCCGGGGTCCTAGCCCCGCCGTACCCAGTCCGATCGTACTTTTTCTGAAATTTTGACTTGGGCTATTTTGATATTTTTTCACGTAAGGAATCTATTTATGGACTCAAAATTATCAAATTCACTGCCAAAAGACAGATATGCCCTTGGCAGCCCCACTTTTAGGGTCTCAGGGGCGTTTTCGTAATTATGTTTTTTCGAGCTTTTCCGAAAAAGTGACCAACTATAACCCCACCTAATTTTCCCTCCTGAATTTAAAAGAATTAGCAAATCATTGAAAATCAAACTCTAAGCTCCATTTTTCCCCTGGACAAATTGCTCAATTCCTTAGGAAAAATTAGGGTTTTTTGATTTTAATTCTATAGATGTGTTCATTTATACTCTTAATTACTATATTAACTATTTTATTATGTTATAACTATCATTTAGTACCAATTTTAGCAGCATAAAACTTCCAACACAACATTTCCAAGTTTCTCAAACAAAGACTATCTGATGAAATTTCACCGATTAAACCACTTACAGTAGCTAAAACAATCAATAATCGAAGGTTTGTGAGTTACGTTTCATTTCCTTCTGACTTTTTCCTCTTGTGGCTGAAAAACCTAACCCTTTAGCACAGAATTTTCTGCTTCAAAACACCTGAAGAACATAAAAGAATAGCTTAAGAGTTGAGTTATATGCGTTAATAACTAAATCATAGGAGAAATCGGCTTACCTTGCGAGATTTCTTCTCCTTATCCCCCTAAATGCTCTCAAATCTTCTCTCTATATTTCAGGTCTATTTGGCATTGAAAATGGCTGAAGGAAGAAGGAGATGATGTATTTTATATTATATCTTATGTTATTTAATTCATTTGTTTAATTTCGCACAATTCCAAAAATTAACTTTATGTACATAAATCCTTATGTACATGTAACCATGCTCATTAAACCCAAAAAATATTTCCTTCTTCATGCTACATGTAGGAGACCCTTAAAGGCCCTACCCTTTGGTCTCAATTGGCTTCACAAATTATTAAAGTTACGTATACATGTAAAGTCACAATTTTGGTCAAAATTACACTTTTGCTCAAGTTTTTCATAAATTCACATTTATTTGACCAAAATATCCCAAATATATTTTCCCCCTTTATTTTCCTTAATTAATTGAATTAAATTCAATTAATCAAAAAATAATTAATTTTGTGCTAAATTGCCAAAATTATGATTTTGCCATTACCTTTTTAATCTAATTTCTTTTCTTCTTTTTATTTGGTCAATTTTCATTTATTTTTGGACCAAATATTTTCTCTATTATCTCTCCATTTTTGGACGTTAATATTATGCTTTTGAATTTACCAAAATTAATTCCATAATTATTTTTGCCTATTTTCTCATGGATATGAACATTTATGAAATTCATAAATTCCAAATTCATGAATATTCACTATTTTATTAATTTTCTCAAATAATTACAATATATTTGGTGAACATAAATTTGGGGTGTTACACTATTAGTATGTGATATGGACTATGAAACTATTTTGTTAATGAAATTGTTTTGTGGGACTTATTTTCATTGAGAAATGACTAGTGATTTTATATTATATGAATTGGTGTTGATTTGTGAGATTGGAAAGAGTCTCTTGATAACCTATGAATTGATAATGGCATGTGATAATCCATTGTGATTATATCTCTTGAGTATTGATATGAGATGGGATGGTGGATATGGATTTGATAGGAGGTTATTCTGTCACACTCTCATCTTATTTTCACCTATTTCAGAGTATTTGTGGAAAATGATACGTAGTTTAGTGGGCAACACAGGAATAACATAGATATACTGATATTATGTGCACAATTACAGAAATTCCCTATAGGGGTTTGTACTTGATATTTATGATTAATGTAGCGTCGCAGCACTACGTGGGTGTCTAAATCCATCCCAGTGAAACAGAGTCATCTTTCAGTTTTCGTTCCACCAGTGTAATCCCCTCATACAGTTCTCTTCTTTGCTCTCAGCATAGCTTCTATCTTCGCCTGTTTGAATTGTTGGTAGGGGAGGGTGAGATTCTGGGGAATCTCAGTAGGAAAACAGTACCAATGTGTATGTAAGATAAGTGCTTAATGCATGACATGTTTGCATTACATAACTCATGCTCACACAATGACACATCTGCGTGCTCAATGTTTCAAACAACATACGTATGATCATAGCATATACAGGAACAAAGCTTTAATTATTCATATATGTTTCACAAAATTAAGCAAAGCAATAACATGCATCAATCACCAGCACAAATATCAAATACATATAGGAGAGGTAAGTTCCCTACCTTAATTGCCCTTCCTTGATTCTTGAATAACGCGCCTCGATTTGTGTGCCAATCCCTCAGGCTCTCTACTCAATACTAACACGTCAACTGTATAGTCTAGATACTTCCATAGTATTTTTGGTGGTTATATTAATCTATGGTAAAATTTTACCAAAATGCCCCTGGAACCCTGGCTACCTCGCCTTACCCGATCCAATGGCACATTTCCCTAAAATTTGGACTAGGGTTATTCTAACATATTTTGGCCCAAGGAATCAATTTCCGTGCTCAAAATCATCAAATTCAGTGTCAAATTATGAAAATACCCCTGACAGCCCTCAATTTAGGGATTTTAGGGGCGTTTTCGTAATTATGCTTTTTCGGCCTCTACCGAAAAAGTGACCAACTGTAACCCCACCTTTTTTTGCCCACTGAATCCAATGGAACCATCTATTTTATGAAAATCCAGCTCCAATTACATATTTACCCCTAACAGCCCCTATGTGAGTGTTTTAAGGCTATTTTTGTCATTTCACTTTCTAGGGCTTTTCTCACTTCGCACCCAACATGAACCCTACACAATTTTCCATTCTAAACAGAATGGAATAATAAAAAACACCAAAATCCAGTCCCAACACTGTCCAACATAGATCTAAACGAAATTCTTTAATAATTGGAGAAAATGGAGTTTTATGATTTCAATTCATAAAACACCTTCTTATGACCTTTAATCACTTGTTTAACCACTTCATCACATTCTAAACATGATTAGAATAAATTTGGACAGCACCTCCCCGTAAGGTTAGGACTTTCTGAATTTACAAACTTGACAAAAATCACCAAAACCAAACACAAACCTCAACAACAACACCATGCTAGTTTAGATCTAAGGTTTGTGAGGTTACCTGTTGAGATCTTGAATCTTCTCTCTCTAGACATCTCATCTCTCTCTTCTTGAGCTAAGAATGGTGTCTTCAAGATCATGGATGCATGAAGAATCACAGTTTAGAGAATGATCTAAGACTAAATCACAAGAAACCTTAAGAGTTTAGCTTCTTACCTTAAGATTTCTTCTTCCTCTTCTCTCTAACTCTCAAAGAACTCTTAAGCTCACTCTCTCTCTCTCTCTCTCTTTGCTCTTGTGGTTGGCCTAAATATGGCATGAAAGGGGAAGCAGAAAATATTTATTCATTTGGTCTTCTTTCTTCCTAGCCCTTGATCTCATCAAGGGTTAAGATTGCACTACCTATCATGCACCATTCCTCCTCCCATACCTCCAACCATGCCCTCTTACTTTATGCCATACTCCTTGATCATGCCTTTTACTTTATGCCATACTCCTTCATCATTTGGCTTCAATTGGATTTGGACTAGATTCCCTTCTAGTTACACCAACCATCCCCCTTTCTCTTTACTCTAACCAAACCCATTTCTTCTCCCTTATTTTCATGTGTTGGCTGAAATTTAGGCAGAAAAAGGAAATAATATGTATTTCATTAATTTCATAATTCACTTAAGTGAATTATGTATAATTCCCTCTAATTTCACAATTTTTGATTTATTCCATCAAGAATAATCCAATTATACATTTTCCTTTATTTTTCTTGATTAATTGAAATTAACTTCAATTAATTAGAAAATAATTAATCTTGGTTTAAATTGGCAAAATTATGATTTTACTATCACTTTGTAATTTAATTCCTTTCATGAATTAATTTGCCCATTTCCTTATGTATATGAATATTTCAAAATTAACAAGATCCAAACTCATGAACATTCATCATTTTATTGATTTCTCAATTAATTATAATATATTTTTGGTGAAAATAAGATTTGGGCTGTTATATATTCAAAGAGGAAATAAGGGGGTGAATTCTTGTCAAAAAAGAGAAAATAAGGTGGTGGCCTTTTCAGGTATACACTAGTTAGTCTTTTGGTCCATTTGTGTTTGTTAAGGCCTTGACACCCCACTAATACATTAGAGGGGGAACCCATGGTTTGGTCTTGTGCTCTGTGGATTTTGGTCGATCCATATCACTTGATCGGTGAGTATGTTGAGTTGTCTACAGTTAAATGGGTGAGTACTAGCCTATGGGTTTTGTTAGAGAAAATAAGGAGGGGAGGAAATAAGAAGGATAGAGAATAAATTCTTGTATATTATTTTTCTACACTCTTGCAATAAATATGAGAATGAAATTTTGTGTGTGTGTGTGTGTCAATTTGACATTTTTAATAATGCTATGATTTTATAATTGTCTAATGACTCCCTATTTTTAGATAATTTTAAGACATATTTTAATATACTTAGGAGTAATCTACGATAAATCAAAGGAATTTTAATTAGATTTTGATAAGATATCAATTTAGAAGGATTTCATTATAAATATCAAAGTTTAGGATAAAAATAATGATGCTGATATTAAAGATAAAAATAATTATATTAATAATAAAAATGATAATTTAAGATATAAAGGAACTTATATTTCAGTTATTATCATTCATTTTCACCATCATTATTTATTATTATCATTATCTTTTTTTATCTTTTTATTTTTTTATCTTGTTGTTTGATTTTATTTTGTTAGAAGGATATTGCATTCTTGTTGATATTAAAGATAAAAATAATTATATTGATAATTAAAAATAATAATTTAAGATAAAAAGGAAAAGATATTTCAATTATTATCATTCATCTTCTTCATCATCATTTGTTATTATCATTATCTATTTTTTTATCTTTTTATTTTTTTTATCTTTTTGTTTGATTTTATTTTGCTAGAAGGATATTGCATTCTATGTAATGAGGATCTAGGAACCTAACCTATATATAGGGGTTTAGCTTCTTCAGAAAAAGAGGAGGAGAACATGTGTTCAGGTACGGATGGAAGGAGAGGCATTTGGGTTTTGTCATCACCTTCACAGGAGGATGAGAGGATTGTGGACGTGACTGATTTGAAGACCAGAAGCATCGTTGCGTACCGGATCAGAGAGCACTATGGATAATTGGAGACAATTGAAGCCAAAAAATGGAAGCTTAGAAGAGATTTAAGGCTCAATCTTTTGGTTTTATTAATTTCTTCTCTTTCCTTTCAGTTAACTCTTATTTTGCTGTGAATTATTATTGCTTTGATTTGGTTTTGGTTATGACTATGAGTAGTCAAATTTTGTATTCTAGGATTGCTTTGAACTATTAGATGGATTAAGACTTTTTATTTATTTCTTTTATTGATTAATAAAATTTATGTGTTGACTTTATATCGTGCTTAATGCTTCTAAGTGTTTGGCCACCATGTAGATTATTGGTTTCAATTGAGTGATGCTTGAGAAAGCTAATTTTATTATAGAACTTAGATAAAATTGTGCTATACTTGAAGTTTAGGAGTTAAATGGATGATTTGTTAATAGAATAGAGATATATCTATTAGCCTAGTATTGCCTAATGAAGGTTAGAGCTTAATATCAATACTCGTTTTTATTTCGATATGCACAGAGTAATAAAGACCAAGTTCCACAGGCAAACAACAAAGTATAAATATACTGATAATAAGTATTTGTTTACATACAGGCATAAGCAGTGCAAAATTCGAGAAAATTTACAAATATGTACAGAAATATCCAAAATGTCCAAATTTCGACTATATATAATCACTAGCCCTATCTCAGGATCCACACCGTCAATTCACTACATATACTGCTTTTCCTTTGGATCCACTAGCTCCCGCTGGCACATTTGTCATTTTTGAAAAAGAATGAGATTCTAAAGAATCCCAGTAGCAACATACTATCATTCATATAAAATGCGAAAAATAGATATGATATGCACCATGTACGCACCAATTAATCAACAATATAACGCATGTATAGTATACATGGGACAAGGCATCACCACCACTATCCAAGTACCTTGGTTGGATTGTTACTTCACAATCAGGTAGAGTGCACTTCTCGCATTCATTGCCCCTTCTTGGCAGACCACCTATTCTAGGCAAATCATGTTGATTAATAAAAGTACAAATAATGGCAACCACATAATCATATGAACCATGGCATGATGTATGAAGGATGATGTCACTACCTCAAATCTTTTGCACCTCAAACTGTATGCCTCGATTTGCGTGCCAACAACTTGAGCTCTCAACTTAGTCCTAAAATGTCAAATGTACAAGAATTAAGTTAAAACTTGTTCATGTACTATTTTAGGCACTTTCATATTATTTCTAGTGGTTATATAAGCATATTGTGAAAATTTACCAAAATGCCCCTATGGACCCAGCTCGACTTTGACTTACCTAGTCTGACTGTACTTTTTTCAAAATTTTGACTTAGGCTATTTTGACATATTTTCGCCCAAAGAATTCATTTTAGTACTCAAAATTACCAAATTCACTACAAAAAGACCAGAATGTCCTTGGCAGTCCCGATTTCAAGGTTTCAGGGGTGTTTTCGCAATTATGCTTTTTTGAGCTTTTCTGAAAAAGTGATCAACTGTAACTCCACCTAATTTTTCCTCCTGAACTCAATAGAATCATCACATCACCAAAAATCCAACTCTAACCCCTCCATCTAGCTCTGGCCAAAATCCCAGGAAGGGGAAAATTGGGGTTTTCCAATTCTGACTCCGTAGACTTGCTCCTTTCTACTCCTAACCAATTTATTAACTATTTAATTACATTATAACCACCATTTATACCCAATTTGGGTAACATAACATTTAGGACACACCCTTTTCTAAAGTTTACAATCGGCGCAAATACAACAGAAATCCACGAATTAAATTACTCACAGCAGCCAGAACAACTAATACTTGAAGTTTAGGAAGTTACCTCTTCTTCCTTTGAGCTTTTCCCCTTTTGGCTGAACCCTAACTCCCTTTTTCCACTGAAATTCTTGCTTCAAAACCTTAAATAACATAGAAGAGAAGCTTAGGAGAAGGAGTATATACGTTAGGAACCAATTCACCGAAGAAATCAACTTATCTTATGTGATTTCTTTCTCCTTTTCTCTTTAAGATTTTAGCTACTCTCTCTCTCTCTCTAAAGCATAAGGATGTCATTTTTGGGCTAATGGAGGAAGGGGATGATGTTTTTATAATATTTACTTTATGCCTTTAATTATTTAATTAAGTAAATTCCTAAAATTTTGGACTTTATGTACATAAACCCTTAACTTTAGGTAACCATGCCATTAAGCCCAAGTGTCATGCAACTAATATTTCCTCCTTCTTGTTACATGTAATGGTATCCCAAGAGTCCTTCTTCCACGTCCAAATTGGCTCTAAAACTTGTCTAAGTTATATGTATACTTTAAGTCACTTTTTTTGTCAAATTTGCACTTTTGCTCAAATTTTCCATAAATTCATATTTATTTGACCAAAATACTCGAAATATATTTTTCCTCTTTATTTTCCTTGATTAATTGAAATTAATTTCAATTAATTGGAAAATAATTAATTTGGCACTTGTTTGGCAAAATTACAAGTTTGCCATTACATTTTTTCTTCATTTTCGAATTTCTGACAGATTTTTTGCCAAAAATTTGAAAAGTCATAACTAAATTTGTAGACATTGTTTCAAAGTGATTCCAAATGCTATAGAACCCTATTGAGTCTAGTTTCAATGAAAAATATAGCCCTTTACCAATTGGAAGCACAAAATTCCCAGAACTAATTTCTTTGAATGCTGTTCTATAAAATCAACAGTTTTTTTGGGCTAATTTCAAAAATGCATAAATTTTTATATAAATTTTTAAATGATTTATATGACCTATCAAATTAAATCTTATGATGTCTACTTGTATTCTAAAAATTTCATAAATTGTTGTCATCATTTGGTCATCTAAAACCACATGACAAACTCACTGCCTCACATGCAATTTCACTAGAAGCATTATTCACCTTTCTATTTCCAATATTTAATTCCTATAACTATGAATATTCACTATTTTATTGAATATCGTAAATAATTACAATACATTCTTGATGAATAAAATTTGGGGTGTTATACTTAATGAGTGTTTCCTTTAACTGAGACAAGAGATCGTACATGTTAATCGAGAATATAAAATTGGTGTTGACTTGGGAAAGCTTATTCAATTAATTTTGAACATCTGACAAGCACATATTTTCATTATCAATTTAAGATTTAAGTTAGTCTTATGGAGTATAATAGGGATAAGTAATCATAGGTTCCTCCCATCTTAAGTTCTCGAATAAATTCTTTTTAATAAATTAATTTTTAAATACAAAATCTCTTTCATATTACTCTCACTCAACCTAATTAAGAACATAAGTGTGATAATTAACTCTTTTTTTCCTTAGTCCTTATGGGAATGATATTATTATACTATTATACTATTTGTGATTATCTGTGTGTTTGCGGTTAAGTTAGATGGCTAACACTGTCCCACTTGACACCTCATAAGCACTTACTTGTATGCTCGATGGAATGGATTGTTGGTTGCTGAAGCTTTTATATCACCCCGTTGATTTAACATTTTCCAAGTGATAGTTCTCTTGCAGGCCCATTAAGGAAAACTCCGAAAGCTTAAGCTACTTCTGCTAATAGTAGTGCTTCCATCTTTTTGGTATATATTGGATTATTATATATTGCGACGTTAGGGCTCATCTTGTATACTCTGATTTATTTTAAAGATTTGATGCATTAACTATATACTTTTAATTTCTCTGTTACTAAATTACTCTTGATGATTTTTGGTGGCTTCTTATGACTTGTTTTAAACTTGTGAATCCACAACTTGGTCTGATTTGGACATTTTATATGCAATCAAGTATTATTCAATTAAAGAGTTTAGGCTTGGAGGTGAATATTTATTTTGGGCCTTGTGAAGTCCAAAGCTCAATTTTATGCATAATAATGTTTTGAATAATGGTTTGATCAAACCCTTATTTAATTATTGTTTTAAGACAAGGATTATACAAATGTTTATTTACTTATGAATTAATGCATTGTTTTCATTTAAATATTACTTTTTTATGATTATAAATGAATATTTTTATACTTTAATTACATTATATTTTGTAATAATAACCTGTCTAATTTCTAGTTGACCCTATTGAACCACTACCTCTTGATCCTCTACCTCGACTAATCCAGAGTATGGTTCGATTTTTAGTACCTTAGAAACAACAAAAGGAAAAGAAGATGAGATGCTTAGAAACAACAAAAGGAAAAGAAGATGAGATGGAGATCGGACATAAAGGAAATTAAATAGAAGAAAAAAAATACAATCATTGAACCTCAACTACACATAAGAAGAAAAGAAAGTAGTAGTTAGAGTTGTGTTTGAAATTGCAAACCTTAACAAAGGCCTTATAACTTAGTGATAATGATGCTTCCCTATAAGTAAGAGATCGCAAGTTTGATCCAGCTTGTAACTTAGGTTGTTAATATCAACCCTTATAACTTAAACCCAGTACCCATGGAAATAAATCTATACTCTACTAATACCCATCGGATAAAAAGAGTGGCGTGTCATGTTTCTTTTTCAAAAACCAAATGTGACATTAGCCCAGGTGAATTTGCATATACCTGTTAATTTTCTCTTTTAAAAATTGAAAAAAGTTAGGCCAAATTCATTATATAGAACTTTAAAAATCCTAAAAGACAAAAAGGTGTTTTGAATATTCATAATCTCAGAGAGATGTTAGGCTCAATATGTCTTTTTTGAAATTAAAAGGAAATGACCAAGTTTCCCTTACATATATTTTTTTTTAAAAAATAGTACCCCCACAGGCTACCACTGGAGCTTCGGTGGCCGACCGGCCGCTAGCGACCTCCCTTGTCGGCACCCGCAGCTCTAGTAGGAATTAATATTCCCAAAGTAGGGGGTGAGATTTGAACTCCCACCACTTGGTTTGCCCAAAAAGTTGGTGGCCATTAGGCCACCAATGGCTTTCAATACATTATATGCAAACAAACAAACAAACAAACACACACACACACACACACATTCATGTATGTATGTATGTATATACTTTTGATCTTTAACCCAAGCCCTTTCACAAGGTTTTTTATGGAATTCATGATATTTTATTAGGTTTTAACAACTTTCATTTACCAAGTAAAAAATTCATATCATTAGGTCATTCACAAGTTTTGTCAAGAAATTGACAACATTTCATTAGGTTTTAACAAATTTTGTTTTCCAAAAAAAAAAAATCAAACTATCAATTCATTCATAAGTTTTGTTAAAGAATACACAACATTTCATTAGAGTTTAATAACTTTCATTTTCCAAGTAAAAAAATCACACCAGTAGGTCATTCAAAAGTTTTGTTAAGAAATTCAGACATTTCATTAGGTTTCAACAACTTTCGTTTCCCGGAAAAAAAATTTATACTATTAGGTCATTCACAAGTTTTGTTAAAGAATTTACAACATTTTATTAGGTTTTAATAAATTTCGTTTTCTAGAAAAAAGATTCAAACTATCAATTCATTCATAAGCCTTGTTAAGGAAGTCACGACATTTCATTAAATTTTAACAATTTCCATTTTTCCATAAAAAAATTCATAAGTTTTTAAAACCTAATGAAACCTGGTGAATTTCTTAACAAAACTTGTGAATAACCTGATAATGTGACTTTTTTTTTCTAGGAAAACAAAAGTTGTTAAATCTAATAAAATATCATTAATTTCTTAATAAAACTTATGAATGATAAGATGGTGTGAATTTTTTACTTGATAAACGAAAGTGGTTAAAACCTAATGAAACATCATGAATTCCTTAACAAAACTTGAGAAAGAGCTTGAGTTAAAGATCAAAAGTTAACATATATATATATATTTGTTTGTAAATAATGTATTGAAAGTCATTTGCGGCCAAATGGCCACCAATCTTTTGAGCAAACCAAGTCGTGGGGGTTCAAACCCCACCCCCACAACTTTTGAAATATTAATTTCCAACGGAATATTCCCACCAGAGCTCCAGCTACAAGCAGGGGTGGTCGTCGGCTGCTAACCGGCCAGCGGAGGCCGATGGGGGTAATATTTTCTTAAAACTATATATATATATATATATGTAAGGGCAATTTGGACAGTTCCTTTTAATTTTAAAAAAAGACAAATTGAGCTTAACATCTCTTTAGGATTATGAATATTCAAAATGCCCTTTTGTCTTTTAGAATTTTTAAAGTTCTTTATAAGGGATTTTCTCAAAAAATTATTTCTTTGTCTGTCTTGCCTTTATATTGTTTTAAAAACTACTCTTCTCAACATTAATTGCTGAAGAAAATAGTATTTCATAATCAAATTATTTTTAAAAAATAAATTAAAATTCATTTATTTTCATATTACTATTAAATATCCGTAACTTATTAGTAAGCTATTTAAGGCTAACTCAATATGACTTTAGACTATTTAAATTTAGTTTAAAATTAAATAACCTCAGATAATTTTTTTTTATAAATATAATACTTATATATGTATATAGTATTATTTCTTAGTTAACTGTCTAGTCTCAACTCTCAATGTTGTTTAAACCTATGAGCATGTGGTGAGGAAATCTGATCCTCTCAACCAACCATCATGTCACTTGAACATTGATAATTAACTATCTAGTCAATAGTGGAACTAGATAGCTCCACTGTTCTGACCATTTGAAATGTGACCTATGAGCCTTTCCAATTTGATCGGTTTGGCTTTTAAAACATTAATGTCAAGAGTAGATACAAGAGGGATAAGGAAATGCTTGTTGCAGGATCATGTTATCTAACACTCCAATGAAATGCAGTCCTTTCCTAATTTGCATAAAATTTCAAATTTTCTCTTTTCCATGATTTACTAAACAGATCAATTTTAGTTCTTGTGATTCTCCTTCAAAATTCAAACATGAGAGATATTGGGATTTGAGTATTTGACAAATAAACGATTCAAAAAAATGGACACAGATCTCCTCAGTATTGTTTCTTTCCTCATTCCTCAGAATCTTTTAATCCTATCCATTCAATCAATCTAAAAGATCACCATGCACCAAGTGATCAACAATTCTCACATTCAACTTTTCTCTCCTCTTCTCTCTGTCGAGCATCGATTAACAAACTATGAGTCTCACCTTTACCATCTAATGTCCTTCTCTTCCTCTTACAGAGCCACCACAAGTGAATCTCTATTTTGAATTTGGTTGTAGACTATTGTTGATTCTCCTTCGCCTCCTGAAAATGAAGGCCTTTCTTCATCTTGTTGCAATATCAACAATGGCTTCTCCTTGTCTCAGGTTCAGTTATTGAGATGGATGACATGGTGGGTGATTTTTTTCCAAATTACATAAATATTTTGAATCTCTATGTGATTGGTTTCCACGTGATTGTGGTCTGTTCTAGATTGTTGTGTTCTAGAAAATCAAAAACAGGTGAATATGTTGTATATATATGTTCTTATGTGAATCAATGAATTAATCACAGAGAGAGAGAGAGAGAGAGTTGGGGCATGAATTAGTAAAAAGAAAGCAACACAATATAGAATTGCTCGACCTCAAAGCAACAAGAACAATGAGTGAAGGAGGATGGGGCATCAAAGTTGATAGTTTGAAGATGGTGAGCAGGCATAATCTGTAGAGTTTGTTCTTTCTCATTTTTACACTATGCTTGGATTGAAAGAAAATGGGGAAGGAAAGAAAAGTAGGGAGTAAAATGAGAGAGGGAAAAGGTTTCCCTTGCTTGGATGGGGAAGAAAATTTGGAAGGAAGAAAAAATTTAGGGTGTCCCATGCCACATTTCCCCCCTAAAATTTCACTCCACATATGGTGAGATTTTCAGTGAAAACATTCATTCATGTGGTTGCCCTCTTTCAAAGGAAAGCTCTCAGTAACCTCAGTCTATGGCATGCTAAAGGAGCTCATCGTTTGTCCAAAAGGTCAACTGTCGGTCCAGTGGTGGCTTTATCTTAAGGTATCATCGTCATCTCTTCCATTCTATTGTTCTTTTTTGGGTCTCCTTCCCCTATGGTTAAACCCTAAAATCTCTCTCTTTCTTTCTCTCTTGGTTCCTTCATTACAAAGGAAAAATTTTGAAATAGAGTCAATATCTATTATGAAGAAACACTTGTGTAATGGTGCCATGGGTACTATTTTCTTGAAATTCCATCCCTTACTGATTATTTTGGTACTTCACTTCAGAAAGCTTTGACCTTTTTAGCTTTTGCAGAGTTTTTCTTTTCATTTTTTATGATATCTTGCAGAGATATGTTACTTGATTGTTTTACTTGAAACACTTGTATGGGTTTGACATTTTTTTTGGCATAAGGACCATTAATGGTTTATTGGACCAAAGCACTAGCATAGTGTAATTCTTTTTTAGAAGGACGAATGATTTACGTCAAGCATGAGAATTTTATCTTTGGTTTATTGAGAACCCAAAAAGATAAGAACTTCTTTTTCCTATAGGGTGTATTTTTTTCCTCTTTACTTGCAGATCTTTTTCTTAAAAAAAATATAAAGTGGAATAAATATGCTTTGGGATGGTATAACTAATATATTTTTCACTATTCATTTATTGTATGTTCATTTTAGAGGATCATTAGTACTTTAGCAAAGGAACTATAGAGCTCTTTGTATTAGAACTTAACTCTTGACAATGGGTTTGCTCTTTTTGTTTTGATTGCTTGCTTTTATACTTGTTTGTTCAAATGAGCAATGCTTTCAAAACTGGATCAACTTGATCAATTAGTTTAACCAGTAACCATAATAAAGAAGGATTGGTGAAGGGTTTTAAGGGAGAAATGCTGGATTTTGAATATGAAGTTAAAGAGTTCACAAATTTTGAAGTGGCAACTCAAAGTCCTAACTTCAACTTGAACTCCAACTCCAACTCCAACTTGTACTTCAACAATAATGTGTTACAAGATTGGGAATACCATAGGCAAAATTGTGTTGTGAAACTTGTTTGTTGTCTTGTACATAAAATATATTTGTTGGAAGAGGTATCAACACTAGTTGATAGGCCTTTAAGTTTAGTAATGTTGAAAGAGAGAGCATGAGGAGAATATTTATGAAACAATTAGAAGAAACAGAAAAATGTTGTGATGTTATTCGCATGGGACCGCATGCATTTATGTAGTTATGTGCAAAACTTTGAAACATTAGCAGAGTTAAAGATTCAAGAAATGTTACAGTTGAGGACCAAGTAGCAAAAGTTCTTCACACATTAGCACATAATGCAAGAAGTAGAACGATGGACTTTTACTTTAATCAATCTAGGGAAACTATTAGTTGTGATTCTCATAATGTATTACAAGCTATTGTTCACTAGAGACCAAATTCATTGTGCAACCTTCTAGCTCAGAGGTTCCTCCAGAAATCCTTAATAATGAAAGATTATACCCATATATTAAGGTATGTTTTTATATTTGTCCATGCTTCTGTAATTGTATGGTGTATATATTATGAGTAACCAAAATTTGTACCAGCATTGCATTAGGGCAATAGATGGAACTCATGTTTGGGCAAAAGTACCTAAAGAAGAAGTTGCCCATTTTTGAGGACAAAAAGATTATCCAACTCAAAATGTTTTTGCTACATGCCCATTTAATATGAAATTCACATATGTGTTGGCTGTTTGGAAGGGAACTGCCTTAGATTCAAGAATCCTAAAAAATGCTTTGTCAAGAGAAGATAAAATTATAATCCCCCTCGGTTAGTAAGAAACTAAACATGATTCATTGTTCATGATTGCTTATTTGAGCTTATGAACTACTCTAAATTGTTTAGGAAAATTTTATCTTGGGGATGCTAGCTTCCCACTCAAGTGTGGTCTTCTAACACCTTACAAAGGAGTTTGTTATCACTTGAAGGAATATTCAACAAGAGCACCACAAAATGCAAAAGAAATTTTCAATCATTGACACGCTTCGTTGAGAAATGTGATTGAAAGAACATTTGGTGTTTTGTAAAAAAGATTTCCAATAATTGGTAGTGGCACTGAACCACATTTTCAATCGAGACAATGGTTGACATTGTGATATATTGTTGCATACTACATAATTCTTGATGGGCGTTGACCCTAAAAGGCCTTAATGTAACACCTCAAATTTTATATTCACTGAATATATTGTAATTATTCAAAAAATTCAATAAAATAGTGAATATTCATGGGAAAAATGAGCAAATTAATTCAAGAAAAGAATTAGATTTCAATGGTAATAGCAAAGCCATAATTTTGCCAACTTAACCAAGATTATCTATTTTCCAATAAATTGAAGTTAATTTCAATTAATCAAGGAAAATAAAGGAAAATGTATAACTGGAATATTCTTGGAAGAATAAATCAAGAAGTGTGAAATTAGAGAGAATTATACATAATTAATTTAATTGAATTATGGAAATGTTGAAAAAAATTTTAATTCCATTTTCTTCCAAATTTTTGCCTATCACATGAAAATGAGAGGGAAAAATTGATGAATGAAATTAAATATACCAAGTGCCATTATCATATGAAGAGGAGATTAACTTATAATTAATTTCCAAGAGCACATGTCTAATTGCTACAAGAACATAGTCATGATGACAATGGTACACCACATGTATGCAAGGTTGAGTGTACACAACATGAAGGCATGGGTGAGTGAATGATGGGAATGATATGGAGTAAACTCAATTTACTAATTGAGGGCATAGTTGAGTGCAGGCTTGGATTTAGTTGGAAGAAGCAATTGGTTTAGTTGGAGCATAAGAGGGGGACGTTTTTTTTTGCCAGCCAAGGGGGGAGAAAATTGGTTCAAATCTAATAGGAAGCTAAATGGAGGCATTATGACATAGACATGAAGGAAGGGAAGATTGTGACAAGTGTCACAATAAGATTGCAACTTGAAATCAAGGGCTAAGAGAAGAGATAAGGCATGATAATCAAAACACATTTCCCTTCTCTTCCCATGCACATTTCAGCCATCCAAGAGAAAGAAGACAGAGAGAGAGAGCTTGAAGAACATAAGAATTTTAGAGAGAAGGAAGAAGAAATCTAAGGTAAGAAGTTGGTTTCTTAAGCTTTTCTTTGAATCTTTGCATAAAGAACCTTCTCTAAACTCCTTTTCCTCATGAATCCATGGTGGTGAAGACACACTTTGAGATCAAGGAGAGAGGAAGGAGGCACCTAGAGTGAGAGGATCCAAGAAGCTCAAGAGGTAGCTACACCAAACTCAAATCTATATTAGTATGAAGTGTTGTTGGTTTTGGTGATTTTTTGTCAAGTTTTTGAATTTGGAAAGCCCTAACCTTAAGGGGTTATGCTGCCCAAATTTATTGGAATCATGGTTAATATGTGTTTAAATGAGTTAATAAAGGATTAGAAGTGGAAAAGTATAAGTTTTGGAAGCTAAAACACAAAAGAACATTTTTTTCATTTTCTTTCAAAAGTTTTGGCCAGCAATGTTCTGGGGAAAGGAGCTGGATTTTCATGACATAGATTATTCCATTGGATTTAATAGGCAAAAATAGGTAGGGTTACAGTTGGTCACTTTTTCGAAAAAGGCCGAAAAAGTATAATTATGAAAACGTTCCTAAAATCTCTAAACCGGGACTGTCAAGGGTATTTTCATAATTTGACACTGAATTTGGTGATTTTGAGCCTGAAAATGGATTCCTTGGGCAAAAATACATCAGGATAGCCCTAGTCAAAATTTTGGGAAAACGTGTCATAGGGCCGGGGTCTCAGGGGCATTTTGGTAAATTTTCACCATAGACTAATATAACACAAGAAACACTATGGAAGAGTCTAAAATGATACTTGGATGGGTTTATGACTTATTTATTATACATTTAATATTTTAGGACCGAGTTGGAAGCCGAAACAACACGTTTTATTAGGCATATTAAAAGGGGATTGATATGACTTTGAGGTAGGGACTACCATCTTTCATACACTATGTGAATAATATATGTATTTGTTACTGTATTTCATGATATGATTGCATGCTAGAGGCACAGTACGTAGTTGTGGTTCAGTGCCCAACGAAGGTATATCAGAAATCCTAGTTGTGATTTAGTGCCCAACGAAGGTATATCGGAAAATCCTAGCTGTGGTTCGGTGTCCAGCCAATGTATATCAAAAATCTTAGCTGTAGTCAAAGACTCGGCTTAGGTATTTATATGTGAATCGAATTGAACTTTCAATTTTGCCTAATATGGTGCATTGCATATTTAATTTTCACATTTTATATGTCGATCGTATGTTTCTACGGGGATTCTTAGAAATCTCACCCTTTTTTTAAAATAAACATCTCAGCGGGTGCCAGTGGGTTGAAAGGCAAAGGTGCAGATACAGAGAAGTGATTGACACGTGTCTCAAGGCAAGGTCAAGGTTGGTGGTTATAATTAGTTTATATTTAAGATATTTTGGGGAATCCTGTAAACATTAGAATTTTCGCTGTTTTTTTTTGTATTTTCTATATTTCATTGACAAACGACGTTGGGATTGTAAACTAATACTTTTATCAATATAATTGTACTTTTTTGTATGCTTATGGAATCTTGTCTTTATTACTCTTCAATTATCGAAATGGAAGCGGGTATTGACACTTAATATCAGAGGTTGATAATGAATTATCACGCAATCTCAGCATAGATGATCAATTTGCACACAATCAAGAGGAAGACTATAGACAAGAATTAATTTTAAGAGATCACATAGCAACCCATACGTGGCATGTTTATTCAACCAACATGTCAATAGATTGTGATTTGAACTATTTATTTAAGTTGTATGACTATGAAATTGATACTGCCATCTATTGCTTAAACTTATGTGTTTCCTTGTATTAGTTTGCATTCACTATTTTGTTGTTCAAAGTATATGTTTCTTTGTCTTAGTTGACATACTTTGTTTATTTAAAGTTGTATGACTATAATTTTGTTGATAAATTTTCATGTAGATTGAACAATAACACAAAAGAAGAATGAGTCAACAAAGGACAATTTATGTTAGACTCCTAAAATGGATGAATGTTTCATTGATGCCTTATTAGAAGAGACAATGAAAGGGAATCATCCAGATGGCACCTTTTCACCGTTTTATGATAATATGGTGCAAACTCTTGCTAACACCTTTGGTTCTCACATAACGAAGCAACATTTTAAAAATAGGAAGAAGACTTTTGTTAGTGCAAGCGTTTCACCCAAGTGGGGGGTGAATTGGGTGATCCCAGAAATTTCATTGCGTATAAGGAAATTGACGGAATATTAAAAGCAGTTAAGAGCAAGGATAAATATCACCGAAGTGTACACCAGGAGTTATACTGGTTCAGCCACAACCACTTTGACCTACGTCCAGTCCTCAGAACATCTCTAAGAGTTTCACTATAGTCTCCAAGATTCAGTGGGTTCTTGGCACCTCAGTACACAGCAAGTTCCTTCACCTGGACACTCGCTCCCCCTTACACGTTGTAATCAAAACCCCAACTCAATGTTCCACTACCTTAAGTTGTCTCAATAATAAATATTGAGTTTGTAATGAAAAACTCTCTCACAGAGTAAATATGTAATCATTGAAGTACAATGAATGAGTATAAGTAAACAAAGCACTAAGAATGTGTTGATCAGTGTAATCTCAGTTCATGTCTTCTTATTTCTTCTCTTTGAATGCTCCATATATATAGATGATTTGTAGTGTCCGTTGGAAGCAATTTAAACTTGTCTGTTAGAGTCACGCAGCAACAGTTGACTATTCTTTGTATTTGAAAACTATCCGTTGGCGGTAGGTAGCAGTAGGTGAACGTTCAGACTTTTATTTGACTTCTCAAATCTGTCATACTCTTTCATTGTTTCTCTGCAAATGTACTTTGAATACTAATACAATGAAGAGTTAATCATATAGATAACAAATCAATAGATGTTTGATGAAAAATATAATTTCTGGACTACTTTACTCGAATGGCTACTCGAGTGATCAAGTTTGTTACTCGAGTGGTCCCTCGAGTAAACCTGTAAAAAATATGGCAGTGAGCAAATTAACACTTTATATCAGATATCACTTGGGTAAGACATGGAGTGATATATTAAAAACCTTGAAAATACGTGATTACTCGAGTGGCCATGTCTTTATCTTCACAAGTTATTCGGGTGATCACTGTGGTAAATTGCTTACTCGAGTGGGCTTCATTTTTCTTCACACTTTACTCGAGTGGTCCCTCGAGTGACTTTCAAATAACCCAGTAGATTACTCGATTATTCCCTCGAGTAATAGCATCAAATTCTTGGCCGAGAGTTTGCTTTCTGGTTACTCGAGTGACTACTCGAGTGGTTCTTCAAATAACTCTGCAGATTACTCGGGTGGTCCCTCGAGTAATGCTATTTTCTCACTGGTTACTCGAGTGATATGCTGCATTTCTTGGCTGAGAGTCACTAGAAGATTTTTGACCTGGTCACTCGAGTGGCTACTCGAGTGATGCCAGTAAAAATCTTGTTATTCGAGTGGCTACTCGAGTAATGGTCTATATAACTTTGTAGATTACTCGAGTGGTCCCTCGAGTCACTTCGTCCAAATTTTGGCAGTGCTTAACTGGATGAATTTCTCTTTGCTTACTCGAGTAGCTACTCGAGTAATAGATTTTCTTACCTGAGTGGCTACTCAAGTAATCCTTCACATAATTTGTTTATTACTTCCAGTGTTTACTCCAAGTGATGCTTTGCCACTTTGTTTAAATCCATTTATCAAATCCTTTCATATTATTGATCCAATCTTTGTTATCATCAAAACATATGGGATCTAACAACTTTATCACAACAATTTGTAGAATTTATGATTTATTTAATGGATTGAGTGGATTCTCTTGGAGTCTTATCACAAAGTTGTTGGAAGCTGATGACCAAATTTGGAATGATATGATTGAGGTGAATAATTTGGAATGATTTAATTGTGGTTAATAATTTGTAATATTTGGAATGAATGATTTACATAGCTTCTTTTATGTTTGCAGAGAAAGCCAAATGCAAGAAAGTGGAAGAATACATACATGTTACATTATGATAAGTTGTGTAAGTTATTCAGTGTAGATAGGGCAACGGGAAAATACTCCAAAAGTGGCAAGGAAATGGTTGCACAACAAGACTCTATTGCTAGTGCAACTAATGTTGAAACTGAATGTAATTTCCAATACCAATCACCAAACTCACAACATAACTTGGAGTGTAGCCCAACAAATGGGGAATCTATAGGAACTACATTAGCTAGAGGATAAAAGCGTAAGGCTTTAATGATTGAATTCATGGAAGAAAGGCATGCAAAAATGAGTACAGGAATAAAGGAACTAGTTCAAGTGATGTGAGAGGGCAATGTAGTTGCTGAGAGCAAGTTCAAGTTGTGAAGAAGCATGCTCAACTTGCTGAGAAACAAGCTCACGTTATAGAGAGGCAAGCTCAAGTTGCAGAGAGGCAAGTTGATGTTACAGAAAGGCATGCTCAAGTTGCTAAAAAGGGCTTTTCAATACTTGAAAAGAGCAGGCCTCATCATTATAGCGAGGGGGTATAATGGGATGCAATTGCTGAAATTGGAATGCCTAAAGAAAAAAAACTGCAATGTTACTTTTTCTTATCAAATGAAGAAAGGTACAAGCTAAACCTTTTTGGGGTTCCACCTCATATGCAATTACATACATTGCTCAGGATGATGACTGATGCTGGGATTTAGTGAAAAAGTATGGATCTTATGTTGGAATTTGTTTGTCCAAAGATCTTTTGTGATGTAGTGACATGTTGGCCTCTTTTGTTTAGGGAATATATACCTTTTGTAATGATGTTTCTAATGTAGTGACATGGTGACCATTTTTTTGTTTAGGGAAAATAGACATTTTGCCATGATGCTTATTTTTTATACACATCATGATGCTTATGATGTAAATGATATGTTCACCTTTTTGTTTATAATATTACATGACATTTTATTAGCTACATTTTATTATGATATCAATTTCTCATTTTATTATAGTCTTTCGTTTTAATAGATTTTTATCATTTCATTGATAATATTAATATATAAATTATTTATTTCTTTTATGTTATTTAATGTCAAAAAATTATCTCGCCTTTTTATTTTTATACCTAGAAAAATAACCTTCTTTGCTAAATTATTTGGTTTCTTTGCTAATTGTTCATAAAAAGGGCATTTTAGTCATTATGACATTTATTCATTCTCTTTCCTTTCCGTTTTCTCCTTTCCATCCAAGCAGAATGGGTGATGATATTTTCTTCCCAATTTTCTCTTCTCTTCATTTTCTTTCCTCTCACTTTCTTTCAACCCAAAATTTCCTCCCATCCAAGTAAAGCATTAATCACTAGCAAGGGAGCAAGGGAGATGCTTTGTTAATTAAGCGTGGGAGTTTGAAGATGAGAGAGAAGAGGGAGGAGAGAATAGCTTGATGACGATGACATGGGCATTGTGAGGTTACCGATTGGTTAGATGGACAAGATTAAAAGATTCTGAGGGGCGGGGAGAGAAAAGATACTAAGAGAAACTGGACCCACAAAAAAAATTCTTGCACAATCAATTGCTTCCTAGAGATCTACGTTTTAATCTTTGTGTTTCTTTCTATTATTTTTAAATATTTAAAATATTAAGATAGTGATATTAATTGTGTATATTCCCCCTCTCCCTTAGAGTAGGTAAGCAATCTTGCTCTTGTCCACAATATTTGTTTTTTTAGAAAGATATAATTATAAAAACAAAAAGCTCCATCTGCTACCATTTCTCCAACATTGCCATTAAAACAGATCCATCCTGCAAAAACAGGGTGAGCAGAACAACGAAACATAATAGAACAAAATAAGCAAAAATCAGAGGAGGCTGTAAGAGAGAAGTGCTCTAAGGCTCTTTCATTGTTTTCATCTCCTTTGAAGTCTTGCAGGCACAGCCTTATAGAGGCTTCACACGCTCATATGCTGGGCAGCACCTTAATCATATTTAAAAACCAAAATCTTGTGAACGTTGGTGGCTATAAAAAACGTTGGCTATGAAATAAGAGTGCTTTATGACCATGAATATACTCCATATTAAGAGCAATAAAGATCATTGAAGAGATCCGTTTATGCATTTGAACAACTCCAACGTCCAGCTTCTTACAATTAATGGCTATAGTAAAAGATATTTTTGATAAATACTTATTTATTCCAAAAATACTTTCAATATTTCCATAAAACATATGATAAAAGGTGCCCAGTTCATATTTAACTTGCGCACAAGAGGTGAGGAGATATCGCCGGATTTCAACCGGTGGCCCATTGTTGTGCGAATTTATTCCTCCTCTAAGTCCAAGATTACTTATTACTTGGACCCCCACAATCCCAAACAAAGTGGGTCTTATTCCTTATGACACACCCACTCATTATTTCCAACATCCTCGTCTAACACAACAACCATACGTTATATCTAAATGACGTGTTCAATAAATAAATAAAGTCAATATTTAACCAGAAAGCAAATACATACAAACCAAGAAACATAAGTCTAGACATGAGTCAACAACATATCAAAAACAAACTCCCACCGATTTATTGAACACAACCAGCTGATAAGTGACCAGCTACTTCATTGGACGAGAAGGTCCAAGTGGATAACGAACAACCTCCTTCAAAATGATCTTGTCAACCTTCACATGGATAACCCCTTCAGACACCCCTTCAGTTAAGCTTATAAGGCGCAAAGTGTCGGCATCTCCTTCCATTATAACTACTGTTTAATAATGATATATTAAGAACAGAGGAACCATTAAAAGTTTTTAATGTTGGAGGAAGGGTAGAAAGGGTTGAAGTACATAAGGATAGGGACAGTATAAGTCTGTGCACTCCTATAAATAGAAGATGGCTTGACTAATATTAACAATATTCATGTAGATACCTACCCACCAACCACCATTAAGGTTTCATTACCGTGCACATAGCCTTACTCATTCATCAGACGTCTCATATTAAATTGACAGGACAATGTTGGAATATATCATGCTAATTACCAATTACATCACAATAATCATAGCACAACATATTCTACAAGTTACAGCATAAGACTTAATAAATACCTCTCGCCATAGCTTTTCTCTGAACAGAAAGAGTTCACAAACACTGCGAAATGAGACTACAAAACAGAAAGAGTCAGAAGAAAAGATTGACAGGTAACTCTTCTGACTGACCGTAAGGCATAGTGATGGCAACCGGTGTGAGAGCCATCGCCAGTCAGGGAACCTCAAAGAGCAGCTAGGGTTTTCACTCTACGCTCAGTTTAGATGGCTGTAATCCTTGATTAATTATTTCACGATCAGAAATAAAATAAATAGCCAGTCCACTTTACCCTAATCCTGTAGTAGGGCCTAGATCTGACTAACGGGCCACACTCAGGATATTTTAATTAACCTAATTAATAACTAATAAATATATTAATAATAATTAAAATATCTCACATTCTCCCACTTGGCCCGTATCTAAATATCAGTCACCCTTTCCAGATTAAACTAAGGCTATGCTGCAAGAATCATGGCGATAAGTCCTCTTAGGCCGAGTATTATCTTCCATGTATTACATGCAATACCCTTACTTAATAGGTATAACCTTATGAATAAACGCCAATGTTTATTCGGTTCCAAACTTAGTGTTTATTAGTCTCATCAACAGAATGTATACAGATAATGATAGAGATAATAAACCATAAAGTCAATTTCATTGCATACCTCTTCTATATAAATGAAGGCTTAACCCCCATCTAAGGGACGTGTAACACAAAAGCATTCGGTTTTATTCCCTTAGTCAAAGGATCAGCTAGCATGTCCTTTGTATTGATATGATCAACCGAAATTTCACTATCTGCAATTCTCTCTTTTAAACTTAGGAATTTCAGTTCGACCCACCGGCTTCGACTTCCACTCTTTTTGTTATTTGCAATGGCTACTGCGGCTGTGTTATCACAGTACATCCTGATTTGCCTAGTGATTGAGTCCACAATCTTAAGACCAGTAATGAAATTCCTTATCCAGATCGCTTGTGAACTTGCCTCAAAACACGCTATGTACTCAGCATCACAAGTAGAGGGAGCTGTACTTGTTTGTTTTGTACTTTTCCATGATATAGCTCCATCTGCTAGTAGGAAGATGTAACCAGTAGTAGACTTGTTTGTGTTTAAACATCCTCCTAAATCAGAGTCTGAGTAACCAACCACTTCCAGGTCATCTGTTCTTCTGTATGTGAGCATATAGTGCTTAGTACCTTGTAGGTATCTAAACACTTTCTTTGTAGCTGTCCAATGTGCTTCCCCTGGATCGCTTTGGTACCTTTCCAATATGCCAACAGCGAAAGCTATATCAAGTCTTGTGCAAACCTGTGCATACATCAAGCTTCCTACTGCTGATGCATATGGGACCCTTTCCATTTGCTTTCTTTGAAGCTCATTTTAAGGACATTGACCTAAACTAAACTTGTCCCCTTTCTCAAGAGGAGCTACATTAGTTGAACAGTTTTGCATCCTGAATCGTTGAAGAACTTTATTGATATAGGTTTGTTGAGACAAGCCTAAAATGCCTTGATCTCTATCCCTATGGATCTTGATGCCAATGACATAAGATGCCACACCCATATCCTTCATATCAAAGTTCTTGCACAAAAACTGTTTTACCTTACGTAATAGTCCTAGATCACTGGTTGCAAGTAGTATCTCATCGACATATAAAACCAAAAATATGATCTTACTCCTACTAACCTTGTGGTATATGCATTCATCCATCATGTTCTCATCGAATCCAAATGATGTGATTACCTCATGGAACTTCAGTACCATTGTCGTGAGGCTTGCTTCAAGCCATAGATCAATTTCTTCAACTTGCATACCAGTTGTTCCTTATCCTTTGCAACAAATCCCTCAGGTTGTTTCATGTAGACTTCTTCCTCAAGAACCCCATTGAGGAATGCAGTCTTAACATCCATTTGGTGCAACTCTAGATCAAAATGTGCAACTAATGCCATGATTATGCAGAAAGAGTCTTTCGTTGATATAGGAGAAAAGGTTTCCCTGTAGTCGACACCTTCCTCTTGTGTGAAACCCTTGGCAACCAACCTAGCCTTGTATCGATCAATGTTACCTTGTGAGTCTCTTTTGGTTTTGTAAACCCATTTATAGCCAATGGCTTTTGACCCACTTCGTAACTCCACAAGATCCCATACATTATTGTTTGCCATAGAATTCATTTCTTCAGTCATAGCATCATGCCACAACTTAGAGTTCTCACCGTTAACAGCCTGAGTAAATGTTAATGGATCATCTTCAATGCTAATATCACAATCAGTCTGAACAGAGTACACCACGTAGTCACTAGGCAATACTGGCCTTCTTTCTCTAGTTGATCTTCTTAATTCAACCTTTTGTGTTGGTACAGATTATTCATTCGGGACATCCTCCACCATAACTTGTCTTGGTTCTCCATGTGTGAGAGGTGGATAAATATGAACAAAACCTTCACGACGTAAATCAGGGGTTACTTCCATATGATCATTGTTTGTTTAATCACTCCCACTAATCAGGTCATTCTCAAGAAAAACAGCATTCCTAGATTCTATAAAACGTGCAGAAGGTAAAGGACAATAGAACCTATAACCCTTAGTCATACATGGATAGCCTACAAAGTAAGCTCTAATTGTTTTAGGATCTAGTTTCTTTTCTTGTGGATTGTACACTCTTACTTCCGCAGGACAACCCTATACCCTAAGGTGTCTTAAGCTGGGTTTCCATCCTTTCCAGATTTCAAAGGGTGTTTTTTGTAATATCCCAAAAAGTGATTAAGGGCTAATGACTTCAAAAGTGGATGTAATTATTGTTGAATAAACACTTTTGAAGAATGTGTGATGGGAATTTGGATATTTTAATGATTCCAATGGATTCCTTGTGAAAATTTATGTGGGAATGATGTTTGGTATGAAAATGGAACCAATGGAAGCAAAGATGCAAAATCTAAAATTCTGTCCAGTGAAATTCTATTCTGGGCAGTCCGTTTGTGTGAACGTTTTTAATGACCAAATGGTATCTACAAATTCTGAAATTTTCCAGTCTTATAGTTCACATCTCAAGCTTCAAAATGGACATATAATTTGTTCCATTTTGTTTTGTGAACTAGGAGATATAACTGTCCAAAGTTTGGGATGGAAACTGAACTCTGTTTTGGGGCAGTGATGAGTTTTATGTAATTCTGGAATTGTGTGGTGATTTTTAGTAATGGTCCATATTTTTCCTATAAAGAGGACTTAAATACCTTTCATTTGGCTTTGGAATCACCTCATTTCAATTTTTCTAGAATTAGTTATGATTTTTCAAAGTTTGGGCAGAAAATCTGCCAGAAAATCCGAAAATGGGAATTATGACATCATCTCATTAAAAGATGATGTCAGCATGGAATTACATATGTTATCATCTTCCTCAGCTCATTTCTGTCGCACACAGCAGCTGAAGCAAGAAAAAAAAACGTGGAGAGAGCTTGGAGAAAAGAGAGAAAAAGAGGAAGAAATCTCCCAAGGTAAGCCGATTTCTCCGACGATCTAGCTCCTAACGCGTATAACTCCGACTCTAAGCCACTTCTCTTTATTCTTTAAGGTTGTGAAGCTCAAAACTTGGTGTTTTAAAGAGGCTAGGGTTCAGCCAAATTTGGGAAAAGCTAGTGGGAGCTTGAGGTAACTTCCAAACTTTCGTATATTGCTTATTCTGGCTGCTGTGGGCAATTTAATCGGTGAAATTTCGCCGGATTGCCATTGGTTTTAAAGTTTGGAAATGATGTGGCCTAGGGGTTATGCTGTCCAAATTGGGTCTTAATGTTAGCTGTAACCTAATGTAATGGTTAATAAAGTGGTTAGGAGTAGAAAGGAACGCGTTTACGGAGCCGAAATCGTAAAACCCCGATTTTCCCTGGAGAACTCATAAATTTCGGCCAGCCCTAGAAATGGGTCTTAGAGTTGGATTTTCAATGATTTGATGGTTCCATTGAGTTCAGGGGCGAAAATTAGGTGGGGTTACAGTTGGGCACTTTTTCAAAAAAGGCCGAGAAAGCATAATTACGGAAACACCCCTAAAACCCTAAAAGTAGGGCTGCCAAGGGCAATTTCGTAATTTTACATTGAATTTGATAATTCCGAGTCCGGAAATGGATTCCTTGGGCTGAAATATGTTAGGAAAGCCCATATTAGAATTTCGGGAAAAGTGCAACCGGACCGGGTACGGCGGGCCCGGGCCGGGTCCCCGGGGGTATTTTTGTAAATTTTCATTATAGACTCATATAACCCCAAGTAACACTATGGAAGTGTCTAAATAGTGCATTTGGAATTGTAGGATTCGATATTTGCCGCCCTCGTGAGCCAACTACGCCAGCGAACGTCAGAAAGGAACGAGGTAGTGACTTTTCTTTTGTACCATATATGATGCATTGTATGTGTGTTATATCGTTGATTTGTAATGAATTCGTATGCTGCGACATCTGTGGATTTGTGTTAGCACTGTCATTCCAATAGTCCCTGAGTAGCTAACAACGGTTCGGGTTAGGACGGTGTGCCTTCCCGGCGGAGAAAGGGGATGAGGATGAGGTGTGATATATGTGATTATGTGAGCCGAAAGGCTATTTGTGGAGGCCGATGGGCCATTTGTGAAAGCCGAATAGCTGTATGGGCTATAAGGCTATATGTATGCACTGCCACGCCAATAGTCCCTGAGTAGCTAACAACGGTTCGGGTTAGGCAGTGTGCCTTCCCGGCGGAGAAAGGGGATGAGGGTGGAGTGTGATTTGTGGTGCTGCTGCTGTATGATGATTTGCTTACATGCTGTGTGCTTATGTGTGGTATAAATGTTTTGTTACTACTGGGATTCTCTTGAATCTCATTCTTTCCTTTAACTAACCTTTTAGACAGGGCGAGTGGCTCTAAGGAGAAGCGTACGACCCGGAGCGGTTAGAATCCTGTAGGGACATTTATTTTGGTTATGTTGGTTAAACTTGTTGGACAGGGTGTCTGTATATTATGTTGGTTGTAAAGAATAGTTGAACGTAGTTGTGTAGTCCCCTATATGGAGGTTGTAAACCCTTTTTGTGTATGAATGGAACCTGGGGGTTGCCGGGATTGCTATTAGATATTCTGATATGAATGAATGTGAATTAACTGCACAGGTGATTATATTCGATAATTGAACTTGAGACCGGAATAGGAAAGAAGTTTTGAAAATTTTATAAAGTCCCTACTTCACAAGGAGTTCTAAATGAGTTTTGAACTATTCGACGGTCTCTAAACCAATTTAATTACGTAATATCGAATTATAATTATGCTATTTAAGGCAGGGGGTTACATTTTTGGCACTGCCTTTGTTGGAACCCTGTTTAATAAGTACACAGCTGTCTTAAGTGCCTCCTTCCACAAGGATGTTGGTAGTTTGGAGCCATTCATCATGCTCCTAACCATGTTTAGAAAGGTCTTATTTCTTCTTTCTACTACACCATTCATATCTAGTAAGCCAGGCATGGTATATTGAGCAACTATACCATGCTCCTGAAGAAAATCAGCAAAGGGACCTGGCGCTTGTCCTTTACTATTATACCTGTCGTAGTACTCACCACCTCTATCGGATCTCACGATCTTTATTGGTTTCCCAACTTATTTTTCTACTTCAGCTTTATATTCCTTAAAGGCATATAGTGCCTCACTTTTATTATCAAGCAAGTAGATATAAGTATATCACGAGTAATCGTCAATAAAAGTGATAAAGTATTTTTGACTATTTGCGGATAAATCAGGACAACAAATATCAGTATGTATAATTTCAAGTAAATCAGAACTTCTTTTAGCTCCCTTTTGTGACTTATTGGTCTGCTTTCCCCTTATGCAGTCCACACAAGTATCAAATTCTGAATGGTCTAAAGATGGAAGGATTCCATCTTTGGTTAACCTTTTGATCCTGTCAACAGAGATATGTCCTAATCTCCTATGCCACAAGCTAATAGAATTCTCATCAATGATACTTTGTCTAATACCATGCGTAACAGAAAAAACTTCAGGCGGTTCAGGAATTATTTTAAACAAATCATCAATCATAATAGCCCTTGCAATTGGAAAATAGTCCTTACTGAAATACATCAAGTCCTTTTGCAAATAAATACCATAATTCAAAGGAATGAGTTTTGACATAGAAATCAAGTTTCTCATATAACTAGGAACGTAAAAACAATTCAAAAGATCCAGCACGGTTTTATTTGGGAAAACAATTCTAAAAGTTCCAATTGCTTCGACCAGATCTCCTTTCCCACTTCCTGAAAGGACTCGTGCTTCATTGGGAAGTGGAGGCCTGGTGTTTAAAAACCCCTGCATGGTAGTAGAAATATGAATTATTGAACCCGTATCGATCCACCAAGTATCATTACTAGTGCTAATATGATGAGCTTCTAAAGCTAAACTTGAAATATACATACCTTTACGCTCTAACCTTGCCTTCCTCTTCAGGCACTTATCTTTCATGTGCCCTTTCTTCTTGCAGAAGAAGCAAATAGCTTCAGCTTTCTTAATGGATGGTGTAGCAGGAATCTTTTTCTTCTTTTTCTGCTTGTCCTTGTTGCCCTTAGCACCATTCCTGTTGGAACTTTCAGCCAAATGAGCTGCCCTAGGTGCCTCCCTACCACTCATTTGAAGCCTAGTTTCCTCCTGAACACATATGGACATCAGTTCATCAATTGTCCATTTTTCCCTATGTGTGTTATAGGAGAGCTTAAAGGCATCATAATGAGAAGGAAGGGAGTTCAGTACTAGATGCACTAGGAACTGCTCTGTTAGTTCCATGTTAAAGGCCCTCAGCTGAGAGGACAAGTCTCTCATCTTCATGATATGTTGTCTGACTCCATTAGTACCTGTTAGCTTTATGGTACACAGCTCTGACATGATGGAACCACCCATCTGTTTGTCAGTTAGCTTAAACTGTTTGTCCATAGCTTCTAGAAACTCCTTAGCAGTTTCACATTTAGGAATTGCTCCCCTAATGCTTCTTTGGATCCTGGTCTTAATATTTGACATGCACATGCGATTGTAGTGCTCCCAGCGCTCCTGATAGTCAATTTCATCTTTAGTTGACTTGTCAGTTGGTTTGGGAGGTCTAGGTTTCTCCATTGCAAAATGCATGTGCAGCATATCAATCTGTAAAGTTATGTCCTCTCTCTACTCAAGGTAATTAGTACCAACCAGCACAATTTTGCCAGTAGTGTCAGCAAAAAGATTAGGGAAAGTAGTAGGTGCTGCAATTTAAAAACTTAAATTAGCTCACAAGATAAATATTTGACACAATCACGGATTCTTTGCCTTTTGTATGCATGTTATGGACTAATGGAAACATGCAATATATATAAATGCGTATCACTAAATTCTAGCTGTGGGCAAAGAACCTAGCATCGCATGCATTTATCTCAAATTAGTGGGCCTAGAGTGTATAATTTACATTTCCTAATACCTGTGGGCAACTTAGAAAATATAAGACCAAACTATCCCACCCTAATTAAATATATAATCATGACCGTCTACCTATGGGTAAAGAACAATTACAATTAGATATTTTATAAGTTCCATATGTGATCAAGTTGCATGCAAAACTAAAGGATGCTGTGGCTATTCCTTGAAAAAGTAGCATGCTAGTCACCAATATCATTTAAGTGCATTTAAATCAAAAATATGCACATCATAATGGAGAGATCAATCAATTTAATAAATACAGTAAATAATTAATTAAATCCCTCCCACTGTTTTATATATTCAAAATTGTTTAGATAATTAATTTTGGCACCTTTCAACTCAAATTTCATTTTTGTAAAAATTTTTGAATTGTTAAATAATTGTCTAAAGCTATTTTCAGAATATTAGACAATTAATTAACTTATGAAAACAATTTTACAAATTTTTTTGTATGTGAAAATGCCAAAATTAATCACTATCACTAATTTAAACAATTTAAAGTCATTAATTAGGAAAATACATAAAACAGAAAAGAATTTTAATTAAACTGAATAGGCCCAATATTTGTTTCTGGTTATTGCAAAATTCATGGTCCAGAAAAAACAAACCCACTGGATAAGTGAAACGTAGCGTTTCACTTGGGCCAAATGACACTGTTTTGCGCGGGGGGGGGGGGGGGGAGGCTCGTCCGAATGAGCCAAAACGACGACGTTTTGACATTAGTCAAAACGATGTTGTCCAGGTCTTCTTCCCCACCCGTTTCTGCAGCCCTACCCGACCCGTCGCCCGAGTGTAACCCGGTTAGGGTTGTCGCGACCCGTGAAACCCAGGAGATCCAGTCCGGTGATCGGAGGCTCAGAATGGCATCCTCACGGTGGTTTTATTGTCAGATCTTGCCAGAAAATCCAATAAAATGCAACGAGACACAAATCTATCCCATAAAACAGCGATTAAACACAGAGATCTAGTTCAAAATTTGTCTTAGATTCGAAACCCCAAAAAGAAAAAGAAAACGCAGGTCCGACGGTGCTCTTAACGGTGAGACATAACAGCGATGAATCTTGAAACTTAAACAAGAAATCAACCTAGATAACGATTTGCATATTATCTTTTGCAATCAAAAAGAAATTCTAAGACAAACATAAAATATGATTCCGAAAGCCAGCTCTTAAATAACACAGATATTTTCAAACCCAGATGAACATGAACTAGAGACAATCGATGAACAAAATTCCATATACACCGAAAATTAATCAAAAGCTAGAATCGCATCCGATCGATTAAAAGCACAAATTAAATTCAAAGAGATTTAAAATCACAGTATCCTTTGAACGCAAATCAAAACAATAATTTTGATCTCTGATTTAAAATATGGAACCCATATAAAATTATTACGGTAATTCATCAAATTTCATAGATAAATCGTTCCCGATAAAAGAAAAACAGGCAGAGGGTCAGAGAGCAAGGCTCTGATACCACATGTTGGAATATATCATGCTAATTACCAATTACATCACGATAATCATAGCACAACATATGCTACAATTTACAGCGGAAGACTTAATAAATACCTCTCGCCATAGCTTTTCTCTGAACAGAAGGAGTTCATGAACATTACGAAATGAGACTGCAAAACAGAAAGAGTCAGAAGAAAAGATTGACAGGTAACTCTTCTGACTAACCGTAAAGCACAATGATGGCAACTGGTGTGAGAGCCGTCGCCAGTCAGGGAACCTTAAAGAGCAACTAGGGTTTTCACTTGTACGCTCAGTTTAGACGGCTGTAATCCTTGATTAATTATTTCACCATCATAAATAAAATAAATAGCCAGTCCACTTTACCCTAATCCTATAGTTGGGCCTAGATCTGACTAACGGGCCATACTCAGGATATTTTAATTAACCTAATTAATAACTAATAAATATATTAATAATAATTAAAATATCTCACAGACAACACAAGAGCCAACTGAATAGGGGTTAAAGAATTCTAGACCTGTGGCTGCTCGATGATTTAACTTTAGAAGGGCGCCTATATTTCACACAAACTACGAAAAAAAAAGTACATATGGGATATGAGATGTGGAAGATATACTAGTAGGATATCATTAAAGGGAAAGGTTATTGAGTAGAAACCAATATTTGTTTGGTTAAAAATCCTACAGAATAAATCCAGCCTTCTCGATATTAAGGGGAGACAGCGCGCTCATTTACACCTTGTAAGAGCAAGGAAGTCTTCGATATTCTTTAGTTTAACTGATATGCCCTCCATGTGTTTTATTTTACAGAACATGAACGGGGGAAGATGGTGCTCGCTATTAGACTATTATGGAGGTAGAGTGGGGAAGAATAAAAATGGGAAACAGAATTAGATAATGACCTTAAGTGTTGGAAGTAAATAATAGGCAAGGTGGGAACAATGGCTTGATATTTGAGACACAACTATTTGAAATTCAAAGTCACTCACGTTATGTCAGGATGATAGGCATGTCAGCAAAATTTGATCCCTTGATATGTTGTGAACAATGTTTTTCAGTGGGAGAAGAAATCGTAGTCGTTGGTTGATTGTGAACATTGATTTTGGTGGAATAGTATTCTTAGTTACTATATTGATAACAATATTAATCATAATTTATCGAATTATTCCCTATGATCTTTTTTATAAGTAATAACTACCACTTTTAAGCAGAGCAAAATAATAGTTAAATTCAGTTAAAAGCAATAAGTATCTAATATATGCAAAAAAATATTTTCAATTATACCTTTCTTCATAAAGAATGCTTAGAAGATAGAATAATTAGTGGAAATTTAATTTGGAGAGATAATGAGTGGAAAAAAGAGTAATTTAGAAAAAAATGTGAAATAAGTATAATTTATCATAGATAGATGCTAAATGGAGGAATTTCCTTGTTCTCAATGCATGTGTGATAGTAATTATTATAAAAACATGTATGAGGGTAGTGCTTGGTTGGGAACCCAAAAAAAGTAAGTCAAGATAAAACTTTTCTCATATACTTACTTCTTAAATTATAAAATCACCTCTCAAAAGCTAAAACAAACCGACACAAGTGAACAGAAAATTTTTCATTTTTAAACAAAGCGGTTCTGTTGCTTATAAAAAGAACCATAGACAAGAGAGGTAATGTTACTTATAAAAAAGATTAGAGGGAATATAAATTATGGATTATTTCTTAAAATAATATTTGTAAGAATAATACACTCCAATTCTTTAGATTCAACTCATTCAAGTTTAATTTAATATATAAAAAAATTACATAAACATTTGAAATAAAAAGTTAGTTATCAATAGATCTAAAATTTTAATTTCAGTTGAAAATAAATTAGAATCTTAATTATATAAGCATTTCAACTCAGATAATCAAATTAGTTTGCGATAAAACTGCTTCATTTTTTTATCCAAAAAAAAAATGGTTCATTTTAAATTTTTTAATTGATTAACGAGCTCATTTATTATTCAAAAAACAAAACCATTTATAGGTTCTAATTTATTTATTTAAAAAGTAGAATTACCAGTGCAACCAGTCATCATTAGAAACAAGAAATTCATTTTTTTAAATGCATTAGATATTTTTGAAAATGTAAATATGGAAGTCATTGGGTATTATTAATTGAGATATTAACACCCAAATAACATATATTGGATATATTAATAAAATTAGATTATGAAATTTGAATATATTAAAAAAGTGATGACATTAGCTTAAACCCATAGAAAAAATGGAATCTCTAATTAAGCATCAACAATGAGTATTTCCTTATTTCCTTTATTTACATTTGCGTTATAAATCATAATTATTCACCTATTTCCTTTGTTAATTTTTTTCCTTTATCTTTTAGGGGAATCCTATTAAAATATGGTTAAATTATTCAAATTCTAATTTGGACCACTAAACTTAACAAATCATATATCAGGTTATATGGCACAATTAGGGATTTAAAAATTGGATCAAATTACCTCCATATCCTAGATATTAAAAACACAAAATTGAAAACTGAGGCGAGAGTCACATATTGTTTGAGTTTTATTCTTTCATCATAACCGAATTAGAGAGTCCATCTAAAATGCATCTTAGCCAAGGATGTTTCAGCGGGTAATGAACTAATGCCAAAAAATTTCGTACTAGAATATCCATTCCCGTAATTTGACTTAAATTTAGCGTCCTCCAACCCTCCCAAGTTTGTCCCATTTCGATGATCCGTCCGAATACAAGACTTTTTATCAAAGCAAGAGAAGATAAGAAATCCGCGATCCCATTGCTATTTTGATTTAAGGCACTTTGACTAGAGAAAAATGAAAAAGGAGAGGACGATGGCAAAACAATGACATAAGGGGTCTTGAGTAGAGCAGAAGAACGAAGAGTCAGATGATGATGATGAAGAAGAAGCATGAGGGGACAAAATCACCAGGCAGAGGCAACAACCCACAAAGGTTTCAGTTAACTGACAGAGAAATCAAACCACGGAAGGACAACAGTGACTCCGGCGTGGTGGAGTTGTCAGTGATGAACGGAGGAGAACAAGATGGCGCTAGTGACTGATGGTGGAGAGGCCGGGTGTAGAAAGAGGGGTTTGGGATTGAGGAGAGAGGTTTGAATTTGAATATTTCTATTAGCTTGGTATGGAATTTTCCCATCTTTCTAACCTTAATGTGCGTGATTAGTGGTTATTACGGCACATTAACTCACAAAATACCCCAATTTTGTTTTCCTTTTTTGCTAGAAAACAACGACATTAATTACAGGATATCAATCAAATTATAAATTATGAAATATATCAAATCAATATTTATAACACTACTACGGAAGGAACTTTTAACGACCGTTTTTTGGCCCTTTAGACTACTGTTTTCAGGGGGACATCTATCTTAGTGTCGTTGAAAATTTGGGAAAAGACGACCATTAAAAAACAGTTGTTGTATGGGAGATACAACGACCATTTTTAATAAAACAGTCGTTGTATCCTTTTTTTTTACTCCCTACATCATCCCCCTCTGCTCCTCCACCATATGTGTCTACAAGTCCCCACGTCCTCCCATTCTCTCATGATTAACTCTCTAGCTTCCCCTAATACTCATGGAAGTGAAAATCACATGTTAATTTTTCTATCATGACATATAGCGCATATATCATCATAACATCATTTCAATGTGCAGACTTCAACTTTCAATGTAAATCATGACATGCATATGGCCAAAGAGATGATGGCATGCTTCCATGAAAATCCCTATTCTTCATCATCATTTTCGAAAGTGTTCTCTGAAAGCATAATGCCTTAACAAATTCAAAGTACTCATAAATAAGAAACTAGGAAAAGCATTCGAATATGCAAACTTATATAGCACTGTACAAAACCACTGCACTATATAAAAAAACCTCTACACATCATCACCCCTCTATGTGTTGTAGAAGATGTCCTGACAACAGGTCTCGGATCAAATTAATGTCTTTGATTGTGTAAGGGTCCCGATCACCAAAAATCTGTGCGCAAAATGGAGAATATGTTAACATAAATAAATAAAATGAATGAAATAACTAAAAATTGAATCACATGAAAATAACTAAAATTCAATTGAGAATCAAGAAATGGTCACCTGTTCAAAATTTGTAGTAAGGCCAGAGAAAATGATGTTATACATATATAGTATAACATAGAAGTCGCACTCAGTTTTCCCTGCTTGCCGTGGACACTATACATCAAAAGCAAACAGTAAAAAAGAATAAAGGCCTATGTAAAGCAATAGTCAATCGAAGAACTTGAATGTAAAGAACTTACATTTGGCTGGAACCACTTTGTATGACCAGCTTTATCTTCACGCTTCCCACCCATTATATAATATGTCTTCAATGCACTGTAATAATTAAAATGATAAACAAAAGACATTAAAACAATTGAGTAAAATCAAAAATAATGATGGACAAATAAATTTACTTACGTGTTAAAAATGTTTTTGATATCTGCATTTGGCTTGAGACCCAATAAGTCAAACCAAAAGATGACGTTGATCAAGGGACAAGGAACACAGAGACTCCAATGATAACTATAATCACATGCATATATAGATTAAAATAAGGTTAGATAACATGATACTGTTTAGCAAAGTGAACGTGTATAAATATATCAAATAAAGTTACTTGCCCTTCAACAATTGGTGCCAGATAACAAGGCAGCTGAGTTTGGCCTATTGTATAACCTACATAGCTCATCCGATTTTCCAACCTCTGGCTATTACGCCGTGACATAGTGCCAGGACATAAGAAGCCATATGTAGTGGCGAGCCCTCGTTCGGCACACAGTTTGTGGAAGCAGCTACTACATAAATGAAATGAGAAATGACACAGTAAATGTAGAAACCTAAAACCCCTAAATATCAGTACATTAATTACAATTAAAAATTATAACAAAACTCACATGATTACAAATGTGACCCATCCTACGTCAATCTCCTCCAAAGATAAGAACTCTCTAATATCTTTGTTATCAAGTCCATAATTATACGAGATTGTGTGACCCACAATCTCACAAGGCATCTGCAAGTCGACCTTATTTATGCTTTGATGAATATTTTGCAGTCATGCTAAAAAGGGAAATTTTGTCGCATCATCTTGTTCCTAGTAACACACAAAATAAAGATTATAAGTAGAATGTCAAGGATCAAGTAACAGTAAGGTGTTTCCTACCATTGGAGGGACTGGCACAGTCTGAACAAGATGTCTAGGCCATAAGATGAAAGATCTTGTTGCTTGACCTAGATTGGCAACCTCACCATCGGGGAATGGGACATCTGCACCTTCCTCCCCCAGTCGAACACTTGTCACATTGACCTTAAGTTGATCGTCCCGGATTTGGTTATTATGGTGGGTGGGTGGTGGCATGGCTGTATACAACAGCATTAGCAACAGCACACAGGTATGGGACTTCCAAATACAAAGTATAGGGTTCTCCAGGCTTTAGTGAAGGACCAGGGTCACCATGTCCAACCTCTGGAGGATTGTATCTGCCTTTGGTGCTGGGAAAGGTCGGGGATTCCTGAGTAAGAGAAATGAAAGAATTAATTAAAATAACGTAAGGAAAAACTCAATATAATGTTAAATGAAATTAGTTACAAACCTCATATCTAGACGCCACATTACACATCCCGCCTTGCATGTGAGACAACATCATCGTACTCATCTCAACACGTAGCTCACTCAACAACTCTTCTTTTAGCTTGTCTCGAAGTGAGTAACGTAGCTCTGCTCGGATTTCCTCTTGAACCCTGGCCACAAACTCCTGACTCATTTCACCTCGTCCATAAGCTTGTAAACCTCGTCCAAAGTATTTAGAGAGACCAATTCCCCTTGACTCCCCTCTAACTTGACCAAGGTGATCTAGATTACCAAGCGCTGTGGCTAAAATGTCCATCCTTCCAGTTTGACTGAAGGAACCCTGGCTGCTCTGCTCTTCAAGTTCATCCTGTGGCATACAATGGATAAATAGAAAGTAATTACATGCCACCAACGTTAGAAAAATGAAACACATTTAAATATACTTGTTATTAAATACTCACAATCCTTTTAGCAACATCAGCAATGACTGGATTTATATATTTATCTCCCTTTATCCTCCCTGCTTTCCATTTTTTGTGATGCGGGGGAGGAGGTGGCTCCTGCACGACTATACTAGGATCTGCTCGGGCTGCTTCCTCCAATTTTTGCAATTTAGCCTGCATCATCTTCTTTTCGAGCTTTCGATAACCCCCACACGACATGTAATAAGGATAATTGTTTTTTGATTGCCTCTCTTTATTTGCTTGACTCAATTTCTATATAAACAAAGAATAATGATAACTGAGTTAACGATGTCAAGTAAGTTCAACTAAAATGTTTAACACTAAGATGAACACAATGTACCAGGAAATTGGGATCCTGCCGCGATGCGACAAATAACCTCCAGTCATTTGGAGAAAGAAACAGATACTCTTTACAAGGATCCTCATGACCCCTTGGCCCTCGAACGCACTTGGTTGTGAGCGTGGACTTGAAATCTTTCCACCACTCATGAACTTCCCCCATCCAATGCTTCTACATGTCCTTCATATTGGGAACATCGTAGGTTTGCTACAAAACAAAATATATAGTAGTCGTTATATATGAACAAATAGAAATAAAAATATAGATACAAATACAACTTTACATACCAAAATTTGTTCCCAAATCATATGCTTCGTGTCCTTTGAAACTTCCCACCAGGTAGGAATTAGAACGCTAACTTTTCTCTGACCTAAAAAGCCAAGGTAACTAATGAACGTGTCTTCGTCTGGCCCGAGTGGCTTTAAATTAGCATCAAATTCCACGTGAATCCTGCTCGCCTGTTGTTCCTCATGACGTGCCACCAACGATCGTAGCTTCGTGCTTCCTCTAACCTTTTTCTTAACTGGTGAGCCAATAGAGTCGCCCGAATTTGAACTTGCCATAATCTTGCTAAGAAATAAATGTGACATGATAAGTAAAGTGAAATTACATACACACTTTAAACAATTCAAAATCTTACTAAGAAATAAATGTGACATATGATAAGTAAATTAAAATTACATGCATACTTTAAACAATTCAAAATCTTACTTTAAGTGTTTTCCCAAATTCCTTCACAATGATCAACTCTAGCTGCATATTCATCATCATCTACCAATTCCACTTCAGATGGCATAGGCGGATTTGTAGTGAAAGGCGGCATGTCGTCAAGATTCAAACTCGGATCACCTTCCTTCTATTTTTTACTTTGGAGTACAATAGACAATTATTTATTTGCTGGATCAATAACATAAAACACTTGTTTTGCCTGACTTGCTAGAATGAATGGCTCATCTTTATAACCGACTCTTTCAAGATCAACTGAGGTGAATCCAAATTGATATATTTCAACAGCATTATTGTTAACCCACTTGCATTTGAATAAAGGAACTCTCAACTTAGTGTAGCTTATCTCCCATATGTCTTCAATAACTCCATAATAGACTATGGATGCCAAAATGGGATTTTTGTCTTTTGAACTAGAAAAGTGCATTGATTCGGCTACCACCATCACCCCACTATTTTGCATAGTACTTCTGTTATCCTGGCCATTTGTATAGAAAGAATACCCGTTTATATCGAAGCCACTCCAAGTTATGACGTCAAAAGAAGGCCCCCAAGCTAACCATTTGATTGTCTCAGACACATTGGTCTCGTGCGTTACCTTACCTTGAACCACTCTATGAAAGTCTTGTTTTGCTCATTAGCTATCTGCATGTCGTTTTTCCTTAGATAGATCTCCTTTAAACTCTTTCTGTGTTCGGCTAAGTATGGCTGAACTTCTTCCGTATTATTCAAGATATACAGGTGTGCTTGCAACACCTCTTCACGACGCATACTCTTCACTTTGAGTCCTCTTGTTCCCTTACTTGTACCCTTTTCATGACGATATTGGGCCTTTGACCTTGATAGATATTCTTTGCAAAAGTCCATAGCCTCTTCAACGACATATCTTTCCACAATTAAGGCTTCAGGTCGATAAGGATTTTTAGAATACCCTTTTAAGTTCTTCATGTATCGCTCAAAAGGGTACATCCACCTTAGATAAACTGGGCCACATAGTCTTACCTCCCTTACCAGATGAACTATTAAATGCACCATTATATCAAAGAATGCGGGAGGAAAATGCATCTCTAGTTGGGATAGAATAGTATAACCCTCATTTTCTAATTCGTCTAACCTTGCAATGTCAACAACTTTGCTACAAATAGCATTGAAGAAAATGCACAACCTTGTTATCGTCCTTTGCACATCATCTTTCATAATGCCTTTAACAACTACTGGTAATAGTTGTTGCATCAATACATGACAATCATGAGACTTCATTCCAACTAACTTCAAATCTTCCATTGACACAAGTCGGCTCACATTAGAAGAATACCCTTGTGGCACCTTAATGCCGTGCAAACACCCACACAAACTTCTTCTCTCAGCTTTTGACAATGTATGCACTGCTGGCTCTATATACACTCTCTTACCATCATCTCTTAGTTGTGGATGCAGTCGCTCTCTTATTCCCATTTCAACCAAGTCTAGTCTTGCACTAATCCCATCTTTTGTTTTCCCTGGTATGTGCAAAAGCGTACCAACAAGGCTATCACATACATTTTTTTCCACATCCATCACATCAATACTATGTCTCACATCAAGACTACGCCAATATGGAAGATCAAAGAAAATTGACCTCTTCTTCCATATGTTCTTCTCACCCGTAGTCTTTTGATTTTTACCAAAAGTGACATTGATTCTTTCCACCTGACTATAAACCTCGTCTCCAGTTAATGGCTTCGGAGCCATTTCATTCTCTGGCAAACCGTTAAAAGCCTTCTTTAGCCTACAGTACGGGTGGAATCGAGGAAGAAATCGTCTATGACCAAGGTAGACCGTTTTTCTACTATGCTTGAGTTAATGGAACTGTGTGCTCGCTTCACATATCAGACATGCTTTATGACCCCTGACACTATAACCTGACAAGTTACCATATGCAGGGAAGTCGTTAATTGTGGTGAAAATCATTGTACGAAGCTTAAACGACTGTTGCTTATATGCATCAAACACATCTACACCATCCTCCCACAACTTCTTTAAGTCCTCTATCAAAGGTGCCAAGTAGACATCGATATCGTTCCCTGGCTGTTTTGGTCCCAAAATCATCATAGAAAGCATCATATACTTGCGTTTCATACAAAACCAGGGAGGTAAGTTGTAAATTACCAGTAGAACGGGCCATGCACTATGTGTACTGCTAAAAGTACCATAGGGATTAATCCTGTTTGTGCAAAGCCCAAGCTGAAGGTTTCTTGGCTCGCTGCCAAATCCGGGATACATTTCATCTACTTTCTTCTAATGTAGAGTGTCAGCCGGGTGCCGAAGGAATTTTCCATCACAAACTCTGTCATCATAATGCCATCTCAAGTTCTTTGCTTCTTTCACATTAGCAAACATTCGTTTGAACCGTGGTATGATTGGAAGATACCACAAAACCTTTAAAGGTTGCTTTTTATTTTTCTCATCTCCACACCTATTACCTTTCTTCACTTTGTATCTAGAAGTTTTACATTTCGGATACTCACTTAAGCCTTCATACTCATTTCTGTACAATACGCAATCATTAGGGCTAGCATGTATCTTTTTATACTCCATACCCATCGTAGATAATATTTTCTTGGCCTCATACATATGATTTGGAAGTACATTATCCTCTGGAAACATATCACACAACAATTTAAGTAACAATGTGAAACTATTGTCGGTCCACCCACAAGTTGCCTTTAAGTTGACCAAGTGCAAAATGCCTGACAAGCGTGTATACTTTGTACACCCAGGGTACAAAGGTGTCTTTGCATCACTCCGTATGCTATCATATACAGGCGTTTGTGCAAAACATTCTACCTCAACATCATGAATCATGTTCTCCATTCTATTGTCATCTCCAACCTCCAAAACTTCCTTCTCGTGTGACGCCCAAGCGGTTACTTCCTCACCATGCCATATTCACCTTGTGTACCGAAGATTTATTCCATCACAAAGTAAGTGATCCCTTATATCATCAACATCCCGTAGACTCTCATTTAAACAATTGATACATGGACAAAAATACTTCCCATTTTTACTAGGTGCATTCATTTTAGCAAATTCAATAAAGTTTTCTACCCCATTCTCATATTCTTCACTAATTCTCGAAGCATTCATCCAACGGGGATCCATTTTATTACCACCTAATCCATTTTCACAAATACTGAAGTTTAGAACAGCTATATGAAACACTCATGACACACTGTAAAAACTAATAGTTCAAATTTATCACGCTTACAAAAAATAGTAGCACCATGATATCCTCAGGTTTCAAAAATGTTTATCAACTAGCAATAATATAACTTACCAACTAATCTTTAGCTTCCAAGGACACTATGGTTGTGATTGAGGATTTGGAAGAAGATTCTACAGAGGCAAGGATGTAGTAGGCCGGCAACCTAAGAGAGAACGACGGCAGTAGTGATACCTGTAGGTTTATGAGAGAGTTATTACCCAAAACATTATAATATTACCCAAAATTTCTTTCCAAAGAATTTAAGGGCTTTAGAATATATGTCTGTGAGTGTTTTTTTCTTTTTTTGGGCGGAGTTTTTGGAAAATGAAATTTTTTTTATTTATACAATTAAAACAAATAAGAAAACACAAAGAAAATTTTGTTTCTAATCTTGGCATTTCCCACTTATAAAATTTTTACAAAAGACTGAGAGGCCAGCATATAATTTTACAATTTTTCAAAATTATGCATTAAGAATATATATATATATATATATAATTTTGAAAAAAATTAATCTTTAGATTTATATAGTTTTAACTCAGTTGTAATTCAGTCTCTACACTTTAACTCGGTGCAACCTAATCTTTGTAGTTTTGACTTTGTTGTAACTCAGTTCTTGAACTTCTATTCACTGCAACTCAATACCTATAATTTTAATCATATTATAACATAGTCCTCACCTTTATTCTAGAAAATAGAGACTAATTTAGAAAGATTAATTTTTCCTATAATTTAATTTGCATATAGAAAAGAATAAATCAAGAAAGAAGGATAAATTAGTTAAAAAACCATGTTTACAAAATTTGTCGATCCATCAATTAAGATCCCAAGAATTTAGGATTTTAAGCGGATATAATTCATTTTTAGCTAGTGCAACTCTTATTTGGATAAGGGCATAACATGTTTTTAGCATGCACATATCTTTTATTTTATACATAATTATATTGAAGTTAAGATGTTCACAATTAAAGTAGAGAAGAACTAGATCACACTGAAAACATATTACAGCTTAAAGCCTTAAACCAATTACAGGCAAAGCAATACATTTTACAATGGGAGACTTTTCAATACATTATACATTTTACGTTTGGGTTGAATCTTGGGTGATGCAAATAATCAACCAACAACTTTGGCACTGGTAAAGAATTACCTAATACCTACTCTGTATTTGGAATATTTCTGATTTCTATGAGATATTTAACAAGCACAACCAATCTCAATGACATACTAATTAAGCCTAGATTCAGTCAACACCGAAGTTCAAAATGCCAACTTTTTTTCTAGAACAGCACAAATTGACATCCAAATGAACAAAACGACTAGAAACAGAAAAGGGAAACTTACACACACACCGGAATAGACGAAGAACCACCAACGTTGTCTTCTTTACAACAGTATGCGAAGACCCAGTATGAACTACAGGAGTGAAAAATAGAGGCTAAGAAGAGAAAACCAAAAGCAAAAAAACCAGAGCAAGGAAACAAGGCTACCTACGTGCGTTGCTTGCTGCTCGAACTGAGAAGAGGGAAAGCGAAGATCAGACCTGTATGCGACCGAGAGGGAATGGAGGGATGTCAAGACGGTGGACATCGGAGAAGGACAGAGGACAGAATGCAGGAGAAAGAGATAGGCCAAGAAATTTTCCCTATACAGCTCACGGGAGACACGAAATTGAGGGTTCAATTAGCGCGGGGAAGACAATGACAGAATCACGCGCTGATTTGGGGAAAATATGAATAGTTTCAACGACTAGTTTATAAAACCAGTCGTTGAATCCAGTTTCAATGAATGGTTTTTAAACTAGCCATTTAAAACAAAGTTTCAACGACTCTTTTCCTTGAAAACAGTCGTTGAAACTTCAGTTCAGTGCCAACCGTTCATAGAGTTGCTTTTTTACTACTGCTTTCTCAAAACGGTTGTTGTTTGGTGTCGTGGAATCATGTTCTTGTAGTAGTGTAAGAATAATATATTCCGATTCATTTTATTCAAGTTTAATTGAATATATCAAATAAAATTTACATAAAAATGTGAAATAGAAAAGTTAACTATCAACTGGAACTAAAATTTAAATTGAAAATAAATTAGAATCTTAATTATATAGGTATTTCAACTCTGATAATCAAATTAGTTTGCAAATTGCAATAATATTGCATCGTTTGAAATTGCTTTAATTGATTAGCGAACTCATTATTATTCAAAAATTAAAGGGAAAAAGTAACATAAAGACCAACACAAATAGCAAAAGATAAAGAGGTGCTTTCAATTTCAAGAACCCTATAACATACTAGTGCTCTATTTGTCTTTGTGAAATTAAAAGAAAATGACACCAATGTCTTTCACACAATATTTGTTTTTTTTAAAAAAGTAACCCTTACCTTTGCCGGGAACCGCAACTTCCGACCTTGGTAAACTCATATATTAAGTGGTCATTTTTAAATAGATGATTGTCATTTTCATATCCAAAGTTATTATTTTCAAATCCGAACCTGGTAAACCCATATCAATTATAGGAATTAATTTATGGTTGCCTTCTCATTTTCATAAGTTGTCATTTTTAAATATATAGTTGTGATTTCCATATCTAGAGTTGTTATTTTCAAATCCACCACCATTCACCCATAGTTTACTCAAGTAAACTAATACTTTTCTGGAAAATTCTCATTTCATTTCTTAAAGAAAAGTCGTACAAGGTCAATTTGATATATACTAGTTGAGTAGCTATTTTCTTTCTATTTCTAGAAGCTATCTATTACAACCAAATGACAACTGAAATACATAATCAGAAATACATTAAGAATGGGCCGTATGTGTAATAGGCTCTGTTACCCCCCTCATAAGCTAGCAAGTAAATATTGAGCATGCCCAGTTGATTAATAAGATCATGGAAGGGCTGCGGATCAACGGACTTGGTAAATGTATTTGCAAGTTGGTTGTTACTTTGAACAAGGAGGAGCTTGAGAATGCCAGCCTGGACCTTTTCCCACACAAAATGACAGTCTAATTCCAAGTGCTTAGTGCGTTCATGGAATGTTGGGTTATTGGCAATGTGAATGGTAGAGAGATTATCACAGTATAATATGGTAGGAAAATAATATGGAATATGAAAATCCTTGAGTAAACACAATAACCACTGAATTTCATATGCCATACAATGCATAGCACGATATTCAACCTCACTTGAAGACAAAGAAATAGTAGTTTGCTTCTTGGTACGCCAAGAAATCAGAGAGTTACCAAGAAATATGCAATAACCAGACAAGGAGCGCCGTGTCCACATGCCATACAATACATAGCACGATATTCAACCTCATTTGAAGACAAAGAAACAGTAGTTTGCTTCTTGGTAAGCCAAGAAATCAGAGAGTTACCAAGAAATATGCAATAACCAGACAGGGAGCGCCATGTGGCAGGGCATCCAGCCCAATCAGAGTCACTAAAGGCTGTAAGTTTTAAGGTAGAAGTAGAAGAGAAAAATAAGCCTTTACCAGGAGTACCTTTGAGATAACGCAAGACACAATGAGCAGCTGTAAGATGCATAGAAGTTGGTGATGAATAAACTGACAAAGCCGCTAGACTACATAGGAAATGTCAGGCCTTATTGTGGTCAAGTAGAGTAAACAGCCAATAAGTCTCCGATAGGGACCAACATCAATCAATGGAGTGCCTTGATCAAGAGAAAGATGGGTATTTTGAACCATAGGGGTAGAAAGAGGTTTACAACCCAAGTAGCCTGCATCATCTAGAATTTCAAGAGTAAATTTCCACTGACATAAAGAAATACCAGCACTAGAAATACCAACCTTAAGACCCATAAAATATTAAAGAGGGCCGAGATCCTTGATTTTAAAGGCATTATCTAAGAAACCCTTAATTTTGGCAATTTCAGGAGCATCATTTCTAGCAAGAATGATATCATCCACATAGACCAATAAAAGATGTAAATGAATCATCTATGCAGTAAATAAAAAGAGAATAGTCAAACTTTGATTGAAGATAACCACAGGAAGTAAGAGCATAAGAGAGTTTAGCAAACCATTGACGAGAAGCTTGTTTAAGTCCATAGAGGGACTTATGCAATTTACAAACCAGATTGGGTGTGGGAGAATCAAAACCAGGAGGGAGGCTCATATAGATATCTTCATTAAGATCACCATGAAGGAAAGCATTGTTAACATCCAATTGTTCTAAATGCCAATTAGAGGTAGTAGTTATAGCAAGTAATAAACGAATTGTTGTCATTTTGGTAACCGGAGAAAATGTGTCAAAATAGTCAACTCTTTCAATTTGAGTGTAGCCCTTCGCTCCTAACTGGGCTTTGTACCTCTCAAGATTGCCATTGGCCTTAAACTTAATCCTAAAGATCCACTTGCAACCAATTGGTGATTTACCAGGAGGTAATTCAGTCAAGACCCAAGTATTGTTTTGTTCCAAAGCTGAAATCTCATTTTGCATGGCTTGCTGCCATCTAGGATGTTGAACAACAATTTTATAGGACTTAGGATCAAGAGGGATAGAAATGGAAAGTACAAAATACCGATAAGAAGGAGATAAACGATCATATAAAAGGTAAGAAGATAAAGGATACCTATAGGTGGAGACAGTGGAAGCCGATTGGTGTACCAAGTTGCAGTGATAGTCACTCAAATATGATGGTTGGTTAGTCACTATTTGAGACCAGCAGATAGGAGAAGGAAGAGAAACATGATATGATGGGGAAATAGGGGGTGAAGGTGAGATAAGACAAGAGACAGAGGAAGAAGGAAGAGGAGTAATCAAAGAAGGTAGAGATGGAGAAGGGTATGTGGCAAACAGATCAGAAAAATCCAAAAGGGGAAGAGGCTTAGGGGAAGGAATAGAAGAATCTGAAGGTAAGGAAGGTTGGACTGCAAAGGGAAAATGGTTTCATTGAATGTAACATGTCTTTAAACAAAAATTTGATTGTTTTTAAGATCAAGCAAAAGATATCCTCTAGTTCCAGATTTGAAATTCAGGTCCATTATCAAACTGTATGATTTTAGCAGTACTTGTAAATTGATTTTCTAAGAAAGAAATGAGGTGCTAAAGGGCTATATGTGCCTCAGCCTTGTTTTGTAAAAGGGAAGCCCAAGTATATCGAGTGTAATAATCCACAACAGTTAAAAAATAACAAGAACCAGTCACAGATGTAACATGAAATGGTCCCTAAATATCAACATGTAAAATTTCAATACAAGAAGTAGTTTTTGAAACACTATGGGAAAAGGGAAGCTTTCGTTGCTTTGCAAAGTGACAAGTGTCACAACTAGTATCAGTTGGTGTACAAGTAATAAAGGGAAATTGTTGCTTTAAGACATTCAAAATTTTATTTGATAAGTGGCCAAAACGAAAATGCCACAATTCAAATGAAGAATCAAGATGACATGAGAGAGAATGGGCAACAGGAACAGAAGAAGTGCAAGCAACTGAAGGTTGAGACGACTGTATGGTGTAAAGTCCATGAGACAACTCAGCTATATCAATCATTTTCCATGTCTGTGGATCCTGTATAAAACAGTGAGTAGGAGAAAATGTGAGAGAGCAAGAAAGTTGTTAAGTTAACAGAAAAATAGAGAGGATATTGAATTTAAACTCAGGTATAAAAAGAACATTAGAAAGGGAAATGTGAGAATTGATGGGAACAATACCTGAGATAGTAGTGATAACAGAATCATTGGTTGGTAAAGTAACTTTAAGAGGAGAAATTGTAGAATAGGAAGTGAAGAGATCAAGAGAATGACAGACATGAGCAATAACTCCACTATCAATAATCCAATAGTTGGAAATTTTAAATGAAAGGACAAAACATGTACCTTGTTTGTCAAAATTAGGCAACAAGGTTAAGGTAGAAACTTGATTTACACAGGGAGCAAAGGCTTGAACAAAAGCAGAATTGGCATCATTAGATTTCAGCAGAGACAATAACTTGTTATATTGGTCTTGAGTGAGTGAAGGATGGGAATCAGTTGCAGCAGGCTTGTGAGATAGAATTGGGCACAATCACATTATGAGAGTTTGAGGTTAAATTGTTCACGGGGGAACCAGAACCAGAGGAATTGTTTCTGAATTTGAAACTAGGGGGAAATCCATGTTCCTATAACACGTTTCTATAGTATGTCTAGGCCTTCCACAATAGGTACAAACTTTGGTATTGTTATTTTTATTTTTGCTAGGAAATCTGCTATTACCAACAGGCTTGCCAGAATTATTAGGAACATTGGATCTATTAAAACAGACAGTAGCAGTAGAATATCCACTAAGTTCTCGTTCTTATTCTATTACAAAGGAGAAAACCTTATTTATAGGAGGCAATGGATCCATAAGCATAATTTGAGACCGAACCGTGGCAAATTTGTCATTTAATCCCTTTTAAAACTGTATAACATAGTTCTGATAAATGTAATCTTTTGCAGAACAAGTGCAGTCAGGAATAGGTCAAAAATTGACAAGCTCGTCCCATATGATTTTCATCCTAGTATAATAATCAGAAATAGAGAGGTCACCTTGACGGAATGCATACAGTTCCTCCTAAAGATCTGCAACTCTGAAGGCATCACCATGTGAAAACCGTTCCCTCAGATCAGTCCAGACATCAAATGCACGATTCAACCACGATACATTTGAGAAATAGAAGGAGAAAGAGACCGATTGATCCAACTCAGAACCATGGTGTTGTACCGTTGCCAAATTGGAAAAAGAAGATCAGATTGATCTAGAGCAGAGATAGATCTGTCGACAAAACCAAACTTATTTTTGCTCATAAGCCAAACCGTCATGGCACGAGCCCAGAGATGATAATTTGTCCCAATCAGAGGTAGAGAAACCAGTATGAGTGAGGGATTTTCGTTGGGATGGAGGAAATAAGGGCTCGGGCGGATCTTGAGTGGAAACCGTCAAAAGAGCTGATGAACTATGGTCAAAATCCATTAAGCAATGAATTGAAGTTTCATATAGGATTGAAGAAATTAGGTTAAGTAATCCGAAAAGAACTCGTGCAAACCAGAAAAATGAAGAAGAAGAAGAAATCGATAGATGACCGATCTGAATGAGGGAAAACAATAACCGAGATCGAAAAAGGAGATCACGGTGAGAAAGGTAAAGTCGGTAGATTACCGATATGAATGAAGAAAACAAAGCATCAAGAAGAAGAGAACCATGGTGAGAGCTCACAGAGAAACGAAAATGGAGAAACGCTTTGATACCATAATAATTTTTTTGGAAAATTCTCATTTCATTTCTTAAATAAAAGTCGTACAGGGTTGATATGATATGTACTAGTTGAGTAGCTATTTTCTTTCTATTTCTAGAAGCTATCTGTTACAACCAGATGACAACTGAAATACATAATCAGAAATACATTAAGAATGGGCCATTAGGAATGGGCCGCATGTGTAATGGGTTCTATTATAAACAAAATGAACTTTATGGGAACAAAATGGATAGAAAGAAATGGGTTATTGAAGAGCAGGATGAAGTAGTTGTGATAACTCATCATTTTAAATGTAGTTAAAGTATATTTTGGTGATATTTAGAAAGTTATCTAAGTAATTTTTAAAAGATTTTTATGGAATTAAAGGAGCAAATCAATTTGATGCCTCGTTTACGGGATTTCATTTGAAAATATTATAATTTTAGCTAAGTTTAGGCAAAAGAATAAATAATAATATTAGCTTAAATTTTTATTAAAAAAATAAAAAAAGTTGTCTTCTTTTTATCTTATTATTATTTTTATTGGTTCTTCTAGTAATGAATAGGTGCTGTTTACGTGCTGTTTGGACTTAAAGGAATCTGGAGACCTAAAATCACAAGAGTAGGATTAGAGCCGAGAAATCGGGCTGGTCCATTTAGGTCTGAGCATGTTAAGGGCCGGGATTGTAATTGAAGGCAAAAAAAGGAAGCAGGTTTAAAAGGGCCGGCCCTACCCTATAGGAATTTTTCTTTTAACTGGGCATAGGGTAGCAAGCAGTGGTTGGGAGGGTAGAGTTAATCCAACCTAACCCTCAAATCAAAAATGCTCTCACACTTATATCTCATTTGAAGTTTCTCTTCTTTGATTTTCTTTTTTCTTTTTTTATATGTGTATGCCAAAATCCAAATCAGGTGTTCTATTATTACTGACATTTGAAGTTTATATACTTGCTTAATTGTGGCTGTGAACTTATTTGATTAGTTTTTTACATTAATTATGGTTTAGACTTAAGTCTTAGCGTTTGTGTTTTATTAAACTTGGATAATATTTATGTTTTAAATTAGTTTTGATGATATTTATATTTTAAATTAAGTATTTTAATTTTTAGGAGAATAAGGAAAAAAAAGTTATGACAAAAAGAAAAAGAACAAATTTAAAAGGGCTTAAGGCCGCATGCCAACCCACAAACTTTAAATAAACAAGTCGGGCCATAAATTTTATATATTTTTTTGGACTCAGGCCTAAACGGGTCGGCCCATTTAGATCCGAACCTGTCAAGAGGCTGGTCTTCCTGTCCTACTTAATGCTCTACGCTTCTCTGACTCTCTCCCGATCACAATCGATGCAACTCACGATGAACAGTGGCTACCCTTTTTACCCAAATCGTCACTCCTCTTTTCATCATCATCATCAATCATCGTCTTCCTCAATGGAACAACAGAACCAGAGGAGAAATTGTGCAGAGTGAAGCAGCCATCGTCCTCTTGAGAGTTTAGCACCACCTTCGGAGAGAGCAGAACCAGAGGAGCACGGGGTGCGGACGCAAGGAACTTCGTTACTATCTCTAGGTTTTGTTCTTCTTCAGCTGCGATCTTCACCTGAGGGAGGTTGCAGGGCTGAAACAGAGGGATAGAAGGACGCTTTGCTTGGGAGCTCCGACGGCTTGGACATGATTGGAGAGGAGAGAAGAATCGTGTTATTTTAGCTCTTGTGGAACTCGGTTTGGAGAGCTGGAACACTGACGTCATAGAGAGTAGCCACGCCATTTTCTTTAAACTCTATTTTCTTCTCCAGTAGCAACGTTTTGTTGTCTGTTCCTTCCTTCTTATTTGTGAATTACTATTGTTGAGACAGATTTGAGTAAAGCCGTATGTGGCTAGATATTCTTATTAATTAGAGTAGTTATGAACTAATTTAAGGTTCAAAGCATGTTTAAACTATTAATTTGTACTTCATCATCACTAAATATGAAATTAGAAAATTTTGATCATATTTAGGAAAAAGACTTTAATTGGATCATAAGATTAAATAACGTGAGATTAAAATTTATTCTAATTCATTAATTAGATAGCAATGTACCTATTAGACCTATATAGTCATATTAAAGTGAATTTGAATATTTATTACCTCTTGAATAGTTTTGCTAGGAATAATAATTTTAATTTGAGAGAGAAATGTCAGCAATCGGAAGATATTTTTATCTATCAATACTTTAGATTAACAAATTAATATTAAGTGCATCTATTTGGGTAATTACATGTTCTAAACCTTAAAGAAGGGATTAACCACTCTATATTATTTTATCATTTGAAATCTTTTAACACAAGATTTAGTTTTTTTTTGCTTTTATTTATAGTGATCTTCAATCATCCTTATTTAGTTTATTCAACTTAAATAAAAATGGGAATTTAACGCTTAATCACTAACTCGATTGAGTCTTTGTATGATAATATTGATTTGCTATTATACTATTTTCACGACTCATACACTTACCGTGCTTAATCAAATTTTAGTAGCATCAAGTTTTTGGTATTGTTGCTAGGGACTGAAGGCAATTTTTTATTAGAATTAGAAATTCTTTAGTAGTTTAAGATTAAGTTTTGTGAATATTTTTGTTTTGTTTTCTTGTGTATAATTTGTTTTATTTTCATTGTTTCTTGTTTGCCTTTAAAGAAAATTAACAAGAAAAAGGATTACTCACAGCATTCAATAGGTTTTATCAATGATAAATTGTCATCTTTTAGTTCTTTATTAGAGATGCATGTCGATGGAATGGGACAAACAAAAGTAAATGATAGTTGGATTGAAAATTCTTCTCCTTATAATTGTTTAACTTATATTCATTGTGGAGAGAGTCATTCATATGAGCATTGTCCATATAACATAAGCATTTATTGTGTGAGAGATGATTTTGCTAGGAAGCAATTTTATTTTGAAGTTTAAAGCAACAAGAGTCTTGGGATCCACATTTAAGCCATTATTCAAAAGTAATTACCACATCTTTTCACTCTCATCCTCATTTTGAAGAAAACACCTTTGAATATAAAGAAAGGTCTAATTTAGAAATATTATTTAAAGAGCATGTGGAATCATCAGAGAAATTTAGTAGAGAGAAAAAGGAATTTGTCACTAGAGTTGAGTCAAGGGTTCAAAGTATTGGAGTATATGTGAGTCAAATTGTTTCATCCATTGAGACTATGGAGGCAAGATAATTCCTGAAGTATGATGACCACTTTTTGTGTTGTTGATGATTATTATGAGGAAGTTGAGGAGTATGTTGAATTGCATGAGACTATAGAGGTTTTAGAGGGTGAAGTTGAACCTAAAATTAATTTGGAAGAAAATAGTGGGTGTCCAATTGAGGTTCTGGATGTGGAGCCTAATCTTTGTGACTTTGATGTTAAGGTTAATGGAAAGTGTAACGCCCCACTTTTATTTCACTAATATTCCTTGTAAATATTTGTGACATTCAACAGAATAAAATGGTGAATTTTGAAACACTTGAAAGCATAAAAAATACCTTTAATTGATGTCACTTGAAAAATTGGGCTAATACAAGATATGAAGCCAATCTTTGGTTTTCCAAAAAGCCCATTATTTAAGCCCAAATTTAAGAAATAAAGAGCACAATTCTTGGTTCAATAATAAGGGTGAAAAGTCGGCCAAAAATAGGGGAAAATGAAGATGCCATAATTAAATGCAAAAATGTAAGGGCAAATTGGTAATTTACCAATAAAACAAAGAGCTAATTATTTTTCCATTTCCCACCAAATAAAGGAAATAAAGAGAAAATAAATGGTTGGGGATAAATATCCCAATTTTGGAGTAATTGTGGCTAAGTAAAATAAGTTGGAAAAATCAAAAAGTAACTATGACTTAATTAATTAATTAAAGAAGGGAATTATGGAAAATGCAAGAAGCAATAATTATTTTCCTTTTCTCTTGTGAATTTCAGCCATATGGAGAAATTGTGAGGAAAAAATAATTACATGGAAGCTAATGGTGCCCGTGGAATTATCTTAAGCTAAGTAAAAGAAATGAAGTCATAAAAGAAAAAGGCACATGGCAAAATTAGCATTAAATTATATTAAGATAAAGGAGGTGTAAGAGATATTGTAAGAATTCTTATCTCCTTCCATAGGCCATGGTTTCGCCAAGAGAAATAAATAGAGAGAGAAAAGAGCTTGAAGAACATTAAGAGCAAGAGAGGTCAGGAAGCAAAGATTAAGGTAAGTAAGCTTGATCTCAAGTGTTTATACCTCTAAAATCCATGGAAAAGCTCCTTTAACCTCCTTTCCCTTTAGAATATCATATTTAGGAAGCAAAATCCCAAGAGATAAAGAGAGAGTGGTGACGCCTAGAGAGAAAAAGTGAAGAAATCAAGAGGTAATCTCAAGAACTTTGACCCTCTTGATAAATATGTTGTTGTTGTTGTGGTGGAAGTTGTTGTTATTGGCTTGATTTGTGGTTGTTTTGGTGGGTTTTGTTATTTTGGGATGATGAAACTTTAAGGGATTATGCTGCCCAAATCTCTACAAATCATGAAGATGAGTGTTTAAGTGTTTAATCATGTGGTTACAAGTGAAAAGGAAGAGTTTAATCAAGTGGAATTAAGAAAACCAATTTTTCCCTTCCTTTGCATAAGTTTCAGCCAGACCCAAAACTAAGGGTAGGAGCTGGAATTTTATTAATTTGATGGTTTCATTGAGTTTAGAAGGGAAAATTATGTAGGGTATATGTTAAGTGTGAAGTGTGAAAAGCATTAGAGTGTGAAATGACAATATTAGCCCTAAAACCCTAAATTAGAGGCCGCCAAGGGCAAATCTGTCTTTTGGTAGTGAATCTAGCATTTCCAATGTCAAAAATGGATTCTACACACAAAATTGTGTAGGATTAGCCTAGGTTATAATTTTTTGAAAAGTACAGTTTAGATCGGGTACAAAGGGACTTGGATCGGGTCCCTAAGGGCATTTTGGTAAATTTCAGTTGAAAGCTAAGATAACCAACAAAATGAGTTTAAAAGAGTTTAGAGTAGTAAATGAATGAGTAATAACTCAATTCTTGTAAACTTGGAATTTTAGGACCGGACAGTTTGCCCAAGCTGGGACAAGACTTAGAGTAACGAAAAGGGATTTAAGGTAGTAACTCTATCTTTCATACACAATGTGAACTTGTATATGCTTTGTGTATGTCATCTTCTGTGATATGTATAATGCAATCTCTAACTAGTGAGGGAAAAGCACAAGTACCATTCGAGGGAAAAGCACAAGTGCCCCAACAGCCCAAAGGGGATCTGTTATAAGATACAGTGCCAAGAGTGTAAATTGCCCAGTCTTTGGTCGTGAGCCCAGCTAAGGTACAGACAAGTAGGGGTTCTCTAACAGTAGTTGGCCCTGAATACATGCACATTCCGATTATGAGTTTTACAGTGTTATTATTATGTTGCATTATATGGTTCTTGACATATTTAATTATCGCATTTATATAACTGATTGTATGTTATTACTGATATTTGTTTGAATCTCACCCTTTTCAATATTTTAAAATATCCCAGCAGAAGCTACCGGCTCTAAGGGTAAAACAGTAAATACTGGCATTTGAGGGTACTATTTCAAGCAAGGATCACTGTTGGTTACCCTTAGTTTTATTTTACAAATTTTGAGGATTTGTATATTTTTTTCAAACCCTATGGGGATTTCCTGTATTATAAACAAGTACTCAATGTCAGTATATTTATGTTAATTCTGTATGCCTATAGAACTATGCCTTTATTATTCTGGAAAATATCAATATGTTAGGGGTTTGACAGAAAGATCCCAAGAGTTGTTGTTCATGACTCTCCTATTGAAGTGTTGATTCCTACTGATGAGAGTCAAGTGGATTTTGTGGAATGTTCTAAATTTTTGATAGCTCCTAAATCTATTTGCAAGGATGTGCATGTTGTGCTTTATTTGAATTCAGTGAAAGCTCGTGCTCTTAGATTGTCTATGATTGAGGAAGTACAAGTAATTAACATGAATAATCATTTTTTGTATCTGAAACCTTATTGCTTGAAAAGGAAATGAAGACAAGATGATTATGGTGTTTGATACTTATGATTAGTAATTTGTTTTGAAAAGTTTGGTTGAAGAACTTAAACTTAGCACTACTTAGGAGACAACCTAAGATTTTGGTTTGATGTTTTATTTTGATTTTGTAGGACTTCGGTAACCCCTAATGATGTGCTTTACTATGGTAAGCAAAGATCAAGAGCAATTGAATAAATAAGTCATAGACAAAGAAGGGAGTTTTCTTCTACTTTTCCTTATTTTGTTTTGCTTGATTGTTGATAACATGAATGATGGTCATAGTTTGGATTTGCATGTGGTACATATTTGGTAATGACTATTGATTTGATTGATGGCACTTATTGGTTTTACTCAATTGGTGAAAATTTGAGATCTTAGAAGTTTTTTCTATCCTTACATTTGGATATGGTTACCTCTACACTTCTACTGCTTATTGTTGCAAGTTCACATTGAGGACATGTGACATTTAAGAGTGGGGGTGAGGGTACCATTGATTTTTTATGACTTGTCCTTAAGTTTTTGATTTTGTGAATGGCTGTGAATATTTAAAACCTTTTTCGTTTTTGCGCATACATAGAAAATTTTTGAAAAATTTTAAAAAATAATTTTGTTTCTTGGAAGTTTAGATTTTCTTTGTGAACATTGTCAAGGTTGATTTGATATGAACTTGGAAAGGATTGAATTTTATTAGAATTCATTTCTATCTTATTAGAGTGTTAGTGAATAGGCAAAGAATTGGGTGTAGGTAATTGACTTTAGGATGTCAAAAAAACTGATGGGAAACTTAAGTCTAAATATTCATTTCTTTGAAAAGGGAGCACACTTATTGTGATTTCATGTCTAAAACTAATCTTGAATCTCTTTTAAAGCTTAAAATCCTTTTTTAATACACAAAGATGATTTAGCATTCATTTCATAGCTAGTTCGGTAAAATGTTCATCCTTATCACATAAAAATCCTTTACTTTACCCCATTTGAGCCTGAATTTTGTTTAAAGAAAACAGCCTAAAGTAAATAGCCTTTTATTTGAGAAATGCAATTTTTATACCTTTTTCTTCCCATTCATTTGGTACTTTAGTAAATGCTAAGTGAAGCAATTTTTTTCTGAAAAAAAGTGAAGGAGTTAGAAAGTAAACACTATAGGGGTATGTGTATATAGCAAAAAGAAAAGTGAAATAGCAAAAAAAGAAGATATATTTATATATATATATATAAGAAAGAAATATGAAAGAAAGAAAGGAAAAAAAAAGTGTACAAGTCATATAAAAAAACAGAAATAGAATGAAAGGAAAAAAAGCCGAGATCGAAGAAAGAAAGAAAAAGATTGTTGAGTTCAAAAGAATAATGGTTGTTTATAGTGTTAGCACGTTTGTTTTCTTTTAGTAGGTATTCCTTCATTCTTTATGAATGTCATTAAATCACTTTCATTTCTTTAAAAGTCCTTTTGATTTGAGTATGAAATAGGATAATGTAGTGGAGATTGAGATGAGAAACAAGTTTATGGTAGTTGAGTTGCAATAGGTGGAATTGAGTGAAACACAATCCCTTTATTATCTTAAGAGAAGAGTGTAAACACTTGACATGTGAGGTGTAACACCTTCGTTTTTGAAGCGTTTGGACGGCTTAAATGCAATAATACCTTTGAAAATAGAGACCGGTAATCTTTTGTAAACAACATGGGTCTGAACTTTAAAGCAGAGTGCAGACCTGCACTTGAGTGAGTTTTCAAAAATATTTTTGAAAATGTTATCAAATTGGTCTACCTATTCATTTATAAGCAATCTGTTTTAGTTTCATTTGTTCATATCAGAGTTTTACCGATACATTTTCTACTGGAACCCGAATTACTACGGTTAATTAATAGCCCTAGATGGACTACCGTCCACTACTGGTTCATATGTCACTATTTGTTGCCTATATACAGGCACTTTACTTACATGTTTACAGAGTTTCCAGTACAGGGCTGACTCTACTTAGGTACAAATTAAGTACAATTTCCAAAAATAGATAACCAACGGAAAATTAAATTCTAAGTCCTTCGCTTTACTCACCCTTGATTACCTTCTTACTTGAGAAATGTCTGCCCGAGCTAAAAATTGGTTTTTGGAAAAATATAGTAAGATTTAAAAGAATCCCAGTAGTAATAAATATCACTTATATAAAATGCATACATGTAACATACCATGTCAACCAAAGTTTCAATACAAGCAACATATTCAACATTCAGAGATAAATTCACAATATGTGGAAAGCATAAAATTAGCAATTCAAGGACAACCACCCCTTACCACAGTGCTGGGAAATTCTACTGGGCCTGAGCCCTTCTCATCTGAATGCTTTAAATTCATGATGGTACAATCATGCATAAAACATATCACATAGTATGTGAGGGATAAGTTATTACCTGACAATTTTTCCAAACCTTGACTTTGATTATCGTTCCTTGGTTGTCCTGGGTAAATGTCAAATCCTATAGATTATAATTTACGAATGAGTTATTACTTATCCAAATTCTTTGATTACTTACAACACTTAGTTGGTTATCATTTGGGTTAGTGCTTAAGCCTAATTAAGTAGTTCATGTGCTTAACCTAGGCCCAAGTACTAATCTTCATCCTTAAAGTTCACACTTATTATTTTTGGCCCAAAGCCCATTAAATTCGCATGGACTAAAAGCTGGAAGAATTTTTCACTTAACTTTGAAAAATCATAACTAATTATACAAAACTTCAATTGCGTTGGTTCAAAGCTCATCAATGTGATCTTTATTAAGTCCATTTTAAGGAAAAAAATAGTTAGCACTACCAGTTCCACACACACATTTCCAAAATTCTTAATTATTCACTTCTGTCACAAAATTCTACCCATAATTAATGCCCAACTTCTAATAATCATAAATTTTTATGCACTTATCCAATTACTAAAAATTACTCATAAAATTAAAGCTTACTGGGTGTAATTTATTTCTAGAAAATTTCATGGATATTGGAATTCATTTGGCTAGACAAAAATATGTCACCATCAGTCTACCGCAGAACAACTTCCAGGTTCAATGCCCAATTTTCAAAATTGAAAATTAATTCTAGAAAACTCCAAATTGACTGATTCCAAGTACATTATAAACCTATTTAAGTTTAATTTCAAATAAAAATATCATTTTGTAGAAATTGAAGCCACAAAATTTCTAGAAATTCTCAAACCTTAATTGTTCTAGAATTGGTTCCAGAAACATGGTTCAACTTTGAAAAATCATAACTGTAACCCCCTCCATAATTATATCTGAAATACGCGATTAAAATGAAATAGAGACCAATAATAATCAAATAACATTTACTAACCCATCACATGATGGGGTTTTCACAAATACTTTTCGAAATCATTTATAAACTTGGTCTCATATTCATATTTCGAATACAATTACTACGCGAAGATAAATCACATTCATATAAATATCAAAGTGCACAACATAATCATCCCGGCAATCCCGGGTACATACCTTCGCTAAAGATACACAGGGCCCAATTGCCCATTACAATTCTTCAAATGGGGATTACACAATCTCATCTCGAAGGAGTCCTAGCCGCTCCCTCCATGAGCCACTTGCCCTGTCTAAATTGTTGGTAGGGGAGAGTGAGATTCAAGAGAATCTCAGTAGGAAACAGATACCATAATGCATGCATGATAGATGCTATGTGTATGACATGTTAGCTTTATCTAGATGCATGCCCCATAATGACATTTTTGCATACTCAATGTTTCATGTAACAAAACTATGGCCACAGCAAAACAGAAACAGAGCTTCATTTATTCAAATATGCTCTACACAATCAAGTAAAGCAATCACATACATCACTACACAAGCAAAGATATCAAATACATGCAAGTAAGGTAAGTCCCCTACCTCCAGTCTTTTCTCCTCGATTTGCGTGCCAGTAACTCAGGGCTTCACATTCGGTCCTACAATGTCAAATGTACTATTTAGACACTTCCATAGTGTTTCTAGGGGTTATATGAGGCTATATTGAAAATTTACTAAAATGCCCCCGGGGACCCGGCCTGGCCCGGCCCCACCGTACCCGGTCCGACTGTACTTTTCCTGAAATTTTGACATGGGCTATTCTGACATATTTTCGCCCAAGGAATCCATTTCTGAACTTGAAATTATCAAATTCAATGTAAATTAAAAATTACCCTTGACAGCCCTACTTTAAGGGTTTCAGGGGCGTTTTCGTATTTATGCTTTTTCGGCCTTTTTTGAAAAAGTGCCCAACTGTAACCCCACCTAATTTTTGCTCCTGAACTCAATGGAATCATCAAATCATTGAAAATCCAACTCTAAGACCCATTTATAGCCTTGACCGAAATATACATGTACTCCGGGAAAAATTGGGGTTTTTCGGTTTCGGCTCCGTAAACGCGTTCCTTTCTACTCCTAACCACTTTATTGACTATTCCATTAGGTTACAACTACCATTTAGTACCAATTTGGGCATCATAACAGCCCCACACACCCATTTTCCATTTTTGAAACCAATGACAATCCGGCGAAATTTCACCGATTAAATTGTCCACAGCAGCCAGAATAGTCAATACACAAGAGTTTGGAAGTTACCTCAAGCTCCCACTAGCTTTTCCTTGTCTTGGCTGAAACCCTAGCTGTTTTAATACCAAAGGAAGAGCTTCCAAACCTTAAAGAACATAAAGGAGTAGCTTAGGATCGGAGTTATACGTGTTAGGAGCTAGATCATCGGAGAAATCGGCTTACCTTGCGAGTTATCTCCCTCTTCTCTCTCTAAAACTCCCTCTCTCTCTTTCTCCATGGTGCTGCACGGTTTTTGGCTGATGGAGGAAGATGATGATGACTTTATAACATTTAGCTTATGTCATCTTTAATTATGATGATGTCATAATTCCAAAATTGGCATTTTCGGATTTTCTGGCAGATTTTCTGTCTAATCTTTGAAAAATCATAACTAATTCTAGAAAAATCAAAATGAGGTGATCCCAAAGCCAAATGAAATGTATTTAAGTCCTCTTCATTGGAAAATATGATCCATTACTAGAAATCACCACACAATTCCAGAATTACACAAATTTCATCACTGCCCCAAAACAGAGTCCATTTTCGACCTCAAACTTTGGACAGTCATATCTCCCAGTTCCCAAAACGAAATGGCACAAATTATATGTTCATTTTGAAGCTTGGGATGTGAAATTCAAGACTGGAAATTTTCATAATCTTCTGACATCATTTGCCTAGTTAAAACATCCACACGAGAAGACTGCCCAGAATAGAGTTTTACTGGACAGAATTTCAGATTTTGCATCTTTGCTTCCAATGGTTCCATTTTCATACCAAACATCATTCCCACATAAATTTTCACAAGGAATCCATTGGAAACACCAAATCAATCAAATTCACATCTCATTGACATGTTTTCACAACAATCTCAACATGTCAACACAATTCACATTTCAAAACCTAACATTGCAACATTTCCATTCCAAAGTTCCAAACCAATTTCAATTACATCAAAACACACTATGACACCATTTCCAACAAAATACCCTATTCAATTCTTCCCTCTATTCTAAGTCAATTTGGATGTTAATCCACAATTGAACTCAAATACAGGGTTTCGGCGCTGCTCACAACACACACGAATCATATTCGAGTGCCAAATCATATCATATTCTCCAAAAGGGTTATTTATCACTAACCACATCCACTTTTGGAGTCATTAACCCTTAATCACAATTTGGGATCTTGCTAAACCGGGGCTTAGCAATCCACTAATCTTAGGCTTATTCTCTAGCCTCGAGTCTCAAAATTCGGGGTATTACAATAACTTTCAATCCACTAGTCCAAAAATTACATTCTACCTATCAAAATGAAAATCTAGAGAGAATATCTTACCTTGCATCTTGACTTGCAAAATTTCAGATGCAATTTCTCTCTTCTCTCCTTGAGTTTGGTCATCCAAAATGATGCAAATGGAGAGGAATGAAGTGTTTTTGAGTTATGTTCTCTCTCTCCTTGGTGGTTGGCCAAAATTCATGAGTTTAAGGGCCAAGATAAAATCACAATTTGGCTTGTCTTGCTCACAAGGTGACATGTGTTCTATGATTAGCTCTTAGGATGACAAGTGTCTTGTTGGCATCTTTCCCTTCCCCTCTTCGTTGCTTGGACGAAAATGAGAGAGGGTGAGGAGGGAAAGATGAGGTGTCTAATTGTCTAATGGTCTTGCAAAGAAAAGTCCAAGGTTATTAACTAATGGTTAATTGGGTTTACTTGGTTATTTTGAAGATTGGTCTTGTTAGGCCAATTAATTGAGGTTTAGTTCAATTGAACCCATTTCCTCTTCCATTTGGTTGGCTTGGGCTAAAATTAGAGAGAGAGAAAAGGGAAATATTTTGTCCAATGGTTTATAGCTTCTTGCACACAAGGAAGCTAATTAACCAATAGTTACTTGGCTAATTCATTTCATCTCCCTTCTTCTTTATCTAATGGTTTTCTTAGTGAATTTTCTTGTATTCTAATTTCTCTTCTCATAATTACTATTACTTTTTCAACAGCAAATCCTAGCCCTTAATCTTGGGTTACAATTTTAACCTTAAGATCAAATGGAAAATGTCTCTTTTGCCCTTGATCATGGCAACATTAACCAAGTTGTTATTAATTCTTTTATTCATTTTATTTTCTCTTCTTTCTTTCTTCCAAGACATCATTCTTCTTCTCTTTGGATCCAAATTAGGCTTTATATCATTTTTACCTTTAGAAAAAGGAATTAGGTATTTTCCTTTAACTATTTGGAAACAAAATCCATACTTTATTTTCCTAAATTAGTTCCTAAAAGTCATTATGTCTCTTAGACATTCTTGAGACTCTTACTAACTAGGGCTTAACAATATGCCAAAATTAGATGCCTTTCTACTTGCATTTTTGAAAGGTGAAAAAGATTTTTAGGGAAGTTTCAACAACAACAAAATCTTTATCCCACTAAGTGGGGTCAGCTACTTGGATCACATAATGCTATTTGCTTTATCGAAACCCATATCTTTAGGTATATTATTAATTAAAAGATCTCTCTCTATGACCTCATTAAGCGTTCGCTTCGGTCTTCCACGACCTTGTTTTACAGGACTCCATACTGCTTGATCAACCCTTCTTACCATAGCATTTAATGGCCTTCGTTGAACATGTTCATACCACCTCAAACAACTTTCAACCATTTTTCCTTCAATAAAAGCCACTTCAACTCGTTCACGTATATGAGTATTTCAAATTTTATCTTTTCTTATATGACCACACATCCATCTTAATATCCTCATCCCGGCTTACCCCATTTATGTTCATGTTGTCCTTTTAAAGCCCAACACTCACTACCATATAGCATTGCTGTAACAACCTCCTATAATAATTAATCACTTCAAACAAAGTAAAACATTAAGTAGTATTACACAATAAACAACATATCAAAGGGGCTCCACCCACAGTGCTAATCCTAGTATATAGCGGAATATTTAAAATATGCAACATATACCAAAAGGCCTTAAAGTTCAGTAATATACATTAAACTATGCTCATGTAACTAAACGAGGCATACGATTGATGTCAAATCAAGTCTTATATGTTTTTCCCTTTGTAGCACCACCTGAACTCTAGCCTAAAAAAATTATAAATATCAATGGGGTAAGTCACATGGACCTCGTAACCACAATTCCATTTTAATAGGTATGTAGGGAATGATTACAAGATAGTTAAGTGGGCAAGATATACATTCATATAACAAAGGCTATATAGTTTTGCCAAAAATATTATACAAATGAATCATTCAAATGCATAGAACTCCTTCAACCATCCTTATAACCTCCTTACAATCTCTGAGAGAACCCATAGGCTACAACACAATAGGATTAGTCAATTTAACAAGACTACACCAAGCTCTACAATAATAAGGTGTAGCCCAACCAAAGGCTACATAACTCATATCAAACCATAGGTTCCCTTTCCTTCGAATATGGAAAGATATCACCTGTCCCTTGAGTTGACCCTTAACCCAGCCAAAGGAAAGGGTGATACTAAGAGCCTTGAGAATGTCAAAGGCATCTATTGTTCGCACAGTGGCGACTATACCACGTGGTATAAAAGAACCAAATCTCCCCCAATCACAACTCATCACATTCAACATCACAACTTCAATATCAATAATTTATTCTCATATGTTCAATATTCAATGCTATGCATCATCAACATTAGAATATCAAGATAAAGAGTTTAAGCCCACTTAACTAAAAAGTTTACTTACAATTACCTTTCACATATATACATTTTTTATACGTAAAATACTATGGCATATACTTATATCATTTGAATACACCTCAACAAGTATACAAATTAAATTGGAAAGTGGTTACCTCAACTTCTTGACATGACTAAACTTGAGAGAATTCAAGCTCAACAAGCCAAATTCATGTTCACTCTACAATAAACATATAATTAAATGTTAATAAAATTAATAACAATTGCTAACAAATACAAAATAGCAAGTAATAACCCCCTATAATTGGCTCTTTAATCTTCTTAGAAAAATATCAATAATTTATCTATTCCTCAAATTCCTTTCAAATCACAATTCCTAAAATTTCTTAACGCTATTTCACTCAATAAAATCTTTAACAACAATAATTCTCTAATCACTTTAACAGTCCAATAGTCATAAAATCATCAACATCAACATCCTAGACCAATTAAATATCTTTTCTAGCTTATATAAGCATAACCTAATTATTAAACAACATCTGAAACCTCCACATAATTAAATCATATCAAACTTTAACTCAAATATCAAATCATAACTTCCAATTTCATATAGCTCAAAATCTAATAAACTAAACTAATTACAATTTCAATAATACTTCCAATAACCCAAATAAATTGTTTAATCCAAATTTAATCGGTTAAAAAAGTCCCTAGAGTATAATTTATGATCTTTTTTAAAAGAAATTAATTATAAAATCATAAAGCATCTAAATGATAAATCTAAATCAATTAAAATTAGCTATTCACCTTCCTCTACATATCTACAATCATCTATTGTTAAAACTTAAAACTCTCCCAAAATCCTAACCCCAAAATTTTCACTGATCAATGCAATATTACTACCAATAGAAAGATAAAAATACGTAGAACAACTTTTATAAAGAAAGTTTGATCAGAACAAGTGATATTAACTATCAAAATTATCTGAGAAGTTTGAAACTTACCTGTTGGAATCGCAACCTCCACCTCCTCTCCAAATGATGCAAATGAATTGAATTGTGATGGGGTGGGATATGTAATAACACCCCACCAACTTAAAGCTAGGGCCACGTGCCCTTTTTAACTTTTTTTTAATATTATTTTATAATTATTTACATTATTTTTTTCTTTTGTTTTTTAATATTTTATCCAAACCCCCTTTATTTTCAAAAATGACTCACTAAATCCATTTTCCATAATTAATTATTTCCTAATTGTTATTACATCCTCAAAATAAAATAAGGATATTACAGCTGGTCTTATAACAGTATGATAGAATTTCCCTTTTACCTTATTAGGTACATTCTAATCACAAATAATTTCAATAGCTTTTTCTCTATTTATACCATCCAGCTTGAACTTGGTGATTGACATCTCCATCAATTTTACCATCTAATTGTATAATTAATCCCAAATACATAAATTTTGTCACTTACGAAATGACTTCCCCCACCTAAATTTAACTTTCACTTCACTTCAACCTTGTCTGTTAGCATAATTGCAATGCATATATTCAGTTTTGCTCCTACTCAAACGAAAGCACTTCAATTCCAAAGTCTGTCTCAATATCTCAAGTTCAGAATTATTTTCCTCCCTGGATTCAACCAATAGAACTTTATCATCCGTAAAAAGTATACATTTAGGAATCTCTTCTTTTATAGGATTAGTTAGAACATCTACTATTATGTTAAACAAATAAGGGCTCAAAGTTGATCCCCAATATAGGTCAATCCTTATAAAAAAGTCCTTTGTGACACCTCTAGGACTACAATGAAAAAAAAATTTAGATTAAGATTAACTTAAAAAAAAATCAATTGGATTGTAACCAGATACGTTTGGTGTTTGTAATTGTAATGACCCAATTTGAGATTAAAGGCTAATGACTTTGAGATTGATTGTAATTAGTGTAATTAAACACTTATGGAGAAATGTGATGTGAATTTGAGATAAATGTTCTTGATGATAATTTATGCAACATAGTGAAAACCAGGGGCAAAATGGTAAGATTGAAAATTTACCGACCAATTAGCCAGTTGCCAAAGAGGAAACTCATTGGTGATTAAAAATCAATGGTTGAGATTTATTGTCAATGGGTCGAAATCATGTGCTTTGAGGTTATGTGAGCTTATGGAGAAAGTGAGCAAGATTATGCCAAGTGTCATTTTGTGGACCAATGGATCATGTAATTGTCAACTACTCACCTTTTTCTCTCTCTTCTCTCTCCTATTCGGTTGAGCTTTAGGAAGGGGAAAAACTTCTGCATCATCTCCATCATCTCTCTCTCTCCTCACCTCCATTTCTGGTGATTTCAAGTAAGAAAGAGAAAGAGAATGCTTGATTTTTTGGTGAGTAATGGTTCTCATATGCTCAAATGCTCTTCACAAAACTTGTTCATAATGTTAAGAGCTTCATCTTGATGGTTTCAGAATTTTGAAAGGTGGTGATTTGGGTGTTGGAGCAATTTTGAAGTTTGAGAATCAAGGTTTTGGCTTTAGCAAGTTGAAGAGGTAAGGATTTGATGCTTTTTGGTATATTAATTGTGTTTTTTGGTTAAGTATGATTAATTATGGAATTTACCCTGGTTTTATGCCAATTTTTGAATGCATGAATTATATGATGAATGAGGTTGGAATTGGTTTAGTGTTAAGTTGTTTGAGTGTGGGATATGGTTTTGAATTTTGGAAGTGGATTGAATGAATTTGGGTATTGTGTGTATTATAAAGACCCAAGAGTATAAATTGTTGTTAGGATGGGTTTTGAGTGTTTTGGAGGTTACCAATGGGTTCCTTATGGGATTTTAGGTGGGTATGAGCTTTGTGTTAAGTTTGGGAACTATTGAGATCAGTTTTGATAAATCTGGGAATTTTTGTCTTTTACTGCGATCTAGCAATCTAATAAGGCTCACTCGAGTAAGGATGAGTCTCACTCGAGTGTTGTGAGCACTTTCTGATCATAGTTGTTGCTCACTGTCAAACACTCGCGAGTGAGAGCCATTCTCACTCGAGTGCAAGTCTCTCATCACTCGAGTGAGGTCATCTTAACTCAAGTAAGTCAGCCAAAAATCAGTGTTCTACTTTCAGAAAGGCATCCTTGGGGTAGTTTCTCCCAACCCTTTAGGCATATGTTAAGGCCTCTAATAAGCATCTAAAGATTTTAAATGATAACCAACTTAGAGTATTATATAAATAAGCCTTAGGAAAAAAAGATTGATCGGTTGTCCCTAATTTGGCTATAGGATTTGACATTTACCGCCCTCGTGAGCCCATGGTGCCGAAAAACATCACGAAAGAATAAGATAGTGACTCTTTCTCCTATGATGTGTATGAAGCATTGTATGTATGTTTGTCATGCTTTGAGATACACTGAGAAACATTGTGCTACTTTGTGATACATAGAGTTCACAGCGAAAGCTGACGCATAGAGTTCACAGCGAAAGATGACGCATAGTGTTTACAGCCATGAGTACTGTTGTTTGTGGTGTGAGCCATGATACATTGTAATGTTGCTTAACATAATCATATATGCTATGTGTTTATGCATTGTATAAGTGATTTGTTACTACTGAGATTCTTTAGAATCTCATTCTTTCTAATAACTAACATTTCAGACAGGGCAAGTGGCTCAAAAGGGAAGCGGATAACCCAGAGTGGTTAGAATCTCTTAGGGACATTTTAATTTGGACTGTTGGTTATCTGTTTTGGTTTGGGATTACTGTATGTATATGGGATGTAAATATGATTTTTGGATATGTAATCCCCATTTTGGGAAACTATACACCAATTCTATATATATACATATGACCCGGGATATGCCGGGATTTTAGTTGTGCACTCTGATATTTATCAATGTGATTTGATTTCTCAAGTAATTATATTCGAATGTGAATGTGAGACTAGATTAATGATATTTTTTTGAACTGTTTTTTGAACACCCCATCTTAAAGGTGAGGGATTATAAATGTTGATTTTATTTTATTGGTCTCTAGTTTACTTAAATTTCATAAACCGAATGTAATTACGTTGAGGGGATTACATTTGTGAGAACAAATTGAGCTTCAAATAGAATATAGAGATATAATAGAAGCGGGTAGTGGGAATCGAACCCGCATCGTTAGTTTGGAAGGCTAGGGGTAGAATCACAATACAATATTTCTGTTTTCATTTAAGTATCCTATATGATATTCTTGCCGTGCCTTAGCCATTCTATTTCTATTTCTAGTCTCACCCTATTATTTAATAGATTAATAGAAATGGAATTGATTATAAATTTATGAATTTCTTATTAATTAAATTCAATTGAAGCATAGACCGAATTCCGAGTTTAATTGAGGCTGAATCCATTTTTTGAATTATGGATCCACAATCAAAATTCAATGCGTAATTTTAGCATTTAAAGGATATTCCTGAATAATCTTATTTTTTAGTTATTGAACCTTTGGAATCTTTAAAAGAGGTGTATGGAATTATATAGATACTTGTCCCTATTTTGACTCTTGTATTCAAAATCACAATAGGTGACCAATAGTAAAGTAGTACCATGAGGGAAGGGTGAAAAGAACCCCCATCAGGGATAGGATTGACCTCTGTAACACCTCTAGGCATTCTAACATTGTTTGTAATCCCCTCATACATGTCCTAAATGGCTTTGATATATGAAACCCGCACCCCTTTCTTTTCCAGGGCTTTCCAAAGTACATCTCTTAGCACACAGTCATATGCTTTTTCCAAATCAATAAAAACCATATGTAAATTGTAACATCCCAATTTCTGATTAAGGGCTAATGATAATTATTGAGAATAATTATGTGGGTTATGGCAATAATAACTAATAAGCCATAATTATTGGAAATTGAAAGAGTGAAATTGTTGGGAATTAGTTAGTGATTAATAGAGAAATTAATTACTAGCTAAGAGAAAATGAGATGTGTGATTAAAATGATCAATGGCTAGGATTGATTGTGTAGTGGATCAAGGGGCATAATCATGTGTATGTGTGTGCATGTGAGCCCATGAGAGTTGGAATGAGATGGTGACAAGTGGCATGTGGTGAGCCCTTGGATGAGACAAGAGACACATCACCATCATCTCCATCTCCTCTCTTCTCTCTCTCTCTCGTTTTCTCTCTCTTCTCTTCCTTCCTCCATTTTCGCTGAAGGTGCTTGGGAAAGAGAAAGGAAAAATGGAATATTGAGGTAAGCAAATGGCCTCATTAGCTCAAACTCTCTTCTCTAATGTTAATCCTTGAGTTGAGAGCTTCATTGTGGTGGTTGTAGCTTCTCCATTGGTGGTGATTTGAGGATCACGAAAATATGAAGCTTGGAGAATCAAAGAGTGTCTTTGAGAAAGTGGATAAGGTATGTGAAACCAATCCTTCTATCTATGTTTCATGCCAAATGATTATGTTATGAATTTCTGGAATTATTGCCCTAATTTCGAAAATATGGGTAATGGGTAGTTTGGCATGATATGGCATTGGAAATGGTATATTGGTATGAGTTTTGAATAGATAGAAGGGATTTGGGATTGAAATGTGTGAGGTTAATGATTTTGGAAAATGGATGATTATATTGCCCCAGGCCAAAGCTTGTTAATGGAATGGGATTTTGGTAATTCCATTGATTCCATTGAATTCAGTGAGTGATTTTGTGTGGGAGTAGCTTTGGTAGAGGTTTTGGATCCATTTGGATCATTTGGGCAAGAGTTAGGAAATGTGGCAAGTGTTGCTGCGTTTTCCTGGAATCTGATAGATTCACTCGAGCAGACAGGGGTGTGCTCGAGTGAGGGATGAATGTTGCTCGAGTGAGGAAGAACCTGCTCGAGTGATATGTGAGTTTTCCCTTGTTTTGCTTCGAGTGCACCTGGGTTTTGTGTGCAATGCTCGAGCACATCGCTTTGTGCTCGAGTGAGGGAAGAACATGCTCGAGAGAGAGCATGGTCTGCTCGAGTGAGAGGTGTGTGCTCGCGGGTGTGAGTGGTGTGCTTGAAGGGATCCAGTGCTTGGAGAGCGTTGGGTGCTCTCGGGTTCTCACTTCCTGGATTTCTCTCGCGGGTGCTCGAGTGAGGCTTTTGGCCTTGTGCTCGGGTGAGGATCTGTGCTCGAGTGAGCCAGTTCCTGAAAATGAGAGTTGTGCTCTCGGGTGTTCACTCGCGGTCTCACTTTCTCTTGTGCTCGCGGGTATGGGCAGCGTGCTCGAGTGAGCCCCTTGTGCTTCGAGTGAGCTTGTGCTTCTGGAGTGGGTTTGTGCTCTCGGGCATGTGCTTTCTGTCTCACTTTCTCTTGTGCTCGGGTGTTGTCCGTACCAATGCTCGAGTGAGAGCATTTGTGCTCGAGTGATGTCCGTACTTGTGCTCGAGTGAGAGCTTCTGTGCTCGAGTGAGACAGTGAAAAATATCAAGTTTGAGTGTTCAAAAGGGGATCTTTGGGGATAGTCTTCCAACCCTTTAGAGCTATGAATTAAGGTGTTTGAGGGCACTTAAAGGGCAATAATGATAACCAACCTGAATGTCTAAAAGTTAAGGAATTGGAAAAGGGATTAATCCTATGTCCTTGATCTTGGTTATAGGACTTGATGATTTCCTGAGCGTGAGCAGCCGGATCTGGAGCTTACGTGGAAAGAGGGTAGGGAACTTACCTCTCCTGCATGTATTGATAATTGTATTTGTGTATTGATGCATGTTATTGCTTTGCATGATTATGTGAAACATATGAGAATGATTGTAGCTCTGTTTCTATTATACTATGGCCATGAGTATGTTGTGTGAACATTGAGCATGCGGATATATCATGATGTGAACATGAGTTATTGTGATGCAAGCATGTCATGCATTAAATACTTATCTTGCGTGCATATTGGTATGTGTTTCCTACTGAGATTCCCCAGAATCTCACCCTCCCCTATCAACATTTTAGACAGGGAAGGAAGATTGAGGATGAAGCAAGCATCCAAGGACGAAGAGGACTCGTTTTGGGTGAGAGCTTAGTGTTGGTTATCAATACGTTATTGGGATTGTGTAATTGATTGTATGGATCAGTATTTGAGAATGTATTCGGATAAGTTGTGTAATCCCTATTGAATGAGTTGTATGGGCTATTATGCCTTATGAGAATTGAGCGAAGATATGACCCCGGAATTGTCGGGAATTTATATTGCGTACTCTGATAATTGTATAAATGTAATTTATCTTCGCATAGTAATTATATTCGGAGTGTAAATACGAGACCGGGTTTAAAATGATTTTGAAATGTAATTGTGAAAACCCCGTCTGGTTGATGGGTATATAATTGTTGTTTCGACTTATTGGTCTCTATTTCACGTTAATTGCATAATCCGGATATTAATTACGGCAGGGGGTTACATTTTGGTATCAGAGCTACAGTTCCTGGCAAGTATGGGAATTTGCTAGGATAGCTCTCTTAGATCTCTACCTTGGTGGTAGATGATGTTATGTGATAGTGATTATGTATACACATGTGTGATTGGTTATTGTGGACACAAGAGATTTGTGGAATGTGTGTATACATTGTTGGTTAGTCTTGAGTGACGAATCATTGTGTAATCGAAAGATATGGTGATTCGTCCGAGAATTTGAGGTGTAAACCCAGAGGTGGTTATAGTCAAACCATCATCTGATTTGAAGCTGAGGAAAAATGGTTTCCGAGGCGTGTGATATTGATGTTCTAGGTATCAGGACTAACCTAGATGTTGGGTATGTAACCCAAGGTGGTATGATGTTACATGTGGTAATGTCATACTGATCTTATATGTGTAAAGACCTTAAGACCTAGGGGACCGGTGTGCCTTAGGCTGGCCGAGATGTTTGAACTTGCATATAGGAGTATGGTGCTCCGTGGAAATGAGGGAAGTGATTTCCCGGTTCAACTAAGGTTGAAAGTTTGAAAGATGAGATGTGATCTAAGGATTAGACTCAATAGTTGGGTTGATTCTTAGGAACTGGATTTGGCCTCAAAGGTATGTGGTACCAGGGTATGGTACTAGAAGTGAATTGGGATGTGTCTCAGGTATTCTGAGAGTGTTGGTTGTTAATCCAGCACAAGGAAAAAGTTATCTATGGAGGATTCGGATCGGAGAACGCAATCTACGGGGACTTTTGATAGGAGAGGGCTACCTACGGTGAAATTCGATCGGAAAGGGCTACCTACGGTGAGATCCGATTGGAAAGGGCTACCTACGAAAAACTCTGACCGGAGGGGCTGACCAGTCAGTGGACTGAGTGAAGCACCGAGTGCAGTAGCGTAGAGTGGAGCCACCATGACGATGAACCCTAGAGTGGAGCCACTGTGACGATGAACCCTAGAGTGCAGCCGCCTTGATAATGAACCGTGGAGAGCAATTGCCGTGATGTTGAATCGTAGAGTAGAACTATGAGGACGTTAGGAGTATGGACTCTTAACGATGTGTTGATTGTGGCTTTCAATGATTCGAGTAGAATCAGGCCAAGATTTGGTACAGATGTGAATGTTGTCAGTTGTAGTAGGAGATTCCTATGGGACTCCTGTTAAATCAACTTGACATTGTGAATGCACAGATGAGGAGAAAGACCTCAGAGTGCGCAGCGGAAGCGTGGGAATGTAATATGTTTGAAAACTGTGTTGAGCAATGGCTCGAGGTTGCTGTGAGAATGATATGATAACTATGGCTTCGGGAGGTAAAACTTTGGGGTCAAGTTGAGTTGTAAAAAGGGGTCTTGAAGGATCCCAGTACGTGAAAAGAATTTGAGATGTTGAAGGTGAAGTGGTTAAGATGCCTGGTTCCAGCTTGTTGCAATTGTGCATTGTGAGTCTCTAACCTGCGGCCGCATGGGGTGATTCCTATGGCGGAGGACCGTGCCTTCGGGGCGGTAGTTACGGGGGATTGACTATTTGAGAGCCACGAGGCTATGTAAATACACTGCCATGCCAATAGTCCCTGAGTCGCTAACAACGGTTCGGGTGAAGACTGTGTGTCTTCCCGGCGGTAAAAGGGGATGAGGTGGGGTGTAACTACGTGTGTTCCATGCCAATAGTCCCTGAGTAGCTAACAACGGTTCAGGTTAAGACTGTGTGTTTTCCTGGCGGAGAAAGGGGATGAGGATGGAATGTGGCATGTGATTATGTGAAAAGCCGAAAGGCTATTTGTGAAGGCCGACGGGCCGATTGTGAAAGCCAGATAGCTGTATGAGCTGTAGGGCTATGTGTGAGCACTGCCACGTCAATAGTCCCTGAGTAGCTAACAACGGTTCGAGTAAAGACTGTGTGTCTTCTCGGCGGAGAAAGGGGATGAGAGTGGAGTGTGATTGTGAATCGATGACAGTTGTGAATAAGCTGGGACTGAGGTATAGTTGTGTAGTAAAGCAGAGCTAATTCGGCTGATGGCTAATTCGACTACATGATCGGGGGTTCTCTATTCTGAGGGCAATTACCCTGGCATGGCCAACCTGGCTAGCCACCACGTTGGTTGCACTGGTGTTAACCTTAGGCCGAAAGGCAGTGCGTAAAATTAGAGGTTGCGATATGGATTGCGGTGAAAGCTATGTGAATTGCAGCGTGTGCAGGTCAGCGTGAGCCGTTTAGGGTTTGACACTGGTCATCTCTAGCTCGGCCGTTGGACTGCCGTTGTAATCAACATGTATCTTGGTGAATCCGGCCCGTGGGGCGGCGTGTTGTGAATCCAGCCGTGGGCTGTGTGTTGTACATCTAATCGATGTGAATTGTGGTAAAGTGTTATGCAGCGTGTGCAGGTCAGCGTGTGCCGTTCAGGATTGACGCTGGTCATCTCTAGCTCGGCCGTTGAACTGCCGTTGTAGTTGATTCGTGTGGTGAAGGAGCATGAAGGTGATGTTGGGAGATTGAGACTCTCAACCGGTCGCCTGGATAGAAGAGATTGAGATTCTAGGTGGACCATTACAGTCAGGTACTTTGGATAGAAGAGATTGAGACTCTGGAGTGACCTGAATCTGTGATATGTGTTGTGATGAGAATGCCGGAAGGGCAATGTGTATTTGTATAAGTGGCGAAAGCTACGTACAATTGTGTATACAGCCGTGGGTGCTGTCGTCTTGTGACAATCGTCACGCATCAATGTGAATCTGTCGAGAACATTGTGATTGAGACCCAAAAGTCCCGAATGGGTGAGGGTAATACCGTGGAATTTGATACGGTAATGTGATTGTTGCGAATACCCGAAAGTCTCGGTTACCACTAGTGGAATCATTTGTGGGTGTACGGGTGAGGGTAATGCTGTGAAAGTGGATACACAAGCACTTGTGCGGAAGCGGAATGTTTGTGTATACGGCTGAGGCTGTTGTTTGAAATGAGTTGGTGGTGTTTACTCCCGGAAGGAGTAACTAGATTGAGTTAAGCAGGTTGGTGGCCTATGTCACCTAACTGCCGAGATCTTATGATATGGCTCATGAATTAGAGTCACCGGATACTGAGATGCGCTAGCCACTCATGAATGAGGAGGCCTTGCGATGATTGTGGTTGTATAGCAATCGTGATATGGGCCGATTGCAGGTTATGGCAACTAGGGTTGCATTTATGGTTTAAGATTCTTACAAGAATCAAGTTGAGACGCTCCATTGTGTCCATTGTGTAGGTGGTCTAGAAGGGACCATCCAATGTGAAATGAATTGTGAAACGGAAGCTGTCGTGAAGAAGCGTCCGGAGTTTATGCCCTTAGTGGTGGAACAAATTTCGAGGACGAAATTTATTGAACGGAGGGAGAAATGTAACATCCCAATTTCTGATTAAGGGCTAATGATAATTATTGAGAATAATTATGTGGGTTATGGCAATAATAACTAATAAGCCATAATTATTGGAAATTGAAAGAGTGAAATTGTTGGGAATTAGTTAGTGATTAATAGAGAAATTAATTACTAGCTAAGAGAAAATGAGATGTGTGATTAAAATGATCAATGGCTAGGATTGATTGTGTAGTGGATCAAGGGGCATAATCATGTGTATGTGTGTGCATGTGAGCCCATGAGAGTTGGAATGAGATGGTGACAAGTGGCATGTGGTGAGCCCTTGGATGAGACAAGAGACACATCACCATCATCTCCATCTCCTCTCTTCTCTCTCTCTCTCGTTTTCTCTCTCTTCTCTTCCTTCCTCCATTTTCGCTGAAGGTGCTTGGGAAAGAGAAAGGAAAAATGGAATATTGAGGTAAGCAAATGGCCTCATTAGCTCAAACTCTCTTCTCTAATGTTAATCCTTGAGTTGAGAGCTTCATTGTGGTGGTTGTAGCTTCTCCATTGGTGGTGATTTGAGGATCACGAAAATATGAAGCTTGGAGAATCAAAGAGTGTCTTTGAGAAAGTGGATAAGGTATGTGAAACCAATCCTTCTATCTATGTTTCATGCCAAATGATTATGTTATGAATTTCTGGAATTATTGCCCTAATTTCGAAAATATGGGTAATGGGTAGTTTGGCATGATATGGCATTGGAAATGGTATATTGGTATGAGTTTTGAATAGATAGAAGGGATTTGGGATTGAAATGTGTGAGGTTAATGATTTTGGAAAATGGATGATTATATTGCCCCAGGCCAAAGCTTGTTAATGGAATGGGATTTTGGTAATTCCATTGATTCCATTGAATTCAGTGAGTGATTTTGTGTGGGAGTAGCTTTGGTAGAGGTTTTGGATCCATTTGGATCATTTGGGCAAGAGTTAGGAAATGTGGCAAGTGTTGCTGCGTTTTCCTGGAATCTGATAGATTCACTCGAGCAGACAGGGGTGTGCTCGAGTGAGGGATGAATGTTGCTCGAGTGAGGAAGAACCTGCTCGAGTGATATGTGAGTTTTCCCTTGTTTTGCTTCGAGTGCACCTGGGTTTTGTGTGCAATGCTCGAGCACATCGCTTTGTGCTCGAGTGAGGGAAGAACATGCTCGAGAGAGAGCATGGTCTGCTCGAGTGAGAGGTGTGTGCTCGCGGGTGTGAGTGGTGTGCTTGAAGGGATCCAGTGCTTGGAGAGCGTTGGGTGCTCTCGGGTTCTCACTTCCTGGATTTCTCTCGCGGGTGCTCGAGTGAGGCTTTTGGCCTTGTGCTCGGGTGAGGATCTGTGCTCGAGTGAGCCAGTTCCTGAAAATGAGAGTTGTGCTCTCGGGTGTTCACTCGCGGTCTCACTTTCTCTTGTGCTCGCGGGTATGGGCAGCGTGCTCGAGTGAGCCCCTTGTGCTTCGAGTGAGCTTGTGCTTCTGGAGTGGGTTTGTGCTCTCGGGCATGTGCTTTCTGTCTCACTTTCTCTTGTGCTCGGGTGTTGTCCGTACCAATGCTCGAGTGAGAGCATTTGTGCTCGAGTGATGTCCGTACTTGTGCTCGAGTGAGAGCTTCTGTGCTCGAGTGAGACAGTGAAAAATATCAAGTTTGAGTGTTCAAAAGGGGATCTTTGGGGATAGTCTTCCAACCCTTTAGAGCTATGGATTAAGGTGTTTGAGGGCACTTAAAGGGCAATAATGATAACCAACCTGAATGTCTAAAAGTTAAGGAATTGGAAAAGGGATTAATCCTATGTCCTTGATCTTGGTTATAGGACTTGATGATTTCCTGAGCGTGAGCAGCCGGATCTGGAGCTTACGTGGAAAGAGGGTAGGGAACTTACCTCTCCTGCATGTATTGATAATTGTATTTGTGTATTGATGCATGTTATTGCTTTGCATGATTATGTGAAACATATGAGAATGATTGTAGCTCTGTTTCTATTATACTATGGCCATGAGTATGTTGTGTGAACATTGAGCATGCGGATATATCATGATGTGAACATGAGTTATTGTGATGCAAGCATGTCATGCATTAAATACTTATCTTGCGTGCATATTGGTATGTGTTTCCTACTGAGATTCCCCAGAATCTCACCCTCCCCTATCAACATTTTAGACAGGGAAGGAAGATTGAGGATGAAGCAAGCATCCAAGGACGAAGAGGACTCGTTTTGGGTGAGAGCTTAGTGTTGGTTATCAATACGTTATTGGGATTGTGTAATTGATTGTATGGATCAGTATTTGAGAATGTATTCGGATAAGTTGTGTAATCCCTATTGAATGAGTTGTATGGGCTATTATGCCTTATGAGAATTGAGCGAAGATATGACCCCGGAATTGTCGGGAATTTATATTGCGTACTCTGATAATTGTATAAATGTAATTTATCTTCGCATAGTAATTATATTCGGAGTGTAAATACGAGACCGGGTTTAAAATGATTTTGAAATGTAATTGTGAAAACCCCGTCTGGTTGATGGGTATATAATTGTTGTTTCGACTTATTGGTCTCTATTTCACGTTAATTGCATAATCCGGATATTAATTACGGCAGGGGGTTACATAAATATCTTTCTTTGCTCCTATACTTTTCCATTAGCCCCCTTAATAAATAAATCGCTTCTGTTGTAGACCTTCCTGACATGAATCCAAATTAGTTTTCTGTAATAGCAGTCTCAAACCTCAACCTGTGTTCAATCACCTCTTCCTACAATTTCATTCTAAAAAATTTGAATTAAATCCAATTTTGTAGTGTTTGATTTGAGAATCTTACTTCCATGATTTTCTTTAATTGTTTTACACTTTTGAAATCTTGAGGACAAGATTTGATACAAGTGTGGGGGGTGTGATAACTCTTCATGTTAAATGTAGTTAAAGCATATTTTGTAGATATTTGGAAAGTTATCTAATTAATTTTTGAAAGATTGCTATGGGATTAAAGGAGCAGCCACACCATTTTCTTTAAACGCTATTTTCTTCTCCAACAGCACCATTTTGTTCTGTGTTCCTTCCTTCTTTCCTTATGATTTTTTACTATGAAATTACTATTGTTGAGACATATTTGAGTAAAGCCATGTGTGGCTATATGTTCTTATTACTTACTTGGAGTAGCTATGAACTAATTTAAGAAATAGAGAATGTTTGAATAATTAATTTGTGCTTAATGTTCTTTGTTTACTTAATATTTTTATGTATTGTCTACTTAGTGCTTGATTGCCACTAAATATGAAATTGGACAATTTTGATTAAGCTTGGGAAATGGATCCTAATTGGACCATAGAATTAAGTAATGTGGGTTTAGAATTTATTCTAGGGAAAATAAATATCATTTGAATTTGGAAAACCTCAAAAAGTCTATTAATATATGAAAATGACAAATAGATCTCAAGGGACTAATCTGGGATTTCGAAATATTGTGCTTTTACCAAAATGCCACTCAATTTTTTTTAAAAAAGAAAAACCCTCACTAGAGCTCTCTACTGCCACCAGAGTTCATACGGTTGGCACCACCCTATCAGCAAGAGTCTGGCAGTCGGCAGTCGGCAGTCGGCAGTCAGAGCTTTGGCCTAATGGGATTGACCACTTGAGCATAGGGATTGACTGCTTGAGCTCCTTAGACTCTATCAAGGGTCGTTGATAAGTTGAATAAAGGCAATGACAACTTGAGTGTAGCCATTAATAACCTCAGGAGCATAATTTGCCAATCGCTTTACTCAAGTTATCATTGCCTTTATTTAATTACGTCAAATAGGGTTTATGTAGCTCAAGTGTTCAATCCCTATACTAAAGTAGTTAATCTCATTATTCAAGTTGTTACTGGAGCTCTGGCCGTCAGAGGGATGGTGCCATGGCGGAGGCGGCAAGGGTTCTTTCTTTTTTTAAAAAAATTGAGGGGCATTTTGGTAAAAGTACAACATTTCAAAATTTCAGAATAGTCCCTTGAGACCTATTTGTCATTTTCATGTGTTCACAGATTTTTTGGGGTTTTTCAAGTTTAAAGAGTATTTATTTGAAAATTGCCCCTTATTCTAATTTGTTAATAGAATAGGAATATACCTATTAGACCCATATAGTCACATTAAAGTGAATTTAGATATTTGCCTCTTAAATATGTTTGTTAGGAATAACAATTTTAATTTGAGAGAGTGATGTAAATAATCGGGATATACTTATATCCAACACATACTCTAGATTAACAAATTAATATTAAGTGCATCTATTTGGGTAATTACATACTCTAAACCTTAAAATAAAGGATTAGCCACTCTAGGTAATTTTATCATTTGAAATGTTTTAACACTAGATTTATTATTTTTTTGCTTTTATTTAAATTGTTCTTGCATCAACCTTTTTGGTTTGTTCAACTTGAATGAAAATGGGAATTTTGATGCCTAATCACTAACTTGATTGGGTTTTTATGGGATGACCTTGATTCGCTATTACATTATATTCATGGCTCGTACACTTGTGGTGCTTATTTAAATTTTAGCAGCATCAAGTTGATTATGAGAAGAAACCTGTCTAGAACCATATTTGTCGAAGTATTACTTCTGAATGATAGAGCTGAAGTAGATGGAAGCATTGTAGACTAGATAAGAGGTATGTTTTGTCAAGTTGATAGTTGGAAATCAAGGTTTAAGGCAACTGCATTGTGTTCCATATGTAAAACACTTTGTCAAGATGAGATAGTAGGTGTGCTTTATCAAGAACACAAAATCAAGATTAAAAAGTTTGGATCAGCATAGGACAAGGGAATTCTTACTCAATGAGTTTCTCCCTACTAATTATCATATAGGACATGGCAAGGCATCTGGGGAAGAACATCAAAGCACCCAGAAGAATCTTTTTAATTTTTTATATTGCCTTTTTAACTTATTAAATCAAATAAATAGTAAAAAAGTACTTCTATTAATATGAAATTGAGAAGATCAGAAAGTAAGAAGACCATGATAAAAAGAGTTAGAACCTGTTTGGATTAGGGAAAAAGTGAGGCGGGAGAAGGCAAATGTGAAATCCCTTCCGACGACGGATGTTTGGCAAGTGAATTTTATTGGAAAACATTTGGCCACCTAAATTGAATATCATCTATATAAATGAAAATGTGTTCCCTCCAATTTTGATGGGAACCCATTTTCATTCCTCACTAGAAAGAGATTAAAGACTGAAATACCCCTTGATGTGATTTAAAAAGTGGCTCTATGGATGGAAATTGAGGTGCTCTAGCTCGTGCAACCTGAGGGAAGAAAGAACAAAGGAATGTTGACTTGCTTTGACGATGAGTATGTGTGGGTCAATAGCCAACAACAGGTAGGTTTCTTTGTTCAGTGAATGTTGTTCTTGTCTTGATGCTGCCCATAAATGTTATGTGCCGATCGTGCTTTTGGTTATCTCTATTGAGGAAAGCATAGTGCTCATTCCTTACCAGCACTGTACTTGAGTAAAGGGAGTTGGTCGAAATGTAATGACTGGGAGAAAATTTTTTGGAATATGGCTTTACCATAAGGTACCTATATGGTGCATAGGGTTAAGGATGTGATATTATTTACAAGGTAAGTTGCAATACCCTCACTTATTTTGACTTGCAGTAGAATATTAATGCGTGGTTAGTGGGCACAACATGAATAGATAAATATACTGATATTATTGATACAATACGTTTGATTGTATACAAAATTCCCATATAGGGTATTGCACAATAAATTACAGACCTTAAAAATAATAAAAGGTCTTCAGATAACCAACGTCTTCTCTTGTCCTAGTCTGAAACCTTCCGTTGCCAATAATTACAATTCTGCCCTCAGAGCCGCTTACTATTGCTGAAAACTTTTTATTGTTTATGGAAAGGGTAAGATTCAGGATAATCTCAGTAGCAAACAATACCAATATACATGCAAGATAAGTTCTTAATGCATGACATGCTTGCCTTACATAAACTCATGCTATCACAATGTCATATTTGCGTGCTCAATGTTGCAACCAACATACTCATGGCTATAGCATAAATAGAAACAAAGCTTCAATCATACATATATATTTCACATAATCAAGCAAAGTAATCACATGCACCAATACATGAGCACAAATATCAAATACATATAGAAGAGGTAAGTTCACTGCCTGAATTGCCCTTCCCTTGACTGACTATCGGTCCAATACTGTATTCGGCTCGAGCTACTGATATATCCTAAAATCCAAAATTTATAATAAATGAGTTACTACTTATTCATGTATTATTCTAAACTCATTGTACTGGTTATCTTTGTTTAAAATTGTAAAATTACCAAAATACCCCCAGGGACCCGGTCCAAGACCTTTTATACTTGATATTTTTTGTACTTCACTAAAAATTATGACCCAGGCTAATCCTACACAATTTCATGTGTAGAATCCATTTTAGACCTCGGTTTCCTCAAAATTACTGGAAAATAACAGTTTTGCCTTTGACTGGGTTTTAAGGCTATTTTTGTCATTTCGCTTTCTATGGCTTTTCTCACAACATGATCAACATCAAGCCTACACAATTTTCCCTGTTAAACACAATGGAACCCTCAAATTAATGAAATTCCAGCTCTTTCCCTTGTTTCTAGACCTGGCCGAAACATGCTCCAAGAAAAGGGAAAATGTGATATCTTAATTTAACCTTTAAAACTCCTTCATTTTCACTCATAATCACATGATTAAGCATTTAAATACCTTTTGAACATGATTTGTAGAAATTTGGGTAGCATAACCCCTTGGGATTTCATCATCCCAAATTTACAAAACAACTAATCAATCCATAAATCAAGTCAAGAACCAAAACAATAACACTATAACACCAAAAGGATTGAGGTTCTTGAAGTTACCTTTGATTTCTCAACTTTCTCTCTCTAGGATGTCCTCCCTCTCTCTCTCTTCCCTTGAAGTTTTTCTTTTTACACATGATTTTCATGGGAGAGAAGAGATTAGAAGAGGTTTTACACAAATTATAAGGCAAGAACACTTGAAATCATAAACACTTCCCTTAGATTTTGCCTTCTTGAGCTCTCTTGTGTTAATGTTCTTCAAACACACTTCCTCTCTCCATTTTTGTTGGTGTAAAACGAAAATAAAGGCCAAGAAAGAGGATAAGAAGACTTTAACAAAATATCTTCATGTACCTCCTCAACTTAATATTTTTTAATGCTAATTTCCTATGTGATTTTTGCTTTACAACTTCATCTTCTTACTTGACCAAATATGATGACACATGGCATTGTTAATGTCCAAGTAAACATTCCCCCTCCTATTTTCTCCCATTTGGACGAAAATGACAAGAGGTAAGGGAAATAACATTTGTTTCATGCCTTTCCCATAATCTCTTTCATCAATTAGTTAATTATATACATATCCACCTTTTTTTACTTTTCCATATGATCATTTTCTTCTTGACTTTTTTTCTTCATTTCCATCATAGCTAGAGCACTTGAATTTTGGAAAATATGTGATTTTACTTTATCCCACAATTTACACAATTGTCATTACATTTTTTCCCCAAATTCCCAATAGTTGGCCATTCTGGCACATCTTCTAACTTTGAAAAATCATAAATTTATTTGTAGAAATTCAATTAGAGTGATTATAAAGGCTATAAAACCCTTATTGAGTCTAGTTTAAAAGAAAAATATAGTCTTTAGCCAACTAAAAGCTCAAAATTCCCAAAAATTCGTTAAACATTACCTGTTCCAGAATCAGTTCTAGAAACAGGGTCTAACTTTGAAAAATCATATCTCTCAATCCTCAAGTCTAAAAATAACATATTACCTATCAAATTAAATCTTAGATTGTCTACTTTCATCCTGTGAAATTTCACAATTTTTCGATATCATTTGCCTATTTAAAAATATACTTCTAGAAGACTTCCATGCTGAAAAATACATTGGTAGCAAATCCTCATTCTGGGGACTCTTGCTAAACTAGGGCTTAGCAGTCCACTTGATTCAAGTTTATTCTCAAGCCTCTAATCCCAAAATCTAGGATATTACATAAGTGGTGTTGACTAGATGTAGTTGATGGGTGCACAACAGTTGAGAGTAAAATTAGTTAACTCTTCTATAACCATGAGGTACTCATGACGTGCATCCGGAGCAAAATGTGATGTTATTGCCCCTGGCAAGTGGCTGTGACCACATATGGGTGATAGATATGTAATGGTTAAGATTAACCTTTGTTAGATATGATTAGTTTTGATAATGTCAAATATTAAGAACAAAAAGTTTGCATAATGTATTTATCTTCTACATGGACTAACTACTATATTTAATGTGAAATATCTTATAGATTAGTCAAGTAAAGAAAGAAGATATCAAGTTGGATTATGGTCAATGATCAAAGAAAAGATTAAGAAGATATTGAAGATTGAAGTTATCAACTATCAGGAGAAGAAGTCAAGAAAAGAAAGAAGTTATTGAGCTAGATTGTGGAGAATGACCATCAACAAGAAAAACAAGAAGAAATAGTAAATAAAAAATAACCTTCATCATATTGAGTTAAGTAAAGGAAGAAGTTATCAAATTGGAATGATCAGAAAGACAAAGAGAGATTGAATAAAGAACAACTTGCAAGATCTAACAGGAATATCAAGATTCAAACTCTTAGAAGTGATACTGGAGGTCTTTAGGTTCAAATGGAGGTTGGAACATATCAATTCAAAGCTCAAAAATGTATATGGAAGTTATACACCTCCAGAGATGATCACTCGAGTGTATCTCATCACTAGTAGCATCACTCTAGTGATGTGCTAATGATGACCTATTCTGGTGCTTTACTTTCTTTTAGTATGACAGAGGTTTGGTATTTTGGACATATATCTTAAACCACACATCCGATTGAGCTGAAACTTATTTGATATGAAACTAGACTTCCAATACATCACATAGACACCAAGATCAAGTTCAAAGGAGTTCAGATGAAAAAGATATGGGTTTTGGAAGATGATACTTAAATCACCACTGTATTCCAAAATAGGTTCAGTATTTGAACATATCTCTCAAACTACACATTTGATTGAGATTAAACTTGATTCATATGACCCTAGACTTAAAGAGCTTTCAATGGATATGTCATTTGTCAAATTTGGACTTATATTCAAAGTGTTATGCCTTCTGAAAATTGATGATTGAAATTTCAAACACTGTCCAAAATAGTAGTCACTATTTGGATCATAACTTTCAAAATACAATGAATTTGGAGCTGATTCTTTTTGCATTGTAATGTAAACTATAAGAGCTTTCTGATGATAGGTCATTTGCTATATTTGGATTCAAAATGGGTAGATCACTTAAGTGACCACTCGAGTAATGACTTGAGACCACTCGAGTGATGTGTCAAACAACATCACTAGTGGATGATAAATCAAGTGATTTATTTAAATCACTCAAGTGATGCCATTTGTGGATCACTAAAACAACACTCTAGTGATCCATCTAGTGATGCTTTTCCAAGAAAATAGAGCAACACTTTGTAACTTCTAAAAATCATTGGAATGATTGTGTAACTCATTATTCTTGCTTCTAATCACTCTAACACTTCATTATATTAGTGATTAAGCATTTTCCAGTTGATCAAACCAGGATTAACACACAAATTGAAAAAAGGACTTTTTCATCAAAAACTTTCATCGGCTATTTCAACAGTCATATTTTGAAAGCCTTAAAGGGAAGAAGAAAAGCTCAATGGTCATCGATCTTCATCAACTATAAATAGAAAAGTATTTAAAGCATAAGAGAAAAGACCAACTACAGAAAAATGATAAAACCCAAATACTCTCTATTTTTCTAGCTCTGGTATCATTTACCTTAGAGAGAGAGAGATTTTCTGCATTATACTCCACTGTTTATCTTATTCACTTCTGAGAGAGAAGATTGATTGTAATCCTTCATCATTAAATAGGAAATGTGAAAAGCCTTGAAATGTAAAATGACAAAATGAGCCCTAAAACCCTAAATAGGGGATATCAAGGGCAAAATTATCTTTTGGCAATGAATTTGGAAATTCTGTGGTAATATTCTCCATGTGAAATTGTGTAGGATTAGCCCGCGTCTTTATTTTTGGAAAAGAACAGTTGGACAGGGTCCCTAGGGGCATTTTGGTTTGCAGTTTTAAGCTAAGATAACCAACAAACTGAGTTTAAAAGAGTTTAGAGTCGGTTATGAATGAGTATTAACTCAATTCTTGTACATTTGAAATTTTAAAACATATCAATAGCCCAAGCCGAATCAAAGGTATTGAACAGACAGTAGAGCAGGAAAGGGCAATTACAGGTAGTAACTCTATCTTTCATAAACTATGTGAATATTTATATGCTTTGTGTATGTCATCTTCTGTAATATGCATATTGTATTGCTGAGTAAGGCATTGTGCGATGTGGCATATTTACCTGGTTGTAAGCAAGAACCCAACTGAGGTTTACAGATAGTAGGGGAGTAGCCCTGACTCATGTGCACATGCTGTTAGCTCCCACATCAAAATGTTTTAATGATAACAAAACTTTAAGATTATAGAAAAAGAAATCAATTCAAGTTATGTTGAACCAAGAATGAAATCGATTTATGTGGCAGCATGATTTTTTGTATTATGAAGGAAATCGATTTATCTAATCTGACATAGAGCAACCATATGTTTTGATATAAAGTAAATGATTTACTCTTGTAAATCGATTTACGCAAGATGGTCGAGAGCAGCCATGTACCTTAATATGAAGTAAATCGATTTAGTCATATTGTAAATTGATTTACTCAAGATGGCTGAGAGCAACTAAATTAGCAGATATAATGTAAATCAATTTATACAAGTTATAAATTGATTTATACTGAATGGAAAAAAACCAAATTCTTCAAACAAGAGGTAAATTGATTTAAGTCAATAGTAAATCCATTTACATCAGTTGTTAGAGCAAACAAATTTTGAAAATGTGAGGTAAATCAATTTATGATGTTGGTAAATCGATTTACACAAGTTGGCAAAAAGTAGTAAAGTTTCAAACATGAGGTAAATCGATTTATGGCTATTACAAATTGATTTACAAGTCCGTCGATAGTAATCATACTCTACAAAATGCAAAGTAAATCGATTTACACTCTGTCTCTATTTTACGATTTCTACAGGAAAGTTTGAAAATGATGATTTATATTATTTTATAATCTAAACATTATCTATATTGGTTTTAATTGTCTAACAATGTTTTTGAAGCAAATCCCAGAGATTATATCAAAGTAATATACAGAGAAAATCAAAAGGTAGTAAAATATGACTTTATGGAGCATAAGGAGTGCCATGTATAACGGGTAGTTTTCAAATACGATAATGGTCAGAAATGGCAATAGGACTCCAACGGACATATTACAACCATTATGAATGCTTCCAACGGTTACTAATTCTAAATATTATAAAAGAAGAAATGATCAACACAAAGAGAGACACTTAAATAAAGCAACAATTCCTCTTGACCTTTTCTCTTTAATTTCTATATATAAGTGTTATATCAATTTCTGTGCTTTAGTATTTATATATTTACTCTTTGAGAGAGTCTCTTATTACAAACTCAATATTGTCTATTGAGAATACTCAAGATTGTGGAATCTTGAGTTGGGTTTTGAATTACATTGTGTAGGGGGGAGCGGGTCTCCAGTGAAGGAATTTGTAATGTATTGAGGTGCCAAGAACCCACTGAATCTTGGGAGTTATAGTAAATCTCAGAGGATTTCTGAGGACTGGATGTAGGTTAAAGTGGTTATGATGGAACTAGGATAAATCATGGTGTACACTTCAGTGATATTTTTCTTTACCTTCAACTTTGTTTTAAATTCCATAAATTATTATTTGAGCTTTAAAAATATTTTTATCACCCAATTCACCCCCTCTTAGTGAAACGCTTGCTCTAACATATGCCATATTGTTTGTGTTATTATGTTGCATTACATGGTGTATAGCATGTTTATCTGTCGCATTTTATATGACCGATTTCATGCTGCTACTGAAATTCTTTGAATCTTACCCTTTCCTCAAAAATTAAATATTCTAGCTAAAGGAAGAGGCTCAAAGGGCAAAAATGCAAGTACCGGCAACTGAGAGGTCTAGTCTAATTCAAATGCTGACGTTAGTTATCTGCAGGCTTTTATTTATTTTAAGGTCTGTAACTATTGTGAATATACCCTATTGGGATTCCTATAATATAATCATGTACATTTTATCAGTATATTTATGTTATTCTTGTGTGCCCATCGAATTGCACGCAAGCACTCTAAAAAATGTGAAAATAAGATAAGGGTCTTACAATAAGCATCATTCTATCATTTGTAATTATTGTGGAAAATCTGGCTTTATTTCTCACACATGCTATATTAGGAGAAATCTTAATGTGAGAAATAAATTTTTTTGGGTTCCTAAAGGACAAGTAAGGTCCAATGCTAACTATCAATGGCCCAAAGCAAAATGGGTACTAAAATGTCCATATAATCTTTTATATGTGAAGATTGATTCCACAAGGAATAGACATAACAGTATTGAGAAGATGAAGAGGAAGACAATATTTTCTCATGCACCAAGAAAGATGTTCATATCATCTATATCGAAAAGGAGAACTCTCGAAGCACCCATTACTAGAACTATAAACTATGATCACAAAGATAAGCAATGGATAAACAAAGTAGATTCTACCTCAAGGAAGGGCTACCATAAAGTACAATTCAACTACCTTGAGGAGAACCAGAAAAGGAGGATCTCTCGTACATAAAGGAAAATACTCTCGAAGTCTACATCATATAAGGGAGCTTTGCATGATCCCAAGGCTAAATATGTAAAAACAAAGTGTCAAAGAAAAATATATTGGGTAAGGAAATGCAATCCTCCAAGTACCTAAGGTAAAGGTATACAATGGTAAAGCCTCCTACATTATAATCCTTGATTTTTATTGAGGTTTATACCTTGTTACCTTAGAAATGAGCAATACAAGCTATTTTGGTTTGACATCCATTAGAAAATCCATTTAATAAATTCATTTATAAAGGGATTGCAATGTTCAATAGTTTAACTCTTTATGCATATACACATATTTCAAAAGAAACTTTTTCTTTTGCATAAAGTCATATTTAATTCATTATGCTCAACTGCCTCGAATTGACTATATTCTTAGAGTATGTGAATTATGATTCCTACAAGTTTACCATGAATGGATACAGGTAAAACTGGATACTAAAGGAAGAAAAAAATCTATATGGTTTTGTAGGAAGAAGAAAGGAAGAGCTTCATCTCAAGATTATGACTACATAGGAATTAACTCAAATCTTGGTGAACTTAGACTTTAAAGCTACATTTTGATCATGTAAACAATAGGAGGAATCACTTGAAACATCACTAAGAGTACCTAGCTAGTGATGAAGGAAGAAAAGATGCACAGTAAAGCATCACTTGAGTGATCATCATCACTGCGTGACGACTAGGAATGACTGTCCAAGTGATAAGACCAACTAGAAGATTAGGAGGCAAAAGTCAAGGAATTATACTTAACTGAACTTTAAAGGATAATTTCCTGAGTAATTACAAGATTGCTCAAGTAAGGTATTGTTTTCTTACTCCATAAAAATGTTTAGGGTTCCATCACTCAAGTGGCCACTCGAGTGATGTCGGGTTCACGAAGTTAAAATCCTGATTGCAGCATCACTTCTCTCTAATACTCAAAGATTCACTTCTAGTGCTCTATTCCAATCATCGCATAATATCTTTTCCTATCTTGTGCTCCTATGAAATAATTCGAGTAATGAATACTTGTTCATTATTGCATACTATTAGCAATCAATTATTTATAGTTTTCAAATATTTTCAAATTGCTAAATTGACCAAAAGTGAAATTGTGCATAATCTTTTTAGGTATTTGAGTTTTGAAATGCACATTTTTTTAAAAAAAGAATTTGCTTGCATTCCAATCCATCCTATTTATAAAAGTGCATATACATTATTTGAAAAATTATTCATATTTTATTTTGTATTTAAATTGGTTTCAAAATTAGAAGTTAACATTTTTGTATACTAAACATAAAAACTGCTTTAAATCCATCCACTAGAGTTTTTCCTATCATTGATATATTATTTCATGATCTTAAACTTGTTACTGCTTGAACACCTCAACCTTTTTTTTCTAACGAGTTAGACCTTATGTCTAACAAATTAACTACCTATATGAATTTCAAGTGTATTCCCTAAAAAAATTCAATATGTGAAAGCTTTATGCATAATGCATAAAACCTTATTTGCCTAAGTTATTCCAAGTATTACATATGCTTATTAATACAATAAATGTTAATGCATTAACTATTATAGTAGAATAGCTTATTAGGATAATATTTTGGAACTATAGTCATTTGGACTAATGAGCATGTGCTTCATATTTAATAAACCCATATATTTGTTTTTGTTGCTCGAATATTTTAATAATTGATATTATCTATCTCCGAGTAACTAGTGTCTTGTACTCAAACCCTTGATTGATGTTCTTTTTTTCAAGACACAACTCTAAGAGTTAAGATTAGCTCTTGGTTAATATCAGAGTCATTATATTCGTTTATTTCTATTGTGTTAAGCCTGTTTGGCAAATGCTTTACCCTAATGACTTTTGCTCTTAAGGAAATACTTCAACATCTTAACTTTAATGTTCAACTTGTTCTCCAAAACTAAAGCTTTCTGATTTATATATATATATATATATATATTGACTTTCACTATTTTTAGCATGAGCATTGATATTTAACAAATTTCATAAATGAGTTTTCATGCATTCAAAATCTTAATATCATAATGCATATTTATGATTTAAAAGAACACTTTAGATTTTGAAACAATTCACATATTTCATTATTATTCTTGGAAAACTTGATTTCATTCATAATTTATCATTTCATAAAAGTTGGTCATTATGGATAGATTCTCTACTCTCTTTGATCTGACTTACATAGATTACATGAAAATCTTATCAATGACATACTTTCCATATAATGTATATTTACAAATTGTCATTGATCATTGAAAGTCATCATTCTTGGTATCATTTGTTCGTTTCCCTTTATGATTCAATGGCTTGAATTTATTTAATTGAGTAAAATTATATTTTGGTGTTTGTTGGTTTATTATACTCTTTGCTCAAATAACATATGGTTTAATTGTATAGGAGCATAAGAGTTGTTGTGTATGATATTTTGTATTTATACTTTTACAGGACTTGATCTAAATGCTCTGCTTTTGGGTACAAATAACAGAGGCTAAAAGCTCAAGCCAATTAGCTGTGTTGCAGTGTGAGCAAAAGCATAATCTATGGTATCACTCAAGTGACACCCCATCACTAGCAAATGACTAGCCAATGATGTAGTCAGAGAAAGAGAGAAAGGAGGAAGACATCTTAAGTGGGCCTAGCTGAGATTCATTTCAAAGCAGCTCAAGACCAAGAACAAGTCTAGCCATTCTGAGCCTTTGTTGCCTACCTATCTTCCTTATTGTCCTAAAGTGATCAGACATTTCTACCGAGATATGGAACCAACAGAGATGTTTAGAGGAAGACACTAAAATTGAGGAGATGTTGAAAACAACAATCAGAAATTAGAAGGCCGTCATCTTAACCTCAAAGATTAATGAGTGGATAAGGTATCAACAAGCCTCTTATAACCCCCTACCTTAACAGCCGTTTATATGGTTAAAAAACGGGCCATAAATTAAGTGAGCAACAAACGAATTTCCCATCGACACTCAAGATTCAATCTTTGACTATAAAATCCTACAGGGCATAATCGCCCATTTTCAACTGGGGATTATAGGCAATTACACAATTCTACCATAACGGTCTACACCTACATATACAATTATCCCAATATTCAATAACCAATACAAAACTAAACTCTTAGCTACGAACTCTAACCGTCCTTACATACCAGCTTTTCCTTTGGTTTGCCTACCCTAGCTGTAGGTTAGTAATGGAAAGAGTGAGATTCATAGGAATCTCAATAGCAACAATTTCACTAATATAATGTATAATAAGCAAATTATGTAAGCAATATAAACAAAGTATACAATAATACTTCCAGCAGCAATTCACAATAACAATAACATTAACACAATAATATTCTTGGAGGTAATTTACAACAGCAGCCTCAGCAACTTCCACATTATTATATGACTCATATGTCAAAAAATGACAACCTTTACTGTAACCACAATGGTACGTGACAATTGTCACAACAGCTCCAAAACTGTATTCAGCTACCACAGTGATGCATGACTCGTAAGTCACAAAACGATAGCTTATCGTCGTATCCACTCTCACGGCATTACCCTCACCCATACACCCACTAGTGACTCTACTAGTAGTAACTGGGACTTTTGGGCATCAACAATAACATCTTTTTGCCATATCAACTGTCATGGCATTACCCATACACCCACCAGTGACTCTGCTAGTGGTAACCGGGACTTTTAGGCATCAACAACAACATATTTTCACCGTATCAACTTTCACAGCATTACCCTTACCTGTACACCTACCAATGACTTCGCTAGTGGTAACCTGGACTTTTAGAAATCAACAACAACATCATTTAATAGCCTATCGGGGATACACACAGCCCTCACCCGATGGCCAATAGGGGATGCACACTGCCCTTACCCGATAGGACATACACTTCTACAGCATTACGACAGCTTTCGAGTTCATCACAAGTTCACAACGGCATAACAATAGCATTCACATTCATCATCATTCAATGATAAGACATGCATTATACATAATATAAGAGAAAGAGTCACTACCTTGTTCTTTCCATTCCTTGTTAGGCACCAATTTCACATGCTTAGGGTAGTCGTCAAGTCCTATAAATTATAATCAAGGATGACAAGTTATTCACTATTTCAATTCTTAAATAACTACAAAACACTTGGGGTTGGTTATCATTTGGGTCACTTAGGTGGTTATGATAAGCTTAAATAAAAGCCTAAAAGGTTTGGGAAGAACTATATCAAAAACCACCTTTAAAAGTTAAAAATGCTAATTTTTGGGGGTTGGTCGCGGCCAAAAACAAGTCAAAAACATTTGGGCCATGGCCAAGAAAAATTCTGTTTCTTGGCTGAACTTCAAAAAATCATAACTAAATTTAGAAAAATCAAAATAAGGTGAGCCCAAGTCATATGGAAAGCTATTTAAGTCCTCTATATAGGACAAATATGAACCACTACCAGCCACCACCATAAAAATACATACTTACACGAAATTCCATACTATTCCAGAATTAAGTCCAGTTTCAAGGTCAAACTTTGGAAATACATAACTTCCAGAACACACATCAAAATACCAGCCATAATGTATCAAATTAAAGCTTTGCATGTCTACTATTAGATTGAATAGTTTCAGAATTATTAGACACCATTTACTCATTCAAACCTACCATGCAACCCGATTGCCCTGCACAGAGTTTACATCGACAACATTTTCCAGTTTTACCAATTTTCAACCAATGTCTCTAAAGGTCCAGAATTCACAACCGAGGCTACTCCCCACAAAATTTTTCACAAGAAATAGAAACATAAAAATAATCAAATTCACATTCCTTTCACAATTCTGTTTTTGGGCAGAAATTACACAAAATCTCATAACTTACCAAATTTCACATTCAAGTCTCAAATTCATTCCATTTAACCAATAGACACCACAAGACACCAACACCATCATCAAGACACTATGACCTCTCACACACCCTAATTACACAAAAATTAGGGAAAATTTCTAGAAATTTCAATACTTAACCAATCATAATATATATATATATATATATCAAAGGATGGCTTTTGCTTACCTCTTCCTTTTCCACTAGCTTGCTCTTCAATTCTTCAACCTCTAACTTTTCTTGAATTCACAAAACACCTAATCTTGAAAATCTAAAACTATAGGAATGAAGCTTACATCAAGATAAATAAGTTTAGAAAAGAGGTTTCAAGCCATATAGGTCATCTACAAGGTCAAAACGTTACCTTTCTCCTTTGCCACTTTCTCTTTCCTCCTCCTTCCATAGCATCCGACCTTAAGAGAGTAAGAGAGAGAGTGAAGATGATGAAATCTGATTTTCAACTCCCTCCTTGCCCCTTTTGACCGAAATGGAAAGAGAGAGAGAAAAAAGCTTAAATTGAAACTCTGGCCCTCATCCAATAGTCTACTGTATTGCCAAGTGTCACAATCTTGTGACTCCTTCCATGAGCTTACAACATTGGATTATTCTCTCTCATTTCTCTTGGAAATTAGTCTCTCCACTTACTCTTTATGTTATTACTAAATTCCCTCTTTGGTTACTACTAATTGGCTGGAAAATTTTCATTCTTCCAATTTTGCCCCTGACTATGGCACATTTACTTGAATTGCCACTTGACACATCTTTTGATTTCATTTCACATGTCATGCGACCTCCCCTTCATTTTAATTCAATTTAAGCTTTAACATTATAATTGAGCTTAAATACTGGGTTTGGGCATTGACTACTACTAATTCGGGTCATAATTCACACTTTATTCCCTAAAAAAATTTATCGTCATGCGTTACAAATTTTGGGTTATTACACCTCCCACTTAACCTTTCAAAGAATATGATAAAAGATGTTTGAAATCATCAAGCTTGGTGAGCCTACGGGGATTCTCAACTACAATCTTAGCTCTATGTCTTATCTTCACAAAATTATATAGTACATCTAAATTAGAGCTATGGTAAACAAGGCCAATAACTTCACTCACTTCATCAAGAAGAATTATCACACAATGGCTTGTATTATTAACAAGAAGGGAAGGAACATTGGAGAGATCATATCTTTCAGAAAACAAGCGGCACATGTATACTTCTATAAGGCATACTCCAATGCCATACCCTCATTTGGTATCTCTATTCCCTAAGGTTAACAAGATATGGTACCTAGAGCCAAATGAGCCCCTTGTGAGGATTCCTATAGTTGAGAGGCTACACATTCAAAGGATGAAGATACACTTGTCACAAGTGGTTTGTACTAGTAAGAGACAGAAAGTATAGGCTAAGGCATCCAGAGATGATGAAGCACAATCCTCAACTAGAGCTAGATCACCTGGACCCTCCTTCATTAGATTCACCATTCAAATAGATAAAGCTTCAGAAGTTTTCACTTGATGTTACGAATACCAATGACAAGCTCATTAAGATTGTGAATGATAAAGGAAGGAAGTTATATGCTATAGTGAATCAAAACTTCCAAATATTGTTTACTCAACAAGAGGCATAGAGGATGGGAGTTGAGACTTCAAAGATAGATGAGATACAACACTTTGCTAAAGCTGGTCCCCCTGGTCCTTTATTCTTTGGTCCATATATCTAGGGTTATATGAGAAAGGAGCTTTAGCGATTTCACACTAAGCTTGCTATATACAAAGCTAAGTTCATCACTTTTGTGAATAGCAAGACTAGACAACTCTGTGACTTGATCAACCAGAACTGCAAGGCCTTGTTCTGAGCTCATATTGGTATCCTAAAGTGCTAAAAAAGACTACACCTTCAGAGACCCTCAGTACTGATCACATTACTAAATAATGAGCAGCCAATGATGTATCAGAGGACTATGACTCGAGTGATTATGACATTGCTTGAGTGAGGTATTGCATTCTTAATTAAAATTCTAAGTTGCATCACTCGAGTGATGGTCGAGTAGAATCACTCAAGTGCCACTCGAGTGATACGAGGTTGTAGCTTAAAACCCTGAATAGCATCGTTATTTTCAAAACTTGATTTTTCTCCAAATCTTCAAACTTTTATATTCATTTTCTCTACAAAGTTTCCAATAGTTTTTCAAATCTAGGAGAGATATTAACTTTATTCCTCATAAAAATTTTTTTATAAGCCATGTATTTATTAAGGGGAAGCTCATATTCATGTGTGCATATCTTAAAATCTCATCTTGTCAAACCCTTTAACATTTCGATATTAGCAGAGTATTAAGTGCGTAGTTTGGTAAGGCATACAGAAATAGCGAAACCAAACTGAGATTAAGTGCTTGTATATAATACAGGAAAATTCCCTATAGGGTTTGAAAATATATATAAAGTGTTCAAAAAGAACCAAAAGTACAGTTTCAAATAACTAATAGCAGCTTATGCCTGCATTGGGATCCTATTCACCGGTAACTACTGCCTTGCCCTTCGAGCCGCTAGCCTCAGCTATAAGGTTTTCCAGTTTGAAAAAGGGTGAGATTCGAGTGAATCTCAGTAGCAACATGCATTTTAGACATATAAAATGTGAAAAGAAATATTTCATACACCGTGTTATGTAAAATAATATAATGTTGTGTGTACACTGCCCAAGGCCAAACAACTGTTAAACCCTGCGCCAACCCTGGCTTAATCCTGCGCCTCCGTTAGGGTCCCAGACCACAACTAAGCTAACATGTGTTGAGACACTATGCTCATGTTACAGAAGATGACATACACAAACATACAATAATCACATAGTATATGCAAGAAAAAGTATTACCTGACTTCTTTTTCAGTCCCTCAGTGTAACCCCCTACCTTGAAAACCATAATTATAATTCAAAATGAGTAATTAGAATGGATTAGAAACTGACGAATAATTAAAATTCATTTCCAATCCCTCCCTTTCGGTAGGATTTTCACAAATTCTTTCAAAATTTTTGCCTTACCTTGGTCTCAAATTCAAATTCCGAATATAATACCTGTGCAGTTAAATCATAATTATACATATCAAAGTGTACAAAAAAATCCCAGCAACCCTCGGGTTTCATATATATATACTAAGGGTTCATACATTCCCATTTAGGGAATTACACAACCATATCCAAAATAATATTGACATATACAGTAATCTCAAACTAAAATCTGATAACCAACGACCCAAACTATATTCTTACGAGAGTTCTAGCCACCCTTGGTCGTTTCCTTCCTTTTGGAGCCACTTGCCCTGTCTGAAGGTTAGTCAAAGGAAAGAATGAGACTCAAAAGAATCCCAGTAGTAACAAATCACTTATTCCACACATAAACACATAGCATGCAAGTAAATCATCCACAGCACAACAACACAAAACACAGCATATCAGCTGTCACATATACATGTTGCCTTACTGGCATACAATTGACTGGCTTTCACATAGCCTCTCTGGCTTTCACATTGCCTCTTTGTCATTCACATAGCCTCACTGGCTTGCAGCATTCAAAATTATCATAAAACAATGATAACACATACATACAATGCATTTACACAAGTATAAGGGAAAGTCTCACTACCTTGTTCTTTCTTGAGGTGCTCGGGCACAAGTTGTTCGCGTACAGGGCAAATATCGAACCCTATAAACCAAAATCAAGGAAGATAGATTAATATCTATTCAAAATTCCCACTTTTATAACACTTAAAGTTGGTTATCATTGCACTCTTTAGGTGGCTATTAGAAGCCTAGACATATGCTTAAAGGATTGGGAAGTGCTAAGTTGGAAACCACTTTTCAAAATCACAAAATACTGAAAATGGGGGTTGGCTGCAGCCAAGAATCCTTTGGCTACAGCCAAAACCTACACAGAAGGTTTTTGGCTACAACCAAGATTTTTGGCTGCGGCCAAAATGTGCATAGAAAGTTTTGGGCTCCAACCAAGAACTTCTGGCTACAGCCAAGGAAAGTTTGAAAAATCATAACTAATTCTATAAAAATCAAAATGAGGTGATCCCAAAGCCTATTGAAATCTATTTAAGTCCTATTCACTGGAAAAATATGGATCAAGGCTGTCTATAACCACAAAAATACAGAATTGCACAAAATCCAACTCTGCTCTAAAACATATTCCAGTCTTAATCCCAAACTTTGGAAAATCATTATTCCCTGCTCACAAAACTAAATGACGAATTAGATATCCATTTTAAAGCTTGGCATGTGAAATTTAAGACTGGAAAGTTTCAAAATTTTTATGCATCATTTGCCTATTCAAAACGTCCAAACAAACAAACTGCCCAACACAGAGTTTCAAGGGACAAAATTTTAGTTTTGTACAATTGCTTTCAATGGTTCCCAATTCACAACAAATACCATTCCGACACAAATTCTCACAAGGCATCCATTGGAAACACCAAAATGACCAAATTCAACTCACATTGACATGTTCCACAAGTAACACAACATGTCACACAATATCACACACCAAAACTCACAATGCAATTCCTTTCCATTCAAGGTTCCAAACCAATTCGAATGGCGCCAAAACACAATATAGCACCTATTCCAATACCAAATCACCATGCAATCCATAAGACCCTAACAACACAAAAAATAGGGCAAAAAATTCAGAAATCCCAAGTTCAACCAATAACCACAATGAATATGTCAAAATGTGTCAAATTCTTACCTCTTCCTCTTTCCAAGACTTGTTTTCTTGATTTCTCTTCTTTCAAATTTCTTCAATCAAAAATATAAAACTATAGAGATGAAGCTCTCGTTACTATGAACAGTATTATAGAAGATGAGTTGAGCTAAAGAAGACATTAAACCACCTAAAACCTTACCTTTTCTTTTCTCTTTCTTACTTGGTTTGGAAAACAATGGAAGATGAAGAGAGAGATGAGATGAAGATCAGTTTTTAGGCATAGAAGGGGCCATTAGGCCAACTTTGAGAGGAGGAGGAGAGAGGAAAAGAGTATTGGGTTGTTAACTTGATCCTATGGCTCACCCCTTGACACTTGACAAGATCTTGTTCTCTCTACCATAAACACACATAAGCTCAAAAGCACATGATTGCACCCTCTTGATCTATTAACAATGAATCACAACCATTGATCTTTAAGTTACCAATGAGTCTCCTCTTCAGTAATTGACCAATTGGTCGATAACCTTCCTTTTTACCTGTTTTGCCCCTGTTTATGGTAACTCTTAATGAAACACCACCAAACACATGCTTATGGTTCATATCACTCAACCATGTGCCCTCCCCCTTATTTGACTCAATTTAGATGTTAATCCACTATTGAACTTAAATATAAGGTTTAGGCACTGATCAAAAGCACAATCAGACCAAAATTCACATCTTATTCTTCAAAAGTGTTTATTCAACAATAATTACATCCACTTTTAAAGTGATTAGCCCTTAGTCCCATTTTTGGGTCATTACACTCAGTTCGTCCTAAACTTTAGTTATAGCTCGAGAAATTTCCAGTTCCTACAAAAATTAAAGTTACAAGTAACTAGTTATTACTTGTACTATTACTGCCTCTAAATCAAATTCTAATAGTTATCTAGTGTAGTTATAACTGTTTATGTACTGTACAATTATATACAATGCAGTTTCATTGTTCTCCAGAAAACTTGTAGATTTTCATCCACTTTGAAAATTCATAATTAATTCTAGGAAAATCCAATTTGACTAATTCTAAAGCCTAAATAAAGCTCTTTAAATGTATTTTCATGAAAAAATACTCAAAGTCAGCCACTATTATCACATTTTTCCCAGAAATTCACAAAACTCTCCTATTCCAAATTACATTCCAGAAACAGGGCACAAATTCATAAATCCATTTCTTTTAGTATACAAGTCCAAAAATTATGTACCACTTATCAAATAAAAGCTCTACATCTCTACTTTAATCTTGTCAAGGTTCATAATTTTTGGACCAGGTTTGACCCACGAAATATGTTGAACAACAATGCTGCCTCACTGGAGGCAAATCAAAAAGCATGCACTTACAACTTCAATAAATTCTAGATTTGCCTACAAATTTCCAAAAATCATGAACATCTATATTCCCAAACAATTTTCCCTCATAATTCCAATGGAACCATCAGAATTAAAAAATTCCAACTCCTTCCCCATGTTCTACATCAAACCAAAATTTAGGTTCTTAAGAGGAAAAGTGTGTTTTCTTGATTTCTCTTGATTAATCACTTCCTTTTCACTTATAAACACAAGATTAACTACTTAAACACTAAACAAACATGATTTATGGAAATTTTGGCAGCATTTTCCTCTAGGGTTTCATATTTCCAAATTTACAAATCAAGCCAAAACCAACAACAACAATAACAACACCATCTTATAGCACAAGAGCATCAAGTTCATGAGATTACCTCTTGGATTCTCAACTTTTTCTCCCCTCAACACCTTAGTCCTCTCTCTCTAGTACTCTTAATTTGGCTTGCTATCCATAGATTTCAAGGAGCAGGAGAGATTAGAGGAAGTTCTAAGGAGTTTGGAAGGCAAAAATCACTAAGACTACAAGCTTTTATCTTTAATTTTTGCTTCTTGGAGTCCTAAGATCACCAAGCTTTCTTCAACTTTTCTCTCTCTCTCTATTTGGTGGTAGCTGAACGAAAATGATGCCCAAATAAAAAGGAAATGCCTTTTAAAAGGAGGTGTTTTGTGAGTTCAAGAAAAGTTAGTGGTTGAGAAATCAAAGAAAAAGCAAGAGATAGTGAAAGAGGTGAGTAAAAGTTACCTTTTGGTATATATGTTGTGACCATTGGTTGAAACTCTTGAATTCTGGGTTTTTGCCCTATTTTTTGTGTAATTAGGGTTTTAGAGGGTTCATGGTGTTTTGATTGTTGAAATAGTGTCTTGTGTTGTATTATGGACAATGGCATTGCTTAGAGTCTTGAATGTGAAATTGTCCAAAATGTGAGATTTTCTGTTGAATTGGTTGTCAAAACAAAACATGAGAAAGTAATTTGAATTTGGTTATTTTGATGTTTCCATTGGATTTCTTGTGAAAAGTTGTGTGGGAGTAATACTGAATATGAATGTTGGACCTTTGGAAACATATGTGAAAAACTAGAAATTCTGAAAAATTCTGTTAAGTAAAAATTATATGTAAGGGACCAAATTTGCATAGTGTTTTGAAATAGCAAATGGTGTCAAAATATTATGAAATTTTTCAGTTTTGTAGTAGACATTGCAAGCTTTCCAATGATATAAAGTTTATGTCATTTTGATATGTGTGCAAAAGTTATGGTCATTTGAAAACAACCAAAAAACAGGCCAGTTGTTGCCCGCGGCCAGGAGTTTTGGCCGTAGCCCAAAAGCATCTGATCAGCTCTTGGCTACAGGCAAAAACTCTCTGACCTATTCTTGGCTATTGCCAAAGGGTTCTTGGCTGCGGCTAGTAGTGCTTAGCCTCAGCCAAAATCTTTTTAACTATCTCTTAGCCACGGCCAACCCCTCAAAAACTGCATTTTGAACTTTTGAAAGATGGTCTTTGGTCTAGTCTTTCCCAACCCTTTATGCATTTGTTTAGACTTCTGGTAGCCTCTTAAAGGTCTCAAATGATGACCAACCCTAAGTGTTTTAGAGTTAGGCATTAGAATAGGGAATAAATCCTCGTCCTTGATTATGATTTATAGGATTTGACATTTTCCCTACGCGTGATAACCGATACCACAACACGAGCAGAAAGAACAAGGTAGTGACTCTTTCTCTTATATTATGTATAATGCATTATATGTATGTCTTATCATTGAATTGTGTTGATTCCAAACGATGTTTCTGTGAAAGCTTAGTATATATAGCCATAATAGATGTCATTTTGTGACGTAAGTCATGCATTATGTGGATACAACCGTGAGAGCTGTCATTTTGTAATGTAAGTCAAGCATCATGTGGATACATTTATGAGAGCTGTCATTTATGACGCAAGTCACGCATCATGTGGATACAACCATGAGCACTATCGTTTGTGATGCAAGTCAAGCATCACTATGATTGTTGCTGCTGATGTTGCTTTATGATTTGCTTAAATGCTTTTGATTATATATTGTATGAGTGAATTGTTACTACTGAGATTATTTTGAATATCACTCTTTCCATTAACTAACCTATAGCTAGGGCAACCGGGTTAAAGGAGAAACAAGTGACGAAGGGTGGCTAGCGCTCCCAGCTAGGAGTTTAATCTTTTATGTTGGTTATCAATTTTTGGAACTTTTATACCTATTGTAAATATTGTAGATTTGGATAGTGTTACGTAATCCCCAGTATGGGAAATTGAAATGGGCAAGTAAGCCCTGTAAACCCTTGAGTGAATAGATAAAACCTGAGTATTGTCATGAAATTTTCTTACACTATGATATGTATGAATGAAACTGAACTACACAGGCCAAATATATTCAAAATATGAATGTGAGACCGTATTGAACAGGTTTTGGAAAAAATTTTGAAAACTTACTTTATCACAGGACCAAACCCTGTCTTAAAGGTGGGACTTTTAAGGTGTGTTTGGTTTGAGGGGAGGGTAGGGGAGGGTGGAGAAATTACAATTTGGACAAAAGAAACCCAAAATTTACCCTCTCATTTTTTCAAATTTTGGGTTCCCGCCCAAAATTTACTTTCTTATTCTTTTTAAATTTTGGATTCCCGCCCAAAATTTAAATTCTTTCAACCCAAAAAAGATAATTTACCCACCCTCCCATTCCTTCCCACCCCACCCCTCCCCTCAAACCAAACACACCCTTAATAAGTTTTGAATTATCCGTTGGCCTCTAATTTATCTTAATGACACATTTTTGAACTATAATTACGTCTATTAAGGTAAGGGTTATATTTTTTGTATTAGAACTATAGTTCCTGGCAAGGGTAGATTTTGCTAGAATAGTTGCAATAGTTATTGTTTTAGTGATGATAGTTAGTCTATGAATGTTTGTGGTATACACATGAATGCTCCTGTTATTTCTGGTATATGAGTTTTAAGAAATATGTGTATACATTTAGTATGATATTGATGTGGTGAATCATTTGTAGTGTGAAAAGAAACAATGGTTCACCCAAAGGTGTGACGTGTAAAACCAGAGATGGAAGAGATATATGACAACCCACCTAATCCCATGCAACTGATGACGGGTACGATAATGGAGCAACGGGATATGATCAATGAGCTAAGGGAAGAGCTACGAGAGGAGAAAGAAAAACACAATGCTTATAGAGTTCAATCGACCCAGGAAAAAACTTAAAAGGAGACACATCATGAAGAAACAACAGAGGCATCAGTTTGATCTTAGGAGTCCCCATCTCATACAGCACCAAACCAAGAGTCATATGGGGTACCAGCCCAAATGAGAGAGATATACAATACTGGGTCTCCAAATTCTGCAAACATCTACCTCCAGTGTTCAAGGGAAGGTTTGATCCTCAAGCAGCTAAAGATTGGTTGAACTGCCTAGAGAAGATCTTTGAAGTATTAAACTACCCAACCAAGGTGAAGGCACAATTAGCCATTTACAACCTGGAGGGGGATGCCGATCAATGGTGCCTAAATATTGCCATGACGTTACTAAATTGGAATGTGCCCTTGACCTGGGAGTTGTTTCAAGAAAATTTTAATGATAAATAATTTCCTAAGATAGTGAGGCTCAAGAAGCAATCCGAGTTCCTGTCCATCAAGCAGGGTGATACAGAGACCTTTTATGACTACTTGTCTCGATTCATCCGACTGGCCAGATACTCCTCTTATCTATGATGTATGGATGATGAGGAATGGAGTTTTGACATGTTGATTTGAGATTTGAGGTGTGAGATAAGGAAAAGGTTAGCCATCTACTAGTTTACTGAATTTAACAAAGCGATGGAGGAGTGCAGAATCACCAAAAACAACCTAAGGGATTTGTACCTAGCCAAGAGTAGTAGCAGCCACAGTGAACCCAGTAAGGGAAGTACTCCTCAAAGTGGAAGGGTCAGGGATCCTTGTCTAAGGGCAGTGGTAAGAAGCCCTATCAACCCGAAGATCACAAACCCCAGCGGTTTGGACATGTACTCGTTGTGGTAGGTCACATCCTGGCAAAATGTGTACAGGGTAAGTAATCTGTTATAACTGTAAACAACTAGGACATATTGCTAGTGAATGTACATAATGGCCAGCAGAGCAAAGGCTTAGGAATCAGGGCAGGGTGTTTGCTATGATACATAAGGAAGCACAGAAGTCCCCCAACCATACTTAAGGTAAAATCTTTCTCAATGTTAGTTTACTGCAAGTTTTATTTGATTCGGGTGCAAGTCATTCATTCATTGCCTATGATTATATGAAGCGCTTGGGATTGCATGTTCATAAACTGCCATTTGATTTGATTGTGACACTAATGGTTGTCAAGGCTATGACAGCTAAGGCTTGTTTAAATTGTGTGATAATTGTTGAGGGGCTTGAGTCTACTATCGATTTGATTTGTTTTCCACTCTATCAATTAGAAGTCATATTAGGTTTTGATTGGTTGACAGTAAATAATGTGCTACTAGATTGTGGGAACAAGAGAATAGTGTATCCTACTTCACAAAATGATGACAATGTAATACTAGTTTGAACTTCCTCTTAATGGCCAAAGTTGAGAAATATCTAGAGAAGAGGTACCAAGGGCATATGGTATTCTTTTCCATACAGGGAGAGATAGAAGAAACTCTAAATAGTATACCCATGGCAAAACAGGTCCCTGAGGTGTTCCAGATGATCTTAGCAGATTGACTCCTGAAAGGGAAGTAGAATTTCTGATTGAAATTATATGCCTGGAGCTAGTTCTATATCAAAGGCCCCATACTGAATGGCCCTAAATGAGATAGTAAAACTAAAGAAACAAATGAAGAATTGCTTGAAAAAGGGTTTATTCAACCTGGTGTCTCGCCATGGGGAGCTCCAATATTGTTTGTTAAGAAGAAAAATGGGAGTCTGAGATTATGTGTGGATTATAAAGAATTGAACAAGATAACTGTCAAGAACAAATATCCTTTCCTGAGAATCAATGACCTCTTAGATCAATTGTCTGGTTCTTATGTATTTTTGAAGATTGATCTAAGGTTGGGTTATCAACAGCTGCGTGTGAAAGCTGAAGATGTACCAATGACTGCTTTCAGGATGAGATATGGGCACTACGAGTTTCTAGTAATACCCTTCGACCTAACCAATGCACCTGATATATTTATAGATTACATAAATCACGTCTTTCGATAGTATCTAGATCAATTTGTGGTAGTGTTTATCGATGACATTCTAATATATTCCAAGTACAATGAGGAGAACGAGCATCATTTGAGAATAGTGCTAGAGATATTGCGTGAACAGCAACTCTATGACAAATTGAGCAAGTACTAGTTTTGTCTTTCGAAAGTAAAGTTCTTAGGCCATGTTATCTCATGGAACCGGTCTCAGTGGATCCCAGTAAAGTAGAAGCAGTGCTGGACTGGAAGAGGCTAGAATCTGTTGCTGAGATATACAGTTTTCTAGGCCTTGCTGGTTACTACTAGAATTCATTCAAAATTTCTCCCGTATCGCCTTGCCGATAACCAAGCTCATGCAAAATGATCAACTATTTAAGTAGGATAAACATTGTGAAAACAACTTTGTTGAGCTAAAGGAAAGGTTGACCACGACACCAGTGTTGATTATACCCGACCCCAGCTTGACTTATGTTGTGTATAGTGATGCGAGTAAAAAGGGGTTGGGGTGTGTCATTATGCAGTAGGGACGAGTAGTGGCCTATGCCTCCCGATAGCTGAAACCTCATGAAATAAACTATCCCACTCATGATTTGGAGCTTGCACGATTGTGTTTGCTTTAAAAATATGGCGACATTATCTGTATGGTGTGATGGTAAAACTGTACTGCGACCACAAGAGTCTCAAGTATTTGTACGATCAGGAAGATTTGAATATGATATAGTGCTAATGGATGGAGTTGCTAAAAGATTACAACCTAGAGATCAAATACCATCCAGGTCAAGCTAATGTCATCGTAGAAGAGCTTAGTTGAAAGGCGATGCTAGTGGCAACAATGATGATATAGAAGGGAAAAATGATAGAAGACTTTCGGCATTTGAATTTGTCAAACCAGATCTTAAGTTATAATTACATTGTTTCCTAAGGGGAAAGTAATCTAAGGGTTGAAATTGAAAAGGCTTAGAGGCAAGATGATTGGGTGTAGGCCATTCAAACTATGATTGAGCGGAGGGAGCCTCAAGACTACAATTTATCGCCTAGTGGATTGGTGAGATACAAAAAGAGAATCTGTGTTCCACTAAAGGCTGACTTGAGGCAAAGAATCCTGGATGAGGCATACAAGAGTTTGTATACTCTTCACCCCATAATGACCAAAATGTATCACGGTTTGAAGTCTATGTATTAGTGGTCAAGATTGAAGAGCGATATAACTAGTATGTGGCGGGTGTCTTACTTGTCAAAAAGTAAAGATTGGACACCAAAGGCCACTGGGATTACTATAAAGTCCTGAGATTCTAGAATGGAAATGGGAAAGTTTGATCATGGATCTTATTGTGGGTTTGCGTAGGATTAGAAACTATGATGCAATTTGGGTGATCATGGACCGATTCATAAACTCGGCACATTTTATACTGATCAATGCCAACTACTCTCTAGACAAAATGGCAAAAATTTATATTCGGGAGATAGTGAGACTTCATGGCGCATCGAAGAGCATTATTTTAGATAGAGATCCCCATTTCACTTCGAGATTCTGGAAGGGTATACATGAAGCTCTGGGTACGAAATTGAGATTTCACACGGCCTATCATCCCTAGACAAACAGACAGTCAGAAAGACCATTCAAACACTGGAAGATATGTCGAGGGCATGTGTCCTAGACTTTAAAGGGAATTAGGACTATTTTCTTCCACTTGCTGAGTTCTCCTACAACAATAGCTATCATGCAAGTATTCAGATGGCTTCGTATGAAGCGCTTTATAGAAGGAAGTGCCAATCGCCTTTGTGATGGATAGAGTTGTCTGAGAGAAGATTGTATGGATTGGATCTTGTTGATTAGACCACAGAGCATATTAACATCATTCAAAAGAAGATCCTTGCAGTACAGAGTCAAAGAAAAGCTACGCTGGTAAAAGGAAAAGATCTCTAAAGTTCAAGTTGGTGATCATGTGTTCTTAAGGGTGTCTCCAGTCATGGGTATCATAAAAGCAATCAAGAGGAAGAAGTTGAGCCTGCAGTACATAGGTCCTTTTGAGATTCTTATGAGAATTGGACCTATAGCATATTGAATAGCCCTACCTTCAAACTTGAGCAAGCTCCATGATGTGTTTCATGTTTCCTAACTGAAGAAGTACCAACTGGATCCTATGCACATTATTATGTATGAAGATGTCGACTTACAAGACAACTTTACCTATACGGTAGAGCCAGAACAAATCATTGATCGGGAAGCAAGGTGGCTCAGACACTGAAGTATTTCATTTGTGAAAGTGGTGTAAAAGGGAATGTCTCAGAGGTAAGCAACTTAGGAAGTAAAATCAGACATGCAGGACATTATTTGGACTTTATGGCTCAAGTTGTGTAACAAATTTTGAGGATGAAATTTATTGTACGGGGGTAGAATTATAATATCCCAAAATATGATTAAGAGCTAATGACTCCAAAAATGAAAGTAATTAATGTTAAACAAACACCTTTGGAGAATACAATGCGAATTATGACCCAAACTAGTAGTAGATAATGCCCAAACTTTGTATTTAAGCTTAATTATGTTGTCCAGGCTTAAAATGAATTAAAAGAGAAGGGATGGCATATGGCATGAGGAAATGGGGTCAAATAATGTCTTAAGTGGTAATCCAAAAGGAATTGTCATAGTCAGGGGCAAAATTGGAAAAAAAGAAAGTTATTGGCCAATTAGTTAGCAACCGAAGAGGGAATCTACTAATAACTTAAAGATTAAGTTGTGTGACTAATTGCCAATTGAACAAGAGAGAATAATCACATTGGTGCAAGCTCTTGGAAGAAGTCACAAGATGTGGATACTTGGCACCATACACACCATTGGATTAAGTCAAAATTTCAATTCTTCCCTTCCCTCTCTCTTCTTCAAAGTCAACCAAGGCATGGTGTAACCCCCTCACCGTAATTACATCCGAATTACGAAATTTAAGTGAAATAGAGACCAATAAAACAAAATCACAATTTATGATCCCACATCCAAGAGATGGGGTATTTCAAAATCTTTTCAAAACATATATATATTATTGGTCTCACATTCACGTGCGGATATAACTACTTGAGAAATCAGAGTACATAATAAATATCAAAGTGCGGAAACCAAAATCCCGGCAAACCCGGGGTTACTACATATATATCATGGGTTTAGTTGTTTTCCCATAAAGGGGATTACACAATCAAAATAATTATTTACATCTATGTACATTCGGAAATCCCGAATCCAAAATGGAGATAACCAACTATCCCAAAAGCCTGAATGTCCCTAAGAGATCCTAACCACTCCGGGTTGGTCGCTTCTCCTTCGAGCCACTTGCCCTATCTGAAAAGATTAGTCATATGGAGGAATGAGATTCTAAAGAATCCCAGAGCAACAACTCACTCATACGATATATAAACATAAAGCATGTATGTTCATCATAAACAGCAGCTTCACAATGATCTCTGGCTCACGCCATATACGACAGCACTCACGGCTGTATTCACAATGCACTACGCCCACTTTCGTGGTGAACACTATGCCAGCTTTCGCTGTAATCACTATGCACAACGCCCGCTTTCGCGGTGAACACTATGTAGCAGCAACACAAAGCACAAAGCACCACAAAGCATCTCAACGCACGATGTATCACTATGCTCCACAAAGTATCTCAATGCACAAGGTATCACAAAGCAGTAGCAGCAGCATCCACACAATGAATGACAGACAAACATACAATACATTTACACAAAGTATAAGAGAGAGGTCGCTACCTGAAGCTTTCCTGACAATCTTTGGCACAGTAGGCTCACGCGTTCGGCAGATATCAAATCCTATACCAAATTAGGGACAAATGATCAATCTCTTCTCCAATTACTTAATCCCATAATACACTAAGTTGGTTATCATTTAGGACTCCTAAGAGGCCACAATTGTCTCTAATGAAAGCCCTAAAAGGTTGGGAAACAATAGGTTGAAGGTTACTTTTCGAAAACACTAAGTGCTGGAACATAGGCTTGGGCCCCGGCCCACCATTCCTTGGGCCGCGGCCCAAAGATGGTCAGAAGGCCTTGGGCTGCGGCCCGCCACTCGTGGGCCGCGGCCCAAAACAGGCCAGAAAGGTTTGGGCCGCGGCCCAGAAGTTTCCTGACTCTGGGCTGAACTTTGAAAAAACATAACTAATTCTAGAAAAATCGAAACGGAGTGATTCCAAAGCCAAATGAAAGGTATATGAGTCCTCTTTCAAGAAAAAATACAGCCCTTCACTGGGAATCACCACACAAATACAGATTTACCAAAAACTACACACTACTCCAAAACAGAGTTCTGTTTTCATTTCAAACTTTGGACAGCCATAACTCACAGAATTCTCAACGAAATGACACAAAATATATGTCCATTTTGAAGCTTGGGATGTGAACTTTAAGACTGGAAAGTTTCATAATTTTCCAATACCATTTGGGCACTCAAAAGGCTCGTCCAAACTGACAGCGAAAAACAGAGCTTAACAAAACAGATTTTCCAACTTTTCCCAAGTGACCCAAATGAATCCCAATCAATTTCTATCTATCCAAAATGCATCAAATGTTCATATATATCCAAACTCAATCATTTCCAATCATCAATCATAATGAACTTCATATTTCCATAAATAGGCATAATTAGGGCAAAAATTCCAGATTTCACTAAACTTAGCCAAAGCTCACAAACAACATACCAAAATGCTCTAAATGCCTACCTCTTTACTTTGCCCAATCAAGAACTTTGATTCCTCTACTTCCAATTTCGAGCAAGTCACCAAACACCACTTCTCAAGATTCTACCACCATCACAATGTAGCTCTCAATGAGACACACCATATTAACAAAGAGGATTGGAGCAAAGGAGAGTCACAACTCACCAAAATCAAAGCTTTCTTCTTCTCTTCCAAGCTCAAACCAGCGCCAGAAATGGAGGAAGGAGAAAGAGAAAATGAGAGAGAAAAATGGGAGGAGGATGATGAAATTCTCTTCCTCACACACACACAACCGCACAAGAGAGAGAGAAAAGAGGGAAAAGTGACTTTTGTCTTCTAGTGCCACATCCAAAGGCTACCCTCTTGCCACTTGTCATCATCCTATCCACTTCCACTCTAAGCTCATATAACCACAAAGCATAGGATACCGACCCATTATCAATGAATCTTAACCCTTGATCTTAAATACCACATGTATTTATTCCAAAATTCATATTACATTAATCATAATAGTGCTTAATCAAGATAATTACAATAATTATCAGAGTCATTAGCCCTAAATCGAAAATCGGGGTGTTACATTTCTCCCCCCGTTCAATAAATTTCGTCCTCGAAATTTGTTCCACCACTGAGGACATAAACTCCAGACGCCTTTTCACGACAGCTTCCGTTCCTCACTTTGATAATTCTTTCGATCACTTTATCTCTTCTCAGACCCGGAGACACTCTCACGAGTGTGTGATCTCCATTTCCAAACTCTAGAGGTTGCTACCTCATTCAATCACTATTCAGACGAACTCCACTTGTTCATTCCGACTTTAAGCCTTTTCCATCTAGTCATTACATCATTTTCCCTTTTAGGAATAACTCAAAGCACCGCAGACTTACTGCGCACAATCGACAGCTTCTGCTGTAATCGCATCTCTTAGCTTTTGCTGTTTTCCACTATACTTTCGTTTACACTATGCCATTTTCATAACATTTCCCTCACCCGTACACCCACCAATGATTCCACTAGTGGTAACCGAGACTTTTGGCTTCAATAACAATATCGGGTCACTCCAGAATCTCAATCTCTTCTATCCGAAGTACCCATCTATTACGGCTCACCCTGCCTACACTCCACCCGTATACCCCCTCTGAGGGCTCGGCCGATGGCAGTGTGCTTGGCGTGGTCAAAATACACCTTGCCTTACGGCTTCAATAGCCTGCCGGCTTCCAATCATACCCCGATCCCAGCCGATTCATATAGCCTTCCCAACTTTCACATAGTCAATCCCCCGTATACTACCGCCCTAATGGAACGGTCCTCCGCCATAGGAATCCTCCCATGCGGCCGCAAGTGAAAGACACAAAAGTAGTCAATCCCCCGTAATCCCACCGCCCCGCAGGCACGGTCCTCCCACCAGAACCACTGATGGGCCGCAGGTGAAAGACTCACAATGCACAATCATACCGAGCTGGAGCCGGGCATATGCTCAACACTAAGACCTTTAAACCCTATTATTCTCGTACCAGAACTCTTTTCATCAAATCGGGATCCTTCAAAAACCCCTTCTCACAACATAATTTAGCCCCTAAGTTTTACCTCTCAAGGCCCTATTCACACCTTTCACTTATTATTTGGAGCTCTTGCTCCTTCTCTACACCACGATTCAACATCACGGTGGCTGCACTCCACGGTTCATCGTCAAGGTAGCTACACGCTAGGATTCGTCGTCACGGTGGCTCCACACTAGAGTTCATCGTCACGGTGGCTCCACACTAGGGTTTATCATCATGGTGGCTCCACACTATGGTACTGCACTCGGTGCTTCACTCAGTCCACTGACTGGTCAGCCCCTCCGGTCAGAACTCTCCATAGGTAGCCCTTTCCAATCAGACCTCACCGTAGGTAGCCCTCTCCGATCGGATCTTACCGTAGGTAGCCCTCTCCGATCTGACCTCACCGTAGGTAGCCCTCTCCTATCAGAGTATTCGTAGGTAGCCCTTTCCGATCAATATCCTCGATCATACTTATACCCTATATCACCATATCACCAATCAAAACTATCCTTAACCGATCTAACCACGATCGAAGGATGCGATTCATCGAATTCAAATACATAGTCAATGCATTTCTCACTATCAACCATTAGAATCCTATAGGACTTCTAGGTTTCACAATCATCAACATTTCCACAATCAAATCAATAACTATTTCACATACACACAATTTCGGGCGCTTCGCACAGTCATCATAATGCAAAATTTGATTGCACCCCAATCAATTAACGTTTTCAATAAACCATCATTGAAACAAGAATTTACCTTGAATCAGGTTGGGGGACTCCTGAGCCTCTTCATGTGTCATCATGAACACTCGACCCTGAGTCCTAGGTCTTTGCTCAACCTTCGGCCGGTTGCATTCTCTAGCCATATGTCCATGTTGTTGGCAATTATAACAAATCACTTGTCCCGAGCAACTTTTGCCAGGATGATAACCTTTACATTGAGCACACATCATTCTCACTGGGGGTTTTTGGTCATCACGACCCCCAGACTGATAGGGCTTCCTGCCACTGTCCTCAGGTGAGAACCCATGCCCCTTTCGCTTCTGGGAAGCACCGCCCTTACTAGGCTCACTATGACCACCACCAGCCTTAGCCGGATACAACTCTCTAAGATTGCTCTCAGTGATCCGACATTCTTCAACAGCCTTGTTGAACTTGGAAAACTGATGGGTGGCGAGTCTCTTTCTCATATCACGCCTTAAACCCCGAATTAACATGTCTGAGCTCAACTCCTCATCATCCATTTTCTGAAGATAAGAGGAGTATCGGGATAGGTGGGTAAATCGGGACAAATATTCGTCAAAAGACTCTGTGTCCCCTTGCTTGATATTTAGAAACTCGGTTTCCTTCTCAAGCCTCACTGACTTAGGAAAGTATTTCTCGTTGAAGTGTTGTTGGAACACCTCCCAGGTCAATGGTTCATTCTTTAACCGCAATGATAAGGCAACGTTACGCCACCAACGATCAGCATCGCCTTCAAGCTTGTACACTGCTAGTTTGGCTTTCACCTCGGAGGGACACACTAAGACTTCAAAAATTTTCTCAAGACGGTGCAGCCAATCTTCAGCCGCCTGAGGATCAAACCTCCCCTTAAATGCCGGAGGTAGTTGCTTACAGAATTTGGAGACCCAATACTCAAGGACTCGTTCCTCCCTGGCTGGCACTCCATGGAATCCTTGGTTCGGAATCATATGAGGAGGGGATTCAAGTGGTCGTGCCGACCCTTCAGCAGTCTCTTCCCGGGTTTCCTCTCGAGTTTCCTCATGAGTAGACTGACCTCTACCCTCATTGTTCTTAGCTTTTTCAGCTCTGAGCTCTTCTCTAAGCTCCGCAATCATATCCCTCTGATCCTTTATCAAGCCCATCAACTCTTGCATAGGATCCGGTGGATTGTCATTGACCAACTCCACCTCAGGATCTACTTGTTGTCCTCTGGGGCGACCTTTCGTTGTTCTTTTCATTCTACAAAGAACTCACCCCATTAATTCGACCATTATGATATTCACATAGTTCCCACAAAGTACATATATCTATATAACCAAACAGATATATGCATACGACGAGTATTCACATATGGTTTTCTATCACTAAGTCCAAACTATGGGAGCTATCCTAGCAAACTCTACCTTTGCCAGGAACCTGGCTCTGATACCAAAAATGTAACCCCCTCACCGTAATTACATCCGAATTACGAAATTTAAGTGAAATAGAGACCAATAAAACAAAATCACAATTTATGATCCCACATCCAAGAGATGGGGTATTTCAAAATCTTTTCAAAACATATATATATTCTTGGTCTCACATTCACGTGCGGATATAACTACTTGAGAAATCAGAGTACATAATAAATATCAAAGTGCGGAAACCAAAATCCCGGCAAACCCCGGGTTACTACATATATATCATGGGTTTAGTTGTTTTCCCATAAAGGGGATTACACAATCAAAATAATTATTTACATCTATGTACATTCGGAAATCCCGAATCCAAAATGGAGATAACCAACTATCCCAAAAGCCTGAATGTCCCTAAGAGATCCTAACCACTCCGGGTTGGTCGCTTCTCCTTCGAGCCACTTGCCCTATCTGAAAAGATTAGTCATATGGAGGAATGAGATTCTAAAGAATCCCAGAGCAACAACTCACTCATACGATATATAAACATAAAGCATGTATGTTCATCATAAACAGCAGCTTCACAATGATCTCTGGCTCACGCCATATACGACAGCACTCACGGCTGTATTCACAATGCACTACGCCCACTTTCGTGGTGAACACTATGCCAGCTTTCGCTGTAATCACTATGCACAACGCCCGCTTTCGCGGTGAACACTATGTAGCAGCAACACAAAGCACAAAGCACCACAAAGCATCTCAACGCACGATGTATCACTATGCTCCACAAAGTATCTCAATGCACAAGGTATCACAAAGCAGTAGCAGCAGCATCCACACAATGAATGACAGACAAACATACAATACATTTACACAAAGTATAAGAGAGAGGTCGCTACCTGAAGCTTTCCTGACAATCTTTGGCACAGTAGGCTCACGCGTTCGGCAGATATCAAATCCTATACCAAATTAGGGACAAATGATCAATCTCTTCTCCAATTACTTAATCCCATAATACACTAAGTTGGTTATCATTTAGGACTCCTAAGAGGCCACAATTGTCTCTAATGAAAGCCCTAAAAGGTTGGGAAACAATAGGTTGAAGGTTACTTTTCGAAAACACTAAGTGCTGGAACATAGGCTTGGGCCCCGGCCCACCATTCCTTGGGCCGCGGCCCAAAGATGGTCAGAAGGCCTTGGGCTGCGGCCTGCCACTCGTGGGCCGCGGCCCAAAACAGGCCAGAAAGGTTTGGGCCGCGGCCCGCCACTCATGGGCCGCGGCCCAGAAGTTTCCTGACTCTGGGCTGAACTTTGAAAAAACATAACTAATTCTAGAAAAATCGAAACGGAGTGATTCCAAAGCCAAATGAAAGGTATATGAGTCCTCTTTCAAGGAAAAATACAGCCCTTCACTGGGAATCACCACACAAATACAGATTTACCAAAAACTACACACTACTCCAAAACAGAGTTCTGTTTTCATTTCAAACTTTGGACAGCCATAACTCACAGAATTCTCAACGAAATGACACAAAATATATGTCCATTTTGAAGCTTGGGATGTGAACTTTAAGACTGGAAAGTTTCATAATTTTCCAATACCATTTGGGCACTCAAAAGGCTCGTCCAAACTGACAGCGAAAAACAGAGCTTAACAAAACAGATTTTCCAACTTTTCCCAAGTGACCCAAATGAATCCCAATCAATTTCTATCTATCCAAAATGCATCAAATGTTCATATATATCCAAACTCAATCATTTCCAATCATCAATCATAATGAACTTCATATTTCCATAAATAGGCATAATTAGGGCAAAAATTCCAGATTTCACTAAACTTAGCCAAAGCTCACAAACAACATACCAAAATGCTCTAAATGCCTACCTCTTTACTTTGCCCAATCAAGAACTTTGATTCCTCTACTTCCAATTTCGAGCAAGTCACCAAACACCACTTCTCAAGATTCTACCACCATCACAATGTAGCTCTCAATGAGACACACCATATTAACAAAGAGGATTGGAGCAAAGGAGAGTCACAACTCACCAAAATCAAAGCTTTCTTCTTCTCTTCCAAGCTCAAACCAGCGCCAGAAATGGAGGAAGGAGAAAGAGAAAATGAGAGAGAAAAATGGGAGGAGGATGATGAAATTCTCTTCCTCACACACACACAACCGCACAAGAGAGAGAGAAAAGAGGGAAAAGTGACTTTTGTCTTCTAGTGCCACATCCAAAGGCTACCCTCTTGCCACTTGTCATCATCCTATCCACTTCCACTCTAAGCTCATATAACCACAAAGCATAGGATACCGACCCATTATCAATGAATCTTAACCCTTGATCTTAAATACCACATGTATTTATTCCAAAATTCATATTACATTAATCATAATAGTGCTTAATCAAGATAATTACAATAATTATCAGAGTCATTAGCCCTAAATCGAAAATCGGGGTGTTACACATGGGGTGAGAGAGAAAAGCTGATCTTCATCATCTTAAACTCTCTTACTTCAGCTCTCATTTTTGGCTATAGCAAGAGGAGGAAAGAGAAAGTGAAATCAAAGTAAACTATTGCATTTTTAACCAAGAAGATGACCTTGAATGCCAAGACCCTCTTCTTTAATCTTGACCACCTTGATAAGAGCTTCATTTCTATAGTTTTAGATTTTCAAAAGTAGTTGTTTTGTGAGTTCAAGAAAAGTTAGTGGTTGAGAAATCAAAGAACAAGCAAGAGATAGTGAAAGAGGTGAGTAAAAGTTACCTTTTAGTATATATGTTGTGACCATTGGTTGAGACTCTTGAATTCTGGATTTTCGACCTATTTTTTTGTGTAATTAGGATTTTAGAGGATTCATGGTGTTTTGATTGTTTGTCTTGTGTTGTGTTATGGACAATGGCATTGCTTAGAGTCTTAAATGTGAAATTGTCCAAAATGTGAGATTTTCTGTTGAATTGGTTGTTAAAATATAACATGAGAAAGTAATGTGAATTTGGTTATTTTGATGTTTCCATTGGATTTCTTGTGAAAAGTTGTGTAGGAGTAATATTAAATGTGAATGTTAGACCTTTGGAAACTTTTGTGTAAAAACTGAAAATTCTAGAAAATTCTGTCAAGTTAAAATTTTGTGCAGGGGACTAAATTTGCATAGTGCTTTGAAATAGAAAATGGTGTCAAACTGTTATGAAATTTTCCAATTTTTAGTAGACATTGCAAGCTTTGCAATGATATAAAATTTATGTCATTTTGATATGTGTGCAAAAAGTTATGATTGTTTGAAAACAGCTAGAAAATAGGCTAGTTGTTGGCCGCAGTCAGGAGTTTTGGCCACAGCTCAAAAGCATCTGACCAGTTCTTGGCCACAGACCAAAACTTTCTAATCTATTCTTGGCTGAGGTCAAAGGGTTCTTGGTCATGGCCCAAAAGTTTCTGACCTGATCTTAGCCGCAGCCAGTAGTGCTTGGCCCAACCAAAATCTTTCTGACCAACTCTTGGCTGTGACCAACCCCTTCAAAACTACATTTTGAACTTTCGAAAGATGATCTTTGGTCTAGTCTTTCCCAACCCTTTAGGCATTTATTTAAGGCTTCTAGTAGCCACTTAAAGGTCTCGAATGATAACCAATCCTAAGTGTTTTGGAGTTAGGTATTGGAATAGGGAATAACTCATCATCCTTGATTATGATTTATAGGATTTGACATTTACCCTGCGCATGATAAACTGGTGCCAGAGCAAGAGGGAAAAGAATAAGGTAGTGACTCTTTCTCTTGTATTATTCTAATGTATTGTATGTATGTCTTATTATTAAATTGTGTTGATTGCAAATACTGTGGTGTATGTTGCTGTGAAAGCTTTGTGTATACAGTCGTGAGAGCTATCATTTTATGACACCAGTCACGCATCATGTAGATACAATTGTGCTGGATGCAACCGTGAGAGCTGTCATTTGTGATGCAAGTCACGCATCATGTGGATACAACCATGAGCACTATTGTTTGTGACGCAAGTCACGCATTACTATGATTGTTGTTGTTGCTGCTTTGTGATTTGCTTACAAGCATTATGAGTATATATTTTATGAGTGAATTGTTACTGCTGAGATTCTTTTAAATCTCACTCTTTCCATTGATTAACCTACAGTCAGGGCAAACGGGTCAAAGGAGAAACAGGTGACGAAGGGCGGCTAATACACCCAGCTAAGAGTTTAATCTTTTATATTGGTTATCAATTTTTGGAACTTCCATACCTATTGTAAATGTTGTAGATTTAGATAGTGTTATGTAACCCCCAGTATGGGAAATTGAAATAGGCAAGTAAGCCCTATAAACCCTTTAGTGAATGAATAAAACCTGAGTGTGTTGGGAATTTTGCTTACACTCTATATGTATGAATGAAACCAAACTGCACAAGCCAAATATATTCGAAATGTGAATGTGAAACCATATTGAATAGGTTTTAAAAATAGTTTTTGAAAACCTACTTTATCACAGGACCGAACCCTGTCTTGAAGTTGGGACTTTTAATAAGTTTTGAATTATCCATTGGTCTCTAATTTATCATAATGACGCATTTTTGAACTATAATTATGGCTATTAAGGTAAAGGGTTACAGTTCTAAAGGCTATTTAACCCTTATTAAGTCTAGTTTTAAGGAAAAAATATGTTCCTTAGCCAACTAATCGAACATCATTCCCAGAATTATCATTTATTAGACATTGTCATAGAATCCTTCTAGTTTCATTGGGCTCACTTCAAAAATACATAACTCTTAGTGTACAAGTTCAAATAACTTATATGACCTATCAAATGAAAGCTTGGAATATCTACTTTAATTCTAGAAAATTTCACACTTATTGGACACCATTTGGTCATCCAAAACCATAAGACAATATCACTGCCTCACAAGAAATCACACTGGCAGTATATTGTAGCTTTGCAAATTGTGTGTGACCACTAGTTACTTTGTTTTGTCACTTTATATGCACCATAATTCACTATTTTAATTCCACCAAATATCTCATTACATAAAGGGAATATTGGTGATAAAACCTGGGATGTAACACATCTCCTTTATTTGAAGAAAATCCTTTAAGCAAATTGATCTGCATTCCCTATCTCTTGATTAGTTTTGATGATGAGTTACTCTTACATTCTTCCTTTCATGATCTTAATTTTAACATATCATATAGAAAGGAACGTTTTGTTACTCGATAGAACTAACCATTCTCTTTGCAAGAAAGATTTACACTTATGGTGGGAGAATTTGTTTTGTGCAATAACATTCCTCAACATACTACAAGAAGAAACTATCAAATTTGAGGAATGATGCTTTAACGCTCAATCAAGAGGCACATACCAGGATGATTTTAGTAGCATCCTAAGGAGTTATGAGTAAAGATTAAACTTATTCAGATATCATATGGGTGTTCTTGTTACTAAGGAGTTTTTTGAGACCATTACTTCAGAGACTCAATCTTTAGAAATTCCACTATCTCATCCCATTGTTCCTGATTCCTTCGCTATCTCAGATCCCCTTATTAGATATGATTAGTTTTGATGATGTCAAATATAGATGTCAAGTATTAAGAGCAAAAAGTTTGCATAATATACTTATCCTATTCATTGACTAACTACTATATTTAATGTTGGACATCTTGAAGATTAGTCAAGCCAAGAAAAAAGAAGACTGAAGATATTCAAAGAGATATCTAATTGGGTTATGGAGTCAAGAAGAATGATATTGAAGAAAGAAGAATTTACAAGAACTAATGGGAATTCCAAGAAGAAATATTAGTCAAGTAAAGATTGAAGATATTCAAGAACAAGAAGAAAGAGATTGAAGAAAGAAGAAGGAGAATTGAAGAAAGAAGAACTTGTAAGATCAAATGAGAATATCAAGATTCAAGCTCTTGTGCAAACCGAAGGTTGGAATAGGTCAATACAAAGTTAAAATGACATATACAGAAGTTATGGAACCTCTAGAGATAATCACTTGAGTAATATAGCACTGCCTCATTTTGGAGGTGATTACTCGAGGCCTTACTCGAGTAATCTGCAAAGTTACTTGAAGATTACTCGAGGGCTCCCTCAGGTAATGAGAAATCTGGTGTACTCTGTTTTCGCGCGGTAGGACAAAGATTTGGTATTTTGGGCATATCTCTCTAACCACACATCGGATTGAGCTGAAACTAATGGCATATGAAAATAGACTCCTAACATAAACTATGGACACCAAGATCACATTAAAAGAAGTTCAGATGATGGAGATATGATCTATTGAAGTTGACACATGAATCAGCGTCATGTTCTCAAACTACACATCGAATTGCGATGAAACTAGTGCCATATGAAAGCAGACTTAAAGAGCTTTCCATGGATAGGTAATTTGGCATATTTGAAGTTATATCCAAAGAGCTATGAATTCTGGAAGTTGACGCTCTTGATATTAGAGATTGTCTAAGAACAGTAGATACTCTTTGGATCATAACTTTTTGTATACAATGAGTTTGGAGCTAATGCTTATTGCATTGGAATGTAGATGATGAGAGCTGTCTGATGATATATTATTTTCCATGTTTTGAATCAAAATGAAGAGATCACTTGAAGGAGTTACTCGAGTGATTAGCAAAGTTATTAGAAACCTTACTTAAGGGACCACTCGAGTAATGGGTGAGAAAATATTCCAGTAAGCTCTCTATCAAGAATTACGTGGGATTACTCAAAGGGATCACTCAAGTAATCTGCAGAGTTATTTGAGACATTACTCAAAGGGCCACTCGAGTAATGAGAGAAGAAATCATCCAGTAGCTCTCGGCGAAGAAATAAGTGATTTTACTCGATGGAGCACTCGAGTAATATGAAATGAAAAGAAAGCATTACTCGAGGGATCACTTGAGTAATTAAGTTGGAAATGCTCTCGACCAGATTTTGAACAAGATTACTCGAGTAATGACACAAGCTTACTTGAGTGACCACTCGAGTAATGCTTCCCAGGAGAACAGAACAACGTACTGAAGCTTTCGAAAATCATGGGATTAATTATGAAATTCACTCTTCTTGCTTCCAATTACTCTAACACTTTATTGTATTAGTGTTTAATGTGTTTCTCCAGGAATATAGTGAAGAGATGATGCGAAGAGACAAATGTTGATTTTACGGAAGTGGAGCGTCAACGTTCGTAACGGCTAGTTTTCAAATTTAAGAAAACGGATGAACGAAGGAACAGGACTCAATAGGTAAGTTGAAATACTCACAGTGGTCATATCCTATTACTCTATAAATATAGAAGATTCAAGCAGAGCAACAACAAAAACAACGAGGACACAATTACACAAATATGCTTATATCATAAGCTATCCATCTCAACCCAAAAACTCTCTATTCTTATCTTTTTTTCTATATTATGTGAATTAGAGAGAGTCATTGATTATATTGTGCTTCAGTATTCATCTATTCACTTCTGAGAGAGAAGATTGATTGTAATCTTTCATCATCAAAGTTGCATCCTTACGGGGTATGTAAGGGGGAGTAACTCGGTTGTAACCTTACGGTGTGTAGGGGGAGTAACTCTATGAGAGATTCGTAAAAGACTTTACAAGTTCCTGGCTAAACTTGTGAGTTGTAAAGGCTGTTCTTTTGCTCGAATTAAACAAGAAGATGGTAGATTTGAAAATCTCAAGAGGAGCCCGGGGACTGGACGTAGGCCATCGCAGATTGTACCGAACTAGGATAAATCATAGTTTGCATACTCTCTTCCTTAAACTCTTATATTTCCAGCATATATTAACTATTGATTTATGATTCATTACTTTCATATTTATTGCTACCACTAAGATGCAAAAAGATTTTCAAAGTTCTTAAGTTTTTATCTTACACCCAATTACCCCTCTCTTGGGCGTCAACCGATTCTAACACCCCTGAGTACTGTCCATATTCATTCAAATTGAGTCGCGAAAGTGTGGTGAACACCACATCATGGATTTATCACAACAAGAAAAGAAGACAATGGACTTTATGGATCAATCATCAGCTTATTGAATCTAAATGAGCATTTATAAACCTCTCTTTTTATATTTTGAGAACACTATGCATATCTTTGATTTCAGTTTGCTTTGATTATGAAAGTTTTCTTGAAAACCTCTTCAAATTGTTTTAAACTTGTTTTCATGAAAACCTTCTTTTATTTGCATCACCCTAAGAGTGAAGGATAATGCATTTCTTTTGATTAAGGGAAAGAAAGGCATTTCTTACTTGTTTCCTTATCCGCTTTTTTTTAAGAGCATTTCTTATTTATCCTTCAAACTTTTTGTTGATGTCAAATAGGGGGGGAGAAAGGCAAGAAAATATATTACATTCAATTTGTTGTCATATTCACATATTTTTCTTAAAGGATTTTCTATCGTCAAAAGGGGGGAGAATGTTAGATATGATTAGTATTGATGATGTCAAATATAGATTCCAAATGTTAAGAACAAAAAGTTTGCATAATGTATTTATCTTCTACATTAACTTACTACTTTATTTAATGTGAAATATCTTATAGATTAGTCAAGTAAAGAAAGAAGATATCAAGTTGGATTAAGAAGATATTGAAGATTGAAGTTATCAACTATAAGGAGAAAAAGTCAAGGAAAGAAAGAAGTTATTGAACTGAATTATAGAGAATGACCATCACAAGAAAAACAAAAAAGAAAAAGTAAAGAAAGAATAACCTTCATCATATTGAGTCAAACAAAGGAAGAAGTTATCAAATTGGAATGATTAAAAAGACAAAAAGAGATTGAAGAAAGAAGAATGTCACACCCCTCAATCTCTGACTGGATCCCACTTACTGATACCAGATCACCTGGCCTGCAGGCACCTACCTCGGGGTCGAGGGATGGACTCACAAGGAGTATTTGCACACCCCTTGTGCATTTCTTTCGCCTCTGCAAGAAATGCACAAGGGGTGTGCAAATACTCCTCGTGAGTCCATCCCTCGACCCTGAGGCAGGTGCCTCCAGGCCAGGTAATCTGGTATCAGTAAGTGGGATCCAGTCAGAGATTGAGGGGTGTGATAAAGAACTTGCAAGATCTAATGGGAATATCAAGATGCAAACTCTTAAAATTGATACTGGAGGTCTCTATGGTCAAATGGAGGTTGGAATGGATCAATTCGAAGCTAAAATAATGTATATGGAAGTCATGGCACCTCCAGAAATGATTGATCAAGTGATCCTCATCACTGGCAGTGTCACTCGAGTGAAGTGTTAGTGATAACCTATTATGGTGCTCTGTTTTCGTTCATCATGACAGAGGTTTGGTAGTTTGGACATATCTCTCAAATCACACATCCGATTAAGCTAAAATTTATTTCATATAAAACTAGACTTCCAAAGCGTCACATAGACACTAAGATCAAGTTCAAAGAAGTTTAGATGAAAGACATATGAGTTTTAAAATATGACACTCAAATCACTATGGTATTCCAAAATAGATTTGGTATTTTGGACATATCTCTCAAACTACACATTCGATTGAGATAAAACTTTATTCATATGACCCTAGACTTAAAGAGATTTATATTTATAGGTCATTTGTCAAATTTGGAGTTATCTTTGAAGTGGTATGCCTTCTGGATGTTGACACTCGAAAATTCAAACATTGTCCAGAACCGTTGTCACTATTTGGATCGAACTTTCAGAATACAATGAATTTGGAGCTGATTCTTTTTATATTGTAATGTAGACTACAAGAGCTTTCTAATGATAGGTCAGTTGCCATATTTGGATTCAAAATAAGCAAATTACTAGAGTGATGCGTTAAACAACATCACTATCAGAGCACTTGAGTGATACGTCAAGTGATCTATTTAAATCATTCAAGTGATGCCATTTATGGATCATTAACTCAACACTCAAGTGATCCATCCAATGATGCTTCTCCTAGAAAATATAGCAACTCTTCGTAACTTCTAAAAATTATTGGAATGATTGTGTAACTCATTCTTCTTCCTTCTAATCACTCTAACACTTCATTATATTAGTGATTAAGCATTTTCCATTTGATCAAACAAGGATTAACACAAATTGGAAAAATGACTTTTCATGAAAAACTTCTAATGGCTATTTCAACGGTCATATTTCGAAAGCCTCAATGAGAAGAAGAAAAGCTCAACGGTCATCGATCTTCATCAACTATAAATAGAAGAGTATTCAAAGCATAAGAGAAGAGAGCAACTATGGCAAAATGCTAAAATCATGAATCATCCACTTCAACCTGAATACTCTCTGTTTTTCTTGCTTTGATATCATTTACCTTACATAGAGAGATTATTTGTATTGTACTTCTGTGATTATCTTATTCACTTCTAAGAGATAAGATTGATTGTAATCCTTCATCATCAAGATTGTATCCTTATGGTATATAAGGGGAAGTAACTCAGTTGTATCCTTACGGTGTGTAAGGGGGTGTAACTCAGTGAGAGATTTGTAAAAGGTTTTACAAGTGCACGGCTAAACTTGTAGAATTGTAGAGGCTTCTCTTATGCCTGGATTAAACAAGAAGAAAGTGGATTGAAAATCCTAGGAGGAGCATGGGGACTGGACATACATTATTGTGGATTGGACCGAACTAAGATAAATCACAGTTTGCATGTTCTCTTCCCTAAGCTCTTATATTACCAGCATATATTATTTAAATAACTTACTGTTGAATTATAATTCATTATTTTCATACTTATTGCTTTTACTAAGATGCGAAAAGATTTTCGAAGTTCTTAACTTTTATCTTACACCCAATTCACCCCCTTTTGGGCGTCAGCTGGTTCTAACAACCATGAGCAACCCGTCATACGCATGTTAAAGTTGTTCAATTATTTATGTATAACCACATATGGGTGGTGGGTATCTTATGGGTAAGAGTAAATTATTGCTATGTTATGTTCGGAGGAAATATGGGCAAATAGAGTGCTCTCTTCCACAATTTGACCATGACTTGCCCATCATTTGCTTTTGGTTAAATCCACTTCCTCATAACTCAATTTTAGTCGTTTAACCAAATGCACATGATAAGTACATTATGGTTAGTTGTGATTTCAAATTTTATCCCTCAACCCTGACGCAACCTCCACTTCAGGAGTCCAAACACAATATTGATGCCTAGTGCCTACAACATACAGTATGATTGAATAGAACCCTAAGCCCAAACTTTCAAATGCCCTTTAAAGATTCAAAGATTGAAAATTTTAGATCGCCCAAACCTCAAGTAAAGACAATCGACCCAGGTGCTGCAATCCCCTCGTCGATAGCTCCTTGCTCTGACATATCTCTGCCAATGCTCACTTTCTGATTCCTCTCCAACAAATGCCATTGGAGAAGGGGCCAAATTTTTGTGGTTCACATTTCAGTTTCCCCCTTTTGAATAAAATTTTTTTTTTTGCCAGCAAAGAACACTGTTTTAAATAAGGGTGAAATTGTCATTAAGCTCATTTTTCTACCTTATTTTCACCATACCAAACACAAATTTTCCTATCAGCTTATTTTCTTTTTTAGTTCATACCAAACATATTTGCAACAAAATATTTTCATTTCTTTTCTTTTCCTTTCCTTTCCTTTCCTTTTCATTCCACCAAATTCCGTGATCCAAAAGGGTCCTTAGCTACTCTAATTTTCATACAAAAGGAACCCAAGCCTCAAACCAAAAAAAAAAAAAAAAAAGACCTCCAAAATTTTAAAATATCAAATAAGTGATTTCCCAATAAAATGAATTGTTAATTTTTTATTGAGTGCAGAGAATCCATTATAAATTGTAGGAAATAAATCAGATTTGGTATTCTAAAATTTTAGATGTTTATTTTTTCAAGAATTTTCCCTAAAAAATAAGCTTGTGCTTTTAAGAATTGAAAATACTTTTCATAAGAAAAGTAATTCATTTACAAAATAGTTTAGCTGGACTAAATTTTTTTAGTCAACAAAAAGGTTTTATTTGAATGGTAAAATTTCATTATTGAGTAATATGTATCCTGTGGATTCTTACAATCAATAGAAACACTGCAAAATTCGAATCCGAATTTTAGATCCAATATAATTTTTTTAATTGTTTGAAACAAAAAATTATATTAGATTTGGATCATTGGAAGTCATTTTGTTTGGTTCAAATTAAGATGAATACTCCATGCTATGTATTTTTTATGAGCATGGAACTTGCCCCGGTAAAATGTTTGTTAATACTTCCAAATTTTGTCATGTTCTTTAAACGTACCATATAAGGATCCAAATTTTGCAGTGTTCCTAAATATTGCGAGAACCCATAAGATAGTCTATATTCAATAATTCGAATTTTACCATTCAAATAAAACTTTTTCGTTGACTTAAAAAAAATTTAAAAAAATTAAGTTTTCTCATGCACAATATTTAAAATTTTTAAAAGGGTTAAGAGCAATTTTTTCCCGAAAGTTGTCGCCAAGGGACAATTTTGTCCCGGAATTTTTTCAAGGTGCAATTTTGAAGTGTTAAAAAGGTTGCTATTTTATGAGAGAATTGTTGGAATATATCTAATTCACCTTTGGTGGTAAAGGTCCAAATCTAATAATATGGGATTAAAACATAGATAAAAGAAAAGCATGAATGAATAGCTATAATGTTCCATAATAGTATTGTTGAACCAATACAACAATCATCAGTCTTCTGATAAGGAAAGGGTACATCCATTGGCATGGGAAACTCTATGTATATGTGTGTGATTGCATAAGGATTAATTTTTGGCCAAAAATGACTTTGATGTCAAGCAATTTTTTTATCTTGACTTTTTTTTTTAATTTAAACCTTATGAAAATGACTTTTTAATATATAATATACAAAAAAGCATAAGTCAAACCGATATTTTTTAAAATAAAAGTCAATCCAAACACAAATGACATATTATTACATAACTTGACTCTTAGCCTCACTTAGTCTAGGTTATTGAGTTGAGGACAGAGCCTAAGAAGAATAAATGGTGTGAAGGGAAACTCAACTGGGGAGACAAGGGATGTGTTTAAAGAATTTAGAATGTTCAAGAATAATGTTTTTGTAGTCATTAATTGGGGGTAGATATTGTTTAGGAGAAAACTTACCTCTACTATTGAATATCCAATTCCGAATAAATAACTGTCCTCTATATCTTTAAAATATATCTCCTTATCTTTTAAATATATCATCGTTAACAGCATAATCCACTCCTATCTCTTTTTCCTCTTCAACATCTTTTTCTAGACTCCAGACTGTATCTTTTATCCACTTGCCTATCTCTGATTTCTACAATCTTAATCCAAGCTTCTCTTGCCTTCCATGACCACTAGAAGGAACAATCCAATAGATAAAAACAAACCAACCTAAGAAAAGAGAAGAGAGATAGAATGTGGATATATTTAAAAGATGATGATGATGATATATTTTAGAGATACAAATGACAATAATTCATTAGGAATTGGATATTCATTATATCAAGTATTGGACGTAAGTTTTCTTCTTTTGTTTAAAGTCATTAGTTTTTTATTTTTTTTATCAAAACAAGGTATGTTCGTTAATGGCTTTGTCTTGAAAATTAATAGCTGGTTTGGTTTGTTACATGGGTTTGCTTGGTATGTTATTCAGTATAAAAATATGAGAATCAAATTTATTATTTATATTTTATTAAATATAATTAACATAAAATTAAAAGACCCAAATTCTTGTTGGCAAAAAATGATGATGATGATAAAAAGACCCCAATACTCTCCTAACAAAAATCCCTTCCTCTTTAATTTCTTCACCATGGTCAATTTCCTTGCTCTTCCCCTAGATCTTAAAACATCATACGGAAAAGGGTGGAAGTGAATGTGAAGTCATCATCCGTGAAGGTGGCTAATGTTTTTTTTTTCTTTAATTTGATTAAAGAGTAAATCCCTTTTGAGGCTTAAAGTGTAGAGGATTTTCACATTTTCTAACAAGTCTGCTTTCCAAGATTCAAGGTGGTCAATGTTTGAGCTTCCCTAACTTTGCCCATTGAGATAATAGCTGGAAATGGATGAGGGAGAGGAAGAAGATGATAATACGGTGTCGTTGGAGAACTCTTAGTGCCTGTTCGAGTTAGCATACAAGACAAAACTCATCTTACATACTTACTTTGTACACCGTAAATCATGTTGGAAAAATAGCTTCTACTGCTAATCCCAACTAGCGCTTAGAAAATTTAGGCTTGTAGCCAAGTTACAACCATTAGGTCTAGCAGAAGAAACCTATAGTGACAAATAGGGTAACTAAAAGTGAAAACATTGCAATGAGTTTGGAGACAATTTGTTAAACGGTCAATGTTTGTTGACTTAATAATCATGTTATTGATGATGATGATGATGATGATGAAAAGACCCCAATACTCTCCTAACAAAAATTCCTTCCTCTTTAATTTCTTCACCCTGGTTAATTTCCTTTGTATTCCCCTAGATCTTAAATCATCATATGGAAAAGTGTGGAAGTGGATGTGAAGTCATCATCCGTGAAGGTGGTTAACATTTTTTTTAAGACATTTGATTAAAGAGTAAATCTCTTTTGAGGCTTAAAGCGTAAAGGATTTTCACCTTTTCTAACAAATATGCTTCCCAAGATTCAAGGTGGTCATGTTTGAGCTTCTCTAACTTTGCCCATCAAGACAATAGCTGAAAGTGGATGAGGACGAGGAAGAAGATGATAATGTGGTGTCATTGGAGAAATCTTAATGCCTATTTGAGTTAGCGGTCAAGACAAAACTGTTCTCACATACTTACCTTGTACACTATAAATCACGCTGGAAAAATAGCTTCTTTCGCTAATTCAAACAGGTGCTTAGAAAATTTTGGGCTTGCAGCCGAGTTACAACAATTACGTCTAGCAGAACAAACCTATAGTGACAAATAGGGCCACTAAAAGTGAAAATACTATGCAATGAGTTTAGAGACAGTTTGTTAAACGGTCAATGTTTGTTGACTTAATATTCATGTTATTTTTGCATCATTTTGGAAATCTTATTTTTTTTTCTTGCACCATTTTTTTCATTAACATGTTTTCTAAATGATCAATATTAGTTAACTTAATGGTCATATCAATTTTACACCATTTTTAAAAACTTTCATGTGTATTTTTAGGCCTTTTTTAGTTTAATGGAGGGAAGGGGATGGGACGTTAAATGAGGGGAGGTGGGAGAAGGTAGGAAGAGGTTATGAGCTTTGTTTGGTTGGATGAAAGGGAAGGGGAAGAGCAGTTTCTTGTTTGGTTCAAGAGGGGAAGGGAGGTAAGCTAATTAAATGTTGACAAATGTAATATCCCATATTTTAGGCCTAGAGACTTGAGGATAAGCCTGTATCAGATAGACGACTAAGCCTAGTTCAGGAAGAGTCCTAAGAATGTCGAGAGATAGAAAGATTTTCGGGGACTATGTGATCTGACCCTACCGAGTATATGGCCCAGTATGTGTAGGTTGGAGAATCAAAGTATTAGTGCAAATATGCATAGGATACATATATGATACCATTAGGTTAGTTGAAAGATGCCACCCAGCTATGTCATGAGGTATGGGACAAGTTAATCGAGTAAAGTATGCTGGTATGTGAGTGCACAAGCATTTTCAGGTCAGACATGTGTACCCTGCATTTTTGGAATAGATGCCGATATGTGGCACCATATGAGGCTCACACACATATACTCTGAGTTGGCATCTTTTGGTAGGCCTCGATATATGTGAAGCAATCTCGAGTAAGTCTTGAGTAAAACCCGAGTAAGCACCAATAAAGTAACTTTATTAAATTAACTTAATAAAGTAAGTAATGATAAAACAACTTTTATGTTCGATGAATATGAGAGTGACAAGTGTCATCTCATCATGACAAAGTACATTCCACTTTTGTGTTGGACAAATGAGAAGAGGACACATGTCCCTACATCATGAGAGTCATACAATGACTTTTATGTTGGCATTCTTAGGAGGCACCACCTAGCGCTGAACCCAAGGAATCCACCAGTTTCTGGTCCAAACACTGGATTGACTTTCTAGAACACCGAGCCCGGGAGCTAAGGACAATCATTAGACGCCTACTTTCCCTAACATATTGGACGGCTAGAAGCCCGAGAAAAGAGGCAGGACCCACTTTATTAAAGTAAGTGACACGTGTCACCGAATCACTTGAACACCGAACAAATGGCACCATCGGAATGCAACACACAGTGGACACTTTCCAAGACTATTAATGGCCCAACAATTTTTTCCATATACCCCCAAAAATTAAGAAAAATGCCAAGAAATTGTTGGAGGAGAGATAGAAGGTGAATAGTAACTTTTCAGAACTTTAATCCATCAAAACACTACCAAATCAGCGTTTTCTCTCAAAATACCCTTCACAAACCTTCTTTTACTCATTCCAAGCTTCATTTCTACAGTTTTGGATTTTCATTTGGAGCTGTTTAGTGCCATCTCGCTTGCCAGAGTACTACCGGATTTCTGAATCAGTTGTGGAAGCACATAAAGGTAAGTATGGGCTTCGTTTTGAATGATTGGTTTGTTGTTTGGATGAGTTTTCATGAGGGTGGGGTATTGCTCATATTTTGTAAAAGGGGTGTTTTTAAGGTTTAATCATGGTTTAATCATGTATTTATGGTTAGATGAGCATTTATGATGATATTAGACCAAGTTGTTAGACAAAATTCTATTTTGGTCACTTTGTTTTAAAAGGGGTATCTTTGGTCAGTGTGATTAGGGGCTGAAACTTTGTGATTTTAATGATTTTGACATTACCATTGTGTTTAGGATGGAAAATTGTGTGGAAAAACATGTAGTTATGATTTTTAGAGGATGACTTATAATTCTGGAATTTTTAAAAGTTTGAGTTGTTGCTGCCTAGATTCTTTTCTGGAAACTAGTATTTTTGTGGCATGTTTTCAATAGCCAAACCTGATCCAAATTGCATGAAATTCTACAAGATGAAAAAGTATACATCCTAGGCTTCAATTTGATAGGTATTATGTGTCATTTTGATCTGTGGATTAAGAGATATAATTTTTCAAAATTTGATGTTGATTTTGGAATGAAATCTGTGGCAAACTGGGTTGACGAATTTTTTGGAAAGTGTGTTGCTGTAATTGGGCCTCTGTGATATTTTTCCTTTAAATTAGACTCCAATAACTTTAAGTAGGAATTTAAACTACCCCAATTGGAGTTCTATATAATTAGTTATGAATTTTCAAAGTTTGGTCAAAATGCTGGTAGCTTTTAGCTACCATGCGAATTTAAGAAAGAAAGGGCCAATGTAATTTTTTTGAACTCTAAGGGTTAGGTTGAGCACTTGGGGCTAGTGTAGCCACACTAGAGGCTAATTGATCATGGCTCTAATAATGTCATTATTTATTTAGGGCCATGCGAAGCCAAGAAAGATGAAGCATGGAAGAATTTCTAAGAAGCTTCAATGGTTGGAAGAAAAGGAGACAAGAAGAAGGACTTTGTCCACAAGGTAGTGAACTTGCTTGCTTGCATGTATGTGATGTTTATGGTGTGTTTTGATTTGTTGTATTGCATTACTTGATTATGTGAAGCATATATGAATGATTGAAGCTCTATTTTTGTTTTTATTGTGGCCATAAGTAGGTTGCATGAAACATTAAGCATGCAGAATATCATTATGTGAACATGAGCCTATGTAAGGCAAGCATATCATGCATCAGTATTCATCTTGCATGCATTGTTAGTATTGTTTGCTACTGAAATTCCCCTGAATCTCACTTTCCCCCACCAACCATATAGGTTACATGAACAAGTGTAACGCCACAAATTTTGATTAAGGGCTAATGATAATTATCAAGAATGTAATTGTGAATTAAAGTTAATTGAGACATGAATTATTATTAGAAATGACCAACACCCTATATTTTAGCATAATTATGTGATGAAATAATTATTTGGGCTAAAATAGGGGTAAATGGCGCATGAAGAAGAAGAAAAGAATTTAATGATGTGTTATGTGGCAATTTAAGTTAATATGCCATGATCAGTGGAAAAATGGAAAGAATGGAAATTATTGGTTGATTAGTTAGTGATTAATGGAGAAAATAAGTACCAACTAAGAGAAAAATGAGAAGTGTGTCTAAAAGGCTAATGGAGTGCTTAGAGTAACTAAGTAGTTACTTATTTGAGGAGAGCCAATGAAAATGGGACAAATGGCAAGACTATTAGATGATAGTTGTTGAGAGAAGTCAAACCCACCATATTTTATTCATTTTCTTCTCTCTTTCGTCCCTTGAATTCAGCTGCAAGGTATGGCAAGGGAAGAGGCCATCATTTTACTTCATCTTCTCCACTCTTCAAGCACTCATTTCCTCTCATCTCTCTCCATTTTCGGTTTTCATTTCTATAGAAGAAAGAGGAAGTGCCAAGGTAAGTTCTTGCCATTTTGACCCTCTTAATTACCTCTAATGGAAAAACTCCCTTCTTCAATCTTTCTCCTTGCATTAAGAGCTTTGATTCTATGGTTGTAGATTTACCATTGGTGGTGATTTGAACTCTCAAATGAGATATAGAGTTTGGAGAATCAAAGAACTTCTTTGGAGAAAGTTGAAGAGGTGAGTGAGTTGAGCATTTTGATATAAGTTTTGTGGTTATTTGGTTAAGTTGGAATTTCTAGGAATTTAGCCCTATTTTCGAAAATTAGGGTCTTGTGGTGTTTGAGTTGTTGTTGTCATAGATATGATGTTTTGAAATGTATCTTGGATAGATAGAATTTGATTGAAGCTTAAATGCCAAGTTTGACAATTTTGGGATTTTTGTTGAATATATGCCAAAAATAGAACATATAGATGGAATGAGAATTTGGTTGTTTTGAGGTTGCCATTGTGTTCCTTGTGGAAAATTGTTTGGGAGTAGTGTTGAATGTGAATTTTGAACCATTGGAAAATTAGGTTGAAAAGTTGCAAGTTTGGTTAGTGAAAAACTCTGTGCTGGCAGCTGTTTTACATGTTCGTTTTGAAATAGCAAATGGTGCTGAAAAAATCTGAAACATTCCAGTCTTAAATTTCACATGTCAAACTTCAAAATGGACCTATAATTCATGTCATTTCAATTTGTGAGCTAGGAGTTATGAGTGTCCAAAGTTTGATGTTAAATCTGGGATCAATTCTGGAGTAGTGTGGATATTTCTTGAATTCTGTATTTGTGTGGTAATTTCTAGTAATGGTCCATATTTTTCTAGTAAAGAGGACTTAAATAGCTTTCAATAGGCTTTAGGATCACCTCATTTCAATTTTTCTAGAATTAGTTATGATGTTTCGAAGTTTCCTTGGCTGCAGCCAAAAGTTCTTGGTTGCAGCCCAAAACTTTCTGGGCAGTCGTTGGTCGTAGCCAAAAAATCTTGGCTGCAACCAGAAACCATCTGTGTTGTTTTTGGCCGTAGCCAGAAAATTCTTGGCTACAATCAGAAACTTTGTGCTGTTTTTGGCCGCATCCAGAGGTTTCTTGGCTGCAGCCAACCCCTATTTCAGCACCTTGTGATTTTGAAAAGTGGTTTCCAACCTAGTACTTCCTAATTCTTGTAGGCGATTGTTAGAGACTTTCATAGCTACTCAAGGGACTTTAATGATAACCAAAACTAAGCGTTTTGAAGTCATTTGAATATTGTGTTAGAACCGGCTATCACCCAAGAGGGGGGTGAATTGGGTGTATAATAAAAACTTAAGAACTTTGAAAATCTTTTTGCATCTTAACGAAAGTAATAAGTATGAAGGTTTATAAATCAACAATTAGATTAAATAATATATGCTGGAAATATAAGAGCTTAGGGAAGAGAATATGCAAACTGTGATTTATCCTGGTTCGGTCCAATCTGTGATGGCCTACGTCCAGTCCCCAGGCTCCTCCTAAGATTTTCAAATCCACTATCTTCTTGTTTAATCCGGGCACAAGAAAAGCCTTTACAATCCCACAAGTTTAGCCGGGTACTTGCGAAACCTTTTACAAATCTCTCACTAAAATACTCCTTCTTACGTCAAGTCTTATGAGCAGAGCAATCCCGAAGATCTTCCTCTCCTGCTTACTCATGCAAGTCTTACGAGCAGCAACGTTCTCTCCTGCTTACACCCCTGTAAGTCTTATGAGCAGCAACGTTCTCTACTGCTTGCACCTTGTAAGTCTTACGAGCAGAATGTCTTACTGGCAATTCTCTCTACAGCTTCCTCCGTAAGGAAATCAACCCTCTCAAGGTCCCTCTACCTTGAGATCAACTCAGAAATATAGTTGAAAGTGTTTACAAACTCTCTCACAGAGTGGATATAATACTCACTGAAGTACAATACAAATAATCACTCTCTCAATGATAAGTAATATAGAAACTGGAAAACAGAGAGTGTTTGGGTAGAAGCAGAGGATTCATATTTCTATCATTTTTCTCGTAGTTGCTCGCTATCTCCGTTACCCATCGATGTTGAATGCTCTCACATTTATAGTTGATGAAGATGATGACCGTTGTGAGCATTCGTCCGTTGGAGTCATTTTGACCGTTGAGCATATTTGAAAAACGAGCTACTATGATATGTTCGTTACAGAGCAAAGTGTCTCGTTGAAGAGTAGAATGTTTCATTATGAGCTGTACGTCAAATTGTGGAGCGTTGGTGTTTGAATATTCGACAGTCTTTCATGGTGTGTCAGTTGCTTGTCATGGTAGGTAGCCGTCATTCGGTGTGTAATGATGAAGTTCACCGTAATTGACTTTCTTATTTGAAACTTCAATCCAAACGTTTAATATCTTGTTTCACACTTGAAATATATGTTTTCTAACATTTAGAAACAATAACAAGTGAGAACACAATGATTCAATAACATGTAACCATATTCGGATTGTTCGTTGAGTGATGATATTTGCTATACGTGACCTCCATTCTTGAAAATGCAATCCAAATGTTTAATCTCCAGTTTCTCACTTGAAATATATGTTAGTTAATGTTTAGGAACAATAACAAGTGAAAACATAATGAATGTATAACATTTAACCATGTTTGAGGTGATTGCTGTGAGGCTCTGTTTCGTTTCTGGATTATACCAAGTTCTCACTCGAGTGTAGTATGGCTCACTCGAGTTCATTGATATTTTCACGTTCTAGCTCCTCTCAGGCAAACATTTGCTGCTCTTCACTCGCTAGTGCTCGAGTGCAATTCTGGACATCACTTGAGTGCAACACGTCCTGCTCGAGTGCGCCTCTTGTTTTCACGTACATGCTTCTTCTCGGGTTAACAATTTCATGTCAAGACTTGCATGTGCTCGAGTGTAAAAGAGTTTGATGCTCGAGTGTGGATCCTAGTGCTCGAGTGTTGTAAATTTCTTCACGATTCAGCTGCTTCTGGACATCACTCGCACGACATTTTTCAAGAGTACGTTTTTGCACTCGTGAGTGATGTGGGGCCACATTAGACAAAATTTATTTATTTTATTAAAATGATGTATCATAAGAAAGCCCTTGCCATATGCATCCCAATGCAAAAAGAATCAGCTCCAAACTCCTTGTATTCTACAAGTTATGATCGAAAGAGTGTCTATCGCACTAGACTGCACAAGTGTCAACCTCCAGAAGGCATAGCTCCTAGAATATACGTTCAAATTAGGCAAATTACCTATCCATAGAAAGCTCTTTGAGTCTAGTTTCATTTGGCACTGGTCTCGTCTCAATCTGATGTGTGGTTTGTGAGTTATATGCAAAATACCAAACCTGTCTTGAAAAGTGACAGTGATTTCAGTGTCATCTTCCACGGATCATATCTCCTTCATTTTAGCTTCTTTAAATATGATCTTGGTGTACATTTTACGTGTTGTGAGTCTTTCTTCATATGCCACCAGTTTTAGGTCAATCCGACTTGTGGTTTGAGAGATATGGCCAAAATACCAGACTTCTGTCAGGCTGAACGTAAAACAGAGTAGATTCATCCCATGCTCTCCCGTGCTTGAGTGTGTTCATCCCGTGCTCGAGTACAACACCTCTGGCACTCGAGTGTTGAGCTCACACTCGAGTAAAAATCCTCTAGAAGTGCCATAACTCACATATAAGTCATCTTAGCTTCATATTAACCTATTCCAACCATCATTTGATCATAGAAGCCTACGGTATCATCATAGAAACCTCCAGTATCACTTCTAACAACTTGAACCTTGATATTCTCACTAGATCTTATAATTTCTTCTCTCTTCCATATCTTTCTTCTTGATTTTTCTCTTGATAATAATTCTCCATAACCCAAGTAAGCATCTCCTTGACTATCTTCAATTTCTTTCTTCTTCTCCCTCTTGTTCATTCTCATTAATTCAATCTTCTTCATTCTTTGCTTGACTAATCTACAAGATATGTAACATTAAATATAGTAGTTAGTCAAATAAATACATTATATAAAATTTTTGCTCTTATCATTTCACATATATATTTGACATCATCAAAACTAATCATATCTAACATATTGGAATAAGTGGTAACGGTCGTCCTTAATTATGACTATAGGGTTTGATATTTGCCCAGATCGTAGAAGGTGTAATACCCCGGCTTTTGAGACTTGAGCTTAGAGACTAAGCCTGAGATTAGTGGATTGCTAAGCCCCGGTTTAGCAAGATCCTAAATTGTGATTAAGGGTTAATGACTCCAAAAGTGGATGTGGTTAGTGATAAATAACCCTTTTGGAGAATATGATGTGACTTGGCACTCGAATGTGATTCGTGTGTGTTGTGAACAACGCCGAAACCCTGTATTTGAGTTCAATTGTGGATTAACATCCAAATTGACTTAGAATAGAGGGGAGAATTGAATGGGGTATTGTGTTGGAAATTGTGTCATAGTGTGTTTTGATGTCATTGAAATTGGTTTGGAACTTTGGAATGGAAAAGTTGCAATGTTAGGTTTTGAAATGTGAATTGTGTTGACATGTTGAGATTGTTGTGAAAACATGTCAATGAGATGTGAATTTGATTGATTTGGTGTTTCCAATAGATTCCTTGTGAAAATTTATGTGAGAATGATGTTTGGTATGAAAATGGAACCATTGGAAGCAAAGATGCAAAATCTGAAATTCTGTCCAGTGAAACTCTATTCTGGGCAGTCAGTTTGTGTGAATTTTTTGAATGACCAAATGGTGTCTAAAAATTTTGAAACTTTCCAATCTTAAATTTCACATTCCAAGCTTCAAAATGGACATATAATTTGTGCCATTTTGTTTTGTGAACTAGGAGATATGACTGTCCAAAGTTTGGGATAGAAACTGAACTCTGTTTTGGGGCAGTGATGTGTTTTATGTAATTCTGGAATTTTGTGGTGATTTTGAGTAATGGCCCATATTTTTCCTATAGATAAGACTTAAATAGCTTTCATTTGGCTTTGAGATCAACTCATTTCGAGTTTTCTAGAATTAGTTATGATTTTTCAAAGTTTGGGCAGAAAATCTGCCAGAAAATCCGAAAATGGGAATTATGACATCATCAAAATAAAAGATGACATCAGCATGGAAATTAAAACATTTTCTCATCATCTTCAGCTCTCATTTTCGTGCTGAACCAGCAGCCAAGAGAGAGAGAAATTTTGAGAGCTTTTAGAGAGAGAAAGAGAAGAGAACTTACAAGGTAGGTTGATTTCTTCGGTGAATTCGTACCTAATGCGTATAACCTTGTTCCTAAGCTTCTCTTCTATGTTATGTAAGGTGTTCGAAGCACAAATCTTGGTGTTTTGAAGTTAGGGTTTTCAGCCACAAGAAAGAAAAGCTAGTAGGAGCTTGAGGTAACTTCCAAACTCTTGCATATTGACTATTCTGGCTGTTATAGACAATTTAATCGGTGAAATTTCGCCGGATTGTCTTTGTGTGTAAAAATGGAAAATGGGTTGTAGGGGACTTACCTTACTTGCATGTATTTGATATATTTGCTTTTGTAGTGATGTATGTGATTGCTTTACTTGATTGTGTAGAGCATATTTGTATAAATGAAGCTATGTTTCTGTTTTATTGTGGCCATAGTTTGTTACATAAAACATTGAGCATGCAGAAATGTCATTATGGGGTATACATCTAGATAAAGCTAACATGTCACACACATAGCATCTATCATGCATGCATTATGGTATTTGTTTCCTACTAAGATTCTCTCGAATCTCACCCTCCCCTACCAACAATTTAGATAGGGCAAGTGGCTCATGGAGGGAGCGGCTAGGACTCCTTCGAGATGAGAGTTGGTAGTTGGTTACCAATGAGTTGTGAAGACTGTATATGATCCGGTTGAATATATGGTTATGAATTTGAGATGAGATTGTGTAATCCCCATTTGAAGAATTGTAATAGGCAATTGTGCCCTGTGTATCTTTATCGAAGGTATATACCCGGGATTGCCAAGATGATTATGTTGTGCACTCTGATATTTATATGAATGTGGTTTATCTTCGCATAGTAATTGTATTTGAAATGTGAATATGAGACCAAGTTAATTAGATTTTAAAAGGTATTTTTGAAAACCCTATCTCAAGGATGGGATTTTAAATGAGTTTTGATTATTATTGGTCTCTATTTCATTTTAATCGCATATTTCGGATATAATTACGGAGGGGGTTACATTTTTTGTATCAGAGCTGCAATTCCTGGCAAAGATAGGATTTTGCTAGGATGGTGGCAGTAGTTGCTGCCTTAAGTCATAGAGGATGACTTTGTTTGTTGTGGTATACATATTAAGGTCCCTGTTGTTTGTGGATATATGAGAATTATGGACTATGTATATACATTATTTGGTTATGCTGTAGTGGCAAATCATTGTGGAATTGAAGGATTTAATGGTTCGCCCGAGAATTTGATGTGTAGACCCAGAGGTGGAGGTAATCAGACCCATCATCTGATTTGAGAATGGATGAAATGATTTTCACGTATGTGAAATTAAGGGTCTAGGTCTCGAGATGAGCCTAGATGTTGGGTGTGAAAGCCCAGGTGGTGTGACATCACTGGCCATGTCATACTGGATTTGTATGTTTAAAGACCTTAAGACCTAGGGGACCGGTACGCCCTAGGCTGGCAAAGATATTTGGATTTGTGTTGGAGCTATGATGCTCCGTGGAAATGAGGGAAGTGATTTTCGGTTCAACTGAGGTTGAGAATTGAGTTGTGATCCAAAGATCAGACTTAATAGTTGAGATGATTCTTAGGAATTGGATTTGACTTGGATGGTCTGTGGTGCCAGAGCATGGTACTAGGCTTAAATTGAAATGTGTATCAGGTATCCTGAGGGTTCTGGTTATTAATCTAGCGCAGGAAGAAAGTTCTCTATGGAGGATTCGGATTAGAGAACGCTACCTACGAGGAGTTTTGATCGAAGAGGGCTATTTACGGTACCTGATCGGTTAGGCTATTTGTGAGTCTACCACCTGCGGCTCATCGGTAGTTCCAGTAAGAGGACTGTACCTTCGGCCGGTAGCATACGGGGGGTGAGACTATATGATTATGTGAGCCGTAAGGCTATTTCTTCACCTGCGGCCCATCGGTGTTAACGGTGGAAGGACCGTGCCTTTGAGGCGGTGGAATACGGGGGATGTGTGTGGGTCTACTACCTGCGGCTCATCGGTGGTTCCAGTGGGAGGACCGTACCTTCAGGCTGTATCATATGAGGGGTGAGACTATGTGACTTTGTGAAAGCCGCCGTGATGATAAACTCTAGTGTGCAGCCACCGTGATAACAAACTGTAAAGAGCAGTCACCGTGACGTTGAATCATAGAGAAGAGCTATGAGAGCCCATGTTCTTAATATAGCTCAATGGTACCAGGGATGCATTGAGGCACTACTTACCCCCAGGTAGTGGCTTCGATCCCTAGGGAGGCAAAAAATTCCGCTTGGGGAATGGGGAATTGTAATGGGCAATTGTTCCTTGTATATCTTTAACGAAGGTATGTACCCGGGATTGCCGGGATGATTATGTTATGCACTCTAATATTTATATGAATGTGATTTATCTTCGCATAGTAATTGTATTCGAAATGTGAATATGAGACCAAGTTAATTAGATTTTAAAAGGTATTTTTGAAAACCCTATATCAAGGATGGGATTTTAAATGAGTTTTGATTATTATTGGTCTCTATTTCATTTTAATCGCGTATTTCGGATATAATTACGGAGGGGGTTACAAAAGGCCTATGCCTGAACAAGGACGGAAAGAACAAGGTAGTGACACTTTATCCTATATCATGTGTAATGCATTGCTTGTTTGTATTTATCATTGAATGAGTGAAGGGACGTGGCGTGAGCCCAGCCTTGAATATTGTTGAGGGGAAGTGGCATGAGCTCGGCCTTAAATAGGGGATGTGGCGGTTAGCCCGACCTTGAATATTATTGAGGGGACTGGCGGTTAGCCCGATCTTGAATATTGTTGAGGGGAAGTGGCGATGTGACAGGCCTTGAATACTGTTATGCTGCATTATGATATATGCTTACCTGCTTTGTTTAATTATACATCATATACGTAAACTATTGCTATTAGGATTCTTTTGAATCTCACTCTTTCCAAATAACATTTTTAGCCATGGCAAGTGGATCTCGAGACAAGCAAGTGAGCAAGGACGACTAGGATTGCCGGTGGTAGTCTTAGTTTCTTTTTGGTTTTTGGTTATCATTTGGACAACTATATGTATATATTGGATTGACCATAAATTTGTAATTGTTGTGTAATTCTGGTTTGGGAAATTGAGATGGGCAATTGTAACCCCCTCCGTAATTATATCCGAAATACAACATTAGAGTGAAATAGAGACCAATAATAATCAAAATTCATTTACATTCCCCATCCTTAAGATAGGGTTTTCACAATTACATTTCACAAACACTTTAACCTGGTCTCACATTCACATTCCGAATACAATTACATTGTGAATATAATTAACATTCATAATATATCAAAGTGCACAATAACAATCCTGGCAATTTCGGGTTCATATCTTCACTAAAGGTTCATGGGCACATACGCCCTTTACAATTTCTCAAATGGGGATTACACAAATTTCAATCCAAATACACCTCCACAACATATACAACCATATATCCATCCTAGCATATACAACTCTAATTACATCCAAATCCACTACCATTATCCCAAATAGCAATAATAACCAACTACCAGGTCCAAATGCCCATAAGGGATTCTCGCCGCCCCTAGTCACTTGCTCCTTCCTCGAGCCACTTGTCCTATCTAAAATGTTGGTAGGGGAGGGTGAGATTCTAGAGAATCCCAGTAGGAAACAGATACTAATATGCATGTAAGATAAGTGTTTAATGCATGCCATGCTTGCATCACAATAACTCATGTTCACATAATGACATATCTGCATGCTCAATGTTTCAACAACATACTCATAGCCATAGCATAAATAGAAATAGAGCTTCAATCATTCATATATATTTCACATAATCAAGTAAAGCAATAACATGCATCAATACACAAACACAAATATCAATACATGCAGGAGAGGAAAGTTTCCTACTCTTATTCTTTCCACGTATGCTCCAGCATCGGCTACTCGCGGTCCAAGCGGATATCAAACCATAATCAGGGTGAATACCCAACCCTATAACCAAATCAAGGACATAGGATCATTCTCTTTTCCAAATTCTCATTTTCATAACACTTAAATTTAGTTATCATAATTGACCCTTAAGAGGCCACAAATGCCTATAATAAAAGCCCTAAAAGGTCAAGAAACAATAGGTTAGAGATCTCCTTTGGAAAACTCAAAGTGCTGGAACACAGGGGTTGGCCGCGGCCAAAATATGGTCAGCAGGTCACTGGCCGCGGCCATCCACTTTGGGCCGCGGCCAAGAAATTCCCTGATTCTTGACTGAACTTCCAAAATTCATAACTAATTCTAGAAAAATTGAAACGAGGTGATTTCAAAGCCAAATGAAAGGTAGTTAAGTCCTATTTCTAAGAAAAATATGTACCATTACTGGAAATCACCACAAAATTCCAGAATTACACAAAACTCATCACTGCCCCAAAACAAAGTTCTGTTTCAATCCCAAACTTTGGACAACCATATCTCACAGAATACTAAACGAAATGACACAAAATATATGTCCATTTTGAAGCTTGGGATGTGAACTTTAAGAATGGAAAGTTTCACAACTTTCTAAAATCATTTGGTCATCCAAAATGTCCACAAAAATAAACTACCCAGAATAGAGTTCCAAGGGACAGATTTTCCAATTTTCTACCAAAGTGTCCCATGGCTCCAAAATTAACAATTAAGCCTATTCCCACATAAATTTTCACAAGGAACACAATGGTAACCTCAAAATGACCAAAATCACAACCTATCAACATGCCCTATTTTGACCAAAGCACAAAACCAACACAAAAGGTGCCAAACTTCACATTTAAGCTTCAATGCAATTCTATCAATTCAAAACACTAAACAAGGCACTATTTCCATGACAACAACATATTATACTCCCCAAGACCCTAAATCACAAAAATGAGGGCAAAAAAATCGAGAAATTCAAGGCCTAACCAATAGCCACAAAACTTATATGAAAATGAAGTTTTCACTTACCTCAACAACTTTCCCAAAGGCACTTCATGATTCTCCAACTTGTACATTTTTGTGATTCCTCAAATCACCACCAATGGAGAAACTACAACCATCAAATTGAAGCTTTCACTCCAAGGAACAATTTTATAGAAGGAAGTTTTGGCATTAGAGGTCAAGATCTTACATTTTTTACAAGCTTTTCCTTCCTCCTTTTCCTTCAACAATGGCGAAAATGAAGAGAGAAGAGAGAGATGAGAGTTATGATGATGAAGCACAGCAAATTTCTGCCCTCTAGCCCCTTTTATGCGTACAAAAGAGAGAGAGAGGGAGAGAAAATAATAAACAATGGCCATTTGACTTTTCCAACAACTCCCATCATCATATAAGCTTGCCAAGTGTCTCAATTCTATTGGCTCTCATAAAGTAAGTAACCAAATTAGTTACTCTAATCCCTCCATTAGCCATTTTAATTTCACATCTCATACCCTCTTAATTAGTAATTAATCTCTTCCATTAATCACTAATTTAGAGCCATTCTTTCAATTTCCCAACAATTATGGCATATTAATTAAAATTGTCATACAACACATAATTATTCCACTTTAATTCGATAATTATCCTCAATAATTACCATTAGCCCTTAATCGAAAATTGGGGTGTTACAGCAATGATGACCTGTAAAACTCTTGGATTAATGATATTATCCCAAGGGAATGTCGGGAATTTTATTAGTACTCTAATATTATATATGTGACAAACCGAACAGGCCAATTGTTTTTATAAATGAAAGGATAGAGATCTTGTCGTACATGTTTTTGGAAAAAGGTTTTTAATTACTCTCGATCTCTTATCCAATTATAAAATGAGTTTAAACACTAATTTCGGCCTTGATGACGGCGAGGGTTACAATAGGAAAGAGAAGAATTGAAGAAGAATGTGTATTAATTTACTATATGTTAATTAATTGCACAACCCAGATATTTGTATACATAATATGAATAATAGAATGAATAAACATATTTGAATTAAGCCGCAATCAGGATCACGAGGAACTAAGAAAAAGAACGAACTCTGATATGTGGTAAGAATAACATCTCAACAGCCGGAAATGAGTAATAATCCCCTAAGAGAATATAAGTAAACGCTTCTGTGAATGTAATTAAGGGGTATGAAAGTAGGGTGTTAAAACAAATATGCCCTTGGTACTTTATTTAGATATTAAAGTTATTATTTCCTAAGTTATAAATAGCAAAAAACTTGTTACCTCACTTATATGTGATAAAAAACCTTATATATATTTGAAATGATGATTTTATTAATTTAATGTGTTAACTCATCAAATTTAATATGTTTTTAAAATTTAAATCCTAAGTATAAAGTAGTAACCGAATGCCAGTAAAGCATCCAAATGACTCCAGAAAAGCACCACCACAAAAAGGTGCTGATAAGAGAGACGATCGCTCTCCCGAATTGACAGTACAAAATTATCTGATTAACAATGATTGAGAAATAGCAAACACAGAAAGGTTAAATGGAATTTAAGATCTGATAGAAGAGTTAAGAATAATAGAACATACCTTGATCGCTCGGGAATTTTCAACATAGCTAGGTTTCGAGGTGTTGGGAGGAAAATTAAGAGACAACTGAAAGACGTTAGAACTAATAAGGAGAGCTGTCGTCACAATTTTCTTTCTTGTTTTGATATTGAGTTTAAAGTCAGATAGGATTTTATTAGATAGAGTTTATTAGATATATTTTTATTAGATAGATTTTCTAATTTATTTAGTTAATCCTAATAACAATCATATGGGTTGTATAATTAGATGGGCCAACTTGGGATAATAAAAAATTAGCATAGATATTATAATCAAGATAAGACATAATATTTCTCACCCCTCCAAAAAATTCCAACTTTTGGAGGGGCGCAGAAGGAGGGGAGGGGAGCACTAAAAGACAAAATTTCTCTTGTCCCCTCCCCTACATTTTTCTCAACCAAACACGCTAGCCCCCACTCCATCCCTCCCCTCCCCTCAAAAAACCTCTAACCAAATAATGCCTTACACTCAAGGAAAGTTTGTAATGTTAGGCAGCACAATACTTCATGAGTAGATTTATAACTTAACCCTAAAAAACTATGTTGGAAGATGTAAATTGTACCAAGTTTAAAGAGTGCTTGAATATAAATCATTATAGTGATCAGATATCATGTGATAACAATATGTAAAAATGAAAATAATAGGTAATTAGGAAAAAGGAATGAGAAGTTTTGTTCTCTTTCTTTCTTTCTTTTCCTTTTTTTTTTCCCCTTTATTTTTTCTCTTTCTAACATAAACCTTTTTTTTGGGCCAACCTCTTTCTAACATAACCGATTCTTTGACATTATAATGACAGGTTAATATATCAATAAATTGTTAGTTGATGTGCTAAACGGCCTCATCTCGAAAGGAGAAAAATAAAAGTTTAAATTCTGAGAAGCGCACTTATTGAGATAAGCGAAAACTCTTTACACTCTAAGTTTTGAAAGAGAAAATTCTTGACCAAATTAAAAAAATGATAACAAGTTAATATGATATAAAGATATGAATTATGATTGATTTCATATTCAAATATATACTATTTATTTTTTTTAAATTAAAGGGGCAAACATTAATACAATCTGATGTTAATTATTTTTGTTCTAATCCTCCTTTTTAAATTTTAATGTTTGTATATATATGTATTTTTTTTTTAGTTAATATATATTCAAACTAAGTAGATTTTGCAACTTGTAAGATGTAAGAACAAGTCAAACCAATTCCCAATAGTTTTTTTTAAACGAAGAACATGTGATTTTTCTTATCAAAAAAAGAACATGTGATTTTGAGTTTGTTTTCTATCTACATCAATATCGTTGATTTCGTTGCAATAAAGTGTCAATTATATAAATCTACAAAATTTATTAACATTTTTTGAATTTATCATTAATAAAACTACCTTTAATTAAACTCGGTAAAATAAAATGTGGGGCTCTCTATTTCTGTACATAAAATAAAAAGAAAAAAATCCTTCCTTTTTTGCTTAGAAAATCCTACTTTCAATGAAGGATATACCCCGAAAAAAGATTCATAAATATTTTATACATTTTATAAGATAGATTATATTAAAAACTAAGAAAAAATTGGAGAGCATCTCATGAGGGGATATAGTGGAGAGACTTAGGTGAAAATAGGCTAAGCTAGGCTTTACCTTCAATAAATCTAGGCCTACAATAGATATGTATGCTTTTTTTAAGTTCGACCCTAGACTTTCAAAACGCTTGATAAGATCTGAAGCCTGTTTAAAGGCCTACTTAAATTATAGACTTTTAAACAACCTTTAAAGCTTAAGCTTCTAAATTCATATATAACACTCCATACTTATTTACAATCCTACATTATGTCTTAAAAATCTAAAATACATTCTCGTCGTAATATTATGAATTAGTAAAGAAAAGAAAAGAATGTCTAATGATAATAATTGCCCGAGCAAATAGAAATAAGAAAAACTAATTATCTGTTGACTAATGAGATATATTTTGTAAAATTGACTAAGCAAAACATGCAGCATATAAAGCTAGATTTTACATCTTTTACTCTTCCCACATAAATTGGGACAAACTTCTCCTACTAAGATTATTATATTTCGCTTGGCACTAAAATTCATAACAATTATTATGCTTTAGTAGACGACACAAATCAAGGGAGTGGGAGTGAGGTAGCGCTGCCATCTCAAGTAACCGAAGAGAAGAGATGTAGGGGTAAATGATTGATGCAAAAGTAATAGCTAAGTATAATGACGATAAAATGTGAAACTTAGAATTAAGGTTAAATTGATAAATTTATAACTAATTTATAAAAGTATTTAGATGATCATATACATACTTACATAATAATATAAATTACAAAAAGTTAAATAGATCAGGCATGTAAACCTGTAGGATAGACCTTTTAAAAATAGCCCTGGCCTATTTATCTAACTAAGCCTGGTTAAAGGCCTAAGCCTGGCCTATTTATTAAATAGATTAGGCTAAGTTTTATATATGTTAGACCGTAGGCTTCTGTTAGGGGCCTAACTTATTTTCATCCCTAGGAGAGAATAATTTTCTCTTGCATTAAATTGATTACATTAAAATTAAATAACTTAAATATTTTGCTATATGATTTATAATTTTGACATAAATAGAAGGGAAAATTCTAGAAAAATTCGCTGGAATATACAAAAGGACAAATCAGAGCTTCGAATTAGCAAAATCCTAAGTCAATATGGTGGAGGAATCTAGAATTATGAAATCTCGGCGAAAAGATGCCAATGTCCTTCAGTTCTCCCTCTCTCTCAGTTCAAAATAACAACATATATCTTTTTATTAATAACACCGTATCTTACATTAACAACTCTATTTTCTTTTTTTATAATAACAACACCGGTCTCTATATTAATAACATCGTATTTTACATTATAATTCCACTCTCTTCTTTCACAATAACAACACATGTCTCTATATTAACAATATCGTATTTTACATTAACAACTCCACTTTCTTCTTTCACAATAACAACACCGGTTCTATATTAACAACATCATATTTTACATTAACAACTCTATTTTCTTCTTTCACAATAACAACATCGGTCTCTATATTAACAATACATTATTTTATATTAACAACTAGATTTTCTTGTTTCACAACTTCATATTTCAAAAGCCAACACACCCCAAGGATAAGTTTGAAATTCATAAGTTTCAAGGGACAATAAAAACATTTGTATCTATATTAACAACACCATATTTTACATTAATAACTCAACTTTCTTGTTGTACAACTTCGTATCTTAAAGGCCAACACATCTCAGGGATAAGTTTTAAATTCCCAAATTTCAAGAGCCAATAACGGCACTCGTCTCTATATTAACAACATCATATTTTACATTAACTATTTCACTTTCTTGTTTCACAACTTCGTATCTCAAAAATCAACACATGTTAGGGATAAATTTAAAATTAACAAGTTTTAGGGCCAGTAACAATATCTATCTCTTTATTAATAACATCATATTTTACATTAACAACACCATATTTGAGACATGAAGTTGTGAAAGAAGTAAGTGAAGCTGTTAATATAAAATACAATGTTGTTAATAAAAAGAAAAATGTTGTTATTCCGAGCTAAGAGACAGAGAGAGCGAAGGGTAAGGGCGTCTTGTCATCGAGATTTTATAATCTCATATTCCTTCACCATATTGACACCATATTGATTTGAAATTTTGTAATTTTAAAGTTCTAATTTATCCTTTCCTATATTTCAGCGTATTTTTTTGAAATTTTCCCAAATAGAATGTAAAAATAACGTATATTTTTGTTTTAGTTTTGAGAAAATAATGTTTTAATAAAAATAAAAATAAATCTAAAACTCAAACCAGTTAAGAAATGGGACGGTGCCACGAGGGCAAGGGCTCGGTCCACTTAGTTTCACGTGTGGACTGGGACCACTTCTCGTCTCTGTGCTTGCACGTGGCACAAATCCAAGAGCCTTCCCGCCACGCAGTCATAGACGAAGTCTTCCTCGTTTCCAAATCCGAATGCCTTCAAACAAACTTGTCATCTTCATTTTTCACATATCACAGCTTCACACAGTTTTCAGCAATGGATGCCAACCACCACAAGCTTTTGAAAACCAGGCTTGAGCGCCGAAACGCCATGAAGAACATCGATTACCAAGCTCCCTCTTCTACGTCATACGACGACGTTGTTTCTCTCGACCTTTTAGGTCAAACCAGCTTCAGGGTAAAGGGCTTTGACGGTGAGTTCGACCTTCTTTTTCGCAGTTTAGGACTTTCTGGTCCCGAGGACTTCGAAATCCCTTCTGCGGAATGGAAAGCCCGAGAGGTTCGCTCTATCCATAGTAATAGTAACACACCGGGTAAAAAGGCACGAGATGAAATTCAAATTTCAGCTGAATTGGAACGCCGGGATGAAATTAATAGTGATATAGAGCTAAGTAGTAAGAAATTTCAACCTGGAGTGGAAAGGAAGATTACGGTTGCTTATTCTAGTTCGAATGCTTTGGGGTCCAATCAGGATGGTGGTAGAGGAATCAGAAGTGTTAGGCCTTCTGTTCTATTGCCGCCACCGTCAGGGATGGTGCGGCGGCCAATTGTTGATAGTGTTATTGATTCAACAATTCAAGTTAGGGGCATTAGGTCTTCTGGTGAAGATGAAGGGAGGGTTCCTAAAGAAAATGAGGAGGGTGTTGGCGGAGATGGTGATGGTGATAAGGCTAGTGATGTGGTTGATGAGTCACTTCATAATGTCTCACCATATGGGTCATTTAGATGCACTTTCTCCTCTTGGCAAAAGGGTGAGGTTCTGGGAAAGGGGTCATTTGGTACAGTTTATGAAGGCTTTACAAGGTGAGTATACTTTTCTCTGTCACCTTTCAATTCACACTTTACATTTCAAGGAAAACCACCCGATTGCTTAATTTACCTTAAACATATGTTGATGCATGTCTAATTAAAGCAACAGAAGGTAGTGGATATGATACTAGGATTTTCATGATTACTTGGCAAATGTAATGAAAATATTGCATTGGAATTATTATGGCACATAACAAGACTTCCGGTAAATTTAGCCTTTCCGATTAAACAACCCCTATTATCTAAATCGTCACCAGACTATATCTAATGGCTTATATTGCTTGGAAATTAACTAATTAAGATGAAAGGGGACCCTCTTGTTTGTCTATGTAGGAAAACTATTCGATTTATCTTCTATAAATAGAACTTTGTTGGTGTGTTGCATTTCTTTTTTTGGCCATCGGTGTTGCATTTCACTATATTCCTTATGGGGATGGTAATTGGTGATGTTTTGGTCATTATGCAAAATTGCAGTAAAGTGATGAGGAAGTGAGGCCTGTCCTCTTGTGAGTGTTTTTGGGGATGGTTATTGTTGGAATATTGAGGGCGTGTTATTATTAGTGAGCTAGTCTTAACAATTAGTACTAGTTTTTGTACACAACCCAATTCATGCTTATAAATAGGCACACGAAGTGCTTCACTACGCAAGTCAGTACTCCCATTTGGAGTTTCCACAAATGTGTGTGTATCTATTTCTAGGTTAAATGGGAGTGCTGACTTGTTTTGTGAAGCATTGTGTGTGCTTATTTATGTAGAGAAAGAAAGTTATACTGCTCATACCCGCTCATTGGTTTAACTTGTGGGCCAGTCTGAGCAGGTACAGAATCCCTTTCTTTGGCCTGTTTATGACTAGGTCGTGTCATGGTAGGCTAGCCCAGTCAAGATATTTTCAATTTCAAGTACTACAATTTCCTCAATTTATTGCTTGAAAGATGTAACATATGTGTTTCCTTTTTCTACAGTGATGGGTTCTTCTTTGCTGTGAAGGAGGTTTCTTTGCTGGATCAAGGAAGCCAGGGCAAACAGAGCATTTTCCAACTTCAGCAGGTGAGAAGGCCTAATCTTCTCGCCATAGCTTACTAAACATAAGGTTTTTTATGTAATATTTACTATAAGAATATTTTGTTCCATTCCTTTCAGGAAATAGCTCTCTTGAGTCAGTTTGAACATGAAAACATAGTTCGATATCTTGGCACAGACAAGGTATTCTGATTCTCAGTTGTCAAGTCTCTTTTATTCCCCATACAACGTGATATTCTTGGTTAGATATATGATTTTTTTTTAAAAAATTGAGGCAATTTAATTAAGTGTCTTGTAAATCTCCAAAAATCCATTTAGTTGATAGTTGATTTTCCTTATCCCGTCTTGGTAAATGCAGAAAGAGCAGCCTTAGTTTGTTTTTTTGGGCCATGATGGATTGGATTAGATGAGATAAAATGCCCTAATGCTATAAATATGTAAGAATGTGAGACCGTGGGGCTGATGCAAGGTGATAACGGCATGTTTCTTTGACTATTTAAGATGGTATAACTAATATATTGCTTTTCTTCGCAGATGTTATTAGTAATGCATCATAATACAAATAAACTCTCATCAACGAATGTTCCAGCTCCCCTACCAAAAAGATGGGCTGATTCTCTTTACAAAAAATATGGACTGTGAAATTGATGCCTTTATTTGAAAATGTTGCGGTGTAAGACCCTTTTATGAGCCTTTTTGTGTCCAAATTTTGAACAGAAAATCCACACCAAGGGTGTGTTTGGTTTGATGGAAGGGGAGGGGTGGGAGGGAATGGAAGGGTGGGTAAATTACCTTTTTGGGTTGAAGGAATTTAAATTTTAGACGGGAATCCAAAATTTAAAAAGAATGAGAAAGTAAATTTTAGGTTGAAACCCAAAATTTAAAAAAATAAGACGGTAAATTTTGGGTTTCTTTTGTCCAAAATTGTAATTTTCCCACCCTCCCCTCCCCTCCCTCCCCTCAAACCAAACACACCCTAAGTGCCTCTTTAAGTTCTACAATTTGCCCCATCTTTTTGCCATTTTGAATTGCAAATAAATAGGGAAGGATTCTGCAATATTTGCTATACTCAGCTTTTAATCCTGCACTCTTGTCCTTCAAATGTTTGACTAAGTTGGTGCTCATTGGACCATACATGTCAAATTCCATCAATGATGATTTTTCTTTGGCCTGAAAATTTCCGTGAATTGATTGGCTATTCTCTTCCCGATTACCTTAGTCAAGTTTTCTTGATAAATGGGGTGCAGGCTGATTTTCTTGTGGCCTTCTCCCAGACGATTTTTTCACTTGGTTATGTCTCTTAACAATTATTGCAACTGAAAGGTTTCATTCATCATCTCCTTTAGTTTGTTGATGATACGCTATCTTCCTTAGGATGAAAGTACACTATATATCTTCCTCGAGCTTTTGACAAAAGGGTCGTTGTCAAATCTGTATCGAAAGTATCATTTAATGGATTCACAAGTCTCTGCATACACACGGCAGATTTTAAATGGCTTGAAGTTTCTTCATGATTGTAATGTGGTTCACAGGTAACTCGAGCAATAGTATTGTATTGATTATAATAGATGCTCTTTTGTCTAGATCTATCGTTGTTATGCGGAGAAGATCCGAGGGATGCTCATTTATCATCTTAATATTGTACCAAAAGGTTATTCTAAAACTTCCTGAAGAATAAAACGCTGGAGCTACAGAATTTAACATCTCAATCCATGATTTTATGTGATTGCGGCATCATCACAACTAATATTTCTCTAGATCTAATTATGACGTCGGGGAATAATTTTGTACTTTCTGTATTGCTTTCTAATTCATAATGTCTTGTACGATCAAACTTGAGCAATTTAAATTGTGGAGTTTGTTCCCTTTTTGTTATCATCAATTAACTGGCTTTTTTAAATGGTAAGAATTAACTGGCTTTTCCTTCTAAAATTTGGCTAGGAAATCTGAGTTCAAAGATAAGTGTATCAAGGAGATTAGGAAGAAGCCATATAATCCTTATGGATGAAATCTAACTTCTCGTCTAGAAGGAAGCATCCATCACAGAAATGCTTATTTAAAGAACAAAAACGCTTCACTTATACTATAAAAAGATACCGGCCAATCAGATTTTGATTTGTTCTTTTGGCTTGTGGGGAAGCATTTTATAGTTAATGCCCATCCTCTGGGACTTGGTAAAACTCCTTAGATGAAAGCTTAATGCATTGCTCATAAATAGATATATAAAATATCTCAATTTTACCTAGTATAGCTGCAATCTAAAGTTTCATATCTGATTTTTCAATTTAAGGGACATCAAGTGTGCTAATATATTGGTTGATGCAAGTGGATCAGTAAAGCTTGCAGATTTTGGATTGGCAAAGGTTCCCCTTTTATTGAATTTCTCCTTTTATCCTCTGTTTTGTTTTGCTTTTCTTTCTTTTTATTTTTGTTTGAATGAGACTTGAGTATGAAAATACTTGAGGTGTTTGTTATGGATTTTTCCCAATAAAATGACTTGTTTTTTCAAAAATATCATTTTTATTAGATAAGTTAATGGCAAGCACCCAGAGTATTTTTCCAGAGTCTAATTTTTCCCCCAGTGGAAATTTCAGATGGTCTTTTATGCTTAAAATTGTTTCCTCTCATCTTCACAGGCAACTAAATTTAACGATCTTAGATCAAGCAAAGGCTCACCTTACTGGATGGCCCCTGAGGTTTGGCTCTGCTCTTGCTTCATTTATTTGACATGACTTCTGATGGATAAACTAAAATAATACTCTCTCCGGTCCTGTTTATAAGCAACTTTTTCTCTCTTAAAGTTGGTCCCTTTTATAAACAACTTTCACTTTTTATCTGAAAATGTAAGCTTCTTTTTCCTATTTTACCCTTATTAAATACTTATTCTCTCTCATATCTTATACTTATTATCTCTCATATTTTTTATCTATTCTCTCTCCTATACTCTTTTCATAAATAGGCGCATTTATGGAAAAAATGACATTTTTGACATATTTATTACTTTTAACTACCAGTTTGTTCTGCGCAATCAAGGAGAAAGTTGCTTATAAATAGGAGTGGAGAGAGTATCATTTAACTGTCTAAATTTCAATGTTAATCTATAGTTCAAACTTAGGTCCCAGCATACTGAAGTTCGAATATGTTGCTTCTATTAATTTCATAGAGGGATGATTTACAATTTCATGCTGGAAATTTCTGGAATGCATTGTTATGTGGATTTTACAATGGGTCTTACTCACATTTAACTTGATCAACACTCAACGTGATTGCAGGTTGTAAATTTAAAGAGCCGTGGTTATGGACCAGCAGCCGATATATGGAGCTTAGGATGTACGGTTTTGGAGATGTTGACACGACAGCCTCCTTACTCTGAATTGGAAAGGGTATGCTGTTTTTGGTCTTTGTTTCCTCCAATCATAGTGTTGTCTTTTCCTAGTTTTCCTTGATTCTCGAAAGAGAAACATAATTCTTCCCTCTTTTGCCTTCACCTTGCCATGCCCTCAAATTTCTCCTTTTTTTTTTTTTTTAATATTTTGATTCATACTTGTGGTGAAGTTAGCTGCTTAGACTGTTAACTTTGTGCTGAAACTAAATAACTAGCTGATATGTAAATTTTGTCCATGTTATGACAGATGCAAGCATTGTTTCGGATTGGCAAAGGTGAACCTCCGCCAATTCCTGAATCAATATCGAAAGATGCCCGAGATTTTATTCAAAGATGCATACAAGTGAACCCTGAGAAACGGCCAACTGCAGCTATGTTGTTGGAACATACATTTGTAAATAGAAAATTCTTGCCTCCAACAAGTCCTGCTTCTCCTCTTGTTAATGTTTCTCAGTCTTGAAAGGTCTCAAATCTCAATCAAGCATGTTGGTGTTTGCTGAGGAGGTCTTTCTACAAACTACTCCATCAATGGGACACTCAATTCAGGCTTTGTACTGTGGAATATAGCAGAAAAGGTTTGTAGACTTGCCTAAACCTACCGGAGTTCTCACTGACAATCCTTAACCGGTTGGTGATTGTCATCTGAATCTGCAAGGTTTGGTCCCTTCCTGAGGAAGGTAAATTCAAGGAACGGCAGAGTCTGCATGTTCAAGAGTTCTGCAAAAAGTAAAAATTTTCACCTTATGAATGACTCTCACTCAGTCAGCTCTCAAATGCCTCAAGTCCTCAACTGATCTATGCCTAAGTTTGGTCAAAGACATGTCATCCATGCATGAGAGAACTAGAAAATTTACAAGAGAATTTAGATAAGCTCTCAAATGCAGCCATTGGTATTGGTATACACTCAAAATTGTATTGTCTACACAGAGAGGGTAGTGCAAAATAAGTTGTGGATGAGACTCACATTCCTATTAACATAGTTATGATCTCTTTTAGAATGCTCCATATGTATTTGTATTTATTTTGTGAAAATGTAAAGAACTAGATGGATATTTACACAAGTTTTTAGGCCATGACCCTGGGATATGCAAGAGCAAAATGGTTGGTCAAGAAAGGAAAATAATTGAGAAGAATTCGTTATTAGGAGTTTTACATGGGAAGTGTTGTTGAACATTGTCGAGAAAGGAAAATAATTGAGAAGAATTTCATTGTCAAGTCAATTTAGCAGCGGAATTTTGTTGCTAATTAATTTTTTTTTTTTAAGTTTGGAGATTAATGATGGGGGGATTTGTCATTGTATTAGAGGAAGGAGATGTATATAGCCTCTCTCTCTCTTTTACACGACAACTCTCACCCAACAAACTTCTTTGTAGCCTCTTTCTTGTTCTGGTCACACTTTCTTTTCAAATAATAGAATGTGAAGGGATATGTTTGGTACTCATACAAAACATGCCTCCATACGTTCAAATAATGTTATGCACATGGGGATGGATTATACGATAATATAAAATAGACGTGAAAATGTGATATGGGAATAGAATAATAATATCTTGAATCTCTCTTGATATGTTTAAGATAATATATGAGTGTCTCTCTATGATTTATTATATTTGCTTGAATAAAAATAAGATCAAAATGCAAAACATGTGATTACAACTAACGAGATTGAGTTGCACTAAATCAAAGCTCAATGATTGAGTTTTAATTAAGTTTTATTCCTTACAATGAAAAAGTTCAAGGATACTAGCCTTAAGAGTGTGTTTGATTTGAGGGGAGGGAAGGGAAGGAGATGGACGTTAAATTACTTTTTTGGGTTAAAGGTATTTAAATTTTAAGCGGGAATCCAAAATTTAAAAGGAATGAGAGGGTAAATTTTGGGCGGGAATCCAAAATTTAAAAGAATGAGAGGGTAAATTTTGGGTTTCTCCCATCTAAAATTATAATTTACCACCCCCTCAAACCAAACACACCCTAAAAGTTGAATCTGCCAAGCACGGAGGCCAAAATGTCAATAAATTAACCATGTGCATTACAACTTATTTTATGGGTCTTACAATTTATCTCCATGTAAAACTCATTTTCATCAAAATTGATGGGGCTAGATTCTCACTCTATCTGATGGAATTGGTTTGAGTCCCATAACACAATATTACTTTCTAATCCTTATATCCTCAGTTATTTTATTTATCAATAATTTTTGCCCTCTTCAAAACAGCATCAACCTCCTCCAGTCACCACCATCAATAGTGATTCTTCCTAGCTCCTCTCCCGCCATCAACAACCACTCACATTTCGTCTCTATTATAAATAGGTAGGGATCCAACCCTAGGTCAAGTGTATAAATTAATTGTGTAAATTATTTATAATGCATATGCTTCGAGTGTAAACAGACTTGTAATGAATAAAATAATTGTAATGCATATGCATGGAGCGTAAACAAAGTAACAAACTTATAAAAATGACTAAACTAATTGTAAAGCATAAAGTATAAACACACATAAAATATGTCATAAGAGTAGCATGAAGTGTAAACAAAGTAACAAACTTATAAAAATGAATAAACTAATTGTAAAGCATAAAGTATAAACACACATAAAATATGTCATAAGAGTAGCATGAAGTGTAAAAAAAGTAACAAACTTATAAAAACGAATAAACTAATTGTAAAGCATAAAGTATAGGCACACATAAAATACGTCATAGGAGTATAAAAGATAACTTTGAAAGACAACAAGTTTATGAAATTGCATATAGCTCAGTTACAAATCTTGGAAAGCTTAATTTTAAATCTCAAAATTAAAAATCAATTGTAAAACTTAAGAATATAGTTGTAAATTGTAGCAACTTTGTCAAATATAGAAGTTTAATTGTAAATTTGAGTGTGTTTCCCCACTGTATATTATCAGTATACATGTGTAATAAATGCCAAAATATTATGTGTAATGCTTAATTATGTTTTTTTGTCTATATACTTAAATTTATTAGAAAGTTTATGCGCAAACTTCTAAGTGCACATGATCTATATATTCTATAATACTCATACTCATAGTAACACCATTAAATTCTGTTTTGTTTTAAGTAACACCGTTAATTCTGTTAAGTAACACTATTTTGTTTTTGTATTCCTTTATAATTGAATTTTGTTTTATCTCTATAAATCAATGAGTTATCATAATTTTAAAAAAAAAAAATTTTTGCCAAAAACAAATTATAAATACTAGGGGATTCAATTTGGTAATAAATAACAGGTGATTCACTTTGATCAATTAATCAATAAGTATAATTCATTGATGATTATTTTCTAATTTCCTTTTTTATATTCCTAATTTGATTCTAATTTGTTTGGATTATATTTTTGCATTGTGACTCATTATAGACGTTTGAACTTGAGCACAAAAATATTAATTTAAATTTGAAGAATTTCAAAGTTTTTATGAAATTCACTTTCTCTCTTAAGGTTGCATGCTTTTGGAAAAATATAAGTGAGCAATTTTTTTTTTTAAAAAAAAAAGACATATACAAGTGCCTTTAAAAAAAGACATATACAAGTGCCTACATCTATAGTTGACTTCATATAACCTAATTGAAACATTACATGGATATGAACTTCCCCAGACAACACAAACACCCATTCTTGTTAATTAGATTTGTGGGAGAGAAATCAAAATTGAAGTGCTTTGTTCTATTTGTATTAGTGTTCACACAAGTATATTTCAATAATAGCTAGGTTTAGTTCTCTAGCTTATATTATCTAGTGTTTTGTTTTCCGTTTTAATATTAACATATTTAGAATATAATTTTAACTAAAATTATTATGGGAATAAGTTATTTTTTGTGGTGAGATGTGGTAGGAGTTGTACTTTTTTTAGGTAAAACGGAAAGAGTTGTGCTTTGATTAAGAACACTCTTAGATATTTATAGGTGCTTATAAATCGTGATTTACGGTATACGAGGTAAAAAATGTGAAAGAAGTATTATCTCGATTTACGTAATAAGCATTTATTATCCAAAAATAAGTTATCCTAAACTTCCCCTCGATAAAAAAGCAAAAAAGAGCACTCTTTCATGAAGATGTTCCCTTTTTCTTTTTTTAACACTCCCTTTTCTAATATTTAGAAAATCGTAACTGAGGGGGAAAGTTTGTTTATGCTCTTTTGACAAAAGGGACAATTGCAACAGGTCCCAATTATCTGACTCAATGGTAATTGGGTTATTCGAAATCGTCAAATTATAGTGAAGTTCTAAGAGGCCTGAGTGCTATTAATTTCAAATATAAGAGTATAATTTTACCCATTTGCTAGTAATGACAAGTTTAGAGTAATTGATGATAAGTTTAAACCAACCCATGACAAGTTTAGAGCATCTAATAATTATTAATTATATGCTGCCTTTATGATTTATGTTGTTGTTTTATTGAGTGTGTAGGAGGGTATGAATCTCTACTGCAAGGATTGTGTTTTGTTTTTGTGTGCTTAGGAATAGATAAATGGAAAAAATGAAGCTTCATGTGTTTATAACCCTTGTTATTCGATTTCAAAATATGTCGTCAATACAATACTATAAAATTGTTAATATTTTTTATGTACTTGTTAATAACAACTTTATTCTGCAAGTGACAAAAAAGATGATGAGTATGTCTGGAAAGCATATATTTTGTTTCTTGTATATAGATGGACAATCCTTAAATAGAGGAGAGGAGAATATGATTTGCAATATGTGGGGAGTAGTGTTCAAACAAAAACCATAAAGGAAGACATTACATATGAGGAATTGAGAACAATTTTGATATCAATTGTTAGAATAGAAAGTAGTAAAATTTTTATAAAATTCACGTTGACCTGATGTAACATCTTTATAGACCTTGTAAATGATGAAGGAATAGAACATTTTGTTAAATTCAAAGGAGAAAATGGTCATATGTATGTAGGAGATAATGTAGATGATAATACACAATCAATAAGCTGGGGATCATGCAAGAGAGGAATAGCATATATAAGTTATATTTGTTTTTTGAATTAATATTTTCTGTAGTTATTTGATGTTGTGTAAATTGTCATTGAATGCTCTAATCTTGTCATTAGTTGCTTTAAACTTATCATTGGTGACTTTAAACTTGTCATTATTAACAAAGGAACAAAATTGTATTCTCATGTTTGGAATTACTAACAGCCAGATCCTTTAAAATTTCACTGCAATTTAATGATTTCGAAGGATTTAGTTATTATTAAGTTTATTAATTGAGACTTGATTGTAATTTGCCGTTAAAAGAAAAGACCTCGCGTGGAGGCACCAAACAGAGTTACAAAACGAATAAAAGATTCGCATATATCGCATCCCACACGACTTTCACGTTGGATTGTCTGGACTCGGAAACGGAGTTAGAACATCCTAATCCAATCCTATAAATATATATATGAAGTCGACGACTCATCACTTGTCAAGAAACCAGTGAGACTTCGGATCCGGAGTTTTCCGGGAAATTCAAACCGAAGAAGCAAAGGGCAAATCCACTTCTTCCAACCTTTTCAGAAAGTGGACAACGGAAAAAACTACCAAACCATTCGTACGTTCGGATGATGTGACATGCCATTTTAGCCATTTCTGAGATGTTCTTTCGTTCTGCATTTCCGTTGCTGTGAGCTTTTGGCTTGTGATTTAAGAACGAAACTGAATTGCCGAACATTTGAATAAGAAAAATAATAATTGAAGTCTTAAACGGAATTGGTGCGATTGCGCGCGAGCGCCTGTTTGGGCTACTTGTGAGGAAGAGAGTGAGTTGTGAAAGTTCTAGAAGGTGAGAAAATATGTCGTTAACGAAAGAGCTGGAGCAGGTGATGAAGGCGAGAGGAGGATCAGTTCTGGGGAAGAAGACGATTTTGAAGAGTGACTATTTTCCTGGTTGCCAGAACAAACGTTTGTCTCCTCAGATCGAAGGTGCTCCCAATTATCGCCAGGTATTTAATATAATTAATATCTTCTGCTTACTGCATTTGTGTTCAGTGGCCTCAGCTGGACTCAATTGTTCTGGTAGGGTTAATTCCGGAAAGAATCAAATTTACTGCGCATTCAATTGAATTCTATTGCTATTATTTTACCTGTCCTTGGCTTCTTGGAAAACCAAGCCTTATTGGAGTCATTTGGGACCCTATTAAGAACGGAGTTTCGACTGATGTTTATAGAATTCTGATATCAGGGAAAACTGGTCTTCAATTTATATTTTTTAGGCATCTGAATCACCTTGAAACAGAACAATGAGAATGAAACAGAGCAGCCAACGTTGACATGAAAATAATGCATATGACGTATGCAATGACGTTGTGAACAGGGAACAACGACAGAGAGGTTGGTGTGTGGCTGCCAGTTCTGACTTTTGTATTATTTTAAAGAATTTATAAGGTTGTGGTTTTAGTATAAATAGATGTGTGTTTTTCATTATAATGCATCTGAATTTTGAATAAACACATTTGAGTTTGATTTCTATACCAACATATTAAAAAGTAGTATCTCTCCAAGTACCCTGTAAAAAAAGAGAGTGATGCCTCCCTCTTCATTTCATCAGGTTGTCGTAGAATGTTATTGCGGTAGGTGGCAATTGCCTCACGCAAGTTCTGAGATACAACCAAGACCAGGATTAAATGAAGAAATTTTATGTGAACAGTGAAAATCTGACCCTCAAGAATTTGTAAAATGAAACACAACGGAAAAGAAAAGAACCTAAGAAATATTTTGAGAAAAACAGTTTTAGATTCAGAAGGAACAGATACCTGCATTGAAGCACACTTGTCAATAACCTTGTCTACTTGTCTTTTCCCCTCAACACCACCCTGGAAGCATGTGAAACATTAGGACAGATAAAACGTATGCTGGGTCTTCCACAGGTAATAAATAAAATTGATACCAATACCTCTAACACCCGAACCAAGCTTCTTATAACTGCATATTCTCCCCTACGGATTGCCTCCTCTGAGTTATGCAAATGATCAGCAACATCAGTGGTACATGAAGAAACTCTACCAATAGAACTGCCTCGTGGAAAACCTATCACATATTAAGATGAGAAATAACATTTTGTTAAAATGGAATGGCATTTCAACTGGTATACCCTGTTTTGTTTAAGCTAAATTAAATAGCAACAAGAATATATATGGAGTCTAGTATAGAAGCTACATCATGTTGAGCATATAAAAAATTTTCTTTCCAAGCACTGGTCCCCACTAGTCTTCAACAAGGGTTATTCAATCTAGACAACATCAGTCCCATAGGAAAGCAAGGTACCACTCATTTAATAAATAAAATACCTGCTTTCATTTTTTCCTTAAATGAAAAATGTTAACACCAGATGTAAAGAAATGAAATAATCCACTTTCTAGTATTGACTACCCTTAGAAAAATTACGAAAAATACAGGAAAATAGGCAGTAAAGTCAGAAAAATTGAAGGAATTAATGTAAGAAGGAGTACCAGAGTCTCTGATTCGGTTAAGGTAAATCAAAGTTGCAATGACCATTCCAGTTGTAGTTCGTCCACGCCCCATTTGACAATTAAAAATTACCTCTGTATTTACTTCAGCCTGAGAAATTTTGTGAACCTAAAATCACAATTAAAGCAACTAAGACACATGAAAACAACACAGTTCCAAGGAATGAGAATGAGTTTTCTTTGTAAATGTTTTTGTACCAAAGCATCAAAATCCATTTCTTTTGGTGATTTTTCATCAGTTATAGGAACGCGTTCATAATCAACTAAGTATCCTCCCATTTGCAATTCCTCATACACCTATAGCAAAGAAAACAAGTTTAATAAGTCCATTAAGACAACTGACAGAGTAGCCTTAAGCAACCATAATAAACAAGTTCCACCCATAACTCTAGCGGGGTGTCTTCACAGAATTACATGACACTGGTTCCCATTGGTCTACCATCTGACCATCTGGCAGTTCATCAGTCACAAGGATCTTATTTCCATATCTGTTAAATCAAGGTGCAGTTAAGCTTGGCTATCAAGCATGGAGGAGTAGTTGATAATAAAAACAACAATGAATTGCATGTGGCAGACAGGAACAAAATAGTGTAGAACCACATACCTTGCAGCTTCCAACAGAATGTCTTCTTTCAAACGATCTTCCATTTGCTCAACCCTTCCCTATTGATACCCTGATCAAGTATAAAATGCTAGAACTAGTTAGAAAGCATACCAACTTCGGCTGTACCTTTAGTCATCTCAATAAACCCCAAAGAAGATAATCCTAAGTGGTAAAGGTATCATAAGGTAGGCAGCCAACATAAAACTCGCATAATCAGGGACCGTTAAGGAAAAAGAACACACCAAGTTAAAGCATTAAGAATTTGACAATAACATACCGTGTACTCAAGGTTGGAGAAAGGTCTCTCCACATCACGTAGAACAAAGGGGCGTCCATTGATGTACACAACCTGATTACAAGAAAAGGAGAAAGCAGTGAAATTTCAAAAAAGATGCCCTGAAATTGTTTGAGAATTTTTTTTTTTTTTTATATCACGAAAGGTTGTTTGTGCAGAATAAAAGTTCACAGAATGAGATGATTGTAAATTAAGCGTGTGCAGAGTATGAGTGCCAGCTACGTTAGCTGGTTAGGTAGCCTGTAAAAGGGAATATATGCAAAGGATTAGATGGCTTATGTTTACGATAATACAGCTAAACCTCAGTTTCTTATCTCTGTTTTTCGGATCTCTCCCTTTCTCTCCCTCCACCCTTTTTCCCTTTTCTGACTAACCACTATACATCAGAATGTAAGCCAAAGCAAACTCTGGGAGCCTCAGCAATTAGAGCTTCTAATATGTCCATATTTAACTCTTAAAAAGTTAAAGCTAAGAACCAAAAAAAATTCCATGGGCATGAAGCATATAGGTTCTGCTAGCCTCCTTCTTTGGAAATAGAAATGGGAAAGAAAGACTCAAAAATCAAAAAGGGGAATATTTTTAGCTATATTTTAATAAATTCATAGACCATATATCAACTAGTGCATAAGAGCATCAAGTATGACTATGCGTTGAAAAACAAGTAAATTGAGTTGTTACAGTCACTAGCAAACTGACATAATGGTTCCTCACGAAGGTTAATCCAGAGAACTTGTGCTCTCCTCCCTCCAATTTGTGCATCAATATGCTTGAGAACATTTTGTATTCCATCAATTGTTGGTATAGCAACACCGTGAACATGTAAGGAGTCAGCCTAGCAACATTATTATTAAAAGAAAAAGATGACAACAAGGTAAGAAAATGCAATGCAACGCTACTTAACAAAAGAAATAGGTATGACAGATTCGGGGTGCCAACAATAAGTAGATTCCATGATACTGATAGTTATGAGAATAAACAGGAACAAAAGAATTGATATAGTTGCATATGAATGTTAACACAATCATACATAAAGAAACATCGAGCAAATTAACATTCTATTAACCTAACTAACTCTGCTTAATCTCAGAACTAACTACGCCGATCAAATGCTTCCTGGTGAGGTGTGGTATAGAAACCAAACTCAAATGTGTTTATTCAAAACTCAGATGCATTACAATGAAAAACACACACCTATTTATACTAAAACCACAACCTTATAAATTCTTTAAAATAATGCAAAAGTCAGAACCGGCAGCCACACACCAACCCCTCTGTCGTCGTTCCCTGTTCACAACGTCATTGCATACGTCATATGCATTATTTTCATGTCAACGTTGGCTGCTCTGTTTCATTCTCATTGTTCTGTTTCATTCTCCCGGGGTTGGACAGGACTCATCCTCCTCGAGTCAGAATCAACATCATCAATATACGGAGATAGATCCGCAACATTGAAAGTGGCGGAAACACCGTAGGCACCAGGCAATTCCACTTTGTAAGCGTTATTATTAATTTTCTGTACGATCTTGAATGGTCCATCAGCTCGCGGAGATAACTTGGCGTTTGGTTGTTTAGGAAAACGTTCCTTCCTCAAATGTATCCAGACCAAATCCCCCACATTAAAGACTTGATGTTTTCAATGCTTGTATCGTTGTGCCTTGAGTTTCAAACTCTGCTTCTGAATCCTATTACAGACCTGCTCATGTAATTTCTTAATTTCTTTGGCCCGTTGGTCCGCATTGACACTATTTGTTGCTTATCAGAAGATGGTGTCAAATCAAGTAGGCTGAGAGGACGGGTGCCATAAACAACTTCAAATGGACACTTTTCAATTGCTTGATTGACTGAGTTGTTGTAAGCAAATTTAACTTGAGCAAGAATAAGATCCCACTGCTTCAAGTTCTTTCCAAAGAAGCTTCGTAAAAGATTTCCAAGAATTCTGTTAACAGCTTCTGTTTGTCCATCGGTTTGAGGATGACTAGTACTGCTAAACTGAAGTTTTGTTCCCATCTTTTTCCATAAAGTCCTCCAGAAATAGCTTACAAACTTGATGTCTCTATCAGAGGTGACGGTTTTGGGAATTACATGGAGACGAACAATCTCCTTGAAGTACAAATCTGCAACTTGAAATGCATCATTAGTCTTTTGGCAAGGAATGAAGTGAGCCATTTTTGAAAAACGGTCAACAACCACCATTATAGAGTCCTTTTGTCTCTGGGTCTGAGGTAACCTGAGGACAAAATCCATACTCACATCCTCCCAAGGTGCTTTGGGTACTGGCAATGGCATGTATAACCCAGTATTTTGGCTTTTGGATTTAGCCAGGTGGCATATTCTGCACCTTTGGATATGCTTGTTGATATCCCATTCAAGTCTTGGCCAATAGAAGTTCTCCTTTACTAAGGCTACAATTTTATCTCTACCAAAATGACCAGCTAATCCTCCATCATGGGCTTCCCAAATTATAGCTTCGCGTAGTGAACAAAGAGGAATGCAAAGGGTTCTACCTTTGAATAAAAATCCTTCTTCCCTATAATATTGTTGAAATGGCTGAAACTCAGTGGCACTCCAGGCACCTTGGAAATCAGGATCTTCTTGATACAACTCTTTTATAGTTTCAAAACCCACTACTTTGGTTTGCATAGTCGTTAACAGAGCATGGCGACGACTAAGCGCATCAGCTACTGAATTTAGGATTCCAGCCTTATGTTTGAGTAAAAATGGATAGGTCTACAACATTTCACTCCAAGCGGCATGCCTTCGATTGATCTTCTGTTGAGAATTCAAATGCTTGAGTGATTCTTGGTCAGAATAGAGAATAAACTCTTTATGCAACAGGTAGTGGCTCCAATGTTGCAAAGCTCGAACAACAGTATAGAATTCTTTATCATAGGTAGAATATTTGAGCTTAGCATCATTAAGCTTCTCGCTGAAGAAAGCAATTGGGTGGTCTTCTTGACTCAGAATAGCACCAATCCCAGTGTTAGAGGCATCACAACTGACCTCAAACACTTGGTCAAAATTAGGAAGAGCTAGTACAAGAGTTTCTGTCAAGCGTTTCTTCAGTTCTTCAAAACTTATTTGAGCCTTTTCTGTCCATTGGAACTTGTCTCCCTTGATGCAATCAGTGAGGGGTGCAGCAACGGAACTAAAATTTCGAATGAACCTCCTATAGAAGGAAGCTAATCCATGGAAGCTCCGAACTTCTTGGATAGATTGCGGAGTTGGCCAACTATTAATGGCTTCAATTTTGCTTGGGTCAACTCGTACACCTTCTGCAATGATAATGTAACCTAGAAAAATGACTTCATTTGTCAAAAAAGTGCATTTCTTCAATTGGCATAAAGTTTCTGTTCACGAAGAGCTTGCAATACTTGACGAAAGTGCTCTAAGTGATCTGCTATGCTCTTATTGTAGATAAGAATGTCGTCAAAGTAGACAACAACAAACTTGCTAATAAAAGGGCGAAGGACCTGGTTCATCAGGCGCATAAACGTGCTAGGAGCATTTGTCAACCCAAATGGCATCACATTCCATTCGTACAACCCATCTCTGGTTTTGAAGGCGGTCTTCCATTTTGATGATATCCACTACGAAGGTCAATCTTAAAGAAGATGGTAGAGCCATATAATTGGTCGAGCATGCCATCAAGCCTGGGTATCGGAAATCGATACTTAATTGTGATCTTGTTGACTGCACGGCAATCTATGCACATCCTCCAGCTTCCATCTTTCTTGGGAACTAGGAGTACAGGTACGGCACAAGGGCTGACACTTCCACGGATCAACCCCTTTTTCAGCAATTCTTCAATTTGGCTTTGAACTTCAGCATGTTCTTGAGGACTCATTCTGTAAGCTGGCCTGTTAGGAATTACTGCTCTGGGAATAAAATCCATAGCATGTTGAATGTCTCGCATGGGCGGTAATCCCGACGGAATTTCATCTGGAATCACATCAGGAAACTCTTCTAACAATGGCTGCACTTCAGGTGGAATGACAGTTCCGTTATTTGTCTCGAGCAATAGAAGAAAACCCATTACTTGGCTTTCTGTTTTGGACACCTTCTCGACTAAAGACACTAATGGTTTGGATTCATTTTTTCCTTTATTATGTTTATCAGGTGGCAAAGGAGCGAGCTGGATCTTCACACCATCCTTCTGGAAGGAATATGTGTTTGCGTGACCGTCATACAAAACATGTCGATCATATTTCCAAGGTCTCCCCAAAAGAAGATGATAAGCGTCCATTGGGACAACATCACACCAAACTTCATCATGATACCGTTTACCGATAGAAAAAGTAATAAGGCATCGTTTCAAAACTTTTACCTCGCTGTCTTGGTTAAGCCATTGAAGCTTGTAAGGGCTCGGATGGTTGTGAGTCGGTAGTTGCAATTTTTCTACTATGTAGTTGGAGACTACATTTTCACAGCTTCCATTGTCAATAATGACGTCACAGACTTTACCTTGAGTAGTGCAGCAAGTATGAAAAATGTTGCGACGTAGCCAAGGTTCTTCTTTCACTGTGGCTGTATGTAGACTTCTCCTAATAACAAGTGATTCACCGTGATCTGCATGAGTAATTTCCTCATCAAATATTGGCTCCTCATCAAATATCGGCTCTGTTTCAGGCATAGGCTCCCTTTCTTCGTCAAATACTGTATAAGCTTCCCCTTCCATAATAGTGACAACTCTACAGTTAGGACAGTTAGAAGCGATGTGACCAAATCATTGACATTTGAAGCACTTAGGTGCTTTGGAGTTGAATTCCCTAGTAGCCTTTGGTGGAGGCGCATTTGAAGAGCTAGGATGATGTATTTGTGACTTATGCCCATAAAAAAGAATTCTGGTTGAGGAAGACGGTTGGTATGGAGGCCTTCTGGGCTGCTGCTTCTTGATACGGATGGCTAAATGTATGACGTCGTCCAGAGTCCAGTATTGCTGGAGTTGTACTGGATGAGCGATGTTCGTATTTAACCCTCCAAGATAACGAGCTATTGTTTGCTCCTCCCTTTCTTGTATATCACATTTCATCATAAGTTTCTCAAATTCCCTAGTATATTCCTCTACAGACATAACCTTTTGGTGGAGATTATGTAATTGAAGGAAGTTATATTGATAATAATTGTCGGGAAGAAACTTACGTGAGAGCTCGCGTCGCATCTTATCCCACATTCGTATCTTGCTCTTTCCTTCTCTTTCACGCCTTCTTTTGAGATTCTCCCACCATATGGAGGCATGTTTCTTCAATTTGATGGCAAAAATTTTAACTTTCTGCTCATCTGGAATCTCTTTGTACTCAAAGACTCGTTCAACTGTTTGTAGCCAGTCAATGAATTCGTCCGGTTGGAGTCTTCTCTCGAATTCAGGAATGTCTACCTTAATGTCATTAAGGCAGAATGGTTGTTGGCGAGGATGATAACGGTAGTCAGAGGATGACGAACTGTGGCTATTCAAATCATCTTCTGAGTGGTCTCTACGAGTTTCGAGCAAGGCTTGCTGTTCTGTTATAGTGGCCTCTAGTTCTTGAATCTGGCGTCTCATCTCCTCCATCTCAATCTCATGTCTATTTCTGCGTCTTGGAGGCATTTTGCAGTTTGTCTGACAGGTTATGACTTTAAGTACGCAATTATTAGGTACAAGGTAGAAGGGTAGGGGAAGGATTTGTGTCTATGGAAAAGTCAAGGGTAAAATAGGAAATTTGAGTAATTAGGGGCAACAATGTAATTTTGGGCAAAATCTGGGGTCAAAATGAAATTTCAGAAAGTTTGGGGGGTCTGAAATGCAATTTTGTCAAAATCTGGGTCTCAAAATGTAATTTCAAAAAGTTCAGGGGTATAAATGTAATTTTGGTAGAATCTGGGGGTCGAAATGTAATTTCAGAAAGTTCAGGGGTATAAATGTAATTTTTCCAGAATATCGGGGTCAAAATATAATTTTGGCAGAATTTAGGAACACAAAATGTAATTTTAACAAAATTCTGGCTGACCGTTATGCTGACGTGGCTATATTGACACGTGGCAGTCAGTGATTTGTCCACGTGGCGTTGACTGCTGACGTGGATGATGATTGGCGGGTGACATGGCAAATGCTGACGGTGATGCTGACGTTGCGATATTGACACGTGGCGGGCGATGATTGGACAACGTGGCGCTGACTGGTCAGACAATGATGACGTGGCAGCTGACTGGGTCGTCTTCAACCTCTGGGCGCGTGGGAGGCGTGTGGGTCTCAGGCGGCGGTGCGTAGCGGCGTTTCTCGGTGGTGGCCGACTCCTATCCTGGGTTTTGGGACCTTCTAAACATGATGGTGTGGTCAGATTTTGAGAAAAGGTCGGCAGGATGGAATTCGCACACCCTGTTTTCCCATCGTTTTTCCTCTCAATCCTATTCCTCACTCTCTCATTTTCTCTCCCTCTGGAACAAGGCTCTAATGCCAAAATGGTATAAAAACCAAACTCAAATGTGTTTATTCAAAACTCAAATGCATTACAATGAAAAACACACACCTATTTATACTAAAACCACAACCTTATAAATTCTTTAAAATAATGCAAAAGTCAGAACCAGCAGCCACACACCAACCCCTCTGTCGTCGTTCCCTGTTCACAACGTCATTGCATACGTCATATGCATTATTTTCATGTCAACGTTGGCTGCTCTGTTTCATTCTCATTGTTCTGTTTCATATGTTTTGCTGTATACATTCATTCAGAAAGGGCTGCAGTCTGTTCTAGTTCTGCTGGTCACAGCAGTTTTGCTGACTGGACGAGAGCTAGGCCGGAACTATACAGTATTATTCTCAGGTAAAATTATTAATAATTATGAAGTCTTGGTTTTTTTCCTTTTTTTTCTTTTTATGACTTTCCCTTCATTAAGTCTGTTGTCCCAAGCCTACTAAGGCTAACTGATTGTAGACTAGTGGTTGCTTTCGGCCAAGCACAGGTATAGCTAGCAATGACTAGTTGTAATGCATTAATGCAACTGAGCTGGCTGCTACTTTCAGGCATCATCTCCTCCCCCGCTTCCCCCAAAAGGCTGAGGTCCTAACTGCTCCATGGACCTCTGTTCTGGAAGTGAACAATTTCATTGTTGTTATTATTGCTCTTAGGTTCAAAAGAATTCTATCAAGAAGTTCTTACTGTCTCGGTCTTTTATGTGATACCACGGTTCCTATATTGCCATTAGCTTCTGTTGGTAAAGATCTTTTGTTTCAAATTGTGTTGTGTTGGCTCTAATTATCCAGGCACCGGATACGTGTCCTCCTGGAAGATATCAATTATGATCTGAATTTGGAGTTTCTCTTTGCTGATAGTCAGGAGCTTCCAAATATAATATATCCTTACAGTATGGGTTTTTGGCATATCAATTGGATTGCTGATTGTAATTGCACTGATGACTTCCTCATGATTGTTAACATTGGGCTGGTGACACATTTTTTATTTTGCCTGTATCATAGCAGGTTGCTCAGGAGAGATCCAATGGGTACGCTAGGATATTCCAGTTTGAAGCCATCTCTGAAGAAGATAGCTAAATCTACTGATGGCCGCCCTTCTGAGATTGGTTTGGTTGCTGCCTTAAGAACTGGCGAGGTTCTTGGTAGTCAAACTATTCTAAAAAGTGACCACTGTCCTGGTTGTCAAAACCCAAGTTTACCTGAGAGAGTGGAGGGCGCACCTAATTTCAGAAAAGTTCCAGGGCTTCCAGTTTATGGGGTGGCAAATCCAACTATTGATGGCATCCGATCTGTCATTTGTAGGATTGGTGGCTCTAAAGGTGGACGCCCAGTTCTTTGGCATAATATGAGAGAAGAACCTGTTATTTATATCAATGGGAAGCCATTTGTTCTCCGTGAGGTTGAAAGACCATACAAAAATATGCTGGAGTACACGGTAAAAATTATTTTGACTTCTTTTTTTTTCGAAATAAAGTTGAGCTAGGGGATAGGTTCTAGTGCATATTTGACATTGAAGCCAGAAATATCGAATTTTCTGCTTTGCCATCTAGCAACACTAGATGCTATTTTGATTTTTAATGAGTGGATTCTCCCAGTATGTTAGTAAGAACTATATATCTATTCTCCTTGTAGTTTGCTGATACCATTAGTGGTCTTATTGGGAATAGCATTTACCTAATGAGTTTTGTGAGTTAATTTCTAATATAGAATCATAGGCATATGAATCCTTATCTGGAATGCCACAGACATGGAGATTGCAAGTTTATGAAATGTTGCCTTTCTATCTTTTTTATTGATGACTGTGAATGTCTACTTGGCCTGTGTTTCTAATAGCAATAGAAGGTCTTCAATTCAGGGATAATATCTTATGAGATGAAATCATAAAATTCATAATCTATGACTTTGATAGTTGTCTTCCCTTTCCATCAAAACTTGAAGATGGTAATAAGTTCAAGTTGTATTATCTTGCTGCATTGGTGTAGATATTGATTGAATACGATTTGATCTTAATAAGGTTGGTCCACTTCCACTGGAGCCAAGCCCCTTAACCTTTTTAGGTGCCTGTCTTTTAAAAATCTTTTTGTAGCATTTTCAATATGTTTAATTTAAGATGCCTTTTTAAATTCCGTGACAAGGTCTGCAAATTTTATCCTTGAATATCAAGTACAAACGTTGGTGATTTGAACATTTTTTGACTTCCAGGGAATTGATTGTGAACGAGTTGAGAAAATGGAAGCTCGGTTAAAAGAAGACATTCTAAGGGAAGCAGACAAGTATGGAAATGCCATACTGGTTATTCATGAAACAGACAAAGGGGAGATATTTGACGCTTGGGAACAAATCACTCCCAACTCAATTCAAACCCCTCTTGAAGTTTTTAAAAGCTTGGAGGCTGATGGATTTCCCATTAAGTATGCTCGTGTGCCCATTACTGATGGACAAGCTCCTAAAAGTTCTGACTTTGATACAATTGCTGCTAATATTGCTTTTTCTACAAAGGACACTGCCTTTGTTTTCAATTGTCAGGTGACTTTAGTTCTTTATTCCACAAGCTGTTCCCTCTATTTCACTTTGTGTTTCTTTTATAAGCTTTTTTAGTCCTCATTTCATCTTCATTATTTGCTGCTAATTTCTCATCAAACTCAGATGGGTCGAGGCAGGACAACCACTGGCACTGTTATAGCTTGTCTTGTAAAACTTCAAATTGATCATGGGAGGCCCATTAAAATCCTGGATGATGTGACACATGAAGGGGATGGTGATTCCTTAAGTGGAGATGAAACTGGGGGTAATGCTACTGTGTTACCCTCTAATGCTTTGCAAATAAAAACTTATGAGAAACAAAGCCATGTATTTGGTATAAATGACATCCTCTTGTTATGGAAGATAACAACTTTATTTGATAATGGGGTGGCATGCCGAGAGGCTTTAGATGCTGTTATTGATAGATGTTCTACACTTCAAAACATACGCCAGGCTGTTCTGCAATATAGAAAAGATTTTAATCAACATTTTGAACCTAGAGTGAGGAGAGTGGCTTTGAACCGTGGTGCTGAGTATTTGGAGCGGTATTTCCGTCTAATTGCTTTTGCAGCATATCTTGGAAGTGAAGCATTTGATGGATTTTGTGGACAAGGAGACTTAAAAATTACATTTAAGAATTGGTTGCATCAGAGGTCAAAGGTGCAGGCCATGAAATGGGGCATCAGATTGAGACCAGGGCAATTTTTCAGTGTCCCTGTAAATCTTCTCTATCTGTTTATCTATTAATCTCCATCCTCACAAAAGGGTAAAACAAACCACTAAAGATAGGATTGCTCAAATTGAAATGCAGGAAGAAATGAGAGCGCCTGAAAAGTCTCAGCATGGAGATATGGAGATGGAGGAAGTTGTCAAGACTCGAAATGGTTCAGTTCTGGGGAAGGGCTCCATACTAAAAATGTATTTCTTTCCGGGTCAGAGAACTTCCAGCAACATGCAAATACATGGTGCACCTCATGTTTACAAGGTATGCTTGCATGTATGTGCACTGCTAAAGAAACTAACTATCATCAGATTTGTGTTGCCAGACAGTAATGCTACACATCCAGTGGGGGGGACCTACAGGATCATGCAAGTGTAGGTAGAATTAGCATCTTTAATATGTTTATTTGATGAAAATAGTTGTCTGCATGATTAGCTTTGCAAAATTGATTTAGTTGTCTGTTCTCTGATGGGACAATTTAATACTCCATCTCCTTTATTTTCCTTTTGATCTTCGTACTTGTGTAAATGTGAATAATAAGTTTAATTATCATGAAATTATCAAGTCTTTTTTGTCAATTTATTCAGTTTTCTTAGAATATTAAATATATGGACACAGTAAAAATAGAAGGCAAAACATTGCGAAAGAGATATTTTGAGTTTTTTTTTAATTTTCCTTCATAACGTGTTAGGCCATAGGCACTTATGAGAAGATTGAGAAATTTCTGAACCAATAAATCAATACCATGTTTAATTTGAAAAATCAATAAAGTAAAAAAAAAAGATATAAATGTATATTTACACAGGATTGGCATATATTATTAATTCAGTTTAAATTTTTTTTAATTCATACATAAAGTTCTTGAGTCAAAAACTTAGTGTGAAGATATTAAGTAAATATGTATTATATTAAGAACTAAAATAGTATATAGACATTCCTTCTATTAAAATACTTTTTCTTTTTTTGCACTTTGTACACTTTGTCGTACATATTTGTTTACAACTAAAATATTAAATTAATAAGGGTATTTTGGAAGCAATTTAAATTGGAAGAAAGTGTAGAGTAGTCTCTTTTTTTTTCCAAATTGAGGTCTGTGTCTATTTTGAAGATGGAAGAGAGATTTGATCTCATCAAAATTTGGTGAGTTTTTTTTTTTTTTGGGGTCATTTACTGAGAACAGAACAAATTTAAGTCTGAGCTTGTTTCTTTTGCCCAGTGAAACACCCCAAATTTTATATTCATCAAATATATTGTAATTGATTGAGAAATTCAATAAAATGATGAATATTCATAAATTTGGAATTTATAAATTTTATAAATGTTCATATTTATGAGAAAATGGGTAAAATAATTGTGGAATTAATTTGGGTAATTTAAAAATCCCAATATTAAGGTCTAAAAGTGGAGAAATACTAGAGAAAATATTTGGTCCAAAAATATATGGGCATTGGCCAAAGAAAAATAAGAAAAGAAATTGAATTAAAAAGGTAATGGCAAAATCGTAATTTTGTCGAATTATCACAAAATTGATTATTTTCCGATCAATTGAAGTTAATTTCAATTAATTAAGAAAAATAAAAGGAAAAAATATATTTAAAATATTTTGGTCAATTTAATATGAATTTATAGAAAATTTAAGTAAAAATTGCAATTTTGACCAAAATTGAGACTTTACATATATACGTAATCGAAACAAGTTGTGAAGCCAATTGAAAATATAGGGAGGGACCCTTAGGTGCCTCCTACATATTGCATGAAGAAGGAAATATTAGTTGGACTTAATGACATGGTTACGTCAAGTTAAGGATTCATGTACATAAAGTTTAATTATTAGAATTTTTGTAAACTAAACAAATGAATAAAATAACATTGAATATATGATATAAGCTTCATCTTCCCACTCCCTTCAGCAAAACTGACGTCAAACAGCTCTGAAAATAGAGAGAGAAAGTGTGGAATTGTAGAGAGAGAAAGGAGAAGAGATCTTGTACGGTAAGTCGATTTCTCTGACGATTTAACTCCTAACGCGTATAACTCCGACTCTAAGCTACTCTTCTTTGTTCTTTAAGGTTTGGAGGCTCAAAAATCTATTGTTTAAAGGTTAGGGTTTCAGCCATATTGGGGAAAAGCTAATGAGAGCTTGAGGTAATTTTCAAACCTTCATATATTAACTATTCTAGTTGTTGTAGACAATTTAATCGATGAAATTTCGCCGAATTGTCCTTTATTTTAAATTTTGGAAATGTGTATGCCTAGAGGTTATGTTGCAGAAATTGGATCCAAATGGTAGTTATAAACTAATGAAATATTTAATAAAGTAGTTAGGAGTAGAAAGAAACACGTATGCGGAGCCAAAAAACCCCAATTTTTTCCGGGGAACTAAGAATTTTGGCCAAGGCTAGTTTGGAGGGGTTAGAGTTGGATTTTCAATGATTCGATGGTTTCATTGAGTTCAGGAACGAAAATTAGGTGGGGTTACAGTTTATCACTTTTTCGGAAAAATCTAAAAAAACATAATTACGAAAACGCCCCTGAAACCCTTAAAGTGGGGCTACAAAGGGCTGTTTCATCTTTTGGCAATGAATTTGGTAATTCTAAGTCTGAAAATGGATTCCTTTAGCAAAAATATGTCAAAATAGCCTATGTCAGAATTTTGAGAAAAATACAGTCGGACAGGGTACGGTGGAATCGGATTGGGTCCCGGGGGCATTTTAATAAATTTTCATAATGGGCTTATATAACCACTAGAAATACTATGAAAAGTGTCTAAATGGTACATTTGGAATTGTAGGGCCAAGTTAAGAGGCCGAATTGCTGGCATGCAAATCGAGGCACAATGTTCGAGGTGAAAAAGGTTTAAGGTATGGGGCTTACCTTATTTGCATGTATTTGATATCTATGCTTGTGTAGTAACATATGTGATTGCTTTACTTGTTTGTGCAGAGCATATTTGAATAAATGAAGCTCTGTTTCTGTTTTCGTTATGGCCATAGTCTTATTGCATAAAACATTGAGCATACAGAAATGTCATTATGGGACATACATTTAGTTAAAGCTAACATGTCATACACATAGCATCTATCATGCATGTATTATCGTATCTGTTTCCTACTGAGATTCTCTCAAATTTTACCCTCCCTTGCCAACAATTTAGACAGGCAAATATAGAAAGTACGCGGAAATCAGAGAAGAGAACTGTAAGAGAGAGGGTTGCAGTGGTGGAGCGAAGATGAGAAGAAGTCTCCATTTCACTAGATCGGTTTAGATGCCCTAGTAGCCCTGTGCGGCTACTTTAATTGTAAGTATCATATACGAACCCTTATGAGGATTTTCTATAATTATGCATATATTATCAATATATTTATACTATTTTTGTGTTGTCCATCGAACTGCATATCATTTTTAACAAATACTCTAATAAAGATGAAATTAAGATAAAGGCGTGACACCCAATAGATGTGAACGAGCAGGCATGTACGAGGAGATGATATTCTTTATTACAGTAAGAAATTTGAGAAGTTAACTGATGTTGATGATGAGGAACGTGCGTATCTTATGGACATCGCTTTAAGGTATCAAGGCTTTAAGGTAAAATTTTGCCTAATCTTTTCCTAATAGCATTTTTGCTATATTTGATAATTGAATAACTTCCATTTGAATTATCACTAAGAATGAATCCACTCCTAGTGGATGCGGGTAGAAATTACTTCGTCTAGTGTTTTTTATAAATACATATTTCATCTTGTCCTTAATATAAAATATATTTAATCTAATTTGATTAAATTAAGGAAGTTAGTTAAATTAGTTAATATAACATATATTTTCTAAAATATCAGTAATCTTTTCTTAATTCCTTCTTACTCTCTCCTCCTTAATTATTATTGAGGGATCATCAATAGGGGTAAATTAGAAAAAGATTGACAAATATAAAAATTATGTCTTATATTTAGGGCCAAAATCAATTCCCTAAATATGTCTTAAGTTAAGGACTAGAGGGAGTGTTAACAACTTTCCTTAGATTAAAGAACACAATCAAAATTAGTATGCTTTTAAAATTGAAATAATTGCTATGAGGCCCCAAGTAAGAGATTTAATAACTAAAGTACCAATAACAAGTGAGCATCATAAACCAATTGTGATGTTTTACACGGAACATGTTTTACACGGAACTTGTCAATGCATGCCCCTCAATTGTTACTAGACTTGCTGTAACATCCTTAAATTTTTGAAGCTTAGAGTTAGTTGTAATTTAAGTTTTAGTTAGTCAAAGAATATAGAATAAATTAATATTAAATATATATATATATATATAGATATATATAATAATTCTAAAAAAGTTATTCAAAAATAAATAAATATAAATAAAATACCCTATTAAAATAATTATTTTAATGTGAGTTTATGCATGTAAACTTATCTTTTCGGCTGGTAAAAAGAAAATTTGAAAAACAATATTGTTATTTTAATTAAAAAAGAGCAACTATTTTAATGTGAGTATATGCATGTAAACTTATCTTTTCGGCTGGTAAAAAAAATTCTGAAAAACAATATTATTATTTTAATTAAAAAAGAGCCCTAACTCTAATTATCTTTCCTATAAATACCCAATCTTCCCATTTAGTGTGTAACCTTAGGCGCCGTTATGGGTCAGGTAATCGTCTTCTCTCCTTCATTTTCTCTGGGCTGCACTTCTGTATGCATTTTCACTGCACAAGGTCTTCTTCCTATCTTCCTATCTTCCTATCTTCCTATTCCTTATCTTTCTTCCTTCATTTTTTCTGTTTTGCCACATGTCTTATCATCTTCCTTCACCATATTTACTCCACCACCTACGCATTATGTGAGTAAATATAAATATATCTTTCTTTTTCTTATTTTTGCAGCAATATAAATATATCTTTCTATTCACTTCCTCATGGCCCACTTTCCATCAAGAACTTCTCGTCTCTTCATGCACGAACACACACCTCTATTTATTGGACCCATTCCTTATCGTTTCAGTCATCAACTTCTGTAATGTCTACCTGAACCCCCTTTCATGTTTATTTTATTTTATTATTTTGATCTTGGGACTATACATAAAGAAAACTGTAGATATAGGCTAGTTATAGATGCAATTGGGGGAAAAAAAATAGATGTGCTTTTTCATGGTTTGGAAAAAGTACCAACTTGCCATTTAAAAAAAAAATCCTACTTCCTTTTTGCTGATGTCCGGAAAAAGAAAAAAAAACATACATTTTTGTCATTAGGGTGCTCAATGGTCATTAGGGTGCTCAATGGTCATTCGGTGGTTTCTCAATATCTATATATATCATAGGCATATAACCTTTTTGAACTTCCAATTGAGTCTTATTCCAGAACTTAGAAAATAAGTTCTTTTCTACATCAAATAACCAACACAAACAAATGCTTGTATGCGTAATTGGCCTCTCATTAAAAATATTTTTATTATGAAATCTGGACAGTTTCTATTCTCAGTTTATATTAAATAAAGGGTTAATATAACTTTTGGTCCCTGAAGTTTGATCCAATTTTGGTTTTGGTCCCTCAAGTTTGAAATCTGTGGTTTTTGTCCCTGAAGTTTCACCTGATTTTGGTTTTGGTCCCTGAAGTTTGAAATCAGTGGTTTTGGTCCCTGAAGTTTCACCCGATTTTGGTTTTGGTCCCTCAAGTTTGAAAAGGACTTGGCGACCCAATTAAAAAATCCGACCCAACCCAAAAAAAAAAACCAAGTCCCTTTCAAACTTGAGGGACCAAAACCAAAATCAGGTGAAACTTCAGGGACCAAAACCACCGATTTCAAACTTCAGGGACCAAAACCAAAATAGGGTGAAACTTCATGGACCAATACCATCGATTTTAAATTTGACGGACCAAAACCAAAATTGGATCAAACTTCAGGGACCAAAAGTTATATTAACCCTTAAATAAAACATACTTTCACATGCGTACACCCTCATGTTACACACACAAAATGTATTGAATTTTTATCTGATTCATTCTTTTAATAATTTTTATTTCTACAAAAAAAAATCTGTGGGAACTAATAAGTATGTATCTATATGATATTACTGTTTTAGAATACTAATAGAGTAGCTTTAGAATAGTATTAATTAGTATATTAATAGATATTTATGTGTGTGATTTTGTAGACTCTTATTGAGAGCTTTAGAGTAATACTTGTGTGATTTCCTATACATTAGGGAGTAACATGTAACTCGAAATATTCTTCCATATACTTATAAATTGTGTATGATTGTGAGTGACTGTCTTTTTAAAAAAAAAAAAAGACTGAATTATATGTATATATGTATGTATTGTAAATTCTCAAGTAAACAATGTTATAAGTAAATTTCTTTATAACTCACTTTATTCACATAGTTAATAATATAATTATAATTAATGTATTGTTGGATTATTGTTTTCTTTTTGTCATATTTGAATATGTGATGATATTTTATACGAATGGAAGCATAATTTATTGTACCTTGTCTTAGAATGATATCATATTTATTGATGATTGAATATAACTGTCATGGCGATTGTATTTGTAATGGGTTGGAGTAAGGAGGAATTTGTATGATGAGATCTCTATCATGTGGTATGTCATCACTCGGCGCACAATGGATGACACTTGTCAGGGCCCCCTCTTTCATGTTTTCCTTTGGCCAGAATTACGTTGGAGCTGTGGGACATATGACACCTTCTTAGTTGTGTTCTTTTAAAAAAGGAAGCTATGGTCCAGACTTAAGCTCTATTACACCTTTGGCCAGGTGCATCTTAAGAACTGGTGAGCTTGGGACAATCCAGTCAAATGAATGTGTTTCTGCTAGACTATGTGTTAGCTTATGGCTCAAGTCAGTGGTATAACGATGGACAGTGATATAAGGGTGGTTGCATATCACATATTGTATAATTGTATATTACATTGTATGAATAAGAATAGAGGTTGTTTAATGACGATTAACTTGAAATCATTTTATATGAGGATTGTGATATATGTAAATATATATGCATGTAATCAAATTCTTCTTTTTATCATATGTGGTTTGCTTGTGTACGGTAGAAACTTTTAGTAATTACTGAGACGTGGAATCTCATCCCTTATATTCACATTTTTTAGGTGATTGTTCTAGTAGGAAGCAAGGAAATGAATCTATGGAGTGAGCCTTGAAGGCTCTCTTGTGCTCCTAGAGCATATGTTATGTTGTTTTTATTTTACATGAGCCTAAGACTTCCGCATTTTATTTTGTTTACTTGAATATTTTGGGGATTTAATTTGACACAATAATGTGGGTTTTAGTTGAACTAATTATGTATTTTGATGATTTGGATGTTGAGCATCCTTATTGGCTGACTTCTGAAATAATTTGGTTAAGCATTTGATTGTTTGGTTTGAGGTGTTGCACTTGCAAGTAATTAAATCCCTTCTTTAGGGCCTTACTATAATTCCCCTTTGAAATTTACGAAATTACTCGTAATGTTTAGTTAGTTAGGAGGTAAGTCAAAATTAATACTCCCTCCGGTCCTAATTATAGGACAATATTTGAGAGTTGAACTTGGTCCTAATTATAGGACAAAATTTTAATTTTTATCAATTTCTTTCCAAAATACCCCTTATTGATACTTTCTGAATAATAATTAAACACAATAATAATTTAATAAGAGTATATCGGAAGTTGTTGAGGGAGATTGACAACACTGGATTGTGTGAGAACTTGGAGAAGTCGTGTGTAAAGCAGGAGAGGTACAAGAAAAAATAAAGAATTAAAGTAATTGGATGCCATTTTAAATTTTAAATAAGGGTATTTTAGGAAAATAAATATGATTAACTAATTTAACTACTATCCTTAAGTTCTCCAAAATTAGGTAAATATGTCCTATAATTAGGACCGGAGGGAGTACTTTCAGGCAACAGGTTTTTTTTTTTACAATAGGTTTTATAGTAAAGACAGTACATTGGCAAGCGTGGCCTATGTGTTTTATCACGTTAGGAATCCTTTGTTTCCAATTTTCTTCTCATTTGCAAGCGGTACTTTTTCCTCATTACATTTAGTTCCTATATGTACTACACATCTCCTAAAGAAACAAAACTTGCCACATGGATGGACACAAGGGCTAAGTAGGGTGAGCAAAACACCCATAACCCGCCCATCCACCCATGACCCATAGTACTTTGTCCCATTTAAGCCCTCCCAGATTGGGCCCATAACAGGTAACAGGCCATCTGTACCCGTTTATATTATACGGATGGGACACAGGTACACCACTTGGGCACCCGTGCCCGCCCGTTACCCATATATACACCATTTATTTTTTTTATTCAAATTCACAATTCCAAACTCCAGTTCTAGTTGAGACTTGAGACCAAGTTCCCACTTGGCCATTTCCTAAATGTTCCCAATTCCTTCACGTAATAACTGTTAGTCCCTAAACCTGACTCTCGCTCTCGGCTCTCGCCCTCAACCTCGCCGCAAGCCCTCGAATTTTCCCTCTCACCCCCAACCTCTCCCTCAATCATCATCATCACGTGTCGTCTGTCTTCCTCATCCGTCCCCAACCTCAGCTCTCATTGATGTCAGACCATCGTAAACCTCAACTTGGAAGCCTTGGGTGTCGCAATGTGATCTGAACTTTGGAGTATGCTACAGCAACTTCATTGTTCCTCTCAATTTTTGAAGTCGGCCACTTCATTAGTTCTTCTTCTTCATCCTTCATTATTCTTCTTCATTCTAGCAGCATCAGTACCATTCTTATCTCCTTCCCCTGCACGATTTCATTATAGCTAGGGTTTTCAAAGCTCACTCTCTTTCATTTTTCTTCACATCGGATCCTTTTTATTCACTTTTTTTGGTTGTGGCAATGATACTAGACCCCATATATAAATTGACATATGTTGAAGTTACTTTTGCTAACCTTTTTAATGAACCAACAAAGTGTGAAGCTATGTTGAGGAAGACTATGGGTGTATTGTATAGTTTATATGATCAGTATTCAGTTAGTGTTCATCTTGGTGAAACTTCTACTTCTCAACCAATAATGAAGCAAGGGGACAATAGCGGTTGTGGGAATAATGTGTTATTTCCGGAGTTAGAACTTGAAGGGGCCTTGTCATCTGCTGATGTTACATACCAAAAGTGTTTAGCCTAGGCAGATGCAGAGAGTAATGTAGAGAAAATTTTAGAAGTGTGAATACCTTCGAGCTGAATTGGTTAGTTATTGTGGTTTAAAATTTGACCTCTTGGCATAGTGAAAAGGAAATGCTTGTAAGTATAAAGTGTTAAGCTTGACAACACGTGATTTGTTAGCTGTACCAATCTCTATTATCTCTTCAGAAGCAACTTTTAGTACTAGGAGTCGAGTATTAGATGCTTTCAGGAGCTCTTTATCCTCAAAGATGGCTGAGGTACTTATATGTGCACAACATTGGCTATCAGTGAAACCACCCAACTTGATAATTTTGATGAGACTGCAGCTATTGTTGTCGATATCTTAATGTGCATTTTCTATTTTCAGTTTTTAACGTTTCATTTCATCCTTGTATTATTTAATACATATTAATCAATTGGATTTATCTTCCTTCATTTTGTAGAGGAAGATGCAACAACAGGAGGTGAATTTGACATTGAAGATTTGCGGTTAAGATGAATAGATGATGAATTTTTTATGTTTGAAGTCATTCAAGTTTGAACTTCAATTATTTGTATTGCTTTGTTTTTTTGTGTGATCATTGTGAAGTTTTGGTGTTTGAAGTTTGAAGTTTGAACTTTAAAGTTTAGTATTCAATAATTTAGAATGTTAATATGGACATGGTTAAGCACTTAAAGTTATTACTTATTAGTCATTTAGTTATAAAAAAGCAGGTAAGTATTATTGAGCAGGTTTGAAAGCTTTTGGATTTGGATGCTTTGAAGTTTGAACTTTGCTAATGATCATAGATGATAGGTTATGTTTTTAGCTTTTTTATTCTCTTTATTCTTTAATTTTACTTTCTAGTGCTTCGTTTGAGAGTTGAGATACTTTTATGTTAGACTGTTTCTTGTATGGTTGTTTTTAGTTGGAATGAATTATTTTTCCTTTGGGCAAACAAAAACACAAAAAAAGTCAGGCCTACTGCGATAAAAGTGTCCTGAAAAAAAAAAGTTTCAGATTCTTAAATGGGTTCCCTGGACCCATTTAAGCCTGCATCATTTAACCTGTACCCTTTTTATCACGGGTTAAACGGGTTCATCCACGGATACAGGGTGCCCTATACCCATTTACTATAAACGGACGGGGCACGGGTACACCCCGGGGGCAGCCCTAACTGCCCGTTACTCACCCCTAAGCCTGAGCTTGGTCATCTATGTAACAATCTTAGAATTGATATATAATATAGATAGCTCTCCTCACAAATATATGGATGTACAGTTGAAATTTGTTATCAGTGCCATTTTCACCTTAGAATACTATGTGGGGACATTGAGGAGAAAACAAAGAGCGTGGAACTAGGATCCTACTTCTACGCATTTGGTTTCTCTCCATTCACAAAAGTGAATGTGGGGCATGCATTTAGAAAGAGAGTAACACTGAGAGAATGCAGTTATGGATAGAGCTCATATCTCATAATTAGGTGTGTATATATCAGGTTCGCTCTCCATTTTTTTTCATAGTGTATTTTCCTTTTGGTTGTGACATTGCTAGAATGCTCGAAACAATAATGTCTGATGGAACTTTTAGTCTTTATCGTATGCAGAGTGTAGGTAAAGGTGGTGGTGGTGGTGGTGGACAAGGAAAACAGAGTTCATGTAAGACTCATCTGTGTTGTTATATGTGATATAACATACTCCTAGTTTCGTACTGTACACTTATTTCTTAGGATTTGAGCATAGGATCCCAATGTAGTTCCTTGTATTAAATGATTAATTGGGGATTTTAGCTGAGAAAGCAATATTTGTTTTTCATATTCCCAAAATTTCACCAAGGAATAAGAATAACTACAATTAGTAGATTAGCAAAATTAACATCAATTAATGCACAAGGGAATTAACAACTACTATTTTTCTTATTTCTATAATTTTACCAATGAATGTAGACATAAGAATAACTATAATTAGCAAATTAACGAGTGTAAAAAAGGGAATCAACAAGACATAAGAGAATTAGAATGCAAGTTAGGGACCTAAGTTTGTTGGAATATTTTTTTCACCATCATGCTTAAATTGATTTGATGGCTTGGTTACTATCATTCTTTTGATGTGTAAAGGGGTCATGGTTTCAAACCCCTTGACCACCTTCTTTTTAAAATTATTCTCCAACTAACCAGAGTTGCCGAAGGCACTTAATTGAATTTTCAGAATTATTTGTGGTTGTTCTACTCTTGAGGTAGGGTGTATATTAAATAGAGAGTGATTATGTGAAAAATAATTAAAATATATCTTAGTTGGAGGGTAATCTTGAAAAATAACACTAATTTTTATCATTTTGTTGATGCAAACCACTTTAATGATGTGACTTGTATTAAAAATTGGAGTAGTAATTCAGTAATTTATATCTTATAAAAAGGATTGGAGTAAGTATTTTGGAAGGGAGAAAGTACTTTGTTTTAACTAAAACCAACACAAAATTAAACACACACTTATAACCGACTTGGCTAGTTCGATCCATAGATATACTAAAAGTAATTTGTTTCATCTTACTCCATTTGTTGCAAAGAAAATTATTTTTTATCATATTTATAAGTCACATCATTAAATTTTTTTATATGAATATATAATTTTTCTCTTCATTTATTATTATGTAGACTTTGTACTATTGAGGTAGAGTATGTATTAAATAGAGATAGAATTTAAAAGTTATTTAATTTTAAAAATAGAATTAGTGAGATGTAATGTTTTTCTTAATTTCAATAAAATATGTCGAAATTCACTTATACTAAAGTACTCCCTCATGTCCTTTTTATAAGAAACAACTATAAAAATTACACAGTTTATTAGTTAAAAACAATAAATACATATGTATGATATGTATTTGTCTTTTCAATTATACCCTTATGTATAAAAAGGCTACATCATAGATAATAAGTGAAATTTTATAGTAGGAAAATAATGAGTGGACAAGTGGCATATATTTAATTGGTGTAAAAATGAAAAGACTATTTTAAAATTTCAAACAAAAAGATTTGTTCCTTATATAAAAAGGATCGGATGAAGTATTCCTCCGTCTCTAAAAATAAGCTTCAAATTTGAGAATAGGTCTATCCCAAAATATAGGTTTCATTTTATGTTTATTAAAGTATTTATTGTGCTTTTTCCAACTTTACCCATTGATTGTATTTGTTGCATTTATTGTCTCTTTCACTTATTCTCTTTACAAATAAGGGTATAATTGAAAAAACCACATATAGTTAATGCTCTTAACTAATTTTAACTATTTTTTTGATAAATACATATCAGTTATTAGAAGCTTATAATTAGAGGCAGAGGGAGTATAAGTCGTGGACATAAGATGATGACTTTAGCATCTATGTTATTGTCTTTAATCAATATTTTTGAAAAATAAGTTGCATTTTTTACTTATTTATTGTCTTTAATCAATGTTAACTCACTTTTTAATATACTTAATTCGGTTATGGGTATCTTAAAAAAATGAACGAAGAGAATATAACAATAATGAACGAGTTAACTAACAATTACTCCCTTTATTCCTTTTTATAAGAAACAACCGCCACATATACCCCATTCCTATTTATATGAAATATTGAGAAAATGTTTTAATTTTTTTCTATTAGTTTTCCATTTTGCCCCTATTTAATTATCTATATTTCTCACAATTGCTCTCCACCATACAATCATCTTCATTACTCCTACAATTACTTCCTCCAATCCTTTTTATAAGAACCCAAAATTTAAATTACCTTGATCTTTTTATAAGAGCTTGACAAGAATTGTCTAAATATTTAATGGGTTTTTTTTTTTCATTTTTATCCCCTCATTAATTATATGCATTGCATTAATTAAAAGGTTAGTGATACTTATATTTACTTCATTTCTCTCTCATATTTGCCCTTCATAAATAAGGGTATGCCTAGAAAATAAAATTTATTTCAGATATACTTATTATTTTTAACTAATTTTAATTATTTTCTTAAACTGCATAATTTGGTTATTGAGCTCTTATAAATAGGACCGAAGGAAGTAATTTTTTTATTCTCTCTCTTCTACAATCCTCTTTATCATAATAATTTTGTTATTCTCTCTCTTATTTCATATGTCCTTGTAAATAAAAGTATTTTTGTCAAAAAAGTTTCAATTTTTACATATTTATTGTCCTTAACCTGATCTAATAAAATATTTCTTTTATAAAGGAACGGAGGGAGTACACAAGTAGCAGCTTGTCTGGACATGAGATGGCCGAGAGAATCTATTCACATTAACAATTTATATGAACAGTATGTATATTGAATGCCATGTCTATATATTAATTGGCCTCAAAGTTAAGTGTGTCGCATCAATTACTTAATATGGTTGGCTGCCGCGCATCAATTAAAGAGTTTGGTTAGTCATTGAGTGTGTCTGAGCACCTACTTCTCCGGCATGCACAAATAAATCAACTTATGGAACGGCTTCATTTGTTGACTGCTTATTCTGTGGGAGAATTAGTACAAAGAAGTCCAACCAAAAGAAATTATTGCAATCAATACAAAGTTTTATAATGAGTAGCATGAAATAAAAAAATTCTTACTTATTATTTATTGAGATTTTTTAGTTCTTACATTTCTTCATTATGATCTCATTGTAATTCTATCTTGTTCATTTTCTCAATTCGAGAGAATCTTAGTTTTTTTAAAAGGAAAACTTCTGCCTTGTATACTTCAATCTTCAGTGTTCTTTTCAATTCATCTTATAAGGTATCTTTTAGAAGAAATCCTATTTGAACCAAGTCTAAAAGTACGGGATGAGACCTTTCTTTCTTCTTTACTTTTTTTTTGGGTATGCCGCCCCACGTGAAAGGAAAGGAGCGAAACAAAAGAACCAAGTGGGTTGTGGCAATGTCAAAATTTTCACCTATTTGTATCTATTTAGTGATCAGTCTATTAGTTTCTTTAATTTGATGCCACTTGATCTTCTTTTTCCCTTTTCTTCCAACAGTTCGACCTATCCAGAAAAATTTTCAGCCTACGAATGTGGTTTCGATCATTTTGGTGATGCCAGAAGTCGTTTTGATATAAGATTTTATCTTGTTTCAATTTTATTTATTATTTCCTGCTCCGGAAGTAGTCTTCTGCAGTACCTCCCAACAAGATTGATCCGTTTGGATATTGGTCTATGATGGCCTTTTGATTAATTTTGACGATTGGATCTCTCTATGGTTGAAAAAGTCAAAAAGGGGTGTTTCAGATAGGAAGTAATCAGTAAAGGGCAAAAAATTAGCCTAAAAACTTTACATATAAGATAGCCACGAATCATTCTATGTTAATTAGTCTAAAAAAACTATGCATGCATGCATTTAAATGATTTCATTCAAAATAAATAGTAACTTTAAAATATTTAAATGAAATTTTTTTAAAAATTAAAAATTGAATTTTATAGTGATGATTTATTCAATTGGACTCATAATAATTAAATTTATTTTACTCATTTAATTAGGGTAAAATACTCTAATTAACTCCCTTGCATTTTGTCATAATTATACAAACATCCTCCCTATTTTAAAAATATACACTTAAGTTTAAATTGTTAATATCGTTAAGAATTTTTTTTATTTGATAATTGATAATTAAAAATTATATTTTCTAATTTACCCTTCATTGTACAAAATTCTTAATTTTGAATGATTCAAACACATCTAGTCACACACACAAACACACACATATTTATATATAGAATGTTAATTAGTTTAATTATAACAACATAAAATAAAAACAAAAGTCATGGGATCATGTTTTTGCTTTTCTAGTATCACTTTTGAAAAGTAAAAGGATGATTTGAGGAATGGGAGGGAAAATATGAAAAGAAAAGATGTTGCAAGGTAAATGACTTCTCTCTTCATCATTTAGTGGATGGGTGTGTATCTCATTAATAGTGTTGCAGAGCACTTGAAACTATTGAAGCACTCAACCAACCTGGTGAAAATAAAAGTCTATTGTTCACAATTGATGCAAAATACATAGTACTATGAATGAATGTTAATTAACTGATGATGTTAATTAATTGTTTGTAATAAGGAGGGAAAGTGAGGCTCTATTTGAGAATATCATGATCTCAGGGGAACTAATTATGAATCATTCTGTGTTTGGATTCCTACGGAATCAAATTTGATGGTAGATTGGATTGTTAAAACTGTTTTAGAAGGGTCCTACCTGATTGATTGGATATTTCGACCACCGTCTCAGCTAAGAAAGAATTTGGAGTGAGATAAGCTAAGCGCTGATAATTAATAATGACAGATGATGTCTTTTCCTGTTTGTTCAATTTCTTGTTTTTCTTGTTTGTGTTTTTATGACATTTCTTGTTTATGTTTTAGTTGTTGGACTATTTTGGTGTTGTTACTGGTTTTTTTTTTTTTTTGCCAACATGTTACTATTGAGACTATGGTATTTTAAATGAAATTAATTCAACTGGCCCCAAAAAAAAGAAATGCTTTAATTAGAGTGATACGGGCTCAATAAATGTATATCCGTCTCCAAATCATTTGACTATATGGTTGCATATTGTAGATCCTTTCGCATCAACTTTAAAAATAATATTCCTTATATTCGCTATGTTTAACTGTTTTACTCAAATTGTTGGCACAAAAAACTGTTTTACACAAATTAAAAAGAAAATAAAAATAAAAATTAGGAAAAAGATCTCCCCCCGCCTTTAGCATTTTTTACGAGGGAGCTTCTAAAATCTTTGTATAGTATGGATACATGTATTCTTCTAGTCTTATTTATATGTCATTTTTAATATATTTCATCACTAAAATTAAGAAAAATCTTAAATCTCACTAACTCTATTTTAAAATGTAATACCTTAACATAAAATCTACTTTAATAAAGAAATTGAACTATCAAATGAGTCTTATATTAGAATTTAGAGGGATTAACTTACTAACTTCTCAACTTTATCCATATTCATTATATGCACTTTCTTTAAAAAAAATAACAATATACATTATAGTAAATGAAGGGTAAAATTATATATTCATTTAATTATATGACTTATAAGTAGGATAAATACATAATCTTTCTAATATGTCTTATAAATAGGACCAAATGAGTATAACATACTCTAGAAATTGTTTGAGTCATTAATAATTTCTTACTCAAAATGCTTTTTTCCTTAAAGTATTATATCACACTACTACAAATTTATCTATATTTCAAGGTTATTTTTACCTATTCGAGCACTGAATATTTATATTTAATAGTTGTTTCAATATAACCGTTATTTATAGAACATTATATTTCACGATTCTTAGTCAATGACTATTAAATATAATAAACAATATTTAACGGTTGTTCACAAAAATTCAGGAAATATTTTGTATAATACTTAATGATTAATTTTGTGAACGATATAGTATGTCACCAGTTGAAAAGAATTTATTCAACAGTTCTTGGCCTATAAACATAAAATATAACATATACTTGATGGTTATTTGAAACTACCGTAATATATTGTTTGTAATACTTGATGGTTATTTACTAATAACTGTCAAGTATGCAAGACCAATTTTTTAAAAAAAATTAGAGGGCTTACTTTTGATCAGCCCCTAAAAACTTATGTGATCAGATAATTAAACAACATAATCAGTTAGTAGATTACAAGTACAGAATCTTTCATTATATTCAATATGAATATTTTTTAAAAAATAAAATTTAAAACATATTTAACAAGGTCAAAAATTTTCAACTAAATTCCTTCTTATTTATATGTTGGTGGTTGATGGAACTTCATAAAAGTAACTCCTTATAGAGTAATATATTATACTTTTCAACTGCATTTTAAGGATAAATAAATAAATTACATTCAACATTTTATAAAATATCATATAAAATGAGACACAAAATCCTTTTAAAAAATGGCTAATTAAGGAAGGAGAAATTAATAAAATAGTTAACGAAATTACCAAAAATATAATCAAACAAATTAGTTAAACAAAATTTCAAACAATAAATTAAGTAAACGACTCGTCCGAAAAATTCAACATTTGATCACTCAAGGATATCATGAACTTGATCATTATAATGAATCATTTTTATGGCCATAAAACTTGATCATTTTAATCATTAGAATTTCAAAATATTTATTACAAAAATTATTTTCAATACTAATTATTTTTTAAAAAATGACAATTAAAAAATTACCATAAATTTTTTACCCTTTAAAATAATTTTTTAAAAAAGTAAAAGTAAAAAAAAGTCAAAAATATACCTTTAGACCCTTAAATTTATAAAATGTTTTTGTTTGGTCCCTTAGCTTTTAAAAGGTCTTTTCAGTCATTTATCCTAAAATGTCATTTATAAAAAATGTTGATTTTGAAATTTTAATAATGACAAAACATTATCAAATACTAACATATAAAATTTAGTTTTCAAAATAATAAGGATTGTTACAAAAAATATCATTCTTTGAGACTAACAATATTAAGATTACAGTACTAAAAAGATATCACCTTCAGTCATAAATATGAGACTTAGTTGACTTTTTTAAAAAAAGTAAGAAAGCTAAATAAGTTATTTAATTATATCATATATTATATATGATTAAATTATATATCACTTTCAAAATTAAAAAAATTAGTTTGGAGAAAAAATGATAAATATAAATAGTCTAAAATAATTTAATTTAGTTCAAAAAAATAAAGTAATTAAATTATTTTTTTAATGTCTCAAAAGAATAAACTATGTATTATATTTAGGACCAAAATAATATTTTTTAAAATGTTGGACTAAACTAACATTTTGGATAGAGTCTGAGGATCAAATATATACTTTTTTTCTAAAAAAGATGTAAACAACTAATGGCTTGTTTGGTACGAGGGGCGGGAGAATGAGGGAAGGGAAAAAATTTTTAAGTTTGACTTAAAAAAAATGAAAGAAATAGGTTTAAAAGTTTTTTATTAATTTTTCTCATTCTTTTATCTTACATCTTCTTTTTATTACAATTTTATAATCCTGTTTCTTCAATTTTTTTAAATCCAACTCACAAAAATTCTCCCTCTCCTCCAAATCCCAAATACCAAACAAACCCTAAATATGAAAGTGTTCAAATTGGAGCTATCATCACTTTCCAAACTGAATCCTATATCACCCAAACAATCTGAATTAATTACTTTTGGATTCACTCACGCTTCTCTCTATATATTCTTATGTAGGGGCCTTATTATAATATAACAAAAATAATTTGGTCTTCTAAACCTGCGAAGAAGAACAAAAAGATGGAAGAAGGGTCTTCATCAATTACTCCAATCACCACTAGGTAATCTCAATCCTTCCTACCACTAATTAAATTGATCCATTTATGAATACATGTTCGTCGGATATTGTTAATTAATCTTCTCATGTGTTAATTATAAATTTTGGGAAAACAATTATATATATAAACAATGTAATCGCGGATCTGAACAGGTTAGAAGGCAAGGTGGCTTTCATTACCGGCGGTGCCAGCGGCATCGGCGCTGCCACAGCCAGAGCCTTTGTCCGTCACGGTGCCAAGGTTGTGATCGCGGACGTCCAAGATGACCTCGGCCGCTCCCTTTGTGAAGAAATACGCTCCACCATTGGTGGCGGAGCCGATATAATCTCCTACGTCCACTGTGATGTCACCAGCGATTCCGATGTCGAAGCTGCGATCACCGCCACAATCTCAAAGCACGGCAAGCTCGACATAGCATACGGCAATGCCGGAACCTCCGGCAATCCAGATCCTTCCGTTCTCGGCATTAACAAAGACTTCTTCAACAAAGTTTTCGCAGTCAACGTGTACGGTTGCTTCCTGGTGGCCAAGCACGCCGCAAGGGTTATGATTCCGGCGAAGAAAGGAAGCATCATCTTCACGTCAAGCATAGCGTCGGTGAACCACGGCGGTTTACCGCACGAGTACGTGGCGTCGAAGTACGCGGTGGTGGGACTGACAAAGAACCTCAGCGTCGAACTTGGCGCGCACGGCATCAGAGTGAACTGCGTATCGCCGTACGCGGTGGCGTCGCCGATGATGGTGAACGGCATGAGGATGAAGGAGGAGGACGTGGAAAAGGTATTTTCAGAAGCTGGGAATCTCAAGGGAGTGATTCTTAAAGCTGAGGATGTTGCAGAAGCAGCTATGTATCTGGGAAGTGATGAATCTAAGTATGTGAGTGGACTTAACTTGGTGATCGACGGAGGTTTTAGTCTCACAAATGTTTCTGCAGATTGGGCCATGATGAACCATTTCAAAACCATGAATTATTGTTGAAGTTTTAAAGGTATATTGATAGAGAAGAATCTTTGAGGTTATAATTAACGTGGTTTCTTATATCTTTTTTTCTTCTTCTTCTTCTTTTTTTTTTGTTTTTTGCCAATAGTTTGTTATATCTTTCACTTCTTCTAACTGTAGGGATAATGGAAAGAAGGCTTGCTTTTTTTATTCTCGATATCAGTCTGTGACACCGCATGCACAGTACATACATACACACGCACACACGCACACATTGAATGTTGATATATAGTAATATAATGATAGAATAATTAATGATTAATATATACTTCCTCCCATGCTATTTTTATAAGTAACAAGTGTCTAAATAACTACAGGTAAAAATATTGGTTAATATTAGTTAAAATTAATAAACGTGTAAAAAATGTACAATATTTTTTCAATTATACCTTTACTTATGAAAATGATAAGAATGAGAAAAAATGAGTGGAAATACGACATGAAGGAGATATGTAATCAATTGAGAATGGTAATAAAAAAAATGCACTTAATTTTTAGACAAACATGTATTGTTACTTATATTTAAGACTCACCCTATTGATCCGCAAGTTTCCGTTGTTGTGCACTCCTCCCATTCTAAATATAGCCAGGGCCTAGGATCCTTTCTAAGTTCAATAATAAATTACTGATCCCCAATATAAGTCGATGAATTGGTGGGTCATTGATTTTCTTTTTCCCCCAAATTGGTTAGAGTATAAGTCTATGAATTGGTGGGTCATTGATTTTTTTTTTCCTTTCTAAATAGGTTATAGTATATGTTTAGTCTTTTATATTTGCATCAAATTTATTTTAGCTCTTTAAATTTACAAAATGTATTTTTTAGTCCTTTAAATGAACACCGTTAATCTTATCTAATTGGAAATGATGACTCATCAAATTTAAGACATGGTCGTGCAATTAAACAAAGACACATTCACAAACACTACTACAAGACATAGATTTTACTTATCCAAAAAAAACGTCTATTTTACAAAAACGAAAATAGAAAATAAAGGTGGTGGTATTTTCGTAATTTTGTACATGAATTTTGACAAAAAATAATGTTTTGATAGGTTGAGAATATTATTACATTATAATATACTATAAATAATATATAATTAATTTAAATTAATTTATATGAAATAAAGATATATGAAGTTAAAGACTCATTTTCCATTAGACTCGACCCTTTTTGGTAATGCATGCATAGTTTCTAATTATAAATAATAGCTTGTAGAAATCTGTTCTCTTGGGCCTGATGTCGCTAACGCCTAGTTCAAACATCTTTTTGGCCCAAAATTCTCTTGGACATCTCCCAGGCCCAAACTTCATATAAGTGAAACCAGGGGTTGCGTTTAAAATAAAAGGCCAGTCTCTACCAACGGGGATTTAAACTAACGGTAGAAACTAGTCTCTCGTAATATGATGAATCTAAGTTTGAATTTTAGTTGAAAAAGGTGTAGAAACTAGTCTCTCGTAATATGACGAACCTAAGTTTGAATTTCAGTTGAAAGAAGTGTCCACATTTAGGGTATAATTGGTAGGAAGGAAATGAAGGGAAAGGGAGAGTGGTGGGGAATTTTTAAGAGTTGGATTTAAAAAAATTATAGAAGTGGAGTTATAAAATTATAGTAAGGATAAGATGTAATAAAAGAGTTAAAAATTTTAATTACAAACTTTTAACCCCACTTTTCTAATTTTTTTAAATTCAGGTCATAGAAATTTTCTCTCCCCTCCCCTCTAAATCCCTCATACCAAACAACCCCTCAGTAACCAATAGTGCCTCAAAAAAGATAATTTCTAATAGGAGGATATATGTGCTTAGTAAAAAAAAAAGGAAAAAAAAGAGAAAAGTAATGTGAAAAACTAAGGTTTGAATCTTTGTTTGGATAAATGCCCATGTTTGCCAAACGTTAGTATTTCAAACAGAATTGTCCCAATAGGAGAATACCTATATGTGTAAACAAAAAGGAAAAATGACATCAAGATTCCAATTAAGAAAAATAATATTAGAAAAGTCCCATAACTCATCAATGACAAATGAAAGAATAGCCATTGACAAATGAATGAGTTATTATTGATAAATTATAAAACTTTTCTGATATTATTTTTTTTAATTGGGACATTGATATCATTTTCAAAAAAAAAAAAGGTTTGCCAGAATGAATGTGAAATTGCTACATGGGTAATTTGAAGTTAAAGTTGCTTTGTGGGGGTTCTTGCACTTCATAAGGAAATTGAAGGATTTAAGTGTGTGTTTGGGATAGCGGTAAGAAAAATGACTTATTGTGATTCTGACTTATTAAAAATGACTTTTAAAAAAAGTCAATTTTTAATTCGTGATTTATGTTTGGATGAACGATTAAATAAGTGATTTTTCATAAGTCAAAACATATTTAGATGAGCAGTTGAATAAGTGATTTTTCATAAGTCAAAACGTATTTGGATTAGCGATTGTATAAATGCGTTTTTAAAAGTAAAAACTTGAAGGGTATTTGTATATTCTTCAAATTTTAGATAGATCCTATATACGATATTCAATATGTGTATATAATATATATATATATATATAAATATATATATTATATTATTATATTGGAAGAGAGATGGAAATCGTTGATAAGAGTTCATGCCAAATTCAAATGCCGAAGAAAATTCGTGGGTCTCATGTATCTCTTTATATATTATATTATTATATGGAAAGGAGAAAAAATTGACTAAGTTTATTGGGCCCCACATGAGGAAAAGATGGAACTAACATGAGATTTAGATTCATTTACTCTAAAAACGTAAAACACGCCGATTTTATTTGACAATATGTATGCATATATGTAAATCCTTTGCTGACACAGATCAACTTCGAAAAGGAATATTCCCAGCTACTAATATGTTATCTTTAACTATTTTAAATAAATTAAAAAATAGTTGCAATAAATTTTTTTATTTAATACATTTTCAATTCTTTCAATGTTAAGATCCTGATCGATTATTTTTATAAGAGTCTTTCTAAAATGTTTTCTTGATTCCTAGTACCATGTACTTTAGAAATTGTATGAGTTATTTTTTTCGCTCAAACTGCCATTTTTCTAAAATCATTAGAAATAATTGAAAAATCATCAATTAGTGAACTATCAATATAATATATCTCATTATTATTGATGAATAATATGAATATTTTGGGGAGGGGATTCAGATTTAAAACATTTAACGAGGTTAGTAACAACATTTTCTAATAATAATAATAATTATTATTATTATTATAAAAAAAATAACTGAGATATATTCATTTAAAAAGAGACAACTACAAACAAAACTCTATTCTCCTTCAATTTTATGAGGAAAAAGGTAATGCCTTATGTGTGGGGATATAACTTTGGGTCATTCAGGAATACTTTTGACACATTTTATTTGATTATGCATTATATGTTGTCAAGAGAAACAAGTGAAAACAATTGGAAGAAGATGAAGAACAAATGATCAAACCAACATTTTCAAGTGAAAGTATTACTGCCACAGTAATCATAGTTAGTCTTTTAATGTAGGTTCGTTCTATGATTATAAACATAAACATACATAGGGAATGTCTTTTAATTATCAGATTCAACCCTGTGCTTTTAGTTTCTTTCTTTTCTTTTCTTTTTTTTATACAAAAATTTTTGGAAAGGGGTTGGGCTCACCCACAATCCAAAGGCAGGGCAAAATATCCCTTCCTCCTAGGTCATACTAATGTTGGACAGGACGAACCGTCAATTACCCTCAGACAGAAGATCCTTAAATGTTGTTAATTTAAAATATAATAAATTTAGAAGTAAGATGCTGGGTTTAGATCCTCTACTTAATAACATTTAAGTGTTATTATATTTTTCATTTACAAACAAGTAATATGATGGGTTTAGATCCTCTACTTATATCTCACAACCTCTTTTTTCCTCATAATATGATCTTCACCCTCAAAACTAAAAACAAATATTTTAGATTTAATATTTAAAATAGTGCAATTAAAATATCTTATAAATTATTTTTTCTATTTTTAATTTTTCAATTGTAAATCAAATTTTAATAATATAAATTTATTTATTTTTATAAAATATATTAATACATTTTTTAAAAAAATATTAAGTTTAAACCATTCATCGTTGAATTCAAATGTAAGTGGATATTAGATTATGATATAAAAGGATGGGTGAGATATTGGGAGGATAACCTACACATTTGATATTAAGAAAATTAATTAAGTTAGCTATTTATAATAAATGAATGTTGATTTTTCCAAAATATCCTCTTTAGTCATATATGAATTGTTATCAAACTCATAAATTGGCACACCGAATTTAATGTTTTTATATTTCTAACTCATAAAATTGTGTTAATTTTCTTAAACTTTTATTAGATGTAAAATCGGTTAAACTCACGAGTTCACAAACTAAGTTTATTACTTTTACGTTTTTAACTTATAAAATCATGTTGACTTACTCATATACTTGTGCTAACTTTTTTGGTTTTACCATGCTCAATGGTTTTACATATGAACTTCAAAGAAATTTCTTTATTGAGTATGATAAATTATAAATATTGATTCATTTAATTTTAATTATTTGTACTTGAAACATATTTAAAATCAGTTTTTTGTATTTTGTATTTTAATTATTTAATTTTACACTTTTAATGCATATTTATTGATTAAAGTAAATTCTTACGAGTTTATAATTCAAATTCACGATGATGAGTTTACTTAAACTTTCGAGTTTAACAATATTGATTGAAACTACTAAAAAAATGAAAATTTCCTTAATATATGTAATCAATAAAGAGAAAAAGTGGATTGATGCCTTATATTTATTACCAATGTAAGCCTCTTTACCTAACTCCTATATTTGGAACTAGATAGAATGTATTAATTACCTTCAATATTTTACAAAATGACACATAAAATTTCCTTATGAGATGTAAATCCTTTGCTAAAATCAAATCAACATTACCCTATGTTTGGATGAGAAGAAAATTAGGGAGGAAAAAATATTATGAGAAAAACTTCGAAAAATAGTAATTTTTTTTATTATTTAGGGAAGTTTTGGTTCCTAGTATATTCCCTCCCCTATTTTCCTCTCACTTATCCTATATCCAAACATTAGTAATGTTCTCTATATTACTTACCAGATTCAATGAAGAAAGAAAAACAGATACAATGGATCTTTTGATTTAATACATCCAATTCTTTCAATGTCAATATATATTCATCCTCCCTCACATCATTCTTCTAATCAAGGGCCTTCTTAATTGAATGGTTGCTCTAGTATATAAATATGCCTATGTAGGTGCTTTGATATAACATAGACAACATGTAACACCCCAATTTTCGATTAAAGGCTAATGGTAATTATTAAGGATAATTATCGAATTAAAGTGGAATAATTATGTGTTGTGTGACAATATTATTTAATATGTCATAATTGTTGGAAAATTGAAAGAATGGAATTATTGGCATAAGTTGGTAATTAATGGAAATTAATTACTAACTAAGAGAAAAATGAGAAGTGTGATCAAATGGCTAATGGATGGATTAGAGAGATTAATTGGTGTATATGTGTGTGGTATTAGAGATTAAGGGATGAGATGTTGCCAAGTGGCATTATGGTGGACCATAGGATGAGGCTCATGAGACAAAAACCACTTTTTTCTCTCTCCTCTCTCTCCTATGCGTTTTTGGAGGCATGTGAAGGGCTAGGGGTCAGATTTTCTGCACTTCATCCCTCTTCTCCATCTCTCTCTCACGTTCTCTCTCTTCTCTCTTCATTTCCTCCATTGTTGGCCAAGAGAGAGAAAAGAAAAGCTGGATTTGAGGTAAGCAAATGGCCTCAAATGCCAAAATGCTCTTCATTAATATTGTTCCTTGAGCTAAGAGCTTTCATCCTATGGTTGTAGATTCTCCATTGGTGGTGATTGATGAATCACGAAATTATGAACTTGGGAGAATCATGAAGTGCCTTTGGGAAAGTTGTTGAGGTAAGTGAAAGCTTCCTTCTCATATAAGATTTGTGGCCATTGGTTAGGCCTTAAATTTCTGGAATTTCAGCCCTAATTTCGTGATTTAGGGTCTTGTGGTGTTTGGATTGTTGTTGTCATGGAATTAGTGCCTTGTTAAGTGTTTTGAATGAATGGTATTGAATTGAAGCTTAAATGTGAAGTTTGGCACCTTTTGTGTTGGTTTTGTGCTTTGGTCAAAACAGGGCATATAAATGGGTTGTGATTTTGGTCATTTTGAGGTTACCATTGTGTTCCTTGAGTGATTTTGTGTGGGAATAAGCTTGGTTATTAATTTTGGAGTTATTGAACACCTTGGTAGAAAATTGGAAATCTGTTTGGTTTAAGCTCTGTGTTGCGCAGTAATTTTGTATGAGCAATTTTGAATGACCAAATGGTATTGGAAAATTATGAAACTTTCCAGTCTTAAAGTTCACATCCCAAGCTTCAAAATGGACACATAATTTGTGCCATTTCGTTTTGTCTACTGTGAGTTATAGCTGTCCAAAGTTTGAGGTCGAAAATGGATTCTGTTTTGGGACAGTCTTGAGTTTTTGGTGATTCTGGATTTGTGTAGTAATTTCCAGTGAATGGCTATATTTTTCCTTGAAATAGGACATATATACCTTTCATTTGGCTTTGGAATCACTTCGTTTCGATTTTTCTAGATTTAGTTATGAATTTTGGAAGTTCGCCCAGTGTCAGGAAATTTCTGGGCCGCGGCCCAAGAGTGGCTGGACCGCGGCCCAAGTCTTTCTGGCCTATTCTGGGCTGCGGCCCAAGAGTGGTGGGCCGCAGCCCAAGACCTTCTGACCATATTTGGGCTGCAGCCCAAGGAATGGTGGGCCGGGGCCCACCCCTGTGTTCCAGCACTTTGTGATTTCGAAAAGTGACCTTCAACCTATTGTTTCCCAATCTTTTAAGGCTTTGATTAGAGGCATTTGGGGCCTCTTAAGGGTCAATTATGATAGCCAAATCTAAGTATTATGAAAGTGAGAATTTGGAAAAGAGAATGACCATATGTTCTTGATTTGGTTATAGGGTTGGGTATTCACCCTGATTATGATTTGATATCCGCTTGGATCGTGAGTAGCCGACGCTGGAGCATACGTGGAAAGAATAATGTAGGGAACTTACCTCTCCTGCATGTATTGATAATTGTATTTGTGTATTGATGCATGTTATTGCTTTGCGTGATTATATGAGACATGTATGAATGATTGTAGCTCTGTTTCTAGTTATGCTATGGCCATGAGTATGTTGTTGAAACATTGAGCATGCGGATACATCATTATGTGAACATGAGTTATTGTGATGCAAGCATGTCATGCATTAAATACTTATCTTACATGCATATTGGTATCTGTTTCCTACTGAGATTCGCCAGAATCTCACCCTCCCCTATCAACATTTTAGACAGGGAAGGAAGATTGAGGATGAAGCAGGCATCCAAGGACGAAGAGGACTCGTTTATGGGTGAGAGCTTAGTAGTTGGTTATCAATGCGTAATTGGGATTATGTATTTGTTTATATGGATCAATACTGGAGTATGTATTCGAGTAGGTTGTGTAATCCCTATTGGTTGAATTGTATGGGCTAATGTGCCCTATGATTATTGAGCGAAGATATGATTCCGGGATTGCCGGAAATTTATATTGCGTACTCTGATATTTGTATAAATGTAATTTATCTTCGCATAGTAATTATATTCGGAGTGTGAATATGAGACCAGGTTATGAATGATTTCGAAATGCATTTGTGAAAACCCCGTCTGGTTGATGGGTTTATAAATGATGTTTTGTCTTATTGGTCTCTATTTCACGTTAATCGTGTAATCCGGATATTAATTACGGCAGGGGGTTACACAACATATATATAATTTGGTCTTCTAAACCTGAGAAGAAGAACAAAAAGATGGAAGGAGAGTCTTCATCAATCTCTCTAATCGCCACTAAGAGGTAAGCCCAATCCAACCTACCACTACTTAAATTGATCCCATACTTGTTTTCTGAGATAATATAATGTTAGTAATTAGTATTTAATTTGATTGGTTTAAATTATTTTAAATTGTTTTACCATGTATGAGGAGGTATACATACGAGAGTAATTTTGTTTTGTAAAATGTACAGATGATTCCTTAGCACAAACAAGTACTTAGTGTGTATTTGGATGCTTCTGAAAATCACTTATTTAAAAGAAAATCATGACCGTGGGAAAAAACCAACCCAAACATTCAATAATTTTTTGTTATATAATTTCCACCAAAATAAAGGTTTTTGGTATAAGTTATCCACACAATCATTTTTTCACACTATAAATATGTTCACTAATATTTTTTTCATTAAATCTATTATATTCAAAATTTATTCTTTTAAATCACTTTTCTCATGAATATGTTCTATAAAAGTAATCCAAATGGAACCTTAAATTTTTTCTCTTAATTAATTTTCGGAAAACAATGTAATTGCCGATCTGTACAGGTTAGAAGGTAAGGTGGTTGTCATAACCGGTGGTGCCAGCGGAATCGGCGCCGCCACAGCCAAGGCTTTTGCCCGTAATGGTGCCAAGGTCGTCATCGCCGACGTTCAAGATGACCTCGGCCGTTCCGTCTGTGACAAAATAAGCTCCTCCACGGATGGCGGAGCCGATATTTCCTACGTCCACTGCGACGTCACCAGCGACTCCGACGTCGAAGCCGCGATCAACGCCACAATCTCAAAGCACGGCAAGCTTGATGTGAACCAAAGTGCAGAAAGAGAAGAAATAGAAAAGGAAGAAGAAAACAGAAAAGAGAAAGAGATTTGGGAACACACGACTTCTATATCATGATGAATGAGGACCAGCACCACAAAATAAATAACCACGTCGTGCATGGTTGTAGTAACTGACAGAAAGTAAAAGACCATGCTACCCTTAGTAAACTACCCATGTAAACTACCCATGACTACCCACAACAGACACGTAACAGATGACTAACAGACACGTAGCAGAAAAATAAATTAAATACATAACAATGCCCCCCTTAAATACATCCTTGTCCTCAAGGATGAGCTTGCGTTGCAAATTCCGGGTATCGGCGAACAACATCCGTCCAATATTCCCATGTTGCTTCTTCGGGTAAGCAATCCTTCCAACCAATGAGCACTTGAGTAACAGCTCGGTTATTTTGACGGATTACTCGACGTTCCAAAATGGCAGAGGGAACTTTAGTGATTGGAGACATGGGTTCATCCTCTGGTAATGCAATGACAGGGACCGACGGGTTAGGGCAAGGCTTTAACAGAGATACGTGGAAGGTGGGGTGTATCTTGGAGGATGATGGAAGATCGAGGGTGTAAGCCACGTCACTCACTTTAGCTGCAATGCGAAAAGGCCCATAAAAACGAGGGGATAACTTCTCTGAGACTCGACTGGCCACACTTATTTGTCGGTGTGGTTGGAGTTTCAAATATGCCCACTCACCCACTTCAAATGTGCGTTCGGAGCGGTGACGATCAGCAAACTGTTTCATTCTGTTGACAGCAGTAGTAAGGTCCTTTTTTAGTTGAGTCAACAGAGCTTCACAAGAGCTAAATGACCGATCAATAGCTTCCATTGTGGACTCGTGTGGAAGATAAGGCAGCTGTAACGGCGGTGATTGTCCATACATGATTTCAAATGGCGTTGTTTTTGCTACTGTATGAAAAGTAGTGTTGTCCCACCACTCTGCCATAGGAAGCCATCTTGCCCACTCCGATGGGTGTTGCCACGAGAAACAACGAAGGTAGTGTTCAAGGCAACGATTCAATACTTTACTTTGACCATCACTCTGGGGGTGATACGCCGTGGACATTCGTTGTTCAACACCCAACTGAAGTAAAAACTCATGCCAGAAGTTGCTGGTAAATATAGGATCCCGATCACTTACTATGTTGGCTGGAGCACCATGTAGACGATAAATGTGATCGATGAAGAGTTGTGCCACATCGGCAGCTGTGAATGGATGGCTCAGTGCCACAAAATGTGCATATTTGCTGAGTCGGTCAATCACAACCCATATTGTGTCCTTCCCCTTTGACTTTGGTAGCTTCTCAATGAAGTCCATAGCCACACTTTGCCACACACCATCAGGAATCGGCAGTGGCTGGAGAAGTCCAGGATAGGCCACATTTTCAGCTTTGCAACGTAAGGAAGTTTCACATCGCTTAATGAAATTTTGGATATCATTCCTCATACCTTTCCAATAAAATAAAGGCTTAATGCGTTGGTAAGTAGCTTGGATCCCAGAATGACCACCTTGGGTACTTGAATGTAACCACTGCATTATGCTTTGCTGGAGCACACGTTGTGATGACCCAATGACTAAACTGTGCTTCCTAAGTAACATCCCTTCCTGCCAGCGGTATTTTGCATGAGAATTTGGATCTAATTGTAACTCTTGGATAATCTTGGAGAGGTCTGCATCAGTTTGCCATTGCTCTCGAATTTGTTCCCATAGTTCCGTGGATACTGAAGATACTGATAAGTGTAACAGCTCACCATGTGTGGCTCTTGAAAGTGCATCTGCAGCTTTGTTTTCAGCTCCTTTACGATACTTGATTTCATATTGCAAACCCATTAATTTAGTGATCCACGTATATTGTGAGGGTGTGGATAATCGTTGCTTTAAGAGGAATTTCAAACTCCTTTGATCCGTCAAGATGGTGAAAGGTTGAATGCAAAGATATTGATGCCATTTTGACACGGCATGCACAATGGCAAGTAGTTCCTTGTCATACACTGACAATAATCTATTTTTGGGAGAAAGTGTTTTACTCACATATGCCACGGGATGTCCTTCTTGTGTTAACACCGCCCCTATACCAATATTGGAAGCATCGGTATCTATGGTGAAGGGTAGTGTAACGTCGGGCAGAGCCAGGACAGGTGCCTCAGTCAATGCATGTTGCAAGCTCACAAAAGCTTCAGTAGCAGCTTGAGACCAATGAAAGTTATCTTTTTTCAGTAATTCTGTGAGAGGGAAGGCAATGGTGCCAAATGACCTGATGAATCGCCGGTAATAACCACATAACCCCAAAAATCCACGTAACTCTTTGATCATCTTCGGAATAGGCCACTTCTTGACTGCCTCCAACTTTGAACTATCGGCCGCAACCTTGCCATCATAGATAATGTGCCCCAAGTACTCGATACTGTCAGTAGCAAAAGCACATTTGGAGCGTTTAACAAAAAACCTGTTCTTTACTAGAATGTCAAACACAGTTTTCAAGTGATGAACATGGGTAGAGACATCTGGGCTATAGACAAGTATGTCATCAAAAAACACCAAGACATACTTCCTAAGTAACCCATCAAATATGCGGTTCATTATTGCCTGAAAGGTTGATGGAGCATTAGTCAAACCGAAAGGCATAACCAAGTATTCATAGTGCCCAGCATGCGTTTGAAATGCTGTTTTGTGAACATCTTCCTCTTGCATCCTGATTTGATGGTAACCGGAACGGAGGTCGAGCTTCGAGAATACTTTAGCTGCACCCAACTCATCCAATAAGTCTTTAATTAAAGGAATTGGAAAACTATCTCTTACTGTAGCCTTATTTAAAGCTCTATAATCAACACACATTCTCCAACTGCCATCTTTCTTCTTAACTAGCACTACCGGTGATGCAAATGGCGATGTACTATGTTGAATGATACCTTGATCAAGCATATCCTTCACCATGACATCAATAGCATCTTTTTGGAGCACTGGATATCTGTATGGTCTAAGCTTGATAGGTTCTGTGCCTTCTTTCAGAATAATGCGATGATCTTGGTTGCCTCTTGATGGTGGTATAGTCTGGGGTTCTTCAAACAAAGAATTATATCCTTGTATCAAATTTTGAATGGTTGTCGGAAGATGAAGATTGGTCTCTAATTTGAGGGCACAACAATGGGCGGCGATAACTTACAACGCGAGCATGTCATGTGATTTATGCAAAAGTTTCCTCATTTTAGAGTCTGAGACAACCTGATTTTTGCTGGGCCTAGGAGTTTCGAGTCTGACCTTAACCCCCTTCCATATAAATTCCATGGTAAGTTCTTTGCAGTTTAATTGGATGGTTCCCAACTCCCTTAACCAATGCATCCCTAGTATCATGTCAAATCCTGCTAGTGGTAACAGCATAACTTCTGCCTCAAATTCCGTGCCACATGAAATCCATTTAATACAATCACATTTAGTGGTTGACCACATTTGCCCACCCCCTGCAACTGCAATTTTCCTTGGCTGGGTCCGCTGCAAAACTAATCCACCTTCCTTGATTAATGATGAATCCAAGAAGTTATGAGAGCTCCCTGTATCTATTAGGATATGGATGACATGTTTTCCTAGTATACCTCTCACTCGGATGGTGTCACAGTTGGTTGTCCCTTGAATTGCATTTAATGATATAACTGGTGGATCAAGAACTACTTCCTCTGTTCTAGTATTAGTTTCCCCCGATGTACTGTCTTCGGCCATAGTCCCATCTAGTTCATCCAAGACTTCCATAAGGAAGATTTGTGTACGTTTTTTGCTCTCACACGCGTGTCCCGGAGTGTAGTGACCCTTACAGTAATAGCAGAGATTCTTGGCTCTGCATTCTTCCAATTCTTCGGCTGTTAACTTTAGTTTGAAAGCTACATTTGGCCGTCCCAATACTCCCTTGTCGCTCGTCACCCCTCTAATACCTCGTTTCAGATCTCCTCCTTCAGTTTTAACCCCTGCGTATGGAGTTATACTAGTGCTCTTCGAAGAACTTGCCTGGGTGCCTTTATACGAAGAGGTGTATTGCTTGCCTGGAGGATTTCCTATGGCATAACGCTGAATGGACTCAATATTAGACTCTTGGAGCCTTGCAAGTTTAACAGCTTCCAACAAGTTCTGAGGGCGAAGTAGTTTGACACCCGTAGCCAACTCCGGTTTAAGCCCCCCAACAAAGCAACTCATGCGTTTCTCCTCTGGAAGGTCAACCTTACACATCAACACGTCAAATTCTCGTTGATACTCCGCCAAACCGCCAGTTTGATGAAGTTTCATTAATTCTTCCATGGGGTCATCATTTAAAGGGCCGAAACGTATTTTAACAGCCTCTAAGAACATGCGCCATGGTATAATTCCATTACGACTCCGTTCAAAGTGTTGGAACCACCGATAAGCTTCATTATCAAGAGCGATACTGGCTAACACAGTCTTCCGTGCTTCTGGAGTACCATCCAACTCAAAGTATCTTTCACATTTAGTGAGCCAGGAGTCAACATCTGTCACTGAAAATGGCGGAAAGTCGAGTTTAGTGAACCTTGTGGGCGTTTGGTATTCCCCCCAACGTTCATCACCTCTGTTCCGTGTGCTCTGTTGCTGCTGCATATCTGCTATCTGTAACGATAACCTCCGCATGACCTCCTGCAATCCATTAATCTGATCTTTCGTTTCTCGCACACCGTCAAGTTTGTATTCCATGGAACCAAACTTCTGCTCTAACTCTGAGCGCATGCGATCCTCCATTTCTTTCAACTGCGCCTGCGAACGTGTACCTTCAACCATGATGATGGATCGCTCACTTCTCTGATACCAGTGATGTGAACCAAAGTGCAGAAAGAGAAGAAATAGAAAAGGAAGAAGAAAACAGAAAAGAGAAAGAGATTTGGGAACACACGACTTCTATATCATGATGAATGAGGACCAGCACCACAAAATAAATAACCACGTCGTGCATGGTTGTAGTAACTGACAGAAAGTAAAAGACCATGCTACCCTTAGTAAACTACCCATAACTACCCACAACAGACACGTAACAGATGACTAACAGACACGTAGCAGAAAAATAAATTAAATACATAACAAAGCTCGACATAGTATACAGCAACGCCGGCGTCTTTGGCAATCCAAGCACTTCCGTCCTCGCCATCAACGAAGACTTCTTCAACAAAGTTTTCTCCATCAATGTGTACGGATGCTTCCTAGTGGCCAAACACGCCGCTAGGGTTATGATCCCGGAGAAGAAAGGATGCATCATCTTCACGGCAAGCCTAGCGTCCGTAACCCACGGCGCGGTGGCACACGATTACGTGGCGTCGAAGTACGCTGTGGTGGGACTGACGAAGAACCTCAGCGTGGAACTTGGCGAGCACGGTATCAGAGTGAACTGCGTATCGCCGTACGCGGTGGCGTCGCCGATGACAGTGAAGGAGATAGGGATGAAGAAGGAAGACCTAGAAAAGGTATTTTCAGAAGCTGGGAATCTCAAGGGAGTGATTCTAAAGGCTGAGGATGTTGCAGAAGCAGTTATGTATCTCGGAAGCGATGAATCACAGTATGTGAGTGGACTTAACTTGGTGATCGATAGAGGCTATAGTCTCACTAATGTGTCTGTGATAAACCATTTCAAAGCCATGATGAGTTCTGGTTGAAGTTTAATTTTTAGGGAGGTATCTTGCCGGTTATATATAAAGCTGTGTTTTGTTATATAATTCTCTTCTAATAAGGTATCTGTATATCTATGTACGTACTATGTAGATATATATCAACCACCAATAATAAACGATCAGCTTTTACATTAGTTTGGCATCCAGAAGGATTCGGTATATGATCATTCGATTCATAATGGAAAGAAAATTTATGACGCATGCACAGAATATACATATATACAGAATGTTAAATATATTTACAGAATAACTGATAATGCTCCCTCCACTTCAAAGAGATAATTTAGAAGTAAATTTTGGTCCTAAATACATAAGACTTTTTTTTGAGATGTGACTTTTTCTTTTCATTTCATCTCTTATATTGATCACTTTTTCTAGATAAATTTACTTAATTTATAAACTGGCATAAATATTTAAAAGAGAAATCATGTCCATATGTTATAATTAGCCCATTTGTTTTAGCTTTATTAACCTCCTTAAATTAGATATGTTGGAATATATTAATCCACCCTCGGTGGATTAGGGCCTAAGCCTAATTCAAGAGGGGTTTCATGAAGAGACATGGGTTATAAAGAGTCATACCATTTGTGTTTTAAAGGTTACATCTATTCCTATGTAACTGTACATTTAAGGGTTACATCTATTCCTATATAACCATACGTACACTATATATATAAGGTGTGAGATTAAGGGAGAAGACTAATCATGATATAATATACAATTCTCCTTCTAAAAGATTTTCTCATAAGAATGTTTTCTTCTCTTTCTCTCTTTAGTGTATTTGCTGTGCAACGTAATCGGGGTCCGCATCGGTGCTCCGGTTTCGTGTGGGTATTTCAACGAGTCTACGGATTCCATGTACACCCAAAATTCCTTACATGGTATCAAAGACAAGTTTTCTTGAGACACACATAATATTATTTGTCTCTTTCGTTGCTACCTTAATTGCTATGGGTGTCTTCAGTGCCTATTCCTACAATATATATTGTTCAATGGTTATGCCAGGGTATATGAGTATATCGCCTGCATGAGTCTCTGGTCTTTGTTCTATGACATCCTTTTTGTAGTTATACATTGAATATTTCTATTTTTTTTCCTTTAAAAAAAACTAGGTAGTCCAACAGTTTTGATTTTCCGTTTTCGGTATATGCAAAACTTGTGTTTCTTGGGTTCCTTAACAGTGTGTGTGAATGTTTTGAAAGACATGAACTGTGAAAATTTAGAACCATGCATGAAACAGATAGGAAACAACATGAATACCATCATTCTTGACTGTTTCCTTTACGAAATTAAGCTTTGACTAAATCAATTTTTTTTTATTGCCCTTAGTTGTTTAATTCGTGAAAGTTTCTGCCTTATATATATGTATATGTATGCGTGAGTTTATTGAAAACTATTGCTGGAATGTGTATATATCTATAAGCCACGGGCCTATGTGTTTTTTCCTTTTTCCAGGTCTGTGTTATATTTTGTTTGAACAAAAAAAATATATAGTATATGAAGTTTTCATTGGAACGCGCTGGAACATACGGCTTTTGACAGTTTGTCATTCTAGTACTTGTGTTCTTCAGTGTTAGTCAAGAAAAACGTCTGTCGACACACACGAATTGATGAAATTGTACAGTATTAGAAATAGGTTTCATATTACGTTGATTGTATATAAATATGTAGTTTTGCATTTCATAAATAAGATTCAAGTTTCAGTTCATAACATGGTACCAGAGCCTCTGTAACTTCAGAAATTATTTCTGTTTTCCGGCGAAGAACTCCATTTTTTCCGGCCAATGAGTTTCTGTTCAAGGTTCAGATCTGTCATCGCCAACACCTCCGCTGCAGACACGCGCCAGATCCCTAGGTTCCCTGTGTCCAGATCGGCCGACCACCAAAATTTGAGGCCATTACGACGGCGCGTGTGTCCTCACGCGCCGCCTGAAGCTCCACTGTCATCTACACTCGCCGGCGCGTGGAGCTTTCTCCGGTGGCCATTTGCGATGCCGTTTGTGGCGTTCTGATCGTCTCTTCAACCTCTGCCTCCCTCTGAAGTTTCATGGTCATCCGAAATGTTTGAAATTTTAAGCTATTGTTCTTCGCTTTTGTTTCCACATTCGTAAGTTCAATTTGTCACTACATTCAGCATTATTGAGTTAGGGTCTTAAGTCTCTGCGGGTCCCTTGTCTTGTTTGGAGTACTTTATCTCTTTGACATGCTCATTTGATTGAATATCTGCGGGTCCCATTGGTTGCAACTTGATTAAGTTGATATTGTGGCTCTATCTTCTTGATTGTTCGTGGCTCTTGCTATTTTTGAGAAGGTTGTTCATATACTACTACGTTGATTGTTCAAAATGGATTATTCTAAAAACTCTGATATGTTACCTATGTCTGCTAAAATTACTGCTTTACAGTTGAATTGGACAAATTACAGTGATTGGAACAAAACTGTTAGAGTTTATATTCTGGGAATTGAGATGGACACCCATTTAATTGAGGATCCTCCCTCTAGTGATGAAACTAAAATTTCAACTTGGAAAAGAGCATATGCTCATCTTTTTGTTTCAAATTCGAAATTCCATTAAACCACGAATTTTGTCTTCTGTTAGTCATTGTAACTCTGTCAAAGAAATCATGAATTATCTTGAATTTATGTTTTCTGGAAAAGTAAATATTACTCGGGTTCATGAAATCTGTAAAGGTTTTTATCGCTCTCAACAGCAAGATCTTTCATTGAAAGATTTCTTTCTGGACTTCAAAAGAATGTATGAGGAAATGAAAGTACTTATGTCTCCGCAAGCAGATCTCTCAACTAGGATTAAGAACTTGGAACTTCAGGCTATCATGAGTTTTCTTGAGGCTCTCAACCCATCCTATGAGACTATTCATTCTCAGATTCTGTCTAGTCAAGAGCTTCCTTCTCTTAAAGATGTTTTCTCACGGGTTCTTCATGCTGATAGCTTGATTCACTCTTCGGTTGATCCAACTGCAAGTACTCTAGCTGGACGTGGTCCCTTTGCGAACAGGAATTATGGGTACAAACAAAATAACAATTCTGGTAGTATTATCTGCAATTATTGCAAGGAACCTGGACACATTAAGAAATATTGTCGAAAATTACAAAATAAACAGCAGCATGATCAACAGTGCGGACTTGCTCATATTGCCCAGACCTCTGGTCCTCTTGATTCAGGATCTGGATCTTCCTCTGCAGGAGCTCTAGCAACAGGTACTCTGTCCTCTGGCCTTACTACTGCTTCAACTAAATGGGTCATCGATTCTGGGGCCACCGACCACATGACAGGTAATCATCACTTATTCTCTTCATATGCCCCATATCCAAACCCGTCATCCATATTTGTCGCCAATGGTTCTCCAGTAAGCGTTATTGGCTCAGGCACTGTAAACCCAACTCCATCCCTCGCATTATCCACTGTTCTTAACGTTCCTGATCTCACCTTTAACCTTTTATCTCCAAGTAAACTCACTTGTCATTTAAACTATTTTATTTCACTTTTCCCTGACTATTGTTTAATTCATGATCTATCGACGAAGCAGATTATTGGTAAAGGCTATGAATCTGGTGGACATTACATCCTTAATGATCAGGTGCCACATTCTGTTGCTTGTTCTGGTGGGTCGTCTTTATTTGACATTCATTATCGTCTAGGTCATATGTCGTTATCATCTCTCCGAAAATTGTATCCTCAGTTTTCTTCTGTGTCTACTTGAGATTGTGAGTCATGTCAGTTTGCCAAACACCATCGTGTTCATTTGGCACCTCGCGTCAATAAAAGGGCTGCGTCCCCCTTTGAGTTAATACATTTTGATGTTTGGGGTCCTTGTTCAGTTATGTCCCATACTGGTTATCGTTATTTTGTAACTTTTGTTGATGATTTTTCCCGAACAACTTGGCTTTACTTAATGAAACAGCGTTCTGAATTGTTTACTCATTTTCATAATTTCTGTGCTGAAATTCAAACCCAGTTTAACACTCCTGTGAAAATCTTACGAAGTGATAATGCAAAAGAATATTTTTCTGCCCCTTTCACTGATTACATGCAAAGTCATGGTATTCTTCACCAATCTTCTTGTGTTGATACCCCTGCTCGAAATGGTGTTGCTGAAAGAAAAAATCGACATCTTTTAGAAACTGCTCGAGCCCTTATGTTTCATTCTTCAGTACCTAAAATTTTTTGGGCTAATGCTGTGTCTACTGCATTTTTCTCATCAATCGCATGCCTTCGGCCATTCTTGGTAGGGATATTCCGTATTCAGTTCTATTTCCTACCACTAAGTTGTTTCCTGTTGATCCTAAAATCTTCGGTTGTGTCTGTTTTGTTCGGGATGTCCGTCCTAGTGTTAGTAAACTTGATCCTAAGTCCCTAAGATGTGTTTTTCTTGGTTATTCTCGAGTTCAAAAAGGTTATCGGTGTTACTCTCCTGATCTTCATCGTTACCTTATGTCCACTGATGTGTACTTTCATGAGTCTTCTCCTTTCTTCGCATCATCAACCTCCGTTGAGTCTCCATCTGTCATTACTGAGTCTGATGATGTCCTGGTTTATCGTGTCCCTCTCTCACCAGTACAAGCTGCTGTTCCAGAACCTGTTATCATCAATGACATCGATGCCACCAATGTTTTGCCTTCTCCGATCGCTGCTTCACCAATGGATTTTGGTCATGATTCCATTGAAGTTCCTGATACAGTTGCCCATAATCCTGAAATAACTCCCTCTCCTGACCTACCTATTGCCCTCCGAAAAGGTACCCGTTCTCATTATCCTCCCAGAAGATATGCTGAATGTACCTATCCTATATCATCCTTTGTCTTTTACCAGAATTTGTCCTTTCCTTCTTCTTCTCTTGTGGCCACCTTAGATTCCATCTCTATCCCTACTACTCTTCATCAAGCCTTGACTTATCCTAGTTGGCGTACCGCAATGGCCGAAGAACTTATGGCCCTTGAAACAGCTGGTACCTGGACCCTTGTTGATCTCCCTCCTAGGAAGAAAGCCATTGGATGTAAATGGGTATTTGTTGTTAAAACCAAGGTAGATGGTTCTTTGGAACGATTAAAAGCTTGACTTGTTGCCAAAGGATATGCACAAACTTATAGTATTGATTACTCAAAGACTTTCTCTCCTGTGGCTAAGCTCACCTCCGTTCGTCTTCTGATCTCTTTGGCTGCCATAAATCATTGGTCTTTGCATCAGTTGGATGTTAAGAATGCATTTTTGAATGGTGATCTCCTTGAAGAAGTTTATATGGAGCAACCACCTGGGTTCGTTGCTCAGGGGGAGAATAGGAAAGTATGCTACCTTAAGAAGTCATTGTATGGTCTAAAGCAAAGCCCTCATACTTGGTTTGAGCGATTCTGTGATGTAGTCAAGAAGTTTGGATTAAGTCAAAGCAAGTGTGATCACTCTGTATTCTATCAGCAATCTAAAGCAGGAATGATTCTTCTAGTAGTGTACGTTGATGATATTATGATTACAGGGAGTAACATTTCTGGAATCTCAAAACTTAAAATCTTCCTAAATTCTCACTTCCAGATAAAAGATTTGGGGTCATTAAAGTACTTTCTTGGTATTAAAGTTTTAAGAAGCAACAAAGGTATTCTTTTGAGTCAAAGGAAGTATGTTCTCGATCTCTTAAAGGAGACTGAAAAGCTTAGAGCGGCACCAAGCAACATTCCTTGGATTTTGAATCCCTTCTTAGATCTTGATGCTAGTATGTTTGATGAGCTTCCTGATGATTTAAAGAAGAAGATTGATCCAGAGAAATTGAAGCCGTTTCCATTTCCTGAGAGATATAGAAGACTCATTGGTAAGCTGAATTATCTAACAGTAACTCGTCCTGATATAACCTTTTCAGTTAGTAGGCTCAGTCAATTCATGACATCACCAACAGTGGCATAATGGGAAGTTTTAGAACATATCTTGTATTATTTGAAAGGTTCTCCGGGTCTTGGTATTCTTTATACAGATTATGGACACTTTAAAGTAGAGTGTTTTTGTGATGCGGATCATGCAGGATCTAAGGCTACAAGACGATCTACTACGGGTTACTGTGTGTTTGTTGGTGGAAATTTGATATCTTGGAGAAGTAAGATGTAACACCCTGCCGTAATTAATATCCGGATTACGCGATTAAGGTGAAATAGAGACCAATAAGATAAAACATCATTTATAAACCCATCAACCAGACGGGGTTTTCACAATTACATTTCGAAATTATTAAAAACACGGTCTCATATTTACACTCCGAATATAATTACTATGCGAAGATAAATTACATTTATACAAATATCAGAGTACGCAATATAAATTTCCGGCAATCCCGGAATCATATCTTCGCTCAATAATCATAGGGCACATTAGCCCATACAATTTAAAATAACAGGGATTACACAACTTATCCGAATACATTCTCAAATACTGATCCATACAATCAGATACTTAATCCCAAATACGCATTGATAACCAACTACTAAGCTCTCACCCAGAAACGAGTCCTCTTCGTCCTTGGATGCCTGCTTCATCCTCAATCTTCCTTCCCTGTCTAAAATGTTGATAGGGGAGGGTGAGATTCTGGGGAATCTCAGTAGGAAAACAAATACCAATATGCATGCAAGATAAGTATTTAATGCATGACATGCTTGCATCACAATAACACATGCTCACATAATGATATATCCGCATGCTCAATGTTCACACAACATACTCATGGCCATAGTATAAATAGAACAGAGCTACAATCATTCTCATATGTCTCACATAATCATGCAAAGCAATAACATGCATCAATACACAAATACAATTATCAATACATGCAGAAGAGGTAAGTTGTAACACCCTGCTTTTAAACACGTGATTATAACTCGATATTAGGTAATTAAATTAGATTAGAGACCGTCGTATGGTTTAAAACTCATTTAAACTTCCCTCTAGTAGTAGGGACTTTACTAAATTTTCAAAACTTCATTCCTCTTCCAGTCTCAAGTTCAATTTATCGAATATAATCACCCGCGCAGTTTATATACATTTACGAATAACAGAGTGTATAACCAAACTCCCGGCAACCCCCGGGTTCAACTACATACCTAGAATTCCAAATCCTGTTTAGGGACTACAACCAAGTATTTCAAACTATATACATCTCCAAAACATAATACAGTAATCCCTATCCAAAATGAATAAACCAACAAAACTATACTAATGTCCCTAAGAAACTCTAACCACTTCGGGTCACGCGCTTCTCCTTGGAGCCAGCCGCCCTGTCTGAAAGGTTAGTTTAAAGGAAAGAATGAGATTCTAAAGAATCCCAGTAGTAACTAAGCATTTATACCACACATAAGTACATAGCATGTAAGTAAATCATCATACAGCAGCAACACATATCACACTCCAGCCTCCTCCCCTTTCTCCGCCGGGAAGGCACACTGCCTAACCCGAACCGTTGTTAGCTACTCAGGGACTATTGGCATGGCAGTGCATACATATAGCCTTATAGCACATAGCTATCCGGCTTCACAAACGGCTCGTCAGCCTCACAAATAGCCTTTCGGCTCATATCCGACCTTTCGGCCCACAATCAGCCTCTCGGCTTTCATGTCACATAATCACACCTCATCCTCATCCCCTTTCTCCGCCGAGAAGGCACACTGCCTAACTCGAACCGTTGTTAGCTACTCAGGGACTATTGGACTGACGGTGCTCACATATATACACATAAGTCGCAGCACACGAACTTATCACAAATCAATGATAATACACACATACAATGCATCACATATGATACGAAAGAAAAGTCACTACCTGATCCTTTCCTGATGTCTCTGGGCACAGTAGGCTCACGAGGATAGCAGATATCAAATCCTATAATCAAAATAGGGACATTTGGTTAATTTCCTTTTCCAAGTTCTTACTTCAATATAACTCTAAGTTGGTATTCATTTGGACTCTTTAGATGGCCATTAAATGCCTAATCATATGCCTAAAGGGTTGGGATAACTATCCCCAAAGATCTCTCTTGAAAAGGCTAAGTTCTGATTTTTGGACCCCTCACTCGCACTCTCACTCGAGCACAGAAGACCGTGCTCGAGCACAACTCCCACTCACTCGCGAGTAACCTCCCGCGAGTGCTTGCCCGAGAGCAAACTTCCCTATAATTTCACACTCTCACTCGAGAATTCACACCAGATACCCAAAACGCAGCAGCTGATAGGATTTACCAGAATTCACCAAATGAATTCCAATGGTCCTATAACTCATACCATTACCCATTCTCATCTAAAACTTCACCATAAACCCATTGGTAACTCAAAATAACCAAAATTCAACTCCATTAACAGAATCTCATCTCTAATCACCAAACCACTCAAAACCACAACTTAACACATTTCCCTTATTCAACTTCCAATCAATTTCTAATCACTCCCAAGTGTCAAAACTGACCAAATGAACAGTGACACTCTTACCAAAACCTACCCTTCATTTAACATCATAATTAGGTCTAATTTCCAGAATTCTCGTTGATTAAGCAAACACCATAACATTCACATCAAACTTCATCAAAAACTCACCTCTTTCACTTGCTGAATTCAGAACTTGGATTCCTCCACTTTCAAATTTTCCTCTAGTTTCCTCACACCACCAATCCCAAGTCTGAAAACATGGAAGTATAGTTCTTGAACATTTGAACAACTTTAATGAAAGCAAAGTGAGCATTTAGAGTCAAACACTCACCTATAATTCAAGCCCTTCCTTTCTCTTTCTTGCTTACTCGCCGGAATTGGAAGAAATGGAGAGAGAATGAGTTGGTGAAAAGTGATGATCATTTGCTTCTCCTTTCCCCATGCAAAACCGACTAAGAGTGGAGAGTGAAAGAAAGTTTGAATATTTGACTCATCCAATGGCCCTTATTTAGCCACTTGGCATCATCTCCTTCCTCTTACCTTGATTTCACATAAACCCTTCCACACTTGATTCCACCCCTTGATCTTCCAATCTCAACCATTGATTAAGATTACTAAAGGGTTTCCTCATCCAGAACTAATCAAACGGTTGGTAAATTACCATTTTACCCCTGATTATCATAATACTCATTAAATCATCACAAATGATCTTAATATCACATTACACAATATATACTTCAAATATGCTTAATTAACATTAATTACATCATTCGAAGCTACTAATCCTTGATTACAAATCAGGATATTACAATTCTCCCCCCGAAAATTTAATTTCGTCCTCGAAATTGTTACATTACTTGAGTCATAAACTCCGGATATCTTCTCTGCAGATCTTCCTCTGCTTCCCAAGTTGCCTCGCTCGGAGTCATTCCCTTCCAGACCACCTTGACATATGGAATGCTTCGGTGTCTGAGCCGTCGCTCCTCCCGGTCAATGATCTGCTCTGGCTCCACCGCATATGTGAAGTTGTCTTGAAGCTCAACATTCTCATACTCAACTATGTGGGATGGGTCTGGTTGGTACTTCTTCAGTTGGGAAACGTGAAACACGTCATGAAGTTTGCTCAAACTTGGGGGTAAAGCTATTCGATACGCAACAGGCCCAATCCTCTCAAGGATCTCAAAAGGACCTATATACCTCGGGCTTAGCTTCTTCCTCTTGATAGCTCGCCCAACGCCCGTAACTGGTGATACTCTCAAGAACACATGATCCCCAGCCTCAAACTCTAGAGGTCGTCTTCTCTTGTCAGCATAGCTTTTCTGTCGACTCTGCGCTGCAAGTAACCTCCTTCGAATAATCTGAATCTGTGCTGAGGTCTGATCAACCAAATCTGGTCCGTATAACTTCCTTTCGGATAGCTCGTTCCAACACAAAGGCGATTGACACCGTCTTCCATACAATGCTTCATACGGAGCCATCTGAATGCTCGCATGATAGCTATTGTTGTAGGCAAATTCCGCTAGTGGAAGAAAGCGATCCCAACTTCCTTTAAAGTCGAGAACACAGGCTCGCAACATGTCTTCCAGCGTCTGGATTGTCCTTTCTGACTGCCCATCCGTCTGTGGATGATAAGCCGTGCTAAATCTCAATTGAGTTCCCAAAGCTTTATGCAATGCTTTCCAGAACCTCGAAGTAAATCGTGGGTCTCGATCAGAAATGATATTCTTAGGAACACCATGGAGTTTCACGATCTCACGAACATAAATCTCTGCTAGTTTGTCAGGAGAATAACCAGCATTGATTGGTATAAAGTGCGCCGACTTCGTTAACCGATCCACAATTACCCAGATCGCATCGTAATTTCTGATCTTGGGCAATCCCGTCACAAGGTCCATAGTCACACTTTCCCATTTCCATTCGGGAATCTCAGGACTCTGGAGCAAACCAGGTGGTCTTTGGTGCTCGATCTTCACTTTCTGACAAGTGAGGCATCTCGCCACATACTTGGTCACATCACTCTTCAAACCCGGCCACCAATACACAGATTTCAGGTTATGGTACATCTTGGTCATACCAGGATGAAGAGTGTACTGGCTCTTATGCGCCTCATCTAGAATCTTTTGTCGCAACTCCGCCTTGAGTGGAACGCAGACTCTATTCTGATAGCGAATCAATCCTCTAGGCGACAAATCATAACCCGGGACTTCTCCCCGTTCAATCCGAATCAGATTTCGCTGTATCCAGTCATCTTGCCTCTGAGCTTCTTCAATCTCAGTTTTTAGATCACTTTCCTCCTGGGAAACAGTGTAATTGGCACAGATGATTTGGTTCGTCAAATTCAAATCACGAAAATCTTCAATCAATTTCTCCTCTCGTATCATCATAGCTGCAACGAGCACAGTCTTTCGACTCAGAGCATCAGCAACTACATTGGCTTTACCCGGATGATATTTGATTTCCAGGTCGTAGTCCTTAAGCAATTCCATCCAACGACGCTGTCTCATATTCAGTTCTTTCTGATCGTATAAATACTTGAGACTCTTGTGGTCGCAGTACAGTTCCACAGTCACACCATACAGGTAATGACGCCAGATTTTCAAAGCAAACACAATGGCCGCAAGCTCCAGATCATGAGTGGGATAATTCAATTCATGAGGTCTGAGCTGTCGAGAGGCGTAGGCCACCACACGTCCCTGCTGCATAAGGACACACCCTAATCCCTGCCCACTGGCATCAGAGTACACAACATATGTCACACTGGGATCGGGCAAAATCAACACAGGTGCCGACGTCAACCTCTCCTTCAGCTCCACAAAACAATTTTCGCATTTATCGTCCCACACAAACGGCTGATCCTTTCTCGTGAGCTTGGTCATCGGCAACGCAATACGAGAGAAATTCTGAATGAATCTTCGATAGTACCCGGCAAGACCCAGAAAACTGCGTACTTCTGCCACAGATTCTGGCCTCTTCCAATCTAGTACTGCTTCCACTTTACTGGGATCCACAGAGACCCCTTCTTGCGAGATAACATGGCCTAGGAATCTCACTTCCGATAGCCAAAATTCGCATTTACTCAACTTCGCGTATAGTTGCTTTCCACACAAAATATTCAATACAATTCTCAGATGATGCTCATGCTCTTCCTTGCTTTTGGAATATATCAGAATGTCATCGATAAACACCACAACAAACTGATCCAGATATTGCCGAAAGATACGGTTCATGTAATCCATGAAAACCGCAGGCGCATTGGTTAGCCCAAATGGCATCACCAAAAACTCATAATGACCATACCGGGTCCTGAAAGCAGTTTTCGGAATATCTTCCGCTTTTACTCGCAGCTGATGATACCCTGACCGTAGATCAATCTTTGAGAATACACACGATCCAGAGAGTTGATCCAACAAGTCATCGATCCGGGGAAGTGGGTACTTGTTCTTAATAGTAACCTTGTTCAATTCCCTGTAATCGATACACAACCGAAGGCTTCCATCTTTCTTCTTTACGAATAACACTGGAGCTCCCCAAGGCGATACACTGGGTCTAATGAATCCTTTCTCAAGCAAATCTTCTATTTGTTTCTTTAGTTCCGCCATCTCGTTTGGGGCCATACGATATGGGGCTTTCGAAATAGAACCAGCTCCAGGTACAATGTCAATCGGGAACTGAACTTCCCTCTCAGGAGGCAATCCGCTAAGGTCGTCCGGAAACACCTCAGGGAATTCATTCACCACGGGTATATTATTCAACATTTCACCGGTTTCCCCTTGCACAGAGAAAAACACCATATACCCTTGGCAACCCTTTTCAATATATCTCTCAGCTTTCGCCGTAGAAAGGAAATTCAGACTAGCACCTACAGCTTCAACCCTCTGAGAAACAGGATATACTATCCTCTTGTTCCCGCAATCAAGCAATACGTTATTTGCCGTTAACCAATTAAGACCCAAAATGACTTCCAATTGATAAAGCGGCAGACAAATCAGGTCTATAACAGACTGATGCCCTTCCACAGTTATGACACAATTCAGACAAACTTCTGTGGTCAAGGCTTTTATACCCATTGGAGTGGACACTACTAATTCAAATGGTAACTCATGCACATGCAATCCTAGGCGCTTCACGCAATCATAAGCAATGAAGGAATGACTGGCACCCGAGTCGAACAATGCTTGTAATAAATGGCCGTTTAGAGAAATTTTACCTTGTATCAACTCAGGAGATCTACGAGCTTCTTCGTGGGTCATAGCAAACACTCGACCCGGTGCCTGTGGCCTCGGTTCCGCTCTCGGTTGTCGACAATCTTTAGCAAGATGTCCTGGCCGTTTGCAATTGAAACATACCATCTCTCCCTGACAATTCTGGCCATAATGTGATTTGTTGCAACGACGACATTTCCACTCGGTCACAAATCTCTGAGACTCACGACCTTTAGACTGATAGGGCTTCTTATCACCGCCCTGATACGAAGAAGATCCTTGGCCTTTCCGCTTTTGAGAAACATTACCCTTACCGGGTTCACTGCGGTGGCCAGTAGCTTTGGTAGGATGCACTTCTCTTAGATTATTCTCCGTGATTCGACATTGCTCCACCGCCTTATTGAACTTCTTGAATCGGTGTGTAACCAGCCGCTTCCGCAACTCTCGCCTCAAACCTCGTATGAGCATATCCGAGCTCCATTCTCCGTCATCCTTATATCGAAGGTAGGAGGAATACCGGGACAAGCGAATGAATCGGGATAAATAATCATCGAAGCTCTCCATGTCCCCTTGCCTGATGTTAAGGAATTCCGTCTCCTTTTCAAGCCGGACTGATTTCGGAAAGTACTTCTCATTGAACTCTTGTAGGAAAAATTCCCAAGTTAGTGGCGCATTTCGGCTCTTCAGTGTTAGGGCGATATTCCGCCACCAACGATCCGCATCACCTTCGAGCTTATAGACCGCCAACCGTGGCTTTATCTCCTCTGGACAACAAAGCACCTCAAATATCTTCTCCAGACGATTCAGCCAATCTTCTGCCACTTGAGGATCAAACCTCCCTCTGAACGCCGGAGGCAAATGCTTACAGAATCGGGTGACCCAATACTGAAGGTCTTTTTCCTCCCTGGGTGGCATCCCATATGATTCCGGATTCAAGGTAGCACGAGGTGGGGATTCTAGAGGTCGTGCTGATCCTTCTGCAGTGTCCTCATAACGGGTCTCCTCTTGAGTTTCTTCCGGAATAGACTGAACCGGAACTTCCTTATTCTTTGCCTTCTCTGCTCTGAGCTCGTCCCTTAACTCAGTGATCATGTCCCGCTGATCCTTGATTAGACTCATCAACTCATGCATAGGATCTGGTGGGTTTTCATTACCAACCTCCACCACCGGGTCTACACGCGGAATTTTGGGGCGTCCTCTGGTTTTCTTCATTCTACAAGCAACTTACCCCATTAATTCAGCAGAGACAGTATGCACATATGGTCACAAAACTTATATGTATCCAAATCATTTAAACATATATGTGCACACATAACAATCATTCACAAACAATCTTTTATCCCTAAACCAACTAAGGGATCTATCCTAGCAAACTCTACCCTTGCCAGGAACTACAGCTCTGATACCAAAATGTAACACCCTGCTTTTAAACACGTGATTATAACTCGATATTAGGTAATTAAATTAGATTAGAGACCGTCGTATGGTTTAAAACTCATTTAAACTTCCCTCTAGTAGTAGGGACTTTACTAAATTTTCAAAACTTCATTCCTCTTCCAGTCTCAAGTTCAATTTATCGAATATAATCACCCGCGCAGTTTATATACATTTACGAATAACAGAGTGTATAACCAAACTCCCGGCAACCCCCGGGTTCAACTACATACCTAGAATTCCAAATCCTGTTTAGGGACTACAACCAAGTATTTCAAACTATATACATCTCCAAAACATAATACAGTAATCCCTATCCAAAATGAATAAACCAACAAAACTATACTAATGTCCCTAAGAAACTCTAACCACTTCGGGTCACGCGCTTCTCCTTGGAGCCAGCCGCCCTGTCTGAAAGGTTAGTTTAAAGGAAAGAATGAGATTCTAAAGAATCCCAGTAGTAACTAAGCATTTATACCACACATAAGTACATAGCATGTAAGTAAATCATCATACAGCAGCAACACATATCACACTCCAGCCTCCTCCCCTTTCTCCGCCGGGAAGGCACACTGCCTAACCCGAACCGTTGTTAGCTACTCAGGGACTATTGGCATGGCAGTGCATACATATAGCCTTATAGCACATAGCTATCCGGCTTCACAAACGGCTCGTCAGCCTCACAAATAGCCTTTCGGCTCATATCCGACCTTTCGGCCCACAATCAGCCTCTCGGCTTTCATGTCACATAATCACACCTCATCCTCATCCCCTTTCTCCGCCGAGAAGGCACACTGCCTAACTCGAACCGTTGTTAGCTACTCAGGGACTATTGGACTGACGGTGCTCACATATATACACATAAGTCGCAGCACACGAACTTATCACAAATCAATGATAATACACACATACAATGCATCACATATGATACGAAAGAAAAGTCACTACCTGATCCTTTCCTGATGTCTCTGGGCACAGTAGGCTCACGAGGATAGCAGATATCAAATCCTATAATCAAAATAGGGACATTTGGTTAATTTCCTTTTCCAAGTTCTTACTTCAATATAACTCTAAGTTGGTATTCATTTGGACTCTTTAGATGGCCATTAAATGCCTAATCATATGCCTAAAGGGTTGGGATAACTATCCCCAAAGATCTCTCTTGAAAAGGCTAAGTTCTGATTTTTGGACCCCTCACTCGCACTCTCACTCGAGCACAGAAGACCGTGCTCGAGCACAACTCCCACTCACTCGCGAGTAACCTCCCGCGAGTGCTTGCCCGAGAGCAAACTTCCCTATAATTTCACACTCTCACTCGAGAATTCACACCAGATACCCAAAACGCAGCAGCTGATAGGATTTACCAGAATTCACCAAATGAATTCCAATGGTCCTATAACTCATACCATTACCCATTCTCATCTAAAACTTCACCATAAACCCATTGGTAACTCAAAATAACCAAAATTCAACTCCATTAACAGAATCTCATCTCTAATCACCAAACCACTCAAAACCACAACTTAACACATTTCCCTTATTCAACTTCCAATCAATTTCTAATCACTCCCAAGTGTCAAAACTGACCAAATGAACAGTGACACTCTTACCAAAACCTACCCTTCATTTAACATCATAATTAGGTCTAATTTCCAGAATTCTCGTTGATTAAGCAAACACCATAACATTCACATCAAACTTCATCAAAAACTCACCTCTTTCACTTGCTGAATTCAGAACTTGGATTCCTCCACTTTCAAATTTTCCTCTAGTTTCCTCACACCACCAATCCCAAGTCTGAAAACATGGAAGTATAGTTCTTGAACATTTGAACAACTTTAATGAAAGCAAAGTGAGCATTTAGAGTCAAACACTCACCTATAATTCAAGCCCTTCCTTTCTCTTTCTTGCTTACTCGCCGGAATTGGAAGAAATGGAGAGAGAATGAGTTGGTGAAAAGTGATGATCATTTGCTTCTCCTTTCCCCATGCAAAACCGACTAAGAGTGGAGAGTGAAAGAAAGTTTGAATATTTGACTCATCCAATGGCCCTTATTTAGCCACTTGGCATCATCTCCTTCCTCTTACCTTGATTTCACATAAACCCTTCCACACTTGATTCCACCCCTTGATCTTCCAATCTCAACCATTGATTAAGATTACTAAAGGGTTTCCTCATCCAGAACTAATCAAACGGTTGGTAAATTACCATTTTACCCCTGATTATCATAATACTCATTAAATCATCACAAATGATCTTAATATCACATTACACAATATATACTTCAAATATGCTTAATTAACATTAATTACATCATTCGAAGCTACTAATCCTTGATTACAAATCAGGATATTACATAAGTTCCCTACACTCTTTCCACGTAAGCTCCAGATCCGGCTGCTCACACTCAGGAAATCATCAAATCCTATAACCAAGATCAAGGACATAGGATTAATCCCTTTTCCAATTCTTTAACTTTTAGACATTCAAGTTGGTTATCATTATTGCCCTTTAAGTGCCCTCAAACACCTCAATCCATAGCTCTAAAGGGTTGGAAGACTATCCCCAAAGATCCCCTTTTGAACACTCAAACTTGATATTTTTCACTGCCTCACTCGAGCACAGAAGCTCTCACTCGAGCACAAGTACGAACATCACTCGAGCACAAATGCTCTCACTCGAGCATTGGTACGGACAACACCCGAGCACAAGAGAAAGTGAGACAGAAAGCACATGCCCGAGAGCACAACCCTCACCTGAGGCACAAGCTCACTCGAGCACAGATCCTCACTCGAGCACAAGGCCAAAAGCCTCACTCGAGCACCCACGAGAGAAATCCAGGAAGTGAAGACCCGAGAGCCCCCAACACTCTCCAAGCACTGGATCACTCGAGCACACTACTCTCACCCGCGAGCACACACCTCTCACCCGCGAGTACACCCGCGAGCACACACGGCTCACTCGAGCAGATGCCCTCCACCCGCGAGTGAGAAGGCACACTTCTTGCACCTTGCCCGCGAGTGAAGACCAGAAAGCAACCCTTCACTCTGGACTCCCACTATCACTCGAGCAGACTATGCTCACTCGAGCATGTTCTTCGCTCACTCGAGCACAAAGCGATGTGCTCGAGCAGCGTTCATGAAAACCCAGGCGCACTCACAGCAAAACAAGGGAAAACTCACATATCACTCGAGCAGGCTCTTCCTCACTCGAGCAACATTCATCCCTCACTCGACCACACCCCTGTCTGCTCGAGTGAATCTATCAGATTCCAAGAAAACGTAGCAAACATACCACATTCTCCTAACTCTTGCCCAATTGATCCAAATGGACCCAAAACCTCTACCAAAGCTACTCCCACACAAAATTACTCACTGAATTCAATGGAATCAACAGAATTACCCAATTCCCATTCCATTAACATGCTTTGGTCTAAGGCATCATAATCATCAATTCTCTAAATCACTAACTTCACACATTTCATTCCCAAATCCATTCTATCTATTCAAAACTCATACCAATATACCATTTCAATAACCATATCATGCCAAACTACCCATTACCCATATTTTCACAATTAGGGCAATAATTCCAGAAATTCCCAACTTAATCATTTGGCAATGAAACATAGATAGAAGGATTGGTTTCACATACCTTATCCACTTTCTCAAAGACACTCTTTGATTCTCCAAGCTTCATATTTTCGTGATCTTCAAATCACCACCAATGGAGAAGTTACAACCATCAAATTGAAGCTCTCCACTCAAGGATTAACATTAGAGAAGAGAGTTTGAGCTAAAGGGGCCATTTGCTTACCTCAAAAACCAAATTCTCCTTTCTCTCTCCCAAGCATATTCAGCGAAAATGGAGGAAGGAAGAGAAGAGAGAGAAACCGAGAGAGAGAAGAGAGGAGATGGAGATGATGATGATGTGTCTCACTTATGACCCATCCAAGGGTCCACACTTTGCCACTTGTCACCATCTCACTCCAACTCTCATGGGCTCACATGCACACACATACACTTGATTATGCCCCTTGCTCAACTTCACAATCAATCCTAGCCATTGATCTTGAAGCTACCAATGAGTTCCCTCTTCGGCAACCAATCAAATGGTCGGTAACTTTACCGTTTTGCCCCTGATTAGGGAAATTCACTTGGAATTACCATCAACTCATTTTCATATTTCTTAATCACAATTTGGACTCTTGCTAAACCAGGGCTTAGCAGTCCATTAATCTCAGGCTTAATCTCAATAATTATCATTAGTCCTTAATCGAAAATCGGGGTGTTACATAAGAAGCAAGGATTCATGTCAAAATCAAGTGCAGAAGCGGAATACAGAACCATGTCACAATCAGTACAAGAAATTGTGTGGGTATTTCAACTCTTGAAAGAAATTGGCATCACTACTACATTGCCTGCAAAACTATGGTGTGACAATAAAGCAGCACTTCATATAGCATCGAACTCTGTGTTTCGCGAAAGAACAAAACATATTGAGATTGATTGTCATTTTATTCGTGATAGGATTAAAGAAAATATTGTGTCTACAAGACACATACGGTCTGACGATCAACTGGCAGATCTTCTAACAAAAGCCTTAAATGGAACACGGGTTCAATATCTTTGTAACAAGTTAGGTATGATTAATATATATGCTCCAACTTGAGGGGGAGTGTTAGTCAAGAATAACATCTGTCGACACACACGAATCCACACACAAATTGATGAAATTGTACAGTATTAGAAATAGGTTTCATATTACGTTGATTGTATATAAATATGCAGTTTTGCATTTCATAAATAAGATTCAAGTTTCAGTTCATAACATTCAGAAACCTATGATTTAGGCTACAAAAATGGTATGCAAATGTTGAGCACATGGTATATGTCATCATAGAATCTAGAATAAAAGAAATGGGTCCAAGAACTCGCCATAGAAAACAAAACTGAGAAATTATGTTTTTTGAGACTGGGCCCCAACTTTGGAAATAGGTCTCAATGTGTAGATGAAGATTGAAGATGGTGGTTAAAGATGAAGCAAAACAACAAGACGTTTTGCCTAAACCAGAAACGGCAAGTCATTTCACCTTCAGAGGGTTTTGTGCGTTGAATGAAACGCATCGTTAAATAAAAAACGGCATTCTGGACTCAGCAATACGTTTTGGCAATATATATATATATATATAAAGGGTTATAGGCTGCTGGGCCAGAGCTTACAAAAGAGAAAAGAAAAGAAAACTTTTGACTGCCACGTGACCACCAGATTCTTGCTTCTTCCTGTGATGAAAATGTGGTTCTTCTGGATTTTATTTTTTTCCCAGAATTTTTCTTTTCCCCTCCTTTTAGAGATGCGTGTAGGAGCCTTTGGGCACTGATTGAGACACGATTTATTTCTAAAAATCCCTAAATTCATTATCTATATTTTGACATACAATATGTCAATTTTGAAATATATTTGAACCTATTTTTGAACATTTGCAGTGCTATTATAATGATTTTTATTTGTTTTAAAAAAATTCTTAAAATATTTATAATGATTTATTCCATTTTACTTGAGATAAATATGAGTCAAAAGAGTTGTTTTTTAAAGCACTGAAATAAAATTTATTTTAGTATTTTGAATAATGTTTTTTTTATTAAAAAACATATATCTAAACTTGAACTTGATAGCTTTAGAAAATAAACAAGTTTTTCAGTTAAAAGCCATTGAATGTTGATCCAAACATAAATTACTTAGAGAAATGTATGTAAGCCTCTAAATAACGAATGAGATAGGGATTTTTTAATTGGAATATGAAATTTTGAGTGACAACCTTGAAGGCGAATATCTTGATAAAAGATCAAGATGAAAGAATCCAGAATAAGGTTATAATTGATTCTGAAATGGAATAAGGGGAGTAACCGGAAGAGAACTAAGAAAATGATGCATGAGAAGGACTTGAATTTCCTAAATCTTAAGAAAGTCAATATCAAGATTTGAATATAGAGAAACCTTGATGAGGTAAAAGTGAAGGATCTAATACTGAAGAAGTAGTAACAAATTAAATCAAATTGAAGGAAAATCTCAAATGGTGAGATTTCCTAATGTCTAAACTTTGGATCATGGTGGAGTTCAGGAAAATATCACTCCTTGAGTAAATAGTGAAGACCTATCTTAAGTGAAGAATAGTCCTAAGCCCAGTCCAAATTCCCAATATATAAAACTATAAGAGATTTAAGAAGATATACTAAACGTGTCTATTAGGAAACAAATATAATTTGAATAAGAAATATGGGATATTTCTTTTAGAAAATTTGAAAGATTGTGGAAATAATAGGAGACACAAAATTCTTGCAACTTTAGAAAAACAGTAGTTGTCGAGAACCTGTCAGACTAGGTTTGAAAAGTATGAAGACTTAAAGCTTTAGAGGAAGTATTTTTGGCTGAAAATTAAAATGTGAATAAATGAAATGCATAGGGAACTTAGAAAAAGTATTAAATTTATCCAACTCTTAGATAAGAGGTTAATAAGACATTATGAATATAACGTGATGAAAGCATGAAGAAATAAAAGTCAAAATACTCTTTATGAGTGGGAGTTCTTAGAAAATGAGCCTTTCAAGAGCGTCATATGCTCTATCTAAATGGGAGCTCTTAGAAAATGAGTCTTTTAAGAGTAATAATTGAGCATCTTATTTAAGATACTTGTATGAATTTCTTGATAGATGATAATGACATAATTGGAATCTGTGTGATGGGAGGTACAAACGTATTCTCCTGATCATAGACCCAACAACATTGTTATTTTTCTAGTCAGGAATAATACAAGTACATGATGTTGTATACTTAAATATGTTATATTATTGATAAGTTATTGGATTAAATAAATTATGAATAACCCTATGTGTGTGATAATTTGAATGGCTGAGCCAAGAGAGGCTACCAAGGACATAATTTATAAACTTAATGGGGACAATCAAAATATCTAGTATTTATAAAAATAATTCGTTATCAAGCCATTGACAAATAGTCATGATAATACTGAAGTTGAGATGTCAGCTTAGTAAAGAAAAAGTTACGAAACCTATATGGTTTGATAAGGGAAACAAAATAGTATGAATTACCCCATAAAATTGTATAGTTGATCAATCTTTCTTTCAATAAATATCTTTGGTTGGTAAATTCTTTGTGTATAATTGCATTGCTATTTCTTCTAATTTAAGTATTGACTTAAAAATGTGTCTTACTAGTCAAAGACATAGAATTTGGTTCTAGAAATAGCATAATAAAAAGTTTTCAGCAAGATACTAAAATTGAGTTTACATTGCAATTATTCTATTTCGTTCCATGTGGTTCTATAAGTTTGAGGGTAAGACATAGAGCTAGGTAAATTATTACCTTTGTTGATGATTTCACATATTATTACTTAATTTCACAGAAGTTTGAAGATTGTTGCTTTAGACAATATGTGAATGAAGTTCAAGAATCAATTAGATAGGAATTTTAAAGGTCCTATGAACTGATCAAAGAAGTGAGCATCTATTTGACCAGTTTCAAATAGCTCTGTGGATATAAAGGGATAAATAAATAAATAACTATCTAAGAAACTCCATCACCAAAAAGAGTTTATAAAGGCATAATGGAATGCTATTAGATATGGTTAAATATATTATGACTTATGCTAACCCACCAAATATGAGTGGGAGAGTATTATCTAGTCCACTTTTTGTGGATTAGTACACATGCACACATCCTTAGTTTCATCAAGTTATGTGGACTTGAGTTTAACCATGTACCCTCTAAAGTTACTATCATACCCTATAAGTGTTGGACTAAATAAAAATTAAATTTGAGTTTTCATAGACCATAAGGGTCGATTACAAATTCCCATATTGGTTGTAAGTGGAAGCTCATAAGGATTACGTTTTTCAAGAGTGAAATGATGATAGAATTATGACTAAGAAGAATTGAAAAGTACCACATTTATTGTGAATTATTTTTTCAATTAAGTGAAACTAACCATATTGCATCTCTTTGCAAGACACAAGGACAAAGCAGTATAGAACATGCTAATAATCTTTAATTGTTTTTTGAGAATGGGAGCTTAGAATGGTCAATAAAGAGATCAAACAAATAAATATGAAATGCAAAAAGCTCATGAGATAAGGGATAATTGAGAAAAATGTTCATTTATTCTAAAGGAGGATGATGAGTCACATTATGTACAAGAGGCCATGATAAGGGAAAATGGAAGAAAGCAATGGAAAGGGAAGTGAATTCTTTGAGAAAGAATCAAATTGAGAATCAGTTGATCTACTACCAAGTTAAAAGGACTATTGAGAACTAGTAAGTTCTATAGGTTTAAGAGAAAAAAGGGTAAATCAATTGACATGCACAAGACTTATTATTACAAGGATTATGCATAACAGCAAGGCATTTTTCTCACTTATTGTGCGTTTAAATTAGTTTAAATATGGTAATAATTAACTATTTGAATTTAAATCTACATCATATAGATGTAAAACATACATTTTGAGTGATGATCTGGATGAAGAAATCTATATACAGTGACTATTAGATTTCACTAAAAGTAATATTTGAAGTTTCACATAGTAGTGACTTCTTGTGTTTTTGCAGAAGTCCTTTCATGGATTGATGCAATCGTCCAGATAATGATGTTTAATACTTTAAAAGAGAGGTAACCTAATGTATTTTTCAAATGGTTGAAGATCACCATTAGTAAATGATTTGTGATGTTATTTTGTTTAAGTTGATGATATACTATTGATCATATATAGTTTGAATTTGGTAGTGTCTATTAAAGAATGGTGCTAGTTAATTTTGAAAAAGAAATTCATGGGAAAAGCAATTGGATTTGAGATCCAAAGAAATAGCTTAAGAAGATTCCTCTCTTTTACAAGAGAATTACATTAAGAAGATTCTTAAGCGGTTCAAAATAAGTGAATGCAATCCCATGGATACCCCAGTGACTTTAGGAGTGAGTTTACGTCTTGATAAATTTCTCTGACTGAACCAACCAAGAAGATAATGGAAAAGAATGTCTGTATAGATACTGTTAGTAGTATGATATATGCAACGATATATACAAAACCAAATATATACTTATGGTAAGACTTGTAATTTGGTACTAGTCTAACCATTGTGAGAGACATTAGATGGTTTTACATAAGGGTCCTGAGATACTTGTAGAGTACATTGATTATGCGCATTCAAAGTATGTGCTGTGATAGTGCAAGAAGCTATATGACTGGTAATGTTCATAGAACGTGAAAGATTTTGAAAATGAGAATTCAAATCTAGTGTCAAAGTATTGTGAATGCACATAGCCATTGCCCTAATAAAAGACCCTAAGCATTATAGATAGACTAAATGCAAAGGTATAGCTATATGAGAAATGTCATAACACATAAAGTTATTGTTGAACAACGTATTCATATGCAAAGTCCCCTAACTAAGTCTAACGACCAAGAGCATGTATGAAAAACATGTTAAGTTCTTTGGCATACATATAGTATGAAGTAATGGTACTTCATTTTGGCTTTTAATGTGTGTGTAAGTATACAATGTCTAGTATGTTATACAGGTTGGTGTGGTCATCTTCTCACACAAGCGATTGCCTTTGATATTCAGGAGGAATGTGTAAAGATGAGACAATTATTTCACCAGTAAAGTAGAAAGAGTGCTAATATGGTAGAGAAGAAACACAAACTATGTCACCTCGACTTAAAGTGCAGTAAGTCGAGATGAGATCCTTACTTGTAAAAGTATGGATCAAATCATGAAAACCCACGTCCATGATACCTGTTGCCAGACAACAAATTCTTCAAAATTGACGTCATGTAATATGAGTAGAGTTGAGGAATTTGGGTTTAGATACTGGGAGTGTCCAAACTTATGTCTGTATGGTGTTAATGATAAAATCAAACGACATACACTCTTAAAGTATAAGAGTAATATTATAGCATGTAATTCATACCACATGTGCTAAAGAATCGCAAATAGGAAGCAAGTGAATAGATCCTTACTTCATTTGGCGTGTGAGTCCTATAAAGGTTAACCCTTCATTGAAGTCCTTTGACTTTGACATTATCATGGAAATATGTTTCAACGTCTGCTACTTTAGCATTTTTTCTTATGATTATGATTGATGCGATCTAAAGGCATTATGTTAGAAAAGCGGTTGATACATATCAAAGTGATATATGGGCGAAAGAAAGATTATTACCTGAAATATACACACCTATGTTGGGGTCTAAGACCGGTCCCTTATGATATTATTTTGTAGTTTCATAAGTGTAGACACTATGCATATGAGAAAGGCAATCTGAGTTTTATATTGATTCAAGAGGGATTAGATTGGTCATCAGTAAAGTGTATATTGGAAAATCTAGGACATTCGGGCATTATATCAATATCGAGCTGCACTACAGGATTGTCTTATGCTGATCTCTATAAAAAAAAGGGATTTCTAATACAAAGCACCCAAATGGAGACGTCATACCCACGCGGTCACAACAAAACACCTAGTATGAAAGAAGAGAAAGAGACTTGACCTATAACATCTAATCCACCAAGTGTAAGTGGGAGATGTTGGAATATACTAGTTTACCCTCGGTGGATTAGGGCCCAAGCCCAATTCAAGAGGGGTTTCATGAAGAGACATGAGTTATAACCCTTTGTATTTTAAAGGTTACATCTATTCCTATGTAACCATACGTACACTATATATATAAGGTGTGAGATTAAGAGAGAAGGATAATGATGATATAATATACAATTCTCCCTCTAAAAGATTTTCTTATAAAAATGTTCTCTTCTCTTCCTCTCTTTGGTGTATTTGCTGTGTAACATAATCGGGGTCCGCATAGGTGCTCCGGTTTCGTGTGGGTACTTCAGCGAGTCTACGGATTCCAGGTATGCTCAAAATTCCTTACAAGATAAATATATCTTCTATTTAGAATCCGAAGGAGTAATTAATATATATATATATATATATATATATATATATCTATATATATATAAGCTATAAATAAATGGACCATAAAAAGTTGGTTAAAATTGGTTACAAACTTAATGTCAATAAATGTGAAAAAAGTATCTCCCCCCTCTAAATATACCTTTATTTATGAAGAGAGTGCGTGGATGAGAGAATGAGAGAAAAAAATATTTAGAGAGAAAAAGATGTGGGAGAGATATGTAATTAATTAAGGGTGAAAAACTGAAAATAGAAAAAGTGAAGTACAAAATGTTGATGGCAACACTTGTAGAAAACTAGTTGCATCCGATCACTCATGCTCAATGATATTGTCTTTAAGAGCTATTCTGCAATTACTGGCAAATGAAGATGTAACACTCCCTAGAATTAAACAAATCCTTACTGTAAAAACAAGGTGAGTAGAATAGCGAAAGATAAGAGAACTCAGTAAGGCACAACACCAAAGGAGGGAAGTGACCCATACTTGGATCACAATGTCGTTGGGTACTTAAACATGTGTAATGACAATTAACTCACTAGTTATTACACATTAAAATAATCATGAATACAATTAAATAGGTGGTTTACATAGTCATTAACTTGCTTAATGAAGATTTAATTTAAAGCCATCGATTACAAACATTAAAGAGGCATAATAGTGATTAAAATGACAAATTAATATTAGATAGACATTTCTCATAAAAATGCCTAGTATCGCATTGAACTCGTAAATAAGATATGGGAAAATATTGACGAATTTCAATTACGTTTGCCTTTGGTGGTCCATTGTGGTGTGGGCGAGCCACTCCTCCTCTTAACCTATTTAGTAGCTCAAAATGACTTATTACTTGGTTCCACATAATCCTCAGCAATGGAAAACTCTTACCTTGACACACACCCACACATATTATATGACAACACAAAATGTAACTTGTAAAACAAACCAGCCCTATCCCAAAAATTAGGACTTATATTTAAGATCATAAGAATACCAACAAACAAGGTAGTATTTGGCTGAAGGGGAGGGAAGGGTACTCCTTTCTTATTTTAAAAATCCTATGCTATATATCACTGATATTAGAAGAAGATATTCTTTGCCTTCCTCTTTACTATAATAAAATAAATTTTATCACCGAATAAAATTTTAATATTTTTTTTCCATTAGGCACACTGATAAATTGTAACATTGATATATTGGTTATTCAAAAACACAAATTATGATATCAGTTAAAAGTATTCATATCCTTGAAATAAGAATTGTTTTTGTCAACCTCTTTGAAATAAAAAAATTAATAAATTATAATATAACTATATTTTCATTTTGCAATCTAAAAACTTTATATGTCCACTCAATATCAATATTCAACATTTTATAGCTTTAAAAAACTTAAGTAAATAAGGGCAAAGTTGTCTATATAAAATATTTTCCCTCTATTCCCTTCTTGAATAAAATAAGATAGTATTAAAATCTCTTTTTAGGTAATATTAAAAATCCTTTCCTCCCCTCTCCTCCATTAAATCAACACACTCACTAAGTAAATAAATTTCTGAAAAATAGAACAATCAGCAAAACAAACGAAAAAAAAAGCAGCCAAATCCAACTCCAACTACATTAGGCAATAAGCCTTCATCGATATCCCTATGCAACAACTTTAAAAGAAGAGGTGGAGTTCAAACCTTTAATCGGAACGACGAGAGAGTGACTAAGCCAAAAAGGCCAATAGCATTTTCTCTTACTTTACTATTGTGGTCTTCTTTCTCCTCTTCTGCACCAACCAGACGGATAATGGGAAGCGTCTCAAATCCAAGTCAAGATTAAGCGAATCATTCGTACTTGGTAAAGGTTTCCACGGCACTTGTAGTAGGTCAGAGGACTTATCGCGATGCCCGAGGACCAATTTGTGATGTCTCTATCGCTGATGTTCACTTCATAGACGCGATCTATCTTTCCTTCATCACCAAATTACTAATAAAATGACCCCGACACTTGAAGATTTGCCCCCATTGGTAGTTCTCAGGCTTGACTTGGGTGTGTTAAACATATTCAATTGGCTTCTTCACCGGTTTAAGCGACGGGACAGAATCACTTCTCCTAGACCTTGTGGAGGTTTGGGAATCAAGAACTTGATGAAACAGAATGAAGCGTGATCGGTGGATGGAGGATGAATGGTTCAGCCTAGCTCAAGCTAGTGAAAAGACCTACATAAAATATGGAATAAAAATCCGCGGGGGTTCATCATTAGTAATGGGGAAGCTGGCCAATTAACAATCTAGACTGATTCGTAACTGTTTCTATTAAATCAGACTTAAAGAAAGCGTTAAAAAAAAAGTACTCATACTAATTCATACGATATTTAGTAAGGCTAGGTTCAATAGCAAGAATCCTTTTAATCATAGGCCTGCTTGGAATGGGATTGGCAACCTTCCTCTTCTCTTACTGTTCTCTTCTCCTCCTCTTTTCTTCCGTTACTCATCTCAACCTTTAGATTGAAATTTGAACAATTTAGATTCAATGTTTTATGAAAATATTCTTTTTAAATATTTTTTATTGCAATTTTAAATCATCATAACAAAAATTTAGCATTTTTTGAATTTATTTATTTATTATTTGATAATTTGATATTTTATTAATATTTTTTTAAAACATTAAATCTGAACCACTCAAATTTTAATCTAAAGAGGATAGGAAGAAAACGGTAAAAGTAGATGATCGTAACCAAACACGCTTGGAATTCGTTCCTTTCTGTCTTGGCCAAAAAAAACAAACAAACAAACAAAAATGCCACTTCCCTAGTCAGAAGTCATAAAACATTCTTGTTGATACGAGACACAAGTTCCTAGTTATCAAGGTTCAAAAGCAACATTTTCCAAATCATTGTTGCCAGCATGTTGTACCGGTTCATCCATTGCCAGGGTATGTTTGGTTGAGCGATTCGATTGCTTATAAGTTGCTTTTTAATAGTGATTTACGGTATACGAAGTAAGTATGTGAGAGGAGTTGTGTCTCGATTTACGTAAAAAGCAACTTATAAGTTTTTTTAAGTCTAAACAAACATGCTTAAAATTGCTTCCGCCATAAGCACAGGTGAAGCCGTACGTCTCTTAATTGTTCTACTCAGCAACCATCCATCATAGTGGGTGGGTTTGAATTAACGGCGGTAGCTAGAAGTGACTTTTTTTATGACTTTTGTAAATGTAAGATTGAGTAAAAGATAGATTATGTAATGTGATTTATATTTATATTAATTTTTAAAAAAATCGGTTTGATAAATTGAAACTTGTTTGAATGATTAATGTAAAAATAAGTTTAGATATTAGATGATTGAAAAGGACATGATTTTAATAAACATAAAAATAGTTAATGCATTATGAGGGAAAATTTGAAAAATATTAAATTACTTAAATTTTAGGGAAAAGTGGAGAAAACTCCCCTTATAAAAACTTAATTGATGAGAATGACCTCAATCAGAGTGTTGTCATTCTTCACTTATGTAAATTTATCAGGTTATTCATCCTAATTAAATTTCTAATGGGGGAGTTTTTCTGACTTCCCTTAAATTTTATTATTATTTTTTTTTTTTGGATACTTCTATAAATAAGGATAAAATTGGACAACAATCACTCTTAACCTTTAAGTAGACTTATATTTAGGACCAAAATTTTCATCTACAATTAGGTTTATAATAAAAACCGGAATATTATTTTAATAAAAGAATGTGAGACCTAATATCTTTTCTTGATTAGGTATTTTCTTCTCTCTCTATAATAGAAACTTTTTATCTTTCTGCGGTGGAAAAGCCAAAACAAAATATTTTAGCTTATGACTTAAAATAATTTTTTCTTTAAAAACCCAATTGGCCAGTTGCAGGTTTATTTCTGCAAAAGCATAATCAAAATTAATTTAAGATAATAAAATTTATTTTGGTATTATCAAACTTTATGATTGATTAAGTTTTTCTTGTACTAAGTATTTACTTATATAAGGCTATGAGTATTTTCTCGTATTAATATAGACGCTTCATTTTATGCTTCATTAATAAAGAGTGACAAGCATTTCTTTGGTTGGTACCAACATCGTGTTTTTTGGATCACAATAGATATGAGTGGAAATAGGTTAGGTTAAGTTAGGTTTTACTTAAATAGGTTTAGGCCTGCAGCATATATTTAAAATCTGAGCTTGTATATAAACTTTTTTGTAGGCCTAGGCTTGGGTGTTCAAAAGATTTGACAAGGCCTAAAATTTGTTTAAATGCATACTTAAAATGTAGACATTTAAATAACCTTTTAAGTTTATACTTCCAAATTCATTTATAACATTCCTTCATTCTTATTTACAATCTTACTGTATATCTTAAAAACCTAACATTCATTCTCGTCATAATATAAGGCTTAATAAGAAAAAGAAAAAAAAATGTCTAATGACAACAGTTATCTAAGCAAGTAGAAATTAAAAAAAAAAAACTAATCGTATGTCAACTAATGAGATTATTTTCTAAAATTGACTAGCAAAAGAAGCCACATATAAAATTGAATTTTACCTCTTTTACTTTTCCACGTAAATTAGGATAAATTCCTCCTATTAAGATTATAATATTTCATTTGGTTTTAAAATAAACTCATATCAATTATTATGCTTTTGTGGACAACGCAAATTAGAGGAGAGGAAGTGAGTTGGCGTTACCATCTCGAGCAATTAAAGAGAATATAGATAGAGGTGAATGATTGATGCAAAAGCAAGGGTTGATGGTAATAATAATGGGATGTTAAACTTAGGATTAACGTGAAGTTGGTAATTTATAAATAATGTATAAAATTATTTAGATAATATTATATGTACATATATAATAGTATAGATTAAAAAAAGTTAAATAAGTCAAGCCTGTATGCTAGGCCTTATGAAAATAGGCCTGACCTGTTTATCTAAATAGGTCCGGTAAGAGGCCTAGGCCTGACCTATTTGCTAAATAGGTTTAATTGGGCTTTATGTAGATTAGGTTGTAAACCCCTGTTAGGGGCCTAACCTATTTCCACCCCTAACGATCGATCATTTCTTATATAATTACCTCATATATTGGATCATGATGGGGCACCTCTTACATACTAACCTTATATACGTAAATCAAGATTGTAAAACTGCTTTTAAAGTTTTATTAACATTACATTGATTTATTTTTTTTAATATTACAAAAATTTCCCATAAAATAAAAATAAATTATACAAATCTTCTTTGAATTTTTTTAAAATCACGTAAATTTTCTTTTTCTTTTCAAGAGATACACTCCCTCCGGTCTGTAATATAAAGCACCTGCTGAAGAAATGCATGATCAATAATATAGGGCACTTACAATTTAATTAATGTTTTTCTTTTCATGTTTTGTCTTTGTAATTAATACTCACTTTCTAATTTTGCCCACCAATTATATCCTCTCTCTTAAATAACAATTCCCATGCAATTATAATGATAAATGGTGGCTCTTCTTTCTCCTCACAATCATCATTTCTCATACAAATACTTTTATGAAATGGCTTCCTCTCTCATTTGATAAAAAAAAAATGTCACTCCCCCCCCCCCCAACAATAAATACCCTTTTCGGGTTGAATAAAACTCATGAATTAATTTCACTCTTTTAATATCACAACACCTATTTTATTCAACCTTTCATGTGCCATTTCTTAAGCACATTTTCAACAAAGATAAAAGTGAAAAAAAATATTATATTTTAGGACATATCAAATGACTTAACTGTTATTTCTTATTTCTTGTGAATTAGTTAAGGTGTCCTATATTGTAGATCGGAGAAAGTATATAAGCTTATCTTAACCAATATAATAAATTATAAAAGAATCTCAAATTTTGTTAACATTATATAATTTTTAATTTCGATCAAACTTTGTGTCATTGTAAGAATAAAATTCTAATTTAGTCATAGCTTAACAATATTTGTATCTTATTTTTCATTAGATATTTAGGCAAGTGGTAAAATTTGAGTGAAATTTGAATCATTTTAGTAAAATTTAAAAATTCAAAATTTTTTATTAGATCCTGGAAAAAGAATATGGGGTGTGGGAAAAAATATAAAAAATTTGATTAAAGGTAATTTAGTATTTTTTGAACTTATATTTTTATATTTAGTCCTTTAAATAAAACATGATAAAAGCAGTTTCAATTTTATGGTCATTTCTAATAAAAATCATTTTTTTCTAAGTCTTTCTCTCTAATTTTCTCTAATAAATTTGGTAAACAGAAATTTTTGAGCAATTTTTCCTATTTTCCCCGTTTTTATCCAAAGAAAAATCATGTGAGGGGTGCCTTTTATTTGTTAAAAAGAAAAAAGAAAATATGAGAAACGTCCCATATTTTGGCTTTAGTTTATATTTAAATGTAAGAAGGAATATGCGAGAGCATCGCTTTGAGGAACGGACCTCGTGAAGCGGCACTCTCGGGCACGTCACTACGACCACTCAGCAAAATCGGTTAGATCAGAGCGTGATGCACACACCTCTATTGAGAGCGCGTGTAAAGAATCCGGCTGCTCCTATGTCAAAAGCTGACAACCAGATCGGTAGTAGCGTACGAATGACTCGAACCCCGCGAATCAAAGCTTTTCTCTTTCGCTCCTTAACAATCTCTCCACTTTCGCCGAAACAAGCAAAGTATTTTGGTGAATCAGATTAGCCCCTTCTTCGTTCTTCTTCTTCTTCTTCCGCGCCCAGAACTCAGCCCTCGATTCCATCGCCTCACCCTTCGATTTGTGTTAGGTCATTTTCTTCCCTCAATTTCTCGCTTCATGTTCGCTAATATTTCCTCTTTTTTCCGCTTTAATTGATTTATACTTGCCTCGGACGGCCATTTTCGGTGCCCTGTTACTCTGCTAGTTTGCATTCCCATGTTTCGCTTGCCTTTTGATGAATGCAGCGGAAGTGCTTGCTCTTCAATTCATATAATATGATAGTAGTGTTTTCGCCCAAAAGTTTTTAACCTATTGGTTAATTTTTTGTTTTTCTGATTCATATTGAGGAAGCTTGAATTTCCTGAATGTGGAATTGGGCTGTGCTTTAGTTCTCAGTTTTTGCTCTTCTCTCATTTACGGGTTTTCTCGGCATTCAAGTAGATCACTTTTGTTTTATTAATTTTTCGTTGTCTGGTAAATTCTTGCTGCCTAAAGGCGTAATTTTCAATTTTGTGATTAACTATTGGGGTATGATTGGATCTGAGATATCAGATATGTGAAGGTGGGACATGTGCCTCTTATCGTTGCCCCATGTTCCGATTATTATTTTATTCATCATACTCGCTGTCTTTGTTTGCTACTCTTCCTTCTGGACGCATGGTTCCTTTTAGGGCATTCTATTTGAATATCTATCTTCAATTTTTTCTTTGGTTGTTAAATTTATCACTTCCCGAACCCCTTTGGTTTTTTGAGCTGATCTGTTGTGCTCATACTCTGGAATTACGACGTTGGTGAGTTCTTCCTCCTTGATACGAATTTATGCATAAAAGTAGTGCCTTTTTACTTTCATTTTCAACTAACTTGAAGTTGAAGTGAAAGTGTGAAACACATTTTGGGAGCACAATTGGCCTACTTATGGTAATTGCCCTTCTTCGATGATAAGTGTTTGCATCAAGTGCTCATTCCATTAATCCACCTATATGTTCATGATTATAATTTGAGCCTATTATCTTATACAAAGATTGATGTTGTATCATGTTTGCCTGTGTTTTTAAGTGTAATGAGAGCACTTGCAACCCAATTGTGTGCTCCTATTTTCAACAAGCCTACTTTATTTTTCCAATTCCTTTTTTTTTTCACCATTCTCATTTACAAGTTTATTAAACTTTTAACGATTGCCATAGTCATCTGTGCTAATCTGGATAATTTGCCCGGCTGATGTGAGAATTGTAGATATTTCATCTACATCGTTTTCTTAAAATTCCCTTCCTGTTTTAAAGCCTTGTTTAGAAGATAGCAGGTTTGTAAAAAACTGTTTTAATAGAGAATACACTGACCCTCTTGTGATGTTAAGCTTTTTTTCTCCCCTTGTTTTGTGGATTTTTGGTTATTGCACTGGAATTTTAAAAACACTGGTCTGGGAACAAGTGTGGAATCATTTTATGACTTAGGTCATACACTATACCTTTCCAAATATGTTCCTTTTTTCTTTTATCGTTCTTCTGTTTCTTCTATGAAGTTATTGCTTGAATAACTTAACACATCTGAACAACAGTAATTCCTGATTACTGAATGCTGCATTAGGATAATTTTATTGGTTAACTAGAGCTAATGATTCTAATACATGTTCATGTCTTGTGGAGCAGATCCACTATAGTTAAACTGTTAGTCCAAGCTCCTAATGGTCAACTTCTTTTGGATGCTTTGAACTGAATAAAGGGTGTAAAAGCTGACTCCTGCTGCCATCTAGTTACTTGAACAGGCCTATGTTGGGCATCTTGCTGTCCTACTGCAGCTGTTTAAATGGTGTTACATTTTTTAATGAGTTTATTGATAATGCTACGCATGTTGTGTTTCCAAACAACGGTTAATCTCTTGCAGCTATTTATGTTTCAACCACATTGTTTAATAAGGATGACCGTACCTTTATATATTTTCTTCTTCATCAAACAAAGATGCTCCTGTCTGGAGTGATGCTTTAATGGGGGACTTGACTTACTGATGACTTTCTCAATCAAACTTCAGTTGATGTCATAATTGACGAGTGACCTAATAGAGTATCTGAAATTTGTTCATTAGTGTTGAACTTGTTTGATAAGTGTGACTTCTTTTTTTAATGAAGTGTGGCATTTTTTTTTCTTTTTATGGTTGTCTGTTTATTTGATAATCATCAGATGGGGAAAATGTTCCTTGGCTTATGGTTGACTTCAACAATGACCCACAAGTCGTTGGGTCATGGTTTTGTTGGGGTGAGATTACTGTTTTAAGGGCAGTGGAACTATAGAGAAGCAAGCAGATCTTTTCTTGCGAATAGCTTATGTTATTGTGAAAATAGCTTATGCCAGGTTTTGAAGGCTTGTGGGTCAACATAGAAAAATAAATATATCTTCATAGAAGTGCAGCATGAAGTGCAGCATATTTCAGTTTCTTCTGTTTTTTTCCCTTGCTCTGCTTCTGTGGGGTATGGGTTTGGTTTCTTTGCCAAATGCCATTGGTTTTATTTGTCTCTAGATTTGAGTATTTCGGATTGACTGCTTGAAGAAGGAATGCATCATATTGGTAAATTGCAACTGGAGTTCAGAATTAGTGGAATTTTGTTCAGTCACTAACTTGGTGTGTGCTGGCAGTATGCATCTGAGACCACTTATCCCATTTTTCTTTTTATTTTGGTGACACTTATTCAATGTTTCTGGCTGCACTGAAGTATGGTGGCATTTTTTGTATTAACATTGCATTTGTAGTCTTAATATACCAACCTGTAAATCCTATAAATCAGCATGACTTCCTAAAATTTTGTGGTCTATTTTCCAGGTTCAGTTGGAAATGGCAAAAGGAAGCAGGGGGCGACGCTCTTCCCGTCAGTTCAGGCTTACCCCGTACCCTCTTCCTTCCTGCAAAAGAGATATCTGTGAGAATTTGTGCCCAAAGAAATGCTCGAAGGTGTTGGATAAGGAAGAATGGGAAGATGTGACATGTTCTGTGTGCATGGAGTACCCACACAATGCAGTTCTTCTCCTTTGCTCCTCTCATGACAAAGGTTGTCGTCCCTATATGTGCGGCACTGGCTTTCGTCATTCCAACTGCCTTGATCGATACAAGAAAGCTTACACAAAAGTTGTCTCATCTAATGATGGACAGGCAGTGCAAGGGTCTATCGGTAATCCGAGCCCATTACCAGATTCAAACTTGACGAATGAGAAGGATGAAGTCACAGTGCTGTCATGCCCCTTATGTAGAGGTCAGGTCAAAGGTTGGACAGTTGTCAAATCTGCAAGGGAGTATTTAAATGCGAAGAAGAGAGGCTGCATGCAGGTAAGCTGCTCATTTATGGGGAACTACAAGGAATTGAAGAAGCATGTGAGGGCAGAGCATCCTTTAGGATGTCCGAGAGACGTGGATCCTGCACTTGAACAAAAATGGAGATGGCTTGAGTGGGAGCGTGAGCAGGAAGATGTTATCAGCGCAATAACATCAGCCATGCCTGGGGCAATGGTTTTCGGTGACTACGTGATCGAGGGAAATCATCGAGATTTTGCCGCAGATGAAGAGGTGGCTACTGATGCAGATGGTGTTGAAGGAAATGGAAGATTTCAAATGAACATAGAGGCTATGAATTTCTTTCTCCTATTGCATGCTGTTCGACAAGGTAATGACCTTAATAGGCGGCTAAGGCCTGAACCGGATCGAGCGTCAGGTCAAAATGGTGCCCGCCATACAAGTCCTGTCACCGGGTTGGATTTCTCAGATCACGATGACGATAACGAAAGATACAGGTACAGTGAAGGTGATGAAGATGGTGTATCCCTAGTTAGCCGGCTGCATCGCCATGGCAACAGTAGAGTTCTGCTAAGTCGCTCAGGTAGGAGGCGTAGACGTAGAGCGCACCCTGGCCTGCAGTAGATAACAATACCATGCTGGAATCTGGAGGTGGGGGAAGCACAAGTTTGTTAGGGATTTGTAGGTTCAAAAACTTAAGCCACATAAACTGGGTTGACTTGACACCCAGTTGCACTGATTTTTTCCAGGATATAGGAAAATCAAAAGGTGGGCAATTTATTTCTCTGTTGTAATTTCTTTCACATGTAAATTCAACCTTCCTCCTATCATTATTGCACATTTCATTGTGAAATTTGCTTGTGCAAGTTTGAAATTATAAAATTTCTAACCTCTCCTTGTAATGGTTGGACGCTTCTGAAAATTCAAATAAAAAGTAGGAGGCATGTATTTTTTTTTCACAACGTTGACGAACTGCAGAGTTTAGGAATTGCCTAGATTATGCTTATAAATAATCCGACGCATGTGATATAGAATAACTCCTCCCTCTTGGATTATAATATTAACCATTTTATATGGACCAACAAATTAGTTAAGAGTTACTTCTTCCGGTCTTTTTTATAAGAAATTTTTGTTCTTATTATGTAAAACAAACTAACGGTTAAGATTAGTTAAAAACAATAAATGTGTAAAAAATATCGTGTTTTTTCTAAATGTATTTCTATTTATGAAAAGAGCATAAGAGAGAGAGAGAGAATGAATTACAAATATAAGAGAGTATAAGTATAAAATATAACAATGTGTAATAAATGAGTAAATGATAGAGAATTGGTGGTAAGTGGGGGATAATTAATATAAAGATGTATATTTAATAGGAATAAAAAAGGAAAAAGTAGTTTAAATTTTGAAATATAAGGAAAAAGTTGCTTATAAAAAAGATTAACCTCAAGAAAGAGAAAGTTGTTAACAAAAGGACCGGAGGGAGTAATTAACATACTTATAAATCTTATTTATTTTTCAACCTTACCACTCGTAATTGTAAATTGTTATTACTAGTTACATGATTTATTTTCTTCTCAGGGGCATTTTTGGTATAACAAAAAATTAATATAATAGACAATTTTAAAGACATCTTATAAAAAAGGTTAATGCAAATTTATTTATATTTCATTGTTCCTATTTATAGGGTAGAGAGAGCTTTTTTTTTTGTCTAATTTATTAAGCACCTAATTAAAGTTTTTAAGGTGAATGTAAAATTTAACCATTCATTTATTTTTATAGTACTTTTGCTTTCATTTAGTATTATGTATATTAAGTAAAGGTAAAATTGAAAAGTAGTTCAATTTTATAATATAGTTAATGAGATTTAAAGTTTTCCTTGGTCTGTGTAAAAAATGTTACAACCAGATAAGTAATTCACTTCCACCATGTCACTGGAACCAAGAAAAGAATTAAATCTCATTAACTCTACCTTAAAATTCAATAAATTTTCAACTTTGCCTCATGAGAAAAAGTCTACAAAATAATAAATAAATGATAAAAGCGTACATTCATATAAAAATTTAATGTGACTTATAAGTAGGATAAGAAAAATTTTATAAATAATTCACCTAAAAAATCTCATAAAATATAAGGGGTAACTTGCTATTTTCAATCTTAAATGCCAGCTCAAACATCAAGGGATGCCAACAACTTTGCAAATCATCCAATCAAGTGATACCAACAACTTTGTAAATCATCCAACTAACAGTTAGGTCTAAGACTTGGCATGTGGGAGTTTTCACATATTGTGCTTGAAGAAAACAATTGAGTCAGCAGTAAGCAGCCATACTTGTCAGCTCAATGTAGTACAGAATTTTTAAAAAATACATGTGACAACATTTATACACTATACATCAAGTCTTCCTCTCTTTCAACTCTTACAGCTAAACCTAAATTGAAATGATACATAACTTACGAATTGACCTCAACTATTCCAACTTTATATGTTACATTTTAAGAATGGGGTGTATGGAATATATTCCGAAGCTCAAGAAGCATGCTTCTTGAAAATGCAGACCTATGATACTGAATTTGAGAACTCTGGGGGAAAAAATTAAAGAATTTACAAGCCATTTATGAATTGCGATGTTATATAACCGATGAGGCTAAAGATCCTTCTTCCTCCAGATTCTTGTTGGAACTCCATAACATACTGGGGAGGCCCCAATCAAGAAAGGGAGGGTACAAGCTTCACGTGCCTGACTCATGAATGATGCAATTTTGGGTCTGTGATCACAGTGACTCTTAGAGGTGCCACTTTCACACTCTTCTATGGCTTTCTTTCTAGAAACTTTCTTCTTTGCTTTACCCTTTCCCTTCAAGTTCATGGCCTCAAATTCTTCTGATAATGAATTACATTGCAAACATTCCCCTGAAAAATCCAATCTTTCTTTCAACCAGCCATCAAGCACAGCCTTCCCAAACCGATCGATGTCCTTGTCTGTCACCTCCCACAGATTGGCAACAATAGCTGGAGAACCAGCCAGAAGGTATGAAAGGGGAATACCTTGCGGGGCGTAGCTCCCATGTAGTGTCAGCGAACCGCTGCTGCATCCCATCAAAAGTGTAGCAGCACATTTATCAAGTTTCTGAATCTCTTGTCCAGAAATGTACTGTGCTCCTGTAACGCAAAGCCATGTACAGAAAAGCATTAATCATAATATATGTATGGGCCACAATGAATGACTAAGATGAATTGTGCTCTATTAATAGATTTCTTTGAACTTACCACTTCCATGACCAAAATATATAAAAAGGTCATGACTTTTCAAGGCTGCAGCCAATTCTTCCACAGTGGGTCTGAACCCTGCCTTACCCTGTAAATTAATAAGAAGGAAAATTCAAAGGCTTACTCAGTGGAATATCTCCAGCATTTCTTCCACAATATTGTTAATTTTTCTTTTGCAAGAAACTAGCACCAGCCAGTTAATGCCGTTGTAAAAGGAAAAAAATTATAGAAGGATTGCATGCAATCTGGCAGAAACAGTTAAACTATAGTTCTGATTCAAACTGGTGATTTACCTCCAGGTTTTGACCTCTAAACCAATTCTCAAATTCAGTTTGAGTGCTAGCGAGATCACCATCTGGGTTCAACAGATAAAAAGCATCCAGTGGATCTATCAAAGGAAAGGACATTGAGTTCCCTTCTACTTCCTTGTGATGGTTGCTGCTTCTGTTAACAAGTGCAGAGATGCTGCTAACTGATGGCATGCGATAAACCTCCTGGTTTCTTAGTATAGGCAAACTTTCCCACGGAAGCATCTATCATGGTAATAGAGCTTGTTATTAATTCAGTATCTAATAACCATAGAAAAATCCAGATGTAATTACGCAAGACAGCGTTTTAGCCTAAAAAATGTGCATATAACTGAAAATGCCAGCTTAAATGGCATGTCCTCATGGCTGAGCAGTCTTTTGCTTAAAAAAAAGAAACCTAATTGTTTTATATGACCAGAGTTGAAAATTGCTGTTTTGCATGAGCACTATAAACAGGCTGCTATAGTGCTATAGCATATGTAGTCCTTCATATAGCCGGGCTACAAAAGAAGTTTTTATGCTACAACTGTAGCATAGCACAACGACATCATGGATGGCTACAGGGTATAGAGGGTTACTATTAACTTATCAATTATTAAACTCAATCCGAAAGAAATAATTATCAACATGCACATAACATCTTAAAAAAGATGTTTAAATAGAAAGAGAATGAAGAAAAAAATTTTTACCAACATTAACTAAACTACATTACTGCAGGATGTGTTTCAAAAGCACTTAACAAGAATTTAATGCTTATAATTAATCTTTTATACATACCTGAATGTCATAATCCAACACAAGAATAATTGGTTCTCTGCTCTGTTCCACTTCAACCATATTTAATGCTTCATTTAATATTTGAAACGCAAGCTCAGATGACGTTCCAAATCCATTGGCTGCATTTGATGTGATGCCACGCCATGCTTCATCACAATAACCTACTTTAGCAATATAGCAACCTTTTTTAAAGCATAGTTGCGAAATCCCCGTATCTCCTTCACAGTCATTCTTGGAGCCTCCAAGAATGACTTTAAGAATACCCTCATTTACATCCAATTTGCATTCAGATCTTAAATCATGCACAAGCTTCTTCTGCACTAGATCCAAATTCTTGTGGTCCAACCATTCTCCGAGAAGTAAATATTTCCATGAACCAAACCATGAATCTTCAATGTTTCTGATAAAATATGGCAAGTCAATCATGAATGGGAAGATAACTACTATTGTCACCCCACCCCCTCTTTAAATTTCAAAACTCTTTAACTCTTATCCATGGTGCATGATGCTAATTTAGACTCTTGGGATTTGTTATAATAACAAATTAGCCAAGTTATTGTCACCTTGAGTAAAACTGTATAACAATGAATGATGCCAAGAAGAAAAAAGGTGCATAGAGGGTCAGAGTGGTCAAGAAGTCAAGTTCTTTCACTACTTAATGCACATCAAAATTTTGAAGTTAATTTTTCAACTTAAAATTCAGCCAATAATTTTCAAGACATGTCTCAAGGTATACCAGTAGAGAGGCCAAGCTTTCTAGAATTACCCAAAGAATAATGTAGGCTTATAAGGCAATTCAAATCGAAATGTGAAAATAAACCCAAAAAAAAATTGCAGGCTTGTAAGAGAATTCAAATTGAAGCATCAAAACATAAAGCAGGTGAGATGTACCTCAATAATTTGTTAAGGCGCTGATCAAGCTTCATTCTCCACTTCCACCATAGAATCCTATTTCTTTTTGTGTCCTCCAAAGGGAATACTGAGGATGAGTAATTTTCTTCCAATATCGTTTTGAATGCTGGAACTACATCGTCAACCACTGCAAAACCCCAAGGACAGTGCCAGAGCTTACTTGAGTTCTCACAATCGGAAAGGGTACCCAAACCAGAATTTGCTTCATCATCACCATCGTCATCTTCTGAACTCAGTCACAAAAAGATGCCAATTAACATGTCAAAATGTAAAAAAGCATAGGCCTGTACCATACATATATAAATGCTCAAGTCCTTATGAGCTAGATACCTTCTGATATTGAGTCCACAGGCAGTAACATGACAACAGGTTCAGTCTTGGAACTAAAACGTGACACCAACATCCAGGCATTGACACACGTAGGATGAAGCAGCAATTCTTGTAACAAACTAGTATAATCTCTTCCAAGCAAACTTATACTGACAACTGTCGTAGAAGGAAGACCAACCAAAAAGCTCTTCACATATTCTTCAAGATCTAAAGTGGCCTCAGGTGCAAGCCTGTGACAGCAATGCTTCAGATTGTATGTGAATTCACTCTTTTCTCTAATCTGCAAACACAAAAGCTATTCCCCGAGTAAGTCACTTGTCCCTTCCCTGATGCAGGAAGATGCAGAAAAACGGTATATCCTGAAGTTGAAGTTATTGAATTAATCATTGCTTATTACATACTAAATCAGCAGCCTACAATGCTGGAAATAAGAACATGAAATCTCTGAATATTAGTTAATATTGTCATATTTGGGATAATCCAAGAATAAAACTCCATTTTGGTCCATCATCAATTGGCCCACTTAGGGCCTGTTTAGGATTACATTTCCCAGCCTCAAACGCACATCTGGAGTGAAAAAAGCCACTTTTGGTTTGTGAGTGATGTTCAGGAAGGCGTCAGTGGCATCTTGCCTTTTCCCTAAAAGCCACATCAACTCTGAAGCTCAAATTTGTGGCTTTTATGGTTGGTGCATCACGGTGAAGTTAAAAATGGCTATGGGTCCCACATTATGCTGTCCTATTACCCCATCATGTCCTCACCACCTTTTGTCTTATTTAGAGCCATGAGTCCGATTGGTGTTAAAAAGCAAGAGACTTATATTTACTCAAAGAAAAAGCAAGAGACATAATATTTTTTTACATGAAACATAAAATGTTAAATTTTAGGTTAGTAAAAATAATATTTCCTGGCAAAAAACGTTGGTAAAAAATTTATTTCTAAATTTAGTAATATAATATTATTTAGGTGTGTGTTGATCTAAACTTGCTTTTCAGATAATCATCCAAACAAGTTTCAATTTGAAAAAAAAGCTATTTCTACCACCATCAATCCAAACATAAATCACATTTACAATCTGACTTTTATCCTATCTTAAGTTTGCAAAAGTCAGATTGAAAAAGAGCTACTTTTGCCACCGCTAATCCAAACAGGCACTTAATGATTTTTGTATCACTCTAGCACTTCAAAATTGGATTTCTTCCAATTTCATCCTTCTTGAAGTAGAAAATCTATATTGCACTCTTTTGAGGAGCAAATATCCCTTAACGCTGAAACATTTCAAATAGTAAAGTAAGACAAAATGATAGGGACCAAGGTAATATGGGCTGTCAAAATCCCACATTAAGTTGTATGGGTTGCTTGATGGGGTGCTTAAGTGCTTTGGCTCTCTCACCTCAATAGCTAGCTTTTGGGTGTGATTCTCCAAAGTGTTTGGGTGCTTATCATTTGGTATCAGAGCCGATTGCTAGTGGACCATAGAGGGCTATCTATGGAGGGTTCTGACCGGAGGGGCTGACCAGCAAGTGGCTGAGTGAAGCCCGAGCAAAATACCATAAAGTGGAGCCGCCAAGACGTCGGCTTTCCAGGGAGGGTGTATTGATAGGGACTAAGGTAGTATGGGTTGTCAAAGTCCCACATCGAGTAGTATGGGCTGCTTGATGGAATATTTAAATGTCTTGGCTCTCCCACCTCAACAGCTAGCTTTTAGGGTGTGGTTCTCCAAGGTACTTGGGCACTTATCACAAAACCTCTAAGGAAGCCAATTGGGGACTAATAAGTTCACTTTTGCTGCAAGAACCTATAAAAGAAAGACTAGGCAGACACATGAAAAGGAACAACCACCTTTTGACACACAGAATGTTGACTTATAAGCTCCCACCAATTTGGAGAAAGAGTTGAATGACTAGGTGGCTGTAGGCTGCTATTAGCTGCAACACTAGGGTTATTTTGAAGATCGTGACATGCACTTTTTGTAGTATTTAGAGGCTTATTGCCTTTAGGTATGGCATGGCTTGTTTTGTATTTTGACAATTAGTTTGGGAAAGACTGGACTCTCGAAACCCCAGAAAGGTTCTGTGAGGGTTTAGTCTCCTTTTCTTGTTTTCTTTCATCAGTATTTTGAGTGAGGTTTGTCCACAATCACTATGAGGTCCTTTTGTAACAAACCTCAGCACTATTCAGTATGAGCTGATTTTGTCCCTACAATTAATATCAAACCTCAGCACTATTCAGTTTCCACTGTTCTGTTGTCTATTTCCACTACTTCACAGCAGGACTCTATCATTTGGTACCAGAGCAGACAATCTTAAGGCTCTGTGGAAGGCGGGATGGGGAGGCGGTATGTAGACGATGGATGTGTTGTCAAAGGGAATGGAGTCAAAGGGAATGGAGGGGGTTAATGAAAGGCTGACCAGAGATGGATGGGATGAAAGGAATAATGCAGAAGATGCAAGACGCATTGGGACAACTGTTGGAGAAGTAGAGGAATGTTGAAGAGTCCCACGTTGACCCACATAGACGTCCGAATGGAGAAGAGAGCTCGGAAACTAACAATGGAACAAAAAGGAGGTTGGGGCATTCCGAAAATTGGAATTGCCAGTTTTTGATGAGGAAGACCCTTTAGGGTGGTTCTTTAAAATCGAAAGGTATTTTAGCGTCAACTTTATGGCAAAACCCCTGAAGCTTGAATCCGCAGTGATATGTCTTGAAGGAAGAGCTCTCAACTATACCAATGGGTTGGGGCCAGAACTCCGATATGCAACTGGCCAGAGTTCAAGCAAGAATTGTTGTACCGATTCCATCCATCTCAACTTAGGGACGAATATGAGAGTTACTCGCCCTAAAGCAAGAACGATTGGTCTTGGAACTAGTGAAGGAGTATGAGAAACTATAGGGACCACTTAAAGATGTACCAGAGGAGTGCCTGATTGGCACCTTCAAGAATGCCTTGAAACCGAAGATAAGAGCAGAACTCCTACTCTCAAGCGTAACCTCGATGCGAGAAGTAATGAGAACGGCCATACGTATTGAGGAGAACATCATGGTCGATCAAGTTAAAGAAAACCAAACAAGTAAGATCCAATAATTCACTAATAGGGCCAAACCCGACCCAACCCGACCAACCTATACCCGAGTTATCCAGCACAGTGATTCAACCCGATACGTGTATGCTTCAACAACAAACATGATCTCTTTTTTGAAGAAAACAGAATCGCGCACGACAGAATCCAAAACAAGGAGCAACACAACTGGTAACATCTCGGTCAAACCTGGGTGTCAAATACACCGACTATCCGAGACGAAGCTAACTCGATGCAAGGAACTCAGACTGTGCTTTCAGTGTGGAGACAAGTCTGGTCCCAACCACACGTGCAAAAACAAAAGTCTGCAAGTGCTAGTTCTGGAGAAGGCTGACGATAGGGAAACAATCGACGAAGAAGATAAGGAATTCCTGGAGTGCACGAAACCCGCAACTCAAATGGAATTATCCTTAAATTCCATCGCAGGCTTTGGAGACTCATATATTATGAAGGTCAGAGGCAAGATTGAAGGGAAGGCAAAGGTGATTCTTATTGACAATGGCGCCACACACAACTATGTCGAAGGACTTGCAAGATAGTCTAAGCTTGCCTCCGGATGAAATTGATAAATATAGCATCACTGTTGGGGATGGGTACATGATAAAGCAGCAACAAAGGTGTAAGAACCTTCACCTTAAGGTACAAGGCCTAAATATTGTTCAAACATTTTATCCTTTTCCTCTAAGTGGAGTTGATTTCATACTGGGCATGGAGTGGTTGAAGTCCTTGGGGAAGGTCAAGGTTAATTGGAGCCAATTAACTATGAAAATTGGCAATAAAACAGAGTGAGTTTGTTTGCAAGGTGATCCTTCACTTACCAAAACTAAAGCCACTTACAAGTCCTTGGTACAATCCTTAAAGAAGCATGGGGAAGGGTACCTGATAGAGTTCAATGGGGTAGAGGTGGAAGGAGGAGAGACAGCCGACATTGCTCAGGAAATTCATGAGTGATTGAATCGCTTTCCAGAAGTTTGTCAAGCTCTTGAGGGCTTACCCCCACCCCAACATATGATCATGCAATTATGACAAAATATGGGGAACAGACGCCTAATATCAGGTTGTACCAATACCCCCACCCTCAAAAGAATGAAATAGAGAACAAGGTAAGAGAGATGCTGAAAAGTGGAATTATCTAGCCAAGCAACAGCCCTTACTCTAGCCCAGTCTTGCTAATCAAGAAAAAAGACGAAAGTTAGAGGTTTTGAGTGGATTCCCGGGCACTAAACAAGATCACAATACCGGACAAGTTTCTTATTCCGACCATTGACGAGTTGCTAGATGAATTGAAGGGTGCCACTATTTTTTCAAAGCTGAACCTTAAGTTGGGGTATCACCAAATCCGTATCAAGGCCGAGGACAAGCACAAGACTGCATTCCGGACGCATGAGGGCCACTATTAGTTCAAAGTTATGCCATTTGGGCTATAACCAATGCACCATCGACATTCCAATCACTCATAAATGAGGTATTTCGCCAATACTTACGCAAAGTTGTGCTAGTGTCCTTTGATGACATACTTATATACAATTACAATTTAGCCTCCCATTTGGAGCATTTAACTACTGTACTAACCTGTTTGAAAGAGAATCAGCTTGTAATCAATTTGAAAAAGTGTAGCTTTGCTCAACCAAGAATTGCGTATCTTGGCCATATCATCTCAAGAGAAGGAGTACAAGCGGATCCAGCTAAAATAGAGTATGACAAGGTGGCCTATGCCCAAGAATGTGAAATCCTTGCGGGGTTTCCTAGGGCTGATAGGGTATTACCGCAGGTTTGTGAAGAACTATGGAAAGATAGCAAGCCCACTTACTGATTTGCTGAAAAAAGATGCCTTTAGGTGGACTCCTGGAGCTGACCATGCCTTTCAGCAACTCAAAACAGCAATGACAACGCTTCCGTACTGGTTATGCCCGATTTCTCACTACCATTTAAGCTAGAAACCAATGCATTGGGGACTGGTGTGGGTGCTGTCTTAATGCAAAATGCAGGCCATTGGCGTATTTCAGCCAAAAATTGTCACACAGGGCACAACAAAGCTCAGTATATGAAAAAGAGCTTGTGGACATTGTTATAGTAGTCAAGAAGTGGCGGCACTAACTCTGGGGACAGAAATTAGTCATAAGGACAGATCAAAAAGCCCTGAAATACCTCTCAGAACAGAGGATAGTTGATGAAAATAAGCAAAAATGGGTCTCTAAGTTGATGGGATTCAAATTTGAGATCTCTTTTAAGCCAGGAAAAGAAAATAGAGCAGCTGATGCTCTTTCACGACAAGAATCAATGGAGTTGAGAGGATTTTCTTTATGGCAGTATGATGACATTGAAGAGTAGGAGAGGGAAGTTCACTTGGATCCCAAGTTGCACCAAATCAGCCAACAGATTATTGTCCAACCAAGGAGTGTTGAAGGCTACAGTATCGAAAAAGGGTGTTTGCACGACAAGGGCAGATTAGTTTTACCCAAAAATTCAACCTGAATTCCCACATTACTCAAAGAATATCACAATTCGCCAATAGGGGGACATGCTGGGTATCTTCACACCTACAACGTTTGACACAAGTTGTATATTGGGAGGGAATAAAGAGTGTTGTCCAAATGTATGTTGCACAAAGTGATGTATGTCAACTATATAAATATCAAGCACTATCTCCAGTTGGTTTATTGCAGCCCCTATCAATTCCTCATAATGTTTGGGAAGATATTAGTATGGATTTCATTACCAGGCTCCCGAAATGCAAGAGGTATGACACAATTCTGGTGGTTGTCAACAAATTCATGAAATATGCACATTTTTTGACACTTGCTCACCTTTTACAGCAAAGGAGGTTGCTGAATTATTTGTGCATGAGGTTGTTAAACTGCATGGTTTCCCTAAAATCATTGTCTCCGATAGAGATCAGGTCTTTATAAGTCAGAATTATTTAAACATGCCAGTACCCAATTGTCTCTTAGCTCGGCTTACCATCCTGAGTTCGACGGCCAAACGGAAGTTCTTAACTGAGGGCTAGAGATAAATCTGCGTTGTTTTACTAGTAAGAAACCTAATCAATGGGCTCAATGGCTAACCTGGGCTGAATATTGGCACAACAGCTCATACCACAGTGCCACCAATATGACTCCCTTCAAAGCTGTTTATGGGAGGGACCTGCCTACCTTCCTTAAACTCTAAGATGAACCGTCTGCCATAGAAGTTAATGAGCACATTCGAGATCGAAATGCGGTCATTTCCACTTTAAAGGACAATTTGTCTAAAGCACAACACAAGATGAAGGAGCAAGCAAACAAACACAGCAGGGATATTCAGTTCGAGGTTAAAGAGCGGTTTTATGTCAAGATCCGGCCATATCGACTACGCTCGTGAGCTAGAAGGGTCAATGAAAAGCTCTGTCCTCGATACTGAGAAGGTAGGAACAGTAGCTTACCGACTTGATCTCCCTCCTACAGCAGGCATTCACCCAGTCTTTCATGTTTCCAACCTCAAAAAGTCAGTTCACTCCACCCTAGTGATGCCAAATATCCCTCCCATTCTGTCCGAGGACCTAGAGTTGCAAGTGCAACCAGAAGACATTCACAAGGTTTGAAGGTTGTTAAATGGCACGTGGAAGTGTTAGAAAAATGGAAAAATAAGTAGGAGTTTGAGAACTCTTAGGAGGAAGCTACCACCATCCACAAACAATTTCCAACCTTTCCCCTTGAGGACAAGGTGAAACTTTTCAGGGTGGGTAATGATAAGTTCACTTTTGCTGCAAGAACCTATAAAAGAAAGACTAGGCAAACACATGAAAGGGAACAACCACCTTTTGACACACAAAATGTTGACTTAGAAGCTCCCACCAATTTGGAGAAAGAGCTGAATGACTAGGTGCCTATAGGCTGCTATTAGCTGCAACACTAGGGTTATTTTGAAGACTGTGTGAAACAGAATATGACGTAGGCAATGTCAATGAAATAGAGTATGATGCAGGCAATGAGATCAATGCACAATGAACGACGGCTAGGGGTTGGTGAGGCACACCAACGTTGAAACCTAGATTTATTTTTCTAATTCTAATGCATGAATTAGTAGTATAAATAGGTCCTAAACTTCATTGTAGAACATCCAGAAATTGAATAAACACATTTGAGATTGGTTCTTGTACCATTTTGGTATCAAAGTTGAGTTCCAGAAGGCCAGAAAGCGAAAGAGTGAGGAGTAGTGAGAAACCAAAAAAACGTTGAGAAACAGAGGGTGACGGATTTCACTCTCGAAGCGTTTTTTTGGAGAAACAGACCCCGCCATCGTGTTCGAAAGCCCGAAAAACCTCTGGTAAAGTTCGGAATCCGCTGTGAAACGCTGCCACGCGCTCTCACACGCCACCGGCTGAACCCCAAGCACCGTCAACGTCGCTCACGCGCTGGATAAAGGTTAAAGACAGTGACATCATCTGCCACGTCATCGACACTGCTGCGTCAGCAACAGGTCAACCCACCCATTTCCTGACACGTCAACCTACCCAGTCAGCTCAATGTATCAAAATTTCATTTGAACCCCTAAAACTTTCATAAATTATATTTTGGCCCCTGTAAAATTACATTTCAGGACCCATATATTTCTGAAATTACATTTTGACCCTAGGTGTCTGTCAAAATTATATTTTGGCCCCAAATTTCTGCCAAAATTATATTTCGACCCTAAAGCTTTTTGAAATTATATTTTGACCCCAGAATTTTGTCAAAATTGCATTTCTGCCCCTAAAGTTTATGAAATTATCTTTTGACCCCTAAATTCTGTCAAAATTACATTTCAACCCCTAAATTTTCCAAAATTACATTTTGACCCTTGAAACTTACCCCCAAAAAAATTCCAATTTTAGCCCTTCTTTTTCCAAATACACTAGTCCTACCCCAAATTGTCCATAAAATTTCCAAGTTTACCACTTGTTTCATAAATACTGACTCTACCCCTATACCCTCTCACCCTATACCTAATAATTGTGTTCTTTAAGTCCTAACCTTACAAGAACAATCCAAAATGCCTCCAAGACGCTGAAACACACACAAGATTGAGATGGACAAGATGAGACGTTGGATACAGGAACTGGAAACTACTGTACAAACACAACAAGCCATGTTAGAATCTTGCAATAAATATCCAGAGGATGATTCAGATAACAGTTCGTCATCCATTGACTACCGCCGCCGTCCTCAACAACAGTCATTCCGCCTTAATGATATTAAGGTAGACATACCTAAATTTGAGGGAAGACTTCAACCAGACCAATTTTTCGATTGGCTTCAAACTGTTGAGCGAGTTTTTGAATACAAAGAGATTCCCAATGAGCAAAAAGTCAAAATTGTAGGCATCAAACTAAAAAAACATGCTTACATATGGTGGGAGAATCTCAAGAACAGGCGTGAAAGAGCAGGAAAAAGCAAGATCCAAATGAGGGACAAGATGCGACGTGAGCTCTCACGTAAGTTTCTTCCAGAAAATTATTATCAAAATAATTTCCTTCAATTACATAATCTCCGCCAAAATGCTATGTCTGTGGAAGAATATACCCGAGAATTTGAGAAGCTCATGATGAAGTGTGATATCCAAGATAGGGAGGAGCAAACAATAGCCCGTTATATCAGAGGGTTAAATACCAACATTGCCTATCCAGTACAGCTCCAACAATACTGGACTCTGGACGACGTCATTCATCTAGCCATCCGTATTGAGAAACAGTTGCCCAAAAGGTTTCTATTTCAACTGTCTTCCTCCACCGAAATTCCTTTTGATGGACATGAAGCACACATGCATCAGCCTACACAAATGCATCAGCATAACTCTTCAGGCAAGCCTCCACCAAAGGCTACCAAGGAATTTAGCTCCAAAGCACTTAAGTGCTTCAAATACCAAGGGTTCGGTCATATCACTTCAAAATGTCCTACCCGTAGAGTTGTTACTATTATTGAAGGGGAAACTTCTGCAGTATTTGAAGAAGAGGAGCTTACGCCTGTCAAAGAGACAGTCTTTGATAAAGAGCCAATTTTTGATAAAGAAGTCATTGCTCCTGATCACGGTGAAACACTTGTGATTAGACGAAGCTTGCATACAACCACAGTAAAAGAAGAGTCTTGGCTACGTCACAACATTTTTCATACGCGCTGCACTACTTAAGGTAAAGTTTGTGACGTCATTATTGACAATGAAAGCTATGAAAATGTAGTTTCTAACTACATGGTAGAAAAGTTGCAACTACCAACTCAACCATCCATACCCGTACAAGCTCCAATGGTTTAACAAAGGAAGCGTGGTAAAAGTGTCAAAACGATGTCATGTTACTTTTTCTATCGGTAAAAGGTATCATGATGAAGTTTGGTGTAATGTTGTTCCTATGGATACCTGCCATCTTCTTCTGGGAAGACTTTGACAATATGATCGATGTGTTCTATACAATGGTCATACAAACACATATTCCTTTCAGAAGGATGACGTGAAGATTCAGCTCGAACTATTGCCACCAGATAAACACATCAAAATCAAAAATAAGTCCAAGTCATTTTTACTGAAGCATAAAGTTTTAGATCAATCTCCGTTCATTAATGATGATGTTGTTTTTGACTCGAGGACAAGTCCTGTCCAACCCCGGGGAATGAAACAGAATATGACATAGGCAATGACAATGAAACAAAGTATGACGCAGGCAATGAGATCAATGCACAGTGAACGAAGGCTAGGGGTTGGTGAGGCACACCAACGTTGAAAACTAGGTTTATTTTTCTTATTTTAATGCATGAATTAGTAGTATAAATAGGTCCTAAACTTCATTGTAGAACATCCAGAAATTGAATAAACACATTTGAGATTGGTTCCTGTACCATTGTGACATGCACTTTTTGTAGCATTTAGAGGCTTATTGCCTTTAGGTTTAGCATGGCTTGTTTTGTATTTTGACGGTTGGTTTGGTAGAGGCTAGACTCTCAAAACCCCAGAGAGGTTCTATGAGGATGTAGTCTCCTTTCCTTGTTTTCTTTCATCAGTATTTTGAGTGAGGTTTGTCCACAATCACTGTGAGGTCCTTTTGTAATGCTGATTCTGTCCCTACAATTAATATCAAACCTCAGCACTATTCAGTTTCCACTGTTCTGTTGTCTATTTCCACTACTTCAAAGTAGGACTCTATCATTTGGTACCAGAGCGGACGATCTTAAGGCTCTATGGGAGGCAGGAAGGCGAGGCGGTATGTATGCGGAAACTCATGGTTTGACTAGCCTATAGGGTAGAAGAAAGATGATCAAGAAATGCCTTGAGGGTTCATGTTAAAAAATGGAATGGCAAGCCAAACATTAAAGGGTGGGCTAGTGCACAAGGTTCCAGTCAACTTCTCTTTTATTTATTGGCCAACATATTCCAGCCAGGTTCAATAAACTGTTTTTGCATTAAACAAGGATTGAACTAAACTTGGTAGTAAAATGAATATGTGCTTCCTAAAATTATGATATGGAATAAAAATAAAACAAGCACTTGAGTAATAGTGAGCATGATAAGTGATTATCAATCCTCATGCCCAACAAGTAGGGTTTTTTAAAGTCAGAAAAATAACTAAAACCCTACCAATAAGTGTCAAAGTCCATTTCAGTCCAAAAGCTTAAATTGTTAAGGGAAGCGCAAGAATATCCATTAGTTCTCTAATATTCCCCCTCAGGCAAAATCCTTTCATTTTGAAGCCTGAAAATACACAGCCCCACGGTAGTTAAAAAAATTAAAAGTTCAGGTAAATAAGGGTGGCAAATATCAAACTTTTGACTGCTTATTTGAAGAAATTTTACATGTCAATCACAGTTTCATCTCAGAAGCTTATAGTTGTTAGGAAAACGCTCAACAATTATTTCTGGAACTTCTCTAAAATTAAGCATCAAACATACCTCAACATCAATTAACGGCTGTACTACTTTGCATCTCCCACTTAGATTTGAAAAGAACTGGTAAGCAAGATGAGTTCCAATTGAAGCTTGATGAAAATATGAAGCCCAATAATTTTCATCCAAAGTTTTGCTAAATGACGACAAAGAAAATCTCTCATTTGAGGCAGAAACTATATATATCACAGCGAGTAATCTGGATACCTGTTGCAGTGTCATTAACATTCCAAGGTCACACAACCAGCTCTACCAATTGGCTTCAAAGTGAATGAAGGAACAAACCAAAAGCCAGAAACTAAAGCACTCAGATCATTTTTAAAAAATATTTCCTAATCATATTTCTTGCGTTCCTCTAATACTGTTAATTAAGGTATCATATTTATGAAGCAGACATTGACATGGTCACCTAACAGGACAAAAAACAAATCAAACTTCAGAAATATAGAACATGAGTATGACATGAGATAGCATTCATGTATATTTTCTTAAACTTTTCATTAGTGATATACTTCTAGGGAAAAACAAAACTGGTAAGATTTACACATCGTAGGTATCTTAAATGATTAGTTTCTAAAAAAATGAATGAATCAAAAGTTGTTAATAATCTATCATTAAAATTATTCTTGCACAAAACTTAAGGAAAAACTTCAATTATCTAATCATGATGGCTTCTCTTCATTCATTTTGTGGGTCTTTTCTTTTCATTTTTTGAGATCATTTGTGTCTGAACCAACTAATATGTTTCCCTGTATGAACCATCTATGAAAAATCTTCACTCTTCGACATAAGATGGCCAACAGTAAAGCCTAATAGTATAGGGAAAGCCATTTGAGTTACAGTAGATTTTAACTGGCTTTAAAGGCTGCAAGTGCTAAAAGTCTAACATGTCTGTTCCAAAAAGTCAGTATTGATTCATGCTTTGTCAGGTGCCATTGGGAAATGATTAGCTTTTGTAACTGAAAACATATCACGAAAGATTAAAATAAATAGATAAAATTAAGAAAGAGATGTTTGACCTTCTGAAAAAGAACAGGAACCTCACGAGAGAGTACAAAGGCCAGCATCAGCCAGGATGCAAGATCTTCAAACTTGATGCACGATAAATTATAGAAAATAGTCCTGGGAGGCAAATAAAACACGGTGGACAAGTGAATGAAGTTAGTTAGTACTACAACGTTATGTCTATAAAGCATCAAGTATAACAGTGTACAATTTTATTAATCTAGCCCAATCAAAACACAATTGTTGGAATACAAGTAAATAATGACGATGCAACACTACCAGAAAAGCTTAATGCAGGACTTTATTAAGATTGTTTTGGTTTGGTTCAAGGAAGGATTTTAAGATTATTTGGAAGCATACTCTCCATGCAGAGTTGGTGGTGCTTATGGTCTAAGTGTAATTCTTATCAAAGAACTTCCCCATCACATTCCTTACAGAATAGGGTCATCTTTTAACTCCTTTCTAGTGCAGGTGTTGGCTCATGGATTCCCTAGGGGTGTTCTCTCATGGATTTGTAAAAGGATTGGAGAGATCTTCTGTGTTAACATTCTGCTTTTGTACGCAACAGACTTTAAGAAAGAAAAACCAACTATGATTCACTCATCAAAATGCGTGAAAGAAAACAAAAATAACAAAATTCCATGAAGTACTTCACATTACAAAATTCCAAGGAAAGCAAGCTTTTTGACAACTAGAGAACATTTCTTTTTGAAAAATGTCCAATTGGATTGAACGGGGCAAGAAGAAGACAGAAATATCAAGTTTTAAGCAGTCAGATAATTTCAAAAAGTACCCACATAATATCCTATGCACTGTCATGCATGACTTCATTATTGCTATAAAGTCGATGATAAAGCACATTTTATGCCAATGTCTAATTATCAATCATACAACACCAGAGAATTGAACATTTTCTCATCAAGAAGGAAGGAAGCTCACATATGCAGACGTAATTGAATGTAAACACGTAAGCTGTACTTGTTACAAATACCTAGTATGATTGGAATGATAACTCCTCAAAGAGAACCAACAAATGTCATGGAGTATTTCTGCACGTTCAATAGCAAAAAGGTCTCCTTGGTACTCTTTTGCAACTAAGAGACGAAAATAATCAAGAGTTACATGAACCAACTTTTGGTAGAATGAGTTTCTGCTGACTAGAACTGATATTCTTCTCAGAAGTATTTTATGTGCATCATCAATTTGACTAGGATATGCAAGAGAATTTCCTGCAAGTCAAAAGTTATATGAGAGAAGGAATGGTTAGCAACTATGTACTTCAAATAATTGCATGGGTTAATCCTTCAGAAAAAGTTGGCAAAGATGCAAATGTCTTTGGGTGCATTTATTAAAATATAAAGCAATTTGTGGGACAAATTCCATACTAAAGTAAGTTATGAGAATTCCCAGCAACAAATGAGTAATGTTTGAAAAGATTTAAAGTTTAAGTCCTGCACGTATATTAAACTAAAAAATACGGCTGCACTAAAAACTATTGACATTTCACAATTTTTGTTATTCGGTCATCCTTCTATAGTTCAGCAGTCAAAATTTTGGTATCATTATTTAGTGCTTTTTACAAAATTAGTTTCTCAGTCCTAAATGGCGTTATCTTGTTAGGTTTTTATAGCCTTTTCCTATTAATTTTTAGACTGTTATCTGTTTGGTAGGTTGTTAGGCTATGATTCTGATTTATGTTTAGGTGAAGATAAGTTAATTTTAGTTATGAGTTGTTAGGAAATAAATATGTTAGGCAATTAATATCTTAGTATCCCATATAATCAGGGATAATTAGGATTCCTCATAATTAGGGATTGTGATTGATATCAATCACCATAATGAGCCATTAATGTGGAGGCTCCTCTCTTGTATATAAATACCCTACATCTATACATGAATATATACACTTTTCTGAGAATACAATTACATGGTATCAGAGCTGGCTATTTCCGGCGCTCTCTGTTTCTCTTCCGTTGCTGTTGCTGGCTTCTGTTCTGTTTTGTTTTCCTCCGTCAGCACTGTTCACGAGCTCCGGTGACCGGGCCCAACTGCACACACGCGCCGCACAGGAGGAGTCGCCGGCGTCCGATCGGCCCATCCCCGAAGACTCGCCGCCATCCGAGCCGCGCATGGGCGTCACGCGCCGCCTCCAGATCCGCCGGAGATCCAAGCGCCGGCGCGTGAGGGCGTTTTCCGGGGCCGTTGCTACCGTCGTTTGCTGCGTTCGGACCGACTCGCCGCCGCCGTCCTCTCCCATGTGGTTGTTCGTCGTGGGTACTCACCATTTTCGGTTTGGTTGCTAATTTGTCTATTTGCACGTCCGTTTCTCTGTTTCTGGCCTTCTGTTTCATCGTTTCTGGTTCTGTTTCGGCTGTTACGTCTCTGTTTGGTTTTGTTCTGGTTGTTGCTGGTCTATGCACTTCTTTGCTTTGTTGAGGGTTGAGTTTGCGGTGCCGTCTTTGCTAGCTCTTGCTTAGGGCTGTTTGGTTGTTGTGGTGGTGAAGCTACTCCGTTTGCTTTCTTGATTGTTGATTACTTCTACTTAGAAGGGGTTTACGTGCATTGATGGCTGACTCTAGGGCTAGTGTCACTACTGAAATTATTCCTGTGACTAATAAAATCACTGAGCACAAATTGACCTGGACAAATTATATAGATTGGAGCAAAACCGTCCGCATGTACTTGCTTAGTATTGAAAAGGAGGGCCATTTGACTGATACGCCTCCCGCCGATGACCCTAAGATGACTTGGGCCCGAGCGGATGCCCGTTTATGCCAACCCCTCTTTTATAACTATTGCCAATGGCTCGTCCTCTCGCGTCCTTGGCTTTGGCACGGTTACACCCACATCCTCTGTTTCTCTATCATCCGTCCTCAATGTTCCTGATCTTGCTTTTAACCTTCTATCTCCCAGCAAGCTTACTCGCCAATTGAATTGTTTTATCTCACTTTTCCCTGACCATTGTGTGACTCAGGATCTTATGACGAGGCGGATTATTGGTAGAGGCTATGAATCTGGCGGCCATTACTTCCTTGACGATCGGGTGCCGCGTTCCGTTGCTTGCTCTGGTGGTTCTTCCCTTTTTGATATTCATTGTCGTCTAGGTCATGTGTCATTGTCATCCCTGAAGAGGTTGTATCCTCAGTTTCATGATTTGTCGTCCTTAGAGTGTGAGTCGTGTCAGTTTGCCAAACACCATCGTGTTCACCTGGCACCTCGCGTCAATAAACGGGCTGCGTCCCCCTTTGATTTGGTTCATTCTGATATTTGGGGCCCTTGTCCTATCATGTCCACATCTGGTTTTAAGTATTTTGTTACTTTCGTTGATGATTTCTCTCGAACCACCTGGCTTTATTTAATGAAAAATCGTTCCGAGTTATTTTCTCACTTTTGCAATTTTTGTGTTGAGATCAAAACCCAGTTTGGTATCTCTGTGAAAACCTTACGAAGTGATAATGCTAAAGAGTACTTTTCTGGCCAGTTTCACGACTATATGCTCACACATGGCATGATTCATCAGTCCTCGTGTGCCGATACACCTGCTCAAAATGGTGTTGCAGAGCGAAAAAACCGGCACTTATTAGAAGTTGCCCGGGCTCTAATGTTTCAAATGCAAGTTCCTAAATCCTTTTAGGCTGATGCTGTGTCCACCTCCTGCTTCCTTATTAATCGTATGCCGTCTCCTGTTCTCAGTGGTGACATTCCATACACAACTTTGTTTCCTTCCAAACCCTTGTTTCCTATTGATCCCAAAATCTTTGGTTGTGTCTGCTTTGTTCGAGAAATTTGTCCCACTATCACCAAACTTGATCCAAAATCTCTTAAGTGTGTCTTCCTTGGCTATTCTAGGGTTCAGAAGGGTTATCGGTGCTATTCACCCGATCTCCGACGCTATCTTGTGTCTACCGATGTCACTTTCCATGAGTCTACCTCGTTCTTCTCTATCTCTGCTCGGCCTCCATCCCCTAACCCTGATCTTGATCACCTTTTAGTGTATAAGGTTCGCTCCTCACAAGTGCAAGCGTCTATGCCGGCCCCTGCTCCGCCTCCTATCCACCATGTCTATCAGAGACGTCCTAAGGAAAGTAATGCCGCTGCTGGTTCCTCTGACCTACCAATGCCTGCCTCGGCACCTGATCCACACTTAGCCTCCTCGCCTCCAACGGCCTCTGACCCTAAACTAGTGCCTGAGTCCGTGCCGGATACTCTAGATCCTCCTGCCTCTTCTACTGACCTACCCATTGCCCTCCGCAAAGGTAAACGCACTTGTACATACCTTATTTCCTCGTTTGTATCCTGTCATCACCTGTCACCCACATCCTGTTCCTTCATTGCATCCTTAGACTCTCTTACCATTCCCACCAACCTTTCCCAAGCCTTGGCCCATTCTGGTTGGAGTGCTGCGATGGACAAGGAAATGATGGCCCTTGATAAGGCTAGTACCTGGACTCTCGCTGATTTACCTCCTGGGAAGAAGGCTATTGGGTGTAAGTGGGTGTTTGCCGTTAAGACGAAAGCTGATGGTACCTTGGAACGATTGAAGGCTCGACTGGTTGCTAAGGGTTATGCTCAGACGTATGGTGTTGACTATTCCGAAACCTTCTCTCCTGTGGCCAAGTTGTCCTCTGTTCGTCTGTTCGTCTCTTCATCTCTATGGCAGCTACCCATGGTTGGGATCTTCATCAGCTGGATGTTAAAAATGCCTTTTTAAATGGCGATCTTCTTGAAGAAGTTTACATGAAGCAACCGCCTGGCTTTGTTGCTCAGGGGGAGCATGGCAAGGTATGCTACCTTCAGAAGTCATTATATGGTTTGAAGCAGAGCCCTCGTGCTTGGTTTGACAGATTCAGTTCTGTGGTTAAGAAGTTTGGTCTGAATTAAAGTAAATGTGATCATTCTGTGTTTTATCAACGAACAGACGCTGGTATGATTCTCTTAGTAGTCTATGTCGACGACATTGTTATTACAGGTGATGATGTGACAGGGATCTCGTCACTCAAGGTTTTTCTTAATTCCCACTTCCAAACAAAGGATTTGGGTCAGTTAAAGTACTTTCTTGGGATCGAAGTTATGAGAAGCAAGAAAGGCATTCTCCTAACCCAGCGGAAATATGTTCTTGATCTACTGAAAGATACCGGGAAACTTGGAGCATCACCCAGTAGCTGTCCCATGATTCCTAATCCCTTTTTGGATATTGATGAGAGTGTGCCGTTTGATGAGCTACCTGAGGATATGAAAAAAAGGATTGATCCTGAGAAGATTAAACCGTTTGCCTACCCTGAACGATACCGAAGGCTGATTGGGAAATTGAATTATCTTACGGTAACTCGCCCGGATGTAACCTTTCCTGTCAGTAGGCTTAGCCAATTCATGGTAGCACCAACCGTTGCTCAGTGGGAAGCCCTGGAACATGTCTTACATTACTTGAAGGGCTCACCTGGTCGTGGTATACTCTATACGAATCATGGCCACACAAAGATTGAGTGTTTCTGTGATACTGATCATGCAGGGTTAAAGATGTCTAGGAGGTCTACTACAGGCTATTGTGTCCTTATAGGAGGAAACTTGGTATCTTGGAGGAGCAAGAAGCAGGACGTGGTGGCAAAGTCTAGTGCAGAAGCTGAATATCGAGCCATGTCTCAGTCTATACAGGAGATTGTGTGGATTCGCCAGTTAATGAAGGAAGTTGGTCTTGCCACGTCATTGCCTGCAAAGCTATGGTGTGATAATAAAGCTGCCTTACACATAGCCTCCAACTCTGTGTTCCATGAACGTACGAAGCATATTGAGATTGATTGTCACTTTATACGTGATAAGATCAAGGAGAACTTTATCTCTACAGGATATGTACCGTCTAGTGATCAGTTGGGTGATTTTTTGACTAAGGCCTTGGATGGCACTCGGGTTGACTATCTTTGTAACAAGTTGGGCATGATTAACATCTATGCTCCAACTTGAGGGGGAGTGTTAGGAAATAAATATGTTAGGCAATTAATACTACCTCCGGTCCTAAATATAGGACATAGTTTGTAGTGCAAATTGCACTACAAACTATGTCCTATATTTAGGACCGGAGGGAGTATCTTAGTATCTCATATAATCAGGGATAATTAGGATTCCTCATAATTAGGGATTGTGATTGATATCAATCACCATAATGAGCCATTAATGTGGAGGCTCCTCTCTTGTATATAAATACCCTACATCTATACATGAATATATACACTTTTCTGAGAATACAATTACATGAGTAATAGTAATAATAATCACAACAAGAGAGAGAGCTTCTTGTCTGCATGGGTACAAGGATGTAGCTCTTAAGCTGATAGCCTTCAAAGTAAGGTAATGCACATAATTTTAATTTAGACAGATTCACACAAGAATTTTCAATTTAATGCATATAAAATATTTAGAAATCCGTTGAAAACTAATCTAATTTTTTGCATGAAACAGTAAACATGAAATGGCAAACATACCTAGTTGAGTGAGTAGCTTCATTGACAACTTCCTACGGACAAACTCCCATTTGAGATTGATAAAATCTTTCATTAGCCCAGATTTCATAATTTCATGTGGAATGCAGTACCAACACCTCATTTTGATGTGATTGTGTGTTGCTGCACACCTTGAAGGCACATTGCAATCTGTATCCTTCAAAACTGACTCCTTCTGGGAAAGCCTATCAGACTGATCAGAAAGAGAAACATGGTTCCCCTCCCAACTTATCGAAGCACTGAGTTTTGACTTGCTAAGACTGCTTGCAAGTTGGTTCTGAGACAATCGATATCTAGAACGGGTTAACCTTGAATTATTCTCAAGTACTGAATTTTGCTCCTCTGGTAAACACTTAGTTGCATTCTTATTCTTTCTATTCTGTTTAGGTCTAATCTTGGTTTCTGGCTCTTCTCTCATGTATTTCAACTTATCTACACTATCTTCTGTTAGTGTAAAGCAGGCAGAAGTTTTACAAGCATCACATCTGACATCTATTGTACTCCCATCACCGTCATCTTGAGGACAGCTAAGAGAGTTCTTCCACTCAGAAATATTTAATTTGTCCAGGGCTGATTTGTACCATTTTTCAGCCATCCCAACAGGAATATCCCCTGTACTGCTGTCAAATCTACTTTGACACAAATCTCCATGGGACTGATGCAGAGTTGCTTCCAATATTATCTTGCACTTTGAGCAACAAAATGATGTGCAGCTTTCTTTCAGTATATGTTCGGAACTTTGAAGTTCTTTTTCTGCTAAATCGAAAATTCTTTTCTTGGCATACAATTTTCCTAGCAGTATTCCACAAAAGAAAATCATTGAGACGAAACAGAGAATGATATCTTACCAGTCAACGGAGAAGAAACTAAAACAAGCTTATTTCATACCTAAGATTAAAGAGAAAGCAACCACAAACAATGATAACTTCAGCTTGCATGATATGGCTTTACCCCACTGTAGAGAAGCTTCTGCCTCAGGTCCATTTCCTATCATCTCATGAATTATTCCAACCTGCATAAAGGACACAAGATCAGAAAACTACCCTGCAATTCAGCTAAACATATGATCCTCCACCGATGCTTTCTAATTTGCCCACATTAGAGGATCAAGAGATATAGGAAGTCAAACCTGAAGCGTACTCTCTAGATAACACTGCATGATTTTCCATGGACTAAGATAGCCATCTTTCAAGTCCCATGACACAGAATCAAAAAACAAAACTTCTCTGGTAATTGATTTTTTCATTCCAAAATTCTCAACAATGTACCCAAGATTGTGAGAAAATACCCCCACTTCCTTGTTCTCTCCAGCCTGCTGCTGAAGAGTATACATAAATTTCCCTTGGAAAAGTTTGGCAAGCAACCTCTGAGCTTCTTTTGCAAATGAAAGAGCCTAGTGAGATAACATAAGATCATTACAAAGATAGATTTAAAGTTGGAGAACAGTGTAAAGCCACAGAGGCATAGACCGAAAATAATGATGAACAGTGTAAAGCAAAGCCACAAAGGCGTAGATGATGATGATGAAAGTGCAAAGCTGGACCACCAAAAGGCTAAAACAAGAGTCTATAGTTTATAATGAAAATGATCCTCCCTCCGTTCCTTATTATAAGAGACCGTAATCAAAAAGTTCGTTAGAGACAATAAAGATGTGAAAAATGTAACTTTTTAGCCAAAAATACCCTCAAATAAATAGAAGAGAGAGAATGTGAGAGAATTAAATAAAATGATATGGATAATATGAGTAATTAAATGGGGTAAAATGGGAAATCAACAAAAAGAACGAGACAACCTCTAAATATCTCTTATAAATAGGAACATGCCATAGGTAGTATTTGTTATTTAAATTAGAGGCTCACAGACTATTTAAGTACTAATTTAAAATTCGTTTGGTCTATAATCACTCCTGATGCAGCTTATATGACCAAAAAAATTACAACCTAGCAACTACGAAATACAAAAATCTAGATATTTGAGAAATACATGCCAGTTCATGAAGACAATTTCAAAGAAAATAAGGCATACCCCATAGACACTACAATGAAACTTTGTTTTCGAAGAAAAAGATTAAAAATTAATTAAAAAAGATCGATTAGTCACAGAATCAAAACACACAAGATTTTGTCAACACAACCCAAAAGAGTATAATATTAATCATCATTTGTGCAATCACTTGCAAAAGGAATACCAAATAAGAAAAAGAGAAATAAAAACTAAAAATAACTGTTATTGTTTCTCTAGTTAGAGGATTGATGATGCCGTGGCACAAGAATTTAAAAACAAATCCACTGCTTCTTACCTCTGTTAACTGTCCACTTGAAATGAGCCTAGCACACAGATCATAGTAGAGACACCCAGCAAGAAAAGCTGATTGGTTTGAATCAGGAACCTAGAAGAAAAATCAGAAAACACAGTGAAGATTCCAGATAAAAAGAGCATTCTGAAAGAAATTGGCTAGTCAAAAGGGCTTACACTAGACATTAATTCAAGTGCAGCTTTTCTAATATCATCAACTTCGATGTCTATCTGGAAAGAGTTCCTGTGATTGTAAGAACCCCTTGGTGAGTCAGCAAACAAAAACGAGAAATTCTGTTGAAACCCTATCACTAATGGTCGGAAGCCCTGAAGATAACGTATCCAGAAATCAATATTGGAAAGTTCTTCAAAGTGTTCTGATGAGTTCAAGATGAATTCCTCATCTACAGGAGAAACACAGAGTGCATGACTTATCCTTCTACTTTCCCATAGTAAGGCCAACCACTTCTCAATTGAGAGATTTTTCAATTTAAACAATCTAATCATTACCCGATATGCATCACTATAAAGTTCCGTGAAACCCTGTAGAAATAGCATTAATATCAAAAAAAATTATCCCTATCAAACTGATGCAAAAACTACAGGAATTAAGATAATTATGACAGAGCAAACCTTCAAATGTAATATATCAATTATGTTATAGAGTAGTATCACTATATTGTCGGACAATGCAGAGCCCTCTTCCTTGTCACAACAATCAGGAGTGTAAAAGCTTAACCAAAGATTTAAAGCCGCCCTGACATCTTCAAAGATTTTCTGTTCAGTCTACAAACCAAGCTGAAGTTTAGCAACGAGGAAATTAAGTTTGACATCATAATTGGCCCTGCCATAAAAAATAACAAGCAGCAACCACTTTTTTAACTTTAAACTATAAAATAAGAAATCGATTTATTAAGACCTTTGAGTTTGGCTCAGCTTCCATGGTACATAGTGCACGCAGGCAATATGCGACTGACAACTGGTGATCAAGGGTATTTTTAGTGGCATGTGTTTCACAAGAAATCTGCTTCTGTTTAAAGAAAATAGCTCCATATCAATGGCATACACAACTCCAACAGTGAAAATGATAAAAGTAATACAAAAAATACATAAACATAGCACAGCTTACCATCTCAGTTATTGCTTCAGAGAAACACTGAATGCAGTCCTTCAGACCTTCTATGCCACCGACCCTCAAGGCCTTCCCCTTCCTCACTAGAGCTTGTGCTTTCTGAAAACAACAGTCTGGATTGACGTATACATCTTGCAGGAGGATATCTGTAATTTTCATTTGCATTTGCTGACAGAGCTCTGGGTAAGTAAAACTCATTTCCTCATATGCAGTAAGTTCCTAAACGAGACACATCATGAACAAGTTTGACAGAATGAATTATGTAGCAGAAAAAATCTATTGAAATTTTCATGGAAAACAAATATCTGCTAGGAGGCTACACCTGTTCCAAGATCATGCCAATGTTCCTCTTCGAAAGCTCTGTTGAGGATGACAGAAGAGAGTACAAGGTGAGGGGACTACTTTTCTCATCCACCTGCTTAACACGTTTACATTCCATCTGGATAGCATACCATAAAACAATAAATAGAGTGAAATAAATTCACAGGGAAAACAGCCAAACACATAGCAAAATGCTTTGTATGTTACCTTCACCCACTGCTTCACTACAGGCATAGGAGCTGCCAGCCTCTCAAACTGATCTTTGCCAGCACACCAGTTTTTGAGGATTGATATAGTTTTCTTCCTCACCTTATGATAGTCCACTTGATAGAGAATATCCAAAAGAAGAGCACTTCTGGTGCAAGCCTCATTTACAAACTCTATAAATTCATCTCCTATTGGACCACCACAATCACATCTAATACAGAGCCATGATGCCTTACAGCATAAGCTCAGCACCTTTGAAGCCTGCAACGATATTTCAAATAAACAAACAACAAATGGAAAGGATTTAAGTAAAAAAATGACATTCTAGTTATTCATATTTACATTTCTTTAATTTAACAGAGTCAACATCACTAACAACAAAATAGCCATATTGGATAGGTGAAGGCGCTTTCACTCACTGTATGTGCATTTTATTTACCTTCAGATACAATTATTTTCCTTCATTATCAATTGCTGACTTTGTTGGACTCGTAAACTTTCTCTCAGTAGGTGGTTAATATTTTAACTTAAAAGAGTCAAGTAATTTAACCAATTATTGGTTTCATTGACCAAAGAGCACCATTCCACACATCAACTCTTGTATCTCTCACGAACTGCCTTAGGGAAATATAAAATAATCTTGAACAAAAGCAATATCAAAAAGAAAAGAAATAGACATGTAACATTTTAGTAATTGAAAACTGAGAACAAAATACCTCTTTTGCTTCCTTGTTTCTGTGCAAAACTACAACAATATTGTAGAGACATGCAATTATGTAATTTCTCCCTTCTTTTTGGATATGTTCACTAGCAATAATCTGCTTAATTAACCGCGCACACTTCTGAAATGAGAAAGGAAAAACTAATTATCATGTGGGAATAAGAGAGGTAACATAAAATTCCCCATTAATTTTGGGGATTCAGCAATGCAATTTGATCAAAACTAAATCAAATTGAAACGTAAAAGATTATACTATTTCATGAAAATTATCACGAACCTGGATTTCAAGTTTAGTTCTGATGGACAGGGTAAAAGCTGCCACAGCTACGTTAAGCAATGTTCTGCAGTTTTCATCAAATCCAATTCCATCCCTTTCTGTTGTAATGCTGTATGTGGAAAGAAGCCAATTTTAGAGATTTAATATTACAAACAATCATCGAGATGAATAAACAAGTGGTGCCAAAGACTATTGTCTACAAACAAACTGAAATTTGAAATATTTTCTATGACTTCAATTATGGCTCTTTATCTCCCATATTTTCATTGCAACTGTCCATAAGATACTTTCAAGTATAGACGAGTGGTATGAGGAATCAGAACTCCTCTCTTGTAACATTAAACAGGTCTGTAGAATAAAATAAAAAAATATATGGGCCAGCTTTCCATGCATGACCACACTCAACAAGAAGAATAACAGTAACCAAAACAAAATCAAAGAGGAGGCTGCAACCAAGAGAATGCTCTACTGCATATGAAAACAAACTCCTGCACACCCTCAACTTTGACAGTTGCATGTACTGCGCATCTCCAATCAATATGAAATAAAATTATCCAGTATTTAAAGAGAAAATACTGAAAAGTTGATTTTGAACATTTTGTTTCTTTACCTTGGACATGAAAGTATAAGATGACATAGGAGATGGAACGCATCTAAGATAGTGGACAGCATGTTTGTAGCAGAAACACCATCCTTTGCAGCAATTAATTGTTTCCTTTCCGAATTAATTGCTTTAGCAAGTGGTTGGGAAAAGAAATTCAAAGCATTTAAGTAATACGGGATGTAAGTCATAGAACCAAACTGTGAACTTATTTGATGAGCAAGATCTTTGTCTTTGACATTGGGGCAAATATGAAGGTCACCACACAAGGCACCAATCACAATTGATAGATCCTGTAGCATGTTCTCATTATCAAGTAAAGTTCCAATCAAGTAATGAAATTTTGCACCTCCCAAAGATCCAACTTCTCCATCTCTAGATCTTAAATCACAACTAATAAGGAGCAACCCAGCAACATAAAGTCTCAAAATCACTCGAACAGGTGTCATAACCTGCCAACAAAATGAAATATAAAAATTGACAGCAGTAGCACAAGCAAAAAATGCACTCAATCAAACATTGAAAAAAAAATACCTGCTGCAAATGTTCTGCAATTTTGTTCAGATGTGCTGCAAATGTACTACAAAAAACTGCATTTGCAATCTGACATTTATTGATACAATAAGATACAAGTTCAACATACTCTATTCCAGTTTCCTTTTCAACCTGAAAGGATAAAAAACATTTGTATTTCAGCTGCTCTCTAAGTTGAACAATCACTGCTTTATCTCTAAGCAGGTAATAACAAACAACCTAAATGGCCATCCCTAGGTAAGTCAATTAAAAGGCAAAGCACCATAAATAACAGATGAGGAACTTGGGGTACTGCATCATAAGTAAAGGAAGACGTGGTAAGAGATTCAAATTATGATCAACAATTAACGAATTGTATGTAATTCATTTTACCGTACCTGGCATTCATGAGCAACAAGATCCAATATATCAATGATATACAAGGATTTGCTCTCTTGCAGCTTGAACAATGAGGAACATATCATGTGGGCAATCTGCATAAAAATCTGATTAGAAAAGCAAGTGAAGGATTTAGTGATGCTTAAATCCAAAAGATGAAAAATAAGTTACCTTGTAAACTCGATCTTTCAATGAAGATTTCACATACTCCGTCAATGTTGCACAGCAGAAAGCTTTCAACATATCCATATCAATTGAGGTTGCCTTCTCAATTAAATTTAATGAACATTTACCCATATTAACTGCTAACGTCCTGTGCAACTTCTCGTACGTACCAGCATCTAAAACCCTGGAGGAATGATTTTGGTTAAAATAGCAAGTTAATAACACAAGTAGATACAGAAAATACTGTTTTTCGCTTAAATAAGGCTGGTATCCAGGTAAAAATGGGGACAACCGTTCAAAACATTTCAAGAAGGATCTCTTAACAAGTATTTGCGCATTACACGATATGTGTGCCTGATAAAAGTGCCGCTTGGAGAGTTCAGAAGACATGAAAAAGGTATAAGATATCATATTTGTTTCCCTTATACGAATCCCAGCTTTTTCATGCAATTATGTTAAAGGCGCCCTCCCTTCAATAAATGAGGTCAGATCTTTAGCAAAGCAAGCAATTCTTATTCATTTTCCAAACCCGAGTTTCATGCGTGCATATGCTATGTACTATACGAAACATTGATCGCACAATAAATTTCCAAACCTTAACCAGGGCCGAGCTTCTTCTACCAAATCGAGCACCCTCATAAAGTACCCACCGTCTTGGCTCCGTCCCATTGCAGCACACTTCACAAGCGTTACAGTAGTCTCCACAACCAAGACACAGAGCTCTTTGTCTCCACAGCCCTTACCTACTTCCGGGAGTAACTTGTTCTTCATTCTCACTGATTTCGAGGCATACCCAGTGAACCGAATCCTCTCCAAAATCCTAAAACCCTCAGTTTCTGATTCCTCGTACCTCCCGCACACCTCCAAGCAATGCATCATTCGAAGTCTCATGAGCTCAACTGAATAAGGCTTGCAAGCCAATTGAGAAGCTACGGAACCCAAGCAATCCAAGCAGAGCTTATAAACTTCAAACAATTCGTGAGCTAAGTCTCCCCCGCCAACCGATTTCGATAATTCCAACAGGCGCTTGGGGAGAATAGACAAACAACGATTAAGAAACGAAAGATACTTCTTAGCAAGTGATCGGACTAGGGATTGATCCTCGTTGGCCTTCGCCGATTTCTTGGTTCCCTTGGGTTTTCTAAGATCCTCGAATGCGTGGAGATAGTCGGAGAAAAGATGGAAAATGCCAACGCAATCGGAGGATTCGAGCTTAGAGATGAGAAAAGATTCGCTGGTGGAGGCCATGACGGCGATCGCGACGGCGAGAGGGAGTGAGAATGTGAGACCTTTACAACGGAGCAGGTACCGTGTTGTTTGGGAAGGAAGAGGGGAGCGCTGAGTTTCAAAGGCGCGAATGGGGACAGCTTAATTCAAATTTGCTTCCCCATTCGACTCCCAAGTCCCACAGAATTAAACCCTCGGGGGGGAAAAACAAGAGAGAAAATTATATTTTAATATAATTTTTAATTAAATTTTTTTAACATTTTTCTCATTCCTACATATTTTTTCTTTTAGTAACATCTTTATAGTTTTACCTTATTTTTAATCAAATCCTCTAGTTTTTGGTCCTTTTTTGAAACTAAGAAATAATTGAGAATAAAGTGAAACAATAAGGACATGATGAAAAAAATTACAAGAACCTCATTAAAACCTGATAAAATTATAAAAACAAACTAAAAATTTAAAAAAAATTACAGAGACGAGTCAAAATTCAGGTCAAACTATGGATTTGTAGGTTGATTTTTCCAAAAAAAAAAAGATGTGAAGAAACTGAGAATATAAGAGATGTTATGAAATAAAAGAGAGATGAGAAGAACAAGAAAGAACAATTTTATTCACCATTTAGATATGTGTACAATACATAATATATGCCTTCTATTTATAGGCATAACTCTATGACCTACAATAAATGAGATTACATAATCATAGAAAAATAATGAGAAGAAATAATAAGGAGATGGACTTCCATATTAATATATTATTTATAACATTCCCCCTTGAATATCCATGATTAAACATGTGCCTCATTAAAAAAAACTTCAATTAAGAAAAACTCAATGGGACAAAAACTTAGTAGAAAAAAAAAGTACAATGTTTAGTAATACACTTAATAGTACCATTTCTTTTAAAACCTTGTTAGAAAAACCCAATGGAAAAAATCATAGACAAGGGAAAAAGACTATAGCATGTATCAACTCCCCCTCTTGACAACATCAGCTGATATCTTTGAGTCTGCGAAATCTGATGCCATGAACGAGCTTTTCAAAGATTGTCTTGGGTAGTGACTTGGTGAACAAATCTACTAGATTTCATTGGAACGAATTTGCCAAATTCTAATTTCACTCTTTTCTGTTGATGTGGTCCACTATAATATTTTCGTGTTGGTGAATAACTATATCATGCTAATAAGCAAATGATATATCAATTCATATATGACGAACTAGATACGCATAAGTGCTCTAATTACACTATATGATACTTTTGGACCAAGTATTTCTTCATCATCTTATCAAGGTCTAAAGACATGATACTTTCGAGTCAAGATTTCTCCATAAGAAAACACTTTATTCTTTTCAAATCCTTTCTTTTAAGTAATTCTTAAATTTAGCAAGCTCGATCTTCAAGAATTTAAGCAATTTACACCTCTTGCAAACTCTTCATAAGGTCAAGCAATTCACAGTTTTTGCAGACTCTTCAAGAGTTCTAAAGATATTTAAACTATTCAACATAAAATGCAATTATAGTAAACTTACTTTTAGATATTTCATAAAATGCAATTATAGTAAACTCACTTTCAAATTTTTTCGTAAAAATACATGTGCATAATAGGTATTTTATATTCTTCCTTCAACGCACATTTATCGAGGCAATAATGTCACATACACCTTGGTTGTATCAAACTATATAAAGATCTCGATTAAACTGTTTGCTTCTGGCAACTCGGATCTTTCAATGAGTTTCATCGATCATGTGCTTCTAGCAACTTGAATCCTTCAGGGACTTTCATATGTTTATATCTAGATCCATATATGTATTTGAGCCTTCAGGGATTTTATAAGTATAACAATGTTTCAGATATATACTCCTATCATTTTAAATCCTCCTTGGATTCATATGTAAGTCACAAGTAATAATCATGTTCTCAAGACATATATCAAAGTTTCATTTACTGCTAGACTTCTAAATTAACAAAACATATGAAAATTTAATCCATTACAAGACATATGTTTATCAACATTGAACTTTTACGAAAATGCCCGTTTATGTGATACTAACATTGCACTTTGGGTGCTCAGGCTAAAAATACATAAATTCACGTTATGATATTTATATTATGCCTTTTCTTTTGTGTTAGTCAACTATCTTTATGTCTGTATTTCATGACATATTTGTATACAAGATCCGCATTTAATCACGTGATATTTTTATCAAAACTGTTGTCAACAACTTCATCTTTTTAGTTTCTTTTTCTTTTATGACATAACTAATTGAGATCTTTTTATTTCTTTCAAGCACCTAAACCTCTTCTGGGATCTTACAAACAATTATGTCTCAATTCTTGCCTCCTCAATATGATTATCTTGATTATTTGTTCCCTTTCTTTTCCTTTGGAACCGATCACTTCTCATACTTCAGGCATGTCTCATTTTTCATTTATACTAACTAGAGCATTTTTCAGTTGGAACATGAGATATAAGAATTCTCATTTAGGTCAGTGATTGCATTTGGCAGATATTGTAGTATATTAAGAATGCAATATTTGATGAACTTATAGTTCATACTATTATATTTGATTATCTACATTTGATGCGTTCAATGTATTCTATTTTCCAGCTACTCATTTTCTCCCCCTCAATCCTCATGTTAGGAAAACTTTGTCGAATGATAATCAACTAATCATGCAGTGTAAGTCTCTTAAATCCATTTGTTTCCTTTAGAAACGCCATTTTATTTCATTTAGAAACAAACAAGAGGAAGAAGTTTCTTACCCAACATTTTTCCCCACTTCCTTTGAATATCCATCTATACCTAATATGAGGTGGAATAATAAGAATAGATTTATATATTCAAAATTATAAGATAGAAAATGGCTGGCTCTTTACCAAAAGCCAATTAGAATAGGAGAATTTATAATACCATGTGGGTTTGATGTATTTATGTACTGCAATATGTAAAATCAATAATCCCAACACTAAAATGCAGATTTGGTTCTCATAAATTTTGGTCAAGCTACTTATGGAGGCTTTGATAAATAATTTTGCTAGATCATTTTATGGATTATATAGTCTGAACATTATATTGTGCATTATATTGTAATAATTTATTCAACAACCTTGCAAACTTTAGGTTGCAAACATGCAATTATCTTATAGATGCATTATCAAATTTATTAAATACTTGTATGATTTACATGCTATTCGAATGGGTTCATATATATGAGTTTGATATATTTCAAAAAATTCAAAAATCCATCCCAAATCTCAATTGGTGATATTCTTATGGTCAATATTCTTAGAGAACAAGCAGCACATAATAATGTGTTAATTATTCACAAAAAATCTTCTGATTTTTTAATGGATCTCAATACATAATATAGATTCATTTGTTGCTTCATATATATGACTTGGATGATCAAACTAGTTCTTTAGGAACTACTATATATTGTTATATCTCTATAGAGTTCTTTAGGAACTGTCTTCTTTGTATGCTCAATCTCCACATATCATTTGCTATGTCATAATATTTATCAGTATTGCAAATTCTCAACAATTTGTGTATACATTGATTAAGTTTTGAAGACATCTCAAGCAACATAATAACATCACAAGGAATATTCACATAACAGTTTTCAGAAATCAATCTTTAGAAACATTTCTCAATTGCATATATCATTACTATTATTTTATAATCTCAACACTCAAAAGTACAATTTGATTCACATATGCTTTCAAATCAAATTTCAAGCAACACAATTTGATCATCTCATCAACATTAAAAATTATAACTCACAATAATGATATGTTCATATACTATTGTAAGTATATACATCCACAAATCATAAATATCTATAATAGATAGATGATTAAATTTTCATGCCACTGATATCTTAATGCTTGGTTCAAGCCATAGATAATTTGATAATTCCCATTACAAATTTGCTTATCACAACAAATAAGAAAGTCTCAACATAGCACACATCACATATAAATTTAATAATTTTTCAACATATTTTCTTCTGCCAAATGATATATTTTTATTAAGGTATCCCACTAGATATTCTATATCTTAAGCATTCCCACACTTTCAAATATTTCAATAAAAAATATGAATCTGATGTCACTGTATAATTTCCCTTCATTCTGTTTAATTAAATTAGAATTCCGCAAATATTGTCATGCAAATGATAAATTAATGTATTTGACACATGAAATCTTAACTGAAATTAATAACAATAATTAAAAAGAATAATAACATCCACCAATGCAAATAATATGTGAGGAGAGGAAAAATGTTTGCCCCATAGGATATTCATTATCTTCGACCAAAAAACTAGGATATTCATTATCTTCAATTTACTAAATTAATATTCATCAAATCGTTATTAAAATAAGAAGAAATAATAGGATACTTAGTGCATGAGGGGTTATAGGAGATTAGCAAAAATCAAGGAGAGATAATAGGATATCAACACTATTAAAACCAAATTAAAAAATTCTCTACACTCTCATATGTGATCATTGATTGATAATAAAGCCTCCAACTTAAATAAATCCATCATCGTGTATAAAATCAAGAACTAACATAAATAATTATTAAATAATATATTGCATTTAAACTCAGCCATAAAAATCGAGCACATAAGTTATAACCCATCACAAACCAAAAGCTATCGCCGCTTTTCATATATGCCCGCCAATATTTTGGTTAATGTTCTAAAATTGACACGTACCTTGGTTATGAAATAATTCATATAAATGTCAAAAAAAAAAAAAGGAATAAGATATCATGTTACACATTTACATTAAAATTTGATGGCTTCAGTCCATTTAATTCAAAGATGAAAAAAATTAATATTATATATATGGCTTTTGGCCATTAAAAAAAATTGAAACTGTGGCTTCTGGCCATTTAATAAGATAAAGAAAATAAAAGTTACATAGCTTCTGGCGGTATATAATCTCAAAATATGAGGGGGGAAAATTATATAGCTTCTGGCCATTAAAATATAGAGAATGTAAGTTATATGGCTTCTAGCCAAATAACTCAAAACAAAATTAAAACTAAATGGCTTCTAGGCTCTGGCCATATAATATCAAAATAAGAATAAAAATTATATGGCTTCTGGTCATTAAATAATATAGAGGATAAATCTATATGGCTTCTGGCTTTATAATCTCAAAATATAAAATATGGATAATGTGAGAAGAAAAGAAAATAAGTCAAGAATAAAATTCAAATATTTCAACGCAAACAAAGGCTGTATGTAACATCCCACATTTAATTTACCAAAGCTCCTTGTATAGTTGTGACATTAAATGGAAGAAAATGGTGAATTTTGGTACACTTGAAATGACAAAACATTGCAATTAGTGGTTACATACAACTTAGCTAAGTTAAAGACACAAAAGTGCAATTTTGTTTCTTTAAAGGCCTAATGTTGTAGCCCATAATGAAGAAGGGAAGAGCACAATTCTTGGCCCAATTTATTGAGAAAAAATTGGCTGAAAACAAGAGGGAAAGTAAGAAGACAAAATTAAATTCAAAAATTGAAGAAATGTAAGGGCAAAATAATCATTTGGCTAATAAAGCAAAAAGCTCTTATTTTCTTCAATTTTAAAGGCCAAATTTTGGCCATGAGAGAAAATAAATACTTGGACAAGAATTAAGCCAAATGGAAGCATTTTGAGCCAAGTTTAAAAAGAAGAAGCAAAAGTCAATTGCAATTAAAATAATATTATTTAAGAAGGTGAAAGAGCATATTTTTAAGAGTCATTTACCTCATTCAAAGGGCCAAAATTTTTGGTCAAAAAGAGAAGAGAAAAGGAAAGAGAAATCAAACCATAGTTAGCCAATTAACCATGACTTTTGCAAAATGCCATGACCTATTGACACATGGCTTTTTCTTGGCTTCCCTTGATGAATTTTGGCCAATCAATAAGAATGGGGGAAAGAGGAAAAAATCAGATCATATCACTCTCTCTCAAAGCTCTCAAGGTCGGTTAAAAAGCTTAAGGAAAGAGAAAAGAACAGCAAGTGCACTAAGTAAGCTTCTTGGCTTATTTTCACTAGGTAAACCACCTTTCAAACTCAAATACTCTTCATAAACATTGTCCCTCTTGCTAAAAGCTTCAATTCTATGATTTTTGCTTTTCAAGAGGAGGTGTTTTGTTTGCTCAAAGAAGAACCAAAGTTTGAGAATCAAAGAACAACCTAGAGAAAGTGCTAGAGGTGAATAAGAGCTTCACTTTAAGTTATATATTCTGTTGATTGGTTGAGGATTTTGGAATGTGAATTTCTGCCCTAATTTTCAGTTATGCTAGGGTTTGGAGGTTTCATGGTGTTTTGACTATGATGGTGTCTTGTGATATTTAAAGAGCATACAAAACTAGTTTGAGGATTTAATCAGATGTTTGGTGATTGTTGGATTATGTGTATAATTTCTGCCAAAATAGGACACATAGAAAGAGTAGGAATTTGGTAATTTTGATGCCACAATGCATTATACACGAAAAACTGTGTAGGAATAGCCTCTGACAATAAATTCTGGATCACTGGAATTAAACACTGAAAATTGAAATTTAAACTGTGTTGCCAATGTGATTTCCTGCGAAACAATGGGATTGTAATGTGTTTTTGGATAACCAAATGATGTCCAATGAATGTGAAAATTTTCAGAATAAAAGTAGACATATCAAGCTTTAATTTGATAGGTCATTCATGTTATTTGGATCTGTATACTAATAGGTATGTATTTTTGAAGTTTGCCAAGTGAAACTGATATGTTTCTATAATAGTGTCTAATAAATGATAATTTTGGAATAATGTACATCTAATCGGCTGAAGGGAATATTTTTCTTTTAAAATAGGCTTAATAAAAATCACATAGCCTTTAGAACCACTATAATTGGACATTTGTAAATAAAGATATGAATTTTCAAAATTTGATGAAAATTCTGTCAGCTTCTAGTCAACGTGCAAAATTTAAAAGGTAGTGGCAAAATGTAATTACCTTGAACTCTAAGGGTAAAGATAATCAACTACATGAATTTAGAAATAAGTCATGAATGAGTAATAACTCATTTATTATAAATTAGGAATTTTAGGACTTGACAATTGCCCGAACCGGATCAAGAATTAGTTGACTGACTAACTAGGCACTGAAAAGGATTTTAAGTAGTAACTCTATCTTTTATACACCATGTGATTGTTTATATGCTGTGTGTTGCCATATTTTGTGATATGAATGGTAGTTACAAAACCTAGCTGTGGTGTAGGAAAAGCACAAGTATTATCTGGCTCATTTGGGGCCCTGATGAGGTAGTGAGACAAGTAGGGATCAAACAATCATTTGATCCTGAACAGTGTGCACAGTTAAGTTTACAGTATGATTGTTCTGTTACACTATATGATGCATTGCATGTTTATTTATCATATTTTATATGAATGATTGTGTATTACTACTAAGATTCGTATGAATCTCACCCCTTTCCACAAATTTAAATTTATTCAGCTGGTGGAAGTAGCTCCAAGGGCAAGGATGCAAATAACGGCAACTGAGAGTTCTGGTCCTATTCAAACTTTAGTGTTGGTTATCTGTAGCAAATTTTGTTATTTTGGATATTATAAATATTTTGTCCAAACCCTATGGGATTTCCTAAATATGTAATCAAGTACTTTGTATCAGTATACTTATGCTATTTCTCTATGCCCATTGGACTGTGCGTTGTTTGTAACACCTTATTTGAAAAGACATATATAATTAACATTCAATTCTTTAAAACTTCACTTATGAACTTAGGGATTCTATCCAAACCAAACTTGAACAACAATTACTTGATACTTTCAACTATTAGTTCAAAGTTTCAAACAAATATTTATCAACCAAAATATTTTAGGACAAAAAATGATCCTAGTGTCATGGCAATAAAATATAAAGTGGCATAAAGATGCACAAAGAGCACAAAAGAGCCTTCAAAGCTCACTCCACAGGTGCCTTCCCTTACTTCCTACTAGAATATTCACCTGAAAAATGTTAATATAATAGGATGAAATTCAACGTCTCAGTTGTTAGTGCAAGCGTTTCACCCAAGAGGGGGGTGAACTGGGTGATCCCAAAAAATTTTGTTGCGTATAAGGAAATTGACGGAATATTAAAAGCAGTTAAGAGCAAGGATAAATATCACTGAAGTGTACACCAGGAGTTATACTGGTTCGGCCACAACCACTTTGACCTACATCCAGTCCTCAGAATGTCTTTGAGAGTTTCACTATATTCTCCAAGATTCAGTGGGTTCTTGGCACCTCAGTACACAACAAGTTCATTCACCTGGACACTCGCTCCCCCTTACACATTATAATCAAAACCCCAACTCAAGGTTCCACTACCTTAAGTTGCCTCAATAATAAATATTGAGTTTGTAATGAAAAACTCTCTCACAGAGCAAATATGTAATCACTGAAGTACAATGAATGAGTAAAAGTAAACAAAGCACTAAGAATGTGTTGATCAGTGTAATCTCAGTTCGTGTCTTGTCCTTTTCTTCTCTTTGAATAATCCACATATATAGATGATTTGTAGTGACCGTTGGAAGCAATTCAAACTTGTCCATTAGAGTCGCACAGCAATGGTTGACTATTCTTCGTATTTGAAAACTATCCGTTAGCGGTAGGTAGCGGTAGGTAAACGTTCGGACCTTTATCTGACTTCTCAAATCTGTCATACTCTTTCATTGTTTCTCTACAAATGTACTTAAAATACTAATACAATAAAGAGTTAATCATATAGATAACAAATCAATAGATATTCGATGAAAATATAATTTTTGGACTGCCTTACTCAAGTGGCTACTCGAGTGATCAAGTTTGTTACTCGAGCGGTCCCTCGAGTAAACCTGTCAAAAATATGGCAGTGAGCAAATCAACATTTTACATTAGATATCACTCATGTAAGACATGGAGTGATATATTACAAACCTTGAAAATACCTGATTACTCGAGTGGCCATGTCTTTACCTTCACAGATTACTCGGGTGATCACTGTGGTAAACTGCTAACTCGAGTGGCTACTCGAGTGGGCTTCATTTTTCTTCACGCCTTACTCAAGTGGTCCCTCAAGTGGCTTTCAAATAACCCGACAGATTACTCGATTACACTCTCGAGTAATAGCATCAAATTCTTGGCCGAGAGTTTGCTTTCTGGTTACTCGAGTGACTACTTGAGTGGTACTTCAAATAACTCTGCAGATTACTCGGGTGGTCCCTCGAGTAATGTTATTTTCTCACTGGTTACTCGAGTAGCTACTCGAGTGACATGCTGCATTTCTTGGTTGAGAGTCACTGGAAGATTTTTGACCTGGCTACTCGAGTGATGCCTGTGAAAATCTTGTTACTCGAGTGGCTACTCGAGTAATGGTCTATATAACTTTGCAGATTACTCGAGTGGTCCCTCGAGTAACTTCATCCAAATTTTGGCAGTGCTTAACTGGATGAAATTCTCTTTGCTCACTCGAGTGGCTACTCGAATAATGGCTTCTCTTACCTGAGTGGTTACTCGAGTAAGCCTTCACAAGATTTGTTGATTACTTCTAGTGTTTACTCCAAGTGATGCTTTGCCACTTTGTTCAAATCCATTTGTTTGTTATCAAATCCTTTCATATTATTGATCCAATCTTTATTATCATCAAAACATATGGGATCTAACATTCTCCCCCTTTTTGATGATGATAAAACTTGGTGATTTTGAACAAAGTTTTTGAAATTGAGTTTTTAAGCATATGCTTCTCAAATTCTTTTCATATGAAACATTTTATTCAATTTAAACTTGAAAACTCTATGTGAAATAACTTATTAAAGATCTTTTCAAAGTTTTTGTTCTTATGTTTACTTGTTTACCTTGCATACATAATAAAAAACAAATTAGTCTCAAAAAGCAATATAATTGCAACAAAATATCATAAAAGAAAAAATTGCATAATGAGGAATTCAATACATAATCAAACTTTAAAGTTAAAATCGTTCAAGAACAAAAAGAAACAAAACACCTAAAAAACTAAAACCACATACACCCAAATCCCAATCTATAAACTCAGCCATTCTTCACAAAATCACTCAAGTTCTTCTCCCCCATTTTGTCTTCATCACAAAGGTGGAATCAATCATGAGGAGGAGTAGGTGGCTTGGCGGCTAAGATGGGAGTGACAGGAAAAGCCAATGACTCATAAACCATCAGAACTTGAAGGATCTGAAGATGATGATTTAGGTTCATGAAGGTTCACTAGCGGTGTCTGAAGATCATCTGGAGGATTCACCGGAGGAGATGAAGGATAAGGAACGAGAAAAGTAATCTCTACTTCCTCTATAGCAACCGGTAAAGACTCAAGTATCTCCTCAGTGCATGCAGGAGATGCAATGGGAGTAGGTATGGGCTCACGCTGAACAGGCTGAGGTGGATCATCAGAGGTGATGTGAAGTGGCTCAGATGTTTCAAGGTTTGGCATAGAGAATAAGACATTGCTGGGTCCACTCTCAGAGGGTCTATGCTCAGTAGGGATAAAGGGTCCAGGTTCAGAGGCAGGTATGGGCTCAGGAATATCATAAGGACCAGGAGTAGAATATCCTGATGCCATAGCATCAAATCTAGCAACAATGGATCTTAGAAACTCACCCTGGGCACGTTGTTCAACAAGAAACTCTTCGTACCTCTTGTCCATTGTCTCTACAAGTTGTCCCATTTTCTCATTCATGTGGGTAATCAACTCTGCATTGGTATTTGCAATATCAATGTGGAAACTCCTCAAAATGTTTTCCATAAACGTTTGCATTGCGGCACCAAAGAAGGATGGAGAAGATGTGTTGGCTGGAGCAGAAGACTGTGTGTCATCCATTCGGCTTGTTGCTATCTCAATCTTCTTTTTCTTTAGGCTTGCTTCAAGAGGTGACTTCAGAGGAATCTCAATATTCAATTTTCCAATTTGATTCCTTCCCACTGGTGCTAGCCTCTCTACCGGCTCCATACTCTCCAAATACCAAATCTTGTTCTTCTTGAGAAACAAGGAAATAAGTTGAGGATAGGGCATTGGAGTAGTTGGTTTTCCCTCATATCTATACCTCTTGATCTCACTGAAGATATACTCTCCCAAATCTTTTTTCTCTTTAAGGATCACTGAGGTGAATTTCCTGAAGTCCCTATCAATGAAGTGAGTGAAGTTGTTGGATTTATTCACTATGGCTCTAGAATAGATATACCATAGGACTCTATAGAAATCACTCATATCACTAGGATTGAAGTTGAGAGGTCCCACAATCTCACCAGGTCTAAGAATAGAAAAAATTTGGTTTGAAGAAAGATTAGGGTAATCATCATCATGAGGATTTTCTATTCCTAACCAGTTATTGATTCGGGAGGGTAAGATAAGAATTCTTTGACCTCTAACCTCAGAAGTCATTTCTTCTTCTATTGACTTCCTAATAGGATCATTAATCAGTTTAAGGTTACAATAGAAATGTCTCACTACTTTGGTGCAAAAAGGTAGCTTGACAGATAACCAAGGCATATAGGAATCAAGGTAGGGACTAAGATCAAATTTCAATACCTCTTGAAGCACCTTGTAGTTAATGTAGTGCATTTTACACACATTCCTTCTTGCAAAATGACTTAAGTACTTCTGCGATTCCTCAAGCTTTTTCACGTTGAATCCCTTTGGAGGAAATGTGATTTCTTCATCCCTCTCTTCTGTTTGCTTTGAAGTTTGTCCTTTCTTTGCATCTTTAGACTGGAAAGCTTGCTCAAGCATGCCTACCATAACTTTGGTAATCTTCTCACTGACCTTAGGCTTCTTCAGTGGCTTAGGAGTAAAGGTAGGTGTGTTTGAAGAATCAGAGGAGGGAGGAGATGGCTCTTTTGTTGCTTTGCCTCTTCCTGGAGGTGAACTCTTCTTGGATTGAGCTCTTGTGGCAATGGGCTCCTTGATCACAACCCCTTTCACCTTAGGTTTGGTTTGTGGTTTGGCTTTGGCTTTGGGAGACATTTTCCTCTTCTTGGTAGGAGGAGAGGAAAGTGAATCAGAGGGTTGATAAGGTTCCGAAGACTCAGAAGGAGTACTAAGGTTGGGAGATTTTGTCCTCACCATTGTGCTTTTAGAAAATGAGAAGTTTCAGGAAAAACAGGGATGAATGTCACAAGTTTCGGGTAGTAATTCAGAGATATTTGAGAGGTTTTTGAAGCTATGAATCACTGGGTTTTAACAGTAATAGGAAGAGAAAGATTCCTTGAAAAGATTTTGTAAGAGCACAAAAGAATCACTCGAGGAGATTTTGTGAGAAATGACCGAGTTTCGAGTAGAAATAACCTAGAACCCGACATCACTCGAGGGCTTACTTGAGTGATCATCATCATCACTCGGGTAGCTACTCGAGTGATCATATGAAAAATTTTAAAATACAGCAAATTTGAGCGCGTACCTGGCATGAATAATATTGTAATTATCCATGTATATTCCCTTGATCATTGGATGACTCTTTAGAACAGATTTGTACTGAAAATCAGATGATTTAAAATTTGCACCTAGGTTCACTCGATGCCTTACTCGAGTAACATTGAACATCACTCGAGGCCTCCCTCGGGTAAGCTGTCTCTTCACCTTCTGACTGTTTATTTTCAACCGTTGTGCCGTTTCATTTGAAATTAATGCTTCACTGGCACATTTCCATGTTCATTACTCGAGTGGCTACTCGAGTAATGCATCCATTACTTCAAGTTGTCACTCCAGTAATACATCCATTACTTCAAGTTGTCACTCCAGTGATGCTCATTACTTGAAGTTGACACTCCAGTAATGTTGTCCTCTGTTAACCTCTGCTATTCATACCCCAAAACAGAATATTATGATCCTGCAAGAACAAATTGCTAGAAGCTCCGATGCTTAAGTTAGTAATCATCAAAACATTAAGAAATAAGATCATCTAACATTTTGTAAATACTAAATAACTTACAATTCATTGGAGTTTACCATTCCCAATTCTCGTCTAATATATAAAAATTGATCTTTTGCAAGAGGTTTTGTGAAGATATCAGCTAGTTGAAGATGAGTTGGAATGAATATCACTTTGATATCTTTCTTTTGGACATGATCTCTGATGAAGTGATGTCTAACATCAATATGCTTGGTTCTGGAATGTTGACCAAGATTCTTTGCCAAACTTATCGTGCTAGTGTTGTCACAGTATATTGGTGTTTCTTTCAAATAAATACCAAGATCCTGGAGTTGTTGCTTTAGCCAAATTACTTTTGCACAACAACTTGATACTGCAACATACTCAGCTTCTGTTGACAAAGAGACACTGTAGTTTGTTTCTTGCTAAACCATGATACAAGTGAGCCTCCAAGAAATTGGCCTTGTCCACTTGTGCTCTTTCTGTCCGTCTTGTATCCCCCATGATCAGAGTCTGAGTAAGCAACTAGATATTCACTTCTTCCTTTGGGATACCAAAGACCCAATTTTGGTGTGTCAGCAAGATATCGAAAGATATGTTTGACGGTTTCAGCATGTGACTCTTTTGGTGCTGATTGATATCTTGCACACATACCCACACTAAATTGAATGTCAAGTCTGCTTGCAGTGAGATAGAGTAATGATCCAATCATTCCTCTATATTTTTTGATATTGTAATCTTTTCCCTTGACATCCGCATCAAGCAATGTGGTTGAGCTCATGGGTGTGTCCGTCCCATTTGCTTCATCCAATCCAAACTTCTTCAATAGCTCTTTCAAATATTTCATTTGAGATATAAAAATTCTATTCTTTCTTTGTTTGATTTGCAAACCGAGAAAGAATTTCAATTCTCCCATCATTGATATCTCAAACTCCCCCTGCATTATCTCAGAAAATTCTTTGCACATAATTTTGTTAGTAGCACCAAAAACTATATCATCAACATATATTTGTACAATTAATATATCATTACGTTTTCATTTTGTAAAAAGTGTTGTATCAACTTTTCCTCGTACAAAACCTTGATCAATAAGAAATTTACTGAGCCTCTCGTACCATGCTCTAGGAGCTTGTTTTAAACCATATAAAGCCTTTTTGAGTTTGAAAACATGGTCAGGTTGAGTTACATCTTCAAACCCTGGAGGTTGCTCTACATAAACTTCTTCCATGATGTAGCCATTTAGAAATGCACTCTTTACATCCATTTGATAGAGTTTGAATCCTTTGATGCATGCAAAGGCTAAGAGTACTCGTATAGCTTCCAATCTAGCCACTGGAGCATACGTTTCCTCATAATCAATTCCTTCTTCCTGATTATAGCCTTTGGCCACCAATCTTGCCTTGTTTCTGACAATTATTGTGGATTCATCAAGTTTATTCTTGAATACCCATTTAGTGTCAATGATCGGATGATCCTTAGATCGGGGTACCAAATCCCAAACTTGATTTCTTTCAAATTGATTTAGTTCTTCTTGCATTGCTATAACCCAATCATTGTCTGATAGGGCTTCGTCAATGTTAGAAGGTTTAATCTCAAAAATGAATGCAGAAAAACTTAATTCATTGACAATTCTATTTCTAGTTTTGACTCCTTCATTCACATCTCCTATGACTTGATCTAGGGGATGACTCCTATTGTATTTCCAGGCTTTAGGTTGACCTAGTGATTGTTCTTCTTCCTTGGTTTAATCAACTTCTGGAATAAGAGATTTAGAAATAGATTGACCATTTTCTTGATTTAAAACCACTTCCTGCTCATCATCAATGGTTTTGTCAGAGGATTCAAATTCATCAAATACAACGTGAATTGATTTTTCAACAACACATGTTCGTTTATTGAAAATTCTATATGCTTTATTTTAGTTAGAATATCCTAGGAAAATTCCTTCATCTGTTCTCGAATCAAATTTTTCTAAGTTATCTTTACCATTATTATGAATGAAACACTTACAACTGAAGATATGTAAATGAGCAAGATTCGACTTCCTTTCTTTGTATAGCTCATATGGTGTCTTTCCAAGTTTTGTTCTAATGTAGGCTCTATTTGAAATATGGCATGTTGTGCTCATTGCATCGGCCCAGAAAACTTGAGACACGTTCTTTCATTTAGCACTACTCTTGCCATTTCAGTGAGCACTCTATTCTTACATTCCATGACTCCGTTTTGTTGTGGTGTCCTTGGAGTAGAGAAATTGTGATCAATGTCATTAGAATCACAATATTCTTCAAAGGCTTGATTTTCAAATTCTCCACTGTGATCTGTCCTGATACCTGCAATGGACATACCTTTCTCATTTTGCACTTTCTTGGCAAAAACAATGAATTCTGCAAAGGTTTCGTCCTTTGATGACAGAAAAATAATCCATGTAAATCTAGAGAAATCATCAACAATGACCAATGAATATAAGTTGCCACCAAGGCTTTTGACTCTCGCTGGACCAACTAAATCCATATGTATCAATTGAAGTAGTCGATTTGTTGTAATCTCATTTTTTTATTTGAAAGATGATTTAGTTTGTTTACCCTTTTGACATGTGTCACAAATCAAATCGTTTTTAAAACTTACTTTAGGTAAACTAAGAACTAAATCCTTTTTGAGTAGTTTGCCTAGTTGGTGGATGTTGATATGAGCTAGTCTCTTATGTCATAACCAACCTTCATCGGCATTACTTAGAAAACAATTCTCAGAATCATTTCTATTTATATCAAGCGTATAACAATTACCTTCCCTTTTTGCTCTAAGCTTTGCCTTGATATTTTTCTTATCAAGTTGTAAGTCTTTCTTGTTGACAATCAGACATTCCTCTTAATCAAATATTATCCAGTTGTCTTTATCTGCACTTTGACTTACGCTCAGCAAATTATGACACAAGCCTTCAACGTAATATACATCTTTGACTTGTATTCCTTTGTCGTTTTTGATTTCACCAATTCCTGCTATTTTTTTAGATTGATTTCCTCCAAATTTTACCTTTCCACCTTCCTTAGGTTGCAATGTGGTAAAACTTTCGAAATCACCGGTCATATGTCTAGAGCATCCACTGTCTATGTACCACTTGTTATTTTTGGATGCTTTAAGACATCTGCAATCAAATACAATTAAGTCTTAGGTACCCATATTTTTTAGGTCCTTTTGGGTTAGTACAAAATTTTTTTGGGACATATAAACCTTTAGGTACCCATTTGTAGGTTCCTATATTTCCTTTCTTCCTATGAATGCATGATGAAGTATAATGACCTTTTCTATTACAATAATTACAATATGCAAAAGGATTTGATGTATGCACAGAATGCTGAAAATAATTCAAGTATGATTTACCTCCAGCTTTCTTTCTTCCTTTTCTTCTGTCTGATTTTGGATCATATCCAATTCCAGACCGATCATTCACAAATCGTTGAGCTTTTAAAATCACATTTAGCATTTCACTTCCTTTAGTGAATTTTTCAAGAGATTTAGTAAGATCAGTGTTTTTCTTTGTCAAAGAAGTGCAATTTTCACAATCCTTTTCAAAATTCTCTTTAAGCTCTACTTTAAGAGCTTTGTTTTTCTTTTTGAAAACAACTAGTTCTTTAACTACTTTGATGAATTCAGAATGTAAAGAATTATATTCAGAAAGTAATTCATCATAGGTAGGATCAGAATCAGTTACCTCTTCTTTTATTTCCTCTTGAGCAACTAGACAGATATTGGCTACTTCCTCTTCATCGCTTTCTTCGTTAGAAGAACTATCTCCCCATATGGCAAATACAAAGGTTTTCTTCTTGATGTAGAATTTACCTTTTCTCTTCTTTTTATTCTTCTGAATCAATTCTTGACATTCTGATTTGAAATGTCCTGGCTTTTCACATTTATAGCATATGATGTGTTTTTTATTGCTTGTTCCTCCTTTCTAAAAGTTTTTGAATCCTTGGCCCTTCTTATAAAACTTTCTGAATCGTTTTATGATTAGGCCCATTTTGTCATCGTCAAGCTCTTCATCTTCATCTTGTTCTTCTTCTTTTGCTTTTAGTGCTAAACCTCTTTTCTTCTTGTCACCAATATCATCTAATTCTCGTTTGAATTTTAATTTGCTTTCATATTCAGAAAGACTTCCGAATAGAGAAGCAACAGATCGCATTGACTCACCATTTGCTTCCTCAATTGCAGTGATCTTTGCCTCCCAGTCTTTAGAAAGAATATTTAGAATCTTTCATACTTGGGTATGTTGATCATAGACTTTTCCAAGTACTGCAAGTTGATTAACAAGGTGAGTATATCTAAGTTCAAATTCAGCTATCGACTCACCTGATTTCATTCGAAGTAAATCAAACTCCGTAACCAGAGTATTGATCCGGTTTTCTTTTATTCCTGAAGTTCCTTCATGAGCTATTTCCAAGGCTTCCCACATTTCTTTAGCTGTTGAGAGTGTGCAGATTCTGAAGTACTCATTTTGACTCAAGGCACTTTGAATCATTAGAATTGCTTTGCTGTTGAGTGTAATGAGTTTCTTGTCATTCTCATCATATTCTGCTGGTGTCTTGGGAACTCTTTATGAATCTATAATCTTTTCAGGTTTGTAGTTTCCACTCTCAAACACACCCCATAGCCCATATTCAGTAGCCATTACAAAGACTCTGGACTTTTCTATCCAGAATGAGAAGTGTTCACCATTAAAACCCGGAGGTCTTGTGATAGAAGCTCCGTCGGGAAGAATGTCTTCACCCATGCTTGCCATTGGATCCTTCTTAGGCTGTTAAACCTTAACAAGAACACCTATGCTCTGATACCAAATGTTAGTGCAAGCGTTTCACCCAAGAGGGGGATGAATTGGGTGATCTCAAAAAATTTTGTTGCGTATAAAGAAATTGACGGAATATTAAAAGCAGTTAAGAGCAAGAATAAATATCACCGAAGTGTACACCAGGAGTTATACTGGTTTGGCCACAACCACTTTGACCTACGTCCAGTTCTCAGAATGTCTCTAAAAGTTTCACTATATTCTCCAATATTCAGTGGGTTATTGGCATCTCAGTACATATCAAGTTCCTTCACCTAGACACTCGCTCCCCCTTACACGTTGTAATCAAAACCCCAACTTAAGGTTCCACTACCTTAAGTTGCCTCAATAACAAATATTGAGTTTGTAATGAAAAACTCTCTCACAGAGCAAATATGTAATCACTGAAGTACAATAAATGAGTAAAAGTAAACAAAGCACTAAGAATGTGTTGATCAATGTAATCTCAGTTCGTGTCTTGTCCTTTTCTTCTCTTTGAATGCTCCATATATATAGATAATTATTAGTGACCATTGGAAGCAATTCAAACTTGACCGTTAGAGTTGCGCAGCAACGGTTGACTATTCTTCGTATTTGAAAACTATCCGTTGGCGGTAGGTAGCGGTAGGTGAACGTTCGGACTTTTATTTAACTTCTCAAATCTGTCATACTCTTTCATTGTTTCTCTGCAAATGTACTTAAAATACTAATACAATAAAAAGTTAATCATATAGATAATAAATCAATAGATATTCGATGAAAATATATTTTCTGGACTGCCTTACTCGAGTGATCAAGTTTGTTACTCGAGTGGTCCCTCTAGTAAACTTGTCAAAAATATGGCAGTGAGCAAATCAACATTTTACATCAGATATCACTCGGCTAAGACATGGAGTGATATATTACAAATATTGAAAATACCTAATTACTCGAGTTGCTACTCGAGTGGCCATGTCTTTACCTTCACAGATTACTCGGGTGATCACTTTGGTAAACTGCTTACTCGAGTGGCTCCTCGAGTGGGCTTCATTTTTCTTCACACCTTACTTGAGTGGTCCCTCGAGTGGCTTTCAAATAACCTGGCAAATTTCTCGATCACACCCTCTAGTAATAGCATCAAATTCTTGGCCAAGAGTTTGCTTTCTGGTTACTCGAGTGACTACTCAAGTGGTACTTCAAATAACTCTGCAAATTACTCGGGTGGTTCCTCGAGTAATGCTATTTTCTCACTGGTTACTCGAGTGGCTACTCGAGTGACATGCTGCATTTCTTGGTTGAGAGTCACTGGAAGATTTTTGACCTGGTTACTCGAGTGGCTACTCGAGTAATAGTCTATATAACTTTGCAAATCACTCGAGTAGTCCCTCGAGTAACTTCATCCAAATTTTGGTAGTGCTTAACTGGATGAAATTCTCTTTGCTTACTGGAGTGGCTACTCAAGTAATAGCTTCTCTTACCCAAGTGGTTACTCGAGTAAGCCTTCACAAGATTTGTTGATTACTTCCAGTATTTACTCCAAGTGATGCTTTGCCACTTTGTTCAAATCCATTTGTTTGTTATCAAATCCTTTCATATTATTGATCCAATCTTTGTTATCATCAAAACATATGGGATCTAACATCAGTAACTACTGAAAGTTTTTACCGTACACAAGCAAATCACATATGATAAAAAGAAGGAACTAATTACATATATATATATTTATATATACCATAAGCCTCATACAAGACAAAAACAAGTTTAATCATCATCATGTCAATATGAATTTTCATCACAACATATAATGTACAATTATGCCCTATGCAATATGTAAGATGCAACCTTCCTTATATCACCGTCCATCCTTATTCCGCTGACTGGAGTCATAGGCTAACACATAGTCCAACAGAAACTCATCCATTTGACTGGATTGTCCCAAGCTCACCAGTTCTTAAGATACACTCGGCCAAAGGTGTAGAGCTTAGGTCTGGACTATGGCTCCCCTCCTTAAAAGAACACAACTAAGGAGGTGTCACATGTCCCACAGCTCCAATGCAATCCCGGCCAAAGGAAAACACGGAAGAAGGGGCTCTAACAGTGCCATCTACTGTGCACCGAGTGATGGCATACCACATGGTAAAAGATCTCAACATACAAATTCCTCCTTACTCCAATCCATCACAAATGTAACCGTTATAACAGTTATATTCAATCATCAATAAATATAATATTATTAAAAGACAATGTATAATAAATCATGCTTTATTCATATCAAACATCATCACATATTCAAACATGCTAAAAAGGAAATAATAATCCAACAAGACATTAAATATAATTAAATTATCAACTATGTGAATAAAATGAAATTACAAAGGAATTTACTTGTAACATTACCTATTTGAGAATTTACAATACATACACATATACATATAATTCAGTCCATTTTTTTTATAAAGAAAAATAGTCATTCACAATCATACACAATTCACAAGTATATGAAATAATATTCAGAGTTACATGTTGCTCCCTAACGTACAAGTAATCACACTAGTGTTACTCCAAAGCTCTCAATGAGAGTCTACAAGATTTTGAACATAAATATTTATCAATGTATTACTCAAAAGATGACCAGCACCTAGTGGTGCAACGGTCTTGCTGTTGGCTTTAGGCCACTCATCCCCCCCTCATGGGTTCGACCCATGCCAATGTAATCCGAAAAAAAATGTATTACTCAAAAGATACTCTATCACTACTCCCTAAAATAAACATATTATATTATTTATTGTACATCAAAATGTTTCATATTAAAATTTGATAATGGTTGTGAATAGATAATAATAATAATATTATATATATATATATATATAGTCATCAAGAGAGACCTAAGACTTATCGGTCAGAAGCAATAATTATTAATATATGATATAATTTATAAAGAAGGGAGTTACTGGGATGGAAAGAATATGAGAAAGGGATTTGAAAGAAGCTTGTACGTCTGGGTAAAGAAGAAAAAATTAAAATTATACTGTACAAGGAGAAAGGTGAAAGGAGGGATATAGGTTGGATAAGTACACATACAAACACAAATATGATGCCTACGCTCAATATGTGCATAAGAAAACAAAATGGGATATGTGCTAGTAGGATGAAAAGACACATGCGAAGGTGATTAGGTGAATAACATACACACTCACAAGAAAGTATTAAGGGGAAGTGAGGGCATGATATACTGTGCGGTGGTGGTGTGAGAGAATCAAGGCGAAATGACAAGGCATACAAGACAAAATAGAAGCTAATGAAGGAAGAGAGATGGAACATAAAAATGGTAACAAGATTGGAATAGGGAATCGAACAAGAGGAAAAGAAAGGAAGAAAAGAGGGATACCTGACTGTGGAGAATATGTGACGGCAGTGAGTGTGAGGAGGGCAGCAAAGGAAAAGATAAATTTAAAGAACAATGAGGTAGGGCTTCTCATATAATTGGGCTTCTCACAATTGGGCCATTCTTATATTTTTTTTAGTTCTAAAAGTTGCCTTTATGTTAAAACTTGAATTCTTATGAATAAAATCTGTGACTCAATTAAAAATAATAATCTTAAGAGCTTCCTAGTTATTGTTTACTTCCAATAATATTGCTTAATCATCTCCAAAAATCATAATAATCTTATATCTGCATGTATGTTTATATATAAACAATTATTTTAAGTAAGAATTTCATCTTATTTTTAAATTCATCAATCTATAATCTAAAAAAAATAAAATAAATTTGAAATATCAAATATTTCATATGAATCATTTTATATTTAAGAATGTACTTCTTGTCAGAATTAATTCTCTAAATCATAAAAAAAAAATAGGATGTTACATTGTTACTCTGACAATTATCAAAATGTTGAGGGGTTTGACACCGTAATTTTGGGTTCTTCAAATCTAAATAAAGTAGGTGATAGGTCATTAGAGAAAAAAGTGTATTCTCCTTCTATCTTTTAACCCAACAACACAATAATGTAAATAAAAAAAAACAAAGTAACACAAAGTATATAGATCTAACAGTAATCCTTCAGGGAGACCACAAATATCAATTGGAACTTCAAGTTCCATCAAAGATGGTGACATTAGGTCATCATGAGAGAGGGAAAAAAAATATCGATTGGAACTTTAGGCTTTGTTTAGTTCAACGGATGTTAGGTTAAGTGAGGTTTATTTAAGTTAGGTTAGGGTAGGTTATAATGTTGTTTGGTTCAAGAAGAGGTTAGGTGAGGTTTGGTATCTTGTTTGGTTCAGGATGTTAGGTTATGTGAGTTAATTATAAGTGGACTAAAATGCCCTTCTACATATTTTCCTTCTTTTTTTGTAATGTATTTATTAATAATAGTTATTTCTAAAATTATTATTTCTAAAATTATTATTCTAACAATTATATACACTTCTTTCATAATTTATTTATTAATAATAATTATTTATAAAATAGTTATTCTAACAATGATATACACTTCTTTCACATAATCTTCTCTTTCTATAATACATAAAAAGATGAGTTATTACATGAAGAAGATTGCATTTGATTGGGGGAAAAAGTAAAATCCAATCAACCCATTGAATATCAAATATGAAGTTGCTGACAGAAAAGAACCGATTGAACATCATATTATATATCGGTTTGCATACAAATAAACGCCCATTGGATATCAAATAAAAGAAAGACAGAAAAGCATATCATACAATGGCGAAGAAAAGAAACAAGATAAGATTGATCTAAAGCGCACAGTAGAGCATCATACCAGCATGGCACAGCGAGACGGACATGCGATTTTTGGGGGAAAGGGAAGTTCTGGAATTTTAAAAAATTGCCATTGGCAATTTATTCACAATTGCACACAAAAATTCTCTAACCTAAGAAAAACCCCAATTTTGGAGGTTTACTAAAGTGGGTGAGGTTTCCACTAAATGACAAAAAAGCAAACCTCATCTAACCTAACTTCATTTCAACCAAACACCTATTTTTAATCCCCTACCCTACCCTAACCTAACCTAATCTAAAATAACCTCTAACCAAACAAGGCCTTAGGTTCCATTGAAAACGGTGACTTCAAATCACATGAGAATATAGTGGGAAAAAATAGTGGAGAAGAAGAAAATAAAATCGAAACAATGACTAGAGCAGCATTGTGCTGATCATGTGTTATGAAATAAAAGAGAGATAAGAAGAAAAAGAGAAAACAAGATAGAACAATTTTATTCACTATTTAGATATATATATATAATACATAACATATGCCTCCTATTTATAGATAAAACTCTATAACCTATAATAAATAAGATTACATAATCATAGGAAAATAATGGAGAGAAATAATAGGAATATGGGAGAAATAATAGGAATATGGACATCCATATTAATGTATTTTAATATATTATTCATAACAAGAAATAGTTTTTTTGATTTAATATAAGAAATGGTTTATTAAAAAAATAAGAGGACATTATTTGATAATATAAAACTAAAATTTATTTTGTAAAGCTCTATGATTTTAAATGCGCCATCACATATAAAAATATAATCAATTCAAGATTTATATGCATTATTATTTAAGTATTGAACTATTTGTTTATAGCCAGTTATTTGAATAATATTTCCTTTTTTTATAAAATGATGAGGAATCAGCTAAATACAGCATAACCCTATATCCTTTTTTGGCAATCAGCATGATCCTATATGGATGCTTCTGCAAAATATTGCAATACATGCTTAGTTCAAATCCAATTTTTTCTTGTTTAGAAGAATTAATTAATCACTTGAAATTATTTTTCAATTTATTTGTGATTTTAAAATTTTAAGACAATTAGTTATTACCTTTTAAATTAGGGTTAAGGGGTAAAACTACACTTAATTTTTTTTTTCAAAAGCGTATCTACCATCATAAACTTTTTTTTATGCAAAAGTAACTATGAACTTTCAAAAAAGGGTAAAAGTGAAACTACTGTTAAAATTAACTAATGACTATTTACTCCCATGTAAAAGTGCTAAATTACCCCTAACTAACAAAGGGTTAAACGGAAAAAAATTCCCATAAACTTTTCTCAAAAGTGCATCCACCACCATAAAATTTTTTTTAGTGCAAAAATAACCATATACTTTCAAAAAGAGGGCAAAGTGACGGTTTTCTTGCTGGGTTCAAATGTCATCTTTTAATTGTTCTAAGTCCAGGAAAAGAGCACCCAAACTTATCCACCATAATTTTTCCAAACCAAAAATTGAAAAGCTCATCTTCATCATCAATGTCGAATCTTTCCAAGTCATTGAAATCCATCATCAAATTCAGCCACAAATTTAACCAAAGCAATCAATCTTGCTATATTGATTAATATAAAGTCGCTTGATCAACACAAATATCTCAAAAAATGAAAAAATTGGGGGGAAAAGAACAGAACCTTCAACATATAAGCACCTGACTTGATTTCTTCTTCCCTATCATTTGGGTTTAGTGAATATAATAGAAAAATGAAGAGATCGATGGTGTCGTAAATGGAATTATTGAGATCGACGGTGCCGTGAACGCAGTCGCTGAGATTAAAGAACAACTAAAAGAGGTGAAAGGGAAGAGTGAAAAAGAGGAATGAGAGAGGACAAATAAAAGAGAGATATGGGGGAAGGAGGTTGTCACCTTCTCTTTTCCCCACCACACTGTTGATCTTGCCACCTCCAATGAAGATGACAACGCCATCCTACTCTCACCGAGTTGTGATGACGATAGGGAAGGACCGGTGAAGACGAGGAAGAGGAAGTCAAAACCTTGTCATTGATTCGCCGTTGTCATTGGTGGAGAACGCCAATGCCAACACCAATGCCACTATTTTCTGAGAAAAAATTGGGGTTGTCGAGTGTTGAGAAGGGGGAGTTTGAGAGATGGATGAGAGGGATAAGGGAAGGGTAGCAATGAGAATTAAAAAATTTAGCCATTTTCATTTTTTTTAATGATGTGGGGCCTACAAAGAATGATAGCAGATGTTAGCATAGGGCCCACCAATCATAGCAGAAGTGTCACTTTTGTCCCTTTTTTGATAGTTCATGGTTATTTTTGAATCCAAAAAAAGTTTATGGTGGTAGGTGCACTTTTGAGAAAAGTTTATAAGTATTTTTACCCCTTAAGGCCTTAACCCTTTTGTAGTCGGGGGTAATTTGGTACTTTTACACGGAACTAAACGGCAATTGGTTAATTTTAACGGTAGTGCTACTTTTATCCCATTTTTAAAAATTTATGATTACTTTTACATTAGAAAAAAGTTTATGATAGTGATTACATTTTTTAAAAAAATTTGAGTAGTTTTGCCCCTTAACCCTTTAAGTTATAAACTCAATTCTCCTACTTTACAAGTCAAAAGAAGCATTAAGTATTAAAATAAATTAAGGATTTATTAGAAAAATTGAAAGAAATTCTAACATATTATATTTTGTAAAGTGCAAAAATCTTAAGTGACAAAAAAATGGAATATTTGGAACTCATTCCCAAAATTCATTTAGGTCCATTTGCAATTTTTATTGAGAAATTACAACAACAAAAAATTAAGCAATTCAAAGTTAGGATGCTGAAAAACCATTTTTCCAAAAATAAAATGAACAGCTGAGAGTCTCTTCCAAATGTGTTGCCCCTTTGTAATATGGACAGTGCAGCTTTCAAATGGTTCATCATAGTTCAAATGGAAACTCAGAAAGACAACTCAAGAACTCATTACATTGGCATGGCCTCAATCTTTCTGTGCCAACCACAAATTTTGGGGGGGAAAAATTCAAAGAAAAAAGAGGGGGAAACACAAAACAACACAATACTGTGGCAAAACCATTGCCAAAACCCAGTATCATGTAATAGATAAAAGAAATCTTTGATAGATGAACCTCAGTTTCCATGAAAGTTTACATATCTCATCAATAGAGAACAAAACATGGATAAGAATTACACACACTCATCATTCTAATTCTCAAGACTTTGTTCATGATGCTGTCGTGTCACCCTTCTTATCCTCCAACAACTTCAGCTCCTTGCGCCAATCTTCCAGTTTTGATAGCTTTTCCAACTGTTCCGGCTTCAAATCTTTCTCTGCACTTTTTTGCTGTAGGGCTTCCGTAAGTCGAATCTGCACACACCAAGATCAAATGTTAGGAGCTCATTAAAGGAAGGAACCCTATGTGGGATGATGGTTAACTAAATCACACAATGCCATTGATCTCTATCAATTACTAACTTTTTATGTTTTATGCTTAATTCAACCAAATATGAGGTGATCAAAACAGTTGTGAAACATTATAATTGAGGTAAGCTACTAAAAGAAAAATTAAGATTATGAAGTGGTTGCCTTCAACAAATCTAGCTACTATGTTCATTTCTTCTCCAATTCTGTCACCTTCAAATTCTACCAATCTCTCTAGTTTAGGTACCGGTTTAATTTGAAAATATCTAATTCTAGCAATCTCTAGTTTAGGAACTGGCAATGTTTTCATGGTAACATTTTCCTATTTTCTTTCCTTTATATTTTCTCTTGCACATCTAAGTGTGTTTGGGTAACATTTAAAAAAGAACTTTTAGAAGGAAAACCATGGTTTGAGAAAATATTATCCAAACACCCTGAAAAAATACAAAAGCCCTTTTTTCTCCAAAACCATGGTTTTGGAGAAGCTCTTTTTTTTTTTCACTTTTTTGAATCAAAAGACCTCTTCGTACATAGCAAAGGAAAGCTGGTCAAACTCAATCTTGTCACATGCTGGAGAGAGAAAAAAGGGGAAAGTGGAATTTTTTTTTAAGGATGAAATATTATTTTTTTTATAATTAAAATATCAATTTTTCATGATGAAAATATTATCTTTTTCATAATTAAAAAATTTTGAAATGGAATTTTATACTTCCGTATGTAATTATTACTACCTTTGATCTTAAATATAAGACTCAGTTATAACTTTTTCAAGGAGATTTAAGAAGCTAATAAAATTACTTTAAAGTATATATATTTATCATTGTATCTTCAAACTAATTTATCTAACTTATAAACTTATATATATAATTTAATCATACATAAGGTATGATATAATTAAACAACCTATTTATCTTTCTTAATCTTTCTAGAAAAAGTTAAATAGATCTTGTACTTAGAACCCGGGGTAGTATGTTTGTTAACTATCCCTACACCCAACTAATAATTTCACGAACACAAAAAATCTGGTAAAAAATAAAGTACTATTTGAAATTTCATACATAGTAATGTGAGGGGTTTTAAATTTCATTTTTGGTATTTATTATAAAATTTAATGTTAAATAATACATAAAATATAGTCTTATCATTTAATATGTAAATATCATAAAAGATAATGTTCTTTTTAGTAATTTGACCATGAAAAAGGTAATTCTGATTACAATTCTCAAACATTATCATTTTATCAAAATCACTTTTTTTCCCAGAATCTATTCTCTAAATCACTTTTATCACTTTTTCTCCAGAAGCTATTCTCCAAAAGCTAATCCAAACATGTACTAAATTTAAGTGCGTGTTTGGATTAACTTTTGGATAATAGCTTTTATGATTTACGAGGTAAGTATGTGAGAGGGGTTTTGTCTCAGCTTGCGGAAAAGGGCTTCTGAAACCACAGTTTCAGAGTTACCCAAACATGCAATAAAAAGTGATAACATTATCCCTTCAATTTTCTCTTCTCTTCATTTTCTTTCCTTTTCTTCCCATCCAGACCATAAATGTATCCAAAAAATTAAGTCATTTTCAACATTCACTTTTGCCTAGGAACATTCCTGTACCAGCCTTCACTTTCTATTTGATGTAAAGTGGCATAACATTTGAGCATCCACAGAAAAATATTGACCCAAAGAAAACTTTAGCCACTGCTTGAGCTTTAGATCCATATGACAAGTAGGAGTGTGGATGACACTCAGCTTCAGTAATCAAACATTGGACTTAATGCTAAACACAGACACGGTTGTTAACCATCAATCATTGTCTCTTATCCAACCATTTATCAGCCCATGAGTTAGTTCCCAGCTTGAACGCTCATGATAATATCTCAGGAAAATGGAGATGTTACATGGTTACTAGAATGACATATAAATAAAAATATTAACGAGAATAACTAGAATAATTGGGACAAATTAGAGCAGGTAACAATTGAAATTACTAATTCATGAAGAAAGAAAGGCAGTGGATCTATATGGACTCATTGAAATACTTGAATGAAGTGCAGAATTTGTAATTAATCAGAGAGACAGAAACGAACAGAAACACATCAGGCAGACGAGTTTTCCAATGGAGACAACCTAAAAGGCTACCTCAGAAACTAACAAAAGTGGAAATGAGATGCGTGGTCAAATATATTTTCATTTCTCAATACTCAATCAAAGTGATAAATAATCTCCAACCATAAATCATACTACATCCGGTCCTTATCAAAGTAACCCAATACTATGTTCTTATACCATGACAAAGGAAAGAAAACACTATGTGATTTTAAACCAGCTAATGAAACCATGCTACAACAGGTTGAGGTTGAGGTGATTGAACGCAGATTGAGGTTGAAGACTGAAATTGTTGAAAACCAATTTGGATTCATGCCAGGAAGGTCTACAACAAAAGCGATTTATCTATTAAGGGGGTTTATGGAAAAGTATAAGAGCAAAGGAAGAGATTTGCATATGGTTTTCATTGATTTGAAAAAAGCATATGACCGCGTGCCAAGAGATATACTCTGGAAAGCCTTGGAAAAGAAGGGGGTGCGGTTTGCATATATCAAAGCCATTCAGGACATGTATGAGGGGGTTACAACCAATGTTAGAACGCCTAGAGGTGAAACAAAAGACTTTTCTATAAGGATTGACTTACATCAGGGATCAGCTTTGAGCCCTTATTTGTTTAACCTAGTGGTAGATGTTCTAACTGAGCCTATAAGAGAGGAGATCTCTAAATGCATGCTTTTTGCAGATGATATAGTTTTGTTAGCTGAATCCAGGAAGGAAATTAATTCTAAATTTGAGATATGGAGACGGACTTTGGAAGTGAAGGGTTTTCGCCTGAGTAGGAGTAAAACTGAATATGTGTATTGTAAGTATGATAAAATACAAGGTCAAAATGAAGTGGAAGTTAAATTAGGGGGCAAGTCATTCCGCAAGTGACAAAATTTCAGTATTTGGAATCAATTATATAACAAGATGGTGAAATTAATGGATATGTCAATCACAGAATTTAAGCTGGATGGTATAAATGGAGAAAAGCTACTGGAGTTATTTGCAATCGGAAAGTAGCTAATAAAGTAAAAGGGAAGTTCTACCGCACTGCTATAAGACCAGTAATACTATATGGTAGTGAGTGTTGGGCTTTAAAGGGATTACATGAGCATAAAATGAGGGTGGCCGAGATGAGAATGTTGAGATGGATGTATGGTTATACAAGTACAGATAAGATTCATAATAATCATATATGTGAACGAGTTGGATTGGCCTCTATTGAAGGAAAAATGATAGAAAGTCGTTTGAAGTGGTTTGGACATGTTCAACAAAGGCCGTTGAATGCACATGTGAGGAGGGTTGATCAAGCCATATGGAGTCCTGTAAAACGAGGTCGCAGAAGGTCAAAACGAACGCTTAATGAGGTCATAGAGAGAGAGGCCTTTTGATTAATAATATATCTAAAGATATGGTTTTAGACATAGCACAATGGCGTCGTGCGATCCATGTAGCTGACGCCACCTAGTGGGATTAAGGCTTTGTTGTTGTTGTTGTAATGAAACCATGCTACGGTTATATCCTTTATACTAATAAGACCATGATGTCTCTAAGACCAACACTAGAAAATAGCTGATCTCCAATTTCACACTTCCTATAGAATATCACCAAAGGACAACATAATAATTCACTTCTCACAATTTTTTTTAGAACGAGAAAATGTAAATTTTGCATCACATATGTAAGTTAGATTTAATAGGATTAAAATAAATTGTTGTATGAAGAATGCAGAGACAGGGAGGAATAAGGCTTAGGAAAAAGAGGTGGATAATTGCACATTAATTGAGAGGTCTGGACAAACCACCTAGGTTATCAAAGTAAAGATCACCCAACCGTGACAGGATAAAAGTAACCTCCCCATACACTATCACTGTTAGACCATATTAATGGCTGATTTTATCAAAAACTTGCTGGATGCAAATTGGAGACTGAGGCATCAAGCTAATCTAATAGAGAAAGTTAAAAAGTATGGTTGATGTACCTTCTTTTTCAGTGCTCGAATTCTTTTATCTATGTCTTGAGTACCCACTAGTTCTGGACCCTCTTCAGTCTCTAAGGCAGTAGTAACAATGGAAGAATCTCTAGAAACAGCTAAGTCATTCAGCTGAGAGGTTAATGACGTGACAGACTCTGATATGTGACCTGAATTGTTGCCAGGTAGTTCTTCTGGGTTACTACTCTCCTCATCTCCAGTTTGTTCCAAGTTCTTTTCCTTTTCAAGAGCAGCCTGCAAGAGAAAATTAAAGAAAAGATAAGGATTACTTATACATTATGCAACTTTTGCAACTTTCACAACTTGTTCCTATATATCCGCAACAAAGGAATACAACCTACGAACACATTTTATAACAATTAAAACTTGCTCTGGTCAGTCCTGCTCAAGTGCCAACAGGATAGTTGCTTGACTTGTATCTCCACAGGAGCTTTATGGACAGTTACAGCCTAACTTTCTGATACACTTTTCTTAGCAAATAGCATCCCTTATGTGCAAGAAACTAGATGTCTTGTATACAACAAGTAGTGGTCTGTAAGTTAGCAAGTAAATGTATGAATAAAGACAAGAACACTGTTCTTTTTTGCTCAATCCCTGCTTATATTATTCCAAACTTTTACAAGACTTCATAAATCCTATATGTTCCTTAACCAAAAAGCTTTCATAGACTCAGTGGCAACTTGTCAGCGCTGAGTGGCAGAAGTCATGGACGATTACCACTCCTTCCAAGATATTATCTTACACAAACAAGTAAGAAGTATTTACCCCAAGACATTCTTTTGATTACTAGGACTATATGGAGAGCTTAAAACAAGCAGCTAAAATGATTTTCCTAAAGATGGCGTATATAACACACCTGATTCCGCTTTTCCTTCTTTCTTTCATTCCTCTTAACTGACTTGGACTTGGGTTTTGCGTCTAATGAAGGATCATAACCCGGAGGTCCAGCTTGTGAAGCCAGCTCCTTTTTCAACTGCATAAAGCAGACTAGAGAATCAAAATGGGAAAATTTTAAAGAAGAAGTTCAAGAAAACTGGCAGGGAGTCTCTTTTTTCAACCGCATAAACCAGACTAGAGAATCAAAATGGGAAAGTTAAAAAAAAAAATACAGAAGCAGTTCAAGAAAACTGCCAGGGAGACTAGCCCAAAAGGCTTATAAAATCCGTTAAGCTAGTTCTTGGCCAATTTGAATTCAGCGAGAAAAAGAAAATATTACACTTCATGCTAGTTTAGAACATCAATAGCTTAACAAGTTCTCTTTAATTTCCGCCCGAAGAATTTATAAAATCCAATTAGTCAATACATACGATGCAACATTATGTTATGATCTCCATCTTCTCCTAAAACAAGTCAAGAAAAACCAAGGGAGACGTTAACAGCATTGTTTCAATACGCAAACTGAACAATACTCTCCAATGGCATATTTACAGTATACGTGAAGCCTGAAAATCCAAACTTCGTCAATCTTTGAAGGTTCGTAGGTAAATTTCGCAGCAGTCAAACAAAAGGGAAAAAGAAAAAGAACTATTAAACCTCCACAAAGAAAGAAAGAAAGAAACCAAGAACTGTGTAACAAGGATTATGAATTTATGATACAGAAAATCGTACCAGGGCACCTCTAGATTGATAAATAGCGACTTCGTCTTGAGGAACATAGCCAGCTCTAATCCGAATAGGCTTCCGGAGGGTACCATCAGGTCGCCGGCTTGGCGCGAGAATTCTCTCTCCCTCTTTTAGGGTTTTTTCAAGCTCCGCTAATTTCTTCAGTTGATCGTCACCTCCATTACCGTTAGCCATGGATGATAATCTTCGGGTAAAAGATAATCAACTCCTATGAATTTCAATGTTGGATTCTTGCTTCTTGTTTCTACTGTCAGCGGCTTCTACTTTGCCAATCACAGCTGGTTTCTACTCATGAAATGAAATTATCCAGGAAATCATGAAATTTATTTAAGTAATCACTCGGTAATGATTCAATAAAAGGAGTTCCTTTCATGTTTGAATTGGGGAAAATCTTATATTTATATGAATTTATTTTGATAATTTAGTTTATAAAATGTATTTTTAATTCCATAGTTTTAACATAAACTAAATAATTGGCCAAAAAAAAAACATAAACTAAATATGTTTAAAATTTTCTGGTAAAAAAAAAAACGTGCTTAAAATTTTTTTTAAATATAATTTTGATTAATTTTACTATTGTATGTTTAATAATTTTAATATTTTTTATTAAAAAATCATTTAATTATAATCATACTTAATTATTTAAAAGACTTTAAATTGGGGGAAAGAGTAGATAATTAGATGGGAAATCTCAAACAAATATCATTTGAAAATACAAAACCCTAAAAATTTTATTAATATTTTAAAAAGATTGAAAGGTACAAAGTATTAAATTGAGTTTTTTAAGTTTTGATATATTTATTATTTTACCCCTCAATTTTTTTTAAAATAATAGTGGTGCCCCTACCGAAGCACCACTACCCGCCTGCCACCTCCGCTCCAGTGTTTGGCCGGCTGAAACCCCTGACTATCGAAACTTCGACCGGTGAGAGTTTTTTTTGGTGGGGAAGGGTTTTTTTTTAAAAAAAAAAAAATAGTTAAAAAATGGCAAAAGGTGGGGTCGAACCCAGCCCACCTCTTTAGCAAAGGAGCATGGTGGCTCAATACTTTGATATATATATATATATATATATATATGCATTATTAAATATGGATAATATAATTAAAGGCATAGTAGCTTTGACAAAATCAATAATGGTTTTGATAAATTCAGTAATGAAAATAACAAAATTCATAATGGTATTGATTAAATCGTTTGCTAATAAACCTTGACTTGCATGTTTTCATCAGCATTTTTGCATAAAACGCTTTTATCAAAATCATTACAATTTTTGTCAAAATTATTATTAAACTTGTTAATCTCATTACTGAATTTGTTAATATTCTTTTATTTATATTATAAATATTTTTAAAATGGAATCTCATAATGGGATTGTCAAAGCCATTACAATTGTTGTCAATATCATTGCTAAACTTGTCAATCTCATAACTGAATTTGTTAAAATCCTTTTATTTATATTATGAATGTTTTCATAATGGAATCTCATAATGAGATTGTCAAAACCATTACAATTATTATCAAAATCATTACTAAACTTGTTAATATAAATAAAAGGATTTTAACAAATTCAGTAACGAGATTGACAAATTTAGTAATGATTTTGATAAGAATTCTAATGATTTTGACAATCTCATTATGGGATTCTATTATGAAAACATTCATAATATAAATAAAAGGATTTTAACAAATTCAGTTATAAGATTGACAAGTTTACTAATAATATTGACAAGAATTATAATAGTTTTGACAATCTCATTATGAGATTCCATTATAAAAACATTTATAATATAAATGAAAGGATTTTAAAAAATTCAGTTATGAGATTAACAAATTTAGTAATGATATTGATAGGAATGTTAATGGTTTTGACAATCTCATTATAATATTTCATTATGAAAACATTCGTAATATAAATGAAAGAATTTTAATAAATTTAGTAATGAGATTGATAAGTTTAGTAATGATTTTAACAAGAATTATAATGGTTTTGACAAAAGCGTTTTGTGCCAAAATACTAATGAAAACATGCAAGTCAAGGTTTATCAACAAAAGGTTTAGCCAATACCGTTACGAATTTTGTTATTTCCATTGTTAACTTTGTCAAAGCTACTACGCCTTTAATTATATTATACATATTTAATAATGCATTTATATATCAAAGGAGCTTTGGTGGTTCAATAACCACCATGCTCCTTTGCTAAAGGGGTGGAATCGAACTCATCCCACCCCTTGTTATTTCTTAACTAATTTTTTTCAATAAAAAAACCCATTCCCCACCCAAAAAGCTCTCGCCGGTTGAAGCTCTTGCTGCCAGCGGCTGGAACTCTGGCAGTCGGGGGTCCTGGCTGACCGGCCACCAAAGCGGCTGCGGGAGGCCGGCGGTGGTACTCTAGCAGGGACACCACTATTTTTAAAAAAAAAAAAGTTGAGGGGTAAAATGGTAAATATGTCAAAACTTAAAAAACTCAATTTGATACTTGATACCTTTAAGTCTTTTTAAAATGTTAATAGACTATTTAGAATTTGCCATTTTCAAATGGTATTTATTTGAGATTTTTCCTAATTAGATTGAGATAAATTAAAAAGGTTTATTATATTTTACTCTAAAAATATAAATCATACATGTCAGTTTTATAAGACAAAAGATAATGAACTGGCAAAAAAAAACCATAAATAAGTTTTTATTTTGTGAAATTTGTTTTTAAAATCGTCATTAATAATACTTAAAATTTAAAAGTTACCATTTAAATTTTTTGAATTGGTACATTTTGTTGGTAACATTAACTGTATTAAAATTATAATACTAAAAAGCATATTTTATAAGATTAAGAATCAAAATGAAATCTAATGCAAGTTTAAAAGACTGTGTGTTTAGAACAGCGATTGTAAAAATGATTTTTTTCAATTTGATTTTTTATAATCTTGTTTTTTTGTAAAAGTCAGATTGTATGATGTGATTTATGTGTGTATTTGGACCAAAGATTGCGAAAGTGGCTTTTTTCAATCTGATTTTTTATAATCTTACTTTTAGGTAAAAATCAGATTATGTAATGTAATTTATGTTTAGATTGGTGGTTGTATAATTAACTTTTGTAAGAGTAAAACTTATTTGGATTGGCTTTAACATAAGTGGCTTTTGTGATAATAGTAAGAGATAAATTAAATTAAAAATTATAAAAAATTTATAAAAGTTAAAAGGTGTGTTTGAATTAGCAATTGGTAATTGAGTTTGTTTCAATTGGATTTTTGATAATATTACTTTTGGTAAAAGCTAGATTGTGTATTGTGATTTATGTTTAGATTGGCGGTTGTATAAATGACTTTTACAAAAGTAAAACTTGTTTGGATTGACTTAAGCACAAGTGACTTTTGTGATAATAGTAAGAGAGAATGGGTGGAAAAATATTTAGAAAATCAAGTAAATATTTAAAAATTACTTTAAAATATTAGGTGCTACTGAAAAGATATTTTAGAGTGGGTGAAAATCAATAAATCAGTATTCTAAGTTTTGGTTGCTCTTCACTACTAAAAAACAATACATTAAAGGTAAAATTGTAGTCAATCTTCTAAAATTGGGTACAACTGAAAAATTATTTTAAAAAGTTAAAAGCACAAAAAAATATTTTAAAGTAATTTTTAGAGCTGAAAAAATATATTAAAGGTAAAATTGTAATAAGTCTAATAACACACTAGGTACAACTGAAAAAATATTTTAAGGGGTTAAAAACACTACAAAAATATTTTAAAGTAATTTTTGGAGTTGAAAAAATACATTAAAGGTAAAATTACAATCAGTCTAATAACACACTAGGTACAGCCAAAAAAATATTTTAGGGGTTAATAACACTCAAAAAATATTTTTTGAGTGGGTACAACTAGAAAGTGGGTAAAATTACAATCAGTCTGATAACACACTAAGTAGTGAGTACAACTAGAAAAATATTTTAAGGGGCTAAAAACACTCAAAAGATATTTTTTGATATTACATACTATTAAAAAAATATTTTATGGGAAAAATCAATATCATATGACTAATTTCTAGACAACCTAATCTAACATAAAATGTAATTAGCTTTTAACAAAAGCTTCATTCTCTAGCTTCTCCCAATTGAGTTTTCACTAATTGGGTTTTGGCAAAAGCACAATTGCCAATTGACGTCTCCAAACACTCAAAATTTGAGTTTTTAATTGACAATTGAGCTTATGGTATTTAATTGGATTTAAAGGGGGTCCCCAAACACACAAAGTTGGAAATTTTGACAATAAAAAAATACATAATTTAATGAAATAATATTATATAACTAATTACATCATATATTCTATATAATTTAGTCTTAAATCACGAATATGATTCATTTAGGAGTAAGAACGACGTAAATTCAATTGCTCATATTCATATCTAACAAACCCCTAATTCCTCACAAATTTCAAAACTATAAATTTCCAGGGACATCGAAATCAAGTGATCAAAAAAATCTTACAGAATTGAGAAAAAGGATAATAAACGGAAACAGGAATTTTCCCTAGTTTTCGTCAGCTTATATATATATATATATACATGCGCTCACACATGAATGCAAACAATGTGAGCTCTCAGAGCTTCGCGAGTTCAAATTGCAGTGCTCGACTAGAAAGAGTGGAGACTGAACACTTTGCAAAGCTTTCTACGAAATCAGGTAACCTCCCCCCGCTATGAATAGCGATAAAGAAGATCCAAGAAAAATCTCACACTCAACCCCCACTCAGCCTAGCTAGCTCCTCCCGCTTCTTTCATTTCTTTCCTTTTTTTGTCTTATTTCCTCTCTTCATTTCGTTTTTCAATTCTTTTGAAGACCACAACACGAATACAGCACACAAGAATGGCCGACTACAGGAGAAAGAAAAACAGAGCCGTAGATGACAGAGCCAACACACGAGCAGAGCACACATGGTTTTATTCGCATGGATCAAACATTAAAGGAACACATGTGGAACTTTAGATGCAGGGAGAGATCATGGTTAAATGAGGCTTTAAAGCTTGCAGGCCAAAAGAGATCACCGAATTGGAGCAGATCGACGACAAGAGGAGCTTCAATCATAGATGGACACTTGCAAGCTTGCCAAGCTCAAACAGTCTTCGATGAACAGATCGGCCACCCTCGAGTCAACACCTTCCGAAACAAGCCACAATAGATCAGCGGCCTTCAACACCACTTGCTGGAGTTGAATACCCACGTCTACCTCGACAGAGACGGAGAAGAAAATCAGAGCGGCTGCCGGAAAATAGCCCACAACACGCAGATTAAACGAATGCCGGAAACCAACCCTGGCTACCTAAAACCAGCTACAATCGCCATCGTGAGAGGCAGCGTCTGTGTTCGTCGACGAAGAGAAGAGAGTGATAAGAGGGAGGAGAGAGAGAATGTGAGCTGAGGGGTTGGTGGGTGCTAAATGGTTACAAATTGAGCTTTTTCCACGATCAAAAAGCTGTAAAATGTGGCTGATGACATATCGTGCGATCAAATAATGATAAAGGTTGTGTTTGGATTTATGATTGGATAAATGACTTATTTTTATTTTTATTTATGAAATTTTAAGATTGAAAAAAAGTAAGATTGGATAAAATGATGAATGTTTGGATTGGTGATTGGATAAATGACTTATATAAAAGCGAAAGATGTTTGGTTTGGCTTTTATATAAGTGACTTTTGTGTTATTTAAGAAAAAAAATTGTAAGAATTATGAAAAATAAAAAAATGGAGGGATAATTGTGAAAAAAACCTCATTTGCAACTTAATTGTTAAATGGGACCTGGGAAGATATCTGCATACGAAGAGATTTTTTCACAATTTTCTCAAAAATTAACTTTGAAAATTTGGTAATGGTTAAATTTTAAGTAAAATGCTTAAGAGTTATGACCATCATGACATGCAATGCAAAAGGCACATATAAAGACAGCCGTTTCCACCTCCTTTTCATTTGTTAAATTGGCATTCTTGGTGATAAATTGATTCAAACCATCCAATAGAGATCATGTTATCACAAGGCACATTCTCAACTCTGATTTGAAATTTCGTAATCCCAGATTCCTTCACCTTATTGACACCGAATTAACTTTGGATTTTAAAATTTCACAACTTTGATTTATCCTTTCATATATTCCAGCATATTTTTTTTTAGAATTTTCCCTTATTGTTACTATATATATAATCAAAAAGAAAAACACACATAAAGAAAAGGTAAAAAAAGGTAAGGGAATTCAAATTATATATATATATATATATATATATATATATATATATAATATAAAAAGGCCAAGGGCCCCTCTCTCTTTCAGATGTCATTTCAATTGTAGAAGAGAGAGAGCATCACCGTTTCTGCTTGGCTGCTTCTTCAGCGCAAGTCCAGTGGCAGATATGTATCGAAATTTTGAAGTTGCAATTAAGCTCCAATTTTGAGTTTATGGGAATCATAGCTTTTTGAAGCTTTTTCCTTAAATGCAATCGTCTAACCAAACACTGACAATTGATGAAATTACTGTTCAAGCTCGATTGGTTCACTGTTCTCATCTGATTGGGTTCTCAACCGGTAAAACAAACACACACAAATGCAACCTCTCAATCGCTTCAACCAAACATGACATTTTTTACCAGCGGCTGGGGATCGCACGGTTGGGCTCTAATAACGTTGTGCCAAATATACGCTATATTTGGATTGACGGTTGTAAAAGTAACTTTTCTAAAACTGAAACTTATTTGGATGGGTGGTAGCATAAATGTTTTTGAGATAATAATAAGAGAGAAATAAAATTAAAAATTAAAAAATATATATAAAAAATTGAAGTTGGGAAATTTAACAAGTAAAAAATACATAATTTATTAAAATAATATCACATAACTAACTTGGATCACATGTTTAGTACATAACTAATTAAATATATCTCAAAATATATGCTTATCATATTTCACTCTTAATTAATACTTTAATTATTTGATTTAATTATGTTTTTTTAAAAAAAAAAAAAGTGGAGACTAATCTAGTGAAATTTGTGTTGATGATGTTGATCTTTGTGTCTCATATTAGAATCTCTCTATCATAAAGGAAACTTTTTATATACTCCATCCGGATTCGGCTGCGGTCCGCTGCCTATCCTTTTCTTCCAAACTACACCGTTTTGGTGTAGTTTGGGGTAAAGGGGTGGATTTTTTTTAAAAAAAAAATAAAATATAGTATTTTAAAATAATTTTTTGGAAGTATCTAATATCTTAAAATATTTTTTAAGTAACATGTAGTATTTTAAAATAATTTTTAGTACTTTAACCCCTTAAAATATGTTTTCAGTTGTATCCAGTGTGTTAGCAGACGGATTGCAATTTAAATTTTAATATATTTTAAAGAGTTAAAAGCACCAAAAATCACTTTAAAATAATTTTTTGATGTTTTTAACCCTTTAAAATACTTTTTGGTGCTTTTAACTCTTTAAAATATATTAAGGATTAAATTGCAATCAGTCTGCTAACACACTGGATACAACTGAAAACATATTTTAAGAGGTTAAAGTACTAAAAATTATTTTAAAATACTACATGTTACTTAAAAAATATTTTAAGATACCAGATACTTTCAAAAAATTATTTTAAAATACTATATTTTATTTTTTTTAAAAAAAAAACCCACCCCTTTACCCCAAACTACACCAAAACGGTGTAGTTTGGAAGAAAAGGATAGGCAGCGGACCGCTAGGCAGCGGACCGCAGCCGAATCCTACTCGATCCATCTTCCTTTTATTTTCGGTGCGATGTCCTTGAGCGGCGGAGAGAAGAAATTTCTAGAGGCTCTCTCTCTCTTGCGTATTGGGTTTTCACCCTCAAAGATGAACATACCACAAGAAGTCCCTTTCCTTTTGTTCTTCCTCCTTGTCGACGGTGTGTCTGTAGTTGTGTTCTACAACATCAATTTGTTTCCCCCTTCTCTGTTTTGGTGGTTTAGGAGTGAGTCGAGCTTCATCTCTTCTATTTTTTTTACCCTGACGCTGAACATCTTCCCCTGTTCTGGTTTGTGGCTGCTGTTTCAATTGTTGAGGCCTTCTCCTTCCTTTGCTTGATGCAGAGTCGTTGTGAGTTGGGGTATGAAATACTTCAAAATTTTCTTCTGATATGTGACTTCTTGTGGTATGTTCAGCTCTTCCTTTTCCTCTGTTTTTAGAATGCTGCAATTTCTTTTTGTGGTAGAGTGGTGCATTTTCCCTCTTTGTTCGCTGCCGCCGCGAGCCGGAGCTTCTGGGGACGAGTTCAGCTGTGTTCTTGGACGAGAAGAGGAGGCAGTAACAAATGCAGTATAACGCTAATATGGGTTTATTGTTAAACCTAAAAACTCCAAATTCTAGCTTATTATGTGCGTGTTTGTTTAAGCTTTTTGCACAGTAAAAACGCACTTATTACGCAAGCCGAGAAAAAACTCCTCTCACATACTTACCTCGTATACCGTGAATCACGAATTATAAGCACGTTTTGGACAAAAATAAGCTTTTCCAAACACACACTATAATTCTAGCTTATTATAGTCGTGCAGTTCACCTCCTCAATTGCCATAAGCCTAGAGGCAGAAAACGGATCGAGCTCATTGGGTTGGTCCTTTTAAATCCTGAATTTATAAAGACCAAATTTTATATTTTTGTCTCAAAAATAAAAGCGAGTTTAAAAATGTCAATTTTATAGGACCGAAGGCCTAAAAGGGCCACAAGCCAGCCCTTTAGGCCCAGTATGTCTTTTTTTAAAACAAAATTATTTATATAATAATATTGTTATTGATTGTTTATATTTTATTAATGACATTACAAATATTTAGTTGATATTAACTTTTTTGAAATTAAGTTTCATAAGAATATCTTATATTAATGATCTTAAAAATTAAAAAATTATAAAAAATATTTTTTATTTTATTAGTATTCTTATCAATTTTATATTTTGTTGCATGATGCATATCATTTACACTCTAATTTTGATAATATTTATATGTTAAATTAGGAACTCCATTGTTGTAATTTTTTTTTAAAAAAAGGAAAAAAAATTTGTTCAATCTTGTGAAAATATCTTCAGGCTCTATGGGCTAGCCCTGACTCTTATCCTTTCGGAGCTGGGCTTTGAAAAATAGCAATTTTTCTTACCCCGAGCTTAAAAAGACCGACCCTTTTAAACTCTGACCTGTCAAGAAGAGCCCTGTAGGGCCGGGTTGGCCCTGATTCTCAACTCTACACAAGCCCCTTGCCCAATTGCTGTACCAAATATTGCAGCTTTTACCAAAAGCTAGCAATCACGCGATTGGGGCTCTAATCACACGGTTAGGCCTCACAATCGATCGCCCAAACACTCCTTAAAAAGATGCTTTCGAAAAATTTAATCAAACATAAAGAATAAATGAAAAATCAGAAATTTATTACATTTTTTTTATGATAAACAAGAACAATAAAAGAAGTAAACCGTGCAGCGTCTCTAACATCCATTTGTAGCTCATCCAAAATGAAGCTCGGAGGTGAGTAGAGCCGAGACTAACCAGAAATTTATTACATCTATAAAATACAATTTATAGTGAATTTTTCAAAACTAAAATTAATTAAATTATTTGAAATTACAAAAAGAGATAATTTTTGTCTAATTTCTTCTCCTCTCCAATTTTATTTTTTGAAGCAAAATTTGTATTTATTTGAGCCTTTTTCTGCCTAACTATAATAAACGAAAGATTAGAATAAAAAAGATAAGTTACTTATGGCTGAATTATCATTGATATTTCAACCATTTATGATACCCTTTTCTAAAATATTTCTCCCATAAAAAAGAAATTCACTTAATGGAGTCTAGTTATCTTCTGTTATTAAGAAAATTCAAAAAAAAAAAAAAAAGTACACCGCTCATCAGCTAACTTTAATTTGGTCATTTAATTTTTAAATTATTTTTTTTAATTCTCTAATCATAAGAGGTTAATCTTGTGTAAAGATTCTTGTGCCAAATATTGTCATTTAAAAAAATAAATTTAATATGTCATCCTTTATAGATTTTTTCAACATTTAAAATTCTTGTTTTTTATATTTTTTTAAAAAAATTACGGGTGATAAGTCTCTAAGACTAAAATTATAGATAGAGAGTATTTCTCTAGTCCTATTTACAAGGTAGTGAGAAAATTTATAAGTCATGTCATTAAAATTTGACTAAAATATAGGTTTGGCAATTTATGATTATATTAGATTTCATTTTAGTTCTTTTAATTTATAAAGTACATTTTTAGCTCTTTATGATTAATGTTGTTAGTCTTAATTATTTAATGAAAAATGCTGGGTGATCAAATTTAAGTTATTATTGTGCAATTAAACTCTAACAAAGCATGTTTGAATTTTAATATTTTTAATAAAATATTTTTTTATTTTTAAATTGTGTAAAATAAAAAAGGTTTAAAATGAAAAATGAAAAAGACAGAAAAAATACTCTAAAAATTGGTAATACAAATAAGTTTGTTGAATTTCAATAATTCTAAAAGAATTTATTTGAAATTTTTGAATTTTGGATAAATATGGGAAATTATCTAATTACCCTTACTTTTTTTTAAATAAAAAATCATCACACACTCCTTGTTGACTGCCAGTGATTGAAGGCAGCAACAATCACCGAAGCTCCGGTGAATGGTCACAGGAGCTCTGGCGATTCTTTTTGAATTTCTCATTAAAAAATCATTAATTTAGATACTTGAATTGTTAATATATATACTAAAATTGTAAATAAGGTTTACCAAAGCTTCCACAGTCTCATATATTTTGTTAAATTTATCAATCAAAAGTCGTTAATATAGATACTAGAGTTGTTAATATAAATAATAAAGTTGTAAATAAGGTTCATCGGAACTCCAATGGTCTCATAAAATTTTTTGAATTTCTCAAAGAAAAGTTGTCAATATAGATATTCGAGTTTCTAATAAAAATACTAAAGTTGTAAATAAGGTCGACTGAAGCTCCTACAGTCTTATATATTTTTTTTGAATTTCTCAAGTAAAAGTCTTCAATATAGATACTTAAGTTGTTAATATGGATATTAAAGTTATAAATAAGTTCAATCAGAGTTCCGACGGTCTCATATTTTTTTTTTAAATTTTTCAAGAGAAATTTGTTAATATAGATACTAAAGTCATAAAAAACATATGAGATCGCTGGAACTCCGATCGACCTTATTTACCACTTTAGTATTTATATTAATAACTCAAGTATCTATATTGACAACTTTTATTTGAGAAATTCAAAAAAATACATGACACCACTGGAGTTCCAATGAACCTTATTTACAACTTTATTATATATATTAACAAATCCAATATCTATATTAACAATTTTTGCTTGAGAAATTCAAAAAAACATATAAGATTGTCGTAGCTATGGTGGTTGGTTGCAGGCGTCGGAGCTCCGGCAGCCACCAAGGTCACCGGAGTTGCGATGGCGGCCACCGCCTCTGGTCACCTCGGTCACCGTCATCAGAGCTCTGGCGGTAGGCAATAGGTGTGTAAGAATTTTTTATTTAAAAAAAGTGAGGATAGTTAGGTAATTTCCTAAATTTGTCCAAAATTCAAAATTTCAAATCAGTCTTTTTAGAATTACTGAAATCAACATACTTATTTATTTTTTACCTATTTTGATAATATTTTTTTATCTTTTTCCCCAAATGAAAACAACCCTATATTTTGCGTATGCAAATTGCTCTAGGTTTCATCCTTATGGCTCATCTTGAAGGCAAAACCCATCCAATAATTGGAAGACGTTTTTGATCCGTTTGGATTAGCGGTGGCAAAAATATTTTTTTTTAATGTGACTTTTGCAAACTTAAGATAAGATAAAAGTTAGATTGTAAATATGATTTATATTTAGATTAACAGTAGTAGAAATGGCTTTTTTCCAACTGAAACTTGTTTGAATAATAATTTAAAAAGTAAGTTTAGATAGAAAATGACCGAAAAAGACATAAATCTTATTAAATAGTAATGCATATATATTATATGTATGTAAGTCATATTTAAATATCAAAAAAATATTTTTTGTTAAATAATTAAAATCGAGTAATTTTTTTTACTTTAACTAATTTTATCAATTTATAAAATCAAACACCCTAATTACTCTATATTTTCCTTTTTCAACAAAATTGAATCAACTACACATATAACAGTGCTTCATGGGATGCCCAATAACACTTGTTTTATGTAGAAAAAACAAAAAAAAAAATTATAACTTCAGTTCTTCAATTTTTTTGAATGCAACCCATGAAAATTTTTTCTCCCCTCCCCTACAAATCCCACAGGACAAACAATCCCTTAATCAGATGGAGTATAAATCACATAACCCACTATGAATTAATAGTTATTATGTCTCAATATTTAGTAATGATTACAATTGAGTGATTGACTGTGTGTGTTTGGTTGGGCGATTGGGAGATCAAAAAGTGCTTATGCATATAAGTCGAGACAACACTCCTCTCACATAATTACCTCACTCCTCTCACATAATTACCTCATATATCATAAATCATGATTGAAAAACTACTTTTGAAGGCTCCAATCACTAATCCAAACAAGCACTATAGCAGTATCAATGACAACTACTCTTTCATCATGACCTAATTTATAGAAATATCAATGTTAATTACTCCTTCGTCGTAAATGTATGACCTAATTTGTAGTGTAAGGTACAATTATGATCATAATTAGTATATTCAGTTTTTCCCATATAAACTTTCTACCATCTCCAATCCTTTTTATAAGCAACTTTTTCTCTTTTGGGGCTGGTCCTAAATATAAGCATTTTTTTTTGTGTCTCAAAATTTAAACTACCTTTTCTTTTTATACCTCTATTGAATATATAACTTAATATCAATTTTCCCTCACTCTCCACTAATTTTCTTTCATTTAATCATTTATTACTTATTCTCTCTCATATTTTATACCCACACTCTCTCATATTTTTACTTATTCTCTCTCCTATGTTCTTTGCATAAACAGGGGCATATTTGGAGGAAACATGATATTTTTGACACATTTACTAATCTTAACTGCCAATTTGTGTTGCAAAATCAAGTAAAAAATTGCTTATAAAAAAGATCGGAGGGAGTATATGCTAAGTAGCTGTTATAGCAAAGCAATTACACACAAAATGAAAGATTAAGGAGGTGTCTGACAACATCCCTATAATCACCTTTACTTTTTATGAAATAGGACATTTCTAACATATTTATTTCATACAATGCAAAATTACTCAAATTATACTAAACCAAACACCCTCTAAGATTTAACTTTCAAATAGATAAATTTTATACCGAATGAGTTACAAAAATTGAAAGCATAGATACTCTCAAAAGTCTTGTAACCCAATGATAAGGATATTCCCCTATATGTGACTTGTTGTGGATTTGATCACACTTGTAACCTCAAACCATTAATACTTATTACTTTAATTTTTTTAAAAATGTATAGAGACAGCTAATTTTCCCCATAAAAATTAAAAAGCCCCAACTTTCATTTAGAATAATAATGCCCTACAATATATAAAACAGGCATGAAGATGACAATTTTTTTTTTCCCTTTTTGGGATGGTCTGTGCATTCAAATAGAGCTCATTTCTTGCTATGGGATGAATTATGCTTACCAAAAAAGCTATGGAGGTTTGAAAATTGTTCAGTTAGAGAAGCTTTCAACTTGGCTTTGTTGGCAAAGCATTTGTGGAGGGTCATATTTGACCAGACTAGCTGGCTCAGCTGAATCATGCTTTCAAAATATCTTGATCTTGATCATAGTTATATTTTCAAGCCTGCTTATAATAGCTCGACCTTATGGAGGCACATTATTAAAGCATGATTTGTGGTTACAGACCACCTTACCTAGTAAGTTGGTGAGGGTTCAAGTATTTCATTACGTAGTAGGCTTTAGTGGTCGATGCAGCAGTCTGGGTTATCGTATCCTTTGCTGAAGGTATCAAAGCTTATACTTTCACTCTCAAGGAAGCTGGGACTTTCAACTCGTATCCTCACTGTACCCCAAGCAAGTGGTGCAACAATTTTCGGTGTATCCAATTCCTTTGATTTAGGTTCCTGATATAATAAGGTGGACAGGCAACAATGCCAGTTCATATACTGTTCGAGATGGGTATTAAATGCTTCAATCTACAGTTGGTCAATCTACACAATCGATGAAGGAGGTATGTGAAATGATCTGGCATCTTTGCTCCCTCCAAAACTGAGATTGCTATTGTAGAAAATTGTACGAGGTATCTTGCCAACGACTCAGTTACTAAAAATAAGGCATTTGACTACTTTTGAGGTGTGTTCTTTTTGTGATGGTAATGATGAATCCTTAGACCATTTTTTCCTTTATTGCCTCTTCTCTAGAGCTTGCTGGTTTGGTATTAACATTGGAATTAGGATTGATGTGTTCAAGCTACTAAATCTTTGTGTCATTGGACAGTCTCATGGTTGAAAAATCATAAATATTTTGGTAATTTCTTGACTTATTTATCTTTTTAAGTGATGGAGTCTTTGTGGTTTGCATGAAATAGGGTTAGTCCTCAGCATGTTATCAGATCAGCACAAGCAAGAGCAATTGCTATAACAAATCTCTTCCAACAGCAGCCTCCATGCATTACAAAACTGCAAGTTGAAACATCAGACTACATGGGTATATAAGGTCTCCAACGAAGCTGCTATCCTTGCTGGGATTTACGCTTCAAGGTTACAAAATCACATTTGGGAAGGTGCAACATATATATTCAGATCTATTTCAATCAGAGTGCTTTCAATAATTGGACCATTGTTCCTCCGATCAAAGTAGGAACTTCACAATTACATTTGACAGCACTTCGTGAGGCGATGGTCTTCATTTTAAAAGAGTTGTGTCCACCAGCCACAACAATTCCCTATCTATTGTAGACTTGAAAAGCGAACACATGTCAAGATTATTACAAAAACTAAGATCGTCCCATGGAATCTCTCTTACTTATTACAAGATGTATGTACGTTGTTACAAAACTTTGTAAGTTATACTTCTCTTGTGAAATGCATTATTATATTTCACAACAACAACGACGATGATGAGATGAGATGATGATGATGGTGATGCCCTACAATGTGGGACGAAAGGGCCTTACGTATAATATAAATTCATTCTCAACCTTCGCAATGCATGTTATATACATTAATTACATACATGATGAATAAAGTACCAGTAATATTCTAAACAAGAGAATAAAAGAATATGACACAGCTGTTCCATTTCTGGTACGCCATTAAAACAAAATTTTTCAACACCTTTTCGCTTGTGTAGGGGTTGTAAGACTATGTTGCAAAACAGCATTATTCCCTCTTGCCCTCCTCAGGCTCGGACTCGTCTTCTTGATCCAATGGTGCACTCTCATCTCCAACATTCTTCTCTTGCTTGGCTAAACTTAGTTCATTTTGTGGCCTTCCATTTGTGAGAGACTGTGCTTCTTCATCGTTGGATTCTTCTCCCACGTCGTCTGAATAGGCATACCTGTGCATACACAAGAGGATGTGAATGAACATTGAGATTCTTTACTAAGCCATTTGAAATGGACTTCACAACATGAAAAGTAATAAAACTTGTTAACTGCACCAATAAGCATAACACCATCCTTTCAAGAACTTTAAAACTTCACCGAGGGTTTCTGTCTTACTGACAACTATGATATACATTAGCAGGGTATAAACACATCCTTGAAAGAGATAGCACAGATTTGACTTCAACTTTACTGCTCTGTCCTTGTTATGAGAAGATCCTCCAGCTAAAGTTCACCTCGACTAATTCCGATAAATCTTGACATATTCATTTACATATTCCCTATTTCTTCCCAATCTGATTAATATTTGAGCTGCCGTTACCTTAATCCTCATA